>OX459031.1:112957705-115357705 GCA_949775025.1 Tricholauxania praeusta | reverse complement strand
TGGTTTTTTTTAAGTCAACAAAATGACGGCCTCAGGAAATTTACTTCCTGATTTTCGGGAAAATACCAACAATTAATTGTTCAGAAAAAATCGATATTAAAAAAAAAATCCATCGATGAGGCACTAGCTTTTTATGTTTTTCAAAAACTGTTTAAATTTTGAGTGGTTTTCGAGTTACAGTGGTCACCAGTTCCTTATTTAAATTTCAACTACCGCACACAGACTGACGAGAAATACATGAATTAGAGGAGAGATCCTTTTGGTTATTGCTGAAAAACTCTAAAAGTAATTGTCGCATTGACTTCGAATTTTCAGAATATATTTTTAAGGTATTATACTTACTTTGAGAAAATGCAAAAAAAAAATCGATTTCTTGAAAATTCTGACTGCCTCTGCCCCCTTAAGTTTCTTCAATCAAAATGGCTCGAAATATATGTGAGCGTGGGCTGAAATGTAATCGATCTAAAATAAAAATTATTTTATTTCTCAACATAGTTTTTTTGTGGCACGATACATTTCTTTTAGCTATTCTCAAACTTTTTGACATAGTAAGAATCGTGGAAGCCTTCAAAATATGCCTCCGTTTCTGCCATGTCCTCGCCATTCAACAGCCGTGAATATATCAGTTATCATGTCATAGATTTTTTCAGCTATTTCTAGTGTGGTGACCTCTTTTAACACCTCTGTCACTTATGACATGCAGTGTTCGCGACATAGCAATAAACTTAACATATAAATTTCTTGGGGGCTGAGTACCCTACTCTTCACTCTAGTGCTCTAGCGCGCGTTTCCTAGAATGTGTGATTTCTTTTTATTTACAACAATTCATATCTACCTTTATTTAACAACTAAAAGTATGCAATAGAATTTTACATTTCAGCAACCTTAAGAATGGAATTTTCGTTTTCTTCTTATATTTGTTTTGTTAGGTTCTATTATCTATTTTCTTTTACTATACGCAACTTTTTTGACAGCGCATATTATTTTATATAAAAGAAGGATATATACGACTCATATATATATATATATATATTTCTAAATTATAGCAACAAAATCAAATCAAGAAAACAAATATATTAAAGCTTGATTTTTCCTAAATATATACTCACTTCAGAAATGTTTAACATTAAAATACAGAAAAAATTTAAGCTTTAATTATATTGATGTTTTTCTGCACTGAAAGACACAAAAAAAATAAAACTTAAAAGAAAAATATAACGAAATTGAGTACAATAGCGCACCGCGTTACCAACTGCATTGAACAAAAAAAAAATCCACAGCAACAGAAGCTACTTAAGTTGACTTCTTAACTTGACATCAATTCGCGAAATAAGAAATTTCCGCAGGAAATAAAAATCAAAAGCAAAATAAAAATGAAAAAGAAAAAGAAAGCCAACGAAATGGAAATGTTTGTCCTTTAAAAAAAAAAAAGCTTAAAATCAGCATCATCATCTCATCATTTTACCATCGCACACTTTTTGCAACATGATCCCAATGAACAAACGAAATCCCCAACTGAATCACATTTTCCTTTCATTACGCTTATGGTTGACATGATTTTCACTTTGCATTTTTGTTGCATTTGCTGACATTACTTTTGTGCCTTTCTTCCTTTTTACGAGTGCATTTCACTGCTGCGGTGTATTTTTCGCGGCTAAAAAAGATCTTACAAGCGCTGCATACAATTGAGTCTGCCGCACAAATGTACATATGTATTTAACTCATTGAAAAAGTTTTTATGTTACTCAAGTATTTTATTGCAGATTTGAATAAATCCTGTGAAAAAAGAAAAAAATTGTGATAAAGTTGTAAATATGTAGTAAAATATGTAGTAAATTTGATATTACGCCTTTAGCAGTGAAATGACATAAAATTTTCTACCTTATTTATTAATACTCGTATGCATTGAAGTGCAGTGTTTCACAAACTCAGTATTTGTCATAAATAAATAAATGAAATTTAAAATTCATTTAAGTTTGAAAAATGCTCAGTATATGGATTTGTCTATATATCCACAATTTTTTCGACCTTCAACAATTTTTTCTAGTATCCTTTTATAATGTGCTGTTTAGTAACTTCCTATTAATTGAATTCATTAAAATTAATCGCTGCAATATAAAACCATCAATTTTTCTAAGTTCATACTCCTCTTAGTAATTTCTGAAAATAAACTCTAAGGTCTTAAATTAAAACCATACCAAAAATATTGATAAAGTAGCTAAATATCTAAAATGGCTAACAGCTGAAGTAGCTACATTTAAACTCACTGTACAATTTCACTTTTAAGTGGCCTCAGTTACAAATTTTCTTTAAAAAAACGAAACTTAATTCTAAGATCTAAGCTTAAAAATATACACAATATTCGGGAAAAATTTAAATAGCTAAGAAGGTTAACAGCTGTAATAGCTGAACTCTGTTATTATTAACATTTTAGGTAGCATCAAAATAAATGTTAATTTCGTACCAAAAATTGTGGGGATTAAAAATACAAATTGAAAATAAAATAATAAAAATCTAATATCCTTTTTGAAGACAATTTTTATAAAAAAATTACTCTTTTGGAATTTTTTCGACTTACACTAAGAATCACCAAAAAATCTTCGCTCAAAATTATGGGTTGGATTTTGTATGGAATTTTGTTATGTGAATTTTTTTTAAGTGTTCTTAAACTTAAAACCAAATACGCTTAAAAAGCTGAATGATACTCCTCAGTCAGCCTATGAAAAATACATTGTGAACTGAATCAACTTTGCAGGAGACAAAATAAATTTTGATGAATAATTATTTTTTTTTTTATGGTATATTGGAACAAAAAAGAATATATAATTATTTTACTGAGCTTACTGTGTGATAACAGCAAAAAAATTATGTAAGACAAAAACAATACACCAAAAAAACTTCTAAAGCTAGTCATACTAATTTCCTCCATTGCTAAATGGAATCATCAGTGACCTTTGAGTTACAAAATTTAAGACACACAACAGATAAAATAATTTTGTCTTTGCTTTGTTTCACTTTTTGCTGCGGCTCTCAACACCTCCATGCAAAAAGGAAACATATCAGGTTTATAAATTCTCACTCATCGGTGCAAAGGGTCACTGATGATTCCATTAAGCATTGATTGAAACTAGTATGACTAACTTTAGCCCTTATTATTATTTCACAGAAATTTCGGCACTTTTATTGAGCTAAGCTGACAAAATACTCCGGACTTTTTGAATGGGAAATGTTGATTTCAATCAAATGCTTCAATTGTTGCAAGCAGCTAGGTTTTGGTATCGTGAACAAAAGTCACAATGGGCACGACTAAATCTTCTCACAGGATATTGAGTTGTTAGCCAATAAAAGTCTTATTTTACGTACACCGGCAAATTAGGCTATCATTTTTAAGTACCGGTATCTCGAAAACCAAGCAAGATATTGATTTTGCCAAAAAAAAATTTTCGATTTATTTCGAATATGGCGGGGGTCTTTCTCGAAAAACATATTTTTTTAAAAGAAAATTTGTGACTAAATATACATACATAAATGAAGAATTACTGATATACCAAAAATATTCAAAAATATGAAATATTATATTATAAAATATAGATAAAAATATAAGGTTACAAATGACGTTCAAAGCTAAAAATTTAATTTTGGCTTATTTTTTCTTAGAGGAATTAGTAAAAAATTATAATATAGTAATTTCTTGGAAAATATCTGAGTTGTGGAGTTTATTTCTAAAATTATTCTTAGTTACTCAACGGCTTTTTTAAACTTAAATTTAATTCTTAAATCAATTTAATTAGTTTAACAATTAAATAAATTAGTTATACAATTAAATTATTACAATTAAAACATAAGTCTTTGAAGTAAGACCTGAAATTTCAGTACATTACAATTAAGTTAATTGTAACATCAGCACCTTTTTTAAAAGTTTACCTTGCGACTTTTCTATTTTGAATAAAAAAAAAAAAAATTTGAAAAGTGAAGTAAATTTTAGAAATTCTAGTATAGTTTTCATTAGATGTGTGGCTTTTTTTGCAATTTTTTATTATTGACTTATCCTACCTATTTAGGAAGCACTGAGCTATAATTCGCGTATACATAGACTTGTAGCTGTGAGTCTTTTCAACATAGAAGCAACAAATTGATTTTTACACTGTTGCTTAATACATCAGTGCTGCTGTATAGTTGACTTAACCTTTATTATGGCGTTGGTAGATGGTTGATTAAGGTGAGAATATTATTTCCTTATTGATAAGAGTCTTAATAATGCAATCATAATATGATTATATATTTTATGCTTTTCTGAGCTTTCTTTTTTTTTTCATTTCAGGTGAGTTTGAATTAAAACTTTCAATGTCAGAGATTGCGTTTTGGCGTTGCATTAATTTTCATGTAAGTTTTTATTACAAATTTTTTAAAAAAAAAACTTTCCTTTCAAGAAAATTACTTTTCAAATATACTTTTTTTCCAATTAAATTTACTTCTTATTAAGTGTCATTTATTTTCATACAATGAAACTCATACTCAGTTCAACTAAGGTATCAGTCAGTAAAAATTTATCTTTAATTGATTAGTATTTCGGAACATAAGATTTAAATTAATAATTTCTTGGGTGGAATATAATTTCTATCATTTCGAGTTATTTTTTTGTCAACAGTAAAATTTTTTTACAACACCATATCATATTTAAAATTATTTTCATCATAATGAATTCTTATGTAGATAAGATTTTACCATTTAAAATATTTCTTGAGCTACCAGCTACAATTTAAAAATGAAATATCATATAACCACTTACCTTTGCACTCGCAATGTACTGCTGGTAACACGCATTTACTAATAACCTACTGAGCACAAGCGTAATGGATAGCACTGGCAGAAGAGTCAAATCAGTTGACTTCATAAATTTGTATACAATTCTGAACTTTATGTCATAGTGCGTGACCTAAAAAATTGCTTTCATGAACAAAATTAATGCTTCAATTGTACAGCAAAAAAGAGTAGGCAGCATCAAATTGTACAGAAAACCGAGGGTAAGAATTAAATTTTAAAAATTCTGTACAAATTATTGCCAATACAACTGAATAAAAAATGTAAATGTGAAGCGCAAAAAAAGTTTGACCGCAAAACTGTTGGCTTATCACGCTGTGCTGTCAGCCATGTTTTCATTATTTGCGCCCAATTAACTTAAAAATTTATTATTTTCATTTTATGCTTAACTACATACATATTTTAAAAAAGTGGAAAATTTATTTAAATATTGTTGAATTTTTGCAAATTATTTATCATTTGCATAGATTATTTATTTATTTAATTTGCATTTGACATTGACGCTTAATAAATTAACATCATACAAATTTAGCGGAAGGTATACTGCATTATATGATGTTGCAGATGTTTCAATGTGAAATAAAATTAAAATGAAATGTGTGAAAAATATTTTTATAAAAAGGTGCAAAAACTGTTTCAAATGAAGTATAACATTCTAACTTTCAAGCATTCTGCAGTATAACATTCTGTGAAAAGAACACCAAATTGTAAAGTTACCTATCAATTCAACGCCCTCAGCTAGCTTGGATTTAGCTATAGTGACTTTTTTGGAAGTCGCGTATTACTTTATAGCTCTTATTCATTAAGAAGAGTGATGTCGTAGCTTTGTAAAAAATTACCGAAGGCTCTTAATTTATTTGATTAAATGTTACTCATACGCCCTGTTGAGTGAGTACTTAAAACACGATTTTGTCAACATATTTTCACATCAAAAACATTTCAACACAACTTATAAAATAGCTTAAGGTGTGTAAGCTATAATTTATAAATTTTGCCATGAGTAATGTTTCTGAAAGTTTTGTGGTAGCCTTATGTTCCATAAGAAGTTAAAGGACACAAGATACTGTAAAAATATACCTTAGACCTAAAAATAAAACAGTAAAAGTACTAACCAATTAATTTGAATTAAGCTACCCACAAAAGATTTCAAAAACAAGTCTTGTGCAAGTTTTTAAAATTTCAGTGTGGGTCAGTATCCATTATTTCAAAAGTTTATCTTTTTTGCAAAATCAAACCAATTTTTCTTTAAATTATTATTTCACCTTTTTGTTTTGCTATAACAAACCATGCCTACTTTTTATAAATTTTAACTCCCAGTAAATTTTTCCTTCAGTGCACAATTTTATCTGTCATTGCGTTTTGTAATACTTTAAGCTTTGGTTTTATATTTCCGGGCATATAAATATTCATTCAGATGTACATACATGCATACATCTAACGCATTCATATGCACAAACTAACTGATACTCACCCTTAGTTAATATTGATGATTGTTGTCGTGTCAACTTTCAATCACTCATAGATTTGCAAACGTTTTCATGTGTGAAAACTATGTCAGCAAATTTATCAAAATATTGTTATTATTTTTTTACTTTTCTTTTTGCTGGGCATTTGAATATTACCTACAGCCGACGGTTTTGATATTTACTTAGACTCTCGTTTTTCACTAAATAGTTTTTTATTTTCCTAACTATATCTAGCTGTTAGTAATTGTGTAAAATCTAAACGACTTGATCAGTTGTGGTTGTATCTTTCTTTAAATATTTCTAATGATCTGCAAAAAGTTCTTAGCATAGTTCGGTTTGAGAAAAAAATTGGCGCTGACACGCCTCCATACAAGAAAAAATTAAATTCATCAAATGTTATCAACTATTTGACGCAGAATGAAACTTGGTACATATTTATATAAAAAGTACGAGCAAATGAAATAAATGGGCGGTGCCACACCTCCCACATGAAAAAAAACTGAAAACTGTTTGCCTGTCACATATAAACTACTCAACGGATTTCTTATGCTCTATGAATGGTTCTAAGCAGAATTTTGTTAAGAAAATGGGTGGTGACACGCCCCCCTACATTAAATTGACCATATCTCATCAACTATCTGACGCTGGAGATTGAACAAAAGAAAGTTTCAATGGAAAAATGGGTGGCTCCATGCCCATCGTATGATAGAAATCATTTATTTTTTTTTTCTGAGCAACTATTTGACCTAGATGGATAAAATTTTGTACATATCATTCTTATGGCATATGGAAAGTTTTTGGCATAGTTTAGTTTGGAAAAATGGGCGTTTCCATGTCCATCATATTCATCATATCTCATCAACTATTTGACGCATATGAATTAGGTACGGGAAAAAGTAAATTTAAAAAAAAGGGCGTTACCACTATTCTCATTTGAGAAAAAGATAATTAGATTGAAACCTCTTGTGGGGGACACCCTAATGTTCGTACTTTCTAAATTTTTTTAAAAAGCCATGCTCTTTATTAAACCTTTATCTCTTCTTCTAAACAGCATTTCCAATTTCAAACTTGTTGCACTTTACTATGACTTTTTCACATTTTCGAACTTCCAGCGTATTGCCGGCTTTTTGTTTTGCACTACCATCAATTAAAATATATCGCTCACACTAGTAAGTTTAACTGGAAAATCAAAAGCAATTTGTTGACACCAATACTTCAAAAGATATTTTCTTTAAAAAACGTTCGCGCGTATTAAAACGTTAATGGGAAATAAAATACAAAAGAATTTCTAAGTTTTCTTTTGGCCAACCTTTGTACTTACTCACAAGCTCAGTTTAGTTTAGTGGCGGCTTTTGAAATTGTTGAACGTGTTTTGAAAAGAAATATATAAATAAAATTTTAAAAAAAAATTTATTTCAGTGTATATTTTTAAGGATCTAAGTGTCCTGGAAAAAATATTTAAGCTTTAACTTTTAAAATGTTAACAATATAAAAAAGTTTTAATTTAAATTTAAAATCGATCAAATAAATGTGAAAAGTAATTCTTATACAGAAAAGTGTTACGTAATCAGTGAAAGTTAAAAAAAAATAATAAATTTAAGTAGGAAAATTAATCTCAGTAAAATACTTAATATATAAAAATATAAAATAAATAATTTCATTTTTAAAACCTTATAAATATACTCAAAATATTGAATTCTGTCATAAATAATCAATAGCTTAGCAGTCTGCAAGGGAACAACCTATTTTAAGAATGGATTTAGCTTTGGTTATTAGATTTCTACGTATTTGCTTAGAATATTTAGATTTTTTATCTTTTGCTTTTAGGCCTTTTGCTGGCAATTTTACCTGCCATTAGTACGTATCATAGATTGGTGTGCTAAATTGCTTGGGAAACATAAAAAAATGTTTACTGTGGTACAAACTTAAAATTTATCCAAGAACCCAAAAAAATGAGTTCTTTTCTGGTGGAAATTTTATAAAATGATAATATTTGAAATTAAATCTTGGAGAACAAACTTTTTCTTGAAAAAAATTCTGTAGTTTTAGTTTTGAAAATTTTTCTCAACATCCGCTTTTAAAATAAAAAGGATCTGGAGAGAAAAAATCGCAAAATTCGACGCAAAAATGTACGTTTTTCACAAATTTTTGTTCAAACTGTAGAAAAATAAAAATTTCCTAAAATATTATAGCCTGTGTGAGTGGTACGAATTGTAAGATTTTGGTTTTTTTTTTCGAAAAATAAACCTATAAATATAAATCGAAATTTAAGTAAAACAACATGACAACAATATATCTTACAAAATAAATTGAAAAATTTTTGGGAAATCGAAATTTTTTTCCATAGTCTTTTTACATCAGTATCTCGAATCGGATACAGAGGTCAAATATTTGCTAAAGCTCGATATTTCTAAAACGGTGCAAGAAATATAAATTTTTATTTCTATTATGTTTTCAGTAACTATATTGAATTTGATGATCTGTAATGATCAAATTGTGGTAGTTTTCATATTTAACTATTTTCATTTCCTAAGAATACTGCTCTGAAACAAAGTATTGGAGTGTAATGAAGCTTATTTTAAGAAAAAAACTTCTCACAAGTCTCTGAATCACAAACTAAAGTCTGCTGGCAAGCATTGGAACACACAGTGTAGCAGAATACACAATTTTAAATTATTAAGGAGAAGATCGCTAGAACAGTAATTATATGAATTGAAAAAATGTTTGAGAAAACTTAAGGCACACGCTATTGAGAATAATGAATAGGCTGACGAATTAGCAAGGTACTGTTCCTCCCTTAATGAAACCGGAGCCGCAAAGCCCGTGTAAACTTCGATTAGTATTGTTAAGAAAAAAGTCTTCTCGCTCTTTCTTTCCGAGGCAGCAAAAAACTGTAAATCTCTACAAACCTGCAGGACATCCAGAACAATTTGGTTATCATATAACAAGGCAAAAACCATTGACCTATTGTCCGAGCGCGATAATCACCGCGACTTGCACTGGACACTGGACGATCGGCAAGTTTGCTGAAAAATTTGGTATCCCATTTAGCCCTTATTGCCGTAGTTGTCTGAATGATAACGAGAAAGGATCAGTTGAGCACTTTATCTGCATCCCTTGTCAGAATCATGCTCAAATATCTAGGACAAGCTTTCTTTAACAACCTCCGCGAATTGGCCAAAACTGAAATCGGTTCGCTACTTAACTACCACAACAGGATATAGCTTTTGTTGTTACTAGGGTCCTTAGTTAAATCTTATAACAATATTCTTGCCGTGACCCTAGTCACGTATGTGGTTTTAAAATGGCACATCAGTGCTACTTAATGAAATTCTAGCTTGGTTGCTAAGCCGCTACTCTAACTAAACCGCTATTGATCGTGCATGTTGGAAAAGTGTTTTGGAGGCCCTACGCTCCCTCCGTAGGGCGATAAAGAATACAAGAGTGAGAATTTTATGAAAAGGAAATCTCTTTTAAGGCGATATTTAGTTTGAACTAAATCAAGAAACGTGAATAGTTTCCCGAAATATTAGACCACATGTCATATGAACTTTTGTACAAAGCAAAGCATCATGTTCAGAGGGAAAACTATGTACTCCTATGGTCTAGAGGAGACATTTTTGCCGCTACCCCAACCTAACCTAACATGACATTGTCTTTCAAATAATGTGTTATATCGAGCATATACATTGAAATGATAATCCAATAACATTTCACCCTATTTACTTAAGAAATCGGATTCTGATAATAATGCAATAATGCACACCTACGTATGTTACAGGCATTTCAGTAGACTTTCCCAAGTTTTAACATTTTTTTAGTATAATACGTATAAACCATTTTAGTTTAGTGATTCCCTTAGAAAAATCATGATCATAAATTATAAAACTTGATTTTATGGCTAGAGTAGAGCTGATTGTAATTTGAATTTTATAAAGTCCATACAAAATCAATTTCAATTTAAATGAAGACCAGTAATTGTTGTACTGAAAAATCTTTAATAAATCTTTCTTAGATTTATTATTTGTTCTTTTGAGGCAAAGCTATTAAAAAATAATTTTTTCAAAATGAAAATACGCATAAAAATGCAACACTGTTGTATTGAATTTTTTAATGACCCACTTTATGAGGACAAAACTGAGTTCAATACATAATATTCGCTACCACTTTATAGCTTTTCTCTGTTTGCATTGTCTTTTATTTTTTCAGCTCTATTTTACTTTTGTCAATTTGAACAAATATAAATTAAAAGATAAGTGGGAAAGAAAATATGGCATACCCAGTTGAGCGTAATGAAAATGGTGACCAATCTTTTATACCCTGGCATGAATCATGGTGTAAGTTTTAGTAATGTCCTCTCTTCAAGAGAGGTGTTTGTTATATTCCCGATGATTAGAAAGGCATAAGCTTAAGACTTTATTTAAGTTCAAGCCAGACGTACAGAGATTGCTTTTGCACCCAAAATTGAAATGCCCATAACTTCGTTAAAAATGTTTTTCATTTGAATCGGGAGAACACGATATTCCTGTTAAATATCAAAATATTTAAGTTTTAAAATTGTTAAAAAAATTAATTTCACAAATAGAAAAATGCATGTGAACATAACAAATCGTTGAATGGGAATGGTTAGTGTGTGTGCTTTGTTTTTTGTCGTTCCCATTGCAATGCAAATTTTGTTTTATTATTTACTTTATATTTTTAATGAAACTTCCAGAACTCGTCAAGAATTTTCGTTTCATTCAAACCGACATTTTCAGATTCAATTTATTTCGAAATTTTCCACATGTTATTAAGTACATGACAACACCATTTCTACTGGGTTGAAACGCAAGCAATTGATTTCTTTGCATGTATGCGTTTTTTCTTTTCTTTTTTTCGTAAGCTTTTATGGCTTCCTAACAAATACCAATACCAATACAAGGCTATGCGGTGAATTTTCAAATTGCATTTTTCTGAACAACAAAAAGTCATGGAATAAAATTTAAAGAAAGAAAAAGTACACAAATTCAAAAGACAGCAGAGTTCATAAAGTAGGGGAGGCGAAAAAAAAGAGTGAAAGAGCAAATAAAAAAAGTGAAAGTCACCTTCGGACAGAAAAAGAGCAGCGTTTGCAATTTTTTTTCTGTTTTTGTTTACAGCAATTGCTGCTTGTGAATTCAATGAAAATTTATTGTTAATACAAAATAGTAGAAATTGTAGTGACAAAATGTGCATACTGAGAGACTGAAAAACAACGAAAAAAAAGTGTGAACATTATTTAATGGAATTAACGGCGTACGCTCAAGGTAAAATTCAAGGATAAAATGAATTTGTAAAGTGTGCAATAAAATTGGGCACAAGGTGTGAGTTTTCAAGTGGCGCCAACAATTAAAATTTAACCGATGATAAGACAATTTATTTTTTCATTTCAAATAAATACAAAGCAGTCGTATAACTATAAAAATTAGAAATAAAAAAAGTTAGTGTTTCATAGGTATAACTTATAATATGAAATAAAATAGAAAATGTTTTTTTATTAACAAAAAAAAAAAAGGAATTTAAAAAAAAATTCAAATAAAAAATAATTGAAAATAGCAGCCGCCAAAATGAATCACAATAACAACACACTGCCAAAGACAACGACAACACAATTCACGTACAGCATACCTGGCATGGACATTGCACCTGGACCTATTATTTTTACATTAATTAGTGAGTTTTTGTCACTAATAACACCACAGGATCTGCCATATGGTAAGTAAAACCGAGCAGGTTTCTCATATCAAATTTACATGTGCGTAATTGAAAAATCGGGTAATTTTGAAGCTGAATTTGAATAACACGATTTTTAACTATAATTAGCTGCCTACCAAGAGCGATACAAAATTTAAGGATTTTTGAGTGGTCTCACGTTTTTTTTATGCTTTTATCATAGCATTTGTTGCTTATATAAAAGGTGCAAGGTCCATTTATCCAAATTCATTCAGTTTTTTCTCAATGTTTGGGTGTACGACCAAATTTGCCCGTGCTAATTTTCCCAAAACTTGCGATATTTGTCTTCTTAACATAGCGTTGAAAAGTTTCGATAGAACAACGTTACTCAATCAACTTTACGTCAATTTTCGAGCAAACTGAAGGTAAAAACAACAGCTTCTCCTATCGGCCTTATCGCATGCTGTTGTGTGCAACACCTTCAAAGAGGTCCTTGGAAAACCAAGTCAAACGTTCAAATTGTATTCCCATTAAGGCTTAATGCAGGTGAAGTAAATAAAGCAGAGATTAGAACAACATCGATTTAGAAAACCATGACACTTGGCCACTGAGATCGGATTGAATCGAAGTACCCAAAAAAATCCATTTTTGAATTTTTCCTATCGAAAAGAGTTTTCTCCGAAAACGGGTCAGACATGGTCCTTTTCATGGTCCGTGACTACTCCATGGATGTACGAAATCCATTTTCGATCCTTTTCCATAGATAAGAGTAGAAAAATTTTCCGAAAATGGGTCATAAAGGGTCGTTTCCATGTTTTGGGCCAAAATCTATTTTCGACTTTTATGGATTGGATCAGATAAATTTTTTTCCGAAAGTCGGTCAAAAACGGTCGTTTCCATTGTCCGAGGTTACTACAAATGACATCCGAAATCCATTTTCGACCTTTCTTAATCGTTTGGGGAAAAATTTTCTAACAAATATGAATCAAAACGGATCCATCCAGAGTTCGGGGCCAACTCAAGCAATGCCAAAAATTAATTTCCAACTTTCTTCTTCGATTGGTACAAAAAATCTTTTCCGGAAATTGGTCAAAGACAGTCGCTCCAAGATTCGAGCCACGCCAAGTGATGCTCAAAGTCCATTTTCGATCTTTCCTCCCGATTGGTCTAGTAACTTTTTATCTTCAAAATTTGGCTCAAACGGACCCTTATTTGAGCTCCTTTAGCTCGCAAGTAACTTTTTGACATTCGGCTCTCTGAAAATTTTTCAAAAAAGAGCTAAAGCTGTCGGCTCGCTAGCGATACCACAATTTAGCTCAAGTTTGCGAGCAAAGAGTCTTACGAAAAGAGCTCAAACTCTTGGCTCGCTAGCGGGAGCCAATTTCGACTCTCGGCTCATGAGCCAAGAGCCGAAAGCCAAGTAAAGTGCGCTCGCGTGCGAGCTTTCCAAACTCTGGAATTTTCTGCAAAAACTTCCTTGATATTGAAAATAGTATGAGCCGATTGGGATTGGATTGTTCAACGACGGGTAGAATATGTACCAAGTACATGTTATCCAATATTAAACCTGCATATGTCCACCATCGGAATTATTGCCATTGATAACTTTAATTTTAAATAAGTTAAACGACAAGAGTGCCTCGAGGTACTCATAGAAAAATTCGACTTTTTGTCAATAATTATTTTATTTTTTATTTAAACTGATGACAGTGCTTTCAGAGACATATCTAGGTATATTTTTCAAGGCACTGTAATCAGTTTAAATGAAAAATAAAAGAAATATTGACAAAAAATCGAGTTTTTCAAAGAATGCTCAGAGGCACTTTCGTGGGTTAGAGGGTTAAGTATTTTACTTATTTTGGAAAAGTTGTACATGTATGTATCTACATAGTTCAAACGGTGAAAAATCCAACGACTTCATTGACTTGGACATATCAAGTTAATGGCAAATAACGCTTCAACTATTCAGTTAAAAGAAACTTCAACTCACCAGATTTGTAACGAAGATCTGTTCAAATTTGTCTGAAGACGATTAGTACCCGACACTCGAGAGGAAGGAACGAACCCGGGACCAAAGAATATATTATGTTCTTTAGATCAGTCCGTGACACAAATGGATTACCAATCCACATAAAAATCAGGTGATAACTTAAAATTTTTACCACATCATAATTAAAGGAACATTTTTGTGAATAATTTCCTCATTTATAATTTACTTGTCTTTGTTTTTAAATCATATATTAACCTTCACAGTTATAATATCGATTTGTGACTTTTTCACAACATTATTATTTGTATAATATTTCACACATCAACAAAAATGCACATGCACATGAATGTGCATTTCCCCAATACTAACAAATTATATACGTGTTTTAGTTATGACTTTCAATTGGACACTTTAATAGCGCATTCGTGTCTACTTAAAATTTAGTAGCGACTCTTCAAGTACGTTACTTCAGCATGTCCTTTTGGTGGCGGCGCTCTGGCTGCCGCTTTAACACCTTCACACATACGAGTTATGTGAATAGGCGAGCTTATGAGTATGCATGTGAAGTGCCACTAGATGTCAGTAGCTTATGCGAATTGAGTGTGAATGCAGTTTTTGTGCATAGCACATTTTCGGATAAAATATTTTGTGTAACGGAAGGAATATTTTGCAGGTGTAAAATCACACAAATTTTAATCCCAAATCTAGGGATTAATTTAACGTTATTAGATTTTTGAATTTAAACTTTTAGGATCAAAGTTTTATATTTTAAATATTGAAGCAAATTTTAAGCTCTGATACTAGTCACAGGAAATTTATTTGAGAATTTGATATGGAATTTCTTAAACGTTCAAATCGAAATCAAAACGACTAATCTCTCACATTATTTGGATTAAGAGATATATACTGATTTACCTTTGGCATTTTAAATGAACTTCGGTGAATGAGCTTAAAATCAATTAAATTCAATATTAAACCATAATTGAATCTATAGTGCTTCAGAATCCTTAAAAATATACTGAAAATGACGCCTGACAGCACATTACCTTCAGTGAGTTACGTTACAGGCAAATGATTAATGACGTTTGTTGATCCTATTCTGTCCTTGAATTGTATGGTAGAAGATGTTGTTCTGACAGGATGGCGCCAAAACTTCTTCAACTGAAACTATGATTATGGATCGCAAATTATAGTCCTAAATGGCAGAGCTGTGAAAGAGTGCATTCATTTGCAATTGAAATCCATTGAAGTTACTGCCAAAATACAGCATTCAGAGTGCAGCTATTTAAAAATGAAGTCACCTGTAGACTTCAATACCATAAGTTTGCAGTCTTTTTTTGGTGACGTCACATTTTTGATTGGAATCATGATTGGAAGAATTTTGATTGCATTGAAGTCACCTCAAATCAATTATATTTTATTAAATCAAAAATAATTAATTCTTTGCAATCGCTTGAAGTTGCTGCAATCAATTGAAGTCGCTGCAATCCTTTGAAGTTACTGAAGACACTTGAAGTCATCTGCTCTGAATATGTATGTGATCGATAAACTTAATGAATAAATTACCCACATCATTAGTGACTTTAAATGATTGCAGTGACTTCAAGTGATTGCAGCGACTTCAAGTGAATGCAAAGAATTAAAGGTGATTTGAGGTGACTTCAATGCAATCAAAATTCTTCCATTCATGATTCCAATCAAAAATGTGACGTCATCAAAATAATTGCCTTCTTTTGTGATAGAAAAGGCTGCAAACTTATGGCATTGAAGTCTACAGGTGACTTCATTTTTAAATAGCTGCACTCTGAATGCGGAACTTCCCATGAGTTAAAATCGAAAATGAATGTATTCATTCACAGCTATCCTAAATGGATTGTAAATAAGTATTAATTTGAAGTTTTATAACAAATACAAAATTTCTCAATGTTGTCATCACAGATTTAAGAATTGTTGCCAGCAGCCTCAACCATTTCTTCAGATCTAAGTTAAATTTTTTTATAAACATATTCGAATAAAAGAAATTGTGCCTGAAAAATTTAATTGTATATAAAGAATAAAAGACATTCATCATTCATCGCTTCTTTTTATATTCAATAGATTTGGTACACGAAGCACTCTACGCCAATCTCACGTTAATTGAGTTTGCAACAAATGTGAGTAAATTCAAGCACTTAACTGCTCACTTCCCTTTCCTATCCCCCACCACTTGCCTCATCATTACTCCACAGTAATCACTGGTATTACTACACCATTACGACCACAACTACCACCACCACTAAAACGGCATACAATTGCAGGCCATTAAAATCGAATCCGGCTTTATTGTGCTGATGAGCATTTTCGCTGTGCTTACGCTGGTGCCGCTCATCGCAACATTGGCATGGTGTTGCAGTAAACAAAATCCCGAGGATGAAATGGAATTCAATCGTAATGCACCAGTTGTTATTGTCGATGAATCGTTACAGGAGAGCTTAAATTGTCGCAAACGTGCATCGGTATGGACGCTATGGATTGTTGGTGTATTGTTAGCGTAGGTTCTTCCTCTTTTGAATTTGTGAGTTTCAATTATATTTCCGCTAAATTGGGCGTTTTTTTGTTTGGTCGACTATTTTTCCCTTAGGCTGAGTGATTTTTGCATTTTCTATGCAAATAGTCGACTTTCAACAACCATTGAGATGACACCAGAAATGGTACAGTCCACGTTGCATGATGTTGAAGTTTTTCTAAAGGATACACATTTACAAATTAAATATAAGCTTGATAATGGTTTTCATGCATCGGTAGAGAAGGTGGTCAAGGACTTAGAGGGTGAGTATATTTATGTAAATATCTATATAAGGAGCATTGAGATTTAATGTTTTTTCTCTTTGCCAGATGTTGATGTGCTGCTGGGGGAACCAATTCAAATTGAAATTTCAGCAAATACTGGCATTGAGTTGGCGTTTGATTCACTTGCAACACTTAGTCTTGGTAAGTCAACATTGTGTTGTTTCATATGGATTGAGGGAAAACTTAGGTAAAAGAAATATTGAATTATGGCACGTTTAGTTTAGCTCAGGCAAAAAAGTCATAAATTCTATGCTTCAAAGGCCCCACTAGTTGTTATATGATATTTGATAGGATCCAATGCGTGGGGGATGCCCTTTATTCAACTTTATTCAATTTTGCTTATACTTTTTGAAATTGTTTCCAACTTTATTGAATTATTCAACCTTTTTCAGTTTTGTTCAACCTTTTTTTAATTTTGTTTAACCTTTTTGATTTTTTTCAACTTTTTGATATATTTTCCTTTTTTAATTTGTATACTCGTACCCTACACCGAGGGTATATTCACTTTGTCCTTCCGTTTGTAACACATAGAAGGAGGCGTGGCACGTATGGAAAAGTTTATATATATTCTTGATCAGCGTCACCACCTGAGTTGATTTAGCGATGTTCGTCTGTCTATTTTCAATATTGAAAATAGGCGAAATCGGCTTACGGACACGCCTACCCCCCATACTGTATGCATAATTACCCAGGCCCATCTTAAAAAATGTTGCAGCGATTTTGATGAAACGTGGTGATTTGATGCATATGTGAACAAGATTAGGATTAAGTTAGGTTTCAAGTTTTCAAATCTGCCTACAGGGGCGTGGCACAGCCCTAAATTTTATCCTTTATACTACCATATCTTGTGAAACACTCAAGATATTGTGATGGAATTCGGTAAACGGATACGTATCAAATTTATCTTGAATTGTGATAAATTGGGCGGAATCGTAAAATTGGGCGTGGCATTTTTCAACTGTTAAAAATTTTGATTCCTTATATCTCAAAATTGGCACAAACGATTTTCGTAAAAAATTTTGGAGATGATGCCGCTAAAAGCAGTCATCAATACAAGCTCAGCCACTTTACTGATAAAACTGGCTGAAGGGCGTGGCACAGCCCACAATATTTATAAGCGTTATATTAAGAAATTATGAAATTTAATGAGGTTTATATACTTATTACAAAAATTTTGTCCAATAGTATCTGTGGGCGTGGCACCTCCCATATAAGCAAAAAACGTTTATTGGATTATAGATAGTGTGCTACAAGAGTAATCTTCATAAAATTTGGCTTAGAGGTGTCGGCTGCTATGGGCTTTGAAATTAAATGAAAATTTACGAGATTTCAATAGTGGGCGTGGCACCTCCTATATTACCATAAGGTTGCAATCGTTATATTGATTGAACTTTTGCAACAATTGGTATGAAATTTAATTAAGGTGGTTTACTTGCTATAAGGTATACCTGAAGCAAAAGTGTGCAAAACAGAACCAGTGGGTGTGACACTCCCCATACAAGTAAAATACCTTAAGTGGCATATCTATCGAAATGTGTGATCAATCATACAAAAATTTGGTGAAAGAAAGTTACTTATGGAAAGCTATTGCTGGACAAAAATCGGACTATATTACATCAGTGGGTGCGTTACTGCCCTAAATTTTAAGACAAATTACGGCATATATCGCAAACTATACAACCTGTTGGGCTAATATTTGGTATGTGGATTTCAATGACGAATATAATTTTGAAATCCAAAAGTAGGCGGAATTGGAGAAGTGGGCGTGGAACATTTAAATTTCTTAGTTTTTATTAGATTTTTTTCAATATTTTCCATATTCTTTTGACGTTATCAATCTTTTCACTTTTTCCAATATATCCCATATGTATTCGTTCGACTTTTTCAACCTCTTTCATATTTCTTCATTATTTTCTTTTCTTTTAAAACTTTTTCAGAGATTTATTCAAAATCATTTCATAATTTCTTAACCTCTTTCAAGTTTTTTGAACATTTTCATTTTATTTCGACATTTTTAAGCATTTTTTCAACATTTTTCATTTTTTTTTTTGACATTTTGAATTTCTTTCAACTTTCTTCAATGGTTTCCATATTTTTTCGAATTTTTCAGTCTCTTACAACTGTTTCAACTTCTTTCAACCTTTTTTACATTTCACATTTTTTTCGACTTGTTCAATCCCTTCTACGTCTTTTAACATTTATTTAAAAGGAACTTTCAGTGCAGTGAAGAGTATGTGAGTTTCGACCTGGCCGAAGATAACCCCTTAACTTGTTTTACTTAAATTATTCCTTCGATTACAAAGTTTCACAAGTTTTTTCAACTTATTCAACTTATTTAAAGATTTTTCGACTCACCCACATTATTCGTTGTCTTTATAACTTGTCAACATTTTTCGACACTTTCAATATTGTTTCGATAATTCAACAATATCGACTTATTCAACATTTTTCTACATTGCAACATTATTGACTCTTCCAACATTTTTGAACTTTTTCTACATTTCACACATCACGCCAGTTCCTTTTTAGTTTTTTTTTTGTAGCGCTGTGTAATCACGCTGCAAACTCTAATTCAAATGTGCATTTTGGTATCGGAAGAAGCAGCATTTTGACCCACATATTTAAACCGCATTCCAATGTTTTATTGCAAATAAATCATCCGTTAACCCTGACATAAAAAATTCAAAAAAAAAATATGTGTGTTTGCTTATGTAATGGTGTATTTATGGTTTCATTTTTTTATTTCCTTTTGCCTTTCACAAACACAAACAAATTGCTTCTACACACACACACACATACAGCTAATGCCGAACTGATATACCGCGTTCTCATGCTGCAAGAGACCGTAGCACGCGCACTTAAAATCTCTCAGGAGGCAGCCGCTCGCATGGAGGAGTTACAAATTCAGTTGTCCGTTTTACAACGTCAGTGCACATATCGAGATCGGCCACTTTGTGATACGCTACGCATTCGAAGTTTCGAGGAAAATGGCGTCATCGAGGCGTTAAAGACGGTAAGTGCGTGCGTGGTTATATTGGTATTAGACAAACAACATATAAATCAATTTATTATTCTGTTACTTTTTCAAAGTTTAAAAAGTATTCGTAGACTTGAAAATTTTACTTGGAAAACTTTTAATCTTTTTTTTATATGTATTTTTATGGTCTTTTATTACATTTCCTTTGCATTTCCTGTTTTTTTGAAATGTTTGCCTTTCGCATATTTATTTCTAAACCAAACTTTATTCAAAGTGTAAATTGGAGTAAATATGAAGGATATTGTTTTCTTTTGAGATAATTTTTAGCTGCCTTTTATGTGAAATCATTTGCTTTTGCTGGAGATAATTCAGTTTTTCATTTAAGCATTTTTTTTTAAATATTACTATCTTCTATCCTTCTTGAACAGTAGACTGGGTCGTAATTTAGATTCAGCCAGACACCGACTCAAAAGTTAGAAGGACTCTTAAAAACTATATCTGCGTAGTTTTTTTTTGTTCCAAAAAAAACCAATGGTGCACTTTTGATTCTCCTGAAGGTCCTTTTTGGCTAAAAACACGTGTTTTTTGCTCGTAACATTTTTTCCTTCACAGAATGGATTGCGAAAAAATTTGACTTTAAAAAGTTTTGATTTTTTTTATCTATTATAGATAATATTCGGTTCCAAAATTCGATTTTTTCACATTTTTTGTATGGAAAAATCGAATTTTAGGACTAAATATTTTTATAACAGAAAATAAACTTTAAGTTTTTTAACGTCAATTTTTTGCAAGAACACAATCTTTATTACTCAAGCAAATACAGGTATCCATTTTTTGAAAAAAAAAGTTACAAGCAAAAAACCTGTTATTTTTAGCCAAAAAGGACCTTCAGGAGAATCAAAAGTGCTCAATTGGTTTTTCTCGGAACGAAAAAAAAAATAATGCAGATTTGATTTTCAAAGGTCATTCTAACTTTTGAGTCGATGTTTGGCTGACTTTTTTTTGCTTCATACAAATTGACCCGGTCTATTGAACAGCTTTACAATTTGTTTAGTATTACCAGTAACAGAACGTTCAATCATAAGCTACAATCACATTTGCCCCACTTCACCTTAGCTAAAGTTTTTAGCTTTACTTTTTTATATGAATTCTTTTTCATTTCTGTCAGCTACAAGAGGACCAAACAATTTTTCGCATGCGTTACTTGGGTGAAATTGAATCGGGTGCAACTGTCAAGAATCTGTCGTCGGAAGTTGGAATGTCACGTTCCATTTTTAGCAATTTTGCGCAACAAGTTAAACACGACACGGCATACCAAAGAAATTGTAAGTACACATTTTTCATTTCCTAAGGACTTTTTTTAAATTTATTTTAAGCGAATTTTTAGCAATATTTTAGCTTTACTTTAGATTTAAGTGTTTGCCTATAAGTATGCCACATATAAATTCCTTTAATGACAAACATTTTAATATAACTGCAGTACAATAGTTTTAGGCGCATTTTTCTGTAAATGCAAAACTAAAACAGTTTTCTAATTCTAAATGAAACTAACCCAGTTTCGCACCTTTCATCGATCGATTTATTAATTGCATTCTGCGTTACTTCCCAAAGTATAAAACTTTATGAAACTAAAGTTACACAATTATTATCAATTTGAGCCTCTGTTCAATTTGCCTAAGAATGTCACATTATTATTACAAAACTTTATTACAACATAATGACAGCTTGTTTTCGTTCTATAATTATAACCATGCTGTTACAAGTAATTAACACAAGTTTTCCAAATTCAATTAATCAACTGGAATAAACTTTCATTGTCGCCAAAACTTTTAAGTTTTTAGTTGTCACTGCAATCAACTTCAATTTCTACCACTCTATTAAACTACATACGAGTATGCTACGCTTTCTACTACTCTGCTATTGACTATTGGCTTAATGGAATTTGTTGTTGGCAATAATGTGCGAAAACGAAACTTTGATGTCTAATTAAATTACAAACGCATGCACATGTGACATAGAACCTGGACATTGCTAGTAGAGAGTAGCCATTTAATATATAATGACGTTGGCTTTGGGGGAAAGTTTTGTAGCAAAATTAATTTTCATTATACTCGTCATATGCCAACAAATATTTCGCAACTATATTCTGCATGTGTATATGGGGTATTCCCAATATGGAGAATACTTTCAACCAGTACTAGAAGAAATAACAATTTTTAAAAAAATTAGAGATGTAAAAGTAAAATGGTGTTCGATTTGTGCTAGAATTCCCAATATACTTCATGACATTTTCAAGTGTTTGTATTACAATGCAGAACCGTGTTCCCATAATGCTGTCTGTTCCCAATGGGCAAAAAACGGATTCGAATTCGAAACGGATCCGTCAGCGCGCATTCCGTTTTTTTTTACGTAAAACGGATCTGTTTCGAACTCGGAACGGACCTCATATACGAATTCGTTTCGAACTCGTTTTTTGTAAACAAAAAAAAATTTCATGTTTTAAAAGCTCAAAAAACCTATAAAATTTTTACTCAAATTTTTTTTTGGAAAAATCTCAGAAAAATTTTCGAAAGAAAATTTTAAAAAAAAATTTTGTGTCTTAATCGACTTAGAAATGTTCAAAAAGTCGAAAAAAACACTGAACACTGAAGTTACAATCCGTTTCGAATTCGTTTTTTGTAAATAAATTGGACCCGATTCAAACTCGTTTACATGTGAAAGGAAGGATCGTCCGCTTTCTCGGATCCGTTACGAATTCGAAACGGATTCGTTATATCATTTGCCTTTGATATTTGATATTATAATATATGACAGGTAGCCTAATAGGTAGCGCGTAGGACTATGAATCTCTGGGACATGGGTTCGGAATCCGTTTCGTATAAATAGTACATAGAAACGAGTCCGTTTTGAATTCGAAACGGATCCGTTTGGCACACTGAGTTGACAGTATTTTTCGCCTGGGTATCAAAGGCGGAAGTATTTTTATTTTTTGGGAATATCTCAGACATTAAATTGTTCTCCCATAAAAACTGATGTCACAACAATCTGGAAATATATTCGCATACAAAAAACGAATTATTACAGTATTTAGTGTCATGTTCTATTGATGAGTGGTGCAAGGGAAAGTCCTTACTAATTTAATAGCTCATGTATCTCTTTAAACTACATCCCAATGTTGGCTCTTTAGAAAAGTTGCGTTGGGGCCCAAGGGATGCAATAGTAGAGATGATATATTCATCACCTATTAGTTTCATAACACAACGCCGAATTCGATCTAGCAGCTCCAAAATAATTTTTGAAGTCTCGATCTGATTTCATGAATTGTACTTTATTTTGTTTCTAATTTAATTTAAGAAAATATTCGGAAGATCAATAAAAGTGAAGTATTTCTTACACAGTTTCAAACCAATGCACCACTTGGCGGGCTCCTTGGAAACACCAAACATATTATATATCCAACTCAAGTCCAAAGCATTGTGCCCATCACGTCAATACTTTTTCTATATACTCTAGACATGCTAATTGGGGAAGGGTTATTTTCTATTTATCTTTGAGACAACATATAATATTGGCTCCTACAGGCATTAAATTTGACTTGGCTAGAACGACCCTACTCGGAAGTCGTATTGAAGTGAATAAAGCGTTTGTGATTTACTTTTTCTCACAACCACTAAAGGGCTTAGGTGTTTTTAAAGCAATATGAATTACAAATGTTGCAGTCATCCATAAAAGAGTGTACTAGTTTTGTGATCGAAACCGAATGTTGCTGTTCTTAAAAACTCCGTCTTTTAAGAATCCTACATACTCCCATATTTTTTTTACGTTTCTACGAAGTATAGTTTGGTCTAGGACATCGATGGGCAAAAATTTGGAAGCAGGAGCTACTTACAACAAAAACATCAACTACAATAACAGAAAAAAAACCATAAATTCGATCTCGATAGCTTAGCAAAAATGCTGCAATAAACAATTTCAATCAAGCCAGAACATCAAGAGTGTAGAAATAAAAATACACTGATCAAATGAAACGAGAGAAGTTGTTCTCAATGTGCTCATTTTGTTTCCTTGTTCGCTCGTTCCGGATTTTTGTTTTATTTTTTCTGAGTGAAGCAGACAACGTTTAAAATGTGCGTTGCTGTGGTAAATGCATTTGTTTGTTATTTTGATTATGTTTCTAAAGAAAAACTGTGTTTGTTGTAAAGTGCTAAAATTGGCTCATTTTTCCTATTTTGCCCGTCCCTGCTCTAAGAGATGAATTCTGTCTTAGGTTGTATAAAGCTTTACCTACTAAGATAATAATTTCTTGGAGCTGCCATGCAACATTAAAAGATGTTAACAAATTGAGATGAATTTGCTTGGATTAATAAAGAAAAGGAATCTTGTATGAGACTTTTTTAGTGATAGAGCTCATAAGATTGCATACCTTTAATATTTTACATACATTCAATTGTTCCACCGATTTATTTTTTTCACATTTTTCTCTTCTTTACTTATGTGTAGATACATTGGAACAATTAGAAAATATACGCCATCGCACCACTGCAAATGCACAAATGTTAACCTCCACAATAACCGCCATGTTGGAGCGCCTGCAGGGCTCATGGGAGTCGATACAGCCCACCTACAATGAATTGCAACAATGGTCGAACACCTACTGGACCATCGGTTGGGCTACGGCTGTAGTCATCATTTGGGTGCTGCTTTTTATGCTAATGGCATACTGCTGCTTTCTATGCGAGTCACATGTGAAGGCTGGCTTTGTGCTTTTCATAGCGGTGCTCATCATATGCATTGGCAGTTTTGTGCTAACCTTCTATGGAATAGCAACTTTGGCCATCGGAGGTAATAGTGAAATATTTCTGTGTCGACCGCTATATGATGATCAACCATCGGTCGGTTCGATTGGTGTTGGCAGCGGTGCTTATAATACATTAAGTAAGTTATTCGATAAGCCAGGCTATGTTTATCGCAATGAACCACAGACGGGTATTATTGGTGAACTATTACGGCCAGCCGGTGTAAATCGTTCGATTGTGAATGTCAGTTTGTCAACGGCATTAAGGTAAGTTTGTATACTAAGCCACATTGTTTTTATTAACGTCGGCTGTAATTTGATTTTGATTGTAATTTGCTTGTTATTGGACAACCTACCTTTAGTACACCTGATTGATGCCTGTTAAAGACTAAACAACCATTCACCATTAGATGAATTTCATTAAAGCGTTTAAATTACTCCTCAGTAAGTTGAGTTTTTTTTTAAATTTTTTGGTTGAATCTTTCTCTGTGGTACTTCAATTGATTTCCTATTGTACGGGTTCCCTATTGTTCAAGAAAAATCGCGCCTGTTGAAAATGTCCCTTTAAGAAAATTTTCTGAAAAGTAGAACAACAAATACACTTTTTTCTGAATAATGTTTATAGCCAATGCTTTGCCAAAAAAAAAATAATAATTATCAAAGCCAATTGAAAGTACCCCTTAAAGGGTGTGACAAACCAGAATCTCGAATAATTTTTTGAAACTTTTTAATGTACAATATTTCAAAACTGACGATCCAATTTCATTCAAATTTTTATCAAGGAAATACGAAATTGCATAGGATTTTACCTCTGATTCTTAAAATTTGTTTTCCATACATTTTTTATGAACTGTTTTAGCATATTTTCAAAAGCTTATAAGCCCATGATCCACTGTTTCCACATAATTTTTTTAATTTTAAATTTTTTGAGATTTCTTTTTTTAAAATGAACCCGTACCCTTTCACGATAGCAAGCAAGATATAAAGGCTTGTTCTGATTTCGTTTCGAATTTGTTTCGAAATTAATTTCAAGATCACATAGAAAAGGGAATCCATCAAATTATCAGAGCTTTAACAGCTCAAGTTCAAAAAAATTCTAAATAAATTCCATAGCGAATTCCAACCATTAGACTGAGAAGAGCTATCGACATTTAATTTCGGACTTCAATTCCACTTCCGAGCTAAATCGGTAAAGGCACAGGCCTGATAATCCATTTTCACGTTATATAATTGATTTGAGACTTTGAAAGACCAAAACTTCCCAAGAGTTATATTATCAAAAACTAAGAGGTATGCTCTTTTCATAATGACCATCATAACCAGCAGAGATTTCTTAAAACAAGATCAATTTTCACATCACATGTCATTACGTTCGAAAATTTTATGTTGATTTATGAAATATCTACATTAGACCGGGTCGATTTGTATGAAACAAAAAAAAGTCAGCCAGACACCAATTCAAAAATTAGAATGACCCTTAAAAATTAAATCTTGAACTTTTTTTTTTCGTTCCGATAAAAACCAATTTGACTCTCCTGAAGGTCCTCTTTGGCTAAAAAAAACGTGTTTTTTGCTCGCAAATTTTTTTCTACACAGAATGGATACCTGAATTTGCTTGAATGCTTGCAAAATTGACGTTAAAAATCTAAAATTTATTTTCTGTTAAAAAAAATATTTAGTTCCAAAACTCGATTTTTCCATATAAAAAAATGTGGAAAAATCGAATTTTCGGAACTTTTTAACGTCAAGTTTTTCGCAAGAATATAATCTTTATTTTTCGAGTGAATTCGGGTATCCATTTGGTGAAGGAATAAAAGTTACGAACAAAAAACACTTTCTTTTAGCCAAAAATCAAATCAAAATTGAGCCATTGGTTTTTCTCGGAACGAAAAAAAAAATTACGTAGATATCGTTTTTAAAGGTCCTTCTGAGTCGGTGTCTGGATGAATTTAAGCTTCGACACGGTCTAATCAACATATATTTTTACTCAGCTCAGTTCAAAGTTTTCCGAAACTTTTGATATCATATGTAGGTAATTTTGAGTTTAAAATAAAAAGTGTTGTCACCGGCCCATGTTTTACAAAGCTTTTTTCAATGGATAAGAAATGGGTCCATTTTTTTCTTAAGATGAGTTTTTGTTAATTCATATACAACGGGTCGATACTTTTCTGCCTAAATGGTTATAGACATAATTGTATGCAGCTATTTCAACCAATTATACCAATGTGATATTAAAACGAAATAACTAGTGATAGTTAGTGTGCTTACTAAACTATCACTCTAAATTATCCCTAATCTTTTAGTCTACAAATTTGTTATACAATAAAATTTTTGCTAAAATTAATATGTATTAAAAACTTCCTAAAATGATTAGTATTGATTACCTAACCCTTTCAATATAGTTGCTAAACCGAAACTTTTATTATTTACATTTGAAATACCTAACCGAAACCACTTGCTGCACCCAAAACTTTTCTAAGCATATATTCTACAAAACCCTTCCTTCCGGCATAATAATCCACAAGTTAACTTGATCAGATGACACAACAGTAAACCAGTTGTTTGTGCGTACGTACAAGTAATACATCAACCCCAAAGCACGCTTCCAATTACAAAACACCAAAGCTGCCTCCTGACCCTTATTTAATTTACTTTTTTGTTAACCACAAAAACCAATTTCAAACAAACTGCAAAATATGTTTTCTCTTTTCTCTGGCTATTTTCTCTTCGAAACAATTCATTGTCTGTGTGTTTCTGTCTGTGCAACTCGATTCATCTACTTACCAACTACTTTATACTGCATCCGCAACCGTTGACGGTCCGACCAACCACTTCACTTGGAAAACTTTTTTTACTCATACTTCAATCACTGAGCTACTCTTTCACATCTCATTGTTGGTCGGTCTTGTTTTTTTTTGGTTTATCGATTTGGTCGTTTGGTCTGTCGGTCGTCGTTCGAACGATAACACAGTGGCTGTGAACAAAATCGAGCCTCGTACAATGTCTTTCAATTGGATGCATTCGTTAATACCACACAAATTGCCGATTTAAAACAATTCCCCAAAGTGACAACAGCCATCAGTGCGATTACTGTATCTGAGCGTACGTTACTCTCGTTGACGCAGAGCATACAAAATATACTCGAAAATATGCTGCAAACATCAACGTTCAATCTGACAACGTATCGTGCCAGCATTGGAGCACCGACACCGGAAAAAGATTTGGCCACATTTATCGATCAAATGCAGCGTGTAGCATTGCAGGTAAGTGTGTTGCGCCAAGGGCGAGTTTAATTAAAAGTTGATAAACAGTAGTAAATATTTTAATAAATTTAAATTTTATTTTATGGCTTTGAAAAAACCAATTATTAACGCAGCGCTTTCTGTAGTGAACTCCGAGCTTATCAAAATAAAAATTTTCATAATTTCTCACGAAAACTTGAAACCTTGAAAAATTCAGACCTCAATTCAGAAAACCAGGTTATTATACATATGGGTCACTCTTACACTTTGAACTTTCGTTTCGTCATAGTTTTTAACGGCGTTGTATTATAACGCCCAAAACCATAACGCCCAATTTTGGTTCAGACATAATGCCCAAATACTTTCCACATAAATTGTTGCTGCGATACTATTTGGCATTGTGACATTTTCAATTTAAATTTTGATGGTTTGAGTACCCGTCCAAAATCAAGACTGATAAAGATATTACAATTATTGTAGACATGAGCTAATGTATTAAATTAAGTGATAGTGAAACATTATCTACCACAATCACCAAATATAATGAACAAGTTTGCTTAGTGGTGAACAATTTTTTCCTTTCTAACTAAATTTATTCACTGATAGTGCAAAATGTGCATCATCACTTAAATGACAAGATAGCCATTTTCACTCAAACTTAATGAATTTTTTGTGAACATATTTAAGTACCACTAGATAATCTTATTTTCATAGATATGTAGGTACTTTATTAAGCGGTAGTAAAAATTTTTTCGCCATCACTATCTTCAGTAAAAAATAAAATTTAAAACACTATCCTCCATCCTACCGGCCAAACTAGTTAGGTTAAGCCTAAAGATGTGCAATGACATTTTAATGCAAAAGCACTGTGGTTAGTAAAGAATACGACAGTAGCAATGGAAAAAAACAAAATTTTTGAATTTCATTATATACTTGACAAGTTGTAAGTGAGGGTAATTGGGATGCCTTTGGCCGCAGCTCAGGACTTACATCCTCTAACATGTCCAATTTCGGCTTAGCGGCGGCCTTTGACCGCGGTTCAGTCTATAATATGTGCAACACTGACTTCGCCATTCACAGTCATTTTGCATTAAAATTAAATTGCATACTTTCAGGCTTTCAAATTAACTAGTTTGTCCTAAAAACTAGTTTGGCCGGTGACTTATATAAATTTAAGCGATAAAACATAATAGTTATTATTTTTATTAATTTTTACAATAGTTTTTTTTTTAAATTACATTCAAAGTTCTTTCATTGCATTCGTAGCTGCGGGGCAGTACCGATAACTATAATTCGTATAATTACTATAATATAACGCAATACAACGCTTTTAGTATAGCACAGGTACGGTATTACCTGAGACAACATAATACTTTTCGTAAATAGCATAAAATTGTACATTAACGATTCATTCAAATGGCACAATTGACATGTCATGATTAGGATCACACACACTCATGCCGGGAGTATTATTAATTTAAGTAAAAATTAGTTAAATTATTACAACATAAATGATGTATTCTTAACCTTACAAAACCGTTTCGAAAACATCAATAACTTCACACTTACAAAAGTTTGAAGCTGCTTGAAAAATTGTCTTCTTTGACAAAATATTAATGGTTACTAATACGACCTGTTATCCATAATTATTACGTGCGGCAAATCTCAGCGTTAAAGGTTAAATATCTCAAAGTCCTGACGTGATATTGTAATAAGGTAACCAAATCTAGATTCAGCACGCCAATAACTTTCGAAAAGACCTATTTTTCTACTGCATAACTTATAATAGTATTTTATCAAAACGATCTCTTTTTCAATGAGCTATAACTTTTGCAAATGTAAAGATATTAACATATGTAAAACGGAACTTTGAAAGCCAAAAATATCGACTCAATGAAAAATATTTAAATTTTTAATGTTTAATCATGTTTAATCAGATTTTAAAAGAGCTCAGTCAGTTATGCAGAATAATTTTCCAAAAAAAGTTTGGTAATCTGTTTACTAAGTCCGCTTTGGGATTTTATGCAATACCGTGCGAACGTAAAGGAATACGAGCTGAGGATAGCTCAACATAATAGTGGTATTCATCTAAACGCGCAAGTTTCCCATTTGTGCAAATAGGCAATTTTGCGCGATGTGTTTCACGAACGCCCCTTCGCATATTTTGTGCAATTTGTGGCAGTTGATGAGCATGTCATTTTTTTGTGAGAGAATCGTATGAGAAAAGAGAGTGACAAATACAAAATGTGTAAACAATAAATTTTTGCTGAGGGAATCGTATGGGAAAAGAGAGTGACAACAATTGCTTAATTAGCAAAATCGCAATAGTCGCGCAAACTTTTCTAGTTTGTTCAAAAAATTATCATACGATTTTTGACAGTTCTTTTGCAAGAGCGCAAAAATGCACAGTTTGCGAGGACTTTGCGCTCATAAATGATTACCCATAATAACTCTGGGGTGAAATAAAGTTATGAGTATTGAAACAATCAGCTGCAGTGATTTGACTTTCTTTATACGACCCTACTTATATTATAGCTATTCATTTTTCGAATCATGTTAAAGTTCGTGAAATTTAAATTTCTATAAACAACTGAAACGTGGCATCATTATGTGGTAAAAGCATAATAATTGCTCTAACCATGCGGTGTCAATTGTAATGCATTCCAAAAGGAAAAAATCACCAACTTCATTTACCGTTTCATGTTGCACATTTCGTTGGTTGCCTTACTTCATTAACTGAGTCGAATATACTGACCTACCATAATGCTGACCCAGTTGGAAATAAAACCACAAGTGACACAAAAAATATGTCAAAACTTGAATTTAAATTTGTTAAACGATCTTTGTGAATTAATAGAAAAATATTTATTTACTATTTTTGTACAGAAAACACATAAAAAATACTACCTTTATGTGAAATCTTGCATTTGTGAACTAAAAACTAAAAAAAAAGAAATATCAGAAGTCATCTTTGAAAATTGAAAATGGTTGTATGGGTGCCATTGCTAGGCGCAGAATATTTTTGTGGATTATATTAGTATATATGTATATCAAGCTTAACTATAATCATTGTCAGAACTCTAAACTATTCAATAATAATTTTTTAACTGACCACAAAAAAAATTTTTTTTTTTTACTCACTATTAAAGTAAGTGTTTTCAGTGTATACAAAATTTTGTTGCTATCAATAACTCTGGTTAGATTTTATGTTATTTCAATCAAAAAAACTTTGAAATTTATTTTTGAATTTATCATTGGCAGATTTTCGTTATTCTTGCGTTTTTATTTCTTGATATCTATTCATTAATTGGCATGATCGCCAATGTGGAAAACTTTGTTTTTTTTTTTAATTCATTAGACCTTTTTATTTTGATTGAACAAATTTTATTTTGGTTGAACAAATTTTAATTTTATTTATGTGATTTTATCTCTTTGAGATTTGAGATAGAATTATAGAATCATTTTATGAAAGTTATTTGACTTAAAATTATTTTTAGACAAAAATTGGCCATTATAACGTTTTTAAAACTCGAGAGAATGTTTGAATTTAAAGTGATTGTTGGGCGAGTGTATAATGTATTCATATGCGCATTCATAATGAATAGATGAAATACGCTTTATCTCTTGGAAATTTTTAATTGAATTGAATTTCAACTATTCACTTATGACCTTTATAGAAACGTGATCTTAAGATCTCAAAACAACTATTCCCAAGCATGCAAACAATTGTTGAAACACTAAGCAAGCCAAAAATAAAAACATTTGAAAATATATCTGCGTCAATACTGTAGTCGTCCTGGTAACAAGTTTTATATATTATAACAGTGGAGAATTTACTTTCAGCCAAAAAATATTGTAAGCTCGATATAACCAGAGCTGCAAACTGTCCGATGAAACCAAAAATGAAAAAGCGATCATAACCTTTGCATGAGAAAGGTGATACGTTAAGTTTTGAATATTGAATTGCCACATGAAGCTGTCAATAGAGAAGATAAATATTTTTAAAATCGATATATATAAAACGTGGCATTAAGAGAAATATAGCTCACAATATGCTGCATATCATTTGCATTCAATGTTTGGGAATCTTGATAGCGAAAAGAAGCAATCATGGTTAAATGTTCGTTAATTTGTTGTTCTTGTTGCTTCATGTATTCAGCATAACATGAAATAATTATAATGTCAGATATTCGCTGAATTGTTGCCAAAAGTAAAATCATATTAGTGAAGTTTAGATGCTGGTTCAATTTGTTGTAAAGAATACATCGAAAAAATTCATACAACGGGAAAGCGCAGGCTTGTAGTTGAATAAATAAACTGAGTAAGAATGGCGTTAAAACTTGAACACAACTAAGTTGTAGCTTCTTCATTTCGGCCAAGTCGTCCACAATTTTAACCAACAGCTGAGTATTCCTGTCGTTTGTTCCCTTCAGTGTTGTGCAATATGCTAAGAACTTATTAAGATTCGTATAAACCGCCAGCATATCCGCCAATAAAAGTGTAGAGACGTAAAATAATATTTCATAAAGGATAGTTGAAGAGATAATAGTTATCCCATAAGTTATTACAAACTCGGGATAATCTGGTATGCTTCCAGCAATCACGATAAAAGAAAGTATCCAACGTAGTGGAAGCAATGGCAAGAAATGATGCAACTGCTGAGGAAACACTTTGGCTAAGTCACATGAAATTTTTAATAATTTGTTTGTAATATCCACTAGTTGTGCACTATTTCTATAAAATATCTTGCTGCAATATATCAAAATAAAATACTTCAGTAATAAGATAATAATCATCATGAAAAAGTCGTGTGCCACATATGAAGTTCCTGTTGATTCTGTATCATTCACAAAATATCCATGTGAAAAGATTGATGAAAAAAGCACAAAATATAGCAATGCATTATAATATAAGTATCTAAGGTAGAGACGTTTGAAAAACCCATTAGAACTTTTGTGAAGAAAACGTTCTTCTCTGCGACTGTATATGACGTTTATTAAGCCAAGAAAGCGGAGTAAGCGAAACAAGCGTTTGAAGTCTTTCACCGCCATACTTAAATGATGTTTGGAAACTAAAACTCTGTTCGGAATATATTACCTATAACGTTACTAAAAGTAGAACAACGTGTAGCCCTTACTGCTAATTGCAAAGCAATCTATAATAATTTTCTACAATTAAAGTTAATTTACTTAATAAAACAATTCAGAAGAGCCCTTTAAACAAAAAAACATTGAAGTGTTAAATATGTAGATATAAGGCGTTTGAAGTCAGCTATTTGCCCAAAGCTCAGCGCAATGACAAATAATATAAGGGAACTAAGAACATTCGTAAAATAAATTTGCAGTTTTTAAAAATTCAATATCGCAGAGCTAACATGTCCCAAAGAAAAACAGTTCAAGATAATTTTTAAACGGCAGTCATTTACAGAGAAATGATATTTTATACAATCACGAACTTTTGATACATAGTAAATGAAAAGAAGTCAGCCTTGGTTCTCAGTTTTTAATTTTAAGTTCACTCAGTAAATAAATTTAGGCAACCTTTTTCATTTCAATCATATGATTTTCCACAAAAAGATCTTGAATCATTACACAGGACCACAAAAAAAAAAAATTCTTGTAGTTGAAAATTGAAGTTTGGTGTGCTAAAAACGAATCTGGGGTCAGAATTTACCCATCACCCTTAGATTTTGACACAACCTCAAAATCACACTTTAAAATTCGTTAAAAAGAAAGTCCCTCAAAAAAAAAAAGTAATCAAAGAAGGTAGACCTTATTTATATTACGTATTGAGGTGTGCTAAAATAATATCCAACAATAAAAATGAGTTTTGGTTGTCTACTTTTCCACAGCACCCTCATTTACCCTCAAAGGGTCAAAAACTCATTTCTTATAAAAATTCAAAATTAATGCATATTCGCAGGTATTTTGGTGCAGGAAAACTCAGAATTTCGATAAAAACCTTTGGGGAGGTGTAATAAAATACTGTAGTGTGTTTGGGGGGTGATTAGGGGGCAGTACTAAGCTTTTATTGATATTAACAGCTTTAGTGGACCAAAATACCTGAGGACATACATTAAATTGGAATTTTTATATGAAATGAGTTTTTGACCTTTTGGGGGTGCTGGGGAAAAGTAGACAACTAAAACTTATTTTTATCAAAGTTATTATTTTAGCACACCTATATGCGTAATATACATAAGTAAAGTCTATCTTCTGGGCTTTGATTATATTTTTTTTTTTTGAGGTATTTTCTACGTATTTTAAAGTGTGATTTTGAGGTATTTCAACTCCGGAATTCTTTTTTTTTTTTTGTTTTGTGGTCCTGTGTTCTAGTTTTAAGGGAAAGCTTAAAAATATGTTATAGGAATTTTATTGAAGATAACAGGCGATGTCATTCCATTTAAAAATTTTAAAAATTTTCATCAAACTCTACAAAATTAACCTTTGGTATGCTATATATTTGCCATAGATTTTGCTGGCAATTCTAAAGATAATTTCTATTGGGGAATCAAATTCATATCACTGCATTTTCAGTTAGTTATTCAGTCAGTTCAGTGAAAGAGTCTCTTAAACACCAACTAACCAACATTTTCATTTTTTAAATTCTATTTTATTTCTCTTTTTCTCTGACGCACATACAGATACAGGACGTTGCAACATCCTCACGTATGACTACGTTGGGTAGCCGTTCGAAACGTTTACAAGCGTCAATTTTGCAACCATTGGAACAGCTACAAAATGAAATCCTTTATCACCTGACAGCATTGGAATTGCAGCGAGGTCCCTGGGCCAAACAGGTCAATCAGACATTGAATCACTTGCGCAATATACAAGGTTATTTGGAGAAAACAGCCGGCGAGATTTGTCACAATCAGACAAGAATTTATACCGATAGGTATGTACATACATACATAAGTACATATACATATGTATATGCCAACCTAGCTACCATGTTTTGTATTACTGGTCGGTCGATTCGTTAGTAGTCTTATAGTACCAAATCATATTCTTGTACTGAATCCCACAATCAGTTTAACAATGTAGACATGAAAATGAGTAGGTACCATACATGCATAGGTATGTACATATGTATGTGTGTTAGCTGCAAGCAGTTGTATTACATTGTTGTTGCTTATACACGTAAACTACATGCGTGTTACATGATGATTTGGCTTTTAGACTTCTGTGGAAGTTTTAAGCATTTTTATCGCTGCTGCAATTTTAAAGATGACTTAATGCTCTTTAAAATATTTAATCCGGAAAATATTGATCCGCAGTCAGTATTTAAAATTTTGAATACCTTTTTGAAAAGATTTCGGATTCAGGCTCATTTTCAAACGTTTATGTCTGGAAATCTTAATCGGTATCGAATCCGTAGTTAACTGAAAAATTTTAGCTACCAGAAAGTTTTTTCAGCTTTTTAATAGTTTCGTCCGTTTGGTTCTTCTGACAGTGTCATTATTATAGTTAGCAGATTTTTGTTTTTTACTAAACAGCAATGATTTGTTTTTTCCTTTCCTGATCAATATGCCAACTCGTTTCGCCTTATCTTTAAGCAGTCTCTACAAAAGCGAGGAGCTGATACTGATGTCAATATCATGTACATCGCATTTTTCTATTCTCTTAACTTGCCAGCTTATAGTACTTTTAGTATTTGTATCGCCTAGAAACAGGTTGAGATCAAAGGACATGATAACACTTCCCACTACCCTTTAGACAAATAATTACCATCATACATATATATTATATAAATACTTTCTCAGTACTCCGAACTTCTTCATTGTTATATATTCATAAGCTGATATCGAAAAGAAGATGGCAATCGACCCACTTTTCTTTCTATCAAACGTTTACGGCTACAATATTCATAAGACTTTTTTTAATACATATACTTTATAACTTTCAGACTTAAGGGCTACCTTACAAGGAGTAAAGCGACCATGTCTTCGCAACTTGGTGATTCAACAGCAAAATGTCGTCGTTTCTTTGATATATTCGATGCAAATCGCATATTTTTATGTCGAAATATTGTAGATTTCATGAATGCTTTGTGGTTTTTTACCTTTTTAACACTACTGCTATGGGCTATTGGAGCACCTGTAGGACTCAATATGATAAACATACAGAAGAAATTAACAGCGTTGCAGAAAACACGCACTAGAGCCGCAGAAAGACCTGATAGCAGAAGTCGAGGACGATCACGACAACCAAGTACGGCAAGAGATCGCAGTACAAGTAGTGCAGGAAGACAAAGGCCACAATTGTAAGTATGTTAATTACGATTAATTTTGTAGCTTTATGCTGACAAAACGTGACAGTAGGAAGAAAATGTTTGCATTGTTTAATTTTTCTTTCCTTCTTAATAGACGTCGCACTGCCACTGAAGAGACTCTTGATATAGCAGATGACGATGAATCGCCGGCAGGAAGACGTGAGCCAACCATACAAAGAGAACGCGAGACAAGCAGGCCTAGGGATGTTACTAGCACGCCGGCACGTCAAAGGAATCAGATGTTAGTAAAGTAATTTATCCGAAATATATTAATAGTTCTTCGTGTATCTCTTATTTTCAAGCCTAAGCATATGCCAGTATATAATATATATATTATCTGCCGAACAAGTTTTTAAGAAGAACTAGTTTTTCCTAGGCCAAACTAGTTCATACGAAACATCTTAGGAAGAACCGGTTTAGCCTAGGATGAACTAGGGTAGCTATTTGCTTTAACAGCCTTACTCTCGATTTTCTTGTAATTTTAGTATTTTTGGGATAAGCGAGCGGCCCTCGGTAACAGATATAATATAAATATACATTACTATCTTATAATAAGGCTTGATATTTAGACACGAAACGAGTCGATATATACAAAGAATAGCACAAAGTCCTCTTTGGAATTACCCTCATTGTTTTTTTTTGCTTAACATTTTAAGACGCCGTTCTGATACCGATGCTGAAGACAATTGGGGATCATCTAGCGCCAGCAGAGGTACATCTCATGAACGTGAAACCAGTAGCCAAGCGAGAAATATCAGAAGTATCCCACAACAAAGGACAGCCAATATTACAAGACCAACTTTGTAAGTATTATCCATCTCTTTCTCTCTAAAAACCTAAAATGAATTACATATAATCAACTTAAAGACGGAAGCAAGGCACCCAAGAATCAGCCATGGATTTTGATGAGGGTGAACAATGGAGCCCAAGTACAACAGTATCACCAAGTACAGCGGCAAGACGTGGAGCAGCTATATCACGTGACAGTCAAAGAGGGCGTGCCGATGCCAGTAAATCACACAAGACTGAACGTAATAAACAGAAATTGTAAGTATCACTTAAGAACTTAAAACATTGCTTACCGTATGCTTTTCTCCCTTGCCGTATGCTTAGTAAGTAAATAGAAATAAAAATCGCCTCAAAAATCTTTTAAAGTCTTTCAACATTTTTAAGACGACGGTCAACTGACAGAGAATTACATGATCGTGATAGCCGTCGTGCCCAGACGCCTACTTTAACTGCTTCAACGGACTCACGTCCTGCCGTACCAATGCCTCGTACACCGACACGTCTACGGAGTCGAGTTTCGTTAACAACACGCGCTGTAGCAAATGTTTTACGAGGCAGTCAACGTAATCGTCAGCTGTGAGTAGAGTGTAATGATGCCTGCTAATACCGCTCCCAAAAAGTATGCTACAATTTGTTTTCTCCACCATTTGTCTGTGTTTGTTTGATTGGCATAACAATGAATTAAACATTTGTTTAATTGCTTACAGCCAACGTTCTGGAACTGAAGATTATGACGTTGATGAAAGTGAAACTTATGGTGCATCGGCTGGAAATCCTGCTGCAATAGCTGCGTGAGTAACAATTAAAATGTGTTATTTTTTTAAGAATTTACTACAATTAACCATTAAAGCGCTATTCTTCTGAATGTTTTTGAGTTCCCAACTTTTCCACACCTCAGACCCGGAGGTTTAACAAATTTTTTCATTTTTTCGACTCATTGAAATAGTCATATAATTTACCCCGTAAAATCGTAGCAAGATTTCATAGTCACAATAAGTAACCGACTAATGCTTACACCTTAAATATATTATTCAAGTCGTACGGAACAAAAAATATATGTAATGCTCTCGTATTCCTAACTATCAATCTTCTCAAGGCTAGGCAAACAACTGCCTAGGCCTGAGAGATTTTAAAAATATTCCCAACCCTGACATACACATAGTGATCAGTAATGATACCAATCAGATCAGTGCACGTCACGATTGATAGTCCATAGAGCACAAAAATCATAAATCAAATCGAAACACCAAGCAAGAAATATAAAGCCATGTTCTCCTCTTTGTAATCTTTCAAAAGACTCGATAAAGTATCTTTCTGAGGTGTTTAAAAGACACCTTACAAACACTTAAAAAGAGTGTCTTGCTTAGAGACTTCAAAGACTTTTTTCGAATGTCAGAAAATTGTCACTTAATCATCACCCTTTTGTTTTTAGCCCTCTCATAAGTATACAAATTCAAATTAATACGAATGCATATTTTATTTACGATGAAGAACTCTTATTGAAAAATTTAAAATTAATCAACAGCTTCTCAAAGTCACGATTTCGTTATACTCTAAGCCTTTGCAGGCGGATCCATATCTAGTATGTATTTTTTTCCAGCAAGCCCTTTGACATCTACAGCTCTTTTAAACTGCTCCAGAGGGACCATCTCATGCACGGGTGCTAAAAATTTCTTTTCTTCCATTAATTTACACAATTCGTCAAACATTTGTTTCCGTTTTGGCGAATTTCGGAATTCATTTGTCCAAGTTGACATCCAAAAGCCACGAAATGAAAGGTCCTTGAATATAAAATCTGTTGCAGTAGCTGATATTGGTTCTCGCGTCATAGAACCATATATGATCATTGTACCTTTAAGATCTAAATGACGTGCAACTTCACTGGCACTTTTTCCGCCAACACAATCGAAAGCAAGTTTTGGTTTCTTTACGGTACCATCTGTAAATATTGTAGTCGTACGTATTTCCTCTTCGGTGAATACTTCTGTGGCACCCAAAGATTTAAGGTGGCTCTTTAGACTTTCAATATCGGGTCGGTCACGAACTATACCAATCGACTTTATATTCCATACTTTGCAAAGCTGATGCACTGCCTCCCCGACAGCGCTGTTAGCACCATTCTGTATAACACAATCACCAGGTGAGAGATTAACATAATCTTTGAGCATGCGATAAGCAGTGCATGGGTTGACGGTAATTGTAGCTGCATTCGCGACATCTACACCACTGGAAATGGGCATAAGCTGATCCTCATTGAAAAGTGCATGTGTTCTCCAGGTGCCCAAGCCGTAAACATATGGCACAACACGTTGGCCAACAGTTAGGTTCTTAACTTTGCTGCCTATCCTAAGGACTTCCCCAACAAATTCATTTCCACCGACGGCAGGGAACTTTGGTTTCGCCGGATATATTCCTGTAGGTATTTAAAATAAATGTTAAGTAAAGAAATTACAACTTTTCTTACGAATTACCTTGTACTGTGAGAATATCGGATGGATTTATTGGCGCTGCCAATAATTTTACCAACACTTGATTATCATTGGGCTCATCGATTTTATCTGCGCAAATTTCTAGTACTTTCACCGGATCACCATGTTCGGAATATTTGAGTGACTTAGCCATCACTGTCTTAGGTCGTTTCGATTGTGTAGTTTGGCTTTGAGACATGATTCTTGCGTCCAGCTAGTTAGAACTCTGTTTCACGAAAGTTATACTAGCTTGCAATAAAACTACAATTAGATGTATAACGAAAACTTTTGCGTTATCTTACACTTATGATTTCGCTTTCGGAGCGTATCATATGCCATGTCATGTAGTTGAACCTATGGTCAAAGATAAGATACGTACCTTATCTTTTCCCACAAATAATCGAATCAATAAAACAGTTTTTATGCTATACGTTTTATGGCCTTTAGTCAGCACGTTTACACAAGGAAATTCGGTGAAAAAATTCTTGTCTATTCTCTTTTGGAAAAATTTTTTTTCGCTTACACACGAAAACTAGAATTTCTTTGTGCTTCAAAACAGTTACTGCGTCAACCTACCACAACAAACATAAAGTCAAACCAAAATATCAGCGAACGAACAGAACGAAAGAGAATTTCCGAATACGACAAATTCTGTACCTACATCACCCTTTCGCTTTTCCCCTCTTGCCAACAAACAAGAACAATTTTCGGAAAGAGTTTCTGTGTGTTAACGTTGACCTATGAAATATTCTTCGACAGTTGTACTATATAAATTTTGTTGTTATTTTATTTTCTAATTATACCCTACACTCAGGGTATATTCCCCTAGTAGCATAAGGAGAAGTTATCATGACAAAAATTCAGATTACAAAGCAGTGATTACTTTAAAATAGCCTAGTATCGTAATTAAAGATTGCACTAGCAAGATATTATGTAACCAAATTTCGCCACGGAGGCAAATTATCTTATTAATTATGATACTAAGCTATTTTTTAAGACATCACTGCTATTTTAGTTTTCATAACATCCTCTTATGCTCTGAATCAAAAAAAAATTCACGACCTTTTTTTATTTGGTTTGATTTCTGAGAAATGTACTGATTTTTGTCTAAGTAACAGGCCAAGGAAAAGAAAAACCTCCAGAAGAAAAAAGTATTTTGGCTTTGCTGTTACATTTTTTGCTTGAATTCTCAACAAAGCTATTCAAAAGGAGAAATATATAAGGCTTAGAAATTCTGCACTGTACCGACTATAAAGGTCACTGATGATTCTGTTTAGCAATGAATGAAATTAGTATGACTAGCTATTGCCGTTTTTTTTTTAATGTGTACATAATTTGTTTAGTGTACTGTACTGAACAGTAAAGTAAAAAATCACCATGTTGATCAACATCAACAATTCACTCGCTAAGGCAGAGTAGCAGCAATTTATTCAACATAACCAAACAATCAATTGTAGAAAAAACTAGGGCGAAAATGAGGTATAAGAGTGCGTTAAGAAGGACAAAACGCAGCTCGTGCGCGATTCTTATGAAGCATTTGGACTGAGTTGGATTTTTGTAATTAAATTATTATCATTTCGCTGAGTATTTGGGCGGTAATCAGGAAGTCTAAGATAAACTTAAGCCTAAGGTCGCGTGCTGTTGACATGCGGAAGAGAATCTTAGATCTGAGCATATATGATGCGGCTTTTTCATATCTCCCTCTCCCTCCTCTAAATAAATCACAAAAGTAGCTGCTACAAAAAATTGGCGAAAAATTTAAATTTAATTCATACTTTCATATGGTTCTATGGTTCTCATCTAATTCATTGAAAAAGGCAAATAACAAAAAAACCAGAAACTTTACACCATCGAAATATATTTACTTTTGATTTATAGCGCACGTCGCACCCCACCACACACAGCGCCACCGCCTCCACCACCACCCGGCATGATGAACAGGTTCTATCAACGTTATTGAACATACATTTCTTATCTAATGAATTTAAATTTTTATACTAAAAATTGCTTATGCCAGATATGGCAGTGTACGCAGTGTACGTTGGACGGAAAATATGGAAGAGTTGGATTTCGAAGATGTTCAATAATAAAGTGAAATAGCTTTAAGAGCCGATAAACCTTTGCACGATTTTTTCTTATAATAATTATTTTCTTAGATTTTAGCAAAAAAAAAAAAAAACCTTTTATAATTTCAACAAATATTAAATAAAAAAATTGCAATTCATAATTAAGTTCACATACATACATATTAATAATTTAAGCAACAAAACTTAAAACTAAGCAATGAGTATAACTGAAAAATTTGTTATAATTAAATTGATTTTAATCATAAATATTTCAGTCTTTTCAAACACATACATATATATAAAAATCATAATAAATAATTTCACAGGTTAAAAAATTATTTTTAAAGAGACTTTACTTCATTTTTTTTTCGATTTTCTTTAATCATAAAATTATGACCTTTTTAGATTTTAAAACAAGCATTTTTTTATATAACATGTTTATTTTATTTTTCTGTAGTAAATAAAGCACTGTGTTTTTAGCAAAAATACAAAACTTTTAGCAATGCTTTAAGTGCTAAAGATATCATCGCTTTGTTTTGGAATGTTTATCAAATAAAGCTTAAAAGCTAAATCAATTAAAACTTAAAAATTGTATACTTAACATTAACCTTACACAAAGAACTAAAAATTTTCGGCAGCTTTAATTGTGACTAGAACTGTTAGTAATTAAATAATGCGTAAGTTTTTTTCATAACAATATTAACTTTAATACTAGCTCCTAGCTCAGCTTTTCTTCATCTCTCTCGATGGCATAGTCAACTCTAAGCTTTTTTGTTTCGTCTTTCGTTTTACTTCAAATTCATATAACGCCAAGCCGAACTGATGTACAAATGAGGAAAACTGACGACTAACATAAGCAAAACTTACTATGGACGCCGCCTGCTCTAAGTCACATGTGCCACGTAAATCATCATATTCAAAATCTGGTGGATGCAAATCATATGGATGACGTCCAAAAATATTTGGCAAAGCTTCTGTTGAAAGATGAGGATAGATAATACGACGTAGCTCATACTTTAAATAATATTTTGCACGCGAGTTTTCGAGTGTTCGACTCAAAGTGTCACTTAACGATACGGGTATCGCAAGTAATAGGCGATAATGCTGATTTTTTGATGAAAACTTAAATTCACAATGCGATATTATTATTTGTATTTTTCTAAGCAACTGTGTTAAATCCAAGCTGCCATATTCGTAGATATAAAAATCACGTTGACGACGATAACTTTGACCAGACTGAGGATTGAGTAACAATTTTTGTGTGCTTGGCATATTTAGGAAACTTAGCGGTAGATTATAAATATGACTTGTAACCAGATGCAAATGTTCTGCCGTAGGCTTTAGTTGCATTTCCCGTTCCATATGTTGTGCCAAAGGAAATACGCCAGCTTGATGTATAAAGCCAAAGAAAATGGTGAGCACAATATTGCCGACATACCAAACTTTCAGCACATATTTTGATGAAGCGCTTGAACAAAGCACAGTGTTGTATAGTTTATGCAGCATAGGATGCTCCTCCTTGAAGGGATAGGCAACGCAAAAACCAGTAATTAACTTGGGCGCATGCAGTAATATGATAGGTAGTGTAAATGGTATAAGAAAACGCGCCTCCTGATGGTTAATGAGTGACAGAAAAAAGAGTGGTGCAAATATTGCTGCTGACATTAAGCCCACAATTGATTGTGCACGCGGCAAACCTTGATATTCAGCACGGAAGAAACGTATCATTAGTTGTGCAAACGAAGCCAATGCAATAACGCCGAGTATATTATACAGCAATGGTATGTTCACAAGTAGATGTATATATTTCGGATGCAGGCCATGCTCAGCCGTTTTATTGGGATCCAAATTGTATTTAACAAAGTTCCAAGGTGTAAAAACAAAATTATTTATGCTTATATCCAACATATGTAACTCGCCTGCGGTCAAATGTTTATAGTAGAGAGAGTCAAAAAAGATAAAGCATGATGTAGCAGGCAAAGCACACAAACAGAACAGTAACATGCGTAGGTTAAAGTCAGTGAATGTTATTGTCTTTGTGCCCATGCCACGTAACATCCAATAGAAGACCATTGGTGCACCGAAGAGTAAAAATGTTGGACGATTAAAGACACCCACGACACAAACTGTAGACATTGTTAAAAGCCGATTAAAATTGTGCGCTGGTAGCGCATTTTTCAGTTTCCATATTTTAACACGCTCTCCAATCGATTCTGCTTTATCATATTTATCTTCCAAAAATTCTTTTTTATAAACAATAGTATTCGTTTGTATCATACATTCAGCTACCATATAAAGCAATAAGGAGCATAGAGCCATTTCGATGGTGTTGGAAAAGGTACGTGTTCCAAAAACTAGCATTACAAATGAGCTGCCCAATGCCAGCAAGCGTATTTCAAGTCGCAAATTGTAGAGCATGCAGATACGATATAGACACCAATCGTTAATGAACGAGATTACGCACATTATCAAACGGGGAAATACCAAATAGACGTAGCTACCTATTAGCTCAACGTGCAGAAACTCACGAATATATAAAGCAAAGACCTCAAAGAAACTCCAAGGTACACGTTGAAGTAAGAATGGTAGTGTTATGCTACGAAGCGGCATCGAATTGTTGAATTCCCATGTGCGTACGTGTTCGAGTTGAAAATGATCACCTGTAAATTTAAAAATTAAATTAATTGGTATGTAATTTTTTATAATACGAAGTTACTTTAACAAATCTTTGAAAATAAAAATAGACTAGAAAAAACTCGGACCACAAATTGAAGAAAATTAGCACAGAAATAAAAGCATACAATGGATATCTAATTTGGAGCGATATTGCGTTCAAAAAATCCCCCATTATATATTTTTTTTAATCGCTTCAAATTTAATTTTTTTATAGAAAATTATCGTGGACGTGTAATTCAATAAAATACTAAAATTTATAATGATATTAAATTGCAAAACATTTTTTGTAATTTTTTTTTATTTTAGTTATAACTTTTATGACTATTAATTAGGTTGGCGGAGGTATTCAAGATATTTGAGTAGTAAATTCTAATTGATAAAATTTATCGGTTATATTAAATTTTCTTCTAACATATCACAGTTTTGATTAAAATAACTTGTAAAACGGTTCAAAAAAATACTAAAACACACGTACGACTACATGCGATTGGAGAGTGGGACCTAAAATAAAATATTACAGATAGGAGATAAGTTAGAGTTCTTAACACTAAATAAGAAAAATAATATAAATATAAGTAAGAGCCTAGTAATAATAATAATAATAATAAACGGCTTCCATACCACAAGAGTTTTTCTGTAGTACATAAAAGAAAAATACATCTTAAAATTAGTATTATTTGACATGACCAGCAACAAATTCAAATGCAACAATACTGATTAAGTCAAATTTAAAGTTCATTATTTTGAGCAAATTGAATGATTTTAGTTTTAAAAGTATTGAACTCTACAATTCCACCAGGCCTGATGCTTTTCCACTTAAATCGCAAAAATCAGTATATTTTCTACAATTGAGTAACGAATGAGTAACGACCAATTTACTTCATAAAGGTAAATGAAAATAGCAGCTGGGTACTGTGAGAAAAGCAAACATAATCGAGTTGCTTACAGAATATGAACGTTGTTATAAATAATACTTACCTGTTAGAACCTCTGTCGACTGAAAGAACTCATCTGGATGCACATATCCCAGCTGCGGTATAAAAACCAAAACAATACGCACAGCTACAAACCAAATATAAGAGATTAAATGTTCATCCTTATATCCTTTTCGATTCCACAAGTGATTTAAGTTATTCGTGACTTTCATAACGAATGTTCTTTTATTTTTTGGTTTATTAATTTTAATCTCATTTATATATTGTTCTAATTGTAATTTTTTGCCTCAACTGTTAAATTTTCTAAGCACTGATCAGCTGTTTCAGAGTTGCTTGGTTCGAAGAGAGAGCTGTCAAAAGTTTTTTTCACAATGAAAACTTGATTATCACAATGAACATAGGCGAACCATTCACAATAATTTTGAAAAAAAGAAAAAAGCGTGTGAACAAAACAAAACCGTGTAACAAAAAGAGGTCCTGTGTAAGCCAAAATTATGGCGGTGGTTTTATAGCACAATACAGTTTTCTTACTGTGCACCCTGTTTTATGGCGGTGGTTTTATAGTTTTGACATAACCACAATTGTATATCCCTGTTTTTAACATTGTTGCACATGGAAGGAAGAATGTCAAAATATGACATTTGTGACATACGGCAGAGCAACTGCAGAGAAAATTTCATATTGGTGAATTATTTTTAATTTTTTTGCAATTAATATCAAAAAAACTATTTTATGTTTGCAAAATTTGAATCATAAGTACTTTAAAATAACACGAAAATAAGTTTTAATAGCGCACATCAAAAATACGGAACAAATTTTTGCGGTGAAGAAACAGGCGGTGCATGCAACTTTTTTTTCTTTGCGCTGAAGCGACCGGGCCAAATTACGAAGAAAGCAATGGTAGATTTGACAGCACCGTTGTCAAAATAAAAAGGAGTTCCATGCGAATCTAGAAAAAAAAAATCTAATAAGAATTTTCTGAATTTTACCCTGCTACCAAGGGGATTTTATAAATTGTGCCATATATTATAGTGCTTTGCTGTAAATAAGTTTCCGGTGCGCGCTTGCCGGCAGCATCTAAATCAGACCCCCTACTTTGTGACGCCGCCAAACAAACGTACAGGGGAAACGTTTTTTATCATGGATGTTTACGATGTGAGCGATGATTTGGTTAAAAAGTTATCGGATTGGAAGCTCATTGGCATTATATCAGGAAAATTTAATGAGATAAAAGATAATTATGGTAAGGTGAATTTTGTTGAGCACGTTCTCATTGATTTCAAGTATATGGAGAAGATTAAATGTAAAGTAAAATTACGGGAGGAAAAATGCAACAAAAAAAGCTCTGAATATCGTATGCTGGGCAATGAGCAGTTCTCACTTAAGAACCGGAAATACTTTCAGGTGAGTTAGAAAAAGTGTAAATAATCTTTAATATAAAGATTTCCAGCATTTACATAATCAACTGGTGAACAAGAAAATAACCAACACAATGATACTTTTAGTGCGCCTAAAAAATTTATAGTACAGTAAAATTCAGCTGGGTAAATAATGTACAGAGACCTTCTATTGAAATGTTACTATTTACTTCAAAACGATCTAGAGACTTTATTTTTCAATATTTAAATTTAGTTCAAGTGATAAAATCTATTTTTTAAGTATGCCATTGCTCGATATGTCCGCGTGAAAATATAATAGCACACTGCCTCTACGTGAGCCGAAAATAAGCAATATCAAGAAGAACGATCCCCCAAATTTTAACTTATGTTTCAACACTGAAATGCTTTATGCTTGTGAATTATAACCCCTCACAAGCAAACGATATTGAGAATTTTGTGGCCCAACATGATCTCGTATCACGAACCTCGAACTTCATTTCACTCCAACCATACTTCTATTTCAAATTAGATTATGAAAAGACGCTGGCATTGGATAGGTCACACTATGAGAAACTACGCTAGGGAAACTTGTCGGTCAGTGCTTTGGTGGAACTCGCAGAGAAATATATGCAGAGGCATACCCAGAACTTCGTGGCACCGATTGATAGTAAGGTCAAAATCGGAACCAACTAATGCAGCGAACCAACTAATGAATCGAAATAACTATTGAAATTTTGTTCAGTCCTTACGCTCTAAACGATGTTCGAAATCATAGCAGAAGTAGTGTATGTGAGCTTGAGTAAGCTTCCATTTCCGTACAAGTGCTGACTTAAAAGTATCTGAACTTGCGTATTTTTTGGTGTTGACGTTAGCATTATAACTAAAACTAAAATTCTTAGATGTCCAAAGATTCAAAGAAGCTTCCAAGACCATTTCGCGCCTGTTGGTGGCAGTCCCCTGCTAAATTAAAAGCTTCTGCCGTGTTTGTCGCTGACCATATGTGCAGAGAAGTTGGCAATTGACCGAAATATTACTGAATTCACTTCCTTAACGACTTTCAGGTTGGTTTCAGTTTTTAGGTAAATAACAAAACAAAATGAACAAAATGTTTTCTCCACTTTTATTCTTTAGTTTAAGATCCGAAGTTTTAAAAAAGACCTAAAAATAAACCTGTTTATGTTTTCCATATAATTTTGGATTAGTCCACATAATATATACCTATGATATGTATCTATATATAGTACATTATTAAATTTTTTGTTTTGCTTTTACATTTACCACAGGCTCTGGAACTCTATAATAAAAGCATCTGCTTTTCTGAAACTGGCTCTGAAAATTTATCCATTGGCTATGCCAATCGCTCAGCTGTACTCTTCGAATGGAAACGTTATCGTGATTGTCTCTCCAACATTGAACTCGCACGTAAAGCCAACTATCCGGCACGTCTTGTGCACAAATTAGATAAACGCGAAAAGGACTGCCGCCAATTAATGGCAACACAACCACCTGATATTCAGCCACATGAATTTGCTATGTCATTTGAGCCACATCCGCAGGTACCTAATATAGTTGACTGCCTTGAATTGCGTGAAACCGAAAACGAAGGTCGTTATATCTGTACAAAACGTGATCTGGTGGTTGGCGATGTAATCGCCACTGAAGAACCTTTTTGCTCTACGCTACTGCCGCCCATGCGTTATATACGCTGTGCTACCTGCAAAGAGGAAAACTATCTCACGCTCATACCCTGCGAAAATTGTTGTTCGGCCATGTTTTGTTCAGAAGAGTGTCGTGAGCGTGCTGCTGTAACATTTCATAAATACGAATGTCCCATCATTGATGTTTTGCACAAAATGTTCAATAAAATTCATGGCATTGCATTGCGTGTTTGCTTATCAGCGCTGGAGCTCTTTCCTACCATTGAGGAGTTGATGGTATTTTGTCATGATCCAGAAAATCAAAATAAATCCGCCTTTGATTTAGACTATACGAATTTTACACCACGTGAGCATTATCGTGCAATACATGGCCTGGTTACGAATCAACATTTGCGTTCGGTATCTGACCTCTTTCAACGTTCAGTTGTTTGTGCTGTCCTCAAGCATTTTATTATTGAGTATACACCACTAAAGGATTTCCTAGGTAGCGGTGAAGAAGGGCAAAACTTTTTCACTGAGCTACTGTTTCGCCATTTACAAACATCACCCTCAAATATGCATGGTATTGATCTAATCGAGCAGGTCAATGAAACCAAAGACGATCAGACACACTCTTCAGGTGCCTTTGCTTTTTTATCGCTGCTTAATCATTCATGTGCTCCAAATACTGTGCGTGCAAACAAAGGCACAAAAGCGTATTTATTTGTATTTCGCCCAATACCTGCAGGTGGTATTTTATACGATAACTATGGGTAAGTTCGAGATTAAAATTATTTTATAACGTAGTTTTGTTTTTCAAAAATTTAAAAACTCTTTAGAGATTTTAATAATATAGAAGATGCTTTGCGATCTTGACATAGTAGTCAGATAAGCATCAATAAATGCATAACCTTTTGTTTAGATCGGGTGTTGGTTTGCACCGGATGTTTTAACTGTAGCAATTCATATTATATCAAGGTGTTGCACCACAATAACTTTGTTTAGAACAAAGGCACGTAAATCTGGTTCTAATTGGAGAGTCAATGGTAGAACACATGCACATAAACCTGGTTATAATTAGAGAGTCCTCAGAAATCAAGCAAGTTGATTTGTTGCGTTTTGAATCAATCTCAATTTATTATTTTCCTTTAACTTTCCCTGATACAAAATTAATATTTATATTACAAAAAACGCAAACAATTAAAATAAAGTTAACTTTATGTGTAGTGCATTGTATTAAGTAAATTGATTTAAAGAAATATAAAAAATTGCAAGTTATACAGTTATAATAAGTTCAATAGTAATTAGTGCTTTATCCATAAATAAAAGATAAAATTCAGCTTTTGCAAGTACTACCACCAAAAAAAGAAAAAATAAGTGAAAATTATGCAAAATAAATTGATCCAATTAAAATTAAAAAAAAAAAATAAAGGCTGCCAAGTCAATTCTATGGAAAATTGTTTTTGAAATTGTCCACCTTTTATTTATCATTGCAGCCCCCATTTTGCTGTTCAATCAAAAAAACAACGCATCGAGACACTCTCAATGCAATATCGTTTCACCTGCAATTGTGAAGCTTGTGAAAATGATTATCCAGACTTTGGTAAATTGCAGCCGAAACTTTTTGTGCCCTATATAAATGATGAAACCGATATGAAGAGCTTAGTCGCGTTCAACTTTGACTTTGCCCTAGAAAATTACGGAAAATATTGCGAATTTCTAACAAAATATGCCAATGCATATCCTTGTGACCAAATAAGCTCAGCAGAAGAATGTCTTAAGATGGCACTACATATACTACTGAAGGCAGTGCCTTTGAAAGCTAGAATGTAACACATACAAAAACTAAATGATTGAGGCAAAATGATTGATATACGCGTAGACACAAGCAAAATCAGCAACAGAAACACAAAAGGAAACAAAAAATAATAAAAACAGTAAAAACGTAAAAAGTAACGATCTTTTGCGAATGTTTGTAAAAAAAAGTGCTGCACAAATTATGCTGATATATTTTTCAAAATTTTTTTTTTCAATTGGTTTTTGATGCATTTCAGAAGTTAGTCATGAGTAAAATTTATTTAACTAACAATAAGTATCATAGCGTATATAGATGATGAGTAAATACTGCACACATATGCATGCATACATACATAATGTATGTGTAATTTATTTTTCGTATTTTTCAAATTTTATAAATTTGTAATAATAGAAAAACAAACAAAAAAAACAACGATGACTTCCGGATTTTTTAACTTTTTTTGTTTTAATGAGAAAGAAAAAAACAACTTATTGTTATGAACTTATGTTAAGCATAAAACACTAATAGACAAATAACTCAACATGCAATTAGTATAAACTTTGATACATTTATTTTATGACAGCAATATTTAAACTTCATAACTATACTGTAAACATCAAAAATGTAATTCAATTGTTTACACACTTAACAAATTTTGCTTGCGCAAAATGTCTGCCTTCAGAATCTGCTATGAAGCAAATCAGCAAAAAAAAATAAATTCTCAATTTACTTATAACTTTTCTTAAAACTAAAAAAACACTCAATAATTTTACATTTTATGATTTTTCTTACAAAACAAAAATGCATACAAAAGAAACTAAACAGTTTTAAGTCAATAATTAAAATGCATGTTTGTTCTTATTTTAAAACACGACAAAATGGCAAATAAAAAGTTTTATTACCGAAAAAGCAAACATTTTTGATTTTATTTATAGAGCACCAATAATGGGGGGTTTCAAATAGCTGTAATGCTTAAAAGTAATTTGTATTTATATATATTTTATATACTTATACATATGTAGATGTATATTCCTAAATTATAAACATTTTTTTATATATCTTGCACTTGTAAACCAGATTACCAGTAGATATCGTTTTTTTTTTCAGAAAATTCTTTAAAGTAATATAGGTTCGTATTTTTTTCATAAAACATTTTTGTTTTGCCCATACATAGTATCACCGACAGTTTAATGATCGTTTCCGTTCTTTTACTGAAAGAAGAGTTCAATACTTTTCTTATAAGTTTAAATTTATGTAAATACAATCATGATATGCATATGCAGAAATCGCAAATGTCCGATTTTTAAGTATATCAATAAATTTTAATTTTTTAATTTTAAAATAATTTTTAAGAGTCCCTCTAACTTTTCAAACCCCGTCGGACTGAATCCAATTTTCTACCTGAGCTCAAGTTTTTATAATTTTTTCAATTCTTTTTGTTTTCATTTGGGGCTAAAATAATGTTTTTTTTTTAGAAGGCCGGGAATCGCTTCTTTTAAACTTAGCAATCCTGCCTGGAGTAAAAAAAGTATTTCCGGTATCCGTTGCAGAAATTTGAAAGAAATAAATTTTTCGATAGATATTCTTCCTCATTTACTTTTTTTTCCGCATGGAATCACTAACAAGAACCAATTAGCGTTTAGAAAAAATCCTATCAAAATGGTTTTGTTCTTTTCGGATTCTAAGGCTCATGTTCTTTATATATTTAAGAATAAATTTGTTCTTCAATAGAAGAAAAACTAAGGTTTATCGAACTAAACCCCATTGAGATGTGTACAAGCAAAAACAAACAACCTTTTATATTCTGTAGCAAATCTTAATTCATTTTACTATAAATATTCAATAATTCCTTATTTAAACCTGTTGTTGCACTACTTGTACCACTTGCCAAACCAATGCCATTTCCAGCTCCATCTAATGCTTCAGAATTTTTATTATAAACAGTTTTTAATTGCACAAATTCATTCTGTTGTTGTTGTCTTTGCTGTGTCACAATTTCCGGAAATATACTCATATCCAACATTGTTTTATTGGTAGGACTCTTATTTGATTTCGTCGTCAGCAGCAATTCATTTTCTTGCTCTTCTGTTTTTACCTTTTCGCTGCCACCCTTAACATCTAAATCATTGAAAAGTATATTACACTGTTGTAACTGATGTTCTAATTGTTGCTGTAAATGTGCTGCATCCATTGGCTTCAAATCACATTCATTCGATTGTCTACGCTCCTGTATTGTAGTACCTAAAATATCGGCCAATTCAGCTACGGTACTACGTGACAGATTCGATGTTGAAGCTGCTGCGGCTAGTTCTTGCTTATGGTGTGTCACGATTTCGGCACTTTTGGTATAAGCATTTTCTCCGGCGCTCTCTGCAAATGCAGGATAATAACTTTCGTCAACATCACGTATAAAAGTGCCATCGAGCCGTTGAAATCCTAATCGTATGAGTAATGATATTTTTGTATTAAAACAAGTCAACCAAGCTTTATTTGTGCGATAAATTGCCAATTGTGTATCATCGCCACAAGAATTCCAGAAATCAAGTAAGGTATTCTTCGTGTAGTCGATTAACATGCTCCGCTTTACATCAGCATATAGTTTTCCAATAGAGTCTAAATGGCGAAAAGTAATATCCAGTAATTGATGTGGATATTGTGTGACGAAAAGTTGCCATTTATAGATCATAGTCATAAGATTCCATAACTTATCCATTGAGTTTAGATCAAGACGCATTAGTGAACAGGTAGCTATGTCATTGAGCATATACCGGCAATGTTCTGTAGTAAGCAGTTCAGAGTTTGAATGTGTAGAACCCTGTATAAGGGATTCTATAAATTTCGGTTCCAAAAGCACTGCAGTGATCTCGTGGAAAACTAAAATATGAAAAAAACAAACAAAAAGTTAATCATTATTAATAAAAACAATAAGAACTAGAAAACTTGAAGATTCAAAAGTTTTTTTGAGAGAAAAATATGGCAGAAACAACAAAGCATAAAATAAATAATTGATCAATACTGTTGAATCGAATTAATCGAAAACTCAAAAATTAATACACTGCTAAGTACATATTCCAAAGTTATCAAAGAACTACATAATTGATCGAACTACATGATTGATGAACTGAATTCATAACAGTCATTAATTTTATTAAAATTTTCGAATCAATCAAACCTTCATTATTTATCTTGAAAATAATAAAACCATAAAATCCATCCGCATACGTATATTTCATAAGTTCATTAGTACTAACAACAAAACAGAACAAAAAATGATTTTTTAACAAAATATAAATCGAAATCACTTAATTTATCATATGGATACTAAGTCCTAGAGAAGAGAAATTTAATTTGGAGAACTTCTTTCCTATGAAAACGGAATACTTCGCTATATTGTTTCGCATATAAAGTTTATTAAATCACAGGACATAACCTTTAAAATCTACAATTCAATAGCATTATAAAGAGCCCAATTTCGCAGCAATTTGATGCAGTCATTTTGAGAGTAATCTTTGAATAGTTTCAGTATTTTTATTGATAGGGTTATTTTGGTTTAATATTTTAGTAGCATACATCGGGAACGCATTTAAGAATAAAAATGCTAATTAAACACGAGCTTGATGACAAAATTTGTTAACAATATTTTAAAAAGTACAAGACAAAAGTAACTTAACTTAACTTACAGATGTAAAATAAACGTAGAGTTGTAATTTTTATTAAATAAAATTGATCCTAAAAATTGGTGGCATCCCATCCCATTGGTGGGACATTAACAAGGCAACCTTATATATTCTATTTAGGCCTTTCGATCTCTATCACTTGGCATACATTTCTTTTATATCTATTATATTTGTAAAATATTATTCTTATTCACTTTTAATTAAAAAAGAAAAAAATTGTCCGAAATTCGAACATTTTCGAGTATCGGAACGGACTTTGGCAAGGCAACCGTGGTAGGTTAGTTTCACCAAAATGCATCACTGTTTTTTCTGTACATCCTATTCTGTAATCATATATATAAGATAGATAGATATAGGATAGATAGATATAGGATATATACATAGATATAGGAGTTATTGCTATATTTCAATTGAAATAATTTGAATTAAGTTACAAAGTATAAAAAAATCGAAGGAATGTATTCCGCAAAAGATATTCCTACCCATATTTGACCTCAAGAAAGTCGCTTATTTGACTTTAATTTGCTAAATGTCCTGATGGTTATATCGAGTGCTACTGGATACCGTTGAGACACTTAAATTCATATTTTTGGTGTCGCAAAGTGTTTTAAATGAAATACTTCTTAGCACCATAACACAAAATATCGTTAAATGAATTAAATTGCAAACAAATAACTTGCATGTTTTTACTTTTCAAATAGCAAACGCAACCGAAAAGTCCCTCACAGAAATAGACCGCATGGCCTCATATTAAAACCATAAATTTGAAACATCATTCTAAGCACACAAAAAAAAATTCAAAACAATAAGCTGAAAACACATCAAAATACTTAATTATAATTACAGTAATATCAAATTAAGGTATTTCGTAGATTGCACGTCATTGCAGTGTTTATGCAACATTCATATATAATACTTTATGTTTTTATTACCCTGTGTTGCCTTTGCTTTTTCGATTTGCTGTGCCTGCAGACGTTGATCAATGACGTAAAGCATTTCACAGCCCAAGTTAACAATTAGAAAAACGTTAGCACGCGGATTGAATTGACTGCTAAAGGACGACATTCTATGTCGGTCAAAACAAGTTCTTTAACAATATTTACGAATTAAAATTCACTTATTACAAACAAAACGAAAAACTCTCCAAACGTCTTGACGTGTCGAAATACGAAAGAAAACTATTTGTCATAAAAGAAATAACAAATGCAGGACTCTTGCTAAGTTACTAAAGCAACAACATAAATTAGCTTAGTCAGTTAAAGGACTAATAGACCGACAAAGCAATATTTTATACGGCTATGTAGAAGAATGATATACCCTACCTTAGTATTCGTTTTAATAAGCAAATTATTTGTTTTTTTTTGTCACCTTAAGCTGTTATGATAAACATACTGCTTTTTATTTTAGCTGGCTTAAAAACCCACATAACCCGCCTAATTTTTTCTCATACTGCACCATGACCAACTACATTATTTAAATATTTATTTCTACCGAAATAACCGATAAAAGAGAGATTTATTCGATTCAAATCGGTTTTTGAATATTTAAACGGATTGAAAAATATATCCCTTAAAAAGTATTTGAAAGGATACACAAACGAGGTCAGGTCAGAATTCAATTGTCGAAACCTTTGGCTTTGAACGGAATAGAAAATGTGTCAGAATTCAAAATCTTATCGTAATCGGATTCAAAAACTTTTAGTTTGAAGGGGTTGAGTGGAAGTTGGGTTTTGAAGGTATCATCAGCTATTAAGCCGACTTTCTCTTAGACCATAATGTTGGTCCATTGTTATCTTTAGTTGGAATTCTTACATTTTCTTTTTAGCTAGTTAAATTCAAAATTTCTCTTATATATTCAAAAATATATTAATTCTTACAACTAGTTGACTTTACATACATAGTTATTTAAGGATTCTAATCGGGTTCGATTTCACAAGTTCACGCATATCCTCAAAAGAAAAAGTGCACTGGCAAAATTAGTGCTGCATACAGGGGCGTCCCCCGGTAACGGGACCATCTGGTGCTCGCTGTGCTTTTTTTTTCGAGAAAACGCGCTGATTACGCCTCGCTCATAATCGAAGATGCTAGCTAGTCGCTCTATTTTTTCGTATTTTCTGTAAAAAGCTAAATTTCGGCTCTTGCATAATCGATTTTGTCGAAGTAGTTATTAATCTTTTTGTCAATTTTTTAAATTTTGCATTATTCGATTTTGATGAAATTTTGTGTCAAGTAAGCGGAGACTATAAATTTGCGTGACTATTCAATCTCAGAAATGTATGTATTTGCCATAAAAATTGTAAGATCAACTCCCTGTGTGCCTGTTTTTAATACGTACGTAGCTATTTAAATATAGAGTAAAAAGCAGTACATAGGTAAACTGTTACTCTCAAAACAATGAGTTAGTTGATAACATGCAATGCAACCAAGTTCTCACATTCATTTATGCACGTCAAACTGTGACAGTCTATCATAAACTCGATATGTAATGCAAGGGTGTTGAAAGGTCCCCATATAAACGTAAAATTGTAGTATAAGGACTCGCGTTAAAAAATACGGTAATATAGCGTGTCTGCATTGTTTGGTGTTGTTGTGAAGCTTCTGAAATTGAGCCATACAATAGAAAAAATAAAACTAAGTACATACATATGTACATATGTATGTATATACTTAGTGTACTAGCCAAGTCACTGAAATTGATTTTATTGATTTATTATTGTTCCAAAAGTATTTGAGTTGAATCTAAAAGTAGTATAGGTATTTTTTGCAATAAAATATTTTATGTTTTCAAAGTTTGTATAGGATGTCCCAATAAGAGCGCCAAATATTTATATGTGAGGTCACCCATGCTCATACTCTCAAACATCGTATTAACATACATATCATATTAGCTTTGTTAGAACTTTTTTGAGGGAAGTTTTTCGTAGTTGAAATTGTGTGAAATATGTAGCATGTGAGCGTTAGCAAAAAAAATGTTTTCTTTTTTTTAACACTGCATCTTCTTTTATCAAGCCCACCCAGTAGCGAATTCTGAACTTAACATGGGAGGGTTACACATTTACATTTATTAATAAATATTATTTGTAGTACAAGACTTAGTCTTCTATAGTACATAACTATGATAACAAGCAGAGTACTCGTATTAACAGTAACAGTATAACTAACAAAAACCAATTTTAAGAAAATTTAACGAATATAAAACTTTAAGCAACATACTTACATATAAAAAAATAACAGAAAATAATTTTAAAACAAGATAACATAAGTCAGTCAAAGAAATAGAATTAATGTAGAATGTAGGAAAAAGCTTTGAGAGCAGGAAAGAAAACGAAATCTAGAGAATAGTTCAGAAGGAAAAATTATTTAACAACTCAAATAGTACTTAAAAATAGCCATTTTGAAGCTATGTACTTCCTAAAGTCTGAATCCAACTGATGGTGCTAATGATTAAGAAACTTGTGAAGTAATTTTCCAGCCGGGGTAAGCTCGCCGAATGTCCACGATTGCGTTAAATAATAAAACTTTGGAATTTCACTACACTCTGTTCTTTATTTTATAACCTATACAAAAATATTTATTTGTGTCAGGTACTCGCAAGTTTTGATTTTTCTGTCGCTGAGGGGTTCGTTCAAGACTAGCCCAGCCGTACCGGAGTCGGCACAAATAATCTTTCAAATAGAATCAAAGTCGGAGAAAAAACCCAATCGATTGATAATATTCCACAAGAATAGTCTAAAGGGGAAATAACCTTAAACCGCTCGAAATAGTGACTCCAGAGGCCTTCAGACAGGGATTTTACGAAACCACAGTCAAACTAATGTCCAAATCGGAGGAAAGACCAAATCATTTCACACCAACTTGAAAATAATATTCCCTGAAGAAAACTGAACTACATTTTCTACCCTTTTTGTTCTTACTCTTACCTTGGGGTCCTCTAATCCTGGTGGTCCAGGATTGGTTTAAGTTTGATTGATTTCTCGACTATTTCTAAATTTGAATTGACACTACTTCCTGTAGATCCGCCCATAAATCCAACAGAATACCTTTTGCTGAAAGGATATATTAGCTGCGTTTTATTTGCCATCCTCTGCTAGTTATCTTTAACTAGCAACGATAATTGTATGGATAACAAAAACAAAATTACAAACTTAACAAGTAAAATTATAGTGGCTATGCATACATAGCAAGATGCTTAAATGCCAGGGCTACCCAGCAGATTTTGCCTATTGTGCATTTTGAAATGAAAAGAAGAAAAGCTGTTTCGCGGAAAAACCATTGTTTCAAACGTAAGGCGGCAAAAATAAGCGATTTGAAATCAAAAAGTAAGAATAACAACAAACGAATACTCGTAAGAGCAACTAGTAGGAAACATAGCGACTTGGTCTTTTTTTTTTTGTACATAGCTAGTAACTTGGCGAGTAAAACACAGCAATTTTTTCTTCCATACCATATTATACTGGTTGAGTCTTTCATGGCAGTTATTTTTAGGAAAAATGTTTATTTACAACAAAAATGTCTATGTAAACTAACTTCTGTTCTTCTTAAATCAGCGTCTCAGAAATCTTTTTTAATAATATTCAATTTGATCCTTTTTGTGAATTAACATTTGCTATTTTTTTTTTTTTTTTTTTAAGATTTCTTGTCTCGAATATGCTTATTACTATTATTTAATTTTATTATTTTTGATCAAACTTGGAGAGTTTGAGTATTAAATAGCTAATAATACAGGGAGATAACTTTTATCAATCTAACAACTTTTTGTAGGATCGTCCAAAGATTAACATCCTGTTCTTAATGTCTTAAAAATGTAAAAGATATTGTTTGTCTTGTATAAGTACGCCTATTTGGATTAAAATCCTTACGAAAAATGATTTTGAACTAATTTCACGATATTTTTTGTCATATTTAAACTTTCTTTCTACACACTGTGTACTCAACATTATATTCTTAGTACAATATCCAGATAGTGGTTGCACCTTATAAATGTTATATAGAGTAAATATTTACATACATTTGTATATAAGATTGGTTTTTGTATACTCTTATACATAACCTTTCTTAGCCCTCTTTTTTTTTTGTTCCAATATATTTTTTTGTACCATTTTATGCATCTAATTGTTTGTTATGACGACAGGCATAATTTTAAGCAATACCTTATAGCCAAATAAAGCACAAGAAACTTTTCCGTACAAAACAAAAAAAAATTAATGGTATTAAAATATGCGACACTGGCATTACCATAGCTAATTGCATTCGCACACGACTTCCAGAAACAATTGCATGAGGGTTGTAACTGCTTAAATGTTTATTAGAAAAATCTTGATAAAAGACGCTGGTCAACATGAAATAGGACTTTAAACGGAAACAAGTTACTTTTAATTGCTAATTGTTAGCGGCTTTAAGTAAAAACCTTTTTTAGATTAATAGCAAGTTTGTTAGACTTGATAAATAGATTCAAATACTTCGAGCAGCCGTTTTTCTTGAAAGAACTAAGAAAAGTTCACCTAAGTGAAATCAAAAGATTCGCTATAGAAAAAGCCACCTGTATCGGACGATCATGAACTATCTAAATATCAGAAAAATTAGCAAATGACAAATGTTTTTGACGGTTTCACCCGTGGGGTATTAGGTCTATTTGGTGGCAGCTCTACTTTGTTACGAGCAAGTTAGAGCTGCCAAAATACAAGTCAAACACCGTCCAAAACTTTGGTTGTTCAAACATTTTAAAAAAAAAATGTGAGTTTTACAGTTTTTGAAAAATTTTTATTTGTTTTTGTCGACTGGCTACACTGTGTGCAGTCAAATTGAAGGAAAGTCGACTGATGCTAATTTAGGCTAATTGGGGTCATTAAGCTCGATTTGGTCTACATGTCAGCGTTTCGAGAGAACGATAAATTAACCGGAAATTTACACTGTTCAAGTCTGAGACAAAGTTGTCTGGCGCAAAGTTGTTTCTCATGAAAAGACAAACATTTTTTCCACTTACAATATCTCTCCAGCACCACTCCTTAGCATCCCTAATTCAACATTTCAGTAAAATTTTCAAAAAAAAATTAACATACTGAGATATTTTTCATGTGGTCTTAAGCAAAAATTAAAATCAAATCAAAACTTCCTAAGATTCATTCTTCTTCTACGCTTTTTCTCCATTCCTTTCGATTTCTTCAAATATTTTTTATCATTTTCAACGTATGTATAAAAAAGTTCTCAAATGCTCCAAAGTATTCTAAATGAATTTGTTAGCTAGAAATACCCAGAAAAAGGTTAATTACCTACGAAGTGGCATCACTGATTAGTATTCATGTGTTTTAAAAATAATTATTTATATGTTTTTTCTATAAGCGAACGCCTCTTTGATAAAATTGATGATAATTATTTGTACAAATTATCTATTAGCGAACGAACCTAAAGCTAACTGCTAAGGGTGTTGTCGTCGGCCTCGCCAAAAATTAAATACCCTACACCACTTTAGCAGTAAAACTGCACTTAAATTTTTCCCAAAAAGTATTTCTTTCACTACATTACGTGCGTGAATTTGGCAACATTTATTTAAATACTCGTAGCTCTGTTTATTGAAGCTTGTACGACAGGTGCCACGCCCAGCATTTGACTGATGCTAGCACGTACTATTTCTTCTATTTAACGTTTTGAGTTGTATGCTTGTATAGGGGGTGCCACGCTCTCTTGTCGAAATTATTAACTAATTTTTGTCCAGAGCTTGTCCGAACTATGCCTACCTTTGGTATAGAATAACTCCTTCAGTATAACGTTTTCAAGTTTTTACTCATATGCACATACATATGTTAGGTACCACACTTTTTTTTTCAATTGCTAGGCCGAAACACTTCTAGCATTTTTGTGAAATTTAGTTTTGTATTACCCTTAATAATTGTCTCAGTACAACGTTTTAAAGTTTTTATACCTTTGGGGGGTGCCACGTCCAGCAGTGAAAAATTCTTGTTCTTGTCTTGACCTTTTCCGAATTTTTCCTACTGTTTCTAACAAATTTGATTTCATTACCTTAAATAACTCTCTTAGTATAACGTTTCACGACCTTTTGTCGAAATTCGCCAAATTTTAGTTTGATGCTAGGTCGAACCGTTTAAATAATGTTTTTAATCCCAAGAACCTTGTTTGAAGGTGTAGCCTGTGTCCCAAATTCCATTCACTAATCTTGCTTGGAATCTTGCTTCGTGACTTCCACAGACAGAGAGATGGACGGACATTGCTAAATTGACTCAGATGGTGGCACTGATCAAGAATATATATATTTTTCTAAAGCTGCCGCACCTCCCTATATGCGTTACAAACGGAATAACAAAGTGAATACACCCTGAGTGTAGGGTATAATTGAAAAAAATACATACAACTAGACGAATGTTTTTTATATTGAATAATTCATAAAAGATACATAACGCACAGCATAAGAGTATAAAAACTGTCTTACCGATTCCATTAATCGTAGGAAAAGATAAGCTACGTATCTTATCGTTGATCATAGATTTCACTACATGGCATATAATACGCTCTAAAAGTGGAAACACGTTCATTAATATACATACATACATATGTATATTTCTTTGAAGATAACGCGAAAATATTGCAGCTGATTGTAGTTTTATTTCAAATGAATATAAATTTCTTAAAACAGCTAGAAACACAAATTATGTCTCTCAGCAAAACTACACAATCAATACGCAACATGGCACTGATGGCTAAATCACTTAGATATGCCGAATATGGTAATCCGGTCAAAGTACTGAAAATTTGTGAGGATAAAATCGATGAGCCCAATGATAATCAAGTGTTGGTAAAGTTATTCGCAGCGCCAATAAATCCATCCGATATTTTCACAATAAAAGGTAACACATTTGAAAAGTAGTAATTTCTTTAATTAACATTTATTTTAAATGCCTACAGGGATATATCCGGCGAAACCAAAGTTCCCTGCCATCGGTGGAAATGAATTTGTTGGGGAAGTGATTAAGACAGGCAATAAAGTTCAGAGCATACGTGCTGGTCAACGTGTTGTGGCAATTGCTAACGGCTTGGGCACCTGGACAACACATGCACTTTACAATGAAGATCAACTTATGCCCATTTCCAGTAGTATAGATCTTGCGAATGCAGCTACAATTACTGTCAACCCATGCACTGCTTATCGCATGCTCAAAGACTTTGTTGATCTCGCACCTGGTGATTGTGTTATACAGAATGGTGCTAACAGTGCTGTTGGGGAGGCAGTGCATCAGCTGTGCAAAGCATGGAATATAAAGTCGGTTGGTATCGTTCGTGATCGACCGAATATTGAAAGTCTAAAGAGCCACCTTAAATCTTTGGGTGCAACAGAAATATTTACCGAAGAGGAAATACGTACGACTACAATATTTACAGACGGTACCATAAAGAAACCAAAACTTGCGTTCGATTGTGTTGGCGGAAAAAGTGCCAGTGAAATTGCACGTCATTTAGATCATAAAGGTAAATTGGTCATATATGGTGGTATGTCGCGAGATCCGATAATAGCTACTGCAACAGCATTTATATTCGATAACATATCATTCCATGGCTTTTGGATAACACCTTGGACAAATGAAAACCGAAATTCGCCTGAACAGAAGCAAATGTTTGACGACTTGTGTAAATTAATGGAAGAAGGGATATTTTTAGCACCCGTGCATGAGATGGTCCCTCTGGAGAAGTATAAAGAAGCAATCGTAGCTTCTGTAAATTTCAAAGGGTTTACTGGAAAAAAATTCATACTTAATATGGATCCGGTTTTAAAGACTGAGAGTATAACGAAATCGAGGCTTTGAAAAGCTGTTGCTTAATTTTAAGTTCTTCAAAAAGAGTGATACATTGTAAATAAAATATGCATCCGTATTGAAAAAAAATGGCGAAAAAGTAGATCGAACATTTGGAAAAAAATTAACATTTTATCTTATTGAGGTTCTACATTTCGATAACTTAACCGAATTGTGCGTTTGTTTAGAAACAAAAGAGAATGACATTGCATTTTTTTAGTTGATTGGAGACCGAGTCCATTTCAAATAATGTAGGCTGACTGACTTCAAATTTCGGAATTGGTTGCCGATAAAATATGTTGTTTTTCAGATTTGGATTTTTTTTTTTTTTTTTTGAGTACACTCTTCAACCAAGGTTTTTCTTAAAGTTAAGACTATCATAAGTTAATTATTCAAGGTAGAGCCATTAAAATTCAAAGGGAGACATAGTTAAAATTGAATTTAAACGGTTGTCCATTTTTGGACTGTTCAATTTAGGTGCTCTTTTGCAAAATTGAGTCTAAGAAGTATTAAATTGCACCCCGTTGTCATAATTTTAGACACAAAATGTTTGAATTATAACTCACCTTTTTTGTTTATGCTTAGCCGTATGCAACGGTTTCTCCGCAGGTCTGTAACTTCTTAAACTGTTCTGAATGGCTCGTCTGCGCACAGTGCTATCATAGGTAATTAAATTCAGTGACCGAACAACCTCTTTGGATGTGGCAAATGGATTTCGTTTGTATATAGCACACATTTTCTGTCATCATGCCGCGATGTCTTCCGTAGCCGCCCTCCTGAATGTACCGTTATTAGGTCTTTTGTGCTATTATACTTTTTTATTAATCTACAAATTATTGATGGGTTAATCTTAAATTGTTTTGAGATAGATATTTGTGATTTTCATTGATCGTATTCGGAAATAATTTGAGATTTTAGAGGATTACAATATTTGTCAAGGGCCACTATAAACTGAACAGTCAATGTCACAGCGAGCGCAAAAACTAAACTAAACTTGAATTGTTATGACTCACTAACAACATATTCTTTCCAATAACGGTACTTTTACCGCTAATTTTTCGAAATTTTCTTCTATTTTTACATTCTTCATATTTTGTTGCTTTTGTTTTGCACACAGACAATTGAATGTAGTCACATTAATTTCAAATTTTTTTAAAAAATATAAAACCGAATTTGAATAAAATTTTATTTTTATATAATGAATGAATATGTTGTTTGATTTCTAAAATAATTTTATGTTTTCTCCCAATATTAAATGAGATACACGATTTTGTAGCAGCGCAGTCATTTTGTTGCTATTGTTTTGCACAATACTGTATGTATAAAGTTACATTAAAATTATATGTACATATTTGAATTTTAATTATTCCTCCACCTTGAATATTAATTGAATAGTCTTAACTTAAAGAAAAACCATGATTGAAGGGTGTTCTTAAAAAAAAAAAATTATAACCATGACCGTCTAAAATGACAATTTCTGTGGAAATGAACATACGCATTTTTGTATTCTAGCTAACAAACCGAAATACACAGAAAAAGTTTAATTACCTATGAAGTGGCATCACTGATTAACTTACATGTGCTTTAAAAATAATTATTTGTTTTTTGTGTAAGCGAACGCCTCGGTCAAAATTGATGATAATTATTTGTAAAAATTATTTATTAGCGAACGAACCTAAAGCTAACTGGTAAGGTTGTTATCTTCGGCTTCGCCAAAAGATAAATACCCTACACTGCATTATCAGTAAAACTGTGCGTGAATCTCAAATTTTTCTTAAAAGGGTATTTCTTCTACCACACTACGACGTGCGGTACTCACATTGAATTTGGCAACATTTGCTTAGATAGTTATTTTATAGCGTTTTGAAGCTTACACATGTACGACAGGTGCCACGCCCAGCCTTTGACTGATGAATGCTAACCCGACCTTTTTCGTATATTTGTGTGAAATTTGGTTTCACAGTTTCTTAGTATAGCGTTTCCTTGTATGGGAGGTGTCACGCTCTCTTATCGAAATTCGTTACCTTTCTGTCCAGAGCTTGTCTACATAAGTTATTCCTCATATGTGTGAGAAATGATTAAACAACTCTCTCAATATAACATTTTAAATGATTTATTTTTATGGGCGGTAGGCGTGACCGTGAACCGATTTCACCCATTTTTAGTTCCAAGAATCTTGTTTGAAGGTCCACTAATCTTGCTTGTTTTTTGTGCTACGTGATTTCCACAGACAGATAGAGACAGATGGACAGATATTGCTAAATCGACTCAGATGGTTGCGCTGATCAAGAATGTATATACTTTTCTATAGCTGTCACAGCCATTTATGCGTTACAAACGGAATGACAAAGTGAATATACCCTGAGTGTAGGGTATAATTAGAAAATACAAAAAATAATTCATTTACAATGTAGACGAATTTTTTATATTTTAAATAATTCATAAAGTATATAAAACGTACAGCTATAAAAACTGTCTTACCGATTTGATTAATCGCAGGAAAAGATAAAGTACGTATCTTATCTTTGATCATAGGTTTCACTACATGGCATATGATACGCTCCAAAAGTGGAATCACGTTCATTAATTTATGTATATGTCTTTGAAGCTAATTGTAGTTTTATTGTAAATTAATATAGATATCTTAAAATAGTTTTAACCAGCTAGCAGCCATACTACACATTCGACACGAAATATGGCAGTAGTAGCTAAATCACTCAAATATGCCGAATTCGGTGACCCGGTCGAAGTACTGGAAATTTATGAGGATAAAATCGATGAGCCCAATGATAATCAAGTGTTGGTAAAAATATTGGCAGCGCCAATAAATCCAGCCGATATTATAACAATACGAGGTGATTCATATGAACAGTTGTAATTTCTTTACTTAACATTCATTTTAAATGCCTACAGGAATTTATCCCGTGAAACCAAAGTTTCCTGCCATCGGTGGAAATGAATTTGTTGGGGAAGTCATTAAGACAGGCAACAAAGTTAAGAGCCTAACTGTTGGCCAACGAGTTGTGGCATTTGCTACCGGCTTGGGCACCTGGAGAACATATGCACTTTACAATGAGGATCAGCTTATGCCCATTTCCAGTAATATAGATCTCGCGAATGCAGCCACAATTACTGTGAACCCATGCACTGCTTATCGCATGCTCAAAGACTTTGTTAATCTCTCACCTGGTGATTGTGTTATACAGAATGGTGCTAACAGCGCTGTTGGGCAGGCAGTGCATCAGCTATGCAAAGCATGGAATATACAATCGGTTGGTATAGTTCGTGATCGCCCGGATATTGAAAGTCTAAAGAGCCACCTTAAATCTTTGGGTGCAACAGAAATATTCACCGAAGAGGAAATACGTACGAGTACAATATTTACAGATGGTACCATAAAGAAACCAAAACTTGCATTCAATTGTGTTGGTGGAAAAAGTGCCAGTGAAGTTACACGTCATTTAGATCATAAAGGTAAAATGGTCACCTATGGTGTTATGTCGGGAGAACCAATAATAGCTACTGCAACGGCATTTATATTCGAGGACATATCATTTCATGGCTATTGGATGACACGTTGGACAAACGAAAACCGAAATTCGCCAGAACGGAAACAAATGTTTGAAGACTTGTGTAAATTAATGGAGGAGGGAAAATTCTTAGCACCCGTGCATGAGATGGTGCCTCTGGAACAATTTAAAGAAGCAGTCGCAGCTTCTGTAAATTTGAAAGGACTTACTGGAAAAAAATACATACTAAATATGGCTGTTGCTTAATTTTAAGTTTTTCAATAAGTGTGATACATAGTAAATAAAATATGCATTCGTATTAACTTGAATTTGTATACTTATGATAGGGCCAAAAGCAAAATGGTGTAAGTGACAATTTTCTAAAAATCGAAAAAAGACGCGAAAAACTAGAGCGAACATTAACGACATAGGAAAAAACTGTATCGGAAATTTGCCAACTGTACTGCGAATTTCCCAGTTTTTGAATTTTCATATGAAAATTTGCTGTTTTACTAGTGATGAATCAAAAAATTATACCATATTTTGTTCAACAAAATAATTGTTAAAACTTATATGTCCATATCACGTGCCATGTTATTTTCATTAAAACTCAACAGAAAGTCAAAAATTTTTGAGCTTAGTAAATTTCCGGTCTGTCTCTCGGATTAAGTATTATTTACAAAAAAAAAAGCGGTGGCTTGGCGGTGGATGAAGTTTACCAACTTAACTTTTTTATAGTTGATTTAAAGAAATTTAATTGAAAAAAAAGTTTTCAAGCCAAAGGGAAAAACAGGTATCGGATTTGAGCTTAGCGACCCAGAGCTAATAAGGAACTTATTCGGTTCAAGTTAGACAAATAAAAAAATTTTACATCAAAAAATCATTTGGGCATTTCCATTGTACATTAGGGTGATTAAAAAAAAAAAATCAAACAGATTTAAAAATTTCAGGTACATCAAAAAAAAAAAAATGTTCTGGTGCAAGAAACGCTCATAATATTAATATTTACTAATGGCTCATCGAGCTTTTTAATTTTTCATACGATTTATATGGGAAAGAATGCGTCATTAGCCGGCTTCGACTATATCTCGTGAAAGAAAAATCTTACACAAACGGGCTCAAGCCTATTGGAAAAAACATAACATTGTCCACAAAAAAGTATTTATTCATTTTTTCCGTGAAGATACTATTTCGTCAGCTTATTACCTTTCAGAGATTAAACATATTTAGAAGATCGAGAAAAAAAATCATTTTATTTTATCTTGGGGCTTAGTGCCCCAAAGCTATTTTTCATTTCACTACGGTTTGTTTGATCTGATTGAAAAAATATATTTCTATCAAGTCGTTTTTATTCAGATAATTTTTCAAATATTTTTATAGTGAATAAATTTAAATATTTCAATGATTCTGATTCGCTATGTAGCGCTAATCCAATTGATTTAAAAAAATTCAGTGTCACTTAGTTTCTAAAAAAACGTGTAATATGATTTAGCGGTTTTTCTATATAAAACTCCACAAAGGAGTTATATCAGTTTAATTGTTAGATTTCTTTCCAATAAGAATAATCTGCATGCCTATCTTGATTTTTAGTAAAAAGTTTCTTATGTACAGTGTACTGTGTACAACCTCTTGCATCCAACCCTCATGTCTATACAAATTCAAATCAATACGATTGAATAACAAATTTTATTTACGATATACATATAACGTTAATAGAAAAGTTTAAAACTAACCAACAGTTTAAGCAGCTCCTCAAATTCGCGTTTTCGTTACTCTTTCAGTTTACGCGGCCACATCCATATTTAGTATGTATTTTTTACCGGTAAACCCTTTGAAATTTAAAGAAGCTGCGACTGCTTCTTTAAACTGACCCAAGGGCACCATCTCATGTACGGGTGGTACAAATTTCTTCTCTTCCATTAATTTACACAAGTCGTCAAACATTTGTGTCCGTTCTGGCGAATTTTGATTTTCTTTTACCCAACGTGTCATCCAATAGCCATGAAATGCTATGTCTTTGAATATAAGTGCTGCTGTAGAAGCTATTACTGGTTCTCGTGACATACCACCATATGTAACCATATTACCTTTATGATCTAAATGACGAGTAACTTCAGTGGCACTTTTTCCGCCAACACAATTGAGTGCAAGTTTTGGTTTTTTTACGGTACCATCTTTAAATACTGTACTTGTACGTATTTCGTCTTCGGTAAATATTTCTGTTGCACCCAAAGATTTAAGGTGGCTCTTTAAACCTTCTATATCAGGTCGATTGCGAACTATACCAACCGACTGTATATTCCACGCCTTGCACAGCTGATGCACTGCCTGCCCAACAGCGCTGTTAGCACCATTCTGCATAACACAATCTCCAGGTGCGAGATTAACAAAGTCTTTGAGCATGCGATAAGCAGTACATGGGTTGACAGTAATTGTAGCTGCATTCGCGAGATCTATGCCACTTGAAATAGGCATAAGTTGATCGGCATTGTAAAGTGCATGTGTTGTCCAAGTGCCCAATCCCGTAGCGAATGGCACAACACGTTGGCCAACACATAGGTTCTGAACTTTGTTGCCTACGCTAATGACTTCCGCCACACATTCATTTCCACCGATGGCAGGAAACTTTGGTTTCACCGGATATTTCCCTGTAGGTATATGAAATAAATGTTAAGTAAAGGAGTATTTACCTTTCATATCAATTACCTTGTATTGTGTTTATATCGGCTGGATTTATTGGCGCTGCCAATATTTTTACTAGCACTTGATTATCATTGGGTTCATCGATTTTATGCTCGCAAATTTCCAGTACTTTGACCGGTTCGCCATGTTCGGCATACTTGAGTGACTTAGCTATCACTGCCATATTTCGCGTCCATTGTGTTATTTGGCCTAACGTTGCCTTTTTGTAGTTGTAACACTTATTTAAAAACATAATTTTAGCTTATGGCTAGTTATAAATCCTTTTTAAACAATTTATAATAACGAAAAAAATAAAATCAGCTGTAATATTTTCGCTGACACTTTTGCTTGGTTAGCAAAGAGCTTACTCAGTAACGTAAGCTTATTTCTCTTTAAATCAGAGTACTCGGGGCTCGAAACTTTGTTTCTTTTTGTGATCAGCTCATACTCTGTGTGCTCGCCGGGAAAATATCGTTCAATATCGTCCAGATTTTTTCTATACGTTTGCAGCAAGTACAAAATTTATCGCAGAGAAATAGAACAAATTCTGTTTTTTGGTGCTATGTATTTGATTTAGGTGATGAATCGCAAGTCCCAATTCTGTTTAGACATTGAGTACATTTCTGTTCAGAATACGTAATATAGCAGAAAAAAAGGTAAAGAACGTCAACGCTGGCTACGAAAGTCTAATGTCAGATTTCAGAATTGGTACAATTTGACATTGGGCCCGTTCAGCCGACATAAACGCTAAAATGTACATATTAAACATCATGCGCTTTGAACGACTTGCTGACTATGTACTTCAATTTTGAGAAATTTCGTTGAGTCGGGAGGGAGGGTTTGGTTTGCGTTGCTGAACTTGCATACGGAAATATTTATTTCTTCTGACCATGATTCAATAATAATATGATTGGGCTCAGACCATCAAACTGTTGACGAAACTGTTTGTAAAACAGCTTGACAGCTTGAGCAAAAAATCGTAAAATTTTAGTTTTGTTTAGACCAGTAAAGAACAGCGATGGAGAACAATTTTTAATATGTTTATAGAATGATATTATAAAAATTTAATATAATATAAAATTTAATATTTATAATTTATTATAAAAATTCATTATAAAAATGGATTTATTGATGAAAATTGAAATTAATAATTAATTTCAAAATTATAAAGCAAGACCAAAATATACCTAACATATAGCCCTTTTCAAGATCACAGAGAAACAATCGGTCCTTTCAGCACTAAACAAATTTAGTGATAGGGAACATTTTTTTTAAGCAAATTCGACGTTGAAGCTACCTTAGAGAATTCAGAAAGGAACATAAATGCTGGCTATCTTTGACGGGCTTCATTTCCGTCTTCAAGATAAACACATTCATTCATCAACCAGTGGAAGTGGGACAGTGAGTTTGAGACCAAGCATTAAATCCAATGATGATTAGAGCGCTCGAACCAAGCACACTCGTTTATTTCATTTCTGGAAACCCACGAATGAAAATTTACTACGAAATGGAAAAATTGTAGAGCCAAGTAAAGCAAAAACCAAGTGCTGCAAGTAGCTCGTCCGAACAAACGAAGACCACATAATAGAGTACTAACCGAATTAGCATCACGAGGATGGCTTCAACTATTCGAAAAGAAAACTTCTATTCGCTGCGTTTGAACCGGGTTCTCAAGGAGAATGTGGGAGATTTGCTACAACCAACGCATCAATGAGGGAAAACCAGACATTGACACCAAATGAAAAGTTCAAGCGGAAGCTGAGATGAGTGAAATGTTCAAAAGTGATTTATACCGCACATAAGAAACCGTGTACCGTGTATTAAAATAATACCATATATCGTGTAATTTGATTTTTTGCCGTTTATTAAATTTATTTTGCTTTGAAACAAGTTTTATTTTACTTGTAAAGAACGCAGTCTGTATGTTTCGTTAACGTTCTGTTTATAACTTATAATTTTATTCAATTAGTATTCTTTTTATAATATTAAAAAATATGTTTGCTTTGTAGTTAAACAATGCTAACTAAAATACATATACACTACATTTTATATATTTATTTGTTTATCAACTTACTTCTACTGTATATAATATATATAATTTTGAAAAATATGTTTAGGGCCAGGTCGTACGGGATGGGATTAAGCTCCACTTTAACTGCATATTCTTTATTACAATTGTTTCGAATTATTTTTCTACACAAACGTAATGGTTTTATGAAAAATTTTAAACTTTTAATTTGACTTTGTCAATTAAGTATTATGTTAATTTTATTTTATTTAAAATACGTATTTATTACCATATATATGTAGAACGAAGAGAACGATTGGTCTATTAAACATATGTATCGTCGTCTCTTAGAAAAGAATATGACACAGAGAGTGTAAATATTCAAACAAAACTTGTGATGTCTCCACATGTTTAATTTCGTTGAATAGAATTGAACAGAACATCATAAAAATTGCTTTTTTTTCAATTTAAATCTTTGAATATACATACCTAGTCGGAAAAAATATTGTCAAAAAATTTTCGTGCATAATTCTATACAAAAATTGTTTGCACTAGTATTTTCAAACTATGTATTCAATTTTGCCTTGTTTCCAATCATCAATCTTTAGCTGAGCTAGCTAAGAAACACTTTTCTGGAAAGGAAGCAGCTTCAAATTCCAATTGAATCAATTGTGTGTATGTTGTAGTAATTTTTATAAATAAAAATAGTTAAATTTGTATGCTACCAATTGTTCAGGGTTCGAACCCACATAAATCTAATTATTTTTCATCTTGTGAAAATACAAAAATTTCATACATGTTTGTTCGGGAATTTCATACAAAAATTGGTTTACGATTCTTTGATGATTTCTTCAAGAAACTCCAACTGCGTATGTACTGAATTAAAAAAAAGTTTTCATGTAGACCAAAGTTCTATACATTCACAATATGGAGATTAAAAATTATTACTTGGCTATTAACATCATATAGTACTGTAAGATTGCACAACAGTTGTATAAAGAAATTATGATCCCATATATAAATGGTTAATGTATTTTAAATGAATGATTTCAGTTATGCAATAAAAAAAAGTATTTCAATTTCATAGACTTAGGCAATTATTTAAATTAAATTTCTTTGAGCTTGCCACAAGAGACTACACAAAATAAATTAGTGATGTTATAAAATTGAAGTACTGAGGATATAATACAAGGCAACAAGAGTTTTATGTTTGGATTTCTGCAAATCTGTTTATGTAAATAGACAAAATTTAAATATCTTATTTTTTCTATTTGAATTTTAAGACCCTTTTTTACTTAAATCGTCATAGTTCAGTTTGGTCTGATAATATGTTGTAATTACGTATAAAAACCAGTATTTTTTTTTATGGAAGAACAACATTAAAACAATGTAATGGTTTTTGTGTTAAGGGTAGAAATCAGTTGCAATTTTAAAAGTTGAGTTGTAATAAAATTACAGCAGATTTTGGCTGAGTTTTATTATTTGACATCTTTAGACATTTCTTTTTAATTTGTATTACTAAAGTAAAAAATCAATAAGGAGAAATTGAATTAAATTAGATAAACAAACTTTACAAACACAAAAATTGTTACCTTGTGGGCTTTAATAAAATTAAAAAAATATAGCGAAATATACCAAAATATAATCACATTTAATATGTTTAAGCTAAATAATTAAGTAATTATAGCGCTACAAAATACATTATATAATATAAAGGGATAACAAGGCAAGGTTATTAAAAAAGTGAGAAGTACGGAAACATCCATTCATACACAAATAAAGTTGCAAAAATAAAATAATAAAAAACTATGATAAAAAATTGCAAATTTATTGCCAAACATTGCCAATATTTAAGTTACCAAACTGTTGATTTAAATTGGCAGTAGTAGCTGCTGCAGCTCCGCTACTAGCCATTGGTTGTTGGAAAGCTGATAAGCTTGTCATTGTAGGCATACCACCAATACCGATTCCTGCCATTTGTGGCTGTTGCTGCATACCAATTTGCATGCCGCCCAACAGACTTTGATTAGTTTGCATTAAGTTGACAGCATTGGCATTGGATGGCGAGCCTGCGACCCCTTGACCAGTGGCCATAATACCACCGCCCATCATTAAATTATGTGGTTGTGTCAACATGCCTGCTGTATATGCTCCATGCGCCAGACCTTGTGTCATACCAGGAAATTGCGCACCAAAGCCAGCTGCAGCATTACCCATTTGCATACCGGCCATTCCGGGCGTACTAAAGGCAGTTGGTGCTGTCATCACTGGTGCATTGTACATACTGGCCGAGTTTGGTGGTGTCATAAATTGTGTATGTGGTTGTTGTTGTGGCGGTGCACCAAAACCTCCCGCCATGCCAGCGAAATTCATTTGATGCTGTTGTGCTGCAGCAGCACTATAACTACTTTGTGAAAAAAGTTGCTGTTGCTGTTGATGTTGTCCATAGTTTAACTGATGATTGTGTGGGTTCGCTGTAGGCGCTGAAGCATAAAGCGCCAGAATGCTATCTTTCGTAAGTTTCCCTGATTTGTCTTTTTCCGCACCACCGATTAAATTGGCGCCACCTAGTGAACCTTGATTAAAAAAATCCTCCTCTTCCTTGGCCAGCAAATTATTGGCTGCGGCCGAAGCAGCATTATGTTGTGGTGAGGCATTTTGTTCCGCTGTTTGTTTACTTTCACCTCCTACGTTAACTGGAGCACTCAGAAAACCACTGAAGCCATCATTACGCAAATCCTGTGAAGTCCCTAGATTAACGCATTGTACAGGTTTGGTCGGTGACGATAAGCCAAGCAAATCGTTAGATTGCTGTTCGCCTGCAGCATTATTTGCGGCGTTGGAACTTGAATTGCTAAGTCGTTGGTTTTTCGGGCTACTGCCACTTTGTCCAAGTTTAGGCTTTGGCAAAGGTGCTGGTAATGGTGCTGACCGTTGTGCAGCGTTACTGCCACCTGTACTTGTTGAATTTGACTTTTTGTCGCCAGCGCCACTCATTACATTTATGCCCAAAATACTGCCAGCTTGTGCAGCTTTCTTTTTACGCTTTTGCTTTTCGAGTTCTTCATCAATATCTTTTGCCCAATCAACTTTGGGTGGCAATGGTGGCACCCACTCGCGTGCTAAATACTTTTTATGTTCATACTTGGCACGTATAAATGATTCGAGTGCATTATCTGTTTGTGGACGTCGAAATCCATCCGGTAGTTGCGCCTCATATACAGCACGTGCGCGAGAATTGCCCATTTGTTGCAGCGAGATCACTTGTTCCGGTGTCCATGTATCCAGATTGACTGATTTTACGCGTGATATGTGAACGCCGAGATTGCGATGAATGCCAGCGCAACGTATACAAAGAAAAATACCTAGATTCCATGATGCCCAACGGGGTCCTGCAATTTAAGATAAATAAGATCAAGTTTATAAAACAAAATACACGTCACTTAGTTTATAAAAAATACACGTCAGTGCAAACCTTAGCAAAAGAAAGAAAAAAGATAGTGCTATCTAATCAATATTTTTGTTAGACAATTTAAGTGAAATTTTAATTCTGATTTTAAATACGTAAACCTCTTGTCTTATTCAATTCACAAAACAAAATATTAAAATGAAACACGTCGTATCAATAAACACAGCAGCGCAAGATCCAGGCAATTATGTGCCCAAAATCGCAAAAAAAAAACAAGTGTGCTCAAACACCCAATAATTTTGGGTAATTACGCGTAACACATAATTGCCTAATGAACAAATACCCAAAAATAGTTTCCAATGGCTTTTTTGAACATTTTTTTTTTGGGACCACTGTCAAATAATAATTCTAATTTTAAGATGTCTTTTCTTATATTATTTCTTTTATTTTTGTAGGGAAGCCGTTTATTATTATTAGGTACTGACTTATATATTTTATTTTCTTACTTAGTGACAAGTACTCTAACTTATCATCTTATCTGTAATATTTTATTTTAGGCCAACAAGGCTTTTTATATTACATGTTGAATATATTGAAATATCTCAAAAACTATGGGAAAATTGTAAAAATTGGGAACAAGGTTAGTGCTCAAACAATTCGACGAAGTCAACTTCAGGCAAACGTACCTGTGCGCTTAGATAAAAAAGTTTCTTTGTTGCGGAAAAAAAAATTTTATCCTGAAGCTAAATTTTGCAAGGTTAACGGAAACTGGTCATGACCTGAATGGGAGAAAAAGTGGCGTAATATCTTATGAAGTGATGAAACTAAAATCAATTTATTTAGCAATGATTCAGAAAGGATTGTGCGATGGCCTAAAAGCAAAGAGTTTCACGTTAGATTCACAAAAGAAAAAAACGTAAACACGGAAGCAAAAATATTATGTCCTGACCAGTTTCCGTGATCCTTGCAAAATTTAGCATCACGTTAAAATTTTTTTTCCGCAACAAGGGAACTTTTTTAGCTAAGCGTTTACGTATGTTAGTGTTTAGTAAATTATATCGAATTGTTTGGCCACAAACCACGTTCCCATTTTCTGCTAAAATTGTCTTTGAAGACTTAAATGTGTCCATTTTCTATATGAAGATCAATTTTAGGAGCGGTTTTTGGTGGTCTACCACGAGATTTTTTTTTTACTGTTTCTTTTTAAATACATTTCTCACGAAATTGTGAGATCTATTCAGCAACCTGCCAATGCATTGAAGAGATTTTTTTCCTTTTTTTTTTCAGTCTCGATTCCTCAGCAGAGAAATGTGGCTTACGACCCATCTCAACTAAAGAAAACTTAACGTTCTTCTAAGAAAACCTCAAAAAAGAATTAGAAAATAAAATTTTAAACGAAAATTTGAATCAACGTGCAGGTGTACCGATTATTTTGAGCAGGCAATATTCAAACTATGCACAGTGAGTAGAAACGCTCAAAACTTAAGGCAATCACATAATTTTTTTTCTTCTGAAAATCGTACTGCCAAATTGTGTACTTCACGTTACCACTATGATTTTTCCTCCAAATTGCCAAAATATTTTTGTACTAGAGCTTAAACTAAAAACTCAAAGGTGTACCTATTATTTTGAGCATATATGGAGTTTAAAGTCATGCCATGCTTTTTCAGCTTTGTCGTTATTTTAAATTTTTGTGAATTGAATTATAGTGAATAAACACTTATTCAATGTTGCTTTGTCTGCTTCAAACTCATTTTTTAGCAATTCCGTTCTAAAATTTGGTATGGTAAAAGTCAGTGAACATGCTTCATGTATACCGCTTAGTTTTTCAATACAAGCTTTTACTAAAAGTAGATAATTTACATTTGAATTGAAGGAGCTTATACTCTTAATTTTTATATGCTTCACTCATAGATTCTATTTTCCGAAAATATATTTCCAATTTTTTGATTTGTTGTTGTTTCACATCTGTATCACAGAGAATATTCTTCCGAATGATGAGTTGGTTTAGTGCTCCGAAATCTCTTCTTAATGTAACTTTTGTTTTTTGTTTTAGAATTAAAATTGACTTTGTGTTAACGCAAAGTCAAACACCATCAATTGATTTGAGGACCGTGAATCCTTAATCTAATTATAAATATTTAATTTGCTAAAATTAATTTGGAATAAACAAAATTGACATTTTCTTTGAAATTGTATTATTATACACAATTTTCAATGTTTTTGATTAAGTATTCTAAAGCCAAAAACCGTTTATTAGTTTTCATGAAAAAAAAAGTTAAGTCTTTAAGAAAAAGGATGCAATATAAAAATTAATTTAGAAATCGTGTTGCTAACTGGTTTACTGATTAACAATGATTTTTTTTTTATTTATGATAATTCAACTAAAAACGATAAACAAACACAAAACAAACGCCCCTGCTGTAGTTAAATAACAAGAAATTAAACAAAGAAAACTACAAATAAAAGAAAATTTAATTTCACTTTTGCCTGTAGTATTCGCGGAAGCCTCTGTTGAGAAACACAGTCACTCAGTCAATGGCAATGACGTCGACAACATAATGTAGTGCATGTAAGCCACCAATGTAAAGCAAAAACGAAACATGCAATGAAATTAATTTATATTTTTAAATTTCTTTCTTATGTTGAAGCGCTACCACATTGTTGATTGCTTAATATCGTAGTATGGGCGACGGGCTGTTAGCCTAGTCCGTCCCGCAGTTCAGCACCATCACACCATTCTTTACCTTTAGAATCGCAGTCAACGCAATATTTGTTGTCTTCATCGCGTAGCATTTGAGTCAGCAAAGTTTGACATTTTTCCTGGATTAATTTGGTCCGTTCCGTTTCTTTCCGGCTTACATTCGCACACATATTTTTTTATGGTCTTGTGGTCACTGCTGCTTGTTCTTTTTTTATTAGTAGTTTATGTTAATATTTTTTAATTTGGTAAAAATGTCTATTGCATTTAATTATTAGCAATTCACTTTACACTTTGATTTTTTTAATTTAGTTTCTATATTTAAGTTTTTAAAATATAAATTTATTAAAAAAAAATATCAATTTTTCATGCGAACCAAGCTAAGAGGAAGAAATTTTTACACCAATTTTCCGAATTCACTGACACTGACATAAGGCAGTGCTGCCACACAAATTATCTCGAAAAGAAAGTGAATAATAGTTTTAAACACAGTTTGCTTGGCTAATTTTTAGCTAACTTCTGTATTTAATAGTGCAACATAAGTAGTCCCTAGTTTTTACAACAACGTAGATTGTATTTTGAAAAATTTGGTCGCATATAAATTAAAGTTTGTAACAATAACAAAAATAATCACGATATGGCATTACTTTAAATTGAACGTCAACGTTAGTGTCGCAAGACGTCATCTGTCAAAATTTGGTGAAACCAAAATCATTGGTGAACAAAAATTATTGCCGAACGGTATTACAGCGGCTTTATTAATCCAAGATGCCACCTTGAATAAAATGATTTGATTTCATTAGATTATAAATTTTTTTTTCACATCGGGCAAAATTAAGATATATTTCAGTGACGAGCCAACTATAATCATGGTGCAATAAACTTAGTAAAATTAAAACTGTGAAAAGTGACATTATCGCTGTCAATATCAACAAAATAAAAGAAGACAAAAGCTGTGACAGAGCGCGTTTTTTCATGAGAATACTGTTGAGATATAGTAAATAAGCTTTTTTGTTGGTGTCTTATCTCAGCTGAATTTAAAATAAAGAAGAACAACTGTCACTTGAAATTGCTGGTACCAAGATGGTTGTACCATCCAATGTAATCAAATGGGAATGCTCACACAGTTCGATAAAGTGCATTTACTGTCCAAGTAACGAACCCTCAGCTAATGTGGTATAACTTGAACTCAGATCACCCACAATTTCAGTTTCCTAGATCAAACCTGCGAACGGCGCACAGTTCGAACAGTTGTGCTGAACTCATAAAAATTATTTATTTGCAAAATGAATAGTGGCAACACTATACGTTTTAGCCGCTGTAATTTGAGACTCTTGGAACGAGTCTCGTTCTTGGCTGTCAACAAAGAATTTGAATTTACAAAAATTCACAATTTGGATAAAAATAAAAACAGTTGAATTAAAGAAAATTTCAGAATGAGTGGAATCGAGAAATTAAATATTTATTTGAAAAAGTGTCGGTATATTATCAACATAGGTTATACCAGCGCCAGAGATAGTGGAATTGCCTGGCTTAATGTGAATATATTTAATAGAGGTTTTGAATGTCTTTTTCCGTACCTTTAATCTCAACTTTCAGAGTTTTTGTGCTGAATTTTTAGAATTCACAAATTATTTGCATGCATTCATTGCTAATGAAGTGGTTGTTAGCAGAGACGTCGAGGGGAATGATCAAGTGGAAACAATATTTCTGTGCTTGTCCCAGGTACTTATTTGCATTAAGCACATGGAGCGCACCATCAAAGCAGAGGATTCGGGTGGCGTGGCGATTTCGGTTAATATAAAGTACAATTAAAAAACCCAAACGTTCTGACTTCTAAAAATTCTAGGCTTCACGGCAACATTTTCTAGATCGTATCCAGTGGTGCTTGGAGCGCCTGCGCGCATCTTTAAAAACTTTGGCATTACAAGTGGCGGATAGCAAAGTGGTGTCAGAGGATCTAACTTTTGTAGAACTGATGGATCTGGCATTGGATCACTTGGCACCATATAGCTCTTACAAAGACTCTGACGTTTCGAATGTAGCAGCAGAAAATGCTGAAGTGAGTTGAAATGAAATGTTGATATTGTGAGGAATTCATAAAATGATTAATGCATAAAGTTTCTGTGCTAAGAGAGCTTAATTTTTTGTCCGATAATTCAGAAAGAAATTTTCTTTTATAATAGTCAAAAAATTCAATTTGAAAATAGCTAGTATTACATACATACATATGTATATGACGCCTAACTCGCAAAAAAATTTGTTAATACGAGATAGTTTAATGCATTCCTTAAAAACAAAAAAAGTCGAAAAAATTAAAAAATTGCAATGTCTCAACATTTTTAGTGTAAAGTAGTGTTACCAAATTTTGAAAGGACATCATGTTACATATTTTTCAGGCAATGTTTGCAAGTAAGCAAATACGTGCTACGGTTGATCTTGTCATAAGCCATACACTGGCGTTTGCTAACGTTGCACTTAAGGAAGATAAAAAAGCATTGAGTGCCTTATGTCAAAAAGTAAGTACATAAAAGTATGAATCTTTCGTCGATTTGTGATCTATGAAATTAATTAATTTTTAAGGTTCTCCGTGAATGCATCGCATTTCAGGATGAATGTGCTCTTAACGAGAATCAATCACAATTTAACGATTGTGATCGTAAACTTAAAGCTATGTCTGTTGAAAATGCGCTTTATCAATTAGAGGATTACATAAATGAAGCACTTTTACGTTTGGTTTATATAACGTTTCTCGATCATTCAAAATACTCAATTGAGAAATTACGTACAGTGATGCGCGTTTGTGATCCTGAAGATCCAGCGCTGGATGAATTAATTGCAGACTTTGATGTTAATGTCGATCGAACCACGCAAATTGGAATTTTTGCTATTGCTTTTGCGCCAAATGTAAAAAGTAAGTTAAACAATCAGAAAAAGTATTAATCTAGCTTTGCTTCACACACAAAAATACATCACAGATTTTATTTTTTGCTCAAATAGCTGTAATTTTACAAACAAATTATTTAAATTTTTTTTTTTTACATCTAAAAAAATAGCAAATTTTTGTGAACCTCTCTATTAAAGTACTATCAATACCCGTGGCTTTGTCCGCTCTCTCGCCGTTGTACAATCCCGCCTACATAAACCGTAGTCCTTACTGTAGACAATTAATACAAATGCTTTTCTTGTTTGACAAGTGCCACGCCCCTTGATTTTTATCATACTTAAATATATCCGTTTTTTCTCAGGAATATTGTAGCTTTCTATTAGTTTTTGGAATCGATTAAGTAGTTCTCTAGAACTACAAACATACCTTACTTCTTTATATATTAGTATAGATTTGAAACAGATATTATTATTCAACTCTTATGAGATATGAAATAAATTGCAGTTAAAACCATTTTGCGCAGTTGCCTCGCATCACTGGAATCACTCGACTCTTCGATTATACCCTCGTTACAAACGCTAAATGCCAACGACATACATTCAGAAATATTGGAGCAACATTTTAACGAGGAAGTGTCTAAGTTTAAATTAGCTATACAGGAAATAATTGATAGTCATGCTTTCACAGCATGCTATCATGAGATGCTGACACAAAATATAGCACAAGTAGAAAAGGAATTCAATAAAATAAAATTGCAGGAATTAGTGCAAATGGGTGAATTTTTATATGATCACTTTCAGCTTAAAGTCAATTGTAAAGAACTAAAAAAACAGGGTGCACATGAACGTCTTTATTTATTTGAGAAATTTACATTGATGCTTCGCGAATGTCAAGCAATATTAATGTGTGCCGATCAGGTTGAAACACAACGTATACTCAAGCGTTTTAAAATATTACGATCTATTGTAAAGAAATTTCTTGAAGCCCTTAATGATTCTTCCAGTAAGCAAGCTCAAAAACACAAAAACATATTTATTATGTCAGAAGACTTGAGCGATTCTCAGAGTATGTTTGAATCAGTTGGAATATCGCCTTCAATACGCAGTATACTTTATAATAATGAGCGACGACTAACAACGAAACGTGGAACGAGCGATTCACTTCAAGCAAATTATTCAAAGTTGTCTGCAACATCAACAATAGAATCCAACATATCGCCAATACGGTTAAACCCAGAGCGACATAGTCGCAAGCAATTAAGTGTTCCAGTTACCAATACAAATGAAAAAATTCGTATTGAGCCTCGATGCAGCGTACGTAGGAGTGGGTATAATTGTTATTCCAATTCAAATTTGTTTCAGGTATGAAATTTAATTTCTCCAATAAACTGTTCTTCTTTAAATTTTTAGAAGAAAGTTTACGTACTGCTATGTTTAAGCGACAAAAATCCACAGAGACCGAAAATGTTTACAAAATATATAGAAACAATTCGGCAACTTTACAAATAACTGGCAAGTCTTTTTGTGAACTTAAACATATTGGCATTATTATTATATCTAATTTTTTTATGCAGACATTCTCGATCAGTTAACCAATTTGTCAACGACTTTTTCAAATGCTTTGCAAACAGATCAACAAAGCATTAACTCGAATATCAGCTAATTTTTAAATGTTACAAGGTGAATTATGTCCGTAGGTTTGATATATATTTTTTGAAACTTTCACAACATTCAGTGTAATCAGATTGAAGTTACATCACGGTATATTTATTATGTTAAAGAAATAAGTCTAAATTTTAATGGTATAAGGCTTAGTTATTACGATATATTTTTTATGTTAAAGAAAAAAGTAATTTTATTTGCATTATGAATTGTGCCTTCGATTAAAATTATAGCAAAAAAAAGTGAAATGTAAATGATGTGTTTCAAGTACATACATAACAGTTAGGCAATTTATTGTCAACATAAATAAATTATTTTTGGCTTTCAATGCTTTTTTTTTATTCATCTCAATGTCATCCAGTGTTGCCAAGTTGCCGCTTTTGACGCGGCCAAGACTTTCATTGCATGTCAAAGCCATGTTTGGGTCTTATATCCTACCTCTATCCAAAATATATATATTGGTCACTCTTTAAATAACTGCACACTTTGTTTTTATTTTTAACTAAATAAAAATTTTTTCCCAAAAAAAATATAGAGAATAGAATAAAAACTTAAAATTTTTTTGTTAAAAATTGCTTTAATTTTATAAAAAAAAAGTTTAATCTACTTCCGATCAATTTGTTAAGCATTAAAATTATTAGAAAAAAAATAATATCTCAAAATATCTTTGAATTATAAGTCATATAACATATTTTATGTATTCGACCAATTTTGAGGCACTGACTTTTGGGTTTTTGTCCACTTATTTCAAAATCAAGCTGACATCTCTGCGGGATAGGTCTTTTTGAGTGGTCACTATGAGGCTTGTTTTCAATGGAATCAATATCCTCATAATTTTTGATGATCGACTTAAGTCCAATATTAAGGATTAAGTTTCTTTTCCAAATTTAACAACAAAACTTCTCTTATCATTTGAAATTTCTTTTCGCGGAGTCGTGATATCAATCAAATATCACATCCAAACCACAATTAAGTACATTATACCAAAATATAATTCATATTATAGGTATAAAAAATAAAAAAAACGGTACTTCAGCGCTTTCTAAAAAGATTAATCATTAGCTCAAGGCATAAGTTTTTTTAACATTCACCTCATCTGGGTGCCTGGGCATAGGAACATTGATGGCAATTGCAAAGCTGATGAACTTGCTAGGCAGGGGACTACTGCACAAATTCCTCAAGACAAGGAAGGTGTTGGCATGCCACTTGCTACCTGCAAGTTACTGCTTAAAGAAGACATGATAAAAAAGGCTAACATAAGATGGACCCAAGGGTTAGCTTGCAATATAACAAGGCAAATCTGGCCGGAATGGAACGCTAAGCGATCTCTAGAACTGATATCCCGCACTAGACACAGTGTCTCGTCAGTTGTTGTAGTAATAACTGGCCACTGGCTTATCGGCAGACATGCGGAGAGATTAGGTATTCGGTCTTTTGACTACTGTAGAAGTTGTGGGGATGTGGAGGAGGAGGAAAACATTAAACATTTTCTTGCTAGAAAAAGCCACAAAACACTTGGTTCGTTTTTGTTTGATGACCTGGAGGACCTTAGACATGTTAGCATAGGTCAGTTATTTAGTTTCATTACGAAATCTGGATGGTTCAATGAGAGGGTATAGTCAAGTACCCTTTGGTATCACAATGGACCAAACTTGGTCTAAGTGAGTCGGTTTTGTAACTGACTGCCACTCCTACCTAACCTAACCTAAGGCATAAGTTGTGCAGTGTAGGTATGTAGACTTATGTCACTCGTTTTTTGTGTTTTTTTTTTTTTCAGATAACTTTATAAATTTATTTTGAAGAACTTTTTTTTTGTGCTCAATTATCATTGAAAAAGTTTCAGACAAATCTGCATCATTAAATTTTTCCATTATGTTTTCGAATTCTCGGTCTAGCAAAAAGTGGAGGTGTATCTAGACTTTTGTAGCTCGCTGTACATACTCATAGCTATAACTTGATTATGTATATATAAATCGACATTTCCAGGGTAACGGGTGTGACAGTTTAACTCTTATTTTCATTCATCTCTTTTCAGACAAGTGTGAGAATGTAATTTAATCCCTTGTACCTTCCCATATTTATTAAAAGTATAAAAATTTGACATCAAATGTTATAAGTTCAGAAAATGCTTTTAAAGTGCGTAACGGGTGTAACGTTGAGAAAAGCTCTTTTTTAAATATTTTGAGTTTGAGTTCAAATTGCCTAAAATTTTGCAGGAATGAGTGATAAATTGATATCATTTTAGAAATATTTGATGGTTTTTATTAAGATGATGAGAAACTTTTAGCATAAACTTTTAAATGATACATACAGAGTTACTTTAAAAAAGTAACGGGTGTGACATTCAAATGTAACGGGTGTTACATTATAATAATCTTATAGTAAAAACTAAAATAAAAAAAAATGTTATTGAAAAAAAAAAAAAAAGAAAAACAAGGAAATTCAATATGTGATGAAGATTTTTTATCTATTATGGTAAAAATTCGATGTGATGCATCGTTAAATTTTTAGTACTTGCAATTTTTCGTATATTTCTATAATGAAAAGTGGTCTGTTAAGCTGGAAGTGTCGAAAAATAGAAAACCAAAAACTAATACTTACATAGGTTTTTCCCGCCTTTGCTACAATTTTGGAGAAATCAATTTTCGAGAAACTTCAAATGTTTTTCCTCAAAAATTATTGCCGATAACCTCTTTTTGTAGCGAAATTGTTCTTATTCCCAAAAAAATTCTGCGATTGCAAACAAAGGAGTATTCGGGAACAATTTCGAAGGATTGTTTATTTATGATGGGGGTTCTTAAGTTTCTGGATTAAAACACCATATATTTTTTATATAAGTATTTTTATATATAATACACCTATATATTTTCTTTATTTGTCTTTTTTAAAATGGGCTACAAAATTATATTATTTTGATTATAATTTTTTGTCCGTTTTTGGCACAAAATATTTATGCTCAAAAGGGCAGACCTTAAACAGGCTGATCTGGAGTTTTGATATTAGCGTCCACTGAAAAGTTAAATACATAATATACTTATGTATATATCATACTAACATTTTTCTCGCTCAAAATGCTGTGAAAATAGAATCCCTTTCAATATTTCTAATTAAGGAAAATTGAAGGAGCGATAAAATCATAGTTTCCGATTCACATGCTTAAATTCCACCCTACTGTACAACTAGCAAATGATTAGAATACGTATTTTAATAATAATTTATATTGCGTAAAAATAATAGAAATAAAACAAATACAATTTTGTGACGGCATGTAAGGTTCTTATAATTAAAGAGTCTTATTTGTTTGTTTAAATATATCTTTCCAAAAATAGTATACATATATAAAATATACTCTTATTTATACTACAATTTCTTCACATAATTTTGTTTTCTTATTATAATCTCTTGTGACAATGAATGATAATACTTATATTTTAATTACTAAAGTATTTCTTTTTCATCGTTATATAGCACACAATTAAAACTAACGAATAGTTCTGAAAAATTAAATCAATATAAAAGAAAGAACATAAATATTTTTGAATATTTTTTATGGGTAATAATCTTAAACACAATTATGCATTTAAATGACTTAAAAAGAAATTGCGTACTTAAAGAAAATACTTTTTAATGATTTCAATTTAAGCTATAAATTAAAGAGAGCAATTTAATTTATATGAAAGGGTACAAATTCAAAATGAATAATTATTTCAAGTAACTTTATGATTTAAAAATTTAAATATACATACATACAAATAAAAAAATAATCATTATTCATTCCAATATTTCGCAACCCATTAAACTATGAGAAAAATGTAATTAATGTAGTAATAACTCAAATGTTATGTGCAAAGCTTCAGGCAGTCGTAAATTTTATTGTAAAAAATTGCATTGAATTATTTACTATAAACTTGAATAAATATGTATATAAAAAATTGAGAACTACAAATAAGTTGTTAGAAAACCATGACAGCATTAATTAAAAATGGCAGAGCCATCATAGATGCAATTAGATATGTAAATATAGTGTTCATAGGCTTTTTGACAAATAAAGGTATGCTATCTGAGTAAGATTAAAGTCAAGAAAAACTCATTTAAATCATAGTTTAAAAATAAACTTCAAACTATTAAATAAAGAATAGAGCAAAAACAGATTTCTTTTAAAGCCCTTCGATATTGAATGTATGAATCTAATTTATGGTGTCAGTAGTTTAAGGTTTTGCAATATACTGCCGCCCTTGAGTAAAGGTCAGTTAATCAGCAGTACTGATTTTTTGAGTATTTACTACTTTCTGTAAATTGGTGAAAAAATGAATTGTAAAAATTAATATATTAACAAAATGTATACTAAAAAACAGGTCAACTTTGCACCAACCTGCCTGTTCTCGTAAAATTTAATTTTTACTGTCTTTTAATTAAGTACAGCAAGATGACTACGTGAGAGAGAATTCACAATTAAAGTAGCACAAATAAATCACTAAATAATAAAAAAATAACACTATAAATGTCGACTTTTGTGTACTTAAGTTTTTTTGACTAAAATGTTTTGCATAAAGTCGACTACGATGACGTTTCTTATGAAATTTATGGCGTTCATATTTGATTTGGCATGATCGTCATATTAGAACGTTATCATCATAAACGTCTTCATCCAGCGGAAAATGTCCATGAGTGCTACCATAACCATTTGTTTCTGGTGGTGTTGTTGAAGCTGCAATTGGTAACAATTCTATTCGAGTTGAGATATTTTTCCGCTCGTCTTCCATATTGTTCCATTGATTTGGCTCCGATTGCAATGGCGTAAGATGATAAAATACACCCTCATCATCAATAACATTGAATTGTGTAAAATTTTCGTTACTAAAAAATTTCTCCGCTTTGTTGCCAACAAATTTAATACATGCCAACAATTCCGGCTTATTGGCTGGACCCCGTTTATTTTGCCAATAATTCAAAGGTACCTGGCTATTAAGTTGTGAAGGTTGTAAGGCATTGCTTAGCATGCCATTAACCTGTACCTGCAAGTGCTGACCATTGCTGGGATTAATTTTTACGGCATCAACTGCATCCTCAATGTCGGAACTACGTTGTGAAGAAAAACGTGAACTACGACGTTTTTTCGTGCCTGACTGCAGTGGGTTATTGAGTATATGTGGTACATGCCAGAAGCATAATTGTTCGGCACAGCTTACGAGTACATCAGTAGAGGGGGAAAATTTCATATCATAAACTTGTGTAATATGAGACTGTAAGTTGTACAAAAAGCTGATGCTCTTTTCAGACATTTTATAAATCTGTTGGAGAAAAAAGTGATGCAATCATAAAATAAAATAAAATTGTGATGTTGAAATTACCTCAACGTCACCGCAATTTAAGCCTATAGCAATTAAAGTTGCATCATGACTTGCTGTTAAGCATGTTATTTTATTCTCAGTGCGCTCATTCTTACTAAAGAATGTTTGATTGTGAATTTTTAAGTTATCGTCGTTTTGCGTAAAGCTATAAACCTGTGTAGTAAATAATTTAACATTCGATTTATAATACCATTGTATTTTTGAAAGATTTTGAGTTATAATTAAAATAAAAAAAACAACAATAAATTTAAAAATAAAATAGAAACTTAGTTAAAATTTGCTTATGACTCGAAGTTTATAAAAAATTCAGCGAATAGCTCATAAATTCCTTTATTCTAAAAAAATTGCAAAAAAAAAAAATGTAATATTCACTAGGATGATATTCAAAGTAACCAACTTTGGTGGAAATATTTCTTTTTGGGAATTAAAAAAAAAAAAAAATTTTGTTCATTAAAGGGATGAACAATATTTGCGCAAGATCTTGGTATAGATACAGAAATTTAGTATTTTTCCAAAATAGTTTTTCCCTTCACTTTGACGTTTTTGGGCTTTTTTTCTGCCACTGCATTTACTTATTTGGTATGGAGAAACAAGATCTCCAAGTAAGGCAGAGGTTGAAGGCCAAGTCAAAAGTTCACATTTTGCATTCAAAGAATTTGGAGAAAGAAAGTGGTGGCTGAAAGCCTGGCGGTTATTAGATCAGTTTATTTTGTTGTGACATATCTGCAAATGTATATATTGAATATTTTATAATTGAAATTTTATAATGGCACACGTTTGTTTTCAATTTTTGATGAAGTTCCATTTATAGTAATATTAGCACTAACTAATGAAAAATACACTCCTGCCACGGCGTCATATTTTACCAGATAGACAAAATTACAATTGTTTGACTCATATGATCGAAATTGAAATTTATTGCTTGTTTCCTATAAACTTTGCTATTCCATATTTTAAACCTATTCTAAGTATATTTGCTTAATCCTTTTGGGGCTATGTACTAAGAATGAAAAAATGCTGAAAATTACTCGAAAATTTAGCTGCTCAAGAAGAAAGCTAAGCGTTGCGTTACGAACTCTAACGCAAACTTAAGAAAATAGTTTTGAGGGTTTACTGAAAAAATTTAAGCTTTTAACATATTATGTAATATTAGCACTGCTCTTGAGTATATGCATTGTGAGATAAAAGTGAACTGAAATTAATTGGTGTTGTGTAAAGTAAAATACATACATACATTAATAATTTTGGTTATTAGCAAATTAAAAATTCAGTTATGATTATAACAATATCAAGTGGTTCAATTTGTGAGATTAAATAATCACTAACATGATGTTAGTTAAAATATTTTCCCTTGTGGTAAGTTATAAATGGAACACTTTGTACATTCAATTAGGTGCAGCATGAAATGAATAAACTGCTTTTAAAGTGTTGTAGATATTGTTACCTTGTAAATATAAGACTTGATTTGTCTTTTTAAAACGTCCAACGATGTAAGTTCTACAAAGTTAATATAGAAGAGAGAAAAACTAAAATGATTCAGCGTCAAAAAAAGAAAGAAAGCCCAGCATTTTGCTAAAACTAAGTACTACAATTTTCTAACACACTAAATTTTCTAAAGAGCATAGCATTCATTGGAAATAATAGGCATATCATAATGTATACACTTACATATATATTAAAAGAATTGGTTGCTATAAAAAGGTGACCATTCTTTAAGTCACAACCACCCAAAGCGTAACGACCGTTCTCGTTCTCATCGTGTGCATTAACTTTATGCAATAACTCTAATTGATTTTCGATATCCAGCACCTGAAATGAAAAATTATTGATTACGAGTTCGAGTTAAAATCAGAAAGCTATTGAATATTATTTTGCCAAATTAGTCATTCGTAATGTGATCAGTCTTGTTTGTAATACTTATGCATAATACCACTGAATATTTACCATAAAAAAACCTTGTTCGTTAATAAGAAGCAGGTAACGTTCAAACAGCATGTAACTCTGCAGTGTCGCTGCTTCACTTTTAAAATTGGTATCATTCTGCAAATTTCTCACTTCTGTTAATGACGTATGCCGCGAAGAGGCAACTAATATGTTGTCATTAATAAGTTGCAAATAACTAATAGGTTTTTCAGAAATTGTTTGTTCAAAAAATGTTTTTTCAAAAACTTCCTGCGTTACATTAAATATAGCACCGTTATTGTAACCGATAAATGCATTTTGATCACAGGCAGTAATGGCAGTAATATGTTGTAAATTTTCGGTGGGTGTAACAATAGACCAATTTTTGGTATCGGTAGTACAAATTTGATGTATCTAAATAAATGGAGTTCAATTAAAAATAGTCATTAAAATTAAGAGTGCGTACGTACCCTGTCCTTCGAATCAGCAGCAAATAATAAAGTGGTATCCTGCGTATATATAACATCGTATAATTTATGACCCAGCAGCCAAACATTCGTTTCCAGTTGTGGACGTTCGCTTGCTTCACAACTTATTTCCGCTACACTATGAGCCCAGCTGACCGAATTTTTTCCCGTATCACGTAATGAAAATATATTCAATATTTTTGTTTGCTCTGCACCACAGACTATTATATATTTATAGTCAATATCGTCTAGCGAATAAATGTCCACACATTCTATGGCTTCACTAACGTTGCTACGTAATATTTCCGATTTAGCATAAGTATCGAATATGATAAGCCCTCGCTTAGTGCCCAATATTAAATAGCGCCCATTACGCGTGAGACGTCCACAAGTTATAGCACTTTGTGGATCGGTGCACTCATATAGTGTTTCAAGTTTGCCCACCAGAACGGCAAAACGCTGGTGTTCAAATGTGAGGCGTAAAATTTTTAATCCAAAAATAAATATGATGCAAGTATGTTCACTGCAGGTGTGTATCTCATAGCAAATTAGATTAAATGTATCACGTGGCCATTCAAAAGATACTGCAGCACGTGAACTATCTTGTAAATTCCAAAAGCTAATGTTGCCTGCATTATTTAGCAGCATATAGTACTTGCGTAAAATTTTACATAAGAATCGTGTGTCCGAGAAACGAGTACGCAATGGTGGCACACGCATCGATTGAAATTCTTCTAGCTGTTCATGCCACTTAAACATGCAAACGTCACCACTGTCGTACACCACATGTAAATCGGTGTCAGAATTATTTCTCTTGGGCAGCTGATCAATATAGAAGGCAACTATTTTATTTACTGTGCCCATAATTGATTCATGTATGGATTGCTTACATCTGCGGGCGCCTTGTTTGTTTGTTGAGAAATGATTGAAGTTTAGTGGATTTACCTAATAATGGAAATTAGAAAAAAAAAAATAGCTGGTAAAATTTCAAAACGGGTAATTCTTAATTTTACATTTTGTTTTATTTGAGAATTATAGAAAAAATTTTTTTTTTCATTTCAACACTGTTGTATAGATCGATTTGATGAAAATTATTGGAAACAACATTTCCAAAATTTTGGAAAATATTGGAGCAAAACGGGAACGGTATTCAAGTTGTTCAAGCAATGTCTTATCTAAATGTCATTTCATATACAAGTTCTTAAATAAATCATACCTTTTGTTTGCTACTGCGACGTCGCACCAAATTTCGACGTCGATCATCACTAATAGGCCATAGCTTTAATTCACCACGTGTGCCCAAGGTAACAATAAAATTGTTATCACGTATTAATTGAGCTTCGATAATTTCACTGCCATCGTTACTTAAATATATCGGACCATTATTATAATCCAGTGAGAGATCAGCCAAAAGCATGTCATTGTTATGCAAAACAATTAAGCAGATATCAGCTTCAAGGAACTTTAACAACTTAGGTTTGTTAGGCAAATTTACTATTTGACGACGTTGGTGAAAAAGCCCACTAGAAAATGTAAATATAACTTTATCGCATATAATATATATTACAAATAGACTTTGCGTACATTTCATTCAGCCAAACTTTATCGGGAAACTTGAGCACTTGGTTTAAGGCCTCTTCATGAACAGCACCAGTTGTCATTAGCGCATACTGCAGCAGACAAGTGTCTTCAGAACGTACTAACATATCTTCGACCTTTGGCAGAAACTCAAGTATAGCACTAAGTAAACTTCGACGACGTGGATCACCATCTGAGAGTAAGAAATAATAATAAATATACTACAACTAAACTAAAATATAACTTACCAATAATTCCTTCCCGATAGCACTTTAAGTCGGCAATTGTGTGTAGTAATCCTACTACACGTAGCATTTGACCTAAGAAACCGAAATCTAAATACAACATAGGAAACAAATGCTTGCAGTTTGATTCATTGATGTGATAGCCAATGCACTTAAAGAAATACAGATCATGATGACTGTTGCATAAATCAACTTCGGTACGGTATTTTAATGACTCCTCAATTCTAAGGTAATTTTTAAAATAAATTAAATATTAATCATCATATATGAAATGGTAAACATACTTGTAATATTCTATCATCTTTCGATGCAATTCATGACTATTGATCTTGCTCTGCATAACATTGCTATTTTTCAAATGGGAGCTATAAATAAATGGTACACTACATCCCATTGTGCCATCAGAAAAATCTTCTTTATTAACAAGTGAATGTTTGTGGAATTTGTGAATAATTTTTTCGGCATCATTTAGTTTTTTGTCCCAAAGAGCAGCAAGCAGCTAAAAATAGATAAAAATATGAGTTTAAGTAAAAAAAAAGTTTCGACAATATAAATTTGTATTACCTTCACTGGAATAACAATGCAGTTCGGAAAAATGGCAAACTCTGCATATAACTCTAGATGTTCCGACTTCAATACATTAAGGGAAAGTTCAATCACACTAGAGAATTTATTATCAAGATAACTGAAATAACATAATAAAATATGTAAACATATACTTCAGAATTGTAAGGCAGGAAATATTCTACTTCAATTTTTATTGTACAAAGGATAGGACAATGATTATATACAACTTATAAATAAATATTTACTTACGGAAAGTTCTGCACATTGCTAATCCATTGATCCCAATTAAGCGATTTCTTTTGGCTCAAACTCTGTGCAATAATGCTTAACAAATACGGATGTCCTTGACTCTGATCGTATATGTCCGTGGCATTATTTGGAAATTGCTCACGCCCACAACGCAAATATCGTTCGAAAAGACAAAAAAACTCCGTTAACGTCAGACCATCATCAACATCAATGTGTGTCGTCATTGAGGGAGACAATGATTCGCTGACATTTTTATTGCGTGTTATGAGTAATAACTTGCAGCCTAAATTAAAAGTTTGCCACGTCTTTACGTTTTGCACATCGACCAGCACAACCAATGCATTTTTGTATTCCTCTTGACGGAATTTAAAACTCAAATATTGCTGCAATTCCAGCTTACGATTTGAAATATTATCAAAATATTCTACGCTAGGACGGTATATACAACCAGAGGCAGCAGGCGATAATGAGATATTCGAATCACCAAGTAAAAGGCGTAATTTTTGTAGTGCATTTAAATCTGCCTCACGACTAGTACACTGACTAACATCAATCCAATAGATTTTAAAGCCCATAGAACGTTGTACTGCATAATCGGTACAAACATCGATGGCCAGCCATTTTTTACCCATACCCAATTCACCAGTTAGCACCACATATTTATGGGACAGCAATTTTTTTAGCGCACGACGAAGTATCTCATACTAAAATGAGAGAAAAATATTAAATAGATTACAAATGGTACACTACTAATTAACAAAGCTTACATATTTCATTCGATGTATATTATAATCTGTGTGTTTTTGATTATTGCTGCGTAGCTTGCGTACAGATTCAACATAAGCCTCTGTATTTTTACGTTGCATATTGCGCTCTTCCCGCACTTTTCTTGCTAGCCAATCATAATCAGGTATGATAGCTTCTAAAAATTTATCGATATAGGGCTCATTTTGGTACAGCACCCAAAAAAGACGTCGAATTTTAAGCTTCTTATCATTCTGCAGACCAAAGGAAAGATTTTAGATTTTTGAAAATGCAATACATAGAATAAATTAAGCACACCTCATTTGTTATAGCTTCATATTCATCTTTTGTAAATATTTCACGTAATCTGAACTTGAGATCATTGAAGCTGAAATCTATTATAAAATCCTCTAAGCACACCGGCAGTATTTCACTGTACTGTATCGTTTCCACTTCACTTGAACTACGACTGTGATGACTCATGTTTGCTAAAAATTAAAAAAGAAAATCTTAAGAAAGTTGATTTTTGCGACTGATTATTTTTATTATAATTAAACATTATGAACTTACAGTCATTTTAGCAAAGACCAATATTGTAAATTTTACTTATTGATCAATGCTATTTTTTATTCAACAAACATGACAAAGATAACAAATGGAACAATTTAACCTGGTACTTGGTGACATATGTTTCGGCTATTACCACATAGCCTCATCAGACCAGTTTTTGGTTAATGTTGTACATGGAGTCGATCCCCTGACCGTACATGCATTTCAATTGCATATCTGTCGACGGCCGCTCTAACAACTGAGCTACTGAGGAACTGACCTTGAACTGTACAAATTGCGTATATCCATTTATTATCTCTTGTCACTTTCTCGCTTGTTGTCATAGCTGCTAATTACCAGGTTAAATTGTTCCATTTGTTATCTTTGTCATGTTTGTTGAATAAAAAATAGCATTGATCAATAAGTAAAATTTACAATATTGGTCTTTGCTAAAATGACTCTAAGTTCATAATGTTTAATTATAATAAAAAAAAGAAAATCTTGTTAAAAAAGGAGTGATATTACATAACGGGGTTAATAAGTCATCCTTATCTGAAATCAATTTCAAGACAATGTTTAAAATATCACACAACCGGAACTGTTCAAATTTTCGTATTATCTTTAATCTAATCTGAAAAGTGATATAATCTTATCTAAAAATTGTTATCATCTATTCTCGAAACAACTTTTTTCATAATGCTGAAACAAATATTTCAAAAACTAACAAATTGATTTTATCCAAATTTTCATCACATAACAATTATTTATAGTATTAACTACTAAATAGATAAGCTTTTTTTTTGAATTTTGATTTGATGCTGCATCAGTATATTGTAATTTTCTTTATTTTAAATTTTGGGCATTTTTCCATACGACTTTCATTTGCACATTGCACCATTTTACCGTAAGGAAAATACTAGGGATCTTCTCATAGAGATTTGCTTTTGTGTTAAAGTGTTAAATTCCACAGCAAACACATCAATTTCTAAATTGCAAATACTTGACAAACAGTGTGTGTTATGTGCAATTTAACACTTTAACACAGAAATAACTCTAAGTGTGAATCCCTATACATGTATTAGAAATGGCTTTAAAATTATTAATATTTTCTTATTAAGTCTAATGGATCGAATAAAAATTGTCTAAATTATAGCGACCTAGCTAGTCTTAATGTCCATAAGTATAACATCTAGGACATACAAAAAAATAAGAAAAAAACGAACTAAACAAATGAACATTAACAGGTTCCCTGTCCCATGAATCATATATGATTCATGTCACCGATTTTGTACCATGTCTGATACACTCATGAATCACATATGCACATGTGAGCAATATTTTATTAAATAATATCTTATATATATATTATTATATGGACCAAAACGCAAAAAAGTAAACTACAGAGAAAAATTTTGTTTTTTAAATTTCGAGGGTTCTTCATTAATTTCTGGTTGTACATATCCCAAAGTATCGAGAAACATAAATGTCAACCCAAAATTTGTTGCTTGCTGCGAGAATTTAGACTTGTTTCCATGTTGCCTCTTCATGAATAAAAATGAACAAAAATACAACACGAATCAAAAAGGTACGTTGTATTCAATATATGTTATTTTATACGTGCTATCCGGTTCTCTGAGATAGAATTAGGTATAGTGAAAGTAACTAAATAAAATTTTTGAAGGGAAAAAAATGTTATCAGCATTTTGAGTAAAAAAGAATTCGACCGCATTTTTTGATGTAACGTAACAGTCAAAAATCCCAAAAAGTTTTTTGGTGCAAAATCTAGCACGTTAACAAAAGAAAGAAATACCTCATTTTCTTCGAGCACTTTTAGTCTATTTTCTAAAGAAAATTAGAAATTAGCGGTCATTTACTTATGTGTGTGTCCAGAGCCAAAAACAATTTGTAACGTAACAGTCTTTTTTCATCGATAATATTTAGAAGAACGAACTGTGAATCTTTAGATCATCCGAGAGCATCAAATATTAAGTTTAATGAGGAGGGAATGCTGAAAATTTCGTCTGCGAGGGACAAGACGAAGTGCAAATTTGTATCAAAAACAGCTGATTTTGCATACAACTGGCTTCTATCACAACGAAAAATTTCAATCGAAGGTTTTCGTATCTGACATCTTAATGCACACAAAAGAAACCATAATTCCATACATGTACATTTTGCGGTCAGGACTATTTGCGACTTTTCACGGGAAAGGTTGTATCGATGGTATAGATCAGGGAAGGGCACTTAGTGCCTCAATTTCCTCACATTGCTCTAACCGTTATCCGACGCACAACCAAGCGAAAAAAAATTCCCAGAACTTCAAGGCTATCGAAGCACAAAATTCGCAGAATTTCAACGCTATCGAGGCACAAAATTCGCAGAATTTCAATCGAGGCACAGCGTTGACTTGAATTCAAATGAAAACAAAAACAAAACACAAAGGCATAAATGACGGCGCCGCATTGTGTCTTGACGAATGTAGCAATTGTTTTTGTTTGTAGTGTAATTTGTTTTTTTTTTGTGCTAATGGCAATTTTGGAAATGAAAGTAAAAAAAACTTTAAAATTTCGTTTGTTGTTGCTTGATGTTGTTGTTTTGCTCTTTTGTTAGATTTTTGTGCCCACCGCTGGTATAGATGCAACTACCAAAATGATTGTGGGGAAGCATGTTTTGTCTCGTAAATGTGTCGTGAACTATGCTTCAGGTTTTGTTACTACATTTCATCGTACAGAATCGAGAATCGCCAACGAGAAAGTTAATGAACGTAATTCTTAAGATATAAATTACATTTTGAACGCGCCTGCGATTTTCGCTAGTGCAAAAAGTATCAGCGATATAACGTCGGCTCACCAAATTCAAGTGATTGATGGAACAATCATCACTTTTACCACTTCGAAACAAGAATACGATTTTTAATTTTTACTGATCTCCACTTTGTAAATTATTTTTAATAAATTTTAATGAGTTCAGTGAATAATTAGAGCTTTGTTGGTTCTTTTGGATTCCATATCTATTACCTGGAGTTTCTTAAATGTCTAATCGTAAGACCCTTGAATTAATGATATATTGTGAAATTGAACAATTAAAGCTATTTTAATGCTTAATTTCAGTTTATATAAAAACGTAGATCGCAAAGGTAACGTAACAGTCTTTTCGTGTAACGTAACAGTCCGAACATCGTTGCTTCTATAAAACTCAATAAAAATGTTTTTTGTGTAACTAAAATTAAATTAATTACTTTCATCCTAAAGCTTGAAAATTATAAGCTTCACGTGTAAAATAGTCCACCAAAAGAGCAGACTTTTCCAATAATGTAAGGCAACTTGAAAATCTTCTTCCAAAATTATGTAACGTAACAGTCCATGCTGACACGTTCATAACTCCTAAATGATAAGGCATACAAAAATTTTTATAATAATACAAAATGGTATTAGAGAAGCATACCTTTAGATGCATCTACAAAAAATATTTAAAGCACTCCATTTCATGTGTTTTAGGAACAATTTATGTCAAAATTTGCATACGAATGTAACGTAACAGTCTGCGTTTTGGTCCATATGGGTTTTATACTTTTTTTTAAAAAAAAGTTTTGTAAAATCTTGAATCTACAAGTTTTGTTCCGACATTAAAAAAATCTTGAAAAAAATAACTGAACGTAGAGCTCTTCATTGACACTTTTGTACGGCGACAGGGAACCTGTTAAAAAAAAAACTAAAATTAATAATTTTTTTTTTATAGAAATTCATAAATACTATTTTTTTTCTAGCAAATTCCTGAAAGGAGACAACCCATTGTTAACTAATTATAATTTTTTGTAAAGTTTGAAAGTCAAAACATTGAACTTATACGAGTACAATGCGACTGACATATCACAAACAACACCAAAATTTAAAAATTATTCCATAGAAACAAAACAATTAATTAACGATTTGATTTAAAATCTTAAAAAGTTAAGTAGCTTGCTGCTAGTTAGTTGGACATTTGACAAAAATGTACAAAACTACCATTTTTGGGGGATGAATGACACACTTTAAAGAAAACTTAAAATCAAATACGTACAACAAATTAATTGCTGGTCAATGAGAAAAATCTTTTTTTATTTTTTTTTTAAATCAACACGAAAACACGACAGAATCAATGCGGCAAAGTTTTTGGCGTAAGTAAACAACAATAGAAAAACGTTTAATGATCATAACGTACGTAGAAGGAATGAAAGTCTCAATCAATTGCCAAGAGAATAAATGAACGATCAAGTTGATAGACGGACCAGATAGAAATACAAAAATCAGACGGACAGACAGACAGACAGTCATACAATCAAAAGTGTCACGTACAAATCCAAATTCGTAAAGTGCAGACCAAATAAAAAAATTGGATCTATCCATAACAGAAGATGGCGTTGATAGTTATTTCAATAATAATATACTGCTTGCACGATCACCCGGCTATTGTAAAAATTTGTTATCTGTGATTACAAATAAAATGTGTGTATACATATTTTTTTTTAATTTGACACTACTTCAAAAAGGAGTAGGTGGAAGTCATATCAAACAAAAGTTGAGTCAACGTTTTTATGCTTGTTGCTAAATTTGTCGCATTAGCCTCTTTGTATTTTAATGTCAAATTATTATACAAAAATAGAAAATTCGACTTTTTCAGTTTTAGCATGTTCGTGGAAAACTGTTTTTTTTTCAATAACTCTTGCGAAAACTATATCCGATTGAAGACAGAATCTAAGAAAGTAACCTTTGAGCTTTGAAAATGTAGATAAGGTTAGACTAAACCAGAGCAGACCAGAGTTGTTCCCTTCCCCTGATTCCGCATCAATTTGGATTCTTTAATGAAAAAGATTCCATATCCTATTGTTGACTAAGTGAGCTAGAATAATGAAAAAGTAACCCACCAAATGTCTAAACCTACTCCTCCTACAGCAGTACAATTACAGTGGACGTGCTCAACACTTCTCTTCTGCTTGTACAGAAGTTATTGCATTCTTGCTCAAAAAGACAATGACCAGTTAGGATACTTACCACCCATCACTGTTAATTTGAACAACGTCCTCCCATAAAGGGAGCCATTGATCAAAATCCTGACGATCAAGATGGACGCAGTGGAAGTTTTTTATTAAAACCCAAATTAGGCAGACAGTAGAGTCAAGTAATGTAGTATAATTAATACTTAAAAAAAAAATCCTATATCGATTTATCTTTAAGGCGTACAAAAGTAAAAACTGTACTTGCAATAATTTTGTTTGTGAAGGTAACATTTTTTTCCTCGTCGCCACTGTGCAAGTAGAAACCGCAAACCATCATTAGGTTGAGTCATCTTTTAACGTTTGCAGCTATTGCTGTGGTCAACGCGCGTTTTCTTTTTTTTTTACGTTAAACTACTGTTCTTATTTATTTTATAACTTAAATTACGAGCGATACCATTTTGTAGATAACCTTGAGTTAACTATTTCGCAAGAGGTTTATCAAGTTATAGTTTGTCGAAATTTATTTATACTGGAAAGGATATTTTAGAGATATGAAATGAATTGTTTTGCTTTCATTATTAAGCTTAAATAGGTCATTAAAATAAAAAAGAAAATTTCTATTAAAATTTTTTATTATAAGTATTGTTCAGTTTTTTATTTTTAAAAACTTAAGCAAAATATAAACTTTACCAAAATGTTGGACTATCTGCAGGCTACCGACGAACTTTGCAAGTACACTTATGTAGATAAGCTCGTAATTTTACTGCCGCCACACAGTCTCGTTGGGCATTAAGTGAAGTCAGTTCCACATTAACGCGAAATGTGCACTTTTTGTGTTTTGTGTGCCAGCATAGTGAATGACTCACAAAAATAACTTATCAGGAAAAATTAAAATTACGTTTTAACAAACAATTTTATTAGACCACTTTAAAAATTGCAATCAATAAAAATATTAAGTTTGTTTTCTTAACTAATAACGTTAATGAGATAATACTGCAACTATTGCAAAATCGGTAATTATCTTAAGATACCATCAAAATTAAGCAGAAATCTATTCTAGTTTTAATACAAAAAAAAAAGGAAAATTCCGAATTGGGGGCTTTAAATACATATATATTTTATGGATTATTTTAACTTGACAATGACTTCCATTTAGCAATTAGCAAACAACAATTGTATACATTTTCAGTGTTTTTTCTAATTTATTGAAAGAATAATTACATTTCTTTGGAAATACATAGTTGAAATAATTTTATTTGTACATTATTTATAAATGTTGTATATTATTTATACATGTTTTCAAGCAAACAAAGCTGACAAAGAATGGCTTTTCTCTTTTGAAAACTGTTTGGGGAATCCAGTACCCCAAACACGGTTCTAAGGTTAAACCATAAATTTTTATAATTTATAAAAAAGATTCTCAAAATCCTTTTTTATAATTTTTTAAGTGAAACTTCTTTAACACGGATGCGATTTGAAATTAGGTGTTTATACTGAAACTCAAAACGCGACTCTACTTTTCTATTTATATTTATATATTTTTCTTAGCCGAACTTAGTAAAGTTTTTTCCTCTAAAGTAAGGCTTGGTTGGGGGGATCTCGAATAGCTTCAGCAATAAATGATATATCAAATTAAAATACTCATCGAGCAGAGTGCCCGAAGATTGAGATCAGTTAAGCGAGAGCTGAGATATAAGCGTGGAAAAATTTCCTATTTTTTAAGCATTGAACTGATTAACTTCCAAAGCTTTTGCCATAGCGAGGAGTAAAAAATCTTCTACTCTCTCTCATTGTAATTGTTTCGCAATTAAGTGTTGTTGTTATTAAAATATCAAAAGCGTAACATACAAGTCCTTTGAAGGCAACCATAAACTCTCCTTACAAAAAAAAAAAGATTAAATGGTATAGATATTCTTAAAAGCAATGCGTTCGTTTTATGTCATTAAAAAAAAAGTAAACGTTCGTGTTACTTTTAAAAACGTTAAGATCACTGACCCTATTCCTCAGCGTTAGATGTGATTTAAACGTTTTTCCCAGCGCATAATCAGCTTTTATTGGTAAGGAATGTATATTAAACTTACTTTAAAATTTGAGAAACATTTTTGGCGTATTTATAAAGTTTTTTGGTTACAACCGATATCGGTCAGTTTTTTAATACATAAAATTATTGTTGATAGTAACATATGCTCATATTTCATCACAATTCCAAAATATCACTGATAATGAAAAACAAAGTCGGATTTATGTTTTAGGCTTATCTCAGTCCGCGTTGTATTTAAAAATAATATATAACAAGTATTATCAACAAAGAAATTGCGGAAAAACTTGATACACGTAGATAAAATTACAAATCACAGTCAGTTACATAAACCGCAAATTAAATAAAATGTATAAATTAAAAAGCGAAAATCGATGCTACCAAATAACGACGAACCGGCGAGTCTGCTGAGCAGGTAAAAACTAAAAACGTATAAGAAAAGGCCGACAAAAAAAAACGAAAATGCTAATAAAATGAGAATTATTGTTGATATTTTAGCTTCTCCATCTCGGAGTTTATTTTAATCTCAATACACAAGCATAAACATGTTTTTATTTTCTTTCCATATGGAGCGATCACGATCTAAGCATAGTTTTAGAGAACGCTCGGGGGAAAGGCTAAGCAAACTTGCAGGTGTATTTTAATGGATATCTAGAATTAAAGTTGCCATACAAACATAAATTTTGTCGCCTGATTATTTATGCCGAAAGTATTTCACAATGTACTTACAGTAAAACACGCGAGTATACACAATTTCTATTAAATCTTTATGAGGCTGTTTTAACACCGAAATATTTTTTTTAACCAGTTTGTAGTGGGTTTTTTTACTTTTTATTTTGAATGTCAAAACTTTAATAAACTTTAACATTAAACATTTTGTTCTATTTTGAATTGTAATTTTTTTAATGCTAAATTTCTTATCTTAGATAGTGGATGTAAAACAACAAATAATTGCATTGATTGTTTAGTTGTTTAAAATAGTTAAAGCCCCGTTATTGATAACTTTTCTACCTCCTCATCAAAAGTTATGATAACAAATGAACTTTTATTAATTTTGGGGATTTCCCTAACAAGGAAGAAATTTAAATTTAAATTTAACTAGGATAGTTTAGAAAATGTTTTTTTTTCCCAGTCTTAAAACTTGTTTCCATAACTTTGAGAATGTTTATTAGAATAATACTCAAGTATTTTTTGAATTTATTTTGAGGTAAACCACCTTTTGCTGAACACGAATTCACTGAATTTTTTTTTTATAAAAAATGCTCGATCCAATAGGAATATTTTTTTATTTTAAAGCATACTTTTCAAGTATATTGACAAAAAACTGAAAACGGGCTAATTTTGTTTCATTTATGTTGAGCTGGATAATCGGAGAGACCCCTTTGCCATTGCTAGCTTCAATACGTATTTAGCTGGTAAATGAATCTAGTAATTATTTCCTTAAAACTTTCAGTATACTGTGCTGTTGAACATGCTGATCAAGAATATACACATACATATGTAAATATGTTGAGCGTGGTAACGCCTACTCAGGGTTTACATCCTCCAATATATACAAGACCGGCTTCGTGGCGGCCTTCGCTACCATACCGACGTTAGACATAATATAGTGATCGTTGTAGGCCACCTCGAAGCCATCGTTGGACATGTTGGAGGATTTAAACCCTGAGCAGCGGTTGAAGACCGCGTAGAATTACTATGGCTAGCGAAAACGTTATTGAATATACTATGTATAGTGAAGAGTGCGATATTCAAACTCAGAAAAAAATATAAAAGAGGCGTGTACGCGCCCAACATATAGGTATATTTTTGATCAGCGTGCTGAACGATATTACAAACCAAAATATCAAAAAATACGCAAGTGCGACTCTTAAGCCCAATTTCCATGTGATCTTATCAGGGATATCAAATCAAATTTTTGTAATAAAGAAAAAGCATGCGAACAGAACCTAATGCGCTTGGAGAATGCGAGAGTGAATAGCATACATTTGCTATCTTAATAGCATGTGATGTCCTCCCTGAGATTTGATAAGATAAGATCAAATGGAAATGGGGCTTTAAAGTTAATAATTCCCATAAATATTATCAACGAAGCTAATTTTATCAACACCATGTGATATGCTTAATAATTATCCGCGCACGTGTTTCTGACTCTTCGATCCATTTGAAATTAAATTGGAGCAGTTATTGCGCTGAAGCGCATAAAAGCACTGCGAGCAAGTAATCAAGAACGAAATAATCAACAAGTTGCAACAATGCACACAAAGGCCCTTAAAAGTAATTGTAAACATCTGGCAACATTGTAGTGAAAAAAGTTAAAATCAAGTGAAGTGAAAAAATTTGTAGTGCAAGTGGTTGAAAAAATAAAAAATATTTGTTAATAAAAATAATAAACAAATGTTTTATAAATAGTTTAATATAGTGCGCACAAGAATACATGCAAATTGGTTAACAAAAACGTAAGTAATAATAAATAAACTTAAGTAATTTTTTAATGGAGAAGGGGGAGCAGCGCAAGCAGCACCAACCGGTGTGATGACAAATGGCGCGCCATATTAGGAGACCAAGTCAATGAACTTAACAAATTGTTTAGTGTTTTTAATTAGCATAATTTACTTCGTTATTTTTACTTTTTGCTAACACATGAGCACGCGAAAAAAACAAGTAAATAGAAAAGGCAAAAGAAAACTAATAAAGTAGAAAAGTAGAAAAGAATTTCGAGTCTCTTAAATTTTGAAGGTCTGTGCTGCAGTAGCAGCGGCTGCAACGGTGAATCGTGTGCAATGAACACAATGCGCCGTGACGCTGCCAGCAGGATAAACGTAAATGAATTACATATGAGACGCAAAAGGGAGGCTTAATTTAGTGATGAAATAAATGGATACCAAGTGGATGTTAAAATTGAGGTCAATGCACTCGCAATAATTCTAAGAAAATTTCATTCCTGTTTTTTATATTGTTTATGAATGTGTGCACAATTTAAACAAAGGAAAACTTACTTATTTTTTTATATTGTTTATTAGAATATTTTGACTAATTATATATCTATTTTCGCAACACAATTTAACTTTACATTCAGCATTATTTTATTATATTTCATTGATTTCGCTTTTGAAAAATTTATTCAAATGCATAATTTTAATTTTCGTTTGCTGCTTTTGTGCACCAATTTTTGTTTATTTCGTGCTGTTGTTCTTTAACACTGTTCTATTATTTCCTTTGTTTTTCTTTCACTATGTTGGTTTTACTTTTAACATGCTACATTCAAGTTTTTTTGTTAGCATGTTTTCTAAAATACATGTATATGTATTAAAATGTAAATTAATGAGTTTTAGTGAGCAATACAAATTGCACACCCCAAACAAAAAGCACCAGACCACGAAGTACAAAGCAAAATCGCAAACTAAACAAGAACAACGATTTCTTTTATCGATTGAACAGTGCGGCCACTTGGCGCAATTCAGATGAAGCAATAATTGCTGCAAGTTTTTTGACATTTTGTCGTCAAGCAGCTGTTTGCTTACAACCGAGGAATTACTTGCCAGTACATAATTATATTTTACCCTTGCCTTTATCATTTTGAATAACAACATAAACATTTTTAATTATTAATTAATTAATTTTGTTCTTTCACTTTCTTATAGTGTATTTAAATTGCAACTTTTTTATATTTAAAGATGATTTATTATTCCATTTATAGAAATTGAATTCATTATTTTTAAAGGTAATCTTTTTCTACTAAACAAGTGTTTCATTATTAAGAAGTAAAAAGGATTAGAATTAACCTTTTTTCGACTCAGTACTCTACACAATCACTGTTCAATTATTTCTAAAACTTTTGCAGCACATGTCCAATCTGCAGGTTTCACCGTTTCCCCAGCAAAAGCTGTAGTATTACATTATTAGAACATAAGTTCTGTTATTAGTGTTTCAATATCTGCATACAATTTATTTTACTGTCGAAAACTATGCGCCCGCGCTTAGACGCGTTCATTGAACAATAAAAGATTTATGCGCGATGTAGTGCCAACATTTTAGTTGTTCTGTGTGCGGGCCCTAGAAAAAATAAGTTCCTTACGATTATTCTGTCGTCTGGAACAAAAACGATAAGTTTATTAAGTAAGAATTACCTGCTGGTAATTATTGTTTCACATGAATTCCGTCAACGGTATCAATATGACATAAGTGTTTCATTGTTTATTCAACACTTTCCTGGCTACGTTTTTATATACAACAGCCATCTCTTTCTGTTGCATTGGTTCCTTGGGCTACTGTCAACTCAATGGCAGGTGCATGTACACAGTTGCCAGATGACGAAAAGTTTGTAAAAGTAACTGAATGTAAGTTTCAGAATTCCATTTCGTAAGTTACCGTCTGCTATTCACTATTTTAAGCAGTGGTGTTTTTTAAAAATTTTCTATTGAAAATTTTTTTTTTTTTTTTGCTCAACAATTTTCAATTGCTCAATTTGCTCAATTTTTTCAATTTCGTGAAAATGACATGGAATCGACAAATTTGCATATTAAGGTGATTTTTTTTTTTTTATTTCAAACAGTATTATCAATAGGAAAATTCGAATCCGTGATTAGTTTTTCTTCTCCTTTTTTTCTTATAAGAAATTGGAAATTTACCAGAAAAAAATGAAAAAAATCCGATATTGTACTTTAAAGTTGGAAAATCACCCCATATTATTTTGCAGCCGATCCCTTTGCTTAAAAGAATGCCGTAAACCGCATACCATTTTCTTATTTCAAACCCGAGATATCTGCATTTTTCTACATTAACAGAACTGACATAATTTGAATTTTTGAAAATGGTAGAAAAATCTATGGAATAGTTCATTTGGGGCCCCTAAGCTCATGGAGTCAACCCAATATTGACGCGCGTAACGAAGTGAAGTTGGCTGCAGAACTTTGTCAACTGCGTGTAGCTCAACTTATAATGGCACCAGCCATACAAAAAAAAAAAAAAAAAACACTTTAAATGCTATATCTTTGCCTTTATGACAGCTGTAGTTGTTGATTTGGTAAGTGACAGTTCTTCTTTATTTTTATGCCTACCTTTTCTGTCAAAATCATCTAAGGTAAGGCACCGAAATTTTAAAATTACACCACATAGCTAAAAGCGCGCGTTGTCAGATTTCTTGTCTTCTTTTGTTTTGTTTATTCTTGACATATATGATAGGCAATTTCACGGTTGCACTATATGAGTTTGACAAGATAGTTCTACCATTCACACAGGACGCAGTTCAGTCCATTTTTTTTTGGTATAACAACAATAGCATTTCCAGCTCATTGTTCGCAATTGGCTCGGAATCGAGCCATTCATTTTTCACCTGGGACGAACATCCAACTTCTGGGCTTTCGTTGACCTACTCGATGCTCGGAACTACTTCTCAATATGCGAGCACGAATGTGCGACACAGTGTGTTTCCCTGTGCTGCGCTGCTTGCGTGGCCCGCGTGACAGAGCTCAATGTGCGCCTTAGCTAAGGGTTTGCGCATTCTTACCATACAACTAAGTGGTTGACCGACTAAGTGCCAATGTGGTCTAGCTATAGAATATAACAAAAAAACTTATATTATTTATTTGTGATTTCAAAAGCGCGAGAAGTATGAGGGCTGATTTCGATAAGCAAAAGATAGCGTACATAAAATTAAAAATTTGCAGCCACCTTTCATCAGCCGCTATAGGCCTCGTCCTTTTCGTCAGTACCCTAAATCCGGCGTTGCAATAACCTTAGATTAAACGTATCAAAAGATAATTGCCAAAAAAAAGTTTTTGATTTTTAATGCTAGCGGACAATTTATAAAAAAATTCAATTGCATAAAGTTGATTGGAATTGAACTGCAAGCTTCCTATTCTTTTTCTTTCAAAATTTTCAACTAAAAAGAAGTTCTTACTACCATTTACATAAACTCGGCTCCTCTTTTTACGTAGTTAGATTTTATATTATCATGTGGTAAGAATTTGGTAGTTTTCATTGAATTTAATTAGTGTTGTACTAAAAGTACACGTTTTTTGTGTTGACAACGTTAATTACAAATGGTTTGTAATCTTTGCTCGGGTTCAAGAAACTGAAGACATGCATGTTAACACTAAAACTATGAATCAGCATATAAAAGCACGTACATTTCTTTTTTTGTAATAAAAAATAACCAAAACATAAATAAATCCACAAAAGGGCGAACAATTCAAAGCGCACGCATAACTTTTTGGCCGGAAAAAACACGGAAGGAAGTAAGGAAATCTTCCAATGATAGCATGTAAGATTATTTCAAAATTCAAAAAAAGAAATATGATGATTTATCTTTATAATTAAAATTCAAACTTTTATTAAGTACAGATGAAAATTAAAATAAATAGAGCTATGCACAAAAATACTACCGAAATATCACATTACTTTTCTAAGCCAATCCCACTTTGAAATAAAATGCAAAGACTTATTTTTATTTTTATACTGACTGAGGCATTTTATTTAATTGTTAATGTTTTCATATTTTTTTTTACATATATCATTTTCATAAGTTGATTTTATCATTTTTATGTATTTTGCTTGCTTTTACTTTATTTTAATTTTTTGTATATGGAATTTTACTTTTTATGTGTTAAGTTGATTTTTTACTGTTTATTTAAATTTTTATAAATCATTTAATTTATAAATTTTTCCATTTAGTTTGTTTTTATTAAATTTATATTTATATATATGTGTATAATATTTTCTTTGTATTTGCTGTCATAAAATTACTATCATATAGAACTTTTACTATATAACTTTTCTGCAGACTTTACATTTTTGTTAAGTATTTTTTTTTTGTTGAGTTTTCTCTCTTTTTCATGGAATTTGTTAAAATACATTTACATTAAGTTTTCTGTCAAGCTTTTTAATTTGGATTTCATAAATGATTTGTTTTATTAAACTTTGTAATAAGGAAAATATTTTTAATTATTAAATTTTAATTACATATTAAAGTAAATTTAATTTGAAAATAAATTTACAACGGTTATTTATAATAAATATGTATTTATCAAAAACAATTTTTGGTTTCATTAAATGTATGTATGTATGTAAAATTTTAATTTATATTTTAAAATTTCATTCTTTGTTGTCTTAAATGTTAAAATAATCAGTACAAAAGTAAATAGTATATATTGGCATAAATAATATTGGTAATTTTGTTATATTGATGAAGATAAAAATACTGTTTTTTAATTTTGAATATATTGAGTTCTGGTAGAATTTTTCATAACAAATTAAAATTCACTTCGTTAGCAAATTTAAAATCATTAAGAAAGCAAAATTATTTTTATAAAAAAAATATTTGATCACATGACTATGCCTTTTTTTATTGCATATAAAACAAGAATTTATTTAGCATAAATTGTTGAAGAGGTGTTTGCATGAAAAAATCCCACAAAAATGTTAAATCTGAAACGCCCTGTTGTTATATGAATAAATAAAAAAATAACTTTCCTGTCTCTTTAAAGTCTAAACCAAAATAGACGTGTCGAGAAGTAACGAGTAAATTTGATTGATATCTAAAATAAACGTACGTAACTGATCGAAAGTAAACGGAACATTATGACGAGACATGTTGTTCCGTAAGAACCGAATTTTAAACTGTTAAGCCTTAACCAAAATAGACGTGACGAGACGGTAGCAATTGAACGAACGTTTGCACTCGTTTCGTCTGTTTTGACATTTAACCCAAAATGTTACGGTAGCCAACGAACCGAAAAAGCTGTTATGATGAGTAGCAACGTTTTGAAGTTCAGTTCTTACGGAACTCTTACGTCTCGTCAAAATGCTTCGTTCACTTTTGATCAATTACGTTTGTTCATTTTGGCTATCAACATTGGTTTACATACACTCGAACTTACTCGTTATGTCTCGTCTCGTGTATTTTGGTTTAGGCTTTACTACTCGTCATAATTCCCCGTTTACACACAGAAATTCTTTTCGTAAATTCTTGTTTGTTGGCAAGAGCACAGATTTTCTCGTACACGGAAACTCTCTTTCATTCTGTTTGTTCACTGATATTATGATTTGACTTTACATTTGTTGTATCATGTTGACGGAGTAATTGTTTGGACATTCACAAGCACATTAAACTTTTAATTTTCGTGTGTAAACGGAAAACAAGTTCACAAAAGAGAATAGTCAGGAACTTATTTCACAGAATTTGCAAGTGTAAACCAGCACTAACAGCTGCTTTTGGTTTTAATTTCAAAACAGACGTAACGAGTGCAAACGTTCGTTCAGTTGATATCGTCTCGTCACGTCTATTTTAGTTTAGGCTCATAAGGCAATTAGCAGTATTTCATTAATATAGCCCATTCCTGGACTTAAGTTAATTCTGTTTATTGTAATCTTGAAATTTGATTTAATACAAATACTAAAGCGAAATTAACAAGAAATCTCTCCTAGCTTAATGCATAGAAATAAAAATTTAATTTTAACATAAATGCAACGTTTTTTTTTTCCAACAACATTTATCTAAAAGTGGTAATATTATTCACTTTTCTATATACTATTAGTTATAGTGCAAAAATTAAAAAAAAAAAAACTCTTTTTATATTCCTAGGGTTAAGTTTAATAAAAAAAAAGTGAACTTTTAATTATAGTTAAGTATACAATAAATTTTTTGCATATACACATATAAATTCATATGGATGTAATTGCTATATATGTATAGGTATATATAAAATAAGTGCATAAATGTGCATTTTTTGTTTTACTTTTGGTGTGTGCGAAAAATCACAACATTTATGAGGCGTTTTTCCTCGTGCTAAAATATAAGGTTAACTTTTTTACATTGAACTTAATCTTAGGGTTATGTTAAGTATGTATGTATATATTTTCGGCACATTAACATTCTTAAAATTTTGTTTGTTTTCAGCTTTGACGTTCATTATCAATACATATTTGCATGCATGTATGTATGTATGTGTATTTTGAAAGTTCTAATTAGCTGTTTTAGTTTGAACTGCTTTTTACATGCTTTTTATGTCTAATGGCTTTATGTAGGCAATTTATTTTGATTTAATTTATTTTTAAAGGTTAGTTAGGCGGAGTTTTAATTTTTATTTTTATGTCGGTTAATTTTAAAGGCGTCGTTTACAAGCGTTTCCGATTTTACTCTTCTGGTTTTGCTGTAAAACCTCTTCTTGTTGCAGTATATTTTGTAATTTTAACAGATTCTTAAGAGAATTTTAACAGCGTAAGCAGCATTAAGAAAGCAAAAGTCTAAGAAACCAATAAAATGAGTTTACAATAGCAAATTAAACGAAATAAAATTGAGTCAGCGTCTAAAAGCAATTATTTTCTGAATTTTGCTAAAGTAAATGCTTTAAAATAAATAAAAAATTTAAAAACAAATTTTTTTTTTGACTGCAACACTCAATTTCTATTAAAAATACAATGAATGAATTTTTAATTTAATTTTTTTTAAAAGAAAAATAATATTCTTAAGACTTTTTTTTTTTAAACAGTAGGGACGGATGCTTAAACTTTTGTGACTGGTTTTGTAAGAAATTTGTTTTTAGATAGTTGAGTTTTACTTGTTTGTCTTGCGAAAAACTTTTGAGACTTAATTTTTTATGTAACATTCAAAAAAAGAAAGCTTTCTTAGGTGTTTTGCTGATTAGTTAATTTTTACTCTTTAAATACTTTTCATTTCTTGTTTTTATCAAATTTAAGGTACACGTGACTGCATTATTTAATAAAATTTAAAAGTACAGAAAAGAATCTATTGAATTTTGAAAGAAATTTTTTTATAAAAAGAAAATTAGTTCTTGCCAAAGATTTTCACAACAAAAAAAAAAAAAAAAAAAATTTAAATTCTATGTGTGAAATCATAATATTTAACAAAATATTTTGCAAACTTATTAATATGTAGGTCGGTAACATGAAATATTTAAAACCAACAGAGGAATGCAGACCTTTGACGAAAAACTATGCAAATTTTGTTGCTATAGTTGTCTTACAGTGGCAACACTGTCTCTTCCAACCAACTACATTCAATAAGTTTACAAAAAATCATCTCTTAGCAGTAGAAACACTGTTCGGAAAAATATTTTCACATATAATGTGACAACGAACTTATAGATATATTATGTATACTGAAGCAGAAGTTAAAAATTTCGATTTTTTCAGTGATCTGACCAGAAACTACAGTCAAGCTTTTACCTTAATGCCACGGATTAATTTAAAGTGCTGTCGGTAAGGATCTTAGAATAAGGATCTCTAGAATAAATGCTCTATAACTTTAGAATTATGTATTTCCGATTTACATATACAAATGCACATTCTTCCGATTAATAGTTGGCCAACTGTTGGAAGCCGCTTGAATAATTTGAAAAGAAATATTATCATATCAAATATATACATTATAAAATGTTATCCAAATTGGTCATAAGGCTCAATGCAATTTTGAAACTTGAACGCAATTATACGTGCTCTTCTATATTTCTGAGATGATTTATGTTAAATTTAATAAAATACAAGTTGTCATAAAGATCTTTGGTAAGCGCGTTTTTTTAGTTTTCGAAAAATCTTATAAATTTTAAGTTATCATTTTTAACGAAAACAAAATTAAACTTTTTTGTTAAATATGAATCGAAAGTTTTCACAAGGGTAATTTTTTTTTTCAAATATTTTCTTTTTAGTATAACTACATAAAATTGTGCTGCTAATTTTTTATTTTTTCTTTTCGAATAAAAACAAAATTGTGCTCATAACATGCAAACATTATATGTTATATACTTATACATTTTTTTTGTTTGTTTATAAAATAGTGCATATATTTATTAAAGTTTTTGCTTATTATATATAATTTGCTAATAAATAATTGTTAAGTGCATTTAAAAGTGCTTATTTTATCACATTTGGTGCAAAAAGTGCAAAACGAAAATATATCTTTACAAAATCGACACAAATTTTAATACTCGTATATAGGTATATTTTTTGTATATGCCTAGTTAATTAATTTTAAATTTGTTTTGAAGTTTTTTTTCATTTAATTTTTATTCTTTTTTAGAAAACTTTATAAGAAGTAACAATAAAAAATAATAAGTAAAATTAAAAATGTTTGTTTTTATAAAACAAAAAATATATCTGAAAAATTGCAATTTTTTATTGCTTTACTTTGCGTTGTTGATATTTAAAATGTTTTTGTTATTTTATTTTCTTGAAAAATAGTAGTGCTAATTGCTTAGTGTTTAATTTCTTTGAACAAAGTTTTTATTATGTGTTGTTTCTAGTTTTTTTTTTGTTTTCTTAAGCGCCGGCTACACAATGTTTAGTTAAGTTATTTATCATTGAAAGTTTGTTAACAGTAAGTAGTTTCTATAATTGACAAACTGAATTTAAAATATATAACTAATAATTTTCTGTTTATAACTTAAATTTTATTATTTATTTATTTTTTTCAAAAAATTCGTCAACGAAAAAAAAAAAAAAAAAACAGAATTTAAAGTCAAAATTTATTTAAATAAGGATCGGTTCCACAAAGTTAAGCTAAACATTATTTGGGTAGTTTGGCACACATTTAAAAACATTTTTTTTTGATTGAATATTAAACTTTAATTGAATATGCTGATACCGGCCCTAAATCAAACTCTATTTTTTTTCTGTCTGTTTGAAATAACTGAAAACTGAGAAAAAAATTAAATGCTAACCAGCAGTTAAAGTGTTAAATTTAACTGAACATTGTGTAATCGGCTGAAAATAAACGAACAAAAATGTTTAATAGAAAAAACAAAATAAATTTATAATATTTTTAAATTTTACTTAAATTTATTTGCATTGCTGTGTGCATTGTACATAACAAATTGGTTGTTGCAGTTGCTAGCATGTTGGCTTGTGTCTGTGGTGTTACATGATTGAAAGAAAACAAGAGAACGCCTATCTACCATAATGTGTATGTGTTTTTCGTACTTAAGGCTGCCGTTGAATGACACAATATGGGTATCCATCTATGCGCGCAAAACCCTCGCAAACTGTGCATTTTTGCGCTCTCGCAAACGAACTGTCGTATGAAAAGTTTTTTGAACAAACTAGAAAAGTTTGCGCGACAATTTTTGTATTTGTCACTCTCTTTTCCCATGCGATTCTCTCACAAAAAAAAAAAAAAATGACATGCTCATCAACTGCCACAAATTGCACAAAATATTCGAAGGGGAGTTCGTGAAACACATCGCGCAAAATTTCCTTTTTGCATAAATGGGAAACTTGCGCGTTTAGATGAATACCACTAATATACTTGTTAAGTTATGATATTTGTACTAAAATTATTGTTATAACTCAACAAAAATGTTTAATAAATTTATAAGAAACAAAAATTGTAATCATCATAATGATATCATTTTAGTTGTGAAATAAACCGGTACAAGGTTACACTTTTATGAATTTAGTAGGTACCTTATCGCAGTATAATTAAATTTTTGACTTTCTGACGTCGTAATATTGTTTTCTATCATTCTTGTGAAATGTTCTGTGGAATTGTGTGAAAGAGATAAACATAGAGTAGGAAATGGAAAGAAATTGCATTGCATTTTTTAAGAGCTTTTGACAAGAAATTCTTACATTCCAGATAGTATGCAAAGAAAAAAATGCTTAAAATATTAATTCTAATTTAATAAGAAGAAATATTTTTTTTTTTAAAGTACAATAATAATAAAAAAAATTAAAAAAAATTTTTAAAGTTTTGGGCTTAAACTTTTTAAGATTTAATTTTCATATGGGATGAGCGCTGTCAGCTAAGGATACTAAATCCATTAATGCTTTTTTGCGCGGTCCTCCTTATATTACGAGTAAATTGAAATTTGCTTCTGATCAGTAACCATTTTTTTTTACTTAATTTAAATGTATTTTGTTGAACATTTACAAAAGAATTTATTTATATCTAAGAAGATTTAATTTTGGTAGGGTTTTTGTGATGCGAAACATGGTGTATTTTTTCTTTGTTTGATAAATTTTTAGTTTTGCTGGTGGCTGCATATTAGTTCTTTACCCCGGGTGGAAAATGTTGACGCTACGCCACTAAATATGGTATACATTTAAGTACTAAGTGCCGCACAAAACTTTTTGACCGTTTTTCCATTTTTAAATATTAAAGGTGACATTTGCTCTAAAATCTTTATTCATTTTAGGAGAAATATTTTTTTTAGTTAAACAAATGTTTACCATTTGATTTCATTGCTAAGACATTTTACGAAATATGTTGCATTCAATTTTCACGTACGACCAATTGTTTTTATGATTTTGAAAGTGCAAAAAGTTTTTTTGCTTACAAATATCTCACTTAATATTGATCACATCTCATTTAAAAAAACTGCGCTTCTTTAGTTCTTTGCTTAACGTATGCAAATTTGTAAGTAATATTGAGCACATTTTGAAGATTCGATGGGCTTACTAAAGATCTGTGGGTCAGCATTGTTAAAAGTGTTGAGACGGTGCAAACACCGCATTCACATCAAAATTGCATGAGAAAGGCACTGAAATGGAACTTTTGGCAGCTTCAATCAAAGGAAAATGTTAAGTAATTAATTTTTGAAAAGGGGAAAAATCATTTTTTCTTAAATTTGAGTTTCCTCTATAATGTAATTTTGCGACTAGGGGCCGTTCATAAATTACGTAAGACAATTTCATGACTTTTTGACCCCCCCCCCCTCCCCCGAGTAAGATTTAGTAAGATTCTCATTACCCCCCCTCCCCCCCTTCCGAAATCTTACGTAAGATTCATAATTAAGGTGAAGCTAGTCAAAAAATGTATTTTTCATGTGATGTACTATATTACTATATTTAATTTTAATATAAGTACCTGTGTTACATATTAAATAAATATTACGAAATTGCAAACTACACATTTGTTTTTCAATATGAATAAAAAAAGTCATCGTAAGTCATCGTTAGTTCATGCGCTTTTCAACCAGTCTGATAGTGAACCTACAATTGGCACACCCGATTCGTCTGTTGAATTTTCTGATTCACATTCAAACCCTGTAACATCAATATCCTCGTCGTCATGCCACACTGCAACTTGACAAATTTCCGATTGTTTTAAAATGCAAAGGCTTTTCCCCTGTCCACGTTTCAAAATTGAAACTGGTTGAATCATGTGAGTGCGACTACAGTCTTTTCCATGTAGTTTTTTGTGCATTACAGTAGCTTTTTCCGAGGCAAAGTACTGGTCACAAATATTACAAACTCGATCAGCTAAGACGTTTGCAAGCGAAGGACAAAAAAAATCGTAAGGCATGATTTTGAACTGTGGATGTACTTTTGACCAATCGTAATTTAACGCTAAGCGAAGAAATAGAGGACAAAACTGATTGCTGTTTTGGTCTCCTGTTGAAGAAGGAATCGAAAGCGAATCTTCTTGTTGAAGAGGACAAGTGCAAGGGGGTGGTAAAGAACCGGGACAACATCAACAAAATTTCAAAGTCGACGTATCTGCGTGTAAATGCCTGAATAATAGCAAACTTGTGAGACGGTGTTACAAGTCGACCCTGCGTGTAAACAACATACATATATTTCATTACATAAACAGAAGAGAAGTTAGAGTCGATTACTTAAATCGATTGTAATCGATATTTCTGAATCTTTCGTGACTGTCGAAAATTCAAATATATTTCATTACTGCCACAAATGACGATGCGTTAATACAACTTTAATGTATGAATACGCATTTTAAATCTTACGTAAGATGATCATTCACCCCCTCCCCCCCCTCTCGTAAGATGTAGTAAGATTCCGCCGACCCCCCCCCCCCTAAACGTCTTACGTAATTTATGAACGGCCCCCTACGTACGAAAAAACGCCTGTTAGATATTTCTTGTTATTTTTATATAAGTAAAATGTTTATTTACTGCCTTATTAAGTATCTCGATTTGTCTTGGCTCATTTCTTTTTTTGCAAGCCTAAAAATATGCTAGTATATTTTTTATATTTGTAATTAATTGTTCATTAAGTACAGGTTCGATGTTTATACATTTATTTTAAAATATAGCAGCATATTTTCTGGCCTGAAAATAAGAGACGGAACGTGACGAATCGAGATATATAATGAGACAGTTAATATCAAAGCCGAATCTCTCTCTCTAGAAGAGCTTATGACAATTTATGCTTTCGTTGCTAAATAATGCGAAATTTGAAGTTATGTTTTTACTTTTCATTTTTATGAAACTTTTATTCTTAACAAATAAGTAAATTTAAAGGGTGTCGATAGAAATTAGAAATTATCGAATACCATTGATAAAGTTGAAAAGTCAATCCTCGCGAAAAATGCATTGAAATTCAGTAGTTAGTTTCAGTGATAGTAGCAAACGTTTTTTTTTTGTTTACAGTGCAACCTTTTATCAAATCTATGATGCTTTAATATCCTCGTAATAATCACCCCCCTCCACCCCCGCGAATAGAACTTTATGCATAATATTCACTTCTCTGCTTAGCTATGAAATTCGGAGAGTCAATTCTGGTACCGTGAAACTGTAAAGTGATTCGAAATTTCACTATTCTGTTCCACAGAACCAATATGAACTCCCTGATTTTTTCAAAGATCACACGTATTATACACTAATGCGAAAACTCTCAAAATATTATGAAGAATCCAAAATTGAGTCTAAAAATATGTCACGTAAAATTTTTCAATATGTCAACAGCCGCATATAGTAACAACTATCACTATAACAGTTGCATGCTTTTAGGCGTTTCAGTAATTATGACAGGTTGCTAGGGCCTATCTTTAAAAATTTCCTATGAACTATATAAATTTCTGTGATTGTTACTTTTCAATTAAGCTAGACAGCTTTACCACGTGAACCATATATCGCATATCAATGTGTGTCTAAAAGTATGCAATATATTTTAAGCTATTACAAATACTTTTTGTTAAGAAAATTTTAGCAGCAGCGTAAAGCGTGAAGCCACTAAAACTTGCGTTATAGCTAACTACACTATTTTACAGGGTGACAAAATTAATTGGTATACAAAATGAATGTAATTTTGCATTAACGTACTGTGATTTTTGGAATTTCTATTGTATCTAAAATCAGAAACTTTTTTTTTTGAGAATTTGTTAGCTGTCGTGTGGTATTTTAGACAGCAACATTCAATAGCTGCAATTTTTGCTTTGATTATTATATTTATATTTATTTAGTTGTATTTTAACTTTTATTATTGATATCATTTTTAAAAGTTACATCATATTACAGCAGTGGCTCCGGATGTTACATTTGAGTGTACATTTTTTTGTTTGTTTCTTTTATTCTAATTATGAGTGAAAGTAGTTTTTGAGGAAAAAAAATCAAAGTCAAAATTGAACATCACCCGCCATAGTATAAGGTAACTTTTTAAGATTGCAGCTTTTGATGTTGCCTTAATTTTGTTGAAAATGTTTTTAAATTTTAATGTTTATTGTTAAATATAAATTTACATTCAGCCTCCATTGTATAAATGTATTAATTTGTTTGCCAACCCTGTAAAGCTTAAAATTACAGTAATTTAATGAAACAAATACATTTAGATTTTTGTTAGGTTTCATAAGCATTATGCTAAAAAGCTTTGTTAGAAATAAGTGCCTAAGAGTATGCAATAAAACAATCATAATTTTCGCTTGTCATGTTTAATTTGGTTGGTAACATTCGCACATGTTTTCCATTGCCTATTCTTATGCTATATTTTTTTGTTGATGCTTCTATGGTGAAATATTTTTTAAAGCAAAAAAAAAAAAAAAAAGGTTTTGTTTCTAAATGTTTTGTTTTATACGAGTTTCTATACCTGCTATTATTCTTTAAATGGTATGCATTGCTAAGTTTCACTCAGAAATCCAAATGTTATTTTGTTTCATATATTTATCTTTTCCATATTGATATACAGTTCACGTGGCCTAATATTTGCTATTTCTAAAAATAGACAAAATAGATCCTTTAATGCTCATCATTTTTTTTTTTGTAAATCTAATCTTAATATATATTTGTTTTCAATTTATTTTGCACTTCTTTTGGCCCACAAAAATCAATTCAAATTTTAATTATTTTTTCTACTAGCTTGTATTCAAGATTTCTTAAACTGTTGTTCGTTCAATACTTTTTTTGTAACAATCTCTCATGCAATAAATGTATTTTAAATGTTATTTGTTTTTTTTTTTTTCTCTGTGAGACTTTTAAATTTTCAAAACATTTAAAATTGTTGCTGACAAAAATACTAAAACCGCTTATTATTTTTTTTCACTAGTTTTGTATTATCCCGTGTTAATTAAATTAATTTAATTTATGGTATTATTTTTCTTTAAGTGTAATACATTGAGTACTGCAAAACTATAGTTATTGAGTAATTTAAAATTCAAAAAAATTTTCTTTTAAATTGTTTTCTTTCTCATATTGTTTTAATAAAAATTAGGTGCTAAAAACAAAGAATTTGTTGACATCTAGTTTTTACACAAAAAAATTTTGTTGTTTTACTTTTTTTCTATTTCCTACAAATTTTTTTTTGTTTTCAATTATATTTTCATAGCTTTTGTTTCTTTTCTACTAAACTAATTCTAAAGGCTCAAACTCCATTTACTGCAGTTAAAACATTGATTTCATCCAATTCTTTATATTGGTTTTTTTGCGTTGTTCAAATTTTTTTTTTTTTTTTTTGTGAAACATTGAGACCCCAAAATATAGCAATATACACATCTATATGGCATATTTATGTTTCTAATTATTATTTTTTGTTATAAATCTTACATGTCAACCAATGTTAAATTTCTGTAGTTGTTTTCTTAATACTACAAAAAACATTTATTCGGATCTATTTTGCATATTCTTAATTTCTCGCATGTTATATTCGCATAAAATGCAAGCTTTTGAAATATTGCGCAAATTTTTATTTTAAAATTCTCCAATCTATTTTTACTAGCGAGAAAATTTTTTACTCTCATGACATTATGCTAAAATTGCATTAGTCTTACATTTCTAAAAATATGTTGAGCATTTTGTGCGAGGTATGTAAAACTAATACAATTTTGGTATAATGCTGAACGCTGGCTCTAACAAGCATTTGCATAATCCTAGAATTATGCCAAAAATGTTGTCAAAAATTTGTCTTGTTTTGAAAAAAAAAAACCGGCGGGTTGCACTCCGGGAGTGCTGACAGAAGTGAAAACTTGAAACAAAAAATTAATTTCACACGTAGAAAGAAGTATGCAAGCATAACAAATCGTTTAATGGCAAGTTAGTGTGTTAGTTGGTATGTGTGCGTTTTCTTTTTATATGGAAATGCAATGGAAGGCAAAAACGGAATATGTATTCAAATTTTACTCTCACTCTCATTATCAATTTGTCAACGCAACAACGCGGAATTTGAAAAAAACAAACATGTAAGCATAACAATCGTTGAATGAGAATGGAATGTGTCAGTTAGTGTGTCTGCTTTGCTTTTTGTCTTCCACTTGGAATATTTATTTAAGAGAAACAATAGAACATTCAAATTTTACTATTGCTCTCATTCATGACGGGGAATCCCGATGACGGTCGGTGTCGCGAGTTTATACTTTTTTCCTCAGTCGCACAACGTGCCATAAGAAGTTTTCAAAAAAAAAAAAAAAAAAAATGCATATTTTCAGGATGTCACGTTTTTGCCTACTATGCCTTTATGTTGCAAGATTTCCAAATTTTCATAATTTATTGAGTACTATGAGAAAGTATGCTGTCGTTAATCTTTTCGCTCTGTTCTTTCAGGTGATCAAAACTCATAGCTCCAGAATTACCCCATCTTTACATAAATTGATACGTTTCATTTTGTCTCTAAAACTTAAGCTAAAAGATATGATTGGTTTTTCTGCTATTTGTAATTATAATTTTAAACATAACAGTTTAATCAAAAACCATGCAAAAAATGAGATAACATGAAAATTGCACTGTAGGCCAAAATTATTTGCACTCGAAACTAATTCACTGGGTTCCAAATATTACGAAAACTTGATTAATTTTGCGTGCCTGAAAATATGCTATTGCATTTAAAATCAGAAAGATATATTTCTTTTCGTACATTTTATGAATACATATTTTTAGGAATGCAAAACAACCCAATTTTCGTATAATGCTTCATCATATGAGAAGGTTGAAGATACTTCTTTGATACATAATTTATTTTTAAAAATTTTTGTCCACTTTTGCTCAGTAATCTAACTAGGTAGTTTTGTAATTTGAAATTTTTAAAGATACTTCTTTGAATTTGTTTGAATTTTTTATGAATCTTTTGATTTAAAGAGTTGCTTTGAAAAGACACAGTTTTCATTTTCGTAAAAATATGAAATTTCTACCAAAAATATTTCAGTCCGAAATTGTTAGCAAGTTTATCAATTCATGTTTTGATGAGTAAATTCAAAACCCATTGAGTCCTTTGCAGATATTTAACAGCTTGTTATTCAATGAATAGCATATTCTTTCTTGCATTTAACACATTATTAAATGCATTAGACCTTAGTGCCCAAATTTTGAAGTTGTTGCAGAAAAATAAATACTTACTTTAGTTCACCAGCATCGCTCCTAAGCAGCTGTAAGATTTTAAAATGAAACAAATATAACACTTTTGACGAAATGGATCGGAACGCAAGTGGAATATATAGAACAATTTATATAATGGCGCCGACTCTCTGTTCGGAGCTAACACATGTTCAGTGCTAGCAGGAAAAGTTTTCGTTAAATATTTTGCTACTGTCGTGGAAATGTTCACCAGAAGCCGTCAAGATTCGTTTTTCATTCAATTCAAACATTGAAAATGGAAATCGATTGCGCAAACGTAACGGAAATCACCAACTGATAATCTACCGGCAACCATTGGAGTGGAATCAACAGGGTAGCAGAAAACGTGACCGTTTTAAATCATCGTGGAAACAGAAAATTCGTGAATCGGGAACATTTTGAAGTAAATCTAAGAGAATTTGAGGAGATAAAGAACACAAGTAGGTTAAACATAATTGCTTGTGGTGGGTGGTGTTAGTTTTCAGATCAATGGATTAGGAGGAATCGAATTTTGAAATTTTTGTTTAGAAATAAGTATATCAAAAAAAAGAAGAAACTAATTTGCCAGGACAGATGCCGCAAAAACTCAACACGCTCATTTTGTGAAACTTGACAGTTTTTAATTGATTTGATTATCTAGTCCGTGCTATCAATTTTTACAGATACTGATTACTGAATTTTATCTTGATTGATAAATGAAGCCGAAAGGTATGACAAAGTTGAATTAAGTTCTAACTAAGGCGTTTTGATTAAGAAAAAATATTTTTTTTTCATACAACGATAATTATAAAAACTGAAATTTGGAAATTTTGATTATACGAATTGCTTTCACATGTCTAAAAGTATGCCAAGGTATTTTGAATCAAACAAAACTTTTTACAAGCTTATAAATTCACTTTTGAGGTTTCGTACAAAATTGGAAAGCATATTTTTAGGCATACAAAAGCATTTCTGGTACACTGATTCACTGCAGCAGCATATCTATCTATATATTAAAAATGTTGCAGTAATAGAAAAAATATGTCAGTTTTTGCCCAAAGTTTTAAATGTTTTTTTTTTTTTGAAATAAAAAAAAAACATAAATATTTCTTTTTAAAGTACAAAAAAAAAAAAAAAAAAAAACAATGAAAGTGAATATTTTTCAAATACGAACTCAAATAATTGTTTATAGTTATCAAACGCTTAAAATTTAAATAAAAAAAAAACATTTCTATTACTAGGAGAGATTAAAAAAAAAAAAAATAAAACAAAATACACAGAGCAATTCATAAAAAGAATTGAAAGTTTTAAACAACACAAATGAAGTAGAAGAAAGACAGCCATAGAAGAAATAGTTGAGAACAGAAAGAGAACGCACGTTTTCAACGAAATAAAAAAGAGTTTGTAGTATTGTTTTTTGTTTTTGTATTTTCGTGTATAATTGTGTGTGTCTTTTTTCATTAATATTTAAATATAATTTTGTTTTTTTAATATCTAATTTATATTTAAATATTTAATTTAAAATACTTAAGTATCGCGCATAAGTAGCAAAAGTCAATGATGCAATGTATCAAATTGTATTTATGTAATAGTTGAAACGAAAAATATAATTTAATTAAATTTAAATTGTTTTACATATCATATTTAATTAATTTAAAAGGCGTAGTATTTTTTGTTTGTTGAAATTTTTGCAACTGCTACTTTTGCGCGCCTAAATTTATGCTATACAATATACAAATACAAATAAATTCAATTAATTGTATGTTTAAAGTTTAAATGTATTAATTAACATAACTTATTGTTTGTATGTGTGTTCGTTTTCATGCGTTTGTCTGTAAGTGTTTTGTGGTCTGTCTGACTGTATTTATGTATGTGTTTGTGTATATTTGCTTGTGTGTATTACTATTTTTATGTATGTATATGTAACATGTAACAACAATTTTTTTTTGTAAATTTATTTTATTTCATTTTTTACTTGGGTATTTCAATTTTTAATTTTTTACTTTTTTTTTAATTTCTGCATTAAAAATTAACATTTAAATGAAGCAGTTTAAATTGTTCATTACTTATATTAAATATATGAAATTTTGATTTAAATTGTTTTTAGTACACTTTAAGCTTTTACAATAATAAAAAAGAAAAAAAAAAAATTATCATCATATTTATTTTAATATAATTTGCGGCCTTTTGTTTTTGTTCTTGGAAAAGCATTAGAAAAAGTCTTTCATTATAAAAATAACTAAAATCTACAAGTTTATTTACATTTTTTACAAAAAACGTACATTTAATTTAAGATTAAATTTTAAATGATAAAAATCATTTTAGTTTCTAAGAAAAAAAATATTTTTTTTTTGTTGAAAAGAGCGATTTTCGGTATGAAAAGAAAACCAGCAACAGTGTTTGGCAAAAGTTTAAATACCAAAAGAGAGGCACTATAGCTTAAGTGGTCAGTTTCAGTTTCAGAGCTGCTTTTCCAAATGCTAGCTATGTGAACGTGCTTCGTTTGGAGTGAAAATAGTCAAAGAAACGGATAATTATAATAAGCTGAAAAATTAGAGCATTCGATAGCTCTTTTTTTTACTACAACTTTGATCAGATGTCAAAAAATGTCCATTACTTGAAATGGTTTTTTTTGGCTTAGAAGATCGTTTTCCATATTTTAAGAAGTTATGAAAAAGACATTTAGAATTTGCTGATTTTTATGACTGCCGTATTGAGCGTTTGACTTTTTCTTGAAAACCACTGCATTCAAAATTAATTTTTTGTTAACAAAATCATAGGAACATCCGCTTCATTTATTATTTGCACTACACTATATGCGCATGTAGCACCTAAGCACCATATTGCTAAGGCTCCTGTCAAGCACTTGAAAATTAACAAAACTGACCACTTAAACTATAAATAGCCAAATAAAAACATTTTTGATTTTAAATACACATATTCCATTCAAGTCATAAAAGTATGCAATATTTGCAATGCTTTTTTTAAGCTGCTTTTCTTTCTTTGTATGAACACAAATTTACCCTCATTGTATGTATGTGTTTATCTTTACTGTTTACTCTAAGCTACATGCATTACTATTTTCTGTTAACTGCTACTCGTTTGTTTTGCTACTCGTTACTTTTTACTTTGAAAAGTTCTTTGGAAATTAAACTTTTATGGATTTTTAAAAAAGTTTCTCACTGTTTTTGGTTATTTCTTTGTGATTTTTATAAAAATAGGCCAAAAATATATGTATTTATTTTTCTGTTTTTATGCTATGTGGAAATTTGTTTGGAGATTTACTTTACTTTACTTTTGTATCTTTTAAAAATTTCGTACATCTTTTTAATTGAGTAAAATTCATTATTTAATGCCAATTTTGTAGTGAGGTTTACGGATTTTTTTTTAATTGTGTGCATTTAATTTTTTTTTCTGCAAATTTTAGGAATTTTTTGCTTGTGCATTTCATATGTTTTTAGTTTATATATTTATATAAGTTTCTACTCGTTCCATTTTGTTTTTATAAATGTATATGGTATAGGTTAAGTATAAGTGTCATTTTGAGTTAAGGTGGGTTTCTTTTCATTTTTATATAATATTTTTTTTTATGTTTTAAAGTTTGAATTTTATTTTGAAACATTAAAATCAAAAATTTTCTGCAGATTTATAAACTTATGAAATCAAAAAGCAACACAGACTTAAGTTTTTTCTGCAAAATAAAAATATTTTCCAAAAACTAATACGATAGAAAGCATTTAAGATCATTATAAAGTAACCAGTTTTGCAGCAGCGCCTGTGCTTCGTACGATGTTAATTTGCTTACAACAAAATATCGCCAAACGGCTAACGCATTAAATATAAACATAATAACTAACACTAAGTTTAACTTGAAAGTGTTGGTATCACTATGTTTCTATATGAAGCCTTTTCTTAGCACCCGCTATAACCTAACCTTAACTTACCAAATACGAAGGATAGTATCTGGTCAATAAGTTTTGTTGAAACTCGTCACTAATATGACCTATTTACTCTTGAAATTAGTTAGTCGCAGTAACAAATATGAAACTTGTCTGTTTCTAATACTAATTTCTCTTGTTACTTGTTGAAAAATTAATTAAGAATAAGCAAATTATACTTACGAATCATAAATACTTAACTTCTAATAATTTTATAAGACTTGCACAAGTAACTCGTTGCCACTTAGTTTGTTTAAAACTTGTAACGCCTTATAAATTAGACAGTGGGAGCAAAAGCGTTAAGAATAAAATAACGTATATTCGTTACTAAAAAACCGGTTACTCATTTGTTTTTCAACATATCACATTTTTATGGTTATTGTGCCAACTGTTGTAAGTAATACTGAAATAGTACCTACGTAAAAAACCGGTTACTTTGAATTATGATTAAACTTTTTCTTTTAATTGAATCTCTCTCTCAAAAATATATGAAGAGTTAATACTCTTTCAACTGCAAAAAATTAAACAGCTTTAGCAATTGTATGTTTAAATTTAATTTCATAAAAGCACGTATCGAATGCACAACCGAATAATCTGTTGTTTGTTTGAATGATTGTTATTTAATTTGGTTGATTGTTTGTAAGTAATTCTTAATCTCTCCTGTCGTATTTATTTATTTTGTTTTGAAAATCATTCATATTTTTTAGGGTTGCTTAAAGTTTCTAAACTTCAGTCCAATTTTTAACTGCGCCATTTTATTTAAAAGCAAATAATTTGCGTAATTATGGTTATTAATCGTTATATTTTTAATGTTATTTCACCTTATGTGAAATTAAATGTATCAGCTTTTACTTTTAATATTTAAATGTTTTCAGTATTTGATGTCTTATTTTAGTTTAAATACTAAATATTTTTGTAAAAATTTTTAAAAGAAATAGTATTTTTAATTGAAAACATTAAAAAAAAATTTCGGTTTTTATTTTTCAAAAAAAAAAAAAAAAAAAAAATACAAAAAAAATTGGGTATATCTTTAAAGTATGACGTTTATCAAAGCTTATAGTGAAAATAAATACCAGTTTCAGTTCAAAAGTAACGATAGAATAATTTATATTCAGCTGGAACTAAGAAAGTGCGTTAATTTTAGTATTTTTCGTTGCAAAAGTAACTAGTTTTTTCCTTTTTAAATATTAACAAGTTTATTAAAAAAAGTTTTGCCTTATTCTTTTTCAAAATTTATTAATTTTTTTTTTTGAAACGAGCAGGCAAGCATGTATGCATGTAACGAAAGAATTAAAAATAAAATAGTTTTGAAATTTTACTTAAAATTTTGTATTCGTTTTCATTGTCGTTTTTTTTTTATTTTATTGTTTTCGTTTTTATTAATTTTATTTATTTACATCATTATAAGTGTATTTTTTGAATTAATTCATTTGTTTTGTTTTGGTTTTCATTATATTTTATTTCATTTTGTAAATATTTATAGTCAATTTTAATGGTAATTTTTGTTTAATTTTTACAATTCACTGAATTTATTAAAGGCTTGAAAGCTCTTGGTTTTATTTTAATATTTACTGGCTTATTTTTTATTTAAATATTTAATTAAATTCAACTTATCTACAATAGCTGCCTCGTCCATGAGAATTGTTTCCTTTTATTTTATTTTTTAAATTTAATTTAATATTTTACATAAGAAAAAGAAATATTGTGGAGAAGAATTAATAAAATTAAATAAAAAAACTCAAAATAGCAAACAATATTTGCTGCTAATATTTAAAAAAAAAAACAAAACATATTTAGTCGAATAAAGTAATGAGTCTTGCTACTTCTCTAAAACGAGCCCTACGAATATGATCCATAAAAAAATTATTTAACAATTAAATCAGAAAAATTCAATACAAAATAAAAAAATGCTACGAACTCAAATGAACTAACGTATAGTTCGTAAAGCAACGAGTACAAATAAATAGTTCTTAATGCAATAAAAAACTAATTCATTACATTTTTAAAAGAAACACAATAATTAAAACAATGGATACTTTTTCACAGCGTAAAGTAACGAGTAACACTTTTTATTTTAACGAGTAAAAAATAGCGTTGGGCATCACTCGAAACAGTACAATGTGGCATGGGTCTAAAAAAATTTGAAAGTTTCAAGTACTAAAGAAATCAAATACTAACTAGACATGTTAGTAAGAGGCATCTAGTGATCATTGTACTTAAAGTATTAAAAGAGTGTACCATTTTTATACTTCTTCACTGTGCTAAAGTAACGAGTGAAACGAAGCGTGCAGCATATTTTGCTGCAGTAGTAAAAAAGCGGTGAAATTTGCACTTAAAAAGATGCTAAATTACGATATTAAATATATAAATCTTACTCTCTGCTAATTGATTGTAAAAATTTAGTTGTTACTAAAATTGTCGTTTAAATAAATTTCACATCCGATTGGAAATTCAAGAATCGAAGTATTTTTCAAAAACACCTGAAACGTTTCTTCGTGCCCTAGTTTAATAGTTGTGAGTGAGAATATACCTAAGATTATAGTAGTATACATTCTTCTTGATACTTTATTTGATGGTTTACAAGTTAGGAAATAGTTTTACATGCATACATAATGCCTACCTGAAAATTTTAAAAATTATAAAATAAATATATTCCTAAAACTACAGCTCCGAAACGGGTTCAACATATTTGTTAGCTAAAAAGTGGGGATTCTAAATATTTTTAATGCTTATGTAATTACAAAGTATAATACAAAAACTTTGCTAGTCACAGCTTTGAAATATTAAATTCGTAATATTATTAAAAATGCTTTACTCGTTAATTCTGCAGCCGGCTTGAAAGGTTTCAGTAAAAATTTAAAAGTGTGAAACAAAAATCAAAATTTTGTTTTGTAATATAAAACTCTATGTAATATGCAAGTATTTCCTTTAAAAAATTACTCGTTACTTTAAACTCCAGCTAAAAAATAGCGAGTAGAAATTTGCAATAATCTGAAATCAATAAAACTATATATATTTTTTTAAAAAAATGTTTACTATAATGTAGCAACATAAATATGTTTAAAAAAACCTATTAATCGTAACTTCATTAACTATATCAAATTTTCAAAGAAATACAAAAATTTTGGTCCTCACTTCAATAAACTTAAAAAGTAAAGTTAATACTCATGTAAAGTTTGTATTTTACTTTTCTCGTTGATTCCTTATATTTGTTTCAAAGTAGTGGGAAAGACTTGAATATGTGAGACTAAAAAAAAAACAGTGTTTCCTAAAGTATGTTGCTCGTTTATTTCCAGTATGGTTTTAACTCGTTACTTCACTAACTTGTTCGAAAGTAGCGAGTTGAATAATTGTTTTCCAGTAAAATGGAACACTTATTTCTTTGAATAAATAAAAAACTAATATATAAATATTTTACTCGCTACTCTGAAGTGAATAGAAAAAAGTTCAATAATAACACGAAAACTTAAAAAAAATATGTTGTACTCTTATTATAAGTTCAATAAAAATTTTCACTGCAACCAATTTAAAAATTTTAGACAGAAAATTTAAAAAAATGTACTTGCTCATTTTAAAATGCTATTTAATCAACTTAAAAAATGATATTTTACGATACCGAAAAAAAAACACAAACTTATGTTACCGAAAAAATAACGAAAAACGAAAAAAGAATAAAATTGTTTCTGTAACTATAAGTAATAATATAAAAAAATAAATTTTTAAAATATTCGCACCTTACTCGTTACTTGGAAATATCAATGAATATACTATACTATTACTGCTACTGGAATAAATCAAAATCAAGCCAATAAACTGAACTTAACTCAAGGATATACTATGTGTAGTCTACCAGAAAGATAACTTATTTTTACAAAAAAATTAATGAAAAATTAGAAAGTAGGCGCCTAATGATAAACGCTTGTGACAAACTTACAATTTTAATAATTTATATAAGTAAAAAGAAAAACATTGCACTCATATGCAATTTTTTTTGTAAAATAGTTTTTGGGTCCTTAAAGATATTGGCGAGTCTTCGTTGTTATTTTTAGACTGTATCCTAAATTTAGCAAATAACTGCTGGTCATATGCTACGCATAACCGAAAAAGTGTTGCTAACTTCAGAGCCGTATCTAAAAATTGCAACAATTTTGCGTCAATTTCTTTATAGACCTAAAAATGAGCTTTAAAAATAATTGCAGATAGTCACGTGTCTTTCTGTATACAAATATATGCTCGCCACTGTTAGCGTCCGTCAACATGGAAAGTAAAAGTAATCAACTTTAAATGAATTTTGTTTTAATTGCACAAAATATTTTTTTTGCTATTTAGTTTATATTATTTTGCTATTTTATTTAAACAATAAAATGTAAATTTAAAAAAAAAAAATCAAACTTTTCTATGAAATTTTAAAAAGAAAATAAAAATGAAAAATGGTGATCTATTTTTAAATTTTTACAATTGAATTAATAAAGATATTTAATTTACGAAACGTTTAAAATATCAATTCTTTTTTGATGTAAATCTTTGCTTATATTTTGTTTTTTTAATTCTTTATATCGAAATTTTAGTCTTTAAATTTGTTATCATAAATATTTCAACTCTTTTCATCGTAATTTTCATACATTTTATGTAATTGTATTAATGAACTTTTTACATAGAATTACATAATAATTTTGTGTTTCTGTTTTATTTTGCTTTTGTATACATTGAACTTTTAAACTTTTTTTTTGTAAATTTTTTGTTTATATTATTGTAGTTATTTTGGTTTTTACTGTTGTTATTGTTGTTGTTACTGTATCGAAATACTTCATACATTAATGTTAAATTAAAAAAAAAACATGAATTTTATAAGAGTTCTGTTCATAATAATAATGATAATAATAATCAGAATAGTAATCATAATTTAATGTTTTTTGTGTTCATAATATATTTAATAATTAATATTTATAATTTTCAGTTTATATATATTTACTATACATATATATATGTATTTTAATATTTAATTCTTTTTCTACATACTTCATTTAATTTGCTTTCTATTTGCTCGTTCTGCTTTTTACATGCCTCGTCGCTTTGCTTTATTTTTGTTAGTTTTTTTTATATTTTTAGTTCGTTTTTTTGTTTGTTTTCAGTTGTTGTTGTTTTTTTTTTGCAGCTGTTGTTGCTCAGCTTAGTTGCTTTTAGTTTTACAGTGGGCGTGGCTGTTGAGGTGGTGGTGATTTGTTTTAGTGTGTGTGTTTATGTATGTATGTTTTAGTATGCGTCTATGCTTATGGGTGTTTCACTTCGGATTTTAAGTTTAACGACCTCGCGCCCATCTCAGCAGCGCATCGGCTAACACATCCAGGTGAGCTTTCGTCTGTAAAAAAAGATGTAGAAAGACAAAAACAAAATTAATGTCGTGCGAAAACTAACTAAATTTATCTTTTTGTAAAACTATTTATCATAGATGAAAAATATATGCAGATATTATATATTCTTTTCGAAGAAATTAATTATGCACAATAAATTGATGTTTTCCTTCGTGGCCATCAAATATACTTAAAAGTTATTAAACAGCATGTGGGGGCTAGTAAAAATTTTAGGCAAAAATTTGCTTAAATAACATCGCACATGTTATATTGTATGTATGAGTCATAAAAAGTCAAATCGAAGATTTTATACAACACGTTATATACTACATGTGTATAAAAATGGTATATGGTATCCGATTAAAGTCAAAAAGTATTGATGAGTATAGAAAATAAAAAAAAAAAAAAAGTCAAAAACGAACAGTTTCCATCGTATATTATCGTAAAATATCGAAAAAGGTCGGAAAACATAAAAATTCGACAAAAATCAAAGAAATGGAAAGTGCCAAAAAAGGTCGAAAAACTCGACGTATGTTGTAAACTATTGTAAAGAAGCTCAATTTTTCGAATAACTTCGAAAAATAATCGGAAAAGTCTTTGAAGCCACTCCAACGATTGGATTTGAAAACACAGCAAAAGCAGAAAATAAAACAAAGTAAAATGAAATTATCGTTGAAGATTTCTAAAAAGCTTCAGTCACGAAAAAACAGTCTGAAAAAAATTAACTTATAACACAATCTTCTAAAAATTTCAAGAACATTTTAAAATGTTTAAGTAAGAAAATAATTCAAAAAAGTTTGCAAGTCTTTTTTTACAAAAAAAAAAAATCGAACAAAACTTACCGTTTTGTAGAACATGCACGATCTTCGATCCTCATCTTCACCTTCGGGACAATCGATGAAGCCGTCACACAGCACATGATCGTCTATACAACGATAGCGTCCCTGTAGATCCGGTGTCGGACACGCAAAGCGCTCCATACCATCCATAGCGGTGGGACATTCTATTGAGTAAAATGAAAAAAAAAAATATGTTTTAATAACAGTCTTTGAAAATTAAATAGCTGCATATCAATAAGTCAATACAAAAATTTTTGATCCCCACTATCAAAAAATGCAATTCCAAAATTGTAGCACACATAAAACAAAGATTTTGTAAAATCAGCTGAAACAATTTTGTGTAAACTTTTATTAATATGTTCCTTAGTTGTTGAGGGAAAAAAATAATACTTTTTATTTCATTTCATCATTTAGTTAAGACTTAAGTTGATGTCAAGGCAATTCAATAATTATTAGTATGATAAACGCTTAATTAATATGTATCTTGTAGCGAAAGTAGTAGAAATAATTTATAAATGAAAAGCTAAAAATAAATATGAAAATTACTTTGAATGAAACTGAATTCTGCTAAGCTCCTGAAAGTATGTTACAATAAAACTTTTCACACAAGTTAGCGTACCTGACTAAAGAAATCAATGTATAAAATAAAAGAAATCAATAAAATATCAACATACACCGATAAATAACTAAAACTAAAAAATTGCTATAAATTTTACATAACGAATTTCAGAGTGGGAGAAAAGTAGTATTCTGTAAAATGTAGACAAAACTTATAAATATGTATGTTGGCAAACAAAAATAATAGTAATAACAACAACATAACTTACTCTTATAAAGCTAATGGCGCCAACATGTCCTACAACTGATTTATTTTTATGTATTTGTGGGAAAAAATTAGTTGTTGTTTTTGTAACAGTAAAAAAATGCAAGGAAAAAAATACTAATATGTGTAACATACATAAGTGGAAACACACATACACGCACACACCCATGCTCACTGAGATACCCAGTAGAAATACATACGTTACTTTGCAGCTTTTTAATAACTGCTATTGTCACTAGCAGCGAAATTCCTATTGGATTTTTCATTTAAACTTATAGTAAACCAATAACTAAGAAAACCCCGACACCACCCACTAAAATTTGCACACAAGCACATATTTGCACACATTCATATAACTAAGTATGTTCCTGCAGTCAGCATTAAAAAATCAAAACAAAAATCTAGTTGGCAACCATATTTGCTGGTGCACTAGTATTGTGCAGCATGTAAGCATGATCTACTTTTCGGTCAGTTTGTTGTGTTTTTTTTAAGCTTTTTTGTATTTTTTTTTTATACAAACGTTAGAATTATATTTTTCAGCGGTTACGAGGACTCATCCTTTTATTTATTTTTGTTGCTTTCATTATTAATATTTTTAATTATTGTTATTCATACAATCACCTGGGGCTTGGCGTTCTCCATCAACTATGATGCTGACTTAGTGTAAATAAATGGCTTTTGTAAATACTGCGGTTCAAATTTATTAAAAAGTTTTACCATTTATGGGCGAATTTTAATATTACTATGAATTTTTTTACTGTGGAAAATTTCGTAATGCGGTTTCATTTCGTTTCTAATGTTTGAAAATCGACTTTGATAATTTTGAAGCAAATCTGTGAAATGTGTAATTCGTCTCGTACAAAAAATTTACGAGACCTTGGCAATCTGAATAATTTATTCCGCAAAAACATCAGGCCACGTTCCACCATGTCAAAGCACATACATTTTTTAGTGGAATTTCGAGTGTGGTCTGGTGTTTCCACGGATTGCACAATATTATTGAGACTGCAAATTCTTCGATTTTATCTCTGTTTGTGCTTACAAAATACACAATAACTGCATTTTTTCATCATTTAATTGACAACAAAAAATTTAATTGTTTTTAGAGTACATATTAATCAAAATTCGCTTACACTCAATTTTTTATAACTTGAACAAGTTAGAAAAATTTAATTTGAAATCAAAATAAATAAATAAATTTGAGTTCAGGTACTTTATTTATTTATTATTAAAGAAGTTTTCTTGATATGTTTTATGTTTCATAAAAAAGCCTTAAAAGTATTTTTGTATTGAAGATCCTAAAAGTGTGCTATACAAAAGTCTACAAAATTTGCTGGACATCTTTTATTAAATTGATTAAAACTTAATTTTTTTTTGATTTATTTACTTTTTGGTGGTTTTTTTTAAATCTATTTTACTATGGTCTCAGGTACAAGAACTAAACATGAAAAATCTGAAATGCTAAACTATTTGAAGTGACATCATTTTTAATGTACTTATCCATATAATATCTTTCTATCAGTTATATTCAACTGCATAAATTTAAGCTCTAAATTGAGTTCCTTAAGAAACTGTTTCAAAAGTTCAAAAGGGCTTGCAACATAAATTGCTCAAATTTATTTTTTGTCCAAACGATGTCATAAACACTTCATGCACATGCATTTATTGTTATGCAAGAATACATTTCTTGGATGTACAAACATAAGCAACATTTACTGAAATTCATACATACATATTTACATCTATGTATGCATGCAAGTACTATAGCAAGTGCATGTGCCAGTAAGTGGCTAAGTTCAAAGGACATTATGTGGGTTGTTAGCAGTTGCAAAATTGAAAAAATGCAAAAATAAACACAAATATATATGTGGACAAAACTTCAACAGAACCAGTAGGAAAAGAGCCACCAATGTCGGCAGCTTCATCTATTCTTGATTAGGATAGAACAGACTTCTAAAGAGAATATCTTTTTTCTGTACAGCCTTGCTTTCATTTTAATTTTGTTAGCGGCTGCAGTTGACATACATCGACCGCCAATTGCGCTTGATTAGTTCGTGTGGCATCTTAAATATTTTTATTTTTACATTTTTATGTATCACAAAAGATATGTCGTATAAAATTGTGCACGCATTTGATTTTGACTTAAAAATTAAAATAAAAAATAATGAATAAAACTGCTATGCCAATACAAAGAAACTTGCTTTATTGTATCCTTTCCACCTCGACTCACAAAACTGTTGATTATCACTTAATTTGATCGATTAATTACAGTAAAATCTTTATTTTCACACGATATGTGATTAAAAGTTGCTCATACGACATGTTGAGAAACTTTTATAACTTTGTTTTTCTTAACTTAAAAAAGTCTTTAAATTTATAACATTAATTTAAAAAATATTCTACTTGGATTGTATTCAAATTCAGAATGAAAAATCCTTCACAGAGCTTTCAAACGAAATGACAACAAGTGACATAAAAAGAAAACAAAACCAAAAATATGAGAGCGTTTTTTTTTACGCAAATGCCAATATGCATTCATACATACCAGATATGTATTTATGCTTATATTTCAATTTATTTACAACAATCTATACAAATATCGTTTATTTGTATTATAAAATGCATTTATGTATATGCGCTAAGCAAATTGCTAGCGAAGTATTATACGTAGCAAGAAAGCAAAGATTTACACAAAAATATTCCCAAAATGAACGAGTGCAGTAAATTCCCACGCAAAACTACTTCAGACTTTGTGCTGCCAAGTTGAAATTGGATTGGAGAAACTTATTTATAACTTGTATAAGTAAAGTATAGTTGTCATTGTGCTATTCTACACATAATCTACTCTCAAGTTTTTCATATCTTCTAGTAGAAAAATAATAATATTATGTGAAAAGAGGTCGATTTGGTCAATGCTCTTGCAGACAAGTAAGTAGTGCGTATAAATTTTGAATTTGTTTGTTTCATTGTTGGTCGAAGCAACTGTGGGCGCTATGCTTAGTATAATTTATTGGTAAATTGATAAGATATGTGAAATAATAATGATATTTTATTGCAATGAATGAAAATGGAATTTAATTGCAAAGATTCATAGCGTTTTGTGTGCGTGTGTACTTTCAATCTGTGGCTTCTTATATTCAAAAAAGTTACAAGGTTTTTGTGCCAACTACCGAACCAATTAAACTAAATGTTTGTGTTAAAAAAATTGTACAAATCGTACGATTATTTATGCTTATAATTTAACTTTTAAAATAAGTTACGCATACAAACTGCGGAGTTAATTGAAAAAAGTTAATTTGCTCACGCATCAAAATTTACTGAACTGATTTTGTTAAAACTTTGCAAATAAGTCCCTTATATTACCTTTCACCAATGGATTAGATTTCATTAAATTCAATAGTTTTATTTTTCTTAAATTTAAAAAATTGCTAAGTATGCAAATTAAAAGTTACTCATACATACTACTTCCCACAAAAAATTTCCAACAATTTTTATTGCGAAACTTAAATCAACGATAAGCTTTTCTTATGTAATTTTTCTCACAATGATTTTCTTCCATCATTACTCTATGGCATTGAAGAATATTCCCTAAAAATATACCACAACTATTTTTATATCCTTCCTCAACATAAAACTATTAATTTATTGCCCGAAACGTTGCTTCCTTTAGTGTGTCTGTAATTTCTTTAGGATTTTGTGATGTTATGCATTTTATTTGTTGTTGTTGCTGTCGTTGTCGTTGTTGTTATTATTATTATTGTTGCCATTACTATTGCTATTGCTGTTGTTGTTATTATTTCGTTTTTTTATTTCAACTTTTTCATCTTCTTGCTACAATTTGCAGAAAATTTTTAGAATTTGAAGCGGAAACTTGCAGGACTTTTGAACTGAACGAATTTTCCTTTTGGTTTTCCAACATGCATGCCGCTTGCTCTCAACCTCCTTAGTGCAAATCTGCAACATAAACGATATATTTGCAGCAGCATTTTAGGCGCCACTTTGACGAGACAACAGACGTTGGGTGGGTGTAAGGTGAAGTTGTTGTCAATGTTGCTGCTGTTGTTGTTGGCTCTATGAGCATAAAAACTTTTTTGCTTTTTCAATATCTCTTTTATTTTTGGGTTTTTTTTGTACCTAGTATATGTTGTTGTTTGTGCATAAAAAGATCCATACTTCATTCAGTGTTTTGTCATCAGTTAGAAGTAGCGCGACACTGGCAGCAGCATTATGGGGAAAAACACATAGTTTTTTTTCATCAGTTATTTTTAGTTTAAAGTTTGGCATGGCAACAAAATTACTTTGCTGTTGCACACACACACACACACACACACACAGAAATTTAGTTGCACAGTGTGCGCTGCATACTTTAGTGAAACGCACTTGCTGCGAAATGTCACTCGCCGGCGAAGTTGCCGGTGGCAGTTATGCTGTTGAGTTTTTATATAAGTTTCTTGAGTGTGAAGTTTGTGAGATTTTTTCTGTTCTTATGAAAATATTTTCATTATGTAAGAATAAAGAAACTTAAACTAAATTTTGATGCATTGAATATGAAATTGATAGAGTTCCAAGATATTTAGCTACAGATTTTCGCGTAAAGGCTTTCCAATATCCTCTGCTTTTTCGATATTGCGTTTGAGAAAATAATGTTTGTTTGTTTGTCCAAAGTAAAATTTCAAACTAAGGAACAAAACGCCAAGAACTTGACAACTAGATTTTTGATATATTTTATTTGAAACAATAGTTTTATTGCAGTAGGAGTATAATCATCATTAACTAAATATTACTCATATGCTCTGTTAGTTAGTTAGTAAACAGATATGATAATTTATTGAAGATCATAGCTCCTAACGGCAATATTTTTAGATCGTCATGTTAGCTTACATTATTTTTTCGTGTCTTTAGTGAAACAATTGATTAGCCAAATGGTCCCAAAAATATTTGCCAAACAAAAAATAAACAGTCGTTTAAGAAAGTTCAAAGTTCTTATACAAACTACTGAGCCAATTTAACTAAATGTTTTGTTTTCTGTTTTCAAAACTATGCTACGAGTCGATCAATATGCAATAATTTTTTTTTTTAATAAGTTCCTCATACGAACTGTTGAGATAAATTGAAATACCTTACTTGTTTATTTCTCAAAAACTACTGAAGCAATTTCTTTAAAACTTGGCAAATCAGTCCCTAATACTCAAAGCTAAAAATAAGTAAGATTTGATTAAAATCGATAGTTTTTTTTGGAAATAATTTAAGATATTGTTTAATATGCAATTAAATGTTGCTCATACGTAATACCTTCCACTCAATGTTTTTTCACCGCTAAATGTTATTTGTGTAGCCCTCTTTCAATATTTTTTTTTGCGCTTGAGTTAGACTGAGAAATCATATATATTTCAAAATATTTGCATCACTTACATTTAATTTTCATAGAAATCTCAATTATCTTAAGAAGAATTTATTCCGGCATATTAAATTTCACATTTTAATACTGACATTTTAACTTTTGTCAAATTAATTGTAATTTTTCTCAACTTAAAAGAACACCTACTCTCAAGAAATTCAATATTTTTCATTTCTTTTTTTGCTCGTTTTTATATATTTCTTTTTTTTTTTTGATGATAAAATTAAATCGTCTGCTTTAATGTGATTTTCTTTTGTCTCATTATGTCCCGCTCGTGCCTACAAAAATGTGGTGTCTGGTGTCAAGTTCACAGATTTTTAGTGTTATGTACCAAACATTTTTTGTAGGTTTTGTTTTTCACTTTTACTTATGTTTCTCCCTTTGCCATCTTTGTTAACAGTTTAATTAATATTAATTTGTTGTTGTTGTTGTTTTGTGCAAAGAAAATTTTTTTCTTTTTCGCAGCACATTCCTGTTGTATCCTACGCTTTCATACTGCTACTTTAGTTTCATCACTGATATTTTTCCGTTTTCATTTTGTTTTTAGTATGTTTATGATTTTTTCTTATTTTTGACTCCTCTTCATTGTAATCTGAGCATAACGATGGTGTTGTAAAATCGGCGAAGCATTAAATGTATATCTTTACCAAATCCTCACCGCGAAATCCGCCCAGAGCCATAAATTGTTTTTATGCTGTTTAATGGAATTTAAGAAGGTAAAAAAGGTTCTATGTTTTTGTCTTTTCATCTTTATGATTTGGTGAGGTTGCTACTTTGTTTTTGATACGGTTGTCTTTAGTAAAGTTTGCCTGGTAGCTAATTGTGTGGAAAATTCTTATATTGTTCACAGTTGCGAGAAGTCAAATTTTATTCTTTAAGTGGGATGTAGCAGCTCTAGTTGAGATAGAACCACAGTTTAATGAAGTCGTTAAGAATGAACATTCATTTTTTTAAGTTTGAGTTTCTAAGTGAATTTTAATTGCGATCTTTGTTGAAAAATGATTATAAATAGAATCAAAAGAAAACAATTTAATGTATAAATTAAAGAATTTTATTACAAGATTTTATAATGAAAGTAAACCTAAGAGAAAATTTAAAAAAAAACTACCTGATTTAATTTATGTTAAAAGCAACATTTTCTACAGCAATAAAAAATTAAAGCTTTTAATATTGTTTATCGGGGATTGAAGTTACCACTACTACATATTGAAGAAAAAATTAAATTTTGATTTTATCATTGACAAAATTCAATGATTAAAACGCTTACTTTAATTAAGAAACCATTTGGGAAGAATTATCAGTTGCTCAAAATATTTTAAACCAAACTTCAAAAAATTTATCACAATCTGCCAGAATGTTACATAGTACAAAAAACTAAATTTTAATTTGATCATCTGCATTTTTTTTTTGAATTATTTTCAACAGAATATCACATAATGTTATGTTGTTGAAATTAAATTTTTTGTTCTGAAAAGTTGTCTTATATGAGCCCTTTATTTTGGATGTGCTCTGAGTCCCGCTTCATTGAATGAATCATATATTTTATCACAGATCGATACTATCACGAACTAGAAAACTATATTGATATTAATTTTGTCATTAGCATTCAATTTTGTTTAAGCACTTCCTTTAAAATGAAAAGAGTTGGTATTGAACTCAAATTTGATCAATTTAGCACTTTCTTTTGTCCAATTTCATTAGCAATTTATAATCTTTAATATCATCCTCATTTTAATTCAGAAAACACAAGTAATTTATATTTTTTATTTAAATCTTGTAATATAGGTAAAATATCACAAATATAATACTCTGAACTTATTTTTTGATTTTTTTTTGTTTTAATGCCTAGTGATGTCAGTAGCATTTATTATAGAAAACAAAATAACACCTTATTGTTATGGTTTGTAACGCTTTGGCGCATATTATACAGAGCCGATTTCAATTATTTCTTTATTAAAATAACATATTTGTGCTAAAGAAAGTTATTGCATACTTATTTTTTTTATTTTTTAATGCAACATTTTTGTAGCATTAAGTGTTTGCAAAACCTCACACAAAAATTGTTATTTGGTTTTTTTACTTATGCTGCATTTATTATAGAAAACAAAATACTATTAGTCCCAAAATAACATCAGCTTAAAAACTTGTGTATTTGTAATATCGTTATGGTTTGTAACGCTTTGGCGCAAAATGTACAAAGCCAATTTCAATTATTTCTTTTTTAAAACAACATAATTGTGCTAAAGAAAGTTATTGCATACTTTTTTTTATTTTTTAATGTTTTATTTTTGTAGCATTAAGTTTTTGCAAAACCTCACACAAAAATTATTGTTCACTGATTTTGTGTGCTGATTTTGAATTCTGTGTTATCATTTTTTTGTAGATTTTCTCTTAAGCTCTAAAATGGTCACCGAAAAACTAACTCTCCATACTGAAAAAACTATCACCATCTTAAAATAAAAATTTAAGTTTGTTATAACTTTTAAAATTAAATAATTTAATTTTAACTTGGTAAAAACATAATTTGAAAGATAAACAAAATGAATAAATATCACAACAATAAACATACGTATTATTATAAAATTTTCATTTCAATTTATGCTGTACACTAAAAGTAGGCTGAAATTTAAAACAAAAATTTGAATTTTCCAAATTAAAAGTGAATAAATAGCACAAACATAAATTTTATTATAAAATCTGCATTTTGATTTATGTATGTTTTAAATTGAAAGTAGGCTGAATGTTAAATAAAATAAAACTAAAATTAGAATTTTCCAAATTTATCACAGATAGGAAAAAGTTTTAATATAAAGATTTTAACTATCAGCCTTAATTTTTGCTATTGAATTGTTAATAGTTTTGTTCTTAGTAATACTTTAGCACTAAAATTCACAATAGTTTAGCTTTAAAATAGTCAAAAAAAATATCACTGTTGAACTTTACAAAAGTCAAAATGATTTTTAAAATGGAGTGTTGAATTTTTAAAACTTTTCTTTAACATTTTAACTTAAATTTGATACAACACTTAAACGAAATATTGACTTGAGTGAAAATCACTTAAACTACACCTAAAACTTTGCAAAAACTTACCATATGCATAAGTGTTTGCGATAATATTACACACATACACACTTACATTTTTCTCATAGCTGCAAAATTTTGCAAAGTTTAGCTAAAGTCAAAAGCTTTATCTTTGTTTATCTTAGTGCTTTATTGACAAGCTTACACATGGAACATGTTAAATTTAATGCTGAAGTGGAAATATACTTAAATGCGTTGAAAAAAAATAGAATTGCTTGTGCAAAAAAAATTAAAAATAGGTATATTGATTGAGATCAACAAACTTCTTAAAGTATCAACATTAAACAAAACGTAAAAAAACGTAAAAGAAAATCTAACAATAAAATATATTGTCCATAAATCAGCCTGACTGGTCTTTGATGATATTGCTGTGTTTTTAATGTGTCTATTAATTTTTTTTGCAAAATATGTTAACTATTTTCTAAAAATGAAGTCTGTGATAACTCAGTTTTTATTAATTTTAAATAAAGTGCACATTTAGTATCAATAATTGATTACAAGAAGAGTTATCACACCTATTTATCACAAGTTATAACTTTCATCCACTTGGGGCTATGTTAAGCTCAGCTAGAAAACTTAACTTTAAACTGGGGTTTCAATTTATAAATTCCTCGTAAAAAAATAATCGCTATATAAGAATTTCATAAATTTCATAAAAAAAGTTTAACTACAACCTACATGATGAAATTATATAAACTTTATTGCACAAACTTTTTATCACAAGTACATACTTTATTGTTTTTTTTTTCTTCTTCTTAAAACTACGAGTAATATCCTTATACTTTTTTTCAACAAAAATTTTATCACAAACAATTTTAACGTACACTTCGTTGTTAGTTTTATGACCTTGTTGTGTCAGCCATCTGAGAACTCCATAAAAGACGTTTTATTATTTCCTATATTTTACCGAAATAATGACGTGAAAAGTTGACAGCTTATTTGATCTTACATACTCACTCGTACGCGCACACATCACTAAACTCATTATGCACTAATAAATTTTGATATCATTTACTTAGTGCCACAAAATGTCACAGACAGGCGTATAGACATTTGAACAGCCATCATCATCATTGTTCAGCAACAGTTTATACTTAGACTTTTAGAGTTTTGCACCTAACAGCCGCCAGCAGTGCTTACTGATTCATGCTAAAAATAGTAGGTGTGGTGTTTTTTTTTCCAGCCATCTCTATCTATGTTTCTTGGCTATATTCCTATCTATCTGCTACATACTTTATCCTGCTAAAGCCACATTAGATTTTTATGTTTTCTCGTAAATTGAAAGCATAAATCCTGATTTCTTTAATGTTATCAACCAGTTCATTGTGGCTGTCAGTTAATTTTATTTTTTCGTTTTTGTTTTTACCCTTTTTGCACCGTATTTTATGTTGGTTTTTTTTTTCGTTATCTTTAGTGTCGCATAAGCGACTTGTGGTATATATCTCATTAAGATAATTGTAACATATTTTTTATGTCAAACTCCTTTATTGATATACTGTGGCTTGTGGTTAAAATGGAATGTTCGTAAATTGTTTTTGAATTAAAAAATTTTTCTGAAAAATACTCGTGGCGCTTTTTAAATAAATTACTAAAAAACTGTGAACATAACTGTGAACGGAAAGTAAATAATTTCAAATAATGGGTGTGGCATTTCAAAAAAAAATTTCTAAAATGCTTTAATTAAGGATATATTGGAGATAATAGGTCAAAAATTGGTTTGAAAACATTCGTCAATAAGATAAGTGTTAAAAATGTGGGAAATTATTTGTATTTACTGACCGAATTTCAATAAAATTTTTTTATTGAACGTCAGCTTCTGCACAATATTGGTTTTCTGAAAGCTAATGATAACTATCGTTAATCAATCACAATCATTTGTGTAATTTTTCCATAACGATGCTCGAAAATTTGCATTAAAAACAGCCACACCCACTGTGTTACTCGTATAATTGTTGATTTAATTTAATATTGAAGGATGAAAAATTGCAAAATTTGTAAGCCATATCAGAAGAGTAATTGTCTTACTTTTAATTAACTAGGGGGCTCTGCCCCCTGCTTGCTTAGCTAACCATCCTCCTCCTCCGCATACTTGGCTTCGCACGTAGGCTCTGGCGCGAGCTTCTCATTTCTTGTGTTAATATATATGACAACTTAATTTCACATTTCTTTACTAACTAAAAGTATGCAATAGTATTTTAGCTTTCTTTAACAACTAAAAATATGCAATCGAATTTTTTTTCATACATTGGTTTTGTTCTTTTAGCTTACTTTTTTCATTATACGCAAATTTTCTAATGCGGAAAATATCATAATAGAAAGATTAAATAATGGAATTTGAAATAAACCCAAATTTAACCATAATTTTTTTTTTTCATGTGCAAATAAAACTGAACTTTATTTCACTGTATTAACTATATGAAAATTTAAGAAAAAACTTTTAGTACTTAGTTTTGTCTTGCATATTTTTTGTTGCATTCTGGTCCTAATTAAGTGATATTATTATGACGTATAATAAAACCTTACAGCTGTGTTAAAAATCAAAATATAATTTAAAATTTGTGTACTGGTGCTGACAAATTTACTCAACATTAATTTTATGTTGTGAAAACTTTTCAAAGAGTTGTAAATTATTTTAAGAAATTATTGCAGAAATTGATAATCGTAAAGTAGCACCATTTATTCCTATGCAAATGAATTGTGATAAAATTTCACAGTGATAGCAATAACTTAGAACCATTGTTTTAAGAATTGCTGTGTTCCTTTACGCATGGTTTCTTTTTAATTTAAAACATTTCAGTATAAAACTTTTGCATCAGAATTTATTCGAGAGTAAACAAAACGTTGTTTGTTGTTTCTTTACTTGAAACTTTAGCTCAGCTACCGACCATGAAGTTAATTTGACAAAGTTTTCCAAAGAGTGATTGAGCACAATCTCTTAAAGTGACCAAATGATATGAAAATGAAGCTGAGTAAGAAATTAAAATGAAAAGTATAAGTATAAGTATATAAGCAGCTGAAAGCAAAACTTTAGCTTTATTTCAACTACAGCAATAAAGTTCTTAGAATAAAAACTTGGAAATCTCACTGTAGCTGGAAGTGCTGTTTAATTTAGGAAAGTTTTGCTTTTCCTTATGGTATGAATACTATTGCATTTTTCTAGTTCTTGATGGGAAAATATATTTTTTTTAGGTTTGAGCTTATGTTTTGTCATTTACATATTAAAATTTCATAAATTTGCATATTTTTCTTAAAAAAAAGCGTCAAAAGTATTTGTGAATTAAAGCTTGTGCTTGGGATACAATTTTGAATTATTGTTGAAAATAATTAATTTAAGTGAAGCTTATTTCAAAAGTTTAAACGTCATTTACTCTAAAGTACAGTAAACTTTTTCTAGAAACTTAAATTTGTATTAAAAAATATAGCATACTTTTCATATACTTTCTTTTTATTTAAAGCGTTTAAGCTTTAGATGGATCCTTAGAATCGCAATAGGCTGCTAAGTAAATTAGCTATTCTACTTATAGTGACTTGTCATAGAAAAGCCATGTAAGTTAAGCAATAACTATAAATATGCAAAAGAAAGATTAATTTCTTAAAAAAAATATATATAAACTTATCGTCTGGCTGAGTATTGCAAGCTCTAAACTAAACAATAATTTTAAACAAAAATCACATCAGAAACTATTTCTTATTGCAATATTATGTAAAAAGTATGCAACAAAAATATAGCACTAAAGAAGTACTAAAGTAACCCCAAAACTATGCTTTAAAATTTTTCTACTTCGCTTACAATGTGCTACTGTTATGTATGCGTGTGTTCACATAGTGAATGTAATAACAATAACAATAACAATAACATGAACACACTTGTTGTTGTTTCTAATTTTTTTCATAGCTGCTATGAGGTTTTTTTTTGGTTGGTACTCCCAAACATAAAAATATAAATAAAATACATGAAAAAATTCCTTAACTGGAAACAACAGTAACTTGAAAAAAAAAGGGATCTGTACAAAATTTGCTGCTGTAATTTATAAACGTATGGGAAAGAAAAAAAAGGGCACCCGAGCGAGTTCATAAATGCTGTTGTTGCTGTTAATATTTATAAGAACCAACTATTTGTAGAGAATTTTCAAGGACAGCATGTGGTTGCAGTAAGAAACTAATTAGAGTGACACTAATTATTTTCACTTCCAAGGGAGTTCAATGAGTTTGCTTTTGAAGTTATGTGCGAACCATCGCCTAAGTAAAAATCGCACTATTGTGAAAACTAGCGGTTACTCAAACAATTTCTCAGACAGTTTTTCTGTTTAAATTTGATAATTAAATATATTTTATATTTCGGCAAAGAAAATATCACCATAATTATAAATTTTAATTTTGGGCGACTCAAACTGGTGCAAAAGTAGAAATAAATATGAAAATTCATGAATTTTTATGGTCGATATTTTATTTAAAATTTTCTAAGAATTTACTAAATGGTATGTTTCAGCAGCCTTTAAAGTCAATTGATTTTAAAACGTTACCAAAATACTTGCAAATAAAAAGGAAATTAAACAGCTGATAACAAGAGATCCTCTAAATACTATACTTTATATTGCAGTTTATGAAATTTTTGATACAAAATTTCCAAAATTTTAAATTTCGTTTTTTTCTTTTTTTCGTAACATCCACCCTAATTTAGGGTATCTAAACTTAAATAAACCTTTTTGCTTGCTTTAAAAATTGTAATTCGACAAAATTACACAGATAAGCAGTTAATATGCGCTAAACCTATGAATGGCTTAGGGGATTAGTCGGCTACTTACTTATTAAGAATAACGAAAACCGACATTAACATGAAAAGGTCGGCCACAAGAAGTTGCTTTTTGTTTTTATGCTGCGGTTGGTTGGAAATTAGATATGCAGCGTACATACATACAGGGTAAACGAAAATTTTAATATGTGTGTATATTTCCATAAAATTGTATTTTATCTTTTAATAAGGAAAGGATTAAAGAAATCTTTGGCATAGCGTCATATGTGGCAGTGCTCAGAAAAGTATCACCCATAGCCTTCATACAAAGTTTGATAGCTTTGCTTGAATAGTTTTCTTTTATTAAAGTTTTTACTTTAATATGAACTGCGACACCCACTTGTTGCCACATATTTTAATTTAAATTATATTTTAATTTAAATTATATTTTAATTTAAATTCAAAAATCCACCAATAAATGGTCGCTATTGCTTAAGTAAACAATACAAAATTCTTAATCCTAAAATAAACCTTTGGCATTTGCGAAACGCCCTCACTACACTTTCGCGCTGTATGTATTTACAATTGACGCCTTTCTCGGAATCATATTTCAATTACAATGAATGCGTACACTTAATATTATTTTAATCATCAAATTGTCCTTGTTGCTTGGTGGTATTAGTGATGGCTATATTAAAATGTCAAAAGTTTATACCATTAGTGTTTGAATGACAATAGCAACAACAACATTGATAATAATTACAAAAAATAGCGTATATAAATGCCATGGTAATTAAGCAAACGCTAAAAGGTATGCTATACATTTTTTATATTATCTATTACCAAAGTAATAATTATTCTTGTTGCATTATATTTCATCATACTTTTTTTGTAAAATAAAGCCTATGGCAGATCGTGTTTATCAAAAACACATTAAATGGTATAAAGAATTTAAAAAGGGCTAACAAGTGATGTTTTGGTTCACCACAAAACGCTTTTTCAACAAAAATGTGGAAGGACGCATGCAATTTTTACAATTGATGGAAAAACTTAGATGTAAATTTACAAACCGCTTAAAAGTATTTTCTTAATGTATCTGGATACATCTCGTTTTGTCTGCGTTTTTCAAGCCTCAAATATGAGCTTCTATAAAAAGCTGTTGCTACTAGTCAGACGATATTTTGTGTAAAAACAATAATTCCTTGCCTGCACTTGTTATATATTATAACAAATATATGCAATATGAGCAATGAAATGAAATGAATCTTAAGACATAACGAGTTCCTTTAACAAGCAGTATCTTTTACACATTATTTTTTTGAAACAGGCTGTTTAATATAGCTAATAATACACCCCCCTAATTAAAATGTTCAAAATAGAAAAACATATTTAAATTATCTAAAATAACCTGAAAAACTTCACCTTGAAATTGTTTATTTGTGCGCCTTGAAATAGATTTACTAAAGAAAATATATCAATTGTTTTACTTAAGTTTATTTTTATACACTAAGAGTCTGATCACCTTCCTCTATTACCCACACCATATTTTTTTGTGTGCTTACGCTGCTTCGTGTAGCGGTAAAAAAATATATGGTATCCTCAACAGGTGTGACTAACCGACTGCCTGCCAGCTTGCACCGACCTACCGCACTTAAAAGTTTTCGTTTTTCTTGACGTCGCAACACAAATTTCCATTTTGATTTAAGCTATATAATACAACTTTGTTTTTGTTGTTGTGTATGTGCGCTGCACTATAGGCAACAACATTTTGTTTTTTGAAATTTCCTCTTGTTGCTCTCTTCGTAATTTCCTTTTATTTGATATTATACTTTATGCCCAAAAAGGTGAAAGAAATTTCCACAAAACTGTTGTTACTTTGTCTGTAAGCCTCCTCATGGATTTTTTTGTGCAAAGTTAAGCCAAGCGCTTTCGCTGAAAAACTTTTGCTGAAAGCTTTTTCATAGAGATGCAAGTTAAGAAAAATGCTATTGATACTTGTAACACAATATGCGTTTATATAATGTTTTCAATATAAAATTTATAGCATTATATGAAAATAAGCAATGTGTTCAACGGGGCGTATGAGTAGTATATAATTGATTTGCTAATAAAACTTTGATTTTTTCATTATTTAAATTATGAAATCGAAAATTTTTTCAATTTTCTTAGACTTAAATGTTAAAGCAGTAATTTTGTAAAGGATTTTTAAAAATGGTTCAGTGGTTTTTGCGATTATCTAAAAAGAAAAAATACTTAAAAATAATTTCATTCATAAAACTATGCACATCTCTACAAGAAATTTCTCTCACAGTTGCGTTAGTTCACAAGCGTTGCTTTAGTATTAAATATTAAGTTTTGTTCGTGTTATTTTTTTGCAAATGCGCCTCTTGCACGCGATAACGTATATAAATGTATGTACATGTGTATGTGTTCACATTTTTTCTTCGCTTATGTGTTTGAGAACTTGTGTGTTTACGTGTGTGTTTACGTGTGTGTGTGTGTATGTGCATACTTGTAATTGTGCTCATGTAAGTTTTATATTTATTTTTGTTTTTGTTTGCGTGCAATTATAAAACTATTTTTAGTAAAAATTTATAATATTGTAATTATTGCTGCATATTTTTAGGCATTAGTATAAAAAAAGATTTTCGACTGCCTTAAATGTAAAATTAGCATATAATTTTCGTGTTCAATTTAAAATTTTATTACATTGTATAAAGCAGGAAATTTGTTTAATTATTTTGTATTAAAATGGTTAAAACGTGGGCTTAAAAAATGCAACAACGATGGTATCCTAAAAATATGAAAGTTGATAAGGAATAAATACTTGAGTATTTTTGGAATAAAACAAAATTTGGAAAAAGCTTTATAAAATCTATTGATTTAGGAGTTTTGCAGACAGTTCTCATATTAAAAGCATTTAAAGAAGCTTGGCTTTGCAGTGGGTCTAAACTTGGTTTATTTTTAAACGCAGTCACCAGTATCAAATGTTATGCTATCCGCCATCATAGTAAAATTTTTGTCAAATGTTTGAAAAGACTTTTGAAATAATAAAACCAAAAATCGAAAAATATCGGAGTTTTGTTTTAAGTTAAAAATTCCATTCTATTCGATTTTTAACTTAAAGCAAAACAAACAATTTGAATCATTCAACAGCAAGTCAAGTTTTAGCGCTCGAATGGCGGTGATATTTATTTTTTTTATTGTGGTTTAAAAGTATTTTAAAGTACTATTATTTATCTAAAGTCTAAAATCGTTATATCATATACATACACTTTTTGCTAAAGAGTAATATCTTTACTGTTGCTGACTTGATTTCAAAAGAAATGGATTTTTGACCAACTCTTATGTACACCTATTGAAAAATCATAGAATTTAAGTATCATGAGACTAAAAAAAAAAGATCACAAGACATAAATTAAATGAGACAAAAATGAGTTGCATGAGTTAAAAATTTAAAAAATCGCATGTTATAAATGTCTCGTACGATTTAAATTTCGTGGGATAAAACTCTTACCAGTTAAAATTCTAATGGATTAAAAATCTTAAGTTTAAAAATCTCATTAGAGAACATTTTAAAGATTTCAGATAGATTTAGCACTAAAACATAACATATGCTTTGATGTTATTTGAAATTTCATCGCTCAATTTTGTTTGGACAAATTTAACTGTCTGTATTCTTTAAAAAATTTAGAAATGCTAATGAAGAGTTTTCTGAAAAGATTTGCACATAATAACTCAAAGGCCGGTTTTTAATATTACACGCAAATGCTATTCATGCATGTGCTATTCATATGTCCAGCGTTGAAGCATATCTTAACGTTTGAGCTCATGTTTTAATAGCGCTCAAATTTTTTAAGCAATTTGTAATGTACTGTAACAAAAAACATAAACATTTCATTTACAAAATTTCAAACGAAATTGAAGCCTACATTTTGACCTAAATTTTTGAGAGCTCAATATGTTTTTTTTTTTTTTTTCTACAAAATTTTTATTGCTATTTTCAACAAATTGCACGGAGCTGTTGTCACTGCTGTGCATGCTACATATGAGTAGGTTATTGTGTAGTGTATAAGTGACAACGTGACATACTGTTGAAAGCCTCACCCAGAAGCAATTAAATGTTGCCTTTGCAGTTTGTGTTGTGTTGTGTTGTGTTTGATAAATGAACGACATGAGCAACAGTATTTATAATAGTAACAACAAAAAGGCTAATAACATCAAAATAAACACAGCACCCATATCATAAAAAGTCGGATAAAAAATGTGAAAAGGACTTTTCGCCTTTTTCGCATTAACAAAAGAAAAAAAAATATATTTTTTTTTTTTGTAAAGTTAATTGGCGGCATGGTTCAATGTTTGACTACCAAAAAAGTCAGCTTTTAACATGACTTTTTTTTTTGTTGCGCTTGCAATAAAAATATTAAATTAGGTTCTATGCGCATATGCAAGAAAAACAGACAGACAATCAGTGTTATTTTCAGTTTTCATTATGCAAATTTACATGAAAGTGTGTACGCTTTGTTTACTGTGCCCTATACTTTTCGACATTCTGTCTCTTTAATTTTGAGCTACAATCCTATGGTCTTGTTGACAAACAACATTTGCTTGTCAGTTTTTGTGACGCACCACAATATTTTGGTTTTACCCTCAAAATGTAGCCAATAAATGTAAATGTGTCGTCGGTTGGTTAGTGTGTTTGTTTTGTGTGTATTTTGCAAATGTTTTGCTAATGTGTTTGTGTCACCGTGTAGGTAGCAATTTTAATTTTTTCCTCAAGTAGAGTATGCTAAAGGAGTAAAACATCATACATGACAACATTGAAAAATTTTGTGATAATTAAAATTCAGCAAAATTGTTAACGACAGTATGCGCTCTCATAACTTAAAAACTGAGTTTTGTGCAATTTTTACTCAAGTTTTTACTCAATAAGGCAACCCTGCATTAGTCTTGTTTAATTTTAGTGAAAAAGTAATTCTGAAGAGAGCTTTTTTTATGCTACTTAAACACAAATTTGTGCTAAGAAATTACTCAGCACGTAAAGTTTTTAAGAAAAAAAAGTTGAAACACCTACAAATCGCAGTTTTTGCAATTTTTGTGAAGAAATAGTGCAACAACCCAACATGCTAGACTCACAAGTATCGTAAATTCGTATAAATTTTCAGAAATTAAATAATGTGCTCATAAAGCAGGAGCTACACATGAATGTGGGGAAGTTGCGAAACGTAGTTAAAACAAGAGAAGTCATCATCAGCTAGGTAATTTAGTAGTTTAAATAAGACCTTTCTTCTGGAAGTAAATTGTATAAATTTGAGTGAAAGTAATCAAAAAGGTACTACACATGCACTTAATTAGTGTTACTCATACGTCATGTTGACGCATATTGAATTATTCTAGTACTCAACATAAAAGTGTGGTGAAGACTCCTTTTTGTTCAGTTCAATTATACGAAATGTAATTTTCATCATTTTTCTTTGTTTTTCTTATACATATAATTAATTATAAATAATATTGCCTAGACCAGGGGTGCCCAATTAATATAGAATGAATGGCCAAAACTTGGCGAAAAAGAAAAATGCTGGCCGCAAAATAAATACACAATTCTTATTTGAATTTTTCAATCAAGATGATTTCTTTTATTTAAATTGTCAGTTAATCTGCTTATATAAATATTTTTAATATATTTTAATCCAGAAAAAATAAAAACATTCACAATTATAGATTGAACCAAACAAAGTTTCTATTTTCAAAGAAATATTTCTTATGTCAGTTTTAGTTAAGTAAATTTTAAGGAAATGATTTTTATTGCCTCAAAATGCCTGCTTAGCCAACAAGTCATTTCGCAGTTTTAGTAATCGATTTTTGTTATTGTTTCTTAAATGAAAAATATTTGTAGAGGATAGCGAGAAAACATTGATTTTCGGAAATCGAAAATCGATTTTATTTTTTCAAAATAAAGTATAAGGTAATACATATAAACATAATTTAATCAATGGCCGCACAGAAAAGTAAAAATGGCCGCAATTTGGGCACCACTGGTCTAGACCATGTTTTTGTAAGATTTTTTAAAAAAATCTGCCACCTTGACCTTGAATATTATTCATTCATGTAAAGTTACCAAAAAAATGTAATTAATGATACCACATAAATTATATTGCTAAAGCCCTCGAAAGCTAAAAATTGTAGAATTCGACGGGTAAAAATTGATACTGAGTTTTAAGTGCTGTACTGCCAAAGGACTTTCAAAACGTACCGCGTTAGAACATTTTTCGAAAAAGACTTCTTTGCATCTATTAATAAATGGTTTAAATTGACTTAGACTTAATGTACAAGACCACCGACTGCTATGATCTTGATCTTGCGGTTGCTCTTCCTAATTCTGGTATGAATTCGAAAATTAATCCATATTTTTTTGCCGTGGAATTGAAAAATCTTTGGTTCCTTTCAATTTCTTGCAATGAATTAAAATTTTTCAATTTAAAATTTTGATTGCTTGAATGAAATGGACATATTAATCTACAATATTCTCTTTAACAAGGAATGGCAAAAGTTAACTTCAAATTCAAATGCACTGGAATGACATTCACACCCTTCAATCCTTAACTTTAATTTCTTGAATAGAATTGACAAATTAATAAATTCCTTTTCGTATGGCAGTTAACTTCAAATTAAACTTTTTTGGGATTGAAATTTTTAAAGAACTTGCTCACCAAAGCAATCCTTAGCCTCCCAGCTCTGATTGGCATACGGTTTTTATTACAGAGAATTTAAAAAGCTGCTAAGCGTATTTCGTTACAATTTCGTATTTTTTCATATGTTTTGATAACGTTTGATGACTGAAGTTTGAGCTGTAAAAATCGCCGCGAACAGTTGTGATTAATGTTACTCATACGTCATGGTGACAACATTTTATTATTAAAGCAACTATATGTGCATTAGGCATGAATCAATGAGTTGGAATATTTTAGACATTCACACAAAAGCTTTCATTTATTTAGCTGCTCATATGTCTAAAATGCCGCTCAGATATTTTTTTATATTAAAGATATGAAAGAAAAACTCACAAAATGCAAGCTCAGATAGGAGACTACTGAATTGAATTGCATTTTCAAAGCTCTTTTGATTGCATTTTCTTTAAACATTAAGCTAATTTCAAATTTCACTGGCACTAAATATTGAGAAGAAAGTAATATATATAATTTTCAATACCACTATATCTTTAAAATTAAGTAGTTGATAAAATCGTAAATTATCACTTAAACGTTTATTGGTAATAACTTTTTTATCTCACTAGCAATAAAAACTTTGGCTATGACGTATGCAAGCAAATTTTTATTATTATTGAATAAACTATTAATTTAAATGTCACGTTACATTACGTCAGATACAAGTACATACTCGTATTTAATTGCCATATAATTAAAGATGTTTTTGTTACAAATTTGTTTTTTGCTTTCCAAAAATAAAACATTATACTTATTGACACGTGCGTTGTTTAAACAATGTTAATATATTATTGAATTAACTTAATTGTTGACAATATGCATATACATACAAAGTCATTTAAACATATATTTACAATCCAACATTCAAAATAATACATAGTTAAATTTCACGTACAAGGAATATATAAATAATTTTTTTGTAGAATTTTTACGTCTTTGGTTTTGGCTTACAAACGGAACTCTGTTTTGATTTTTTTTTTTTCATTATATGTACAACTGCCTTTTGTGGTAATTATTTTTATTACCTTTGTTAATATATGGTAGAAGTGTAAGTTTATGCATGTCCAAGTGTGTGTGGTGTGTGACAAAGTACAAAATAACTTAAAAAACAACAAAAAAAAAAAAGCAGAAAATAAAAATTACTGGCGACAAATTTACTGCGTTCATAGGAGTAGTGAATTATTTATAAGCGCCTAAATGTAGTCAAAAGCTACGACGCTTTTGTGCACATTTACCTGCCTGACAAATTGTTGTAATTTGTATACATTCGTATATATGTACATACAAGCATAATTTAGGTTTACTATTTTCGTCGTCCCTAGTCGTTGTTTTATATTTTTTTTTGTGTCTCGAAATAAAAATGAAAACAAAAATAAATGAGTAAATTCCCTTATGGTCATATGATGCTATTGTTTCTTTTTGACTTATGCTGGCAACTGTTATTGACAAAAGTGTTTTGTGTCAAGCGCATTGCAATAAAATGCTTTTTAGCATTTTATTCGCTACTCTATTTTATACGAAGATATTAAATTTAGTTAATTTATTTTTACATTAATCTTGATCTCATTAAAATTTGAACGTTTAAGTCCATGTTTCGAGCTTTTCAATAATGTTCGAATTCAATACTTGGTTAAACTAGGCTTAGTTTGGCTGCCGTCTAAAAATTTCTCAACATGAGGCTTTTGTGTTTTTAAGGACTGTATGAATGTCCAATAAATATTTAAGTAATTAAAATACATTGCGTTATGTTAACACACACTGAGCCAGATTGTCCAATAAATATTTAAGTAATTAAAATACATTGCGTTATGTTAACACACACTGAGCCAGATTTTTTTCGAAAATGTTATTCTTGTTAGTGCAACTTCCAATTATATAAAATTCCATGCTTTTCACACAAAAAATAATTTTTTTCAACCGACTAAACTAGAACCAAATTTATGTTAAAAAAATATTTTTCGAAATAAGTAAAAAAAAATGAAAACCAGAAATCGTGCTTCCGATATCTCCCTAAAACTCAGGAAAATTTTTGAAGATTTTTCTTTACTGTTGTTAAGTGACATACACAAATTCATATCCTTAGTATAGTGCGCCACGTAGGACTTTCACTATAAAAAGTTGAAAAAAATTCAAAAACGTTATGTGTTACACAGTCTTACAAAGGAATGCACAAAAAATAGTCAGCGCGGTCCTTAACCTGCTGCAAAAGACAGACAAACGAAGGACCAGCAGCACACACCAACAAATGAACTCTTGCAAAAAGAAGAAGAAGAAGAAACATACACGCACATGCAACTCTGAACTGGCACACACTTACACTGCTGTCGAGTGTGTTATGGTTCACAAATTTGTGAGTGAGTGACTTGTCGTGTGCAACGTCAGGTGCATTTGCAGCGCAAATGCTTTTAAAATGATGTTGGTCGCCTAAAAGTATGCGCTGCGAAAAAAATATAACAACAAGCAAAGCAAAAAGTAAAAAAAATAAGGTTATACAGAAAAACGAACAAAAAAAAAAAAATTGTTTGTTTTTTTTTTTTTTTTTATTAAAAAGTGTAGCTATAAAGCGATTTTTTTTTTTATATTTTTGTACATTTGTCTGCGTTGTCCGTGGATATTACTGTGTGACTCTTTATGTATGTGTATGTTTTTTTTTTTTGAGTAAACGTGTATTTGTAAATGTAATAAAATATTTAAAAATAAACTAAGAAACGCTGACAGTAGCAACAAAAAAAAATATATAATAGCAAGTATTCAACATTGTAATGAGGTCAGTGCATGTAGTACATTCTATATGTCATATACATACGCGTGTGTCTACTGCCTTTGTGCTGGTGTTGTGTGCTTGTATGTATGCTTGCTTAACACTGTTTGTGACGCACGGCCAGCAAAGCCATTGACAGCATTAAAATGACTTAGCTTTTATTGCTGCTAAGTTTTTTGCGCGCGCAAAAAGGAACGAAAGAAACAAAATGTTCACATTTTTATGATGATTTTTCATTTTAACACAAATCTAAATGTGAGCAATAAAATGTGCAAATTTAAAACAGCATGCGTTTTATTACTCTTATCTGTTAGCTAATGACTTTGAAATATGTTATTTTGAAATCTTTTGCATATTTTAAGGGTGCTTTTTTTCGATCCAAATATGTGCGCTGCGAATGTGGCATGGTTGAAGTAATTTTTTTGATTTTAGCAATACAGATTTACTAGAAAAAAAAAAAACTATCGGTATTTTAAAAAGCCAACCGAAATAGAAACGTATTTCACGACAGTAATACGTTCTCCTTTGGCAGAATAGATTTAGCTAAGACAGAGCAATTTTTTTCACTCATAAAAGCATATTTTCAACTTGAAAATTAAATACAAACTGAGACAAACCAAAATAGGTACATAAAGGTGGAGTAAACCTCATAAATGTTTTGAATTTATTTAAAGAACTTTCATGTTTTCAGAATTTGTGAGTGAAAAGAAAATTTGTTATTCAAAACAAAAATTTTTTCGTTATATGTGCGTATAAGCATATCCGAAACCCAATTCACTCCATTGACTCATATATTTTTCGTGTTCATTAAAATCAATGTTTTTTAATGCAAGTGGTTTTTTGTGTTTTGCTGTTGCCTTATTTTTTTTTAGTATTAATTTTTGTGGGGTTTATATTAGCCTCAGTTTTCACAAAAAATTCTATTCGATGCAACTTGTGACAAAAATACATTTTGAAAATTTTAGATTTGTTACGGTGTTACGTGAAAACTTAAGTTTCACTTTTGGCCGCTGAAAATCCAATATAAATGACGTTTATTTAAAAATAAAAAACCTGCACAAAAAATGCTAATGTGGCGTATGAGTGACAGTTAGCTATCACAAAATATAGACATTTATCTTGAAACTCTACTCTTCCTTTTCACAAGTTGATTGCGATTGTAGAAGTAATTGCATGTGCAATTTTTTTTTAATATTTTGGCACAAACTGATTTTTTTTTAAAAAAAAACTTACAACCATAGAAGCTAAGACAAAAATTTTATGAGCTTGTTACTTTAATGTTAATTTTTGGCAGAATTTTTCTCACATTGCAGCTTTATTTATTTATTTACTTTAAAAATATACATACATATGGACAAAGTATATGTACCACGTCAGATTTTTCCAATACCTTCCGCGTCGTGAAGCACATATTTTTATTAACTTTATGCTTTAAAAACTAATAGGTCGTATGAGTATTATTTATTAAGAGTAGATTTAATTTTTGCGTTAACAAGCGCTAATTTTTATTGAAAGCTTAAATTTTTATGGCACCGATAGTTCAAAATATTCATTCATGACGGTATTTGAAAATACACGTTCAATAGTTTTGGATTTCAAACAACTTCACTTCCCCATCTCATTTTACATTTGATTTAACAAGTTCGCTTACAATTTTTTTTTTAATGAAAGAAAAATGGTAGATATTATTAACACAAAATTAAATTTCACACTTTCATGCTCCACACATATGTGTTGGCTTTCATAAGAATTTGCAGGATATGCTGCTAAAATTGTTGTTGTGTGCTTTCAACTTTGATGACTCTTCAAATTTCATTCAATTTAATTGCACTTTGTAAAAGTTTCAATTTTCTGCTTTGGATAAAAAATCATATCCCTCACATCACTCTATAGCACGTGCTCACTTTTCTTTAATTTAATACAATTTTTTCTCTACGAAAACATAAAAAATAAGGATTTAGAATCCCTCTTTTTTACTTTCAAAAATAAAAGTTTACACTTACAACTCGTGTATATAAAATGCTATATTTAGTATCACGTATCTCATGAGTAATCATTTTGCTTTTTCCGTTTGCGAACGAACGCCAGATTTCCTTAGACTTCAAAATCATTAGATTTTATGAGTGATTTCGTTTGGCAAAACTTTTTCTAATTTATTTTTAAATATGCGTTGAGATTAGAGCATGAGCAATGGATAAAGATGAGTTATAAAGAAAAAAAAAAAAACATGCAAGAAGGTATAAAATTACTCTTACACGCATGCTGCCAATCTTCAGAACTTTTGCAATAAATCAAAATTGAAAATGAAAAAAGGACGAAAAAAAGAAAGCAGCAAAATATTTTTTTTTTTTAAAAAATAAATTGTTTGCGATTTTTTTTTTCGTACTAAATTGACTTTTTGCGGTTATGATTATTATGACTTTGAGTGTTGGTTTACGTAGGTGAAAGGTTGCTTAAATTAATGATTTACTTAGTACATGGTGTGTGGATTCAAACATATGTATATACAATGACTGTATATTGATAACGAAAAACCAAATAATTTTCAGTGGCAATGCTTATTTAAATTTGCTAGGCCATTATTACAATCTAAAGCGGCCATTCATTAAATTGAAAATTTTTAAAAATCAATTAAAGCTTACCAAAAGTGACCCATGCATATCATTCATAAAGTTTATCGGAACAAAGATATTGCTGCAGAAATATTGCACTTTAAAAAAAAAACTCCTCAAGTTTTATATTTTACTTAAAATAAATGTTGCTCATACGACATGATATCCCTTTGACACTGGAGAAAGTTTTGCATATTTTATAGTATACATATTTTAAGCTAAGAACTTGTGAAAGGAATAGGCAATTTTCTAGTGCTTCTTACTACCTTGCTTAGAAGTTTTCCCAATTAATAAAGTTAAAAATAGTATGATTGAAAGACCTAAAAACTGGCATTTCAATTTAATCATGTGTACCAAGATTATTTTAGTATATTTGGTATAAGTTAAAATTTTGCATATTTCAATAATTTTACTGAAAAAATATTTGTTAACATTTACCAAATCATATTTTAAATGAGATCTTTATTTCTTTAACGAAAACTTTGACTTATTGATTGTTACTTAATAATGAATTTAGCAGAACAAAATAATTGCTTATTGCAAAAATAAATTTTTCTCGATGTAAGTACACCTTCTCATGTTAGCGCACTACTATATACGTACGCAAAAAAGTAAACCAACCGAAAGCTTGTAAAAGAGAGAGTACAAACAAAGTGACAGCTCAGGAGCGCTCAAATTACATTACGCTACAAAATATGAGAAAAAAGAAGTAAATAAGAAAGGTACAACAAAAATAAATATGAGAACTGAAAATAGAACAAACAATGCAAAAAAAAAAAAAACAACCACAACAACAACAATAACTACTAACAAAGCGATAACGAAAACAATAAAATTTTAACGTCATACGATGTCGCCGAAAGCTGCCGTGTCAGACTCCTCTGGCAACAACAATAATAATAGCTGCAAAAAATACAGCAACAATAACAAAAACAATAATAATAACAATAACTAGTGATACAATACAATAACAACAATGAGTATAAAGGCACCCCTGGCATTCGTCGACGAGAAAACATTGTGTGAAATTAGGCACTCACTCATACTGTGTTGTAGTCTGTATGTAGTGTGTGACAGTGAAAAAAGGAAAAAAGTACAATATAAAGCCGCAAGGTATGCAATGAAAATAAAATTAAAAATAAAGGATAACTGAGCAAAGCAGTGTTTCCTAAATGTCGCTACAAAATTGTTTCCTCTTAGACAGCATAATTTAATTTAGAATATCGCTTAGATTTTTCTGAATAAACTATGGAATGTGCTTAATGTTAATTACTAATTTGCCCAAAAACGAATAACTATTTACACCAAAAAAAAAAAAAAATGTGAAAGTGATCCAAAGATTATTACCTATCCCACATCATTGGGTAGTTTTGAGCCAGTTTTTCTTCAGAAAAATCTAACCGAACATCCGGAAAAAATTTTTTTTTGTTGCCTACCTCCCGGTTATTAATGATTTTCGAGGTAATTTTCTTATGTGCACTTACCCATTACAAATTCCCCGAAAATTGAAAGAAAAAGGTCACCTTAAAACTTGAACAAAAGATAGTTGAGCAGACAATTGGAGAACATAGAAAACAAAAATACGATAACATTGAAATAAAACCAAAAGAAAATGGAAAATTAAAAGCTTCACCGCTTCAACGCTGACAGCGTGTAAAAAATGTGAAATAAAAATGAATATAAAACAAAATAAGAAACGAAAAAACAGAAAATAACAAAAAAATTATTTGCGCTGACGTCAAGCGAAAAATTACTCAATGGCTAAATAGCAGGCGAAACCCCACCAAAACTCAACACCCTGAGTGAGGTAGTGACAATTGAGCGGCGGGCAATTTTCCAACTTACCAAGAAAAAGAAACATTCAAAGCGAATTGGCGAAGATAGTTAGAATGATAATAACAACAAAAACACAGTAAAAATAACAATAACCTGCTTAGAAAATCGACTTATGACAAGTTTATACAAGTGATATATAAATAAAAACGTTTAATTTTTTAATAAATTATGCATGACATCAATAAGGAAAAGAAGCCACTTGACTCATTTTCGTTTTGTCTCTTGATCAAAATGAATATGCGGCTATATTTACTTTGTGTGTAGTTAATTATTAATACGAAAATAAAGAGCTGTTGAATATTTCCTTGGATTAATTTTGGAAATTTGTATACATTAAATTTTTGGATATGGATAACTAGCAGTGTTTGGAACAAATCACTGCACAGTAACTTAGATTGCCTTATGCCGAATGTAAATTCAAGAAGAATGAGATGAAAACGTTTCGAGGGAGCAGCATTGATTTTTATTGGCACCTCTAGAGTGAAATTCGATAATACGACTTTAATATAAAATTATTTATCTTCTTAAGTTGTACCATTAAGCCATTGAATTCAATGCCAATCGACTAAGGGCATGAAACTATAGTACGCTACATCGATTTTAGTAGAGCATTTCATTAAAGAGTTACTCTATAAAGTAGAAACACAGCCTTAAACTATACACAATTACAGAAAGAAGTGCATATATTATCACTGCTAAATCGAGCAAACCATTTATCATAAATCTGAACTCTTTATGGCTTTATATCTCCTGATAACTTTAAGCGCCTTGAGGTATGCAATAAAAAAATAATAAATTTTGTGGCCGTTGAAGTGCTTTTGTCGAAAATTTTTAAATTTAACGTTATTTTTCCCATTATCCGAAAAAAGTACTTGAAAGTAGAAGGCTTAAGCTTATAAAAAAAGTAAATCGGTCAATCCTGAAACCAGATTTGGATTGAGCGCAAAAAATTACTTCGAAATACGACCCTCAGTAGCCCAACAACATTCATCACCTCTCCAATCACAGACATTTTAACGTAATGCAAAAAAATGCTTATAATACGACGATGACATTAAAGTCTTTCAGCACCAAATTAAATGAAAAATGCACGTGCTATGTGTATTGCCACAAATAAATGGAATAAGAAAAGGAAAATTAAAAATACAAAACACAATTTGCATAAGTCTAAAAAAAGACAGTAAATATAATAAAAAACAGGATTACCAATTTTCTATTGAATTTCTAAAGTTATAAATTTATAACTGAATGCTAAGCTTAAGTGATGTGTAGTTCTTCCAAGCGCCTAAAACTATGCAACGAAAATAATTAAAATTTTCACCATAAAGAAATAATTTTATCTGAAAACATTTAGTGGTATGAATTTTTATGAATACTCTTAGGCAAACTTTTCTAACTAAATATTACTAAAATGCTCACAGACTTAATAAGCCATAGCTAATTTGCTTTAAAAGCCAATGATCTGCCAATAAAATACTCCACAAGGACACCAAATTAAACATATACTAAAACAATAAAAGTCAAAAATTCGTATAAGCCCAAAACTAAAAAGTTATTAACCGAAAAAGTTCGAGCTAAGGGAAAAGTGGCTACAGCAAAGCAGGCTGAAAAGTAAAATGAAATAAAAATACACACGAAATATAAAAATACAAGAAATCATTAAACTGCTGTGTGTGTGTGTGTAAAAGAAAAGTGCGGCATAAGATGGCGTTAAAATATATTGTGTTGCTAAAAATAGAAATGCTGTTACAAACTTTGAATGAAACAAAAAAAAAAAAACAGAAAAATAAAAACAAAAATACATACCCAAAAGGAACGAAAAGAGCGTAAAAAACAAAAATGAAAATTCACAAAACAAAAGCATAATAAAAGCCCAAAACGCATAAAAAGGGGCCAACTTTAACAGTAAGCACCCGCCGAAAAGAAGTCTACCACAAATATTTACTCACCATGCTACAAAAAAAATTTGTATTTCGGATATGAGCAAAGAAAGCTACAACAAAATAACGACAATAAAAACAACCGAAAAAATGAAAAGAACGAAACGGCATAAAACAAAACAAAACAAAACAAAACAAAAAAAAATTAAATAAAACCAAACCTAAGACGACAACCCAAGGCGAGGCAACAAGATTTATCTTTTATATCAAAAAAAGTAAAACAAAAAAATTCCCTTAAATACTTGTCCTCGAAGGAGTAGAAAATGTAGTAGTAGTAGTAGTGGAATAAAAATGGAATAGGTACGCAGACAAGCAACAAAACTGTTGATGGCTTACACGCTGTTTCGTTGTCTAAATTTAGCATTTTCCAACACCTCAAATTTGGTACCCAAGATGCTAACAAACAAACAACTGAACAAATAAACGAACGAATGAGAGAACAAACGTGCAACAATCTCTTGCTGCAAAGGCATTAGCAAAAGCAAAAACAAAAAAAAAAATATAAGAAAAACCCTACCATTCCTGCCACAAGCGTTAGTATTAAACGGCTTTATTAGAACGAAAAAACAGTGTTGCCACAGTTCATGATTTTTTGCTTGATGTAAAGAATATTTGCGCTAGAAACTTTCATATTTCGAGTAACTGACCTAGCAACAAATAATTCGACTAAAACATTGAACATTTCTGTGTGTCATCAAAATTTAAAATTCACGATTAGTAATTCAAATCAAAAAAATTATGAATTCATGAATTTATTTCATTCGAATTGTTTCTAACTGATAATAGATGCTTGTAAGCTAATCCTTCGATTCTTTTGTTTATAAAATATGTTTCAATGTTATAAATTTCAACTCTTTTTCGTAAATTTTGAAGGGATTGAGATTACTTTTTCGATTTTCGTTGCAAACTCTTAGGCGCTTGCATAAAAATATCGCGACTCAGCAGAGTTTTGGAATACCATACAACACACCTTAGTATTCGAAATTTGGCAACTCTATTCACTCAGATTTTCGTAGCAGTTTTTTTGAACGACAAAAAATGTGCCATTGCCTTTTTACCTTATTCTGTTGCTTACTTTTGGCTTACTCGCACCATCACAACACATCACAACAGCAACAACTAAATATTTCTTAGATTTTCTAACATTCAGCACGTATCAAATGAAAATTTCGGGCTGTTACCATGCCAGTTCATAGCGTTTTATAGCGCGTTTTTTCAACTTTAGCTTTTTTTATGACAGTTTTAATATAACATATAGCACACACACAATATTTACTTACGAATTATGTGTGTGTAACAAATTCTTGCTATAATCAGCCCCTTAGCTTTACATCCAGTGTGGTATAATAATGCTATTTGTAGTCTCAACGACACATTGGCATTGAGACGTGTGCTGCAGTGGTGTTTTTGCAAAAACAAAAGTTGAAAATCTTGTCGAAATTGTTATTAACTCTTTATTAAAAGACTCTTTTGAAAAGATCTAGGGCTAATTATAAGGGTGATAAAATATTTTATTGAAATTTGTTTTCCAAAATGTCGAAATATACAATTTGCGATACATTTTTCTATTATTTGAATTGAATTTAATAAAAAATAAATTTTCCAACATTATTTTATCACAGCAAAGTTTTTAAAGTGTTATTTATAAAATATATTTGTATTGTCTCACTTTTGGCGCTGTATTGTCTCATCGTTCACACTGCTGGCGAACAGTGAGACAGTTAGACTTTTTGTACAACTAAATTTACTACGCTTACTAACTAAAGTTTATTGTATGCAAATTAGGCAAAATATGTCTTAAAATAATGACCACAGCTTGACTAAGAAAGCTGGTTACATGTAATTCAAAAGTTAAAGAAGTCTCCGATTTATTTTATTTTAAGAATTATAACCTTTTAAGACAATCAGCAAAAATTAACTTATGATAATTTTTCTACATTCTTTTCAGATTTGTGAAACACATAACAAACGTTGCCGAATTTTGATTAATTTTCGGTAAGTGAAAAAAGATATATTCCTAACCTATGAACAATTGTTAAAATTCAATTAGCGATATATAACGAAATGAATTATTATAATAATAAATAAAATACTTCACTGTGTTTTGTTTCATATTAAGGCTTTATCACTCTAGAAAACTTTATACCCATTATAGCTTATGCAAAATAACAACAGGATTTCTAGCCCACTGTAATTCACAGTGGAGCAACAGCTAAAGCGGCAGTAAACACACAGAAAAAAATGACATAAAAAGCCAACACGTTAAATGAAAATGAAAAATAATTTTCCCATTGCGTTTGTGCGCAAAAGTTTTTTCAACTTTTATGCATGGTTTCTTTGGATTTTTTTTTTCGTCTGTCCGCAGAGCAAATATTTATTTTTTTTTTGCAAGGTTTAACTTTAATAAATTAATAAATGCGCCATAAAGAGCGCAAACTATATCACCGTAACCTTTAAACCTATTTTTTTACGCAATATAATGCTTGATATTTATATTCATCTGTCATTCAAAATAAATTACGCTGAAAATTTGCAATCATAAAATAAGTACTTATTGTTAGATATATGATATGTACATTAGGAAATATTTTTTTTTGAGAATATTTAGAAAATTTTCCTCTAATTTTTTATTTAAATTTTTCCATAAATTTCATTTTAATTAGCAAATAGCTAACTTTTATGTACAATAAGACACTCAATGCGAAAAAAATATTTTTCAAAGCATTATTGCTTAAAAAATTATAGCTCTTGTTGATATTGTTTTGGCCTTTAAGAGTTTTTAAATAGGCTTGATTTCGACGAAATCTGAGTATTTTTTTTTAATCTAAAACGAGAGTTTTCTTGACTGGCTAGGAGCTTTCTAATGTTTCACTTAATAATATTTCTTTTTCGTACGTTAAAAAATATTTAAAACAACGAAACAATTTAATCAAAGTTAACTTTTATTAAAATCTTTTATAGATATTCTTTGAATATTCCCTCAAAAATAAAATTATTTAACTACTTTTCAAATTTTCTAAACAAATTCCAAACTCTTAGGTGTTTTTCATAGTTTGCTTTACGATTTTTTCAAAAATTTTCTAAAACTTTGAATTTTTATCTCGGAAAATAGGCTTAAATTATAAACTTTTCATTATTTTTATGGAAGCTAAAGTCATTTGAAAATTACTTCTCATGTAATTTGAGTGCAACGTTGCTATGCGGTGACATTTAATTCTCACAGTAAATAAAAGTTGCTCATACGTCATGTTGCACTTAAATTTGAAATGGCTATAACTTCTCTAAAAATAATAACAATGTGACATTCTAAGCATCGTTTTAAAGATAAAAATTTAAATTTTTATAATTCAATAAAATTTTGATTTTTAATAAACCACTTAAGACACAAAATCGGCTAAATTCGTTTTAAAAATTCATTCAAACCTAATTAACGCAATTTTACATCAACGTTTGTATCCAATTAAATTTAAAATGAATGGTTTAAGGAATCTTCTTTTGTCCTCTGTCTCTTCACGAAGCATAGGGCTTCCACAAAAAACGCACTGCTTCAGACCCATGTTCCTGCAGAAAATTTAATATAAAGTGGACGGACAATTTTTCAGAAATTTAAGGAAAACTGCTTAAAACTTAAAGCTTTAGTTTTTGAATTTTTTATACAATAAAATAATTAAATATACTTCTTTTGTAGGTCACGAACAACCTACAAAAGATCATATTTCAGCTCCAATGTGAACTGGAAAACTGAGCTTCTCTATATGTTCCTAATTTTAACAAAGCGATGATATACAGCTGTTGTCAACTAATTGAAATCTTTCGTTGTGTTATTGCTAGTTTTTTTCATTTATTTTTCTATGTGAACCAGAAAATTTATGGATATTATAAATTTGGAACATATAAGCTCTAAAAAAAGAACATAATTGATATCAGAGAGATTGATATGAGAGATTTTCTGCTCAAACCTCATATTTGACTGAGTCAACTAATTGGAAACAAAAAAATAATTTGCAAAAAATAAAAGAAAAACTTGATAAAAGATTCCAGAAATGATATTGTGATCTTGTCACGCAAGGACCCATTGGTGACAGTTAAGCGGAGGAATAGCTGCATACAGTTTGCTAAGACGCATGCCGGTTTTCCGCTCATTAATTGACTTACGCGTGCCCGGTGTGCCACTTTTAGCCACAACCCATGATTATAAGCGAATTCGTTCAAAAAGTGTTCTTACAAGCAGTGAGTAGATCACAATATCGTTTCTGTAATCTTTTATCAAGTTTTTCTTTTAATTTTTGCAAATTATTTTTTTGTTTCCAATTAGTTGACTCAGTCAATTATGAGGTTTGAGCAGAAAATCACACATAAAACTTTTTATGCTATGAATTTGATTTCAATTATGTCCTTTTTTTTAGAGCTTATATGTTCCAAATTTATAATAACTATAAATTTTCTGGTTCACATAGAAAAATAAATGAAAAAACTAGCAATAACACCACGAAAGATTTCGTTTCCAATTAGTTGACAACAGCTGTATATTTTCTTAGACATTTTTGAAAACCAAGAGAGATTCTTGAAAAAAAATTTCTTCTTTTTTTAAATTTAAATGGAAGCACACCCTATAGACCTTGAAAAAAATCACATCTTATATAAATGTGCCTCAAACAGGTTGAAGTTGAGTGTTGAATTTTCGGGTAGAAACAAAGTTTGTTTTGGCCGACGAAAAGTGGGCAGAATCAAAAAAAGTAGTTGTGTTCCATTTAATCCAAGCGAAATATTTTATTTTTAAGTATTTGGAAACGATTTAAAAAAATTTCAAACATTCAGTGATTTTAGATGACAAGTTAGCAAATAGAATTAAAGCTTGCTGGCTAGACCCTGTAGCGATGCGCCTGAAAGTATGTTAATAATTTGTATACCTTACACTTCTTGTGGACTTTCTTTCACGGATAGAAAACTCATTGCTACATACCGTATTTTTTCTTAAGTTTTAAAAAGCCAATCTTATGCTTTAAAGTTCCTTCATATTTAAATATAATTTTCTTTATTCACTTCACGCAAAAATCCAAACAATGTTGTTTTTCCCAAAAAAAAATTCAAAACATTGTTTTTATCTATGTTCTTGTCGGTGTTGTTGTTTTTATTGCACATGTCAACATGTTTGATCTTCTGCTGTTTTTTTTTTCCCACTGCTACTTATATTATTTATGACTTTATACAGCGTTGTTTTCAGTTGTTTTTCTGAATTTTGTGTAAAATCCGTTGACTGATGTACAATTTTTCTTGTTTTTCGATGCAAACCACTAAGGAATCAAAGCAAAAATAATAAAAAAGTTGTTGATGATAAAAATTGTTATTTTTTTTTTTGATAAAACCTACAAGAAAATATGTTAAATCAACATACATGTGATTTACCGAAAATGTTAGAATCTACTTATCATTCGCTGCATCGTCAAGTTCGTTCAGTTAAATTAAATTGTTGTGAGCATTTTGTGTTTCTCGTATGTTTTCTAATAACTCATCTCATTAATTTAAGATGGTTTTTTGCTAAACAGCACTGTTCAGTTGCTATTCTTTAAATTTCATTGAATATTTAGCAGCACTTTTCCACTTATGCTCTAAAAATCGCACTAAAAACTGTTCAACAGTTTTTCAGTCGTAGATGAGAAATTAGTTCGACTGATAAACATACAATAATATCCTTCATCCCTTTGAATTTTTTTCAGAAAAATAATCTAGCTTTTGTAACCAACATTCTTTCTTCTAACACAATTCGATTCCTAGTTGGCTCCAAGATATGTTTTTGTTTACGTAAGAATATGCAAAAGTTTTCCCAAAAAAGCAAGGCACCAGAAAAAACTATTTTTGGGTTGGTTGGTCAAATATGTGGTACGTATGTGGTGCAGCAACGCATCAAAATAAATTAGTGCTAAAAAGTTTTAAGTTATTTTTGTTGATGAAAGTTTCAATATTATGACCACAGGGGACTTAAGCAACAATAAAAAAAAACCCTAAAGATAAAAGCTAAAGTTTAGAAAAATTTGATTAAAAGTGAATATTCACATTGAAGTTTTTTCTTTTTTTTTATTAAAAAATGAGCAGAGTGGGGATCAGTGCACTATTGTTTTAGCTACCACCAAACTTTTAGGTTTTAATCAAACTAAATACAGCAGTGGTCAGTTTTCATGTTTATGTTCAGTTCATCTTGATTGACAATTTGAATTAAATCGGGAACATTTTCGGGCGATGATTTTTTATGACTTTCGACGTGGATTAACTCAAGCAAAAGTGCGTCGCTCAGTTCGATTCCACCTTTGGTGATGAAGTACTGTCTTAGGTCACCGCATTTTGATGGTTTGCTGAGTTCCAGCGTGGTCTTCGGTTGTTTTAGGACGAATTGTTTAAGGTTGTTGCAAAGTCGGTTATTATGTCAGATAACACCGGGAAATGATAGAACTAGATCGTCATATAACTAATCGTAAAATAGTGGTATAGTTCCATCAAAATGAATTTACTGTTTCATGAAAGTTTTGCCGTCAAAAAGACTTCTTGGATACCCCATAACTTAACAATCGCTCAAAAAAAAAAAAAAAAAAGACTCGTGTCGAAGAAATGTAAGAAAAATTCGACATGTCGCCATTCCGGAATTCGAGCAACGTAGAACGGTTAATTCTGAATGGTACAAGACCATATGTTTGCCAGAAGTCTTTCGGAAAATAAGGAAAAGATACAACCGATCATTCTCCATCATTTTCCACTACGATAATAGAAGCTCTCACAAATGGGTTCAAACAAGTAACCTTGTAGCATCCAAAACATCGAATTGAAGTATCGTCCTCTATAGAGCCCTGATTTGGCACTCAATGACTTCTTTTTGTTTCCGCACATCATCAAAAATAAATTACGCAGTCAACGTTTTTCGATGCCTAAACTGCCGTACTAAGCGAAAAAGACGTATCTCAAAAAAATTAATTTCGAGATAATTGATGTTTTGTTTATGTCAATTTGTTGAAATACCTGTAAAATTGAGATAGAGGAAATTTTCTTAGTAGATTTTTTATATGATTGAACTAAGATGCCAACATTTGGAGTATTTCATTAGACGCGTAATTTCTTAAGCTATCCGATGCCATAAGAATCTCGGATATTTTTTTTTTGAGATACTTCTTTTTTGCTTAGTACGGCAGTAAAAAAGCGGTGTCAAACCCATGTTTAAGATTTCTCTCGTTTAGAATAAAAAAGTGCTTTAAAAATTGGCTATTTTTTTTTTTGCTATCAATTCTCAAAAAATAAAATCTTTTGATGACAGTGGAGCGTAAAATTTTCTATCACATGCTTAGTGGTAAAAGGGTTTGATTTCTACTGAATCCTTTGTGGTAGTGGGATACATTTTCCAACTATGTTTCAAATCAATTGAATAAAATTCGAAATATAACCACTGAAATCCACTATCATATGCAACAATTGATTATAAAATTTAATGGAGCAATCCCCACTCTGAAAAAGAAAGACACCACATATTCAACGCATACGATTTTAATCAAAAGTATTAGCTTGTTTTCTGTCAGATAAATCAATTTTGTTAAAAGAATAGTATTGAAATTTGTCATATTCAATTGCATGCCAAATAGCTTGCAATTTAGCTCTTCTTTATGTTCTAAATAAAATTTCATTGCATAACCTTAGGAGTCAATTTAACTTAGTTGAAGAAAATGACAACATAGTTCAATAATTTAAGACATAAAACTCAAACGTAATGTTATATAGTGTAATGGAAAAAATTATATAAAAAACGTCACTGTAGCCTACGCATTATGAACAAACTGACAAATTTTAAAATTTTGTTTTTAAGTTAAAACTTTTTTTTTTCATTATTTACTTAGCAGCAATTTATCATGTGTTTTAAAAAAATAAATGCTCGCTTTTATTTATTACGGCTTAAATGACTAAAATTTTAATTGCTGGCAATTACTCAAACTTATTTAAATAATTAACTTTTAAGCAGAAGCAATTTTTTTAACGTGAAACCTGAAAAAAAAACACACAAAGTTTCAAGCAGAAAATCTGCATAAACGTAATTAAAACTTTGATTAATTTTCAAAGAAAAATTCGCGGAATAAAGTCGGCGAAAAATGTAAATGACTTAAACATTGTGGATATTTTTTTTTATGTTTTTTATCAGAAAAATGTGAAACTATAAAAAAATGTTTCATGTGTTTAATGTGACTTGGTGGTTGCTGACGTACATATGTAGCCTTCTAGTTGTGTGGTTTCAATAAGCACAACGTTGTTGATTTCAATGATGATGATGATCTTCATCATGTTTGTTTTCATATTATTAAATTAACGACTGAAATAATTTCCATAAAAGTTATAAATAAGTGTAGAAAAAACTAGTTAAAAAGTATGCGCATACATCTTGAAAATTAGTGGATAATTCCACAAATGGTGAACCCTAATGATGATGACGGAAATTATTCGAAATGTTGGGAAAAATATTTTTTGAAATAAAATAAACTCTGACCTATAAGAGATAATAAAATCTTAAAAAAATATACAAACACAAAAATCCAATAATTTATTTAAGATTATTATTTTGTTTTTATAATTTTTAGCGAACTTTTTAAAAAAAGTAGCTTAAAAAAAAAAAATAAAAATAGAACTTTAAAAATCTTAAATTTTTTTTAAATTTTTGGTTTGTTTTTTGGCTTTCTTAATAAATATTAATAATTAAATGATTATTGAACTTTAGCCATTTTTCGCAGCGATCAACATTTTTTTATGTAAAATTTTACAAGTTGATACAATGCATTATGTATTAAACAAACTTTGATAACTTTTTTATAAAATATGGCTTACGTTTTCGTGAAATTTTAAGTTCGGTTTTACTTTAACATCGTTTTTGTAATAGTCCCTTAAAGAACATGTGTACTCACATATAATTGGCGACGTCATATGACTACAAGTGTATTTACTATGTAGTTTTAACCTAGTTCGTCAATGGTGTATGCTCTACGATTTATTCTAGCGTTTATTTAAGTCTACTTTTAGGACAACATGCGCCGCCGGCGGTGACGTGTGGTATGCTGCAAGTCATTACCGCTATCCGCTATTGGGTGAGTTTTAATTCAAAGAAATATACAAAATTAAGGCAGCTACACAAACTTAGCGTACTCGCTCACAACATGAAAGCAATTTCCGGTGCAGTCGACGATGAGTAGGCTCAGCACGTAGAAACGTAAAAAAAAGAAAAGAAAATATACCACGTAATGGTGTAAAAAAAGTCAAAGTAAAAATAGCGTTGATAAAAACAAAAAAAAAATCAAGAAAATTAAATAAAAATCTGTAGTGTAGTCTATTAAACTGTTGAAGAAAAATAAGTGGCTGTAGCAGTGAGTTGGAAAAATATTGAAAAAACAGCAAGGCTTAGTAGCTCAAATGTAGGAGTGGCAAACACTTAATGATGAAGTACAAAAATTCTGTGAAAAAATCGTTAAAAAATTGTTTTCCAATAAAAAAGAGCGCTGTGCATATTAAAGTGGAACTTATTTTATTTAGTAAATTTATTTTTATACCCAATAAAAATATCTAACTAAGAAATACCAAAAAATAAGAAGAAAAAAACCTTAATCCACTTAAATTTGAGCTCTGAAAATATGTTGATTCAAAACTTTTACCAATGTCAATTAAAAAGTTTCTTAAGAAATCCCTAAATAAGGTGCACTTTAGGTACACACAAACTTTTACGCATACAGGCTGTAACTAACACAACTATGAAGTAGGTAGTCAAAATTTGTACGCTGTTTGCTTGTCTGCTTGCTTGCTCCTACTTCCATATTACGTTGGATAAAATTAAATAAGGATTTATTTTTAGATGACTTCAATTATGGTAATGGCTGTCATTAGGAAGTGCAATCAAATTTTGTGGAATGCCACGTGTGTTAAAGTGAACAGTGTGTTCACTTACACTGATAGTGAGTTGGGGGTAGCGCATAAACATCAGTGAAAAAATCAACTTATGACCTTTATTTGATTAACGTTTTGACTCAGAGGCATTTGTTTTTAGCTCAAGAGGTAATCACATCTGAGACTCTATTAAAATGCCGTTTAGTAAAATTAGTATATATTAGTATATTTAGCGAGATTAAAATATGTTAAACGGTGCGTATGAGTAATAATTAATTCAAAATTTCATTATAAATCAAAATTCTGTAAAAATGAAATTATAATTTTTTGTTAAATGCTACTTTTATGCAAAATGAAAATAATCTAAACACGTAAGGAATGGTTTGGTTAAAATCGTTTCAGTAGCTTAATAAACCTAACATTTTTTTTGCGCTAACTAAGCATCAGTAAAGTGCTTTGGCGTAAAAGTAGCGTGATGTTATACATAGAAACAGTTAATTTTTTTACGAATTGATTTATTTTTCTCCAGAAAATGTTTAAAATGATTCAAAAACTATGTATTATGGGTGGCATTTTTTTTCAATATTACATATTTACAACAAAAAAAAATAAAAAATAAAACATAATAATATAATAATAAAAATTTACTATTATATTTTCATTCATTGCTTAACGAAATCATCAGTGACCCTTGTGCCAATCAGTCAGAATATGGATAGATTTCTATGTTCCACTTTTTGCTTTAGTTCTCAACCAATCTATGCAAAAGCGAATCTATGTAGGCTTAGAAACTCTCACCAATCGGCGCAAAGGTCACTGATGATTCCATTTAGCAATAGATGGAAAGATTATGACTACCTTTCATAACACTTTGTGTTGTTTACTTTTTTTGGTGTTGAAAACATTGTACCGAATAGTAAGCTGAGTAAACTTATTTTTAAATGTTTTCTGTTCACATACACCAAAGAAACCAAACATATTTCGTTTTGCATATCTTGAAAATGTTAATATTTTAGTAGCTAAACTTCAAACTTGTCCAGTCCTTAACTTATTTGCACATTTCATTTGACTTGCTGGCTTATTAAATAGATTTGTGACAAATTGAAATGTAAATGGATTACCTTTTCATAATGGCTACATGTTAAGAAAATGCCCAAGCATATCTATCATGCATGCGCTTGTTGTTTTGCTTGCAATAAAGAAAAGAAATAAAATAATAAAAATTTAATTTGATTTTAATTCAATCAAGCATAAAAGAAAACAATTTAGTGCTTTTATGTAGAAAACAACAAATTTATATTTTCTATTTCCTTAGGGGGTAAAACAGACAATCGCAAAGTAAATGGAATTCAAGTAATAAAATGAAATAAAATAAAATAAAATAAAATAAAATAAAATAAAATAAAATAAAATAAAATAAAATAAAATAAAATAAAATAAAATAAAATAAAATAAACTCAAAAGAAAAATTAAACTTAAAGGAATATATTCCAAGTAGTTGTGAGTGATAAGTTGAAATAAGATTTGAAGTTCGAGTTCACAAATTATCACTTTATTGAGAAACAGCTACATAAAATTATGGTTGGAAGCTTAAGACAGTCGAATTAAAAAAGAAAACGTATTAAATCTTCCTATAAATTTAGCGAAATAAATTAATGTCCTGATTTACATAACATTGTTTTTATATTAGGATTATTAGTCAATATAAATAAAGCTTACAAGAAAATTTTCAATACAAAAGTATGTTGGAAGTGTGATAAAAATCAGATTGTAGTCTTTATTTCTCTACAAATCGCAAATTACTGAAAAAAGTAGGTACAATTGTACTGAAAATGCCACCACTGTTTAATTCTGCAATTAAATTGTTACGCATACGTCGTGTTAACCTAAAAACTTGACTTATCTGTTTTAAGACTTTGTTTTTTTGTTTTTCTTTTAAAAATTTCCGTTTAATTTTTCATTCTATTTCATTTAACTTAAAATAATTTAAAAAACCTCAGCAGATAGATCACTGTCTATAAGTATAGCGTGCAAATTTTGACATTTTTCTTAATAGTTTGTTTGTTTCTTTACTTAAATTTAATATGTTCTCATACGAACTCTTGACATTTAAAGCTCATTATTAATTGAAAAAAAAAAAAAACCGCATTGTTTGATGCTTGAAAACGCACTTGTATTTGGTCTGCTACAGCTTTCACAATGCTGCAGAAAATGTCAACATATTCCAAACGTTAAAAACTTTGCTTCAAGCGATAGCTGCACAGTTTTGTCTGTATCACTCACGCACACCTTGGGCTATAATTGTGTGCATGTGCACTCAAAAACGATGCAACTTTTCGCTAGGTTTTTAAGTTGCAAAAGTTAAATTACTTGTGTCTGCTTAAACCGAAAAGTTTAACATATAAAATTTATGCTTATAATGCCTTCTGTATAACTTTATGAAGATAAAGATCGCCTACAAAGGAACCTAAAAGTCAAAAATGCACTTCCTAAAGTTTTATACACTACATTTTCTAAGAACCTTTAGAGTTATAGTCCTTGCACTATCACTTTGTCACTTAAGAGTTTTTTTTTAACATCATTGCAAAGGCTTTTATTTACAGATTGAGAGTATTTGCATTGAAAGAATGGTAAAATTTCTTACATGACTTTAATTTTTTTGAACTTAAAGTTAAATTAAGAAACTATCAAATCGATGGAAATGTTAAATTTTATGCAAAATGATGTTTTCAAAACAATATTTGAAGTGCTATATTATTAAATGTTACTCATACGTCCCGTTACGATAAAGAAACTCGAAGAAACAATTTCCTCGTTTTGAAAACTAATTGAAAAATTTATATAAATCAAATCATTGTTTTTTTTTTTTAATAGCATAAATTTGTAAACGCTTTAAATAAATATCTTTTCACGAAAAAGAAAATAAAAATTCAATTTAAGGAACACAGCAAACAGCGTAACAAAAAACAAATCCCAAAGAAAAGCACAATCTCACTGCTGCTGTTACCAATAGACAAAACCCTTAAAATCTCCAGACACCCTTCGGTGTGTGGCATGCTAATAACCTTAGTATTGCTGTTTGCTACGTCAGCTAAATTGTCGCATACTTCAGGTGTAAAATGGCAAAAAGATACATACGACATTGCCAAAAGGCTACACATTTAAAAATGAAATAAAATCAGTAGAAAAGAAAAACAACTTCATAAAATACGTCTACAAAACGATGTAAAATAAATTCCATTAAAGTGAACAGACTTACAACAGCGCAACATGGCTTGGGTGCACAAAAACAATAAAAAGTAGCAGTGCTTTCCCCTATAACTTATGCCTACTCGCAGGTATATGTGAGCACTGTGTATGCTTGTGAGCATTTATTTGTCTGTATGATTGCACTTGTTAGAGCAGCACAGTGTGGCATAAAAGTCAACCAGCACAATGGTAAAATTTGGCAATATCGTTTAATTTATAAAAGTGAGTTTTTTTATTTTATTTTACCATTGAATATTTGGTGAAAATATTGATTGATTGATATTGATTTTATTGAATTGTAAAAAAACAAACAAAATCATTTCAGTTATAAACGCGCCCTTTCTCGCACAATATTTAATTTAATGAAATAAATTTTTCACTAAATCACACGATGCGCCCACTATGACACAGCGTAAATATTCGCACCCCTAAACGTTGATGGCAACAATGACTACGGCTACCCTAATGCGTTGCGATCCAACTTTTTTTATTCTTTTTACCAATGCACTTTCAACTAAAGGTTTTCTCTCTTCAGCTACAACTTGTGATAAAAATAACAAAAAAAAAAAGAAATTCAGCATCACATATGATGACAACGTGTTGTTGTTGTTCAGTTGTAGACAGAGTTCATCATAGCAATGTACTAAGGGTTATACTCTGTCTATAGCAGCGTGTTAAGAAACCGCACCGTCTGCTTACTGTAAAGTTAATGGCTTCAATGGTTTGTGTCTTTGCACATTTTTTTTTTTTTTTTTGTTTTAGTTTCCCCCAGTGAGTTATTTCCCTTGGTTGTGTGTTGTTTCTTAATTGCGACAAGTAGTAATTTTTAATTTTTTTCTTTGTTCAAATGAAATTGTCTTAATGTTGATGACATTTCATCACTGAAGTGTCAATGCTCATTTGTTGTTTGCGGCTGTATATTTGTTGCTGTTGTTGTTTCTGTTTGAGGTGAAATTTTTTGCATTTTTAAATGGTTTGAGTTGATACGTGCAGACCTGTGCGTACTTCAACTTCAAGGGTAGAATTTTTAGTATTGATAAGGTTATGTGCTGCTTTCGAGTGCAAAAAAACTTTGAGTCTTTGAAATGTTTGAATGAATTCATTAATAAATAATTTTATAATAGTCAATGAATTCTTAGTCACTTTGTGCTTGTGATAAAATATGCGTATATTGATGAATGTTTTATTCAGTAGTCTGTGAAACCAAATTAATTGTTTACTGAAACCGAATTTATTTTGATTGGCCATTAAAGTTTAAGGTTTAACATTTTTAAAAATTTGAGACACTGTGATGAAGTATGTGAAATTATTATAAGCTTTTATAGTGAGCTGGTGATAAAGTTTTGAGCTTGCGCTATTTTTTAAAGCTCATCTTATCACCGTTGTTAGTTTTGATTTTACATTGAAGCTTATACAATATTACGTATAAAGTTATTACAACTGTGATAAGAAATAAGGTTTGTTTTGAAATTGTGAGCATTTTTTAAATTACTTAACCTGTGATAAGGATTTTGGTGTCTGTGCTGAAGTATTGATCATATGTAATTAGTTACTGTGCATGTGATGAAATGTTATATCTCTGTTGGCATTTTATTGTTGACGAGCTATTGAGTCAATGAAAAACTTTGAACATGTGATATATTCTTGAGTTTATGTCTGTGATAGAATTTCGACCATTGACCATTGTGAACAAAATTTTAAGTATGAGATAAACTCTTGACCGTTACTAGATTTTATAGTAATGGAAATGATTCAAGACTATAATGAAATTTTAAGTATGTGATTGATTAGTATTGCAGTCTTTGATAATATTTTTTTTTCAAATTTCGAGTAGGTATTAAGCCTGTAAACAGATTGAATATGAGGGATAAAATATTGCTTATGTGCCAAGCTATTAAGTCAGTATTAAAATTTTATGTCTTTGATGAAATTTTAGTTTGTGATAAATTATTGATACTGTGATAAAATTGTATGTCTGTGCATAAAAATATAAATTGTAACAATATCTTGAAACTATAAAAAAATTTTGTGTCTGTGATAAAATTTTGTGGCATAATAAGTTGTTGAGACTGTCATACCATTTTATGTTTGGTGGCACCGAAAATTGCATAAAGATTGAAATTGTGACAATATCTTGAAACTATAAAAATTTTTTATGCCTGTGATAAAATTTTTCAATCATTTCCTATCGAATGGCATGATAAAAAACTGCTCAAAACTCATCACTGCTTATTGATTTGGGAAAGAACAAATAAATTTGAAAAAGTACCTAAAACTAATCTTTAGAATATGCAATTCTTTTAACATTCGAGGTCAATTTATGTGTTTTGTGTTTCTCCTCATGTTTTTGTTTTGCCTAACGCAAATCAATGATAAGCGACCATAAAAAGCCGTTACGGTAACTGAATTAAAATTTCCACTTTGTGCTGTAAATTTGAGCTTGTGATAACATTTTCAGCTATCAACAAATGTTTTGTTTATGATAACATTTTAAACTATCATCAAATGTTGAGTTTGTGATAAAACATTTATAAAAGTTGCAATGAAACTTTACACCTGTAATAAAATATTTTGTTTTTTATATGTTTTTCTGATGGTCTAATTCAACAACTGTTACAAAATATTCATCACACAAGTTAAAATTACATTTTTGTGATGACATTTTATAATTAATTCTGTTTCGGTACGAAAGTCTAAGGTTTATAATAAGTTTTTATAATTGTGTGTTTGCTTTTTGAAAAGTTTGTTACTTAACTTGGAGTCACTGACTTAATTTAATGTTTGTGATAAAGTTTTATATTAAAACAAGCTTTTTGGTTTCTTATAAAGTTTGAGTTTTTGAGAAAGCTATTTGCTTGTTTGAAGTTGGTGAAATAAATTAAGTTTTCATGTTAATTTTGAGTTTGTGATATAGTTTGAGTTTTTGTCAGTGTCTGTTGAATGGAAGAAGGAAATTTAAACGTGATATAAACTTGTGATAAAATAAAAAAAATTATTTAATGATAGTTATTTGAAAGTCTGTAATAAAAACCAAAAATTCTTGTTTTAATGAACCACAATTTTTGTAATCAAAGTTGAGCTGCATTTACTGTAGCTATTAAATAAAATCAAGCTTTACCTGCTTAGGCGTATTCTACAGGTTTCTCGGCAAAGTAAAGAAAAAAAGAAATAAAACTCTGCTGCACAGATTGACAGAGACTATTTACATTAAAGCTAATTCAACAATGTCTAGATGCGATTTATTTTTGCGCCTCTTTGCACAGCAACGACGCGCTGGCAATATACAACAGAACGCACAATATCGCCGTGTAATACTGTGGTTGGTGTCTTTGTGTTTAATCCATGTAAGGAATGAAAAAAAAAACTTGAACTTTTGCTGCATTCTATACATTTTTGCCATAGACGTGTACTGCTCTTAACTTTTTTTTTTCATTTTCCCTTTTTTATGTAGTGAGTTTACATAGGTCGAATCGGAAAAAATGGAAATTTTTCTTCTTTAGAAAAAGATTCACTGATATTTACAGATAAAATAAAGCAAAGCTCGAAAAGTGATGGAATGGTGTGCAGCAGCGACGAGCTAGCTAGACAGCAAACATAAAGTAACACCAGACAATTGCAATGACAGACAAAGCAAATTGCCTATGGTAGACATAAAGTATCACTGCAACTGATATATGAACTCCTATGTAGTATGTAAATAACAGATAGGCTTAGCAGCTGTTTCTGTTTTTTTGCTCTTTGATACCACTTTTGTTTTTCTATTTTAACTCTTCTATTATTTTTCAATCTAATTTAATTTTGATTAACTTACCCGTAGATATTAGTGTAATTTGTTTTTGTACTAATCCCTGCAAATTTGTTTTTATTCAATTAGTTTGCGTTAATAGTTTTTAACTTACCTGTAAAGAAAAGAAGTGTTGATATTTTTAATTATAAATATATAAAATTGATATCTTTAAATTAAGTTAGTATAACAGATTTGGTTACAGCTTTTGTGATACATATCTTAAAATGCTGAACGGATTTGAAACAAAATGTTGCCAGTAATTGCCTCAAAGTAAATGTCTTCGTAAAACTTAAAATTTTGCTGATTTCATAGTTTGAAAAATGAGAAATTTTTTTATTGAAATATAAACATTGCTGAAGTAAAATTTTATCTGGGCAATTATGCCTCCGCAGGTGTATCATGCGTAGGAAAAACTTTAATTTAAATTCAAAGAAAACTTTATTTACTGCAATTAAGTAAACGGGGAACTGTCTATGACAGCATATCCCAAAGGGTAGTTTGACCTTAACGTAACCTTCTTTTATGATAAAAAGAACTGTATAGTGATGCTTAAGAAAGTATAAAGTAAATTTGTATTCTAATTTTGTAATTATGTGCTACTTATGCGACTTGTTGACTGCTATGCTTGTGTATATTGTTGAAAATATCAAAGCTATGTATATTAAAACTGCTGTACCGATTTGAATGTAGCTTAGTCAATTTTATCCTAACACCTAGAGGATACTGAAAATTATAAGCTGGTTTAATTTTATAATTTCAAAAATTAGAAAATTCATACACTTTCAATATGCGCTTAAATAAGTGTTACTTATACGACATGTTGGCTAAATTATTGATTAAAGCAAATAATACAGATTTGTGTTGTAACCTTTGTGGGATAAGTATATCCAAAACTCCTGAACCGATTTCAACGTAGCTTAGTCAATATTTGCCTGACTAGAGGATAGAGGAAGTAAAAATTTATTTGATTTAATAGTTTCAAAAATAAGAAAATCATTTTTTGATTTTTACATAGTTGAATTCAGAAAACATCACAGATCTTGCATGTTCTCTTGTGTATATCAAGAACTGACTTCTTTGTTTCAAAAATTAAAATTTTTTTTTGCCTTAGAACATGTACAGTACTTTACTGGAATAAAATTGTATCTAGCCAAAGTTGCCTGCAGATATACAACATGCAAAGAACAGCCACTAATTAAAAAAAAAAAAAAATTGTTTACTACAATTAAGTTTTGTAACAAATTGTTACAGACAAAGGGAAGCAAACATCTATGACAGCATATGCCACAGGGCAATTTAATCCTAAGGTACAACTCGTGCAATTTTTCTTTTGCTAAAATAACAGGACACTGACGCTTAACAAAGCACAAATCAATCTTCGTCTTAGTTTTTTATTCTCACACATTTTTCCGTTTTCTCTTTTTGGCTTTTTTGCTTTACCCTTAATGCAATTTATTTTTTATTTTATGCACTTATTTTGCGTGCTAACATTTTTGATCAATCAATCATAATTTTTCTTTACGGCTCCTTCCCGCTTTAGTGATTGGTCACTCGACTTGAGTTGTTGTAGCAAAAAGTAGCATAACGACAACGTTGATGTACTTGATGACGATGATGCGACAATTTCTATTTTTGTTTGTTTAAAAGATCAAAAATAAGCTGAAAAATTTCTGATGGAGATAAATGAAAATTTTTTATTGTAACAGACAACCAGAGGAGGTGGTACTGGCAATTTTTGGAGTAAAATTTAATTTTGTTTTTATTGGCATTCAAAGCACACTTTGCAATTTATTTACTTTTTAATTTGTGTCGTTTTTTTCTTTGCTGCAATCAATGGCGCCAATTTGTTACTTCACTGTCCGCAGCAGCAGCCGGGAATGAACCATCATCAATATTTTTAGCTTTTTTATTTAACGTAAAATTTATTTATGCAGAAAGTATCAATTAAATTAATAATATGAGTTTATTAAAAACGGCGCCCAAAATTGTATGAAAAAGTTTTTGTATTGATATGATTTTAAAATGTTTGTATGTTGTTCAGAAATAAAGTAAATTTTATAAATACTGGGGCTGGGTCTTGAAATCCCTTTTTCCACAGTTTTCATTTTAACATAGCACTTTTGTGAAAAAAATATTTCCTCCGGTGTCGGTATTGTGTGCAATATAAACAAATTTGATTCCTACTCGCAAGTGCTATGAAAATAATTAAATTACAGACTTTTGCCAAAGGGTCTGGTCCAAAACATTTATTGAACCAGAACCTGGTATTTTTCTCCGCGTATATTAAATTTTATAAATTAATATTCTGAAATTGTGTAACACAGTACGTATGAGCAACATTTAATCATAAAAAGATTAAACACTTATTGATCTGTACATATGTACAAACAATACTAAATTATAAAATTGAATTAAAGTTGACTTTTATGCAGCTCAAAGCTGTAAGCTGTGAATTTTATTAAATTTTCACTGAATCGCTTCAGTAGTTTCTGAATATATCTGAAGTAAGTCAATATGGTAATAAATCGTAAAACTTTTTTTAATGGAAGTGGTTTAGTGGACTATAATATGCTTTGCTTACCATGACATTATTTGCAATCATATTTTTTAATTGTGTATTAAACACCCTTGAGCGCATTCTAAATTCTGAAAAGTTTTAAATATTTGCTCTAATTTCAGAAAAGTTTTAGGTTTTTTTTTCATGTATATCTTTGTGCACTTTGAGCTTAGGTTTGAGTTGAATAAATACATTAAATTAAACACTGGTCAATTTTAATTGCTAAAAATTAAACTTTTCATTGAATTGTGCTGTCAGTGATGTTACAGTAGTTGCGTTTTGTTGGCTTAGTTGATTGGATTATCGTGAAAATTTTATTAATTGGTATAGTTTTTGGCATATGTTTATAATGTAAGAACATTCTATTTTACCTTTTTTAAATTAATTTTGTAGAACTGAAACCACAAAATTATACATAAACCATTTTAATTTTTAATTAGTTTTTCCGAGAATTTATTTTACCAAAACTAAAGAAAAGAACTATCAATTCCCACGCGTTTACATTTTGTGGAATTTCGCAATGCTCAATAGACAGCTAGAGAAAAAAGGAAAATTGAAAACAAGCTGGAGAAAAACACCTTTATTTTGAAATAAATTCAAGGCGCTTGGAAATAAATTAATAGAAAAAACAACTCCTGACACATGCAACCAGCAACTTGACAACAAATCAATCATTTTTAATACAACTTTTCAATTCCTGCAACTCCCACTGCTATCCTACCTACATACAAACACATTTGCTACTGACTCCAATCCTTAGAGATTGCTGCTGTTGATAGTTACAAGTGTTGTAGGTTTTTTCTGCAAAATATTAAAAATAGTAATGATACGTCATTATAGCGAAAATAAATAGAACGCAAAATAAATTAGGCATGTGCAGAAAATTAAAGCTAGTGCTATTTTATTAGCTATAATAATTTTTTTTATGAATTAGAAATGATTAAGTTCTGAGGAAAATGCAAAATTAAATCCACTGAATTTTTAATTTTTCGCTAGAATTACAGTATATAATGCCTTATTGACATAACGCCAATTTGTGCTATGATGCACAACAGTGCGTATGAGTAATATTTAATTAAACAGAATGCAAACATCAACCGTGGAACCTGGACTTTAAACAAACAACGCCCTGCTTACTCTTTTCTATAATTTCTTCTAAGAAGCACAACAGTGCGTATGAGTTATAGTTAATTCAGAACTTTATTAGTAAAATCGTAAAATCCGGGTGTAGACATATTTATTACACGGTTTATTCATTGAATCGGAACGATTTTCTTTAAGTTCTTTGGGTGGTCTGTGCAACAACCACTTGTTCTTCAAGTTCAAAGTAATTTACATTAACTTTTTTTTTATTGAAAAACAATAAAACTTATGTGCAATTATTTTCATAAGAAAATTAAAAAGTTTCTCCCCCAAAAGAATATCAGGTAAAATTTCCTAGAACACATGATGACTTTTTTGTTAACTTATGCTTGTGTATATTTCAAACAAAATGCGCAATTATAAAAGTTTTATCTTAAAGTTATGTTTTAATTTTGTTTATTTAAAATCAAAAATATATTCATATCAATTTCATATGAAATAAACCACAATGCTAGTTATTATGAGAATATTTTTTATAGAATTTTTTTAATTTAGATTTAATAATAAAATTTGGGTGAATTGATTTTTCATGCGAATTTCATTCATACCACGTTAAAAGCAAACAAAATAAATTGCTTGTTTTCAAAGCAAAAAGTAAAACCACTGCTGCGGAAATGTATGAAAACCCAAAATCAAACAAAGGTAACAACCAGTTGCCTCATAAATCTTATTTAATTGCCAAACAAACTGTCACATTCATCTCTCCTTATGTGACATTAGCTAATAGAGAAATTCAAATAAACAAAATGAATTTCATATAAATCGTAAATGACCGACGAGAGTCCTCTGGTTTCCGTAGTTCTTTTGTTTCTTTTATGTGTGAATTTTTTTTTTGATAATTTCTACTATTTATCCTCTTCTAAGGAGTTCAACGAAAGGTCAATTTAATTTGTTCTATAATAAAAATGACTTTTGCATCTCTTTTGCGCATATTATTTGTGTAAGTTTTCCCTCCTTCTCAGTTCACCTGTATGTCAATGTGTCAATATTTAATCATGAACACCAAACTGACATTACGTTTCGTATGTAGACCTACCTACCGTACGCAATGACGCCTTAGCCGTTTAAACGTAAAATATTTATGTTTTTGCTTTTCGTGTGTGACGGCTTAGCTGTGGTGACACGTGGGTCCCACTGGAAATTGTGGCATTTTTTATTATTATTGGGTAAATAGTCTTTTGACTTTTAAATTTTGACTTTAAAATGTGAAATTATTTTTTGGCCAAGTAATGTGGCCTCTGAAGTTTAGTAACAATGTGATTGTATACTTTAATTCTACGTTTATATAGTAAGCAAAAGTTATTTGGAAGCTTTCGAAACTCAATTGTATTAAGTGTTTGATAGTGTATGGAAGTAGCTTAAAGTTTCAAGATGTGCCGATATTTTCGGCGACTCTATTGCTTAAATTTATGAAATTTAGAAGCGCGTTTTTAGCGCAAGTAAAACTCAAGTTTTTTCACATTACGCGAACTTAACAGCTCAACGATATTTTAGGAAAAAATAAGCATTTCGTAAGTTTGAGCTCTGTGAACTTTCACACTTTAATACATGTTTTGGTCTAAAATTTTAGGTACAATAGCGCACAATACGAAACTTGCTAGGTAAAGCAAATTTTGTCGATGTACATAGGTTAAATAATTCGGTTTGTTTAAGTCTTCTTTACAACTTAAAGACTTAATATGTTTTGTTTCTTTAAGGGTTACTTTTTGAGTTACTGTGCAAAAATCTATTTTCGGTTTTCTTAAGCAGTCAAGTTACCTCTTTCTATCGTCGATGACGACTCTTTGGAATCGTCATTAGGATGGGTAAAACTGCCACATAATATTTTTGTTTTTATCAAGAATTTGTTTAGAAAAAATGTTTTAAGGAGCAATGTTTATGAACAATGTTTATTAACAATGTTTATAAAAATGTTAAGGAGCAATGCTTATGAACAATGTATATAAAAAATATTTATGAACAATGCTTTTGAACAAAGTGTAGAAAATATTTATTTAAACAACATGTTTCAATAACGTTTATTAACAATGTTTATAAACAATGTTTAGACACAATGTTTATAAACAATGTTAGATACAATGTTTATAAGCAATGTTTAGATACAATGTTTATAAAAATACTATGGAGAAATGTTTATAAACAATGTTTAGACATAATGTTTATAAACAATGTTTAGACGTAATGTTTATAAACAATGTTTAGACATAATGTTTATAAGCAATGTTTATAAACAATGTTTAGACGTAATGTTTATAAACACTGTTTAGACGCAATGTTTATATACAAAGCTTATAAGTAGTACTTAAAAGCAATATGTATGAAAAAGTTTAAAAAATTATGTTTACAAACATAATGTTTCCAAACAATGTTTGCTAAAAATGTTTGTAAGCAGTGTTTAAAAACAATGTTTATAAACAATAAGAGGAGCTATGTTTTGATAAAAATTTTCCTATTGGGCTACCGCGCTATCTTTTTCGTGTGTGTGCTTGTATTGAAACTAAAGGTGCAAATTGGAAAACAAAATTTCTATACAAATACATTGACACTTACACAGACGCAATGCTTTATTTGCTGTTTGTATGTGCACCATTTCTACGAACTTGTTTTGGTGTCAAAAAATGTAAACTTTTGCTTTGACATTTAAACTTGTCAAATAGATATAAATCAACAAATATACAAACAAATACATACACACTTACAAATAAACCATTGTGCAAAGTTATTGCAACAAGTTATGATGTTATTTTGTTGCTGTTGTTGTGTTTTTCGTTTTTTTTGTTATTTTTCGACTTCTTTTGTTGTTTGTGTGCCTTTGTTGTTGTTTATTTTGTTAATTGCTTTCGTCGTAGTCGTTTTTCTTTCCAATAACAGTGGTCGGTTGATGTAGAAAAAATAATAAATTCTCTTTCTCAATTTATTTTGGTAAATAGTTTTATGCAATATTTGTGTACGTGCGTGCGTGTGTGTGTGTGTTTGCTTTTATGTTATTATGTTATCGTTTGACGCATGTCAGATGTCATAATTTTTCTCGATTTTATATATATTCTTGTTACGGCTTATTGCTTTTTTTTGCAATTACTTTTGATTAAATTAATTCTTGAAATTGTTAAACAAAACTTTATTGTGCTACTAAACTTTAAGTTCACAAAATATCTGCCTAAAATAATGCAATCTAATTTAATATAATATGGAACTTTAAATTGTAAACATATAAATAAACAATTTCAGCGTATAATTTCAGCCAATTTTAAAATTCCTTAAAGGAAAAACTGAAATATTTAGAGTGCGCTTGTTGCTTATTAATCAATTATAATAACATACAACGTTTAAAGACAGCACACCACCCACAAGGGCATAGTTGGGTCGTAGACTCAGTTATGAAATATTGTATGGGCGTTGTGGGAATCGCGTTGTTAATTTTCTGAATTTATTTTTCTTTTGAAAAATTCGGCACATGCCAAATAACGAAATGCTAAATTTTATTTAGTCTGTTGCTGTTGTCGTATCACCCTAAGGACAAATAAATTTAATGAAGACCTTTTAAACTACATGAAAAGTTTTGCTGTTGATTGCTGTAAAAGAATATTCAAAGAAAAAAAATTGAAAACTTTAGTAAAATAAAACTTAGCAAATTGCTATAAAATAAAGAGAAAATATTTATGCAAAAACACACTTCTTACAGCGTGAAAATAGTAAACACTTTGAATAAAAGATTTGTCTTTAGATAGAACAAATGTGGGCCTATAACTATGCAATGTAATTTTTATAAAATTGCAGATTGATAATTTTTCCATACGAAATTCTCTCACAAGAAAAGCCGCATTTTTTGTTATAGAAAAACATTAAATATTTCACTTTGTTTTAAACAATTTTAGTAAAAATCTGTGTAAATAGATTTTCGCTCGCTGATTTTGAATTTGATTAAAACTTTAAAACAAACAATTTTCATCAAAATATTTTCTTATTGATCAAGGAGAATTAAATATCAATAAATTCATTAGAAATAGTTAGTTTTATTCGAAAAGATTTATGTATACTTTCGATTTTCTATATGTATAATTCATCAATTGTCTTTTGCTATGGAAAAATACGTTAAAAAATACACTTTTCTATTTGAGCTTTGAACATTTTTTCCTCATATTTTTTTTACCTTCTCTTCTTGTTGTTTATTTTACTATAAATAACAAAATGACAGGTGAAAAGTAAGAAAAAAATTGCGCAAAAACCTGAAGTAACTTTAAGAAAAATTACAACAAAAATAACAGCCACAATATTTATTTTTGCTACAATTTGCTATTGTTATTTGTTTTTATTTTGTGTCCTTTTCTGTACATATGTGTATTGGTATTTTTCCCTTATTCTTGCTATTTTTAACATTTCTCAACAAGCGCACAAATAAATGCAGATAACAGCAGTAACGACAACAACAACAACAATAAGAAATAAGACCACCTAGACAAAAATAAAGACAGCAAAGGACAAAAATAATTGTTTAACAAAAAAAAAAAAAAAAAAAAATATATAAGAAAGTCCTTTGCTTCATTTCTACTAAGAATGAAAAAAAGGAGCAATAAAAAAAAGACAAAAATAACAACAGTTGAAAACTAAATATAAATACGTATGTGCTTGCTAGAGTGCACCAAAAAATTTTTAATAATCGAAACTTTTGTTTTTAAATTTTAAATAAAAGTTTCAATTTAGCTTTTTTGGTACTAATTTATATATTTTAAATAGTCATTATTTTGAAATTTTTTTTAAAATTTTTTATAAATTCCAGCCATTGGCTTTCTTAGACCCAAATTGTTTCCTCATCTATTATATGCTCCAGATTTGACCCCCTGTGACTATTAACTGCAAAAAGGTTTGGCTCTAATGAATAGATAATTGCTGAAACCGAAGCCTAGCTTGCATACGCCAATAATTTTAATTTGCGGAGCGATCAAAAGGATACTTTTTTGGCCAAAAAAGATATGAGTTTTCTTACCTAGGCCGATTATTTTTAAGTCCGCCCTCGTATGTATTATAAATAAATTTTAATTATTATATTGCCAGATTGCTGCTAACAACGTTCTAAATGAGACGAGACTTCAATAAACGGATAAAAATTTTCAGCATTTAGCAATTTGTTGACGTTTACGCAGGTATATGATTGCCTTTCCTCTCATAAATAATTGATGAAATTAAAGACACCAAAATATCCTTGCTAGGAGTGTTACAAAATGAAATTATGGTGCATATTTGGAGTTGTCTTACTTTTACGGGAATATGTTTGTTTGAATTTTCTTTACTATATCTAGCTTAAAGTAGTCTCTTCCCATAAATTTTACATTTTGTGCTTTTCAATATGTTGCTTCTTTTCCAATATCTTTGTATCAAGTAAAAAAATTTTTATATCAATAACCGATATCTTTCAAAGTGAGCAATGTATTGAAATATTGCAATAGCCTAATCTTAAGGGCAGCGATGGGTAAAATAGGAAAAATGAGCCATTTCTAGCTCTTTACAACAACCACGTCGTTTTCCTTAAGAAAAACAATTACATGCGATCACCACTGGTACTACATTTCAGAAAAATAAAACCGAAGCGAGCGAACAACAATTTCTACACTCATCCTGATCTAGAGATTGAATTTATGGTGGGATTTTTTCCTATTGTGATTGTTGTGTTTGTTGATTTTGTTATAAGTAGCTCCTGCTTACAAAACTTTGCCCATCTACGCTTAATGGAATGATATCATAACCGAGCTAAATCGATTTTGGCAAGAGTCAAATAAGTATGTCTCAAAAGTAAGAACATTTTTGAGTTCTGACGGTTAAAACCTCTGAAATTACATATTTCAAAAGGGAATACAGCGCAAATATGTGCAATCTAAGTTATATTGAGGGATTTTTTAGAAAATCGTATTTTTGAATTGAAATAAAACACAAAAACAAATTCTAAATTATATAAAGGTCCAAAAAGGTCAATTTTCAAAAACGAAGATCCAATAAATCTCTTACGCAACATTTCACCACAAAATATTTTTGCCGTTTACCAATTTCTAAAAGATACCAAAACTTTTCATTTTATTTAAGTCATCTTTCTCATTTTCTGTTAAATCACAGTTCATAATGATAAAAGTTATGTACAAGACAGCCTAAGGCCTCTGTAGCCAGTGCTGCGCATTTGACTATTTTTTTTTATAATTAATTATAACTAAATAAATTAATAATAATAATAATTAGAAAATAATTTTCATTTTTACAATTATTTTGTTCCCCTTCTTTTAATTGACTTAAAACTCCAAGCTAAATAGCTAATAAGGCTAAAAGCTGTAATAGCTAAACTTTGTTCATATTATTATGCTATTTATTATCTTAATATGCTTTAGGGCATATGAGTGCTAAAATTAGCTCATATTTTGCACAATTTAAACGTAAATTTACGACAAGTTTTAAGCTGCCGACAATAATATAACAATCTTTGACCTTTTAAGTGTCCAATGTCGCTGGCTTATCCGCAAAGACTGAGGACAAATTATTCCGATGGCTATCTAGCTGATAACTCTCTCAGCTGTTATAAACACATCTTCTCAACAATCAGGCCATACAATCGGCGATAAAAAATACGCTGTAATCATGGCTCTATAGCTTTTGCTGTGTTGACGTGAAAAATGTCATACTTTAAAGTTTAAACAAACTAAAAAAAATTATAAAATTTTTAAAAATTAAAAGGCTCAGTCTGATGCGTATGTAATTCTTGCATATATATGTCGATGAATGTGAAAGCAACCCATGTCAAATTTATAACTATTTTTTCCTAATGAAACACTTGGTTACTATATCGTCAGATATTATTATTTTTATTATAATTATGAATTCAAAGAATCTAATTGTGATTTTCTTAGGAACAGAATTAAATCTTGTGTCAGCTTCAGTTTTGTGTCGCAATTGCTGGAATTTTTTAACACAAAAACTAATTTATAGCTACGTCAGCATTATGAGAATTTGATACCTCATTTAATATTACTTTAAATGTGTGAACTTTAACTATCTACTTGAATATCAAATTTACTCGAAATAAAACCATTAAACATGTAGCTTTTTTTAGTAACTTTTATAGTAAAATTCTTAAAATTGATAAAATTTCCCCTATTAACAATAAAAAGCGATGATATTATCATATTATGTGTTTCTCTCTGGGACAGCATATAAGTATGTATTAAAAATTTCTGAATTTCTGTGTTAAATCAAGCTCTAAATCAAATTAAAATTTAAAAAGAAATTGTGCGATTGCACCCTGAAATCGATTTTCAAAAACTTTAAAGTTTTCAACCAAAACACATTAATCGCCCAGAGCTTTGAAATTATGAGGTTATTCAATAAACATTTGAGCTAGCTCCGACCCCATGCGTTTGGTTTCATTTAAAGTCCTGTTGGTGAAGCACAAAAAAAAAAAACATTTTAGCAAAATAAAAAACAAACTTTGTGTTATTACTACTTAATTCCATTTTCATCATTGTTATGACTTGTGGGCTGGCCCATCAGCATATTTCTTTCATGTGATATGAATTGTGTTGATATTGTTGTTGAGTGTATGCTTAATATTTTATGCAAAACGTGCATGTGTATTTGTTACATTTCTTTTGCGAGACTATATGGTAAGTAGAAAAAAACAAATACTGCGTAGATAGGTTAAAAATGTCTACTTTAATGTTACATCGTAAAAGTTACCAAGGATAAAACATGCTGTATTATTTTTTCATAATAGGACATTTGAGGTCAAAAGCAAAAAAAAAACAAGTCAATCAATTCAAAATTTTTGTATAATAACATTGCGCAAATTGGTATAAGATGTTCAATTATACGAAATGCAAAATATTGATGTTTTTGAATTCGAGAAAAAATTAATTTTTATTTCTTAGTGTTGAAGTTGCAAATTTCACTTGCTTTGAATCGCCCACGTCTCGTTCGAACATTTTTTCTGACACTTATTGCCTTTGCACTAATTTTTTGGGGGTTAAAACGCCCATTTATTTAAATGCACTTACTTCCTCTAGACTTTTACTCAGCTTGCCTCCTTCTACAAAGCCTGCTTCTGTGGTGCTTTTCCCACTTTTCCGTCCACCTTTATAGGATTTAAGAAACAGGATAAACAGCGAAATATCAATCGAAAATTTTTGTGTGAGATTTTTCAAAAATTGAATCCTGAAAAATAGGATATTCAAGTAATAAAAGTATGCAATAACCTTTTTTAGCATAAATATGTTGTTTTAAAAAACAAATTCTCAAAATCGGCTCAGCACATTTTGCGCCAAAGCGTTACAAACCATTTCCATATAAGATATTTACATAAATAGTGTTATGTTCATAATCTTATTATGTCAATATGATTACTTAAAGTGCGAATTTTATTTCATTCATCCATGTTTCATTTAATTTTTCAGGACTGTGGGCTTAGGGTCCAAGTATTCTCTAGAGGAATATATCAAGTTTCGTTACTTTAGAAAAAAAAAACCCAACTGAAATTTGAGGCAGCTGCTTAAGAATTAATTTTAAAAAAAATTGCTTTTGTAGTCCAAGTTTATGTTCCTACAACTGCCACTTTCGCATTAGCGATGATTTCTTCTTAAGTGAAAACTTGTGTTTTTCGAACACACATATACTACTATATATCCTTAGAGCACAAATTTGAAAAAAAACCCTTCCAAAATTATAAGAAGCTTTTTGGCATCAAATTTTTGAATGGCTGACGATATTTTTGACCTTTCATCAAAACATGAAATGCCAATTTATAAAGAATTTAAAATTACTAACTTTGACAGCTAAATATAGTAAATCTATTTACAGCTAAATATTCATTGATTAAAGCAAAATGTATGGACTCTTTCTTTATGAAAAAAAAGACAAAAGAATTAAAGTTTTCTCTTGTAAAAGTACAGTACAGCAACCGCAAGTCATTAGCCAAATTAACGTAGTATACTTGTGGGCGTTTGCTAATTATATGTCTTTATTTTACTTACATTAAAAGGAGTAACGAAATAAGGATACTCTAGTTAAATTGGTTTTGTTTTTTACATTATGCTAAACGAAAGTTTCAATTTGTATTTTTTTTTGCCATATCACGTATTTTGCTTTGCCACGCTTTCCCTATGCCATATTGCAAAAGGGTCAAGTGAACCCTCATCAAAGTTTTTTTTTCTTTTCTCTGTCATGATGTCGTGGACATACTTAACGCTGAAATGAATTTTATGTGAAAGCAAAGAATTGTCATTATTATGCATGTAATTTGAAAGCATCGAATTTGAAGTATCAAATGCAAAAGGCATTAAGAATTAGTAATTTGAATCACTTATTTTTGGATTTTTTTCACAACAAAGCTTTAAAGATGCAAAATTAATAATTTAAGAATTTTTATAATATGTTCATAAAACACATTTTTGTTTTTCTAAGTTACGTCATTAGCTGGCTTCGTGCAAAAAGTCAAATAAAATCACGTGTAGTCACTGTAACGCATATTGATATTATGTCAACAAAATCCTATTTATGAATGGGCTTACACGTTGAATATTTATGGGTTAACAAAAAATATAATGTGGAGGTAAGTAATAATAACCTTCAAGAACGAAAAAGTAAAAACAAAAATAGCAGATCAAAAATAAAATGTTTTGACTAATCAATAAATAATGACATCATCACTTTAACGTGGGTCAACACAACTGCTGCAGCATCAATGGCGAATGAGTAGAATTTTTCATTTTTTTCTAATTATAACACGGTATTTACATTGTAGTACACACACATACAAATGTATATTCAGATGTATGTATGTATGTATACTTAAACGTCAAGAAAGTTTTCACACACAGCGACACTTAAGCGATTGCATGCAAAATCCATTGAACGTTGCAGCAGCAAAGTGCTGCCAAAATTAAAAATTCATCACAGAGTTGCCAGATGCTTAATGTGAACGTCAGTGGACTGGAAGGATTTCTTGCTCCCAATTACTAAAGAGTAGGGCTGCAAAAACGCAGCTGTCTGGAGCGTTAAATGGTACTCGCATTACCATATTAAGACCTTTCCCACCGAAGTTTTATTATTCGCTGTAAAATGTTATCTACAATGGTCAAAGAATATGATTCAGAGGATCGAATAAAGGTTACTTTACATTGTAGTCGAATATGCCATGTGAATTTGCATAGTTTTATAAAAACTTTAAACGCAGTGAAGAAAAGGATCATTAAAATCTGTAGTGTTGCTAAGTAAAGTAACACCAAAAATCTTTTAAATAATTTTTGAATAAAAAAATGTACCCAATTTGCGCAAGCTGGCCACACTGACAATATCAATATCCATACACCAACACAAAAAACCAATAACAACATCACCACCAACATCATCGTCATCACTCGCTCTGCTTTGGCGGCAGTCTGTGGCGAGTTTAAGTCTGCGCTGGTAAAAAGAACTTTTAGTTTGTGGCAAAAATACTCTGAATGAGTTATACAGCCAGTTTGACGACATTGGCGACAATAGTACTAGCATGCACATATGTTGATGTATGTGTGTGTGTGTATAGTCATGTGTGTCACCAATACGCGCCGCCAACCAACACAACTTCCGCTAATATTTGAGAATTTCAATGAATCAAAAAAGAGCTTGCAGCGAAAAAAATAATAAAATTAAAAAACGTCTGACGTAAAAATTTTAAATGATGCAAAGTCAGCAATAATGAAAATACCAAAAAATGTCAGCGATATAAACGAATCATATTTGCACGTATTATGGATTTAATTCATAATTTTTTCATAGCTGCTGAACCAATTTAAATGAAAACATCCGCAATGTATTGCCGCAAGCTTTAAAATTAATTAATTTTACGCTTGATTTCAATTCATCATCTAATTTAGAAAAACAAACGAAACTTCTGATTAAAAAGTATAAAATTAAATATTACTCATACGCACTGTTGGCCATGACATATTTGTCAGTTGCCTTTCGAATAAAAACTTGAAAAAAGAACTGTAAGCGATGTAGGAGAGACAACAACAGTAACAATATAAATTTAATAATTGATTTTTTTGAATGCCTATATTTCTGTAACTACTGAACCAATTTTTATAAAACTAACTTAGCTGTGTAGCTTAACATTCTGTTATATATTATTACTGGTTTTAATTTTACTTCAACATTTCATTTAAACAAAAAACTTAAAAGTTTGTAGAATTTTAATTAAATGTTACTCATACGCACCGTATAATGTAGAAGTAAAGTAACGAATTAATTCGAAATATGCAGAAAATCAAATTGAAATCGACTAAATTGTCTTAGTGGCTGCTTATTTCAGAAAAGTTTTCTTAAAATCACAAGTTTTTTATCCACATTGAATTTTTCATTTCACATTTCATAACCTACATCATCGAATCTACGGCTTCCCCCAAAAACCTCACTCATTCTACTGCCAATTTTCGCAACACAAAACTCACTCTTGCTAGACACCAAGTGACTAAGTAGCAAAGTTCATTCATTGATTATGAAATCACTAGAAAAACATTTTTTTAAGGGTAGCATTTAATAGCGCTGAAAAAATTACATAGGTAGTAGTGGCTGAGTGGTGCTGGTTGTGCGGTCGGTGTGAAAAATAGGAAGCAAATAGAGCGCGCCACTCTTTCTGGGGTTGCTGCTTGCACAGGCCAAGTGATGATGATGATGCTGAAATCTAGCCTCGGCTGCTGGGTTTTCTGTGTTGCTGCTGCTGTTGTTGTTGTTGATGACTAATGTTGTGTATTGCATACAACGACGTTGTAGTTTTTCAGTGTTGGCGTGCTGTGTGTGTGTATGGATTTTTTTCGTTTCATTTTTATCCTTTTTTTTCCTATTCAGCTGTTTTTTTTTTTTATTTCTATTATTTTAGCTACAGTCAATGAAGCATCAAGGACTTTTCAGTGATAAATTTTTCACTGTTGTAGTTGTTGTTGTTGTTGCTGACGTTGCCACACATTTTGTAGACTTAATTGTTGTATGTATATATTTGACTTAAGCTTAAGTGTATGAATATTATGTATATTTGCTGTAGGTACATATGTCTGCATATATATTTTTGCTGGTTTTTGGTGCCTCAGTGTGTGTTTGTGTTAGAAAATTTATGAATGAAAATTTTCATGTTGACAGTAGAGTGAGTAGAAAAGAGATTTTTGCTTGACGTAAAAAAAATGACGTATAATGCACCCAGTCCTTTATTTTTTTTTATGCGTAATGCGCCTAACGCGTCATAATTTACGTCAAGCAATTGTTTCTTAACTAATAAGGGAAAACTAGCGATAGGCAGAAACTTTGAGCACGTTAATAAACTGTACCTTTCAAGGTGATAAAAGGTTAAGGGGTGTAGCTTTTGCATAGGATGCTAAGACTTTTTTTGACAAATTATTAAAAATGCAAAATAGTCCCCAAGAAGTGGATTCATTTAAATGTTTTGTATAAAAAATTTGTTCACATTTTCATACATTCCAATTTACGAATTATTTGAGTCTTTGACTTCATAAAAAAATTTGAAAAGTCGCGTTATTTCGCTTAAGATTGTTTTGGGTATTTTGTATAAGGAAGGTTGAAATTAAATTTTGTTTTTTAAATGATCTTATGTTGTTTAGAACTAATTTGTTCATAGGTATGTACAGATGTTGACAACTAATTGGAAACGAACTCATTCGTTGTGTTATTGGTAGATTTTCTCATTTATTTTTCTATATGTATCAAAAAATTTATACGTAATATAAATGTGGGACATATAAGCTTAAAAAAAAGAACCCTGTTGAATTCAAATTCATAGCTTAAAAAAGTTTTATGAGAGATTTTCTGCTCAAACCTCTGATTTGACTGAGACAGCTAATTGGAAACAGGAAAATAGTTTGCAAAAAATAACTGATAAAAGATTCCAGAAACGTTATTGTGATATTGTCATTGCTTGTAAGAACACTTTTTGACCTAATTTGCTTATTAGAATATCCTTAATCATGAGCAATGGTCAAAAGTGAGAAAATCTACCAATAACACAACGAATGATTTCGTTTCCAATTAGTTGTCAACAGCTGTATGTACTCATTATTTTGAGAAAGTCTTGCGGTGTGGTAGTCAATTTTACATTATTCACTATTTTTGTAATAACCAATGCAATGTTTTTGCATTATCCATTGTTTCGGTAATGCTCAATGCATTTCTTTGCATTGAAAAAATTATGCCTCATAAAATCAATGACAAAAATTCATTATTTACACCTTTGGAAAGACAAGGCACATTATATGCTGCAATTTCATGTTTTTTTTATTATTTTTGTCTATTTTTGCTTGATAACATTTTTCCTTCACTGAGTTTTGTTTAAAATGAAAATCCATTTTTCATGTAAGCACTCTACATACCTCATTACTTTTTTTAAAAAAATACGCTGTGCAACAAATTTTGTAGTTCGAAAAATACATAGGCTGCAGTGGTCCATAGTAATACCACAAATTCTTTACTACAGTCTTAGTACTAAATTTTGCTTATTTAATAGTACACGGCCTATATTCCCTAAATAAGTTGATATGACTTTTTTCTTTTTTGCCTAATTTCACGCTTGACTTGATTAAAGCATATTGAAAAAAATAAACAAAACAGGAAACCATAAGTTTCCCATGAAAAGTGCCACCACCAGCAGCAGCAATAGGACACAAAAAAAAATGTCATTGATATTATTTGTTCACACATTTATATTGCAACCGACTAACTGCTGCTGTCACAGCGCTACTCAAATGTCTTTCCAAGTAATTTACGTAATATATTACACACATATTCCTTAACACTTCTTAATATGGTAAGTGTACGTGGTGTGTGTGTGTTCTATCGCTTTTTTTTTTTAAATTGACCGCTGTGTCGACTGACAGCTATAACGACGTCACTCAAATTTCAATAACCGGCAAACTACATTGGATTATGGCATTGAGCGCAACGACAGATATGGCATAATCACGCATACCACGGCAATCTAGTGTATCCCTTGTGATACAACAATAGCAACACAAAAAACAACAACAATTACTTACGCTACAAAAAAAACAAAGTTATTAGTGAAATGAGAACAAAATTAGTATGCATGAAAATTCGTAGAATTCCACTTTAGCTGCAAATGATACATATAAAAAAATAAAAAAAATATTGCATAAATTTAGGCGTTGCTTTTGTTAAAAAGAAGGAAACATTAACACTTTGTGTAGGCGGCAGCAACCTTTTTTTGTGCTTTATTGTGGCTGTCATTTATGTTGTTAAGACATAATTTAGAAACATATCATTGCATTTGTGCATTTGCAAAAAGCGTTGCCACTTATTGTTTGTTAATCTTTTTTTTTTATTTTTTGAGTGACGTTGTTTTATGTGAAATTTCGATCAATTTATATTGTATTTTAAAAAATTTTTTTTATGAAGTATTTAGTATAACATATTAGTGTATGTTTTAGAAGCAACATTTTCATTTAAAAATCTCATTATATTTAATAATTTTGCCAAATATCTTTGACATTAAGCAAAAAGTTTTACTGAAATTTTTGTCATAAAAGCACGTATCCTTACAAGGCCATTCAATCCTTTTTATTACAATTTTATTTCCATCGTTTCTAAATGAAGTATTTTGTCACCGCAGGCAGTACATGGCACTATGTATACGAAACTTATGCGCACGTACACTTAGCCGTGATCATTAAAATCCATTTTTCATTTATGGCCACCCGTTGGTAGCTAGCTCGGTCGGCAGCTAGTTGCTGCTGTCATGATAAATGTCATTGGGTTTTTTTTTCTTTTTCTTTTTTACTGTTGTTGCTACTGTTGTCAATTGTGCTGTTCGAAAAAAGTGTTAGCAATAAATAATAATGATGCTGTTGACCGCTGCAGTGATTTTTTTTTTCGTACATCACTTTGTCCTTGCAATTTTCATTAAATTGTCAAAAAAATGAAGGGTCAAATGAACTGTGCCACGTATAATGAGGAGACTAATGTTAGAGGTTTTTGGTTTTAATAGAAAATTCAATTAAATGGGACTGTAGTTAAGAAAAAACAATTTTATTAATTATGAATTTATAATATCTCACTATAAGGCATAATTTATCAAATGAATTCAAAATTTTCGAATCAATAAATATTTTCAAAGCATTTTATCAATAGTCATTGACATGATAAATAATCAATAGCAATGTAGGTTTTTATATATTTTCGAATATTGGTTAAATTGCTAAAAGCTTGGTGTGTAGTTAAACACGCAAAAAGTGTTGTCACCCACAAAAAAAAGGTTCAAAAACCCATAGATGAACTTTACGCAGCTTCCCAATTTTGGCTTGAAAAATTTTATTATTTCGATAACTGTGAGACTTTTTTTTCTTGAGGAAAATATGCCAAATTTTATAAAAAAAACATTCATTACAAAGTTTGCTATCAAAGGCTTTGGTTTGACTTTGTGATAAATAATCGTTCAAAATCTGATATCCTTGCTGCAGGGATATTTATTTATCTTTATTTTAACCGAACTATTCTTTTTGATTACAACTATTCGGTTTGGCGATTTTAGGCACATCATAAAGTGATCACATTTTTGATAATTTCATTAAAATAGCTTTTACCATAGGCGCTTTCAATTTAGTAAAAAAATTTAAACATTTCGTTTGACACTTTTTGTTTGAAAAGGTCGAGGTACATATTTTGTTCCACAGAGCATTCAAGCTTTAAATAATGATATTGATTACTCATACAAAGTAATGATACATCAAAACTAACTAAAAGTGAGGTATCATTGTCTGTAATATAATATTTTATTGTCTGATTATGATATATTACTGCAAAAAATTGGTTTTTTCTGCATATTGTGAAATAAAGGTCGCCTTTAAAGTTAAACCTGACTTTTGTTTCTTATTGTGAGTTATAGTGATCAAAAATATATTTCTGATTATTTATTTTCCAGTACTATAATAGCCACTATCAAACTAGTATTACCATATATATTCTGTGTAAAAATGGTCCAAAATTATTAAATAATTCGTTCCTTAAAAATTTATTTTGTCACCCAGAAATTGGTCCCACCGATTTCAATATAACTACGTCAGCGATTTGTCCAGTCTTCTATACATTTTTCCTTAGTTGAACTTAAGCTCCTTCAACGAATTTGATTTGTGGCTTCAATCGACTCAAAGCGCCTTCATCTTAGTGGTAGTCTTAGCTTCGGTAAATACGGCGCTTGGCCGATGAGATTCGTTGAATTTTTGGTTAAAATATATTGCAAAACGATAAATTTATGGGAAGGTGCATTATCGTGGTACAAAATCCTAATGGTTTCCTTCCAAAAATCTAGCCGATTTCGACGGACTTTCTTACACAAGCAATGATGCCCAAATAATACTTATTATAAACCGTTTGAAGGCGACAGTATAAATTTTCATAAATATAAAGTAATGCTTTGTTTTACTTAACACCTCTGGATACTTTAGACAGAGTATATATCAAAATCATCCTATAGCTTATCCAGTACTTGACCTAAGACCTTAATTTCTCAAATAAAATTGTTGTATTTAAATAAGTTATGTATTTACATACATATCATCAGTTATATATAAGAATTACGATGTATTACAGATGATACCAGTGATATGTTCCTTATTTAAAAGATATTTTTAAGTACTATAAGTTTTTCTAGCCAACAAAGGTTAATAATCTGATATTCCACGCGCTATTGTACAAAATATGTCCCATTGTACTTTTTATACCCTACACTAAGCATAAATTTAGTTTTTCATTTCGTTTGTAACGCATAGAATAGGGCGTGGCAGGTATAAAAAAGTATATTTGTTTTTGATCAATGTAACTAGCTAAATCGTTTAAGCCATATCCGTTTGTCTGTAGAAATAACGATTACGGGAAAACTAAGTGAGATACTTGAATGAAATTCGGTAAAGACGTTATACTTTCAAACAGAGGGCGTGGCATCTCCCAAACATAAAAACGTTATATTGACAGAACTAACTAATTAAATTAATGCCACAAAATTTTAGAAAAATACTAGGAATGATTTAGAAAAAATCTAGAAAGACCATCATGAATTTCTACAAAAAAGGCGTGGCACTTCCCATGTAAGCGAACACTACAAAACGCTGAAGATACTCAGAGAATTATTTAAGGTTGTGAAACGAAATTTCTCACAAATGCCGGAAATAGTTTGGTCTAGAATCAGACATAAAATTTTGGCAAAATTCTCAAAGAGGGCGTGGCACACAAGCATAAGCCTCAAAACACTGCACAGAGAGCTATTAAAGTAAGCGTTCCCACATTCAATGTAGATACGTTAAGTCAAACAACCCGGCACCCTTAAAATTTAAGACTTACGCGCGCTTTTGTTGTTAACGTGGTGTAGGGTATGTAATTTTCGGCGAGGCCAATGATAACACCTTCACTTTCTAAAGCCATAAAAAACTGATTATAATTAAATGTCATAGCAAACATATCACATTATCGTTTATGTTTTCAACAAAATTTAACTGAAATTTCCACATTTTTATTAAATTCATCTACTGGTAATTTAAACTTTTTTATCGTTAATGTAATGAAATCAACGAAATCACATAAAATGGAAGACATTTTAATGACCATCAATATTGAATTACAATTGTGTTTCCGCTTAGAACGAAAAAAAAAGAAATTGATGTAATTTACTAACGTCATTGTAATTCCAATTTAATTCTAATTAATGTGACATTTAACATTAAAATAAGCGTTCAATTTTAAGAAGTGAGTCAAAAAGCATTTCAATCATAAACTGTATCCTAATTAAATGATGCGCAATAAAATCACTTTAAATGTCACTTTTTTTAAATTGTGCTTCTGCTGATGTTGCTACTGGACACAACATCCAGGATATTAAAGCAAAAAGCAATGGTATAAGCAGCAGCAGTAATAACAACAACAGTACACAGTACACATCAACTCTGCGTATGACTGAGCGAGTAGTGTGTGGATGAGCACACAGCAGGATACAAGAAGGACGAAGGCAGGCAGCAGTTACTGATGACACTTGCTGTTTATTGCTTTTAATTTTACTGAAACGAATGAATGGCAAAGTACAAGAAGATTCTCAACACCACTGATGAGAAACATATTGATCATGATGTTGTTGTTGTTGTTGTTGCTAATGATGTTCACAATAATGATGATGTTGTTGTTGTGAATGCTAATGCCCATTTACGCTGCTGATGCTGCTGTTCCTGCTGCGATATACAGATTCACATGCGTTCGTGTGTTTGTTTATAAGAACACATGTTGCGTATGTGTGTTTGTGCTTTGTTGTTGTTGCATGTAGAGCGTGTTTTTTTTTTCTCTTTTTTTTTTGAAGATCAAGCGACGTTTAATTGACATATTGCACATACGTCACACAATACCAACAACAACAGCAACGGCAACGGCACAACAAAGACAATCATGAGAAAAAATGCGGGCACTTCAAAACAACAACAACAGCAACAATAGCTGAGAATAATTACAAAGAAAAAAAAAATATCCCAAGGTTCAAGTGTGTCGACATATTGTCTGCCTGTGTCGTAGTTGAGATTTTGCGTAATTTTTTTTTTGTTATTTCGAATTATTTTCTTTTTTGTTTTTTTTTTCACCTTGCACAGTGCATGAAATTGCTTAAAAGTGCCGTAAAATTTTATTTCAAATAAGAAAAAATCATTTAAATAATTGCCCTTACGAAAATCTTGAAATCGTCCATGAAAACTCGTCAGAATTTTGAATTTGATTCTTGTGACAAATGACCTAAGGTGCTAAATCATTTTAAATTTCAATTAAAAGAATTTCTAAGAATCAACACTGGAACAACTGCTTTTAAAATTTTTGACATACTACAACGCACTAGAATTTCACATCAGTAGCAGCAAAAATGCACTGAAATAAGGCAGCAGGCAAATTATTACCATATAACACCACTTGCCCTATGAAGTAGCTCGCTCTCGCAGCTTAAGCGAGAATATGCCATATAATGCCCAAAATAGCAACCAATTTAACTTTTGTAGGAGCGTAGCAACTATGCAAAATGAGAGAGCGATCGGTAGATTTCAAGACTGTGCGAAAATATTCGATGGTTTTGTATTAGCCAGCATTGCCTTACAAAGCAACAATTTTTTTCGTTTAAGTTAAATGATGTGACAAACTTATGTAAAAACATAACAACTATGCTATGCAAAATGAAAACGATCGGTAAATTTCAAGATTGTTAGAGAATACCTGACGGTTTTATACTAGCCACCATTGACTTATATGACAGCGGGTGTGTCAGTTTAATTCTATGCAAGAGCGTTGCAACTATGCTATGCGAAATGAGATAGTGATCGGTACATTTCAAGACTGTGCGAGAATATTCGAAGGTTTTGTATTAGCTACCATTGACTTATGCTTTTAAATGCAAATCTGTCACTTTATGTCAAATGATATGCCTAACTTATGCAACAGCATAGAAACAATGCTATCCAAAATGAAAGAACAATCGGTAAATTTCAAGATTGTGCGAGACTATGCGAAGGTTTTGTATTGGCCACCATTCTTTATATGACAGCGACATATAATTTAAATGATATATCCCGTTGAACGTCGTCTGTTTTAATATTTTTTTGGGATTTTAAATTAAACAGATCTTATATGCAGCTAAAAGTGAATTTATATCACAAAAAAACAAAAAGAGAGACAAAACGATTTAATCCAAAGTCTGATGATCTTTTTGCAAAAGTTATTTTTTTGCTGTACATGAATTGGTTGGTCGACCTACAATTTCTTTGTTGATAATAATGCTTTGGACAATTGTGCCTATATCCGGCTATGCCAGCCAACTACTTCAACTATTGAAAACTTTCTAACAAAATTCGATGCCATCGTAGACTCGCTCGACAGTGCTATAAACAGTGACTGCTACTGAGCACAGATAAATATTTTTTATCCGCAAAATCTTATAAAGATAATCATATTATACTTCTTAAAGCATGAGTTGTGAGATACATCATACATTTCTTAAAGTTTTTTACCTAAGAATTTAACATTGAATATGTTACTTTGGCTGCTTATCCAACACTTTCTGTCATTTTTTTTTATGTTGGATATGTGAACAAGTGAACTTTATGTAACATTGATGCCTTAAACATCACACATACACACACACATACGACGCACACAACAAATTCTCAATGACATTGAAGACAATAAGACAAGAGGCGTGGTGGTAATATGTGAAGAAAAACCATCATCAGTGTTGAAGTAAAAACCTTTATTGAAATTGTGTTTGTACTCATGTGTGTGTGTGTGTGTGTGTAAGCTTGTGTGCCTGCGTATGTGTGTGTTAATTTTAATATCTTCTTTTTCTCTAACAGGATTATAACGTTATACGAAAAGCACAAAAGCCAGCACACACAGACACTTTAATACACAGCTGCATTATTTATTGCGCGTAATTTAATGGAATTTTTATGCTAAACATTTGCCATGATTTATGCAAGGTTGTACTTCGCCCCCCCAATGCCATCGATTGTTGGTTACGACGACGAAATCATTCATTACAGCTGATGCTGTAGCTGTAGCTGTTAACTATAGTCTGAGCAGCACTGCCCCAAAATTTTTTGAATATGATTTGTGATAGGCGGTGATTTTTAAATTGACTGCTGATTTCTAAATTGACTACTGATTTCTTTTGCGGTCTATAAGGCCTTATACTTTGTATATGCATCATACTCTTGTTCGGTAACTTGAAAATTAATTTAGAACTTGTAATGAAATTCAATTACTGCAATGTGGTTTAGTGTGAGAAATTAAATTGTTTTATTAATCAAGCAGAACTAATTGAAAATTATTTGATCGAATTGACAGCCATTTGCAATAACCGATATTCATGTGAAATTTCACAAATTGCTTTGTGCTTTTACAGAACGCGAAAAAAGTAAACTGATTTCCAAGAAATAGATAAATCTATGTGATAATTTTTCCAACTTTGATTTCAATACAATTTTATGCTTGGCAAATTATTCAACAAAATAATCACCTAAAACTTGTTATGCTATTTATAAAAAAAATGGTTTTTCCGATTTTTGATTAAGTTTTGTGTAAAATCTCAAATTCGTTTTTCGGCGATTTATCACTCTTACGCCGCAGGCGAACAGTGAGACAGTATGACTTCTTTCTTTATTTTCTTTCACTAAAATTTCTTACGCTGCAATTAAGCAAAGTTTGCCTACATATAATGATTGAATTACCTGTTCAAAATTAAGTGTCCCACTGTTTGCACCTTTACTTTATCTTTAATATTACCGTGCAAAAAGAGCGCTATATAAAATGTAAAGTCGCTTACAAATTTTATGTTGAAATGATATCTGAACAAAGTTGTTATTTCGAAATAAAAACTCATCCGAAACACTGATACATTTTCTTCGAAAATAGTTGGACACATTTCGCTATTAAGCAACTTTTTGAAAACACATTTAACCATGATTGCTGCAGAAAAATATTTGTACTTAGAAATATCACTGATGTCAGCGGTGATATATCTATGTATAGCTAGCTGAAACTTAATGATATGTCAGTGTTGCAATCAGTAATATACTACTGACACAAACAATTACAAACAGACACCATTTTATGTATCATTTTGTACTAAATCGCATGCTAGCGGGGCTACAAAGCAAAATATGTTAACTCAACTATTTTAACTAAAATGCCGAGTAAATTACTTGACTTTTTGTACTACAAACTAATGCATACTCCTGATTAGAATTCCATCAATGGTAAATATGATACCATACAGTTTGAGATTGTTTGCAGTGCTGCATAATTATTTTTCCATTAAAACGTAAATTTCGAAAATCAGAAAAGCATAGAAAATAGAATAAAGAATCTAATATAGAAAACAAAGTTATAATTAATGTCTTATATTTTACCACAAATAAACTTTATATTTTATAGATCCATTAGTGCATACTAAAAATATACCCTTTTCTTTTGGGTAGCGCCGCATTCAATAAAACCCTTAAACAAATATTTATTATTTGGATTTTTCTTATGTACAACAAATAAGAACCCTTTTTTCCAGCTCAACTTTCACTCTATCACTCTCACTCAGTCATCATATACCAACAACAACAACAATATTTTGAAGTATCCTTATCCTTTTTTTGTTTTTTTTTCTATCGTAATTTTATATGTTCACATTCATCTATTACTTTCTATTTTTTGACATTGTAATTGCACTGCTCTTTGATTTCTCTTGGTTACCATTTTGGTTATTTTTGGCTTTTTGACCTTCAACTTTACATGCATGTATGTATGTTTGTCTACATACGTATGTGTGTGTGTGTGCGTGTATTTGTTACCATAAAAATTTTCTACCCAAAAAATATTTGTGGTTGACCCTTTTTGCTTGCGCTTAATATCAATAGAGCGTTATTTTTCAATGTACCGAGACTTTGTGCTGTGTGTTGTACGTGTACTCTGTTGCTCAAGGAAACAAAAAAAAAAAACGCATTTCCTTTTTGTAAAAATTTTGATTGCTTTTATGTGCTTTTTCTTGCTTGTCTGTTGTTTTTTTTTTTTTCTCTGCTTATTATTATTTTATGATTTTATTTTGTTATTTTTGGGGTTCATTTATTTGACACTCTGTTTATACTGTGTACCCTCTGTTTGTCACGCTGCTGGTCACTTCAAAATGTATGCTACCCACAGTGGAATGGTAATGGTAACTAATGTAGATGAAGAAGAAAAAAAAGGACGGAATTTTATTCCTTTTTATCTACTAAATTTTCTTATTTGTTACTTCGTGCGTAAATGTATATAATTTTCCGTCTTCATCTTCATCTCCATCATCTTCGTCTTATTTATTTGGTTGTCATGTAAAAGCTTTGATTGCTGGTCTGTTATTTGAAGATGATGACTGCGTCTTTTCTGACTCCTTTTTCTTCCGTTTTTTTTTTGTTTCTCTAAGTGTTACGGTCTCCGTAGTGATGTTGCATTTTAATCAGCAACATTTTGTAAATTTTGACATTTTCATTGTATTTGTATGTATGAGTTTTGTTTGCTGACCATATCTTGTCAGGCTTAATTATATTTTATCCTTTAAGCCCAAGTAGATTTTGTGCTATATGTCTGTCTATTGAACTAAAACTTCCTTTCATAGATAGTAGTTTATTTGAAATTAAACAAAAATAATTTATGTAGGCGTAAAGCTGACCCTTTTTGTTGCTTGAAAGTAATTTCGAATGAAAGCCTATTAAATTTTACCTAAGTTTCGGCAAGCAAACATTTAGAAAATAGAATGTTTTCATCAAATAAATGTATTTGATTGATAGATTTTCAAAATATTTTTAAGCTATCAACAAATCTTATTATACCAAACAGATTACACAGTGCAACACGAATTTTGTGTCTAGCTGTAAAATTATGATTTCTTTCACATAACTAATACAAGCAAAAAATAGTTTTATTAGTTAAAGTTTGCTTTTTAGGTATCAGAACGACATAAATGTGATATTTGAAGCAAAGTCACTTCGAAAATTTCAGTTCGATAAATTTCAGTAAAACAACTTTACCTTTCAAGTATTAAGAGGAGATTTCTTAAGCGTTTGGTTTTTAAAAATTGAAAAAAGAACAGAAAATTTGCAATAGTGAATGAAATATTTATTTGGAGCAATACATCTATTCCTGCCATTTACTTTCTAAGGATTATTTCGTGAAACTGTTGCAGGCGGCTACGCCTGAGGCGGACCATCCGTAAGCTCCAATTTTGGCATACTTTTTCCAGCATTTCGGCGGGTATCTCACCAATGGCAGCTGTAATGTTGTCTTTTAGGGCTGCAATTGTAGCTGGCTTGTTCCTGTACACTGGAGACTTTACATAGCCCCACAAAAAATAGTCTAGTGGGGTCAAATCGCATGATCTTGGCGGCCAATGAACTGCTCAAAATTGTGAGATTAATTGCTCACCAAACTCAACTGTCAATAGGTCCATGGTATCGCGTGCCGTGTAGCATGTGACACCGTCTTGTTGAAACCACATGTCAACCAAGTCTAATTCTTCCATTTAGGTCAAAAAAAAGTCGGTAATCAACGCACGTTTCCTTGCTCCATTGACTGTAACGTTGCGATTTTCATTATTTTTGAAATGGTATGGTTCAATTATGCCGCCAAACCACAAACAGTACATTTTTCAGTGTGAATTGGCAGCTCTTCAGACCAAATTCGGCAATTCTGTTCGTTGATGTACTCATAGAGACAAAAAAGAGCTTCGTCGCTGAAGTAAATTTTTCTATAAAAAAATGGATCTTCGTTCAACTTTTCAGAGGACGAATTTTGATAATAAAATGCAATGATTTGCAAGCGCTGTTTGTTTGTAAGTCTATCCATGGTAAAATAGCAAACTTTACTGAGCGTTTTGGCGTCGACAGATATTACGAATCATGCAAGAGGTGTAAAAAAATTTCCACTAAAAATATATACTAAAAAAATCACTCTCAAATATCGCGAAAACCGTGATAGAATAGCTCAAAAACAAGAAACATCAGAGAATTTCTGAACTTGGATTTGCACTGTGTTATCTATTTGAATCGGTTATATAGACTTAATTGAGTCGAATATATATTTGGTAATCCTATTTTTATTTGATTTAACTTCACATTAATAAGAATACCTTACAACTCTCAATTTGTTTAAGTAAAACAATCTTTAATTACATACTGCTTGTTTTACAATTCAGTTACTTATGATTGCCAAATACCAATGGAATCCAATAAAAGGATGTGATGATAACCCAGTGTGCAAAACGAATTCGTTTCGAATTCGAAACGAACTCGTTTCTTCGTACTATTCATCCGAAACGGATTTCGTTACGAACTCGTTACTAATTCGTTTTCGTATGAAATTCCTCTCGAAAAAACGGAAGAATTTTCCGCTTATTATGAACAAAAAACGAGTTCATTTCGAATTCGTTTTCTGTTCATAATACGAATTCGAAACGAAATCGTTTTTTGTTCATAATACGAATTCGAAACGAATTCGTTTTTTGTTCATAGAACGAGTTTTTTTGTTCATAGAACGAGTTTTTTTGTTCATAAAAAAATTAATTTTATTTAAAAAAAAAAATTTCTTACGTATGCAAATTGTAAGACTTTATTGCATATGTATATGAATTTTATTTTATTATCAAATTAAATTTTACTTACGATTTACAAATTTCCAAAGTCAGGCTCGAACCCATGTCCCAGCGATTCATAGTCATGCGCGCTACCTACTAGGCTACCTTTCATATATTAAAATATATGTCAAAGGCGAATGATATCTTCTCTCATTTGATACGCTTTATTTACAAAAAACATCCGAAACGGATTTCGTTACGAACTCGTTTCGAATTCGTTTTCGTATGAAATTCCTCTCGAAAAAACGGAAGAATTTTCCGCTTATTATGAACAAAAAACGAGTTCGTTTCGAATTCGTTTTTTGTTCATAAAACGAATTCGAAATGAACTCGTTTTTTGTTCATAAAAAAAAATTTTTCTAAGTCCCGGAAAAAAATTTTCAAAAAAAAATTTTGAAAAAAAATTTTGTTTCTTAATCGACTTAGAAATGTTTAAAAAGTCGAAAAAACAAAAATTTTTTTGAATATTTTTCTTTGAAAATTTTCCGGGAAATTTGAGTAAAAAATTTTATAAGTTTTTTTAACCTTCTAAGCAATTTGAAGTCGCTCGAAACATAAAATTTTTTTATGAACAAAAAACGAGTTCGAAACTTATCCGATTTATGAACAAAAAACGAGTTCGAAACGAGTTCGTTTTATGAACAAAAAACGAATTCGTTTCGAATTCGTATTTGAAGTCCGTTACGAATTCGCTTTACTTACAAAAAACAAAATTCGAAACGAATTCATTTTATGAACAAAAAACGAATTCGAAACGAATTCGTTTTCTGAACAAAAAAACGAATTCGAAACGAATTCGTAATTGCAGTTCGTTACGAATTCGAAACGAATTCGTTTTTCTTACAAAAAACGGAATGCTCACAAACGAATTCGTTTCGAATTCGAAACGAATTCGCTTCCGTTTTTGTGCACATTGGGAAATTAAAATATCGATTTATTTATTGATATTTTAAAATATTGGTTTCTTCATCATTGGTTTTAATCTTAATCGATTTTAACAAATGTTAGCGTAAATCGAATTATATGTTTCTACCGTCAAATACTTGATTTGGTGATTATTAACATGTAAATATTTGCAACAATGCAAAGATTTTTTAAACTTAATTATTATTTGGTAACTATTGCCAAATACATGGTATACTTAGTATAATTATTCAAATATTCTAAGGTAATTATTATCAAATATATAATAAATGCAATAATATTATTCGATTCGGTGAAATGTGTAACATATTTGCTATTGTCAAATATTTATTTCGCCTATATTAAATATATAATTTGTTAATTATAACAAAATTTTGATATATACAAATAAATCGTTTTCTCCGTATATGAAAATGGAGTCACAAACGGTTTTGGTAATAGAAAGTAAAATTCTTAGACATAATAACTGCATTTTCAGTTGTCATTGTTTTTACAAAAGTTTACAAAGATTTGAGTCTACCATAAAAAATTAATTTTTCGGCACTTTTTGTATAAAAAAGTAGAACAAATATTTCTTTAATTCTTCAGCTTTTTGTGAGAGAAAATATGTATAGTACTCATGACAATGATGTATCACTATCAGCCAGTGATATAACTCCATTCTTACAATTTAAAAGATGATCTAAAGTACTTTTCTATTTCTCAAAAGCAAAACTTACACAAACAGCTCAAAGGATCAAAATATATAAATCTCTTAAACCTTATTTGTATGAAATCTTTTGACAATAAAATCCCATTTTAAGTAGGTACAAGCTTAACTTGAGGTAAAGCTTTAGTGCTGATATATATCACTGGTGACATGTGATACATCAAAACTTTACTTTGATATTAATTAATTAAATTTTTTTAAACAGAATATTCATTCATAAATACTTTCAATTTATTCATGCAGAAAATTCAAACTTTTTTGTTATATTAATAGACAGCAACGGGGCAGCTGCACGAATAATTTTCTCAGAAAATCTATGCTTTTTTTCTCGGGAAAATTTTAAATTTTGCTTTTAAATTCGTTGCATTTGGCAAAATTTATTTAATTAAATGCAACCAGACTATTTGTATGTGCTATACTGCACACAATCTATAGACTTATATCTTCATATATTGTTTAACATTTATATGTTGACTATTCAGAAAAAGCAGCGTGAGTATGTTATGCACTTAAAAAAGCTCTTAATTATTGCAAGAAGAATGACTACTTTGGTTTGGAAGAAAATAAATCTTCAATATTAGCAATTTTTCTCATTTTAAGACTATTAAGTCATTAAGCCTCTCGGTTTATTCAAAAAAGTCAATGTTCTTTATTGATGAGGAAAAATTCAGTATATGGTATGATAGATTAGTTCAAGCAAACAGCTTAGGCTTGTCGATCAAATAGCAAGAACATTTGAATGACCATTGTGATGCCCGAGAGTGTGGTCAGCCTCAATTATCAATTATCTCCCTTAAAAAATCGATACTACCCAGAGCTTTAATTGAATTTTGCAATTTGCTGTAAAGGTGCATTTGCTATAGTACCTAAGTCTTCAAGTGTTCTACCACAGAGATAGTAAAGATGTCTTGTTTGGAGATTTTACTACTTTCTCAACTTGATAGCTTTTACATTAATCCTATTGAAGATTTACTTCAGTTAACAATTGCGTAGTGTCTGTGAAAATCCCTGTTAGAATGATTACTAAACCGCAGAAAACTTCTAGTCCCTTTCTGGTTCTGGACGGATGTAACGATTTGCAGACTCTGCATCTTGACTTGGCAAATCACCCACTATCTAGTGCTGATCCTCTCCGTGTATGTTAACTACTAGCACGCTAAGTTATGCTTCTCAATGCCATAATAGCTTGGGATCCAGCAGAGCCTGAGGCATATGATTGCGGCTAAGACATTTTTGGCAGTTCCTATTGTACTTTTATTTGATACAATGGAATCCTAGATCCTAGTTATCAGCTAGACTGTCGTCAAGTATGTTAGGAATAGGTGGATAGGAAATTCCTCACTACAATAATATGTGCACACGGTCTCTTCTTTAGTTTAAATCTTTGCTGCATTGGCTGGTTAGCTTTAACGACCCGTTTAGTACTGGTGCGCTGGATTAAATCCGTGAACCTGTGGCGAAATAATTTTCGAACAATCGTTGAAGGCTGCAACAACGTTGCCATTAATAATCGCACTTGTGCTACGTTCGTCTTTTTCGAAATTTAAATGCCCAAGAACTACTTGATCTTCAGTATTATAAGTTTGGAAACTCCGATTTGAGAGTTGCAGGACCAGTGTAGAAAACATTGACAAGTCAGTAATAAGCAACGTTTTGAAAGGTTCTAAGGACAACAACCTTGGACAAAGGATGACACCGAAAAAGTTATTTGAAATGACAATTCGAAGTTGGATGGATTTGGATTAGCAAAAAATTGCTATTTAGCTGTGAAGTAGCCATGGCGAAACATAAGGATGATATTGTTATCGTTTGGGTTTGTTTCACCAGTCTTTTACTTAAATCAATATTAATAAATGTATACGCTAGCGACAAAACAATATTTCTTCAGCCCAATACATGATTTGGTGATTATTAACATGTGAATGTTTGCAACAAAGAAATATTTGTTTCAAACAAGTTATTGAAATTGCAGTATCCTGAAAACCCATCAAATTTTGGAATATCTCAATGATCACTTACCGATTTGTGGCACATCATACTGTCGCTGACCTCTCGCAGTTCGCAACATTAATTGACTGGCTATGCTGTGGGAAACCGGTGGTGGTGGTGGCGGCGATTGCATGGTGCCTGCACCGATGCCCGAACGCTTGTGATTAGGATGAATAATGTGTTGCTGCTGCTGCTGTTGCTGCTGTTGACTCAGCTTGTTATTATTACTGTTATTTTCAGCTGCTTTTGCTGCAGCATCTGTAGCTGTTACAGCTGCGTTGCTTACACTTGCAGCACTTACAGCAGCTGCAGCTTGATCAGTTTGCTGTTTAGCTTTGCTGCTGGAGGAACTAGTTGACGAGGAATGTTGCTGTTGCTTCTTTGTTGAAGCAGCAACTGCTGCTACCTCTGCATTTAATGCAGATGCAAGCGTTAATTTCTTATTGCTGTTGGGATGCAATCCAAAATGTTTTTGCTGGGCACGTGATTGACCTAAACGTTGTTGATTGTTGAAGTATTTCTGTTGATGTTCTCGCTGCTGCTGTTGCTGCTGCTGTTGTTGTGCACGTTTACGTTGCCATTTCTGTTGCATACGTATATCATAATGCTGCTTGCCATTTCTATTGCTGGCACCAATATGTTTTTGCTTGGCGTCGTGTTGTTTTTGCTGTTCCTGTTCAAAGAGTTCTTGCAATGCTAGCGGTGGTGGATTGCCGCCAGTCAATTCATCGAAAGTATGAAATGGATTTTGCTGCCGACTGCCGCCAGCATGAAAAAGCTGTGCTGGCTGATGTTGCTGCCAATCATGTTGTTGCTGCTGCTCGGCCAATAACTCATCAAGATATTGATAGCCATCGATATCGGGTAAACCGTCTTCAACATCTTCATCGCCAAATGCATCCATATCCAATTCGAATGCTGCAGCGGCGGCAGCATCGTCATCAGCATCTGTGGCTTCCTGTGCAAAATCATCGAATTCATGTTGTCGCGGCGACGGTGCCACGTAATGATGACGCTCCAGCGGTGGCTGTACTATGCGTCCATACTCGTAGCGGCGGGGTATATTGGCGGTGCTACCACCATCAGCAGAGACATAATCTTCTGCAGACTCGTAATCGCCATCAACATAATGTGGCGCTGCTTGCTTTACCACATTACCGAACATAAAACCGCGTGCCGCTTGTTGCAGAAAAAGCGATGGATAATCGCCTGCAGCACCGCCGCTTTCATCTTCTACCTCCGTTGGTGTCATTTGTATGCGGCCGGTAACTATCGGACGACCGTGATGACCAGTAGCTGCGTTGCCCGCCGCTGCGGTTTGCTTCGCCAATCCAAGCAACATCAAACGCTCGCGTTCTAGCTGCGCCATATCGGCGATTTGCTCACCAAAGTTGCTGTTACCGCCGGCGCTGTGCGTCATGCTCTCGAATTGCTTTGCTGAAAAACTACCGCCACCGCCAGGTGGATGCGAGCTATGTTGCTGCTGTTGACTGGTGCCAGCAACGGAGCTTAGCAACATATTGCCACCATTTTTATTGTTGACACTGTGATGATGATTGGCGGCGGTGCCGCCATTTGTGTCAGCCAGCGACGCTGACGTTAAAGGTGAAGATGGCGACGATGCCGCACTATTGCTGTTGGTGTTGCTGCTGCTGCCCGTCAAATGCAGCGCATAGAGACCGCCATTTATGAGGCTCAGACAGGCAAGTGTCGGCAATAGTCTTAGCAACATCTTTTTGCGGTTTTGGGGATAATTGAGTTTCTCCAGTAGATGTGGTATCTTGGAGCGTAGTCTACTGCAGTTATGGGTATTACTGTTGTGCCCTCCCTGGCTTCGTACAGGATTAACGAAGAGCTGCAGTTTTCTGTTTTTTTTTTTTTCTGTTCTAACTTTTACACCGTTTGGGAATGACGGTTTTGTGATTTCAGTTAGTTGCTGACGCTGCTTTCAATGTGGAGTTGGTTTGTTAAAGGTTTTTTGTGTACTAACTTAGCTAGCAACTTGGACTAGGCATATTCCGCTGCTGCCATACTACGCACTGACAGTGAGTTTAACGTTTTATGCTAAGATTAAAGCAGTTTTCTCAATAATACTACGTTTATCTGCTACTATTTTTACTGCTCTTTCAAATCTCAAATCTCTGTCTAAATTCTAACTTTTTTTTACAACTTTTGGCTTCGTTTTTTTTTTTGTCTAATGCTTATTATTGCTCTTTTTTTTAATGTTAACTCACATATTAAAGTCTATTTTTTCAAAGCGCGCTGCAGTTTTCAACAACAGCTTTTTCTCGCAGTCTATCAGCAAGTTTTTACACCTAACTTTGCTGTTGCTCCTTTTTTTCCCAGAAAGTTTTTCGTCTACTCAGCACAACGTCCTGTTTGAGTTTTTACTTTTATTTAATGTTTTTATCGTCTTAGTTATTTTTAGCGTTTCCTTGTCGTTGCCGCTTTTTGATGTTTTGCCAAAAAAAAATATGTTTTCGACGAGGATTGCAGCTTTGATTTTTTACTACCTTTTTTTTATGTGCTTTGCTTTGCAAGTATTTTCTAAGCCTCAGTTTGCAATACGCGATAATACGACTTTGTTTGTGTGCAAGGCAGTAAGCCAAACAGTCAACCAGACAGACTGTTAGTTGTTGTAAAGTTCTTGATTTTGTTGTAGTTGCTTATGTTGTTGCCAACAAAATCAATAATCAATGGAAGAGAAAACCTGCTTCTTCCTGTAACGCCAACTATTATGCTTACAAGTAATATATTTTCTTTTGTATTTTTGCTTTTGTTGCTACTTAGGGTTTTATATTTCTACTACCTTTTTTTTATGCGTTTTAATCCATTTGGTTGTTTACTGCTCTTTTCGATAGTTAGTACAATTTTTCATTGTTTGTTGTCAAGTGACTTTAATATCTTTCGAATGGCTGTCTTCGCAGGTTAAAGTTTCCGCTATGCTTCTAATTGCGTTTTTTGATAAACTGCGTCTGTTCAGCGCACTTTTTTCAATGGTTTTTGTTAAGTGTACTTTGGGGTTTATACTGCTGCTTGCAAACTATGATTGCTCGGATGTATCGTGGCTCTAGTTTGCTTGATAACTATAAGAATTTTTCGACAATTTGTTTCATTCCATTTGGATCAATACTTTCTATATTGTGGTTTATTTGCAATATTTTTGTTTTTCTTACAGCGATATATCTCCTTTCTTTGGATATATGAAATTTCCAAGATTTTCTTTATCGAAAGCTTTACTGCTAAATTTTTCGAATTTTCTTTAGTTTCGCTTTATAGTAATTTTGATCAGCGATTTTAAAACTGTTAAGTTACCTGTTTTCAGTATACCTCTATATCATGCGATTTATTTTTTTTCGATATTTTTGTTTTTTGTCTTCTCAAACTTTTTTGAATTTTTTGCTTGATTGTTTTAATCCGCGATAGTCTTTGGATATTAAAAGTTTATTTTTCCCGAAAATTATATATGGGTTTAACTTCTTAAAATATTATTTTATCACCACTTATACTCAAGCTACTCAACTTTTCAAATTCAGTGAGTTCAATAACAATTAAAATTGCTTAGTTAATCTTTAAATAATATCCTTTTAGTTTACTGCTCCGAAAGTTATCAATTGCTTTATCATTTTTTGAACTTTACCTTTGAGTATAAATCCCTATAACTTTTTACTTTGTCTTCAACAGCACTCTACTATGGATTTTGTATTTTTTCGTATTTTAATCAACGCTGTATTGGCGCGAATTTTTCAATTTTTTACCTATTATTTCGTTAACTTCTTTATATTCACTGCTTGCACTAAAAGTATGCAATATTATTTTTTTTTTTTATTTTAAAATTTGACTTTAAGGAACTTTTATGTTTTGCATGCTTTTAATTCATATACTTTATACTATGCTTTTTCATCAGTCGAACTAATATTTCAACTTTATCATATCGTTTTCGTATGCTGGCACTTTTGTTTGGAAAACAATATTTTTCTTCTTGAAATTCTCACTTTAACACAATTTCTTGCATGCCAATTTTCTACAACGATTTCGGAAACTTATGCACAATTTCACTCGAGAACTCTTCTTTATATTTTTGAAAATTTTTAAAAAAATATTTGATTTCGAATTCCGTTTTTTTAATATATAAAAAAATTCCATACACTTCCTGGTATTTGCTATACTTTTGTTTTTATGTTTTTCTTCTAATATGCTTTTTCAATAAACCGTTAAAAAATTGTTACTTGAATTGTCCTTCCTAACGTTCGAACCGACGAGCAAGGACTCGTCGTCTCAGCAGGACTCGCCTGTTTGTCTGCCGTGAATGTGTTTCGTTTCGTAGTGCGCTCGCCGCTGCTATGCTCTGTTTTTCTCTTGTGCTACTACTGTTGTTTTTTAGTTTTCGCCGCTTACGTCTTGTCGCTTAACTTATCCCGTACTGCTGTTGCGCTGCTGCTGCTGCTGCCTCATTGACACTTTTTTTCTCTGCTTTTGTTGTTGCTATTGTATTTTCTGAGGATTTTTCATCCGCGCTTCCACACGTCAGTAGTCGTAGAAATTTTTGCTTCTATTCTGCACAACACAACACGACGCGACAACAGTGTACGCTATTTGTTCGCTCGCTCAATGTTCGCAATGCTCTGCTCGCCAACCACTTGTTTTCCCAAATGGAAACCCATTTCAGTAAAAAGTTTCAGACCTTACGTTGCCACGGCAGCCGTTGTCCACAAAGTCGAGAGGTTTCGTGTTACTTCGTTTGTGCTGCTCGTTAGTGTCGCCGGTCGTTCGTTTGCATCGTTTGTTTCGTATATTTGCTCGTCCGTTGTTCCTTCGTTTTGTTGTTGCCTTTGTTGTTGATTTAGTTTGGGAAAGTTTATTTTTGGCATACGCGTTCGATGTCAGTCCTTTTTGACTTTTTTTTTCTTCTCTACGCTGTCCTTTTGTGTTTTTATTTTTTGTTTTCGTTTGTTTTTGCTTTTCCCAATAACGTTGTACTTGCTGTTTGTCCTTTTTGCTTTTTTTTTCTATAAATTTTGTGTGGGAGCTGCAGTTGGCGCAGTAGCGCTCTCATGAGAGCGTGTGTAGCAAAGCGTTTCTTGAAAATTGAAGTGTCAACAATGCGTCTGTGTCTCACTCATTTCATTCGGAGAGTTTTGTTAGAGAAGTTTGGCTCTTAAACTAAAAGGCATTCAAAAACTTTTTTGAGATAAACATGTTTTCTAAACTACATTGTCACACAATTCATTGTTTCTATGCAATGCACCTAAACATATTCAGTATTTTTTCTCAACATTGTTTCAAAATTTTTGTTTGTTAACATTGTTTACAAACATAAGTTTTGTAAACATTGTATGTGAGGGGCCGTTCAAGTATTACGTAACGCAATTTTCGAAGATTTTTGACCCCCCCCTCCCCCTATGTAACGCGCCGTAACGTTTTCCTCTACACCCCCCCTTAAACGTTACGTAACACCCAAGTGACCATATTTACCTAAAAGTCACAATTATGTTGCGAAAAGTACCGGAAATACATATGTGTATGTTGTTTATTTTCTTTATTATACCCTACACCGAGGGTATATTCACTTTGTCATTTTGTTTGTAACGCATAGAAGAGGGCGGTGGTTGGTATGAAAAAGTATACAGATATATTCTTGATCAGCGTCACCACCTGAGTTGATTTAGCTATGTCCGTCTGTCTGTCTGTTCAAATCAGGTTTACGGAAAAACCAAGAAAGCTAATTGAATGAAATTAGCACACTCAGGTCAGACCTTCTTGCAGGCATCTTGCTATTCAAAACGGACGTAATCGGTTCATGGACACGCCTACCGCCCATACTCTATGTATATTTGCCCAATCCCATTTTGAAAAAAAATGCAGCGATTTTGATGAAACTTGGTGATTAGGTGTACATTTGAACTAAATTAAGATTAGGCTAGGTTTCAAGTTTCCAAAGATTCCCGTGGCACTGTCCTAAATTTTAACCTCTATACCACCATATCTCGTAAGCCGTGCAAGATATTGTGATGAAATTTCTTTATTTTTTCGACTTTTTCATCGATTTTAAATTGTTTAGACTTTTTCAACCTCTCTCAACATTAACATTTTGCATATATTTACGACTTTTTCAACAGTTTTCAACCTCTTAAACATTTCACACTTTTTTCGAATTATTTAACCTCTTCAACGTCTTTTTTTACTGAAATATATGTACCTACTTTGAGTGCAGTGTAGGGTATGTGAGTTTCGGCCTGACTGAAGATAACACCTTAACTTGTTCATATTGTTATTTAATAAAAATCACACATAATGTAATAAACATTTGCTTAAGCTTAAAATATGTTAAAATGGCGAAAAATGAGACGAACATATTTTATTAAAATGATAAAAGTTGATGGGATCTAAAACAGCTACAGCAATAAATGAGAAAAATAGGAAAATTTCCACGCTTACATCTCTGGTTTTGGTTAACCAATCTCGAAGATGATAGTTTTAGAACATTCTGCTTGATAAGTGCTTTAATTTAACATATCATTTATTGCTGTAAATTATCTAGATCCTATCAACTTTTATCATTATAATAAAATTTTTTGGCTGTAGCTATTCAATAAGCATACACATAAAGAAAGCGTTTCATTATACTTACATACCTCATTTCAAATCACCACCCGCTAAAGTAGTTTCACTTCTAAAACAATGTTACGTAACGCGTTGTTCGAACCCCCCCCCCTCCCCTGTAACGCATCGTAACGTTTCACAAGACCCCCCTCCCCCCCTAATTGCGTTACGTAATACTTGAACGGCCCCTGAGTCACTTTTGTTTTTTCTTTAGCTTTGTTTTTAACTATTGCTTTTGTAAAAACATAGTTTTGAAATAATTTTTAACATTGTTTAGAAATAAAATGTAAAAACATTGCTTAAAAAAATGTTTCCAATCATTGTTTCAAGCTTGTAGATATTTTGTCAAAACATTGTTTAGCAACATAACATGTATAATTTCTAATAAACATTGCATCTTCTGCTTATAAACATTGATTATAAAAATGTTTAGAAGAATTTTGTATGAAACGTGGTTTACAAACATAGCAAGATTTTTAAACACCATCACAGTAATTTTCACCTAATTGTTACATTACCGACCTATCCGAATTTCGTAATTTCCTCGAAAAGTTATCCTACTCTCTAAAACTTGTTGGAGTCTACTGATAAGTAGTCTTGCAGTGACAACTTGGGATCGACTCTGTTCATATATCCTATATTTTCAGCTTCACTGGAATCTCTATCCGTGCAGTGGTGGCGGCAACTGTTGCAGACGAGTCGCCAGATCAGATGTGAACTCATACGGTAGACCGTAGCACCACTTTGTTGAATTCGTACTTAAGAATCTCCTTGGCTTCAGCAAGTAGAACTTCAGACTCCTTGCAAATTAATTTCATAGCATGCGCAAATGTCTCATCGGGTGTTCTAAGCTTTCCAATATGCCAATACTGAGCTTGTAGATTGGGGTTACTCAAAGTTGCAGCAACTCCTTCATTTTGCCTTTACTTACCTCGTTCAAAAAATAAGACATCTTTGTCTTTTAATGAAGTCATTTACGATGAACTTTTGTGTTTCAAAAAAAAAGGTCTTATAGCTTCTTTTACAGGCCTTATAAAGACAGGTAGAAAGACAGTATATTATATAGATAGAGCATGGGGGCTTGTAAGAGCCATTTAGCATATGAAATATAAAAACATTTTCCTCTCGGTGTTATCTTTCATAAGACTCAATAAAGCATCTTACTAAAAGACTTGAAGATGTCTTTTAAAGAATAAAATAATAAAGAATTTTTAATTTTATTTTATTATAGATTTTCATTTTTACTTATGTTTTCTCGAACCCATATTCCAACGATCCATAGTCGTGCATGCTATACAAAGGCTTTCGGTGATATATTATATATGTAATACGTTAATGGTGAATGATATTTTTCTCTCATTTGTCTTGGTAAAGTGCCTTAAAAAGACAAAAAAATTAACAATACAAAGACAGGAGGCTAATGTCTTTATAAGCGCTTCCTCATTAACATACTAAAGACACATATAAAACAGGAGGTGGCATGTCTTGTATATGTCCTTACACTGTATATAAGAAAGTGCTTGTCAATCTTTACACTGTTCAGTATAAAAACACACACAAGACACGCCATTTAATGTCTTTATAATCGGCCTGCATATTAAAGACAACAACAAAATTTTACTTTGGCTGAAAGCCACGTTTTCTACCAAGCTGTTTGTAGTATCTCTCTTGACAGCGGTGAAGCCACTGGCCATTATCCTTCTCGTTCATAGATCATTTCTATAAGTTGTCATCGAATACAGTGATTATGGTATTCAGAACTGTCTACTAGTGATAACCACTATCCCTTTTCTAATGAGGAGACTGTTTATGCCAATCGCCCCCATGCATAAAGTTCTTACGTGGGACGAATAAGGGGCGTTGTTATCATTGTCAGTTTTAACTGCTAATGCTCTTTTCCATCCTTTTTTGGGGCCATTAACCAAGATAATATAGGTACTTCGTCTAATATGCCATAAAGTTAATCAAAGTTTTGTCAAACGCGATATGTCTTGTGAGTTTCCGATTTGATAATTTCATGCTGTATGACAGGCCAACTAGCGTAGCTCTACTTTCTTAATTTTTTCATTATTCTCTTCATTTCTTCATATGAATATGCCAAGATTTCAATAGAATTAAACGTATCACGCTGAAACAGAGCATGACAAAATTTTTTGTTGCATATTTCTAGGTTTAAAAAATTATCCTGTTTCAAATCATAATGCTCTTCATCGGTGTAACTCAATTGAAATCTCCAAAATGTGCAAATTTATTGCTTGATAATGCGCTATTCTTGAAACTCCCACACAAAATCTCCAGGTTCTATACTAAAAAGCAAAATATTAGCGCAGCAGCAGTGAGAACATGTCACATGAGAAAGAGAGCACATCAGCTGTGGAGAGTAAAAGAAAAAAATTAAAAATATTGTATGCATGATTAAGGCGAGACAGTCATTCATTGCTACAAATAAGATGAAAATCAGAAGAAGAAGTAAAAGCAGCAACAGCAGCAGCAGCAACAACAACAAATACAATAGTAAATGAAACAACAATTTGTAGCTGCGTCATCAGCTGCAAATATTTTGTAGCTGCAGTAAAAATCGAACACTAACGATACAAAATTTGTTGCTTTTGGAATAACTGTCATAAAAATGACGACGACAATAACAACAGCAAAAATCATAAATGCTGCTGGCAACTAACAATAATAAGTACTCCTTGTCGTCATTGTATCTTCAATATAAAATACAACTTGATGGCAACACTGCCAGCAGCTAGTAATGATGTTGCAGAAATTGCATTGGGAAAAAACTTTTATGAACGTGCGACTCGTTAGATTTTTACTACGATGCAAGTACTGCTTATATGCTGCTACGCATTTGCTGGATAAAAAAAATGTATTATCCTTGCATACGCTCTGAAGGATACCTTTCAAGTTGACGGCTTAAGGACGTGAAATGTTTTCTTTAAATATATTTTTTTTTTGTCTACTGTTTACTGTTTATTACATTCATTGTTTTGAGCTAATTAGAAGTAAAATTGTTTACTTTAAATCATCCAGGTCAACGAGAAATATCGAACCTTGAAACGTCTCCTAGCAATTGAGTGGCAGGACAATATGCTAGTTACTTTGACTAAACGTACTCACATAGAATTTGACATTATCTACTTAAGTAGCTCTCTGTGTAGTATTTTGAAGCTTATGCTTGTATGGGTAGTTCCCCGCTCTAATTTTGAAAATCTCCAACTTTTTGTCTGTTGCTTGACTGAACCATTTTTTGTATATATGTGAAACTTGGTTGGATTACCTTAAATAATTCTTTCAGTATAGCATTTTAAAGTTTTCGCTGCCATAGGTGGTACCACGCCCTCTCTCAGAAATTCGCTCATTTCTCGTCTAGAACTTGTGTTAGTTTTTCCTGGTATTTTTATGAAATTTCGTTACACAACATCATATAACTCTCTAAATATAGCGTTCTAAAAGTTTTACTTGCATGAGCGGTAAACGTAACGGTAAGCCGATTTCACCCATCGTAATTTTCACAGACAGACAGACGTACATGCCAAAACCGACTCATGTGGTGACGTTGATCAAGAATGTATGTACTTTTCTATACCTGTCCCGCTTTCTATGCGTTACAAACGGAATGAAAAAGTGAGCATACCCTCTGTGTAGGGTACAATAACAGCCAGTGATCTTCTTTTTAAAATTTGATTTAAAAGAGTTGAACTTCTATAAAAAAGTCTCTGAAATTAAAAAATATCCCAACATATCTCAACTGTAGCAAAATCTCCAAACTGAAAAAGCCGGTAATATGCCGTACATACAAAAGTTCTCTTACACAAAGGAACTCTCCAAAATAATACAGCTGTTTACAAAAGAGCATCCCAATGAACTCAAAAAATAATGTTAAAGTATATGTGGGGCAAAAGTAACAACAAGTTGGCATGAGAAAATTGTTGGTCCTACGACAAGGCACAAATGCTTAAAACAAATACAGACATTTTGGCAGCACCCCCCACATTAAAGGGAGTATCCTTAGGGCCATTGCAGCTGATAACTCTACAAAGGCAATACGACTGTAAAGGAATTTCATGGGATATGGTTGAAGAGCTAAGGTGCTACACATGCGCTGCTTATGGAGCCATATCAAGTGAGCAATCGACTGACGAACGGTACACATATATTTATGAGAACAAGAGAGTAAATTTTTGTAATTTTATTAGAGAGCCAGTTGTTGTCGTCAGAGTGATTTACACTCATTCTTCTTCTTTATATTCTTTGACGGCGACGATATCACATGTTGTACATTGTTTTTATTGTTGCGGTATTTTATTGCTTCAAGCTGCTGCATTTTGAGTTCTCATCTACTAAGTACTTGCGCTCTCTCTCTCATTTTATAATGTGTAATTTCTCTATATCTTTTTGCTTTTGCTCTCTAGTTCGTCGTTGCTTGCTCATTGTCAAATGCTTGCCCTGGTAAGCAGCAGTAGGTGCGCCACTAGCATGACGCCTACGCAAATTTGTGACGTAAACACCGAAAAGTACACATACATACAGGCAGCACAAAGCAAGGATGTGTCTTCGTTGGTTTAGATAAGCGAATGTGTGTGTGCGCTTAGCACAGACATACTGTATTTTTATTCCCATTAAACATTTCTAATCACTGCGGAGACGTATTTTAATCGACGCCGCGATGATTTTGATCGTCGGTGATATTTTGATGTGAAGCGTTAATTTGTTTGAGAGAAATATGGAATGTTATTGTGACAATTTTTTTTACTGAAAATAAATTTAGTTTATTTTATTTTTGACCTCTTTGTGGTAATTTTATTTAAAAAAAAAAAAACTAAAAAAATTTACCAAAATAAAAATTGTCTACAGAAAAGCTGTAACCCATTTGCGAAATTTTGTGTAAAGCAATTAAAAAAATTGTATTTCTTATCGTTGTAAAAAAATTCGACCAAAACTCTCAAAAACCTAGAGTTTTTGTTTCGTTATAAACACTAAAATTACGTGTATTATTTTATATGATATATAAATTTATAATGAAAAATTATTACATAATACACTTAACTTCAATACACAGTATCAGCCTGTAAACGTTGATATCGTGGCTCTTTTTCAGTAGCGTCATTTCACCAAAAGCTTGGAGAGGGGGGGGGGGGGGGAAAGTGGGAGCATAAATAACATATCGAATCGATGATATTTTGAATTGAATCGATTTAGTTTACAATAAAACTAGATCCTTGGGGGGGTCAATATCCCCCAGCCCTACACAATTGACGCCTTGACTCTTTTCTAACCAAATATTATCTTTTGATGTCATATTTGTAAATTTTATATCCGAAAAAAGTATTGCCAAATCATAGCACATTGAAATCTATGAAATTTAAAAAGTGCCTAAAAATATGCAGTAAATTTCAGTTTAACTCTTCTAGAAGTGTTACAAATTCAGGACGAATGATTCAATAACTTTCCAAATGTTGCTTGGGTTATATTTTGTATATATTGTACAATGAAAAAAGTCAGATACATACACACTAAGAGTTCTGTAGGTATATGTTGTTTGTGTGTATGCTAAATAATATTTTTGTAACTTGATTTTGATATGCCTACAATGCCAGTGTAGCGTGTATTTCTTTTAATAGAATTAATGCAATTCTAAATTTATATATGTAACATAAATTAATGCAAAATTAAAATGTGCTTACAGAGTTAAAGAAAATTCTTGAAAAAGTTCGTAAGACTAAGAATTGCAAGTTTGAAAATCTGTTACAGACATAAAATTTCAAAACTTTGGCCCGTAGCTATAGTCACAAAATAAAATGTGCGCTAGTTAAAACCGATTTTTAAATTAAAAGCAGATTTTATCTATGTCACAATTATACAGAGGGATCACATGCAAAAAAAACAATCTTGCAGTAAATTATGGGAAAATGTTAACCTAAGATTATTCTGTGTAAAAAAACATGAAACAGCCTGCAAATACAGAACAATAGCTACCTGTGAAACTACAGACAGCTGTGAGCTCATAATTCATAGTGCGTGTGTTCGCTATTCGATAAGCTAATTTTTTTATTATTTTTTTATAGCAATGCAAATAGATTTTTCAACTTTTCTACTTTCTTTGTGATATTTTTCTTGTCAGAAAATAATTAATCATAAAATCATTCATCACAAAATGTTCATACGAAATGTTGCTTAAAAGCTGTTTTTAATATTTAAAACCACATTCAGCTTTTTTTAAATTTACAACGCGTAAAAGCTGGTTTTAAATTGAACATAATCGAATTTTTTACCATACTTGCTCCGTAGCTGCCAATCAGTTCCGAATTTTGCAAAACATTTGATAAAAAAACTGTAGCTAAGACAAAACTGAAATACTCTTTGAAGTATGTCAACTGTATTCAAGCACTCTTTGATATCATAATGGGCTAGCAAATGTGAAATACTTTCCCCAAAATCAACCATGCTAGAGATTTTTTTCTATAGGCCAATAATGATAAAAAAAGGTGCACATTTTTCGACATTTGTGGGATTTTGAGACACTAAATGCAGTTTTTTCGGGACAGTTTGTTGAATACCTTTTTTCTCCTAATCTATAACTACAACTTTACTAAAGTTAGTGAAACAAACTTTCAAACGGTTAACGAGATATAGCCATGAGAATAAGTGTATGATACGATAAAATCCGATTGGTGGCCAAACTAGCAAACACCAGACAGGATGATACAAGCTTATTTCTATATATTTTGACAAAAAAACGAGCACCTTTCACTCCCCTTCCGCTGTGAGTGCTCAAAGTTTGTCAAACTTCATGGGAAAAAAAATCGAAAAAAATTTTTTTTTTTTTAAAAAACCTCTAAATTTGACAAACTTTGAACTCACACAGCGTACGCGGAGTCAAAGGTGTAGATGTAGAATTTCTTTTGCTTGTTTCGAAACAAACTAGGATCACAAACTTTTTTTTTCCAAATTCCTAGCTAGTTACGTTATCCTGATAATAACTATGTATCTTTTATGTTCGTTATCAACTGAATATTTTTTTAACCTTTAAGCAGAACTTTCTTACTTGTCCAGTCAGTAAACTTACGAGGGATATTACGAAAGTTGCGAATTTTACTTCAGATATTATAGAAAATAATAAATCAAAAAACTATGACGACACATCATGACATCTCTCTAATTATGCTGTGAACTTGAACTTCGTAGGCTTGGAAACTAAATGAAAATTAAAAATATTTACGTTGTTATATGTAAAATATAGAGCAATTAATAAATTTGTTTGTCCTATAATTTCACCATTAAACCTTCAGCTATTAACAGCTTCACATCACTTTATTTTTTCTCTTACATTTCAGTAGTCGGATTTGTTACGTCTTTCTAATGACGTTAACTGACGGAAAACTTTTGTATAGCCTACACTGATTTTACTTGATGACGCGTTCAGTGGAATTTAGTTTTATATAAAACACAGTAGACTTTTTTATGTTTCTAGCTGATGAAAAATCAATATAGTCTTACAGGGTGATCCAAAGTAAAAAAATAGTACAGTTTTTCGCATTCGGTTTCTTAAACCTATTTCATTACATTTTTTTTTTAATATTTAAAAATTTAAAATAATTTTTTTCAATCTTAAAATAACAAATCATGGAAAGTATAGTGTAAAATTTTGCATTAAAAATATGACAAAAAAAAATTTATAATTTTTTTGTATTGTATAGTAAAAACAAGTACATGAACGCTCTCAGGTTATCTATACTGTTCATATAAAATTGATTATATGACAATGATTTGTAACGCTTTGGCGCAAAATATACTGAACCAATTTAAATAATTTATTTTCTAAAACAGTATATTTATGCTAAGGAAAGTTATTGCATACTTATCTTTTAGAGTTAAATATTTTTTCTTCTCATTCGTACCGTTTGTATTTGGTGTCGAAGTTCAAAGAATAAATTCTCTTTTAATTATTATTTTTTGCTACTTTCGGAGAGTGAATATAGAGTGAGACGTAGAGAGTAATTTCATTATTAAATTAATCCGAAAGTGTAAATAAAGTAATTTTAAAAAATTCATCCAATCTACATTTAAAATATGAAAAAGTTCCTTCACAAATTTTGCTTATTTTTACTTATATTTTAAGAGTTAGCGGCACTGTGCTTCGTGCCATTCTTTTGTTATATTTTGTGGTATATAATTATTGTTGTCTTGTTGTTATTATCGCTGCTGATGTCTTTTGTAGGTGTTCTACCAAGTAATCCACAAAATCGTTCTTTATTTAACTTTATAGTACTGTTATTTTGGTACAATGTACAAATTTGTCGCTTGGCGTGTCACTTGTTTCTTTTAATAGATTCCTTTGAATTTTTGTTTTATTTTCATTTGAATTCTAATTTTTGTAAATAGGAAATCACTCTGTAATTAAAAGACATTTATAAAATTCCCTTGTTATAGTTCCTGAGACATGAACAAAATAAATATGTTGTAATGTATTCATTGTTAGAAATCGCAACTTTCATTATTTCTCACGTAAGTCTACTGTCTGGACAAGCAAGAAAGTTCTGCTCAAAGCTAAAAATATTAAGCTAATGACGGAAATACAGGACAGTGCTTATGCTATTTAATTTTATCTGTTTGCATGCGATTGCAGTTCTTGTACTTTCTTTAGTGAAATCACCGATCACAAAATTTTATATATTCAGAAGTGCTACCCGCGGCTTCGCACGCGAAATTTTCGTTGTTTTTTTTTTTTTTTTTATATAATGAAATTACTCTCTTAACATCTTTTTCTATCTTCTTTCTTCAAAAATGTAAACAAAAAAACATTTCAAAGAGAGTTCTTCAAAGCCAAATACAAACGATAAAAATATGGAGAAAAAAAAAACAACAACAAACACAATAGCAGCACAGAATTCTAAAAGCAGCTAAAAATCAAACGAAAATTTTTGTGTGAGGTTTTGAAAAAACTCAATCCTAAAAAAGAGGATTATTTACTTGAAAAAATAAATATGCAATAATCTTCTCTAGCATAAATTTGTTGTTTTAAAAATAAAATTATTAAAATCGGTTCAGTATATTTTGCACCAAAGCGTTACAAACTTTTTTCATATAAGCAATTTCATATCAAAAAATTCGAAATTGAGGCGATATTATTTATTAACAAATCTTAGAGAAGCCAAATTTCCTGCTTTAATTTTCGAATTTTCCCATCAGGAATTTTTTCAGAGATGACATCGATTTATATTCTATAACTTTTGCTTGATTATATTCTGCTATTTGAGGCGTGACTTTCGAGTAACTTAACTAAGAACCCTGTTTTAACCTCTTTAGAATATCTTGAGTTCTGATGAAGACTGGAGTGAAAAATTTCAATAGAAAAGTAAAAAACCCCGATTTGAAAGTAGCAAAATATTTCAGATTATAAGAAGAAAAACTTTGTGAGGTGGAGTTTATTCCAGCTGGTGCTTGGTTGAAGCGCTTAAATGTCTGTTAAAATATCTTATCTGAAAAAAAAAACTAACGAAAAACCGAAAAGTCATCCAATGAGACAAATAATGCAAAGCAAATATCAAAAATTGTGCCAATTTTATTCAAAAGATAGAAAAAAAACACCATTTAAAGTTTTATCAAAAATCAAAATTTTTAATGCTTCCTGATAATGCAAATTGAATCTTAGCTTTTCCAATAAAAACAAAACGGCGTCTCCAAAAAATCAATTAAAAGATAAATGCAAACCGAGAAAATCTAATTAGTTTGGCATTAAAATGGCATTCAATTGAACTTGACATAAGTGAGCAAACACCACAAGGATGACAGCATGCAAAATGATACAATTGATTTTTCCAAAATTTTCAACCATTCACAAAATACTTAAAATGGAGCTTAAGGTAGAGGAAGATGGGCAACAAACGATGTGAGAATTTTGCTAAAATTCAAAAAGAAAACAAAAACAAAATGATATTTTGCAACGCAACCGCAATGAAAATTCATAAATTAAGTATTTTACGTATATCCTTGACGCATCAGCACCACCAGCATCAGTACCAGCAGCAGCACTATGTGTATCCTTTGAAACGTTCAATGACGCGACAGCGGAAATGAATTCAGTCAGAATTTTGATGAAGCTAAACGATGCTGTAGGTGAGGCGTGATGGTGGTGGTGGTGTTGGTGAAAAAGGACATAAAAAGAAACCAAATAACGTCATGAACAAAAACCTCAATAAGAAGCAGCATGAAATAGAACGAAAGTGTGAGTAAACATCACAGGCAGGCTGTTAAAGGATATACAATGTATGCGCATGTATGTCAGAATGAAATAGCAATACATGTCATGCTGCTTATTTTGATTCACAAAAATTATGAATGAAAACTAAAGAAAACTTGTTGGTGTGAGTACTTTTTGGCAGTTTCATTTGTTTTTTCCCATTTTTCTTTTTAATTTTCAGACATTACGTAAGAATTCAATAGTTTGTTGCTGTTGTTGTTTCAACTATTTATTTTGCATAATATCAAAAGAAATTTTAAGTGGCTACTTAAATTACACTCTTCTTCATTTCATTTTGATATAAAATTTCATTAATATTACGCTTTTCTTTAGATATAGGGCCTACCAGCAAATGCTTATTCCTTAGTGCAAACAATTAAATAGAAATAAACCTTTCCAGAGGCTTTATTTTAAATTTCCTATTAATTTTACACTTGATGGATTTTACCGTGGAAAAATTGAAAATTTTGTGTTTTCTTGAAATGTTGTAAAGGTTTCAGTTTCAAGCTTTTGATGTATAAAAAGTGAAGAAATGTACACTAACTGCTTAACAATGCAAAGGTTGTTAAGAAAGGATGAAAAAATGCAAACGATTGACAAGAAACTGACAACAAAGAAGAAAAAAAAAACTAACGAAATATTGCTCAAAGTGAGCAAAAATGTTAAAAAAATAAAATTCGCTAAAAATATAAATTTAAACCTTGAGAAAAGGAAAATATCCTTGAAAATAAAACTCTGGTTTAGACAAAAAATGGAGCTAAACTGAGAAAACAATTTGATTAAATATAACAAATTATATTTGGAATAGAACAATTAAATAGTATATGATTGTGTCACACATAAAATGCTTCAATGCGATATTTGATCCAAATGTTTGATTCAAATAAATATTTGATTGCTCCTATAAATACATTTATTATATTCAAAAAATCGTCCATTTAGTGTGTATGTAATCAGTTGACAATGCAGCTAAAATATTGCTAAAAATTCAGCTAACAAAATATCGATATAAAATGGAAAAAATAAACAAAATTCAGAAAATTAATACAAAGTCAATTAAAGTTAGCGAAATAAATCGAAAAAATTTAATGAAATTTAAAAAATCCCACATATGTAAATTTGGCAAACCAATTTAGTAAAGTGAGTTTAAGGAAAAACATTCAGAACGCAAATGAAATATTCCCAAAAAATATGAAGAAATGGATGAAGCATTGATTAAAAGTGGACAAAATTGATAGAACCTTAAGAAAATCAGGGAAAAATACCAGTGAAAATTTCACAATTTCATGAGAGTTTTTTATTTAAAGTTTGCAAAATTCAAAGTTGAAAATTGTAAAAATAACATTTTTTCCATTTATTTTTAACATAAACAATTTTAATTTCATTTTGATCTCGAAAAGTATTGAAAATTAGAGTTTTCAACTTTACTTCAATCGTAAAAATTCTTCCGAAGTTTTGTAGTTTCTTGAAATTAGTTTTTATACCCTACTCCGAGGGTATATTCACTTTGTCTCTCCGTTTGTAACACATCGAAGGGGGCGTGGCAGGTATGGAAAAGTATACATATTATTGATCAGCGTCACCACCTGAGTCGATTTAGCGATGTCCGTCTGTCTGTCTGGCTGTCTGTCCGTCTGTTGAAATCAAGTTTACGGGAAAACCAAGAAAGCTAATTGAATGAAACTTCCACACACAGGTCACATCTTCTTGCAGGCATCTTGCTATTGAAAATGGGCGAAATTGGTTGTCGGACACGCCTACCGCCCTACTCTATGTAAATGTACCCAGGCCAATTTTGAAAAAAGTTTCAGCAATTTTGATGAAACTTGGTGATTTGGTGCACATATGAACCAAATTAGGATTGGGCTGGGTTTCTAGTTTCTAAAGGGTCGTGCAAGGGCGTGTCACAGCCCTAAATTTTATCATTTAAACTACCATATCTTGAAAGCCGTTCAAGATATTGCGATGAAATTTGGTAAACGGATACATATCAAATATATTTTGAATTGAGATAAAAATGGGCGGAATCGAAAAAATAGACGTGACATTTTTCAACATTTAAAAATTTTGATTCCGTATATCTCAGTCATCAATCTCAGCCACTTTACTAAAAACACTCATTGAAGGGCATGGCACCGCCCACAATATTTATAAACGTTATATTTAGAGAACTAACAACGTAATCGTTATGAAATTTAATGAGGTAGATATACTTGCTATTAGGTCTCTTATTGCAAAGATTTGGTCAGATAGTACCTGTGGGCGTGTCACCTCCCGTATAAGCAAAAACGTTAATTGTTATAGATAGTGTGCTATGATAGCAATCTTCATAAAATTTGGTGTATAAATGTCAGTTACTATAAGCTCTAAAAATAAATGAATTTTGACTGGATTGCATCAGTGGGCGTGGCACCTCCCATATTAACATAAATTTGTAAACGTTGTTTTAAGTGAACTATTGCAGCAATTGCTATGAAATTTAATGTAAGTGGTTCAGTTGCCATAGAGTATATCTGAATCAAAAGTGACTGAAATAGCACCAGTGGGCGTGGCACCTCCCATACAAATAAAATACGGTAAGTGGCATGTTTATCGAAATATGTGAGCAATCATACTAAAATTTGGTTTTAGGGGTTTGCTTATGAAATGCTATTTCTAGATCAAAACCGGGCTGGATTGTTCCAGTAGGTGTGTCACCACCCTAAATTTTAAATTTAACTGCGGCACATATCGCAAACTATACAAGCTATTGTGCTGAAATTTAATATGAGGATGTCGATCACGAATATAATTTATTGAACCAAAAGTGGGCGGAATTGGAGAAGTGGGAGTGGCATATTTTAAATTTTTCATTTCCATTCAATTTTTTCAACATTTTCCATATCCTTTCGACTTTTTCAACGCTTTAACTTTTTCCAATATATCGTATATGTATTTGTTCGACTTTTTCAACCTCTTCCAACTTTGTTCTTTATTTTTCGACTTTTTCATCAATTTTGAATTCTTTCAAATTTTTTCAACCTCTTTCAACTTTTTTAGAGTTTTTCAACCTGTCTCAAAATTTTTAACATTTTTCGTATTATGTATTTACGACTTTTTCAACCTCTGTCAACCTTTCTAACATTTTACATTTTTTTCGACTGCAACGTCTTATTAACTTTTGTTGAAAAGGTAATTTCAGCGCAGTATAGGGTATGTGAGTTTCGGCCTGGCCGAAGATAACACCTTAACTTGTTTTTTTATAACTTCACAATTTTTTCTTAGCTTTTTCTCATTTAAAAAATAAAAACAACTTGTTCTAAAAAAAACACCGTTAGACAAAAATATTTTACTTTGAGTCAGAATATATAGAATTTTTTTTTTCATAGGTATAGTCAAACATTTAAATATGTCGGACGGCGTTAAATATTATATGTAATATAATTTTTTGTTTGCAATAAAAAAAATAATAATATAAAGTACACTAAGTTGCTAATTAAAGTGCAGCTTTGAATGCAATAACAGATGGTGCTATCCGCGTAAGAAAGTTCATTAAAATGTATTGTAATAAATAAAGTAGTTGACTACAATGTAATAAATTTATGCGAGCAGTAAATATTTTAACACCCTCTAGCATAATACGCAGCAATTTATTACAGAATTGTTTGAAGCGAATGTTTTTCGTCGAAATTGCAACTATGTAATGCTTTAGGGAACAATAAGACAGAAATAGTTTCCCGCTACACTGGCTAACTGAATAAATTTTTATTATTTTAAGTCTCTTGAATCTATATAAATTTTAATTTTTTTTTTTTAATGACGTTAAAATAGTTGTCCCGCGGTGTTTGTCTGAATTTAAGTGAATTTTCGTAAAATTGTCTACTTGACAAATTTAAATTTTTGAGCCTTAATATCTCGTAAACTGAAGCGCATTAGGCAAAACTGTAGTATTGTTTTCTAGGTCTTAGCCTAAGGAAGGATTCTACTTCCTCACACTAAATCCCATCATTTCTGTCAATTATTTTTCTTTTACTAACTTGAAAACTTTCTCTTTATTGGGCTATTAAATACGTGTATACTACATACCCTTACAGCTTTTATTCAGCACGAGACACAAAATTATTATTGGCCAAATATGAGATTGACTTTGTATAGTATTTGCAGATGCAAGCAAATTTGTGACATTTGCAATGTGCGTTAGTCCTTGTGCATTATCAGCATATATTTCGTATATGTAAGAGTATTAGTAAGGCATTCATCACGTCGATGCGTGGTAATTTCTGACACAAAGCCACACACTTACGCTCAATTTCATTCATTTTACGTTGGCTTCATTTGTAATTCATTTTTTGTCTACTTTGCTGACGTAGCCACAAAATATCAATGCATAGTATGAGATATTCTACGCAAAGGATTTAGAAGTCAATTAAAAAATACTTGTGTTATTTCTCTTTTGATTTGAATTATTCTCAGTAGTAAGTATTTTTGAAATTGACTTCTCATGATTTGAATGAAATAAATTTTTTTTAAATTTTTTGTGCATTGTAACCTAAATTATATTTTCGTTAAAAAAATGCCACAGAAACCAGAGTAAGGAATAATACATAACTTGATCCTTAGAAAATCCTTTAGTAACTAACTTATTTTAAGGAACATGTAACCATTATCCAGATTTATGCCGAAATTTAGGTGTCTTTCAATTTATGTCGATTTTTCCTAATTTTCGCTGTTTGTTTTTCTAAGGAAATTAGTGGACCAATTAAATTTTAACCTTGTGGAAATTTTTTTTTTTAATTTTCATGACAATCGCAGCGTTAGTCTCTCGACTTATTCACATCACTCATTTTTCTTCGCACATACAAACTATTTAGCTTCCGGAAATGTCTGTAGCATACACTGTTCAGTTTTCTCTCTCTCTCTCTGTCGCTTTTATCGTTATTGTCCCCAATGTCAACGTCATGATTCTTGTGGTTCCTCTGCTTTCACTTCTAATTCTACTTTAATTTTTATTTTCTGACAAAATCCAGCTCTGCTGCCTGGCTGCCTGGCTGTCCATCTTGTGTTCAATTTATTTTAGGCAGCTTGTGATTTGTTGTGATTTTGATTAGTGTTCGAATCTCCTTAAGTGTGAAATTGAATTTATACATTTTTTTTTTGCTCAACATACATTTTGCTTATTTGTTTCCAGGAATTGCAATGTTTAACATTCATCATCATTGAATTTGTAATAATTCTTCCCCATTGATTTTGAATTTGACTTTTACTTGAGAAATGTGAAAAAAAATGGAAAATGTTTGTTTGCGTAGGCTTTTTTTAGCAATTTTTGCTTCATCTTAACAAAATTTTGTCTATTTCAGTTAGTAAATTGATCAAATCTATCAAATTTAGATACATTTTTTAAGCTTTAAATTCGAAAAAATTACATTTACAATTGTACGAAAAATTTCGCTATCGGAATGGGCAGGTTTTTTGTGAAAATTTAAGACGACACACAATTTTTCTTCAGAAATTCAGAAAAATTTTTTCCCCACTTTATGTCGTTGTCAGGTCGTCATATGACCCCTAATAGTGGCAGGAAAAAGATTTTTTTGTAATAACCCGAAAAGTTTGACACAAGCGATAGGTCGCTTTGTAGTATTCAATATCAACTAAAATTTTCGAGATAAATATGGTAAAAATGTGGTCTTAATTGAAAACTTTTAAGCGACGCAACTGACTCATATTTATACAAACACTTTCATTTTTCAGCATATAACTATTATAGTTACAATACAAAACGGATCAGTACCATTTTATCAAATTAAATGTCATTGCTCCCAAAAATAAAAAATCATTTTATCATGCCAACTAATTCCTAACTACATCTCTGCCTCAAGGTTTAATCTATGTCCATTCAAAATTTCATGAAAATCGGTCCATTAATTTAGCTGTAAGAACATTTTTTCCTAATAGGGGCGTGGCACATCCCATTTAAAAAAAAATATCTTTCCTCAGAGTTTGATCCATATTCATTCCAAATTTCATTAAAACCGGTTCGTTAATATATCTGTGCAAACATATTTTCTCGTAAGGGGAGTGGCAGTGCCCGTAGAATAAAATATCTTTCGTAAAAATCAAATAATCCATTTCCTTAATCAATTTCATCAAAATCGTTAAATTATTTTCACAGTGAAAACGTATTTTTCCGTTAGGGGTGTGGCACCGCCCACTGAAAACAAATATGTTTAATCAAAATCAATCAAAAGAATCCATACGAAATTTCATAAAAATCGGTGTAGCAGTTCAACCGTGAAAAGTGTTTTCCCAATAGGGGTCGGTGTCACGCCCACTTAAAGATTACAGAGCTTTTGTTTAATCTATCTTCATACCAAATTTCATCAAAATCGATTCATTAGCTTAGCCGTGGAAATGTTTTTTCCTATTGGAGGCGTGGCACCACCTACTTTTTGAAAAAAAATACACTGCTTTGTCACGCCCAATAAAAAATTACCGAGCTTTTCTGAAGGTTTAATCTATCTCCATACCAAATTTCATCAAAATTGGTTTATTAGCTTAGCCGCGGAAGCGGCCTGTTAGAGGCGTGGCGACGCCTGCTTTTGGAAAAAAAATTACACTGTCTTGTCACGCTCACTTAAAGATTACCGAGACTTTCTGAAGGTTTAATCTATCTCCGTACCAAATTTCATCAAAATTGGTTTATTAGCTTAGCCATGGAAAACGTATTTTCCTGTTAGAGGAGTGGCACTGCCTACTTTTGGGAAAATATTACATTCTGCATTGCCGCTTCTCTTCACCACCTTTAAAAAAAAATATCAAGTTGCGTTATGGTAGTTTAAAAGGACTGAACCGTTTTGTCTTCGTCTATATTTTATATAGATGATGACTTTACTTCATGAGAGGCGGAAATTCGCCCCCTTATGAAATCTTACGATAAAATCTTATTTACGTCTCTGAACGATTTGTATTTAATTTTGTTTTTTTTTTTTAATTTAAAAGTTACCTTCAAAAACTAGCTTATGAAATGTTATGCTCTTATAAAAATTGCCACGCATACTTTTTGTTTTCGCCCATTTTTTTCAGCTAGTTTTAATGGCGATTCTACTAATCTTTCGAATTTTGTAACTATCTCCAGATGTTAGGCATTTGGATTTGAATTTATAGACGGTGCCTTGCTTTTAAACTTGCTTCCAGCTCACTGTGTTGTATGCTAAAATCGCTCGTTAGAGACTTACGACACTGCAGTATTAAACCAAATTTTTTTTTTGTGTCGGTTGATGTGAGAGCTGTTATATTTTGACCCACTGATTGCAAACCTTTATTTTGCTTAAGTATTCGGATTAATAATATTAGTTGCAGACTGCAAAGCGGCCTAGAAGTAATAACTATAAAAATTAAGGATTATTTTCTACTGGGTTATAACAGAATTATTCGGCAAGAAGAGCGCACTGTATTGCGTGGTTATAGATGTGGAACAAAAAAGAAAAATTTCTCTAATATATCAGTGACTAAGCTTTATATGCCATATCTGATTACACAGATCGATAAAAGGTATTTTAAAGTATGGATTGGCATTAATAATTAATTTCTAAATATTATAGCATGTGCCATAAATAAGAAATCACTTTACGATATCACTTGTAGGTTTTCGCAGTTATACTGCATAACCTCATTGATGTAAGACTGTTAAGTGGCTCCTTTGAGCAACGAATTCCATTGAAATTCAAGTTTATCTTACTAAATCTAAAAAGTTTTTTGCTCACTTTTCTTGACAAAAGTATAAAAATTATTTTCACTGCCTTCAATGTACTTAAACCAAACCAACCAATCCAATTTATATATTTCAATCATTGATTACTTGATGTATTTCTGCTTTACCCTTCCCATATTGCAATCAGATATTATCTAACTGATAGACCAGTCGTTGTGGGCATTAATTAACGCTATTGCAATTAACATCGAAGCGAACGTTCACTCTACTAATATCCTTAATTACCGCTATGAGTTAATTCCTCGTCTTTCAATAACTTCATATTAAATTCGCATAATGAAAATGTGTTTAATTCACATTAACATAAATAATCTGCGCTGACCTGACCTAGGGACCGCAAGGGAGCAAAGCCTTTTGTCAATATGAAATATTGTAATGAGTTGATTCGAATGGAAGAAGGATTATTTAAATAGCAATTTATAATGAAACGTTTGAACAGATATTTGAATTTTGTTTCTATAAATATTGCTATTTATTTATTTATTCGTTTCCTTGTTTTTTATTTTTATATTTGTGAAATATTATTTGCGTTATTACAGTTTCCCGAAAAAATCCAAAGTCTATCGTTACAACAGTATACGGGAGTGAAGTAGACTGCTAAGCTGCAATGATACTTTTTTTTTCTTTAAATTAATTTATTAAGAAATTGTATCACCAAATCTTCAGGAAACATTTTAAAATTACATCATCTTATATTTTGATTAGATTTAAAAGAAAGCCCTAAAGCTGCACAGAAAAATTGTTCTTGATATAGCCAAAAACAAAAAGAAACTCAATTTTTATGGAAAAAAGTTTCAAAAGCTTTAGAAAAAATCTTATTTAAATAGACCTCAGGTTTATCAATAGTAAACACTGCTTTTCAGAATTTTATTCCGCGGTACTATAATACTGGAAAAAGTACTTTATTTTCGAAGCCGTAGTGCGCAAAATGCCAGTTATAGAGTAACTTCGGGTAATGTGATATGCCATCATATTTCCTTAAATAAGTCGTGATGTGCAAAATGCCAAATGTACAGCTTTTCTCCGAAGAGGCCCTTTTTCGAGGGATCTGCGGCCGTACTTACAATATTAATTTTTAATTAAAAAAAATTTTTAAAATTCTAAATTCGCACTTTTTAGTTATTTATTTCGCCATAACCCTTTTAGTATGTCATTTTTAAGGTACTATGCTAATAAAAAATTCCATTTCCGAAAATTACTACTGTGGCCTAACCCCTTAATATCAAAAATCACTACATTACAGTAAAAAAATCTCTGTTTTGATATATTTTCTGGGAGCTGCCACACCTACTTTTTCAATCGCATCCACTTTTCGTCCGTATAAAGTCTGTTTTACTTTATACAAAATGTCATTCCATTTCATTGCAAAATATTTTCAATATGAAATTTAATAAGTTTTTTCTTTCGATGGTAGATACTACACCTACTTGTTTTCCGCCCACTTTTCGTTTGAGTTGGTATTTACATTTGTTATCTTGTAACTCTGTACAATTTATCATTCCGTTTCATTAGAAAACACTCTAGACATGATAAATTAAAATTACCGTTTGTTTGGCAAATGCCACTGCCACTCCTCACTTTTTAATGCTATAATCTTGAGTAGCACTAAAGATTTCATACAATTAGTAGTACATGAGAAGCCCTACAAGTTTAAATATAATATTATCTCATATGCATAATTCAAACAAATGTGTAGAGATGTTAGCTAAAACTATTTTAGTTACAAAAACACTCCGTTAATCTACATAAATTATTAAAATTTATAGTACAAACGTTATACATTACCTTGGTAACCAAGAAATTTATGCGCCTCATTTTTTTTTGTCTTATTTTATTCTCACTCAGGAAATGCGTAATGGAGAAGTTTTCATGAAAATGGGAGTTTGAAAAAGAGAAAACATTGCAGTACTGCAGTATTGGCTCAGGCGGAATGTAAATTTAAGATGTATGAATTATTTAATGGGAATATTAACCGCTGTTGCCGATTGCCAATATTGCTGTTGTTGTTATGAATATTCTTCTTTTTCGTGTTGTTTTTATATGTTGTTCTTCTTGCCACTGTTTTTTCTCTCAGCTTATTGAAAGCAGCAGCGTTTCATGCTTTTGCTTTAATCGCAGATTGTCATGGTTGTTGTAGCTTTCGATTTTATTTCTTATCAACCCGGAAACAAATTGAATATTTTAGTGCATAAACGGAGTAAGTTCAGTATTTTTTGTTTCAATTTTTGGGTTAGATCGCGTTATATTTATAAATTTTTCACTTATTTAAAACAGGCTAAGCAGAGTTCGGAAATATTCATGTTTGAGCACTCAAAATGTCGCATTCATGATTTTATTCATGTATGAACTTTCTTAAAATTTTTTTCATTCGCCCATTCTCATGATTGCAATCTTGAAACTCATTTTTTATTGCACCGCAATCGTATGTGAGTATCTGTTTTTTTTTTTTCAACAACGAGTAGCATCCCTAAATGATGGAATGCAAGCCAACAATTTTTCAATCTATCATTTATGATAGGTATCATAATTATTATAGATATCATTAATGATAGTTATCATAAATTGTAGATTGAATATGTCCAAATCGCTCACAGGTTGTATCAAAAAAGTTTGTGATACTCGCGTGGAACATTTTGGAAAGTTTTATAAAATATGGGAAAGGTCGAAAATTGTTTTTTGACACACATAATTTATAGTAGCTCCGTATCCTGAAAAAGACCGTTTTTGACCCATTTTCGGAAACAGTTTTTTTTCTGAAATTAATGCGGAAAGGTCGAAAATGGATTTTGGACATCACTTAGGGTGGGTTCAGACCGTGGAAGGACCGTTTTTGACCCATTTTCGGAAATTTTTTTTTCTGTAATTAATGGGGGAAAGGTCGAAAATGAATCTTGGACATCATTTAGGGTGGGTCCGGACCGTGGAGGGACCATTTCTGACCGATTTTTGAATTTTTTTTTTTCTGTTATAAATGGGGAAAGGTCGAAAATTGATTTTGGAAATCATTTAGGGTGGCTCCGGAGTCTGGATCCTGGCAAGGACCGTTTTTGACCCATATTGGGCAATTTTTTTTCCTGTAGTTAATGGGGAAAGTCGAAAATAGATTTTGGAAATCATTTAGCGTAGTTCCGCACCCTGGAAAGAACCGTTTGACCCATTTTTGGAAACATTTTTTCTCTGTCATTGATAGGGAAAGGTCGAAAATGGATTTTGGACATCATAAAGGGTGGCTTTGGACCCTGAAAACGACTGTTTTCGACCATTTTGGTCCTTACCAAGTTCTAGAGCCGCTCTAAGTGATATTCAAAAGCCATTTTCGACCTTTCATAATCGATTGAAACACAAAAATTTTTAATTTTGATCCACCCTAAATTTTTTTTTTGCTCCAATCGATTATAAAAAGTCAGAAATGGCTTTTGGATATCATTTAGAGTGGTTCTGGAAATGGTTCTCTCTAGGTTGCAGAAAAAACTATTTTTTTCCGAAAATTGGTCAAAACGGTCCTTTCCAGGGTAAGGACCACCCTAAATGATGTCCAAAATCTATTTTCGACCTTTCCTCATTAATTACAGATAATAAATGTTTCCAAAAATGGGTCAAAACGGTTCTTTTCAGGGTCCGAAACCACCCTAAATGATGTCCAAAATCTATTTTCGACTTTCTCCATTTATTACAGAAAACTTCTTAGAAAATTTGAATAAATGAATCTATCATGAATCTATCATTTATAATATCTATCATAATTGATAGATTGAAAAATTGTTGGCTTCTACTCGTACATGATAGACTAGTGAAAAGAAACTTATACATACATACATTCGTATACGATAGATGACAAAAAAAATTCCAACAGTTCATATGTCCGATCGATTGGAAATGTTTGCATCTTGTCATACATGAATATGATAGATTCAGCAAAAATTAAAATGTACACGTTCATATGTGAATGAATGAATATTTCCGAACTCTGAGGCTCGATCTTTTTCGATTTTTAGTTCAAATTAAAAAAGAAAAATAATTTGAAAATTTCTTGATGCGCCGACGTTTCAAGGAATACTTGTTCTCTTCTTCAGGGCGTCGATTTAGTTCAGATTTTTTAGCAAAAACCTATATATTTTCGACAAGGCAATAACAGTGTTAAAGTGCCTTAATTTGTAAGTGGTTTCTTGAAAATTAGACAATTTTTGTTCCAAAAAACTTTTATGATTCTTTAATATTGCTAATTTTACTGAGCACATATGCTAATGAGGTCGGTAATTCGAACTTAAGTAGCCTAACAGAACCAGCAGCAAATTTCGGGCATAACTGACCTCACCAGCTCATTAAATGCTCAGTAGCTATTGAAGAGTGAAAATATTCCATGCGAATGTTTTTTTTTTTTTTTTTTTTTTTTCTAAAAAAAAAAATTTTTTCCTCAAAGTTATATTTTCAGTTGCAAAAAACAATTCCAAAACTTAAAATATTTGAAATTCAAATTTTTTACTAACTAGACAATGCTGACTTCTTGACCCATTTTTATAACAAGCAAACCAAACACTGTGCACCTTGCACTAACCTAAATAAAATTTCTTAAATGCATAACAAGAGCGTGCTAAAAATAAGTATGGCAAAACAAAAAAATTCAAAACAAAAACAAGCTCCTTAAAAAAAAAAAAGAATCGCAAAGATTCATTTATGACTGGCGTTTTAAGCATCTGCATCATCAGGAGGCGGAAGCATTTTTGTGCCTCTTCCGTCTCCTGTGTGTATTTATGACGTTTTGGCTACATTATTTTGCTAGATTTTGTTGTCATTGCGTTGTTGTGCCCTTAGGCGAGCATAAATGATGTCAAATATACAATTCACCCAATTGGAAATTTCGTATTAATGTTCTATGACTTAAATAATGAGTAAAAAAAGTACTTAAATCCTATTGTTGGTATATACCTTTCAAATGAGACATATGAGGCACCCAGTTGCAAAACCGGTCAAGTCCAAAAAAATAAAATTTTGAGATATTCTCATATAGAAAAATCTAGACCATGCTTTATTTTTCTACAAATAAAAAAAAATTTTTTGACAGAATTATTACATTTTTCAAAGAAATTTCGAAGCATGGATTTCAAAACCGGCCAAGTCCATAAACTTGCTTTCAATACCAGTCCAACGCCTTGGAATCAAAACCGGCCAAGTCCAGTTCATTGGTATCAAAACCGGCCAAGTCCAGAATTGTTTTCTCAAAAACATACGCAAATAAAACTTGAAAAGTCTGATCTGACGTGCTTTGAGTAAGAAATTTTATAAGCTATTATGTGGGAAATACTTTTTAATTTTTCAATAAACATAGATGAAGATAAACGTTTTTCGTTGTTTGTCCAAAAGTATGAAAAATGGACTTGGCCGGTTTTGAAACTGGGCGCCATATTATGTCGTAAGTTTCTAGATCACAATTTTCAATTGCAAATGCTTAGAACTTTTGTCTGGTTAATTTTTTAAATTTTCTATTTCGATTTTCCAACTGGGTATATATCAACATAAGTCTATATACATAAAAAATACTCTTTCATTTCGCTTAGAAATTTTTTTTTCCTAAAAAAAAAACACTGACTTTTGACATAATCATCTTGAGTCAGCAGGAGTCAGTCAGCGTGCTGAAGTGTTGATGCAGTAAAATGTGGACGTGTATTATGATGTGCACGTGCATGTGCAAGTGTAGGTATATATACAGTAAGTGCGTGTGAACCTTATCCAACCCAAAATATATACGCAAAAAAAAAACAACAATTATATCCATGGAAAAAGTACATTGCCTGGCACAAAATGGGTGTAGAAAAATTCGCACGAAGTAATAAAAAATTTTATGATTGTCCCAAAAAATCGTACGGTATGGTGCGATATGTTACGGTATGGTGCGGTATGGTGCGGTATGGTACGGTATGGTACGGTACGGTATGGTACGGTATGGTACGGTATGGCACGGTATGTAACGGTATGCTACGGTATGGTACGGTATGGTACGGTATGGTTCAGTATGATATGCTATGATACGGTATGGTAAGACATGGTAGGATATGGTACGTTTTGGTACTGTTTAATACAGCCTGTTCCGGTAAGGTACGGTATAGTACGGTATATCGTGAATAACAAAGAAAGGCTACTGTTTCAGAGCCGGAAAGAACATAAATGTGTATTTTGAATTTTAGGATCTTCCGGTGCTCTAAAGCAGTGGTGGGCACGTAGTGTCCCTATTTGCCCTCACTGCCCGCACTGTTATTCGGCGCACAAGCAAGCGAAAAAAAAATTCGCAGAATTTCAACGCCATCGAGGCACAGCGTTGACTTGAATTCAAATGAAAACAAACACAAAAACATAAGCGTCGGCGCTGCATTGTGTCTTGACGAATGTAGCAATTATTTTTGTTTGTAGTGCAATTTAGGCTTTTTTTGGCGAATTTGGAAATAAGAGCAAAAAAACTTTAAAATTTTGTTTGTTGTTGCTTGATGTTGTTGTTTAGCTCTTTTGTTAGATTTCCATGCCCACCACTGCTCTAAAACATCAAAACTACAAATTAGTTAGTAAAAACATTATTGCTGTAAAAAGTGGAGAGATCCAAAATATATATTTTCCTGACGAATCTGTGATTTAAACCCTGTAATTCTTACAACTATAGAACAGTGATTATGTTCTGTGACGGCATTATCTGCAAACCTTTAATTTTTAGACCCACCATGGCGTAACTCATTAATTCTTTTTTGTTATTGCGTTCAAACTTTAATCTTCTAAGGTTCACCCTTTTCTGTCAACTTAAGGCGTATGCCTATCATAAGCTATTCATTAAATTCTTAGCACTTTATATACTAGCTACATATGCATAGATCACAAATGCCACATACATTTGATGACGTTTTTTTTATTGCGTTGACATTTCAGTGTCTGGTCTTATTTACGGCTTTTATAAGAACAAAAACGGCAACAATGATGATGACATCATTTTGTGTAGCTTTTGTTTTGCTGCTGCTCGAACAATAAGTTTTCAAATTAATTTTTATTATTGTATGAATTTTTAAATAAAATACGTCACTGTTTCGTAACTAAATGGGGGGAAATAAACATTAAAAGAAAGCAACATTCGCTGTTTTTAAACAAGGGCACGTGGCATACAAGTCAAGAAACATTTCAAAAAAAAAACTTTTGCTGACCTTTGTGTAACGCTTCTTTGTCAAAATGTAAGAAGTTAACAAGACAAGGACTTTTGAATTGAGTTTTGTACTTTTGAAGTGTTTAACTAAAGTTTATTAAAACGTTTAGATATTCGAGAGCAACGTAGTTTTTTGCGAAAAAAAAAAGAAAAAGTATAAGTTACGTAGCAAAATGCGCAAGAGATCACAAGCAGTTTTTTTATTGGGTTTTTTCAACCCAGGAACGTGACATACTGTTTTTAAATAATCTAAAAGCTTAACATTAAATTTCTTACTTTTATTAGAAAATAAATGTAAACTTTATTCAATAATTGCAAACTTCTTTCAATAAAAGCAAATTTCATTGAATAATATTATCAATAAATGAAAAAAAGTCACCAACATTTAATATTTTTTTTTTCGTCGTTTCAATGTGATTTTATTAATATCCTATTTATTAACATAATCGAATCGCATTTATTGACTCACTTAATTTTTTTCCTGGTTTTTTTTTTTATTTCGTCCCTTTTCATATCTTGTTCACATCAATTTCCTCAAAATAAAGCAATTATCGCTACAATGAAATTTCATTCATCGCCACATCCGTCGGTCGTATGGCTGCTGCCTGTTCGTATGTGTGATAACTGTATTGTATCACAGATACTTATAAGCTTTGTGAGTGAATAGCATGTGCTATTTCCGTTGTCTGCTTTGATTTCATATTTTGCAATACATTCATATAATAAAATTGTATTGAATTAAGGGGACTTAAAGCGCAAATAGAGCACAGTGTATTTTCTGAAGAATTTATTGTGTATTTTTTTACTCTGAATTTTTTTTCAAATTACACAGGCCGACAAAATTTAACCAACATTCAGACCCAGAAACCAGACTATATATTTCCGTAGGTTTTCGATGCGCTGATGAAATAAAAAAAAAAACCAGGAAAAAAATTAAGTGAGTCAATAAATGCGATTCGATTATGTTAATAAATAGGATATTAATAAAATCACATTGAAACGACGAAAAAAAAAATATTAAATGTTGGTGACTTTTTTTCATTTATTGATAATATTATTCAATGAAATTTGCTTTTATTGAAAGAAGTTTGCCCGTACCCCGGTTTCTGGGTATAATTTTTGTCGGCCTGTGTTATTAATCTATTTGAAAATTAGAAATAAAAAAACATCTGGCAGCTATAATTTGAAAATTAGTCAACCAAATTTGGCACACCTACCTTAGGATGGATCAAATAAATGAAAATGATTTCTGATGCCTTGACACACTGACTGAAGTTTGTCACCTTTAACTTTGATAGAAACAAAATTTTTTTTTTCTTTAATCAAGAGTTAATTAAGAAAAGTAATCCTAATATTTGTAATCAAAAAATGAAAGTACATTTTTTTTTGATTTTTAGAGAGTTAATTCTTAAGCTAATAGGTACTTCACAAAAAAATAGAAAATTTTGCTTAAAGCACATCGTGAATGATAAACTACTATATTGTGATTTCAGTGATATTTTTTTATTCATTTTGAAAACCTTCTTAAAATTAAATTCTTTGCTTCTCGCATAACACACATCCCACACTTAAATGAATATAATTCTTGAGACTTTCCGCTCTTAGACTTGGCCACATTAGTTACTGCAAAAAGTTCATAGAAAAGTTAAGCGTAAAATATTGCACATCATTTTTTCACCCCGATATTTTCTTCTTTTTAATCCTCACCCACATAAGTTTATGTGGGATTTTACTAACAACAAAATGAAAATAAAGAGAGGAAATGACTGTCTTCATGCCTTACATACAGCACTTATAATTTTCACCTGCTTGTGTTTTTAAAATATTGTTAAAGTTTTGTTAAAAAAAAAAAAAACTTTCCTTTATTTTATGTTTGTTTCTCGTTTTTTTTTTCTTTCTTCAGTTGCTTATGTACTTTTCTTGTCACGCTTTGTGGAAAAAATACCAGCATCTCTGTAGTTTCCACACTTTTATGTTCCATTGTCCAACTTTTGCACATCGTGACAGTTTATGCGCTTCACTTGACAGTTATGCATTCGAATATATGTCGGTATAAGTAAATTCAACTTTGACATTTTATCAGTTTTTTTTCATTTTCTTTAAGGCACTGGCAATGGCTCTAGGTTGTTGATGTGTTCCACTTTTACTGAAAAATAAACTTTTTATTTAAGGAAAAAGGAAACAAATACTTTCAAAAATATTAAGATTATTTAAAAATTAAAACAAAACCATAATGCTAATAACTATTAATAAGTATAAGCCTTTGGTATTGTTGCATTAATTTACTCAAGCACCCTTGACATCCTACGACAGCGACAACATCTACTTAGTGTGATTTTCGAGAGAATCATTTTCGAGTGGGCTTGCTTTGTTACGAAAATGCATCATAAGTATTGATAGTAGGTAGTGCAAAATAGTACTTCTGCCTTTTTTTTTCAATTAGTAAAATCCACTCTTTAAACATATTTTTATCAAATAAATGGTTGTTGTATATTCTCTTCGTTTGAAAAATCAAATCAAGACGTATCAAATGTTGGAAAATTCGAAAGCCTTTGCTAATATCGAAAGAATTCTGAATAATTCGAAAAATCTTGAAAAATTCGCAAAAATGTTGAAAAATTCGAAATAATAAATTGTCTAAAAATTTGAAGGAAAATCAAAGTGTTAAAAAAGTCGAAAATTATTGAAAAATTCGAAAAAATTTTGATAAAATCGAAAATCGTTAAAAAAAATCGAAGAAATGTTCAAACATTCGAAAAATTTTTAAAAATTAGTAAACTGTTTGAAAAATTGAAAAATGTTAAAAAAAGTCGAAAAAATGTTGAAAAATTCGTAAAACGTTGAAATGGCCAAAAAATACTGTAAATATCGACAAATGTTGAAAAAATGTGATATACTCGAAAAACTCTGCGGAATTCGAAAAATTGTTTTAGGAACTCGAAAAGTTTTGAAAAATTCTAATAATACTGAAAAATTCAAAAACCATTAAAAAAATGTTGAAAGATTTGAAAGGTGTTGAAACCTTTCAAACATATTGAATAAATCGAAAAAATTTTTAAAAATTCGAAAAATGTTATGATGGTCGATAAAATGTTGAAATCGTAACAAGTTACATTTGGCATGTACTTATGTAAGTAGCTATTCTAATTAAATTGTATGGCATTTTTATTCTTCCATAGCAAAGTTAGAAACGTTGTCAAAGCACAACAAATTTTTCATAAGCAAAAAAATGTAAAATATTAAAGATTCTAAGCCGCTTGCTATGTTAAAACAGTCCTTTGGGAAATTTCGAAGTGCATACACTTCATACATCTTTTCGATATTATGAAATATTACACTTAATGCTAAAAGCAACAACCTTTAAAGGATTATAACATAAACTGACTTGTATACCCCAGTGTGATTCCTTTAAGTATCCCCACTTGTTAGAAAGCGATATTTGCGAAATTTCTCTGTAAAACTGAAAAGTTTGTAAACAAATTGTAGTCAATTTTAGTTGTTATTTGCAAGTGAAAAGTATATTGATACCAAAACTAAAGAAGTAAATTTGTTCATAACAAAACGTGAACAGGGTAAATAAAATACAGTTTTTTTTTCATTTTCTAAAAAAAAACATAAAAAATTTTAAACGCTGGTAGCATTATTTTCTTTTAGTGTAAAGCCCTACTTAAATAAATTGGATTGAATAAAAAGGAAAAAACTATTCATCAAGTCACTGTGTCTAGTTGTCTAATTGTGATAGTACTGTGGCCGCAAATTCAGTTTTTGGTTTAAAAATAGCGAGAGAACGCAAATCTTGTCGGAAATGAACAATTTTTTTTTAATTAAAGCTAACGGAAATGCGTACAGTTCGTCTGAGTCCAAGTTTTGAAATAAAAAATATTCATTTCAAGTTCAAACTCATGACATCATGTTGCTCTATCCCTAACTCTTATCACTTCCTATGGGTTCAATTTATCTCCATACGAAATTTCATCAAAATCATTTAATCAGTTCAGCTGTAAAAGCATGTTTTTCTGTTAGGGGCTTGGTACCCCCCGCTTAAATACAAATACCTTTCCACAGGGTTCAGTCCATCTCAATACCAAATTTCATCACTTTCAGCTCATTAGTATAGCTGTAAAAGCATATTTTCGAGATAGGGGCGTAGCACCGCCTACTTTAAAACAAATATCTTTCCTCTAGGTTCTGTCTAGCTCTGTTCCAAATTTCGCCAAAATTAGTTTATTAGTCTAGCATTGAAAATATATTTTCTTGTTATGGGCGTGGCCGTGCCCATTTAAAATTATAAGTTCAATTTATCTCCATACCAAATTTTATCAAAATCGGTCACTAAATTTTTTCAAAATTGGTCACTAAATTTTTTTTTCCATTGAAATCAATACCTTTCCTCAGGGTTTAATACATCTCCATACAAAATTTCATCACAATCGATCCTTTATTATAGCTGTGAAACATATTTACTGGTTAAGGGCGTAGCACCGCCCATTAAAAACAAATATATTTTCTCAGTGTTTGATCTATACCCATACAAAATTTCATCAAAATTGGTGTAAAGGCTCAGCCGTGATGGCATTTTTTCCCCATTAGGGGTAGTGGAACCCCCTAAATACTTAGAGTTTTTAATACCCTTGCTTAGAGCTTTATCTATCGCCATACCAAATTTCATGAAAATCTGTCTTTAGTTTCTTACTTACTTTCCAAATTATTGAGCAACTTTTTTATAGTCGGCCTCTCACAACCAGGCCCACCACAATTCTGGTGACTGACGCCTATTTCGATTATCAGCCTCACTTCAACTTTCAATTTAAAAAAAAAAAAAATTAAGCGGACAGAAATGACTGAAGAATGCAACGTTACTTCCCGGACTAAAACATCAAAAAACCATTAAATTTTAATTTAAATCAAAAAGTTTTTAAAACGAACATGAAAAGTACAAAATTGTAAGTGGTTACATATTTTTGAAACCAAATATTCGATTAAATTCAATCAGACTACAAAAGACTACACTAAATGCTTTAATGAGCTCAAATCATACAACGATTACCCTTTCATTTCACCACGCGAACACAGCCGCAGGCAATCTGTAGTTTGTATTGTAGTTTATTCTGCTAAGTTGTAATAAACGTGAACTTTTAATATCAACATAAATATAAATAAAACACATGTACACTGCAGGATATAATATACGCGCATTCGACCACCACCCAATAATAGTGATGCCTTACAAGATGTGAAGACGTACATATATAGTATTCCCAATGTAATACCAGCAATAGGATCTTGTAGCTCCTTTGTTGTACCATGCTTATTCTTGCGTTATTAAGCACAAATATGGAAATATATTGGATTCGATACGATTGGTTTAGATGATACCATGAATCCAAACCAAATGGAATGTAAATATTGTAAATGATATAAAAAATAAATCAAAGTGAAGTAACGCATTTTATCTGTTCTGTTCTGTTGCCATGGAAATAGTGTGGGATGGGCCATAGAAAATATGTGACGCGCCCAGATATAAGAAATAGCTAAAAGTAGCAAAATAAATGGGCATAAATAAAATATTGCAAAAAAAAATAGTGACGTAAAATTGAAAAAAAAAAAAAAATAAGAATTCAAAATGGTTTGCGCTAAAGCTAACCGCGAAAAAAAATTACTTACATTCGATATCTTTTCTTGGAAATCTGTGCCAGCCATATAGTTTTAAGCTGCATAAAACAAAAAAAATAAAATTAAGCTATCAAGAATTTTCCGAGAATAAAGCATGTACTTTACTACTGCACGATTTGTTCTTTGCATTACGGACAGCACAGCTGAGTGCTGCCGAACGCGTCACAGGTTGCGGATAGTGATACGGTCTATGGATATGCGGAGTTGCTACCTGCTAACAACACCGCGTAGCCTAGTGAATCCAGGAAGCGTCTGATTCAGTGTTGGCGGCCTCTTGTACAGCCTTCGTTTCACGTTGGGCGGCTGAGGCAAAGGCTCCACACCCAGGTTAGAAATTGGTTTCATCCACATTGAATTTGGTAGCATTTGCTAAAATAATATTTTCTGTGTAAAGTTTTGAATCTAATGCCTGTTTTAGAGGCGTTATACCCTCTTTTCGAAATTCGCCAACTTTTTGCTTGATGCTACTCAAACAATATCTTAAATTTGTGTGAAATTTGAGTTCATTACCTTAAATAACTCCCTCAGAATAGCGTTTTAAAGTTCTTGTTTCTATGGAGGATGACACGCTCAGTTTCAGAAATTTACCCATTTCGGGTCGAGAGCTTTTCCTAATCATTCCGTCTGTTTATGTAAAATCTTGTTCCATTACCATAAATAATTTTTCCAGTATAGCGTTTTTAAGCTTTTGCTCATATAGGAAATGCCACGCCCACTTGTAGGAATTTGGAAAATTGTTATCTAATAGACCGAACCATTTCTGTTTGTGTAATATCTTATTTCATTAACTTAAATAATTCTCCCAATATAGCATTTTTAAGCTTTTGCTCATGTGGGATATGCCACGCCCACTTTCCGGAGTTTGCGAAATTGTTGTCTGATATTAGACAGAATCATTTCTTGCATTTCTATGATATTTGGTTCCATCACATTACATAAATCTCTCAGCTTGACATTTTCGCTTGCATGGGAAGCGGCACGCCCTCTCGTAATTCACCAATATTTTGTCCAGGGCTTTTCTAAGCTTTTTCTGGTATTTTCGAGAAATTTGGTTACATTGCATCAAAACTCTCTAAATATGATGTTGGAAATTATTTATTTGTAGAGCTGGTAGGCGGGTCCCTGAACTGATTCTGCACATTTTCAGTCCCAAAGAGTTTGTTTGAAGGTTTGACCTGTGTGCCGAATTTCATTCAATTATCTTGCTTAATTTTTTTGTAATGGTGATTTCTACGGACAGGCATAATCATATCTAGGAAAGACTAAGGGGGTGATCGCCCCTTACACGAAGGCTTGGGGTAAGGAAAATGGTCCTCGTAATATAAAATTAAAACTTTTTTTTTCAGCAGAGTTACCAATTTTTATTGCATGATATGAACTTTTTTGTTGTTTTTTTTTAGTGGATTAAAGTTTTAGATTCAATGTACAGTGCCCGCTCCCCCCCAAAAAAAAAAAATTTTTTAGTGCACGGAGAAAATCATATCGAGCGGTTAAAGGGGTACCAAATTCACACGATACGCCACTGCAAACAGGAAGGCAGATATGGCTAAATCAACCCAAATGATGAAGCTGATCAGAAATGTGTAGATTTTTCTATACCTGCCACGCCTTCTTTTATGCGTTACAAGCGGAATAACTAATATGAATATACTTTGAGTGTAGGGTATAAAAATTTGTTGTGTGATTTCGCTTCCAATCATCCCTAAAATTTCAATATCTTGAAAATTGCTTCCACAAATAACTGAAATGTTTACTCTTTTTTGATGGCTTCAATCGGCTTAATTACACCAAAATAGACATGTCTTTATTTATTTATATACATATAGGCTTAAAATAAATTTCTTCTAGTAATAACGAAAATAAACCACACTCAGGGTTTATCGAAAAATTGATCTCCAATGTAGATTTCTTATTATTTTACTCATTTGAGTGTAGCAAAATAATTTAACGCTTCAGTTTCCCCGTTTGACTTGCGCGACGACTTCTAACACAAAATTAGGCAGCAATATAAATGCTTGCCGCTTGCTCACTAAAGCAATTAATGTTGTGCCCACTTGGAAAGTAAAGCCAGCAGTCTTATCAGCCCAACGCTAGTTAGTTCAATTACCGACACCAAAATAACATCAGCTACGATGACGACAACATCATGAGACTAACACTCACATTGCGTAAAGTAAATTGCCTGAAAATGAACTAATTAACATGCCGACACAACTATAGCTTGACTTAAATGACCAATTTAGATTTTCATCAGAGTTGAAATGAACTAACGAACGAACGAACCATTGTCAGGACAATTGCGATAATCCTTAAGTGTGCGCTCGAGTGCACTTCAATGCACGGTAGTCAAAAACTAAAAAAAAGAAAGAGATAGCAAATATTGTGCCTGACGACAGCATACTTAAAATGGGAATAATAATGCTGATGAGTTTTACTTTACACTCGCAAGCTATTGGTTTTTTATTTTTCGTTTAATTCAAACTTTTTTTTAAATTTTGTCTCAACTCAACTAAGGGCACGTCCTTGCTCTATTCTGTGTAAGGAACAACGCGCGCAAAAACGTATTACTACTCCTTTCACTGTCTCGCTTTCTTGTTGCTTGGCTTTTAGTTTATGAGTAGCTCATATTTATTTTAAGAAAATTTATATTTTCACTATAACTATTTTTAGGCAGTCTAAAGAAATGAAAATGAAAATGCGGCTACATTGTGTACATGTGCGTGTGTTTATGTGTATGTATGTATATAATATAACAGCTAACAAACTAAGTAGCTGATGAAAGGCATATTAATAAAGCATACGTTTAGGCGTTGTAATAAATTCCATCATTCCCAGCCGGGCAATGGCATTTTTGTTGTTGTTTCTGCTGTTGCTGGGTTTTGAATTTAAAAGAAGGTGTGTTCGCATTAGGGACTGCAAATCCACATAGTTTTAGCAATCCCGTGCAAAAAAATTTGAGATAGTGGAAACACGAAATTTTCGTCATAAAAAAAAATTACTAAAAATGACTACAATGCTACCCTGCAAAAGAAAAATTACGTGAATTCTGGTATTTATTGAGTAAAAAAGAGTTAAAATTTCCGGAATCGCTATGTTCGGGATTGAAATCCCTAATTTGCATCGCATTACGTGGTCGAATGTTGTATAGTTATTCGCTGATGGTGTTTGTCCAGCAAGCCTTTACGCCTGAAAGAAGGCAGCGAAAAATTGTGTTTCGTAGTTGGTGTGTACATGTCGACGTATTCGTATGTATATGTGCACATATAACTATAACTTCAAATTCATTGTAAAAATGTTGCAAATTTCATAGGGAAAATTACACTTCAGTATGAGAAAATTTTTTAGAATTTTTGATGTTTGAATTTTATTAAATAAAAAAGAATGCAAAGAACTTAAGACTGCGTTTATATTGGGTGTTTTTTTTTTATAATGTCGTAGTTTCAAAATGATAAAACACAAAAATATTGCCAAAATGATCTGTAATTTGGATTTGTTTGGAGGGCAATCTTATACCATTTGAATGCGATACATTATCGTCACGATTAACCTAAACAAAAAGCAGTTTGACAGTCCGATTTTTGGCCATGGAATCCGTATCCTGTTTTTTAGTTTTGCGTTTTCTATAAAAATACAAGCTGTATAAATACTAATTGTTTTAAACTATTTCAATGCACTGAAAACTAAAGCAATTTTAAAAAAAGAAAAGTGTACGATAGACCAGTTCCATTTGTATGAAAAAAAAAAGGTAGACACCGACTCAAAAGTTAGAAAGACCCTTAAAACGATATATGCGTCATTTTTTTTTCGTTCCGAGAAAAACCAATGGAGAGCTTTGGATTCTCCTGAAGGCCTTTTTGGCTAAAAAAAAACGTGTTTTTTGCTCGTAATTTTTATTTCTTCACAGAATGGAACCTGAGTTTGCTTGAAAAATAAAGATTTCGTTGTTCTTCGTTTTTTTTTTCTGTTATAAAATTTTTTTTTCTGTTATAAAATTTTTTTTTCTGTTATAAAAATTTTTTTTCTGTTATAAAATTTTTTTTTCTGTTATAAAAAATTTTTAGTCCCAAAATTCGATTTTTCCATATATAAAATGGGACCGAATATTATCTAAAATAGAAAAAAAAACTAAAATTTGTTAACGACAAATTTTGCGCAAAAACGCAACCTTTAGTTTTCAAGCAAATTTGGGTGTCCATTCTGTGAAAGAATAAAAGTTACGAGCAAAATACACATTTTTTTTAGCCAAAAAGTATCTTCAGGAGAATCAAAAGCGCTCGATTGGTTTTCTCGGAACGAAAAACAAATGGCGCAAACATCGTTTTTAAGGGACCTTCTAACTTTTGAGTCGATGTCTGGCTGAATTTATTTTTCGACCCGGTCTAGCGTACGGCAGCCCTGAATGACATCTGATCGAATTGTGATCTGTTAAACAACTGATCAGAGGCAATATCCAAGTAATCACAATTGCGAGTAGTACTAATTCAGCCTCAAAGTGTATTCACTTTTTCATAGCAGGGGGCGTGGCAAGTGCAGTAAAGTATATCTATTCTTGATCAGCGTTTCCATCTGAGTCGATTTAGCTATTCCCGTTTGCCTGAATGGCTGTGGAAATCATGATTACGAAAAATTAAGCGAGATAATTAAATGATATTTGACAAACGGGCTTGAAACAAGCTTCTTGGAACTAAAAATGGGTGAAATCTGTTCAAGGACACGCCTACCGCCCATACGAGTAAAACATTTAAAACGTTATATTGGGAGGGTTATTTGATGTAGTGTAACCAAATTTTTCAAAAAAATACTTGGAAAAAAAGTGGACGACTTTAAATGAGAGAGCACTATATTGAGAAAATTTTTAATGTGCTGGATTCAAATTTCACACAAAAAGAAAGAAATGGTTCTATAAATAAGTATAAGATACAAATTCGGCGAATTTCGACAAGATGGTGGATCCAGATAAAGCTTCAAACCGCTATACTTAGAGCATTATTTAAAGCAATGGAACAAAATTTCACATTAACCTTTAGAGGACCGGAACACCGATACATCTATCGGCTTTGGAGAAAAATCAATAATTTTTTGTCATAAACTCTTGTTTATCCAGGGCTTATAAAAATAAAAAAAGGAGCTCCCTACGTCCACGTACTCACGGTAATTCAAAGGGGGAGTTGAAAAATAATTAAACTTCGGTAGTTCCAAAAAATAAATCCTTTGTAGCGGAGGAGCTAAAGTAGAGGATAGGGATATGTCAATTTATCAAATTTATCACGGATTCGTAATCAGCGACCCCGAAAACCCCTAGAGTTACATTTTCACCGAATTTTAGCAATTTCATAAAATTTAATACTACAAAATTTTTCCTATCCCTTACCGGACCGGAGAGCCGATATAGGATATTTAATTTTTGGCAATGCCAAAGATAGCACCCTTACTAGTTTTATTTTCTGTCGAGGAAAAACTTATCGTTTAAAAAATTCTTAAGAAATTTTTCAATGTCAGAACTCCATTTTTGAGCTTTTTCCATCAATATTACTTTCGAATAACAGCGATTAAATCACTGCTATTAAAATATCAACCCCTTCTCGTTTTCCTATATTCGTCTATGCGTATTTTGCTTTTTTTTGATTTCCTAAAAAAAAAAACAGCTGCCCTTTTAAAATCAATTGAATTGCATATTTATTTTATTTTTTATATTTTTCGTCGATTTGGTTTCAATCGCATTTATGTTGTTATATTTTTGTTTTTGTTGTTTCCTGTAAATACAAATATTTTTATATGTATATGGTGACATACTATGCAAAGTGTTTGTGTATGGTTTTTTTTTTTACAATATCCAATTTCTCGCATTTAAAGCCACCCACGTGATTTCCTTTTACAATCACAACTTCAATCATTCGCGTACATATACGCATACATAAAATAATATTTCATTGCGGTTTCCGTTGAACATATGTATACTTAAAATAACATATAAATTTCAAATATTGCGTTCGGAAATTATTAAAAAAGTGACTGGTTTTAACGGAGAAGTTACTACTCATGCTGTGCTGCCAATAGGCAACTATGACGTATGAGTAACATTTAATTATTTAATATTAATGAGTTTTCATAATAATCTAAATAATTTAAATTCGATGTAATTTTGCAATTGTTAGTGTTCGATGCATTATTTACATTTAAATTCTCTAACGAAATATTTGCTTTCAAATTATGGCCGCTTAATAATGGAACCATTTTCATGTTATCATATATATTGAGGTTGTGAATAAGACACATCGCATCGTTAGTAATATTTCTGCATGGGATTTAAGTATGATTTTCTTTCTTGACAATTTGCTCCTTAACTTTTTTTCTTCTTTCTTTGTTAGTTTTTAATATTTTTCTTTTACTTCTTGATTTTATAATAAATTTCAATATAATTCGACATTTTTATTTCCTGTGCATTGTGCTGCAGACGTAGAGGCAAAGCACTTGTTATATAATACATAAGAAAAATTGAAGCGATTTTGCAGAAGTCAATTTATTTATGAATGCTGTAAATTTTCTTTAATCGATTGATAAACGTAATGCCAGAAGTCATGCGATTGTTGCTGCCATTTTTAATTTAACAAATAAATCAAGGAAAATTAGAATAAAAAATAAGTTCAATTTCATTATAATCCTGTCATTAAAGTTATTTCTTAAAATAAATATAATCAAAAATACTATGCTTGAGTTTCTCCAAATATTGCCATAATAATGATGGGAGTAAAGAAAGAACTATATTCCATAGTTTGTCTATTTCTTTGCTGTTCTCAGCATTTGTATAGCAAACTGTTACGATATTCACGGTTTAGAACGCAAAAAACGTAGAAAATTTTTGAATAATATCGAAAAGTTATTACAACATGAGTATTGAAAAAGTTGGAAAGTATCGAGTTGTATCCAAAAGCATCTACTTCAGTACATCATTATGATAATTGTAAAATTTAATCTTAAAGCAAGTAGTTTAAATTGCACACTCCTTTTACCATATTTCTTTTGTTACGATTTTCTGTATTTGAATCCTCGATGAAAACGAATTTATATTATTTTGTTTTTGCCTTGGCAGTTTTAAAAAATTTACAAGCCGGAAATTAAAACTCTTTGAAATTCAAACTGTTTTCTTTCTTGTTGCATGAAACTTTGAAGTATTTGTAATTTATTTCAAAGAAAAAAAAATCTCAGAAGATGTAATAAAAGTTAACTTAAAGAATTTCCGTAAAGAAATTAAAGGTATAGTAATTTAAATATTTGCTGCGAGAAAAAGTTCTTCATACTCTCTGCATTGTTGGAATAAGGTAGGCCGTTGGACTTCAATGAGAATAGGTGACGCACACGTGAACAACTGCGTAAGCATGTACGGCAAAAATTCCTTGAATTTTCTGATTCTGAAAAATTACTTGAAGAAAATGTCAAGTCAATGTGTTGTATTATTTGAGTGTGAGGCGACCATGTTGAAAAATAATCTAAAATTTAGAGAAAAAAAAATTGATTTCTTGTCGATACCAGAAATCAAATATTTTGCTGTTAGGTTTTATACACATATTTTTGTTTGGCATTTTAGTTGAGATAGCTTAATATTTAAAAAAATACTGGAATCTGCTAGAAATTTTCAAGCCGAGGTAGGCTCGCCAGATGTCCAGGCGTTCGTGATATAATATATGTTTTAAATTTCAATACAAACTGCAATAGATTTAATAAAATTTACCAAAATATTTTTTTGTCTCAGTTGCTCAAAGTTTTGCTATAGCTCAGACTCTGACCTTAATCGCTTGCAGAGGTTCGGTGTCTAGAAAAAGTGTTTGATAGTTCATTCAAGACTAGCCCAGCCGAACCTAAGTTGGCGCAAATAATCTCTCGACTAAAATCAAAGTCGAAGAAAAGGCTCAATCAATTGATAATATCCAAAAAAAAAAAAAAATGCCCTAAACCAGTCGAAATAGTGGTCCTCTGACGGTGATTTCACAAAACTCCAGTCAGGCGTAAAATATTTTTAAACTAATTTCAAAGTCGTAGGGAAGACCAAATCAATTAATACCTGTTTAAAAATGAAATTCTCTGAGTAAAACTGTACTACTTTTTCTACCCTTTTTTGACCTTACTTTTACATGGGGATCGCCTCTAATACTGGTGGTGCTTAGATGACTCCTTGCTGCTGGATTAACTGATTTCAAAACTACTTCTAATAAAACCGTTTCTTGTGTAGCGTCTTTTTTTCTCATTGGGTAATTCTTGCCGTTGATTATCACTAGGATTCGCACGTGTGGATTTATTTTTTCTCACACGCATTCGTTATAGGTTTGGTGTTTCACGTTTATTTCACTGTCTTTGTGTTGTGATCAAATCGATTGCTGCATACTAGGCTTGGACAAAATGTATCGATTATCGATATTTACGATATTTTTTTTTTTGATAATTATCGGCGATATTTTTTATTTTGATATATCGAAATTTGATTTTATTTTTCGACTATCGAATTTAGATATTTTTGGGAACCAGCCTATTAAGATAAATTTTTTTTGTACTCAAATAAATGCAACCGTGAAAAGTTACATAATCGCTAGTAAGAATAGAATTTTGTCAGCAAAAATATCGGTTTTCGATTAGTGATACATCCTATATTTTTTCTCTCGATATATTTCGATCCTGTTTCGAAATATTGATCATCGCTATTTCGATATTTTTTATTTGCCCAACTCTACTACATAGGTACTAACTGCCTTCCTCTGCGTATTGCGAAGAATTTTATATTCATTTGCGGTTGCATGACCAGAATCGGTTGATGTTGCGTTAGTGTTGGGCAAATAAAAAACACTATCTATAATCGATATATTTTGCCCAAGCCTAGTGCATTCAGTGTCCTTACATAACCAACTTAAAAGCTTTGCATTGATCGATCAAAGTAAGAAGTTTGTATGAAATTGCTTCAGAAGGTTTTTGTTTGTTTTTTTTTTTTTCTTACTTCAAAGTGGCATATATCCAAAATGTTGACATGTTTAACCTCAAACATCTAATTTTTTCTAATATAATCTTGCTTCAAAAATCCTAGTGGTTATTGCTTTGTGTTATCAAATATGCAATAAAGACTTGTAAGATGACACTCCTCTACTCTCAGTGGAAAATTTACACACATCAGAAACACTCAAAAAATTAAAATAAAAATAGAACCTGAAATTGGGTCAACGAAATGTCAACAGCAAAAATTGACCCCTTCTACTAACGAATATAAGTACTAAAAATATAAGACCTAAAAACGCATTCATGCGATATTGACTTGCATACGTGTTTCACTGCAATATACGAAAGACAAAAATACTCCTTTGCTTTTCTCTAAATCGTTGCAATCACTTGCATACCTGCGCTGTCAAATTCTTCATTTTATTGTGATTTCTTTATAATATCTTCTTGTTGCATGTGTCCACCTGTTATTGCTGCGGTTTTTTTTTTATTTTTGTTTTTTGCTTTTCACTTTTGTGAGTGACTGCAACGCATTACAGATATTGTCAGCTGTCATTCTCAAAGTCCTCAATACATCAACTCAAATCTTAAACAGAATGCAATGGTAGTCAACGCTTAAGTGAGCAAAATACGCACATAGATGTGAATACGTAAATTTTTATCTGGATTTTTCTTGCTTGCAAATTCTGTTTTAATTCATTGTGTTAGTCCTTACAAGACACCTGGCAGGCTGTGATTGTATAATGACAACAGTTTTGCCAGTCATATGCGTTTTGTTTAATCCAAATAGTTTATATTTTAGCATGCTGTGTCTTCATCACCGTTTATAATCATGTGTTTACGGCGCCAGGACTCTTAAGTAAATCCAGACCACATTTTGAAAAAAAAACAAAAAATTTGTTATACATTCCGCTTATGCCAACATTTGGCCAATTGTTTGCAGTAGCACAGTTTACAATAACGATATTGAGGCAGGAATTCAGAATGTCAAGCTGGCAGGATACTGCTGATGCAATGGTACCACACAGTTTAGCTGTCATATTTTTTTCTCTTCGTCAAGCGAACGCATGCTGTGTTTTTTTGCATGTAGACTTCACTGGCAAGGTAAGGAGGATGTTTTCATTTTCTTTGTTGTTGCATTTTCCAATTAAATCTTCCGCCGATACATTTTTGTAATATGAAGTAATCGGTGTGTTTGCAAAACGTTACAATAAATATTATTTGTTTGCCTTGTTGGGCCATTTATTTGTGTTTGTCTCCTCTGTTATATATAATTTTTGTTTTGATTTGTAAAATGCATAAGATACCTGTTGCCAATAGCACCACACGTCTTATAAAATTGTTAGAAAATCATATGGCTATAGAAAAAGCGGTAACTAAAAATAAATTTCCTACAATATTGAGTTAACTGCAGGGAAAGATATTAAAAAATTCGTTAATAATAATTTGTGCTGACAGATGTTATACTTGGGGATTTATATGCACCAAAAAAATTAAAAATATGCGCATATGTAATGCATTCAGAATAGAAAAATATGCAGCTAAATATAATACTACTATATTTACCTACATACAATTATTTTAATTCTTGTGTAAAAATAACGTACAACAGGTCGTATGAGTGATCATCATAAATCTGCTAAGTATAAATAAACGAGCCAAAATTGTACGTAAATATGGTGGGCGGCTTTAATAAAAAATTCATATTTTCTAAACATATGGCGGGAATTTTTATCTGAAAGCAGTTGCATTGTTAAGATTGATAGGAGAAAAACATGTAAAAAAATCATAAAAAGAAAAACGATGCTATGTCGGAGATATTTTGGGAAAATATTTTATTAATAAAAAAATTTATAATTTTAGTATTAATTTATTGAATAAAAAGCGTTATTCAATTTGTTAAATATTTTTTTGCTAAATGACTGAATTATTTAAAGCAAACTATGTTTTTTTTTATAAAATTAAAGAAAGTTTTAGCAAAAATTATGGATCTTAATTTTTTTTATTCTATTCTTCATATGTTTTGTGATATTCCGTTTCAAAACATTTTTGAAACAAATTTTACAATAACTACTTATAACTTTTTTTGAAAATAATTTTCTTGAAGCTTACATATGCTCAAAACTCAGCAGCAAAAAGTCAAAAAAGCAGCGATTGTGAACAAAATTAAGATTGGGCCTGATTATAATATTTCTAAAAACGGCATTACGATTTTCATAAAAAATTTGTAGATGTTACTTTTGAAAACAATCATCAATACAAGTTGTGTCACTACACTGGCAAAATTGTTGAAGGGCGTGACGTCACCCACAGTATCTGTAAATAGTATAATATGAAAACTAATAACGTAATTGGTATGAAATTTATTGTAAAAGATATGCGTGCCATTAAGTATTTCATGACTAAAAGTGGACGCAACAGTATATGTGGGCGTGGCATCCCGCATACAAGCTATCAAATTTTGAATGTTATATTAAGTGAGAGAAATCCCAATAAAAATTGGTGCAGAAATGTTTAATATTAAGTGAAAATCGACGCTATAGCATTAGTGGGCGTAGTGCTTCCCATATTCAAAAAAAAAAAAAAAAAAGTTGTAAGCGTTACATTAAGTAAACTATTGCAGCAATTGTTATGCAATTTAATATTGATAGTTTACTTGCTTGGTAATTATTTCTAAATTCAAAGTAGACGAAATAGCACCAGTAGGCGTGTCACTTCCCAAATAAGTAAAACACTTTAAATGACATACTATCTAGTGAATTATGTTAGTAGTAATATTAATATTTGTTATAAAAAAGTTGTTTATAAAAAGCTATATCTAGATCAGAACCGGGCTGGATTGTACAAGTGGGTGTGTCACCGCCCTAAATTTTAAAACTCGTTAAGGCTTCTGTGATAAAATTTGGTACTTAGATGTCGATCACGAATGAAGTTTGTTGAACTGAAAGTAATTGGATTTGAAAAAGTGGGCGTGTCACTTTTTGACCTTTAAATTTTTTCTTGAAATGTTTCACTATTTTTCAACATATCAACATATTCCATTTTTCAACATTTTTTCAACTCAATCGGGTTTACCATTATTTTTTTCAATATTTTCTGTATTTTTTGACTTTTTCGGCGATTTTCAGCTGATCCAGCATTTTTCAACCTCCTTCAACTTCTTGAACTCTATTCAAGTTATTCAATCTCTTTCAATTTTTTTAACACTATCCATAATTTTTCGACTTTTCAGCTTTATATCAACCTTATCCATTTATTTTTGACTTTTTCAACTTTTTTCGGAATTTCTCAACATTTTTTAAATTTCTTCCGACCTCAGACAATTTAAAAAAAAAAATTGTTTGCACGAATCGCTGCGAAATTCGGTTAATTGCTGTATTTCGACAGCCGTTTGTAAAAAGTTTTATCGAAATTGGAACAATTTCAACCGATTCTGAATATGATTTAAAAAGTAATTGTTCTTGGGATAGATCTTTTGCTAGTTTATTTTTCATTATAAATGTTTATCAGTCCTAAGGAAAGTTTTTATTTATTTGTTAGTCCTTTCAGGACACCTGTCAGGCCATGATTGTATAATGACAACATTTTTATCAGTCATATGCATTTGGTTTTTTATTTTTTTTTTTGAAATAGTTTACTTTTTTATCATTTTCTTGTACCATGCTGTGTCTTCATCACCGTTTATAATCGTGTGTATACGGCGCCAGGACTCTTAAGTAAATCCAGACCACATTTTGTACAAAATTTGTTATGCATTCCGCTTATGCCAACATTTGGCAAAATTTTGCAGTAGCAGCAGCGACAGCACCACAGTTTACAATAATATGGTATGCAGGCAAGAATTCAAAATGTCAGGCCGGCAGGATACTGCTGATGCAATGGTACCACACAGTTTAGCTGTCATATTTTTTTTCTCTTCGTCAAGCGAACGCATGCTGTGTTTTTTTGCATGTAGACTTCACTGGCAAGGTAAGGAGGAAGTTTTCATTTTCTTTGTTATTGTATTTTCCAATTAAATCTCTCGCCGATACATTTTTGTGATATGAAGTAATCGGTATGTTAGCAAAACGTTATAATAAATATTTATTCAGTTTTTTCTTGGTTGGGCATTTATTTGTGTTTGTCTCCTCTGTTATATATAATTTTTGTTTTGATTTGTAGAACGCATAAGATACCTGTTGGCAATAGCACCACACGTATTATAAAATTGTTAAAAAATAATATAGCAATAGAAAATGTGGTAACTAAAAATAAATTTCCTTCAATATTGAATTAGCTGGAAAATAGGATGTTTGAAATTTCGTTAATAATAATTTTAGCTGTCTGATGTTTTACTTATAATAGGGCCGGTACAATCAGGCAACAAAAAAATCAGAATATTTCGAGGAATTGAAATTTTGTAGATTTCATTCCAGCTCAATGATTTTGTTTACTAAAAGTTGATAAAAAACATTTGGTTCGTTTTTATTTTATAGTCATAGTCAGCATTACGAAATCTGGTTGGTTACACGAATGAGTTTGGCCGAATACGCTTTGTAACCTCAAAGGATCTTCATTTGGTCTTCTCCAAATTTTTAGTTACTAAGCTTTGTCTTAACATTCGTACTTGCGCCCAGAATAATTTTTTTTTGTTTATTTGAGCATGAGTAATTTTTATTTGTCAATGGAAAATTTCAAAACTATATTTAGTATTGTAAAATTAAATGAAACGCAATAAAAACAAGGAAGGAGCACGAGAGAAAGAGCGAGAAAATACCACACTTTATGTCATTCATACAGCGTACAATTTATGAAATGTTGCTTTTGCTGCGGTGGTGACCCCAGCAATATTTGTCACAATAGAGCAATAAATAAAATTTGTTTTCTTTTTATTGTTATTTCTTTTTTATTTTTCACTGTATTTACATCTTAAATTTCACACTCGCGTAAATTTTGATAGCAATAACTACATAAACAGCACCAACATTAACATTAGCAATGCTCGCTCGTAACAACAGCAGTGAGATACACAACACAACCAAGACAGCAGCAACTCCTACGTAATAGCGTTAAAGAAATAGATACTTGGCATAGTGTTGCAACACAAGAAGGTCTTCATTCTCCGGTTTATACCGCTATATTTTTTGTTAACCCATTGTTGTTTGGTGCGTTGATTTTTTTTTGCTTTGAAATGTGAAATTTTCAGCATTAATTTACATGATTGCAAACGGGGTTATAAATAATAAAATGGTTATTGAGAAAATTAAATCAAAATTGTCATAAAATTTAGCACCATTTTTCAATTTTGCATTAAAAATATGTGATTTAAGCTATGTGATTTTAAGCTAATTAATTTTAAATTAATTGGTTTGAAAATCAAAAAAATTGCAGTTATTTCTCCTTATTTAGTTTTGTTTTTATTTGAAGATACATGAACAGCTGGACACAGAAATAGCTCACTTTTTTAGATCTTTATAAACCGTGTATGGTTAAGAAGCATTTTTTAATTATAAATTAAAAAAAAAATATTTTTGTTGAGCTATTCACCATTTTTCTTGGAAAACCATAAAACAAATCAAAAAAAAAAAAATTAAAAAAAAAAAAAATCAAAAAATAAAAATATCAAAAAAAAAAATTAAAAAAAAAAAATTCCTTTCGGCATAAAAACTAATGAATTTTTTTTTTAATAATTTTTCACCAATTTTTTTAGTTTAAGAATAATTATTTTTTATTTTGTTTTCGATATTTTTTCTATAAAAATTTTCAATATCACAAAAAATAAAAAAAAAAATATGACGATCAACGATATTTCGTTCTCGATATTTTTTTTTTTTTAATTATCAGTGCGTGCAGGAAACAATTCTCATAAGCCGAATTTTTCGTTCAAGAGAACCGTGTGCTGGTTTCATCAGCCTTGTGTTGGAGTGTAGTGTACTCTTGGGGCTAGAGCGAGGTCGAAACGTAGCCTTAACTCTCAGTCTAGATCTGACATAAAGTTCGCTTATTGTTAACTAAAATTAATCCTTTTGTTCCTTTCGTCCCAATTTGTAACTCAAAAAATGTATCACCAACCTGCTGTTAAAACAATGAAACGCAATGTTAACAAATGGACAATGTCAGCACCTACGAAATTAAATAAAACGATGAAAGGATTTGCTTAGTCAATAGATTAATATAAATGAAAATATGAAATGATCACAAAGTGAACGCATTTAGTAGAAGACCGCCATTCGGAGGCATGTTAAAAGCTAATGCAGCTGACGTTAAAAACAAAAACGAGTCAACAAAAACGCGATACTGCCAGTGTGAAATGCATTTCTAAAAATGGCATCTAAATGAAATAAATGAGATAAATGAAAAACGAACCGTTTTTGATGGCAGTGTGAAAGCTTTATAACAAAGAAATTATGTCGGCTTGTGTTTAATTCATTGTCTTTCACTTATAACGCTAAAGTAATTAAAATAAACTTTAACAAATTTATCGTCAATGAAGACAGTATTAAAAAAAACGATATATTGAAACAAAACATAGCATCGGCGTTTTTATCTAATCGTCTTATATTCGTTGTCAAGTTTTTGTTACACATTTCATTTAATGTTTTTCAGCATTAATACGCACTATGGTGTTTTTATTTTGTTTTTGTGTTTGTTTGTTTCGTTTTTGGTTTTTATTGTAAATAATTGTATTCAGTCAACCATACATGCTCACGCGAGTAACTAACGCAAATACAGATTAAAGAACAGAGAGCCTGCTAAGTTCTGACATAGGAATATTTGTTGCTAGTGTCATCTGCTGTGCGTCAGAGCAGTGTACGTCACGTGAATAGGTTGGCTTATTAAAATGTCACGTACTTAATAATTTAAGTTCGCAACAGCAGGCGAAGGCATGGTACATGGGAATTTGACTTAATGACACAAAAAACAATTTTTTTTTTAATTTAAATTTCGAAAGAGATTGAGATTGTCATAAAAATGAGTTTGCCAATTGATTTTTTGAATTAAACATTATTTGTATAACGACAAAATTTTTTTGTGAAAAAGTTACTTTTTAAGGAAACATAAATTTTTCAAAAAAAACTTTCCATAAAAATAATGGTCAGAAATGGGCCAAATTAATAGCAATAAAACTCACAAACTGCTGTACTTGTTAGCCTTGCCACCTTACTGGCTGACTTAGTGGGTGTGTAAACATGTTTGCATGTGTGTGTGTATGTAGCTACGCGTATAGATTTTTACTATATTTTTTTGCTATATTATGGAAATTTTTTTTGTTGTTTTGTTTTGTTTTCTTGTAAGAAAACTATTTTTAGCACCCACGCGCATATGAATCAGTTGGTTGTATCAATGAATGAGACACTTTGCCAACAAACTCCCACAACAAGAGCTATCGAAGATGGCATCATGGCCTTGTTGTAGTCACATCCTTACGACCTCACACCTCACGCAGCTAGTATTCTGTGCGCGTATCCTTTATACTTTCGGATAGGAGACAAAACGTAGTCACGTCGTCACTCGCCGCTGCCATAGTGAGAGCAACTTATAGTTGAAAATACTAAAACTCAAGCGAATTTAGTGCTAAGTCAAACCGGATGCAAAGTGTGGGAAAATACCAAGTCGTCTGGTTGCGCTAGTTTAATGTTTTCTGAGAAAAATGGGAAAATATTTGCACTGAAATAAATGGAAAATGCTTTAATTCAATCATAAAAGATGCAGGATGTACAGGTACTTGGATGTAAATAAATATAAAGTCAGCACCTAAAAATATGCAACAAAATATGTATAATTTAAAATTAATGAAATTTATAGTAGTTTTGTGTTGCATAGTTTTAGGCTTCACAAGTTTTCAATATTGTCTTCAACGTCAAGTTCAATAAATTTTCAATTTTTTCTCTCCGTGTACTTATATTGGAAGTATAAAAATTAGCTCGTAGGCGTACGATGACTATTTTGTTTTTATGCCTTGGCACATACGATGATCCATTGTTGTGCATTGTTTGTGTTGTTGTTTTTGCTTTTGTTGTTGTTGTTACTGTGCTTGCTTAAAACATCACATGATGGGGTCGGTCATCCTATCCTATTTACCAGTTGAAGTGGCAGCGTAATCAAGCCATCAATTTGATGTCTGGTGACACTCGCTTAAAGCGATGGCTGCGGTGCGTGATGTCATCGCTCGCAGGATATGATACGAAAGTGATTACAGAGACAACAATGAATGTGGCGTGTTGTTAGCATAAAATTGAAAGTTGAGGATGTGATATTTTTACGCATGTTTTTTTTTTTTAATGATATTAGCGTTTTTGAAACTTACGAAAATTGTTCCTTCATCCAATTGAATAAAGTTGATTTTAAGGTGAAGAGAAAATCAATTTAAAAAAATTTGAATTTAAAAAAATTACTGTTTTATTAGTAATTTTATTCCGCTTGAGAAACTTTTTCAATCTTTCAAATGCACCGTTTACGGTTCACGGATTTCGGAGAAAAAAAAAACTATCGATATAATTCATAGCGGGTTTTGAAGAGAAAGGGTAGTACTTTCAAATGCTATAACGAATTTTGATGACAAAAAAAAATTAATTTCAGTGCAGTTTGACATTTTTTTAGAAGATCTTCTACGTTAGTTTCTGCGTAGAACTTTATATTAGAAAATCATTAAGTTACGTACTGTACTGGGCGTAAATACATAAAAATTTATTTCTGTCAAAAAAAATATTTCTTATAATAAATTATTTTACATACATTTTTTTCTATACCGATTTCCTCAATCATAAAAACTTGAAAAATTGAAAAATTACTGTCGCTAGCAAGCAAAAATTCTCACTTAACTCTATCCATTCAGAAGTAACAAAAATATATCAAAATAAGCCAATTTGCTCAAGGCTCATTTTAAGTCAATTAATAGCTTTTTCAGTATACGAAATTTTTAAGAAAAATTCTGCGATGAGTTGTAGCTTTTAAATGACAATTTTATACAATGTCTTTTAGCAAAACCCAAGCAAATACATTGTCGACCAATAAATTTCTATAATATCGAATTGTATTGATATGGTAGTTTATCAAATTAATTGTATGCCAATAAATTCAAATGTCAAAAATTCGCAAACTTAAATAACAAAAAATAAAAACTTAATAAAAGCGCGGGCGAAACCATTGATACCATCCTCCATGCAAAGATTTTCCAAGAAATAATAGGAAAAAAAAAATGCTGAAGACCAGCAGTAGTAGTTAAAGAAGTTATGGTCTCAAAGTATTAGCCAACGTGGGTGTAGCCAAATAGTAGCAAAAAAAAAAAAAAATGCAGAAAAAAAAATAATCGAAAAATGGCACAAAAATAAAGTGATGACAAAATTTCGAAATTTTTGTCATTCTGTAGAATTGCAGTAGAGAGAGAACGCGCGCTAAAATCAACATTTGAATGGAAAAGTGCAGTGGAATGAGCGTAAATTGAGTTCAAAGTAAAAGCGTAGTATTATTGTGCAATATTATTGAATGGCGCCAGACAAAATTTAAATTATTTTTCATTGAGAAAAAACTGAAAATCAAATGTATGTATCGGATAGCATAATAAATGCTAACAAAAGGTCAACATATAATAAATTTGCAATAAAAGTTCGTACCATAGAAAATAGTTTCAGATACAGAAATTGAGGCAAATTTATAATTATTTAGTTCAATTCAATGGATGTGCTAGTGCATTGTGGGATTTTTCCATTTCCAGCTTATAATGTGAAAATTTATTGGGAAAAAATTACATGAGATTAAAAATGTCATGGATAAAAATGACATTTTATAAAAATGTCATCATGTAAAAATTTCATGAGATAAAAAATGACATGAGATAAAAAGGTCATGTGATTAAAATGACATGAGATAAAAAGTATCATGGGATAAAAATCTCATTGTACGGAAATATCACTAGATCAAAGTCACATATGTAAATCAAAATGTTAATTTGGCAAAGTGCTCAAAAAATGATAGCAAAATTTAATTTTTACGAACAGAGGACATAGAAACAAATAACATCAAAAATCTCATGTGACTAAATTTTGGAGAAAAAGAACAACCAATAACGTCATTTAAGCACTTGTAACTTTTGACTAATGCATTTTCTGCATTGCTTATAATATAAAAATCTTTTGAATGATACTTGTAAATTTCTTATAACGTTAAAATTTAATGCGATAAAAAATTTTATTGCACGAAAATCTCATCAAATCAAAATCGACTTAATTAAAATTCTTATAATACAGAAACTAGTAGAAAAAATCCTTTGGATAAAATCGCATTGAATTATTGAAAAATTTTATCTTGAAGCAACAAGTGACATAAACAAAAATGAGATTTCTAGCAGCAAATATCTCATACGACTAAAATCTTTCAAAAAACTTAAGACGAAGAAATTTCCATCTAAATATAATCAAGCTTGATTGCACACTTTATCTCATGCACATTTTGTGATTAACTCATTGTTTATAACGAGTGGTTCATTAAAGATATTTTCTTCAGTAGGGATTTTAGGACGGATGTCGTGTCAAACTGTCATGATATTTTTGTTGAGTATTGTTTGACATTTTATCATAAATAGACTTACGCCAGAACAACGTCATGATCAAGATGTTTGAGCTCATCGATGAACTGACCTTTGACGCGTAAGTGCGTATGATATTTTATTCCTTTTCTGCAGTTCTTGGCATTGTCGAAGCTTCGTATTTATACGGAATATTAGACAAAATCGAAAACGCATGGTACAATTTTAATAGAAATGTAAAAGTTCAATAACAGCTTTGAGTTAAATTTCTTGAAAAATATAAACATAGGGTTTTTTCTCTTTATTTTTGCAATCGAAAATTCTTACTCTTTGTATGCTATCGTAATTATCTCTTGTGTTTCAAAGGATATATTTACTAGAACTAAGAGCTGCATGAATTTTTCGCAAAATTTTAGTTATCAAGAACTAAAATCATAGTGACCTTTAACTATATATATTACTGTTATATAGAATTGAGTTCTTTTCATCAAATTGCAAACTTATGTTTTCACTGTATTTCAATTTTATCGTGCTTGACATTTAATTGAATTTCAACATTTTCAGTTGATGCGCTTTGCATCTTGTCAGATAGCGTTTCTGCATATCCTGCAATACTCAGTACCACTGTGTTAGTGTTGACATGCCGCAAAGTTTGCAATGCAATGTAATACAATATCAAAATGTTAAAATCTACAAAATATATACAATATATATGCAAATTTTGTATAAAATTAAATTTTCTCTTTGTTTCGTATTTTACGTGTTATTTCAAATATTTACACTAAAAAAAAGGATATAATGCAATAGATTTGTTAAGTGAAAGTTTTGAAACTCAATTAATTAAGCTTTACTTAAATCTACAACACAACATAAAATCAATTTGTTTGTTTTTTTTTTTATTATTTTCAAAATTAGAAATAAAAGCATTATTTTCTCTCAGTGCACTACATTTCTATTCTAGGAAAATTGTGACCATCAAGCAAATTCAGTTGAAACAACAAATCTAATAAAAGAGTAAAATGAAGCTTGTGATAACGTTGATGTATTCTCTACAAATTAACCGAGTGCAATGTCAAATCAAATTCAGTCAAGTTCTTTTGTACGTAGTAAAACAAAACTTTATTCTATTTGTGTACCACCTGTCAGAGCATCAACTTGACCAAGTTACAAAGAGCATCCCTTGTAGTTTTTAGCAGAAGGTTTCTTATTCCCAGCATTCATTAAGTTACTCTCACTTGAAGTCAAAGTTTACCTATTTGTTGTGTATTTTTTTTTATATATTTTATATTGTATCTATTGTTTTATACACATACATGCGCACAAATATACGAACCGATGTCACTTTTACATACATACATATTAATGGGGTATTCTTCGCTAAAACGTATAGAGTTTTGATCCTTAAGGCTTATGGTTTTGCAGATCTATTTTTTCCGTAGTATTCTCCTAATTGATGATATATCATAAATAATTAATTAATCGAGATAGAAAATGAAAATAATGAAAAGAGATAGTGCAGAATGTAAATTTTCTTTCTATTAGTAGGTGGTGCCACGCCTCTGTTAGTAAAATACGTTTCCACGGCAAAACTAATCGATTGATTTTGCTAATATTTGGTTTGGAGACAGATTTTTCCCAAAAGAAAAGTTATCAAAATCTTTAAGTTTTTTAAGAGGGCGTGGCATCGCCCTTAATGGAAAAAAAGCTGAGCCGCATCGATATTGATGTTGATGAAATTTGGTATGTAGGTGAAGACATTTGTTTTGAGTGGGTGGTGCCACGCCTCTAACAGGCAACAACGTGAGCCGCACCGACATTGATTTTGATGAAATTTGGTATATAGGTGAAGACATTTGTTTTGAGTGGGTGGTGCCACGCCTCTAACAGGCAACAACGTTTTCACAGCTAAACCAATGGACTGATTTTGATGAAATTTGGTATGAGGGTAGATTGAACCTTGAAAAAAAGTATTCTTTAAGTAGGTGTTGCCACGCCCATTATAAGAAAATATGCTTCCTTAGCTAAGTAAGACAACTGATTTTTATGAAATTCGGTACAGAGCTATGTATATTGAACTCTTAGGAAGGGATAGAGATTGGGATAGGGCAACATGATGCCTTAATTTGAATTTTCGGAAACGATAGCATAAAATAGGTCTTTTACGATATAGTTTTTTAATACCAAAAAGTACTTTTTTTTTTTTGTCATATAATGGTTGAATTTTAGGCACTGGAAGAACTTTAGTCTATGAAAAAACATGGAATTAGCTTAAAAAATAATTCTTAATATCATGCTGTGTTACGAATCCTGCGATGTTTTGAAAGAAATTATTGAATTTTTTAGCTTTTATTGGTAAAATGATATTTTAACTAAACATCGAATTTGGTCAAAACTCAAATTTAAGTAATTTTTATTTTTTTAATTTTTGAAAAATTTTTATCAAAAATAATTTTTTTGAAAAATTTAAAAGAGCAAAGGATATTGAGATTACGATTTGATTTTGATGCCTTATTTACTGTCTTTTTGTGGAAATTTCAAATAATATATATGTACATATGTATGTATGTACTCGTATATCAAAAATTGCTTTGAAAAGCAAAAAATATTTTTTCGAAAGACCAACTAGTTTTTGTAAGTTTGTAATTCTTGTATTTCACAAAAATAAACAAAAAAAAAATTCTTTAATATTCATAAATTTCTAAAGTTTTATTTTTCGAAATTTTTTTTACAAAAATAAAGCAAAAAAATCAAAAAAAAATTCTTTGAATTCTTATAAATTTTATGAAATTCATTGATTTTTGAGATAAAAATCAATGAAATTGAAAACCAACTCCTATCGTTTTGACACAAAATACCCCCATACATGTAAATGTTTTGTTTTCATTGGAAACACAATATTTGCATGTGTTTGTTTTCATTTCCATGTCGTTGGTTATTGTATTTGTTTACATGTCATTACAGTTTTGTTTGTACAAAATTAACTTTTAGGAAGAGCTACCTATATATTTTATTTAACATAGAGACATTTTATTCATTTTTTTTTTTTTTTTCAAAAGGTTATTTACATTATTCATTTCTTTTTACAGACTGAGGCGGAAAAAATTTACATAAATATGCTAAGAGTACGCACAGCTATTAACGCATAATGGAGTGGTCCAAAACAAAGACCAAAGTAGCCGTTAAGACATAGACACATCGCTGAACTTTAGCCAGGTATGTTTTTATAAGCTTGTACAAATTTTAGCTTATTAGCTTAAGGAGAAAATGCTGGTCGAAATGCTAAAAAAAAAAAATTTCATGAATAATTTTTTCGTTTTTATAAAACTTAACCACGAAGCGACGTTAATCGATTTTATACAAAAATAAAACATTAACTTAAACTTTAAGTTGGCATATGTATTCCCGATTTAGATTTCAACTTTCATTTCTTAGTAAATGGAAAATGCTGGTCGGTGATAAAAAAAAACGCTCTGAGTTAGATACAAAAAAAAATTTAACAAAAAAGTTACACCCAACTTTGTATGCGTCATTGGCATTATTAACAGTCATAAAAGGTAAAAGAGATTACAATAAAAGTGAATATGCTTAGTATGATAATAAAAGCAAATACAAAAGAAAAAAAAGACAACAATTTTTTTGACGTTTTCTGTCAAGAAAAGGCAAACAATTTTCACTAAATGTTGCTGTTGTTAAAATGGCATTTCTGAGAAAAATATTGGTATTTAAATTTCAATAACAATAAAATCCCAAAAGTACACGCGCCACCAACTCACACTCTAAATGCATTAAAAAAAAAGAAGAAGACATGACAACAAGCGATAAATTCTTATTATGAAAAAGTATTAAAAATTTGCTACCTTTTGTTATGCGTATAATAGGGAGTTTTTTTATTTTCTTAAATTCATATGGTAATTTTTATCACAATATAAATGTATGTAGTATAGTACATGAGGAAATCCACACTGCAGAAAACATTGAAATTTGAATATTAAGCTCAAGCTTGATAAATCTTTTTCATATGAAAATGTACAGTAAAATCAACGTTTTCTTAAAACGAAGAACTGGAGCAAAATTTTCAGCCATAAGAGTTGGCGTCGGTTTTTAGTTTAGTTTTAGTCTTTTTGTATAAAAATGTCATGAGACAAATATCTTTAAGATTAAGTTTGAAGAAACTTAAAGCTACTTTTTTTTACAAATTAATTGATTTATGTGACTAAACAGTTGGTCGAAACGAAAACAAAAATTTTTATAAATATTTCAGAGAAAATTAAATGCTCACTGTCCAACGTATCAGTTCAATATTACTCAAGACATGATGTTGTTGTCAACTTGCATTCAAAACAAAATTATTTGTTCCTCAAAATCTATTTTATCATTTTTTAAATAGGCCCCCCCACAACTTGAAGCAACTACTTTATGAAATTATGCATTCAACATGGCATGGTTTAAGCTTTTTGTTAGATAGCTAAGAAGTCTAATAGCTGTACTAGCTGAACTCTACAATTAGTATTACTAAACTATGGTTGGGTTTGACTCGGTCCTCCGTAAATTTTTCATATCCCCATTGAGTTATAGTTTTCAGCTTCTTTGGAAAATTTTCTTTTGTGGCTTTCAGCGACTCAAGTCCACGCAGTTGGTGTTTTAGCTTCAGTAGTAGCATCAAAAATTTAGATGGAGCCATTTCAGGTAAACATATTCCCTTGAAAATTAAGCTGAGAAATCTTGCTAAATGTGGCTTTATGCCATCCCTACTCGGGGAACACTCCTATTTTATCATTTAAAGATCGGCCATTTAAATTTTGTTGAATAAATTATTTTTTTTTTTTAAGGAATAAATTTTTTATGTTAAATTGGTGCAAAAAGGCTAAGAAAAAATTATTTAAAAAAGTTATTTTTTCATTTTCACAATTTTTCTAAAATAACCTTTTTATTCGATTTTAAGCTTCAAGCTAAATAGCTATAATGCCTAATAGCTGTAGTAGCTAAAATCTTTTTTATTGTTTTCTAAAAAAATGACACAATACTTAGTGTTATAGCCAAAAATCAGGCTGTTTGGTCCTAATTCAGAACAAAAATGTTGCTGCTCTCATACATTTTATATGAAAAAAAAGAAGTTTTTTCTATCTTGAGCCGTCCTCTTAGTATTTGGATTTGGAAATTTGCTTTGCGGCGGAAACTCTGCCTAAAGTTATGTGGGTTTCCCCAAAAATAAAATCACCACCCTCATGTGTCAGCCAAGCCACACATTCGCTAACAATATGGTTTTTCATATGTAAAACGCATTCGCGATTTAGCTGTGATTTCTTTTAGGTGAATCATTAAGAGACTTTGTGGGCATTTTGTGCTATAACATTTTTATTGTTATGTTAAATATTTATATGATTATATTGTCTAAAGTTTACACTTTGTGGAAAGTGTTTTGTTGTCTTTATTTGTTCTCTCATAAAAGTGCAAAATATTTAAAACACCTACATGCGTATGCTTGATGATTAGCAAAAAAAAACGTAATGTCACATGAAAAAAGCAGCAATTTAAAAAGTTCTTCGCATTGCAACAATGACATCACTTTGCACGCCTGACATGTCAGCGCCATCACCAGTCCACAAATATCAATTTCTTTCTTGCGTATTGCCAACAACCGCAGCTACACAGCCATAAACTTTCATTCAAAACCTAAGCATAAGGGGATATAAAAAAGATAGCGACGACATTCAACTGACCACATTCAAATTGTTGCGACATTCAACAAAAAAAAAACACTGCAAAGGAAATAAATTGAGACCAAGAAAATCCTTTGCATGGAGACAATTCCAATTTGTGTGTGTGTGTAGGTTTCATTGCGTAAAAGAAATATTTTCTTTTCTCTTTCTAATGCTGCTTGGGTGTAGATGTACATACTATATGGCTGGACATACTGTCAGCATCTTAGTGTTTTCTTAGCTAAAATTTCGTTTGTCTGTGGGTTGGTTGCTTGGTTGCACTTTTGGCAACTTGTCAACAAACATTAAAAATTATCCTTACGTGGTAGTTTAGAAGGAGAAATTTATAATGTGAAATAAGAAAAGAAAAAGTATTTTTTCAGGACGTCTTTTTTATCGAATCACAGGTTTTGCTGCAACGTTAAAATCTCTGAATTCCTCTTAAGCATTTGGTTACAGTTGGTACTGGAAATAATACAAAAATTTGCTTTTATAAGGAGCTAGTGAGAGTGTTATTTTCGGCTTCGCCAATATGTTAATGCCCTACACCGCACTGACAGCAAACTTGCGAGTAAGCCTTACATTTTCATAAAAAGGGTATTTCTTTCAACCTGCTACGCTAGGTGGTTTGACTAAACGTAGCCATATAGCATTTGCAAGCTACTTGCTTATTTGGGCGGTGCCACGCCCACTTTATGTCTGTTGCTAGACCTAAATTTTTCTTATATTTGTGTACAATTTGGTTTCATAGTAGCTTCTTTGTATAATTTTTTGAATTGTTTGCTTGTATTGGAGGTGCCATGCCTTCATGTCACAAATTATCTAATTTTTGTTCAGGGCCTGTCCAAACTATTTCTAGTAACTACTAGTGTAAAATTTTCTTGCTCTACCTATATATACAGTATAACATTTCAAAGTATGTAGGGGAAAGTGGGGTACCTTTGACACTGTGGCACATTTGACTTTGTCAATTTCAGTATGAAAAAGGCTAAGGCGCCAAAAAGTTTAAATGCAGAAAGCAACTTACTTTGAGTTCAAAAAACGTTATAAACTTTGACAGTTCTTCTTCAACTCCCTTCGGAGTAGCACGAGTTTTCGAGATCCCTGATATAATTTTCGATACCAAGTACGTAAGCGTTTTGTGAATTATATGTGGTTGCTTTTGTAAATTGAGTTGGAAAATATGTTAGCATTACGCTTAAGCAACAACACAATTAAATTGCGCTATAGTAAAAAAAATTGCGTAATAATAATAAAAAAAAAATAGAAAGTCGCATCTTGAACGTTTGGGGCACATTTTACTTCTGCCAAAGGGGTACATTTAACATCTAAATATACACCACCATACAGAGAATTCAGTTGAATATGTCAAAAAGTGTGATTTAAGTGGACTGACAGATGAAATGCTTTAAAATTAACTGATAGCTTTTATGTTTTGAACTCATTTATGTTAAGTTTCTTAATTAAATTGAACGAATTAATATGTATTTTTCGTTATTTATTTTGTAATAAATCGTTTTAAAAAATGTTAACTAAGTAGTTTCCAATTTAACCAATAGTAAATTACATAGCCCCATATTTTCTGAATAAAACGCATTTGCTTGTAAGACCGAATATGAATTGTAAAAAGTGCACCGAAGTCCTAAGTCAAATGTGTCCCTTAAAAAGTTTAAAAAAATACGGTGACGTAGTTTTTTTTTAAACCTTTTTCGAGGTTTGATGCCAAATAGTCAATGTATAAAAAACAGCAGCAATTTTTAAAATCCATTATTTGTTTAAAGAAATATAGGCCTTTGAAAATTAAGTGTCAAAGGTACCCCACTTTCCCCTACTCGTATAATGTGTGCCACGTCTTCTAATCGAAACGTGTCCATTTTTTCTGGTGATAGACTGAAGCATTTCCAGTATTTGTGTTGGTGCTACGTGAAATAATTCTCTCAGTTCAGATTTTTAAGTATTTTGTTACTTTGGGAGTGGCCAAGCCTACTTGAAATAATCCGCCTACTTCTTGCTTGGAGCTTTTCCGCATCATTCCTTCATTCAACTTTTTATCTGATGCTGCACTGAGCTATTTTATGTATTTACCTTAGGTAATTCTATCAGTACCCATAGCGTTTTCAAGTTTTCGCTTGAAAGAGAGGTTACACGCCCTCTTCTCAAAATTCGCAAAATTTTTGTCCTGAGCTTTTACAAGTTTATTCCTAGTATTTGTATGAAATTTCGTTACACTATATCACATAACTCTCTCAATAAAATGTTTTAAATGTTTAACTTGTATGGGCAGTAGGCGTGTCCGTCATCCGATTTTGCCCATTTTCAAGCACAAGAAGCTTTTTTGAAAGTGTACCGAATTTCACTCAGTAATATTTCTTGGTCTTCCCGCAATCATATGTATACTTTTCTCCACCTGCCACGCCCTTTTCTATGCGTTACAAACGGAATAACAATGTGTACAACGCTGTGTGTAGGGTATAAAAATAATGGTGTAAAAAGGCGCGAAAATCGATGTTTCAAATTTGCTTACAATTTTTCTATACTAACGAAACAACATTAATTTTGCACATCACGCCACGAGTGCCTGCGCTCAGCATTTTTTTTTTCTAGTTCTAGTTTATTTAATATTATTTTGCGAAGGAAGCACCACATAGTAAGTCAATATAAAATTTAAAATATTTATAAATATACCAAGCATATAAACGTACCTACCGATAATACGAAAGAGAAAATAATTCAATTTGCAAATCCCAAACGCCTAACTCAATTTCTATAGTGCGCGTGTTTGTTTAAGTTCCCTTCATCTTCCTAAGATTCTTACTATTTTTATGCACTAATCTAGCTCAAACGCTTTACACATTTTTGCTGCTACCAGTTTTACTTGACAATTTTGTGGCATGAACTTTGAACCTTTATGCCATAAGCTCTCTTTCACATGCGCACAATATTTTAGGTCAACAACGGCGTCGTCAACAACTTTAACTTCCTGCTGCTGCTGATGCTTTCAACATTTTTGCTACACTTTCTTAAATCGCTAGTTTGATTTCCTACCTCTACGCTGTGTGTAGTTGCAGCGCCTTCTGCTGGTACTTCCTCTTCACATTTGACGTCGTCGTCGTATTTGCACATTACGTGTAAGCTGCAGTTTCTTCTACATCGCATTTATTGTCGTCATCTTTGCCATTATGTTTTCACTATAACTCCGACGACTGCTACTAAATGCTATAATTTTTGTTGATGCGCTGCACAGTACTTCGTCGGCTTGGAAAAAAGGGGACAAATTTGCAATTAAAGAGATTAAAATTTCTAATAAAATCGACATTATATTAAGCCCGTGTATAAAGATGCCCGATGCTGGCAGTTGAAGCATCGTTTTAAAAATTTCGATTCAGAGTCGGTAAAGGCGCCCATATACTGTCATCGGCATAAGTTGAATAAAAATTGAGTTCTATCAATTCTGATCCAGTGTATGGCAAATCAGTATCGGTGGAGGCGATCATATAAACTGTGTCATTAGTATTAGTTATGTTTGAAACCGCAGAATCTATGCCTCGCTCATCTAATCGATATGTGAATTGAGGTGAGTACCTTGGGTAGTTATATATAAACTTGTTATTTGGGAGAGTAAGAGATATTGATGTGATTTCGGTCTGATTATGAAAACATTGTTTAGACGAGAATTCGCCTAACTGACCCAGCGGCAAATATGTTCTACACAACATCGTTGTAGGCAGTAATCCTCTCAACTTCAGCCACAACTGTAAATTATTTTTGCAAAGGGATGACCGCTTTGTAGACAACTTGCCTACATCTCTATTTACAATGTGTAACAAACGAAAGGAAGATTGTCTTAAAACATCGCCTGTATAGTTTAGTGAGTTGCCTACATCTCCACATACAAAGCATGCAGCCAACAGGCAAGACCCCTTACATCTCCATATACAAAGCAAGCAGACTGCCTACAATTCCATATATAATGTAGGCAGCCTGCAAGCAAATACACAAAATATCACAGTGACAATTTCATTTGTGAAACATACAACACAACTACAAAATATTTTTTTTTTTTGTGACGACTTTCAAAAAAAAGTTTACTCCTACCAATTTTTTATGAAAATAACTTCTTAGTAGCCTTTTCACCACTTTTCTAAGATAACTTAACATTTTCGTGATTTTTGTTTTTTAAATATTTCTGTAAAAATTCTTTTACCAAGTATTTCATGAAATGAATGACATTTGCATAGATTTTTGACTTTTATACGAATTTCGTTGTTGCGTTTTTGGTTGTTGTGAACTTTAGATGTGGTGGGTTTTGGTCTTCTTAACACTGTACGCCAGCATTTTGTATTGTTGATTCCATTCTGCACGGCGCCCAACCACCTACGTGCCACTTTTGCTATAGCTAAGGCTACGCTCTGTAAATCTCTGCATATAAAGAAAACTTGATACCTACCTACGTTGCATACACATATGTACATGCAACGCAGCAGCAGCAGCAGTAACGCAATGTTGATGCAATCTGGAATTTGGCCAAAAGCTTTTTCTCACAATATCGCCGACTTTACTTTGTTGTGTGTTACCATGAGTCAGCTTGGTGGTTTGCTCTTTGAAAATGCCAGGATATGCTGGATGAAAATGAATCAAATGCTTTGCGCCGTAACTTGCTATTGCTGCTGAAGGCTGGCGTTGTTGTTGTTGTTGATTGTGGTCGGTTTATACCAGTAACTGTAGGTATGCGTGTGTCGTGCTTGGACATACGACTTTTCCTACGTTACATGGTTTCAGTTTCCTTTTTCTTTTCCATAGTTTAATTTTAACTATTTTTGTACGACATCACCATAGTTTAGAAATCATTTTGATGTCATCAATTTTTATTTTCACTTATGCCAAGAGAAAATATTGCATAAATTGCACGAAGTAGTAGAGGGAACTGTGTGCTCGTTTTTTGAGAAATTGTGCGTAGCGCTTCAATTTCTATTATATAAAAAATCTGATGTTTTTTCTAAATTACGATCGGTACTTCTGGCATGACAATAGTCATCAGTTCGCTATCAACCAGCGATATATTTCTAATGTAAAATTGAATTTAAAATATTTAGCTTTGATATGAAATCCTTATTACGGGAATCGTATTTTTCGCTTGGAACATATTCAGGAAAAAATTGAAAAATTTACTTTTCGTCCGATTTCCTTTATTGAGTCAGCTCATTCATATAAAGCTCATTCATCTTGATTTGTTTGAAAATTAAGAGACCGTTTCAGAGTTTAATACATATAGTACCTGGAGACTGACTATGAATCGGTTCTTCGTTTTGACCCTATATTTTGGTTCAGGAAGATGCCACGTTAACTGGTATTATTTCGGCCACTTCTGATTTGAAGATATCTTATAGCTCGTTCTTCTGCCATGTTGAATTTCATAGCGATAACTACATTAAAGCTCTTATTACAATGAATAAATTAGCTTTAGGCGTTGCAATGTCTGTGGAAAAAGTTGAAAAATTTTAAAATTATATTGAAGAAATTGGAAAAAGTCGAAAAAAAATGGAAAATGTTGAAAGAGTTTGATGAAGTCAAATAAAATTAAACAATTACATAAATAAGCCTGAAAAAAAATAAAATAGAAAGAAACTCAAAATTATTGTAAAAAATTGAAGGACGGTAAAAAAGTAGAAAAATAGAAACCATCGAAAATGTTGGAAAATATTGAAAAAATTATAAAAAACTTAAAAAGCCAAGAAAAGTTGAGAAAATTTTGAAAAAGTCCAAAACAAATGAAGAATGTTAAAAAAAAATTGAAAGAGATTGAAAAACTGGGAAAAAGTTTGAAAAGAGTTTGATAAATAATGAAACAGTAGAAAATCGCTGAAAAAGCCGTAAGACATGAGAAATAATGCAGAAAGTTGAAAGTGATAAAAAAAGTCGAATAAGAATGGAAAATGGTAAATAAAGTCGAAAATTTTGAAAAAGGTCAATAAAAAAGCCGAGAGTAATTGAAGAAGTCGAAAGCAATAGAAAATGTTTAAAAAAGTTGAAACCAGTTGAAAAATGTTGAAACCGTTGAAAATCGCTGAAGAAAAAGTGTGGAAAATATTGAAATGACACGCCCACTACTCCAATTCTGAATAGACTATATTCGTGGTCGGAATCCGCATACAAAATTTTAATAAGAAGTCTTATAATTTAGGGTGGTAACACATCTATACGGTACAATCTAGTCCTATTTTGAGCCAGAAATAGATTTTTTTTTTTTAAACAAATTTATACCAAATAGTTCGCTTAACCCTTTTACGGTCAAAATAAATATAGCTAGTAGATTTTTGTCTCGGAAATTTTGGTTTCTGAATAATTTTGGTACAAGAAACTCAAATTTGAAGTCCGATTTCCAAAATTTTTATTGGTTCGGCAGCCAGGTGCAAGACCGTCAAAAAACGGTCTTAACGAAATATACAAAAACATCGGTGCGACAAATATGTGATTTATAAAAACATAAGCAAAGACCTTCTGCAGAGCGTCTTGCCCGTTAAAGCGTTAAGGTTTTTTTAATTGTATGGGTGTGCCACGCCTACTTGTAGTATTTTTGTCCGCTTTTGATTAAGTTCTACCTTATAGCAAGTAAACCACCTGCAACAGCTAAATTTCATGCCAATTACTGCAATAGTTGACTTAAAATAACGCTTGCAATGTTTTGTGAGTAAGAGGGTGCCACGCCTAAAAGATGCAATTCCATCGAATTTCATTTAGTTTCAAATTCAATAGTAACCGATATCACTACACCAAATTTTATTAAAATTACTCTCATGGTACTTTAAACATAAATAACATCAAACATTTTTTTGCTTGTATGGGAGGTACCACGCCCACAAATTTATCTGCCATATCATATTTAATAACGTTTATATATTGTGGTTGAAGTTTTGTCAATATAGTGACTTAGCTTTTATTGATGATTGGATCAACTCTAAAATTTTTATGAAAATCGTATGTGCCATTTTTCGCGTAATATTGACTCAAAATGTTCGATCGTTAAAAAGTGGCACGCCTACTTTTCCACTTCCGTCTACTTTAAGTACCATTTAAAATATTTATGGCTTACATTCATCGCGATATCTTGCATGGTCTGCGAGATATAATTATATTAAAATTAGGGACGGTGACTGTAAGTCTTTAAAATCAGGAATCCTTTTCCAATCTTAATTTTGCTCACATGTGTACCAGTTTCCCAAATTTCGTCAAAATCGCTTCAGCCAAGCAAAGCAAAGCAAATGTACTAGATATACCACAAAAGACCGAAATTTTAAAGTTGTGCCATGATTTAAAAAAAAAAAAACTAAAATCGTTTTTCAAATTTTTGAGCTTTAAAGGAGATATATAATACAGAATAGTGGCACTTCTGTAATTTAATTCACAAAAAAAAGTCTTCCTTCATTGCCATCAAAAAAAATTCTTTTTTGTAGAATCACCCTCATTTAAATAAACTTTGTATTATTACATTATTTTATGTTAAAACTCTTTTCATACGGAATTGCTGCCGACCCGACTTTCTTTGTTAAATGTAATTTTGCAAGTGAAATTTACAAATTCATTAACTTTTGCACAATAATTTGTGATAATTAACCAGCATATTGCTGATCCACTTAATTTTGCAATTGTTGGCAATCGCATTTTGCCAATTTTGAATTCTGTTAAATTTACCATATTCATTTAACCTACTTATGAGTTCTTTAACTGCAAAGTCAAAGAACTCATTGCGTGTGTTAAATGAATGGTTGATTTAATGAACTCACTCGTAACTTGTGTTAATTTATGCAAGTAAATTTAAATATTTTCAACCCATGCAAAAGAAAAAATCCATCCATTCTGAAAAAAAAACTTCACATGAGTTTTTTTTTTCCTTTATATTTTACCCTCGTAGAAACGCTTATTAACACTTTAGTTAAGTACTTTGATGAATATAAAATTGTTTTGCCTTTTTAAAATGAACAACAAAAATTGAATCAACCTGTTGAAATGTGAAAGTGTAACACCTTACGTTTAATGATGGTCTCTGTAGAGTGTTTGCTTTTTGTTGTTGTTTTCTTTAGAAAACACGTAGGTTTTTTATAAGCTAACAATTTGTTAAAAAAAAAGATTTTGCATTTTTCTCTTAAGTTATTTGAAACAATTTCCATAAAGAAAAGGTTAAAATTTGCTCAAAGATCAAATAATTTAGTGTACCTACTAAAATGAAAATCTTAATGGGAAAAATAAATCAAAGTTGTACATGATAAAGTATCATACAATATAATTAAATTCATAAAGAAAATATATGATATAAATATTATTATGTAAATATGATATAAATATTATTATATATGTAGGGTTTAATAAAATTCACATTTTTTTAGTAGACATTACTATTTATTTAATAACCTTTCTTTGTTTTATTCTTATTACAATTGTGTTACATATTTTAGTTTCACAGTATTTTAAGTTCAAATTTCTTTCATTTCACATTTTTCTTTTCAGTTAATTTCTTTTTGTTTTTTTTTTTTTTTTTTTTTTTTGTCTATGACTAACTAAAAATAAGTTGACTCCAACTCGATGGTTGATAATGTCAGGTCTATTTCAAATTTTATTACTGATTCTCACACATTTCACCGCTTTGAAAAAAGCATATGAAATGGCTCAAATGCTAAGACACACGCGAACGGCTACACCCGAAAACACGTCTGTACTCGTCAACGGACACAACGGAAGAAGATTTATTTTTCCTACGTTTTTATTTTAATGTTTTCACGACAGCTTCCTCACAACGACTACTTCGTCCGTTCGTTTTAAATTATCATGGCGTCTAGTTCTTATTCGTTTTTTTTTTTCAGTGATGCCTACTTCGTGCCTGTTATCTGTAAAATCCTATTCCACATCTATCAGTCTGTCAAATTCAATTAGTATATTAACCTGTCAAATCAGGTGCCACATATGTCAATCTATTGAGTCCTTTCCCACGTATGTCAGTCAGTCAAATCCTATCCTACATATATGATATAAGATTATTGCAAAAAGAATATAGACCTTAAGCTTAAGACAATCTGATGGAAAAAAAAAATCGGGTGAGTGCAAGCTCACGAACATATATCACATATCCTCCCTTCGAAAAGTATATAGTACTCAAGCAGCATTGAAAACCTTATTAAAAAAAAACTACTATAAGAAAGTACTCATCAAGAATCAGCATGTATAAAAATTTATCGGAAATTCGTAAGATTTCGAAAAATTATAAAAAGGCTAAATGAAAATTTTAAGTTATTGTGTAAGTGATAAAAATATGTTTTGTCAAAACTCTCACCTTTAATCACTTTATTCGCCAGAACTATTAATTTTCAGTAAGAATCACACGGAGATTCCCAAAGTTGGTCAGAATATTCAGAAGAATATTTTTTTATTGGAAAATTTTTTTGTTTTTTCTAATACGTCATAGTTAGATGATATGCCTAGCTACAAGTCAGCAAGTTTTAATTAAAGCTAACTCTTTTCTGCAGAATTACTGCTGAACTTTGCATTGAGGTATTTTTCGACCTTTTGCTTTTTTGTTTTGCTGAAAAACGTTGAGCTGCAATATCATGGTTGACTGAATATTAATTTTGCCTACTGAACTGCTACTCTCAACTTGAATTCGCTTGGAGCTGATTGCGACTACTTGCGTTACATTGGAATTTTAGCAAAAAATAAAACCATTCGACAAAATTTTGCGTTTCTATTTTAAGTCATAAGAGTCACGTGGAGTTAACATTTGTGCTAACGTTTCTTAAAATGTCAGCTTGTTGAAAATCAATTTCCAGTTAATTTTTAACGCTTTTTGAATTTGAGTTATTGACGTACGTGAAGCATTTCGTTAACATATGAGCGCACTTTGCTGTATCGGACATAATTTTGTTAATTTAAGTGTTTTTCTTTTTCTGTGAAATTTTTTGTTAACCATTGATTTTTCTTTTCGTTCAAACTATAAATATATATTTATATTTTTATATAAATATTTCATTTCAAAATATTAAAGAAATAAAAAACGATAATCGTTTAGTTTTTAGCTGTCTTGCTATTAGGCCCAGCTCTCATATAAATATCTAGATAAAAGCGATATACCTTTTTATCGCATGCGATTGAGTGAAAGTTTTGTTGACGATTTCGTTCTATATTACAGATCCTTTTAAATGATGTATAGAAATATATATGGGACGCTCCATGTCAACCGGGACAGTGGTCTTCCCACTGAGCACAGCGGAAAAAGTTTTTAAGGTGTCCAAATGTTCGTATGCTCAATAGCTTTCATATGAGAACGGGTGTTTTCGAACTTTTTTTTTTAAGGAAATGGCGACCAGAAAACGACGCCTACACATAGATATCTATGTATAAATAGTCAGTTGGTAAACAGTCATAATCATAATCTCTTAATTTTTTTCTTTTGTAGGAGAGCCTTTGAAGAGAGGGAGTGCAGTGTATACTTTTTTTTCAATAGTAGGTGGTGCCACGCCCCTAACGGAAAATACGGCTAAACTAATGGACCGATTTTAATAAAATTTGGTTTGGAGATAAACTGAACCATAAGAAAAGTAATTAGAAGCTCTAAGTTCTTAAATGAGGCGTGAAATTGCCCTTAATAAGAAAAAGCTGTTTCGGTTTGATAAAATCTGTTACGGTGCTAGATTGAATCCTGAGTAAAGATATTTCTTTTGAGTGGGTGATGCCACGCAATAAGAAAAAAACGTTTTAACTGCTAGGTATGTTTTTTAAAAAAAAAATGACTCGCCTATAATAGATAAATATATTGGTAGAGCTAAATTAAGGGACCTATTAGATCCTGAGCAAATTTCATCAAAATCGGTCCATTAGCTTTTTTTTTGTTGTACAATTTTACTCAGCTCATTAGTATAAATTTTATTATTAAATTAAATTCGACTAAATTGCATCAGTGGGCGTGGCACCTTCCATATTTTCAAAAATTTGTAAGCTTTACTCAAAGTGAACTATTGCAAAAGTTGGTATGAAATTTAATGTATTGGAGGTGGCTTACTTGCTATAACAGTTATCTGAATCGAAAGCGGTCAAAATAACTAAAGTGGGCGTGGCACCTACCTGTTTGAGAGAAATACCTTAAATGGCAAAGTAAGCGAAATACTATGTGTGTACAATCATGCTAAAATTTCTTGTAACAATGTTGCTTATGAAAATCTATATCTGTATCAAAATCGGGCTGTATTGTGCCAGTGGGTGTGTCACTGCCCTAAATTTTAAGAATAATTACGGCATATCTCATGAATTATACAAGCTATTTTGAATAAATTTGGTATGCCGATGACGAATAAAATTTTGTTCCCAACTTTTTCAACCTCTTTCGACTTTTTTAGACCTAAAAACCTCTCACCATTTTTTTTAACATTTTTAAAATTTTTTCGTGTTTTTCGATTTTTTAGCCTCTTTCATTATTTTCCATAATTTTTTTCGACTTTTTCAACCTCTTTCAACTCTTTGTATACATCTTTCATTCTATTTCTATATTTATCCGCCATTTGCTTATCATATTGATTTTAGTTTGATACTTTACTTTCATATTTGCATCTCATTTTTATTTACTTTACTTTGATATTTATATCTCATTTTCAAGACTAAATAACATTTTTAAGGTATGCAAAAAATCATCCAAAAATTTTCCGTTGCTATTTAAAGTAAAAGCTGTCTCATGGGGTAAGCATTTGCGCTAACCTTTATCTAAATGTCAACTTATTGAAATGTCAATTTCCAGTCAATTTTTTTGCGCAATTTAAAATTCGCGTTGATGCTGCCATACGCGAGCCAATTTATTTACATATGCGTTTTTTGTTTTCACATAGCATTTATTAGATATTATTTATACATAAAAATAAACAATTTTCATGCTTGTTTACTTTCCCTTATTTTTTTATTTCCTTCTCGTTTTCTTTTTCTACAATTTTCACTCAATTTTTCATTAGTTCAATTTGTAAATGCAAAAAAAAAAAAAAAAAAAAATAAAAAAATATTTCAATATTTCGCATAAACAAATATGGGGCTAAAAATGGTGAAATTGGTTGTCCTTACAGAGCAATTGCTGTCACAACGCCACTTTATTAACGGCTGAAGAAAAATGTAAAATTGGAAATGTTCTTAAAATAGTGTGTACTTACTATATATTGGTAACTGAGGGATACAGAGCTGTTTTGAAGCGCCTGAAATTATGCACTTGTTGTGTTGAAATTTAAACTGTAGTTACATGCAACCAACATATGTTCATAATGTTGCATAGTTTTAGGCGCTCATTTTGAAAATTTTGCAGTTGATTGCTCTGCCAAGAACAAAACTACCTGACACATGACTTTAAATATGCAATATTTGTTTTATTAAAAGTCAAAAGTACATCATTTGGGTTACTGTCTGCAATTACACTATAGTGAACTTTATCTGCAGTACATGTAGCTGTGTAAATATTACATGAGCTGCAATTACACTGCCATGTATTTTCTTATTAAAACATTTGCCATCAAGAACTTTCTCAAATTTCTATTTACCGAATTGTGTACAATATCACTCATACGCAAGCAATTTCAGTTGCGATGTTGAATTTGAAATGTCTACAGACTTTAATATTTTCACGTCATTGTGTTAACAATTGTTAAATGTAGTAGATGAAGTTGATATGAGTGTGATTAAATTGATAAAATGTATAACATCGCAAAAATAAAAATATTTTTTTTAGGTAAAATTCATTGTTATCTTATGCCATTCCAGTGGTGGTAGTAAACAGTTTGTGATCATAGTTTCATTTCGAATAATAGATTCAGATTGGTAGCTGCCGCTAAATATTGCCCATGGGGTGATATTTAAAATAAAATAGGTGCTCAAGACACCTATGACACCAAAAACATAATAAGGCAACAGTAACAGTCGCATGCACTATAAAAAGCATATGCTGCTACGTGTAATATAGAGTGGCCGATAAACCATAAAAGTACCGTAACCAATATAATCATATCATAATCAGCAAATTAGTAGTTTTTATAAGCATACAGTGGTCTACGGGGGAATCAGTGTTTGAATAGATCGACTACAAAAGCTGAGTATACGGATATGAGACAAGACAAGATCAGACAAAAGCGGGTTCGAAAACATAAAAAGTATGCTTTGGGAAGATTTTGGCCTTTATTTTTCGTACATAAACTTTTTCTCTAAAAATAATTAGCGCAGTTGTACTTAAAAGGTGTACGAAAAAATTCTGAAATTTTAACCACCCCCTGGTTATCCACTTATACCCGCTTTTGCGACCTCCACTTTTAAAATTACGCTCTCAAAGGATTATGCTGCCCCCCTTTTTTTTTGTTCAAAAAAAGAAATGAAAATCCGAGAATATATGGACCCCCTTTCTCCTGCTTGACCGCTTTAGTCCATTTTTTTGATACCCCACCCCTTTCTCCTGTTGCGGTCGTCTTTTGTGGACGATCCCATGGTCTTTTTTACTGATTTTAGTAGATTTTACTTGCCGCTTGCCTCAGCAGCACTGATTTGATCTTGGTGTGATTTAATTTGATTCGATTACTTTCCTTTCAGTTAAATTGCACATTTTTTGGATATTTAAGCGCAAATTAAAAATTTAAATTAACGATTTGAATTTATTAAAGGTTCTATTACTGAATTATACTGCATTAAAAAAAATCTCATGAAAACAACTGCTTTATTAATTGTATACAGTAATTCACAAGTCTTAACAAAACTGTTCACACACTTTAATTTCACTAAGTTTATATTTATTCATATGTGAAGAAACTTTTTCTTCATTCTACCCGAAGCAAAAAATAAATCGGAAGCTTTGCAGATGATCAAAGAGAAGTCTACTTGAACATTTTAAAAAAATCATTCTCTTCTTATTCTCGGGATATTTTTTTTTTTTTCATATATGGGGTAAAACACACGAAAACGCCACCTGAAAAAATTTTTGGCTCCGATTTGAGTGAAATTTGACATGATTGTAGTATTGATGTCTGGCAATAAAATTGTGTTTAAGATTTTGCCCTAATATTATTTGTTGCTAGATACGCGGGCATGAAATTCACGATTTTCGTACTTTTTTAGAATAAGTGTTTTTTTTCGAAAATTCATAGCTTACAGCAAACTTTATCAATTAATAATTGGTGAACGTACATTTTTAGGTTTTTACTTGTACTTTTCAAAAAAAAATATTGATTTTGAAAAAAAAAAATTTTTCATAAAAATTTTGCGAATTGAAAAATATTTTTGCATTTTTTTTTTAAAAACCATATTTTAAAATTTTTTTTTTTTTTTTGAAAAAAACTTTGATTTAATCTGCGATTAATGCCGTAAAAATTTTCGTGGGAAAAAAATTATTTATATTTTTTTTTTAATTTTAAAAAAAAATTAAAGAGCTAAAATTCTGTAAATTGAAATGAATTTTTCAATTTTTTTTTGAAAAATCCATTTCTGAATATTTTTTTGTTTTTATAATTTTAGGTTTTTATTTGTACTTTTGAAAAAAAAAATACTAATTTTGTAAAAAAAAATTTTTTCGCAAAAATTTTGAGAATTGAAAAATATTTTTGCATTTTTTTAAAAAAAACCCATATATTAAAAAAATTTTTTTTTTATTTTTAAAAAAACTTTGATTTATTCTGCGCTTAATGCCGTAAAAATTTTTGTGGGAAAAAAATTATTTATATTTTTTTTTTAGTTTTAAAAAAAATTAAGAAGCTAAAATTTTGTAAATTGAAATGAATTTTTGAAGTTTTTTTGAAAAATCCATTTCTGAATATTTTTTCGGTGAACTTCAGATTACAGCTTGATACACAAGCTTTAAAATGATATGCCATAACATGAGGGCAAGTAGTAAATTAAAATGTTGTTAAAATGTTTATTTTAAATTTTTTATGGCGCATATTCATAGTCGTATTTTAAAGTTGAAATTAACTAAACTCAAACTAAGCTCAAAATAAATTTGGTCATGACTAAAAATTGTTTTCTATTCATAGTCGATTTTTTAGTATTGACTAACTGGCATAAGCTAATGAATTCACCACATAAAAGCTTTCGTGGTAAACTTGTCAAATGTTGACTTTTTAATTTCAAGTTAGTTAAATAACAAAAAGAGTAATAAAAATTTTGAGCACACAAGGCACCGTGGCGCAATGGTTAGGACTGTGAACTCATAGCCCTCAGGACGTGGGTTCGAATCTCGTCAGTTAACATGTTTTTTTTTTTTTAAACATATATGTACTATATGAATATATATAATTTTTTTTTTTACCCTTCCGGTTTCTAAAGTGACCTGCCATTATAACTTTTGACTTTTTAATTTTACACTAATAAATTAACAGAAAGAGTAATAAAAAACTGGATTTTACAAGGCAGCGTGACGAAATGGTTAGGACTGTGGACTTATAGCTCAAAGTGCGTGTGTTCGATTCTCATCAGAATAAAATTTTGGTCTCAGGAGGAAAAAAGTATGTTTCGGGAGCTAGTTTCGAAACATGTGGCGGTAGTGGACAGTAAACTAAACGAAATGAGCATGATTGTTAAGTAGAAAGAAGCCTTGAGCAATATTAATCGCAACATGGAGGCTGCAGGCTACAAAAGAACCGTCAGCTTTGGTGGACATTACGCCCCAAAAAACGTAGGGTGCATAGCACTTGCAATTCCTTAGAAACAGGCAGTCCTCTATTGTTTTGCGCTTCATTAATAAAATTTCTAAAATTTCAATAATGAATTTGACTGTGTCCTTATCGAACCTGTATCGAGCGTAGAAATCGCCATCGTCCATTTGAAATGGGTCAATGCGTTCTTTGTAAGACTTACAGCCCTATTCTGCTTGTTGACTTAACAAGAAATAATAAAGGTGTTCGTGTTAATCTAATTGTTATGAAATTTAAATATTGGTATTCTAAAAAATCATTAACAACATAAAAGCTTTGAATTCCCCACACAAAAGCTTTCGTGGTAAACTTGTCATTTTGAATTTTTAAATTTAAATTAATAAAATAACAAATAGAGTAATAAAAAACTTAAATATACAAGGGAAAGTGGCGAAGTAGTTAGGACTTTGAACTCATAGCTCGCGTGCGTTGGTTCGATACTCGTAAATCCAAATTTTTTTTTATTGATATCAATGAAAATAAATGTTTTTTTAAGACATGGTTGTATATATTTAAAACCACGTTGTCCTGTCTTTTAAATTTTATAAAAAAAAATAATTTTACTTAGCCGAATACTGAAATATCACTCGTTGTTAAGACACTTTCTGACATTAACAAAATAGCATAGAAAAGAGCTTTTAAATTTTTGCCAGAATACGGAACATTAACAACGTGTTAATATTAAATATTTTGTTAATGTGGTGAGCTTTGTTAAGCTGCCAGAATAGGGCTGTTAGTCTTACTCGATAAGAAAATATTGTCCAAAATATCAAAATCTTCAAAAATATCAAAATCGCGTTGAATTTGCTCCATATTTTCTTTTTAAATTTTTTTTTTACGTTTTGATATCAATTTACAGCGCTATTCTGGCAAAGACAGCTAAAAGTCGTACGAAAATATTTTGTAAGACTTTAGGTATTCTAGCACGAAAGTCTTTCAGTTAAAGCTTTTGAATTCCCCACACAAAAGCTTTTGTGGTAAGCTTGTCAAATTTTGACTTTTCAATTTTTAATTTATAAAAATAAAAAACAGTGCGTGGGGTCGATTCTCGTCAGTAAAAATGCTTTTTTTTTTCTAAAATCATATATGCATGTATATTTTTTTTAACACGCCAAATAAAAACAACTTATAATCCTCAAAATTATCAAAATTGAATTTTCTGATATGAAATGAATGAATTTTCTCCATATTTTCTTTTTGATATCGACTTAATATCAACTTCAGCTGAAATTATTTTTTTAGTTATAACTAAGCAGAAAAGCCGATGCTAAATCGACTATGAATGACTTAGTTATTGCTAAAATAAAGTTCTAACTTAAGCTGATGCTAAATATGACTATGAATATGCGCCTATGTCTTTAAAATTTTACCACCACTGTTATCAAACATCAAAATAATATAATTTATAGCCATAATCTGTTAAATGTCATTGAACTTGTTTTTGTGTTCTGTCAAAAATTGGAAAAAGTACTACATTTTTTTTTGCAACAAAATTTCCCATATTCTGCGATTGATTTATATTTGCTTGTTAAATGAAAATGTGACTACATATGTATGTATCTTCAAAGGTATTGTTAAAATAAAAAAAAATGTAATTTGGAAGTGACAGTTGGTAGAACAAACAACAACTTGGGGATAGTCAATTGAGAAGAATCTATTATAAGAGTATACATATAGCTGAAGGTGCTCTGGCATCCGAATTTTATTGCTTTAGTGATGAAAATATTGCAAGACACTCTAATTGAACATAAATTTTTCATAATAATATCGAAAAAAGTTGTCATTACATATACTTGGGTTCAGCAAATACAAAAAGTGAAAATTTTTTTTTATATATTTTTTTAAAGCAAACGTTCCAAGCTTTTCCGCTACCGAGATCAATCATAAATTTGAAGCCAACGGAAAGCACCTTAGTATTGTATTGTTGATACTGAATATTTTTTGTAAAAATGGTGCAACACTTTGTACTAGCAAATTCTATCAGAGAAAGTAAAAAATCATAATCTACAAAAATTGAGGTATAAAAATCACAACGAAGGAAAAAACGTAACGTAAATAAAAGTTACTTTTTATGAAAAAATTGATTTTTATTTTAAAACTGGATTTCTATATTTTAAGATCCAAAATATTCGTTTCTAAAGATTTTTTGTATTCATATATTAAAAATGTGCTTCATTTCTTATTTCTGTCTGCGTGGAACGTTCTGTCCCTATTCACACTTATACACCGATCTATGAAGCTCGGATACGGATTTTGTTTGGCACTCACTCTCCACTGCTCTTCGGCTTTTGCGTAATCTGAAGAGACTGTGTGATACTCTTCTACTTTTCCATTGTTTTTTTAAACACTTTTCGATGTTTTTTAATACAATTCAAGATTTTTGGACTTATGATATTTGACGAAGTTCTTCGATATACGAGTATATAAATTTTCATCAAGTTTTCGTCTTTTACGATTTTTTCAATGTTTTTGATAAGCTCTCGCATGAATCGATTTTTCGATAAGTTGCGACTTATTTTGATTTATAAGAAAAGTTTCGCGTTTTACCGACCTTTTATCAAACGTTAGAACTGTTATCGTTTTATTCGATATATTACCGAGTTTTCTTTACTCACTTCTATTAAGAGGGCAGAAGCAGTCAGAATTTTCAAGAAATCGATTTTTTTGCATTTTCTCAAAGTACAATATATTAAAAATATATCCTGAAAATTTGAAGTCAATCCAACAATTACTTTGAGAGTTATTCGGCAATAACCAAAAGGCTCTCTCTCTCATTCATGTGTTTCTAGTCAGTCTGTGTGCGGTAGTTGAACTTTAAATGCATTTTTTTCAAAACTATGTTATTGGAACCGGTGACCACTGTAACTTGAAAATTATATTAAATAAATTAAATCGATGCCAAAAAAAAATTATTGAAATTCGCTATTTTGCACGCGTCTGACTGCCCCTGCCCCCTTAAAAAAAAAATTAAGTTAATATTTCCCAGTAGGTAAAGCATACCACCGAGGAACTAATTTTTTTTAAATTTGTTTTTTTCTCGAAAACTAGCAAACTTATAAAAAAAACTTTTAAAGAGCTCCATAAGTGATCTAAACGTTAAAATTTTGAAAAGTCAAATAATCTCGAAATATTTCGATAAAGTCAAACACGTTAAAAGTGGAAAATTTTCGAAAAAGACTGCGAAAGTTGAAAACTATCGAAAAACTTCATAAAAAAAATTAATTTATCGAAAAAAAAACAGCCGAAAACTATCAAAATACTCAAAAACTATCGTATATAGTCGAAAACTATCAAAATAATCGTTACTTATCGAAAAATTGATGTATGACGAAAACTATAGTAACATAACGAAACTTATCGCAAATATCGATCATCAAATCAAATTATCGAAACTTATCACAAAAATCGAGCTATATCAAATAACATTTGGAAAATCGAAAATACTCAAAAACTATCGGAAAACACCGAAAGAGTCGAAACATATGGAATATTATTGAAAAAAGTTAAAACTTATCGAAAAGAATCTTAAAAATCTAATTTTCGCAAACTATCGATCAAATATCAAAGACTGTTAAAAGCTTTCTAAATACATCGATTAAAGAAAAATCAAAAAGACATCAGAAAATTTTGGCTTGTGATGGAAAAAATTAAAATCCGAAAAGTCGATTAGTTTGTATCTCAAAGCATAGAAATCGAAAATTACGATTAATTTCGATCGAAAAATATAAAAATCCATAATAATAATTATTTTTGATCGAAAAATTTAAAAATCCATAATAATAATTATTTTTGATTGAAAAAAATAAAAATACAGAATAACAATTATTTTGGATCGATATAAGTAAGTAAAAGTTCAAAATAACGATTACTTTTGTTTGAAAACGCTTAAATCCAGCTCTATCGATTAATGCTGTGATTTCTATCATAATCAAAATTTATAATCGTTACGGTTGCTGCTCTCTTTAAATTGCAATTTCACCTCCAATTTCTACCGAAAATTTGGATTTGAACACTTTGTCGTTCATGAAAACTCATTCAAAACTGCAACATATTGCGATATATTAATTTAGAGAACTTTTAAAACCTTTATTTATTAACATCAACATGAATCGGTCGTATTTTTCAAATGGAAATCCTTCCATGGAAATTACCCAGCCAATATATTGGACATTATATGAAAAACCAAAATCAGCTGCACTTCTATTTTGTTGATTTTTTTCACGGAAAATTTTTGATTAGTTTATGATTTACCATTCAAGTCATCAACTAGTAAAATACTACCCACACAAAAATTAAAAAACCACAAAACTCAAAATCTCCAAGTTCAGCTTCAGCTTTTTTTGACTTAAAATGCCTCCTCTACAGAACTTAGAAGTTGCAACAAATTAAGCTGAACTCAGCAGAAAAAAATTAAAAATTTGCATTGCTTGCAGCGTTGAATCAACCTAAGAAAACTTCATTTTTTTGGTTTTGTTTGGTTTATTCTTTTTTTTTTTTTCATAGTACCAACCAACGTTGACTTATGTCTTAAGCATTTTTACGTAAAAATCGTAAAATCTCTTGCCATGTCACACGCTTAGCTGAACTTGGCTTCAATTAAAAAAGCACCAACTACAGCATGAAAAAAAAATTTTTGTGAAAAGCAACAGCTGTGACGTTTTTTTTTTTTTTTTTTTTTGAAAAACCCAACTTGTTGCTTATGCCGTCAAAATGTCAATCCTTAAAGGACAATGGGCTTTTTCGTTCCTGTGCGGGACATGTTTATGGGTTTTTTAATTCGCTTTTTTTGTTTTGTCCCATCTGGTTGTAAGTTTATTCACTTTTATGTTTTATAATTTATTTCTGTCTTACTCAGTCGTCTGGCGTATGCGTTTAATTAACATAGCGCTAAATGAACTTTTGCTCTGACTTCAGTGGTTAAATGCCCATTTGACTAAGCTTACCAAGTTTTTTTTTTTGCATCAAAATAATGCATAGACAAGCCATGATGGTAACATGTTTGGAATATTTGATTTTCAAGAGAATGTTCTTTAAGTTTATGAATATATAACTCGCTAGTGTAACATGTTACAGGGATTTTTTGATACATGTGAGTTTTTTTAATGTGTCACTTAGTCCTTAGAGATGGACTTATATGAATACATAAAAAAATTATAAAAAATTTTTAGAAACAAAACTAAGTCCTCTTGTGCACCCTATGTTTCTGCTTCCATTAGAAAAGCTTCAAACTTAGTTTTGACTTTTTTTTTATTTCGACTTTCAGCGTTTGATTGTATAGAATATGTCAAAATTATTTCAGAAATAAAAAAAAAATATTCTTTTTTAAATTTTTAAGAATTTTTTTTTTTTGTTGTTGGTGGAGATACTTTTAAAATTTAATAGTTATATATCAGGATATAATTTCTCAACCAACTGCCAATTAAGAAGTAATTACTATAATGTCGTCAGGTAACTTAGCCACCACTAGCAATACAATCGATGAATTGTCTGATAGCCGCCAGCAGCCGCTTGACCGAATAAGAGGCGGTGCCAATGCAGGTAGCAAAAAAGATATGAGTACTGAAAAACTAAGCTCTGGTAGCCGTATCGGCAACGCAGTCGTAATAGCTGCCGATGTAGAGGCCTTTGAAACAGAGGCAGAAGACGAACAGCTAACGGGTCAAAAATTTGCTGAAATTGTGGACGAGGTGCCTCCAGAGAAGAGAATAATACATAGAATAGAGCAAATTCTACGCATATGTAAAATTTTGTTTCTTCTTGGATTGTGGATTTTAATGACATATTTTTTAATGACAACATTTGATAATAAGGTAACAAGAAAATTAGTCAGCGTACCGCCAGGAGTAGCTGTTGATCTCACGCTTAACGATAAGCCAAATCATGATCTAGCAGGCGTCAGACTTTCGGGACCATTTCTACCCCAAATCAATGATAGCATGTACCATGAGCCTCTAATATTTGATCCGGTTGTTGAGCGAACGGTAAAAAAGGATGTAGCACCTCAATGGTTACTCAACGTCATAGTTCAAGTGACAATAACCCAAGACACCGCAGATGGCAGTAAGGCGCTACAAAAAAATATATCCAAAATATGGCAAGTGGAGCTTGCAGATCCTTCGAGTTTCGACGATATAACACAGATAAATCGTGATTTTATATTCAAACTCGATGAGTACGAGTCGGTGGAGGATGCAAAACTGAATCTACTCTTTAGCACAAACGATGCGGTGTCTTATATTGTGGCTTTTGAAGTGTATTACGATATGACACCCGTGCCTGAATTATGGGGCATCGTATGGGGCTTCTTGATACTCGTTGGTTTCTATTTGATTTTATTCACCGACCGCGTAGATCGGATACTGGTTTCTATGATCGGTTCAACAATGGTTGTAAGTGTGCTGGCCTCGAATAATTCACGTCCCAGCATGGAAGTTTTAATGTCATGGGTTGAACCGAATATGCTGTTAATGGTCTTTGGCATCACCATCTTAATGGGGTTTCTCGTACAAACTGGTGTTTTTGACTGGATTGCCGTCTTTTCCTATCAGATATTCAACGGGCACATTTGGCCACCAATCAATACTCTGTGTGGCATTACGTTTTTGCTGTGCTGCATCTTTGACAAGATGACTGTTGTCCTCATGATTGCGCCGGTCAGCATACGTTTGTGCGAAGTAATGCAAGTACATCCGGTACCAGTATTTACGTGCATCATTTGCTTCTCGAACGTTGGCTCCATTTGGACATTAACTGCCGCTGAAGAGAATAATCTCATAGTTACCCACAAGTATCTGAGTGAGAATGGGGTTTCGCATATCGAATTTATATCGCACATGCTGCCAGGCGTATTGCTAATCTGTATTCAAACCTATTTGCAGCTGCGGCTCAATTTCCGTGGCATACGTAATCTTCAATTCCATCATTCAGCCGAGGTAATGAAGATGCAACGTTTGCTGAAGACACTAAAGCGTACTGCCGACACTATGGGCACCTTCTCAAAGGATGAAAAAGCTGTAAAAAAATCGCTTCTTTCGCAGATGCGGCGTATGCGCGTCAAATTGCGTCATGTCGCCAAAATTGATAAGCCGCATGAGGACTATGCCAGCACATTGGCTTCACTGAAGGCGCTCTATCCGTTGCGAAATAAAATGTTACTGGTGAAATGTTGCATTGCATTGGTGTGGATAATGTTACTGTTTTTACTTTCCACCAACACGAACTTGCAGCAGCTATCAGTTGGTTGGATTGCGCTTTTGGGAGCCCTTTTGTTGCTGATATTGGCCGATATGGAAGATATGGAAGCTGTACTACTACGTGTTGAATGGGGTACTTGCATGTTCCTTGCAACATTTTTTATTTTAAACCAGGGCTTGATACGTTTGGGACTTACTAATGCCATCGGCGAATGGACTATAGAGGCGGTAATGTACTTTTCGCCAGAACATCGTTTCGCTGCCGCTCTTCTAATATTACTGTGGATCTCAGGTTTTTCATCGATTTTCGTTTGCAGCGTTCCTATAGCAAACACAATGGTGCATGTGTCGGTTATACTCGCGACTCATACGGAAACTACTATACCACTACATCCGTTGGTATGGGCTCTTACCTTTGGCACGTGTTTGGGTAATAATGGCACACTAATCAGTGGTTTCTCAAATGTTGTATGCGCTGGTATTGTCGAACATCATGGCTATAAATTTCTATTCAAGGAGTTTTTCAAAGTTTGCTTTCCCATAACCATCGGAGGTCTTGTGGTGTCGTCTTTATATTTGATATTATGTCATGTGGTTGGTTCGTGGCATTAGTCGGCGGTTGCATATATATTTGTTTGTAAGGATATAGAAAATTGAATTTGTGTATTAAATGTAAATGTATGTGCCTGATACATCAGCTAAAAATCTATAATGCAATATATATTATTTATAATAAGTTATTGTCTTAAATATTGGATCATGGATAATTTGGTGTGGATTAATATTTCTCGTTCAACTGTAGACTTAAATAAGGTCATTAAGACTTTCTGACTTTCTTTCAAAGTCCAAACGCAGCGGATTCGTTGCATTTAATTCAAAAAAGTTCGCTGTGACAATTTCTTATCTCTGTTTCAACTACCCATCTCTTTCATTAGCTACAATAATAAAACTCCTTCTGTTGCTACTTACAATGAAATACTTCGAACATGATCACAACATGTTCTTCTACTTGAACTTATAAATCAGTTACTGCAACAAATCATACTTCAATTACTACAGGTATCTCTGCTTCGATCACTATCAAATGTTTAAGTTAAAGTTTTTTTTACATTTTCTATAATTGCAATCATTTCTGCTACTTCAAGAACCGCTTCCTTAATTTCCACTTCTACTTCAATTACTATACATTTCGTACTTCAGGCATCCCGAGTACTTCAATGTCGAATCCTACATGTCTATCTATTTCAAACACCATGTGCTCTTCCACTTTGATTACAACAATTTTCCCTTCTCTTAGTTCCACGTTTACTTCAGCTTCGATTTCTCTAACCTCTTCTACTTTAAGTGTTACGAGTACTTTTACTTTCAAAGTTATTATTATTGTTATATTACTTATTTATGCTCTGTGTGTACTTCTACTTCGATTGCTAAAAAAATTTCCTAACTTAATTTGGAAGAGTAGTGCTACTTCAATATCAACAAGACTTCTGACTTAAAGTATCACATATACCTCTAGTCAGATTACTACAAAATATCAATTCAACTATCATGAGTACTTCTACTTCAATCATTCCAACATCTACTTCAGATATCCGATAAATTATATTTCGATTATTTAAAGTTATCCTACTTCAATTTTATTATATCAAATCCTCCTACTTTAAGTACCAAAGTAAGTATTTTAACTTCTATTACTATAAGTTCTCATACTTCAAGTAATCGATTATTTATGTAAGTACTTCTACTTCGATTAGTACAAGATTTCTTACTGTAAGTACTAAACAGTTTTATCCCTTTTTAACTGCTATAACAAAACACGATCGCTTTGTTTTTGTTGAAAAGGTAAAGAGTGCTAAATGTTTTCTCCAAGAGTAGGCGGTGCCACGCCTCTAACAGAAAAATGCGTTCCAACGGCGGTTCTGATGAAATTTGGTATGAAGTTAGGTAAAACCCTAACAAATGGTACTAAAAGCTCTTTGTTTTTTTAGTGGGCGTGGTACCGCCCCTAATACGAAAAAACACTATCACGGCTCCTACACAGGTTTAAATTTAATTTAGTGTGGAGATAAACTGATTAGCCACGCCCATAGCCAGAAAATATATTTGCACAGTTAAATTAATGGGCCGATTTTGATAGGACAACATTTGGTGCGAAGATAGATTCAATCGTGAAAAACGAATTTGGCTTTAAGTGGGCAGTGCTATACCCCTAACAGGAAAATGTGCTTTCACAGCTAAATTAGTGAGCCGATTTTTATGAAATTTAGAATGGAGATAGATTGAACCCTAAATGAATGATAGAGATAGAAAGAAAGCAACATAATATCATGATTTTTATTTTTGGGGCCGTTGACAAAATATAGCTCTATTTTTATGAAGTTTTATCAAATAAAATGCTACTGAACGGTTTTGTGTTGTCACTTTAATAGTTGAATTTGAACCACTGAGCGAATTCTAGTTAAATAAATAAATTAAATAAAATCTTCTACTTCAAGTATTATTTAAATTTAGATGCCACGCATATTTCTAGATCAAAGGCGGAAATTTCTTCTGCTCCAAAGAGGTACTACGAGTATTTTTTCGCAATTACCAGATGTTCTTCTGATATCTTAAGTTCAGTGATGTCGAATAACATCAGCTGTCAGTCGACTGCAATATATTCATTTACAGGAGAAATGCAAGCATTCTGCAGACATTTGCAAAGTCTTAAATTATGAACAATTTTCACTATAATTCTGCCTCTTCTTTAACTTCTATGCTACTGCTGTTAGTACTGCCACTTCTACATAAAACGATGAAATTCAAATCAAGTGAAATTTTGTATTATAATCAAAACATCACCAAGAACAACAACAAAAGCAATTAGAAATTACAATATTCTCTACCAAAATATGGAAAGCCAAAATTTGATGTAAAAGAAAAAAAAACATAAAGTTAACTAGAAACCAACAAAGCAAATTTGCATTTCGGTCTGGACAGCTGTGGTGGGTAGTAGCACCAAAACAGCCACTGCAACTAACAATTGCACATAAAACTAAAATAACAAAAAAAAAAAAACTTTTTTACACTTCAGTCGTTAAATTATGCATTCATAACCAATGTAAATATCCCCTGAGTTACATCGGCCAGGCTTTGGTATCAAAGTTCTGGATTAAAATAAAACGAAATAGAGCAAAAATCATAGGATGAAATAGTGGTGAAATAGTAAAGTTAATATCAAAAAATTTTTAAACTTATTTTCCGAAAAATATTTCATTCAGTTCGAGGGATAGTGACTTTTTATATAATATAAAAGTCGTTTAAAACGAAAATTGTCAAAATTGTAATATACAAAATGGACCAAAATAATAAATAAATATGAAACATAATCCCTTTCATAATGAAGTATTTTCAGTGGACACTTTATATGCAAATATTTTGAATCTCTTCCTTGTAACTTCCCAGCGGCAAATATGTTATACGCAACATCGATGGATAGTTATACTCTTTGTAGGCAGTAATGCTCACAACTCCAGCCACAACTGTAAATTATTTTTACAAAGGGATGGCCGCTTTGTATTCAGCTTGCCTACATCTCTATATACAATGTGTAACAAACGTAAGGCAGATTGCCTTGAAACATCTATTACTAAGTGTCTGTATAGTTTAGTGAGTTGCCTACATCTCCACATACAAAACATGCAGTCAACAGGAAAGGCCCCTTACATCGCCATATACAAAGTAAGCAGCCAGCAACCAGACTGTCAACAGCTTCGTACACAAAGCAGGCAGCCAGCAAGCAAACTGCCTACAGCTCTATATACAAAGCAGGCAGCCAGCAAGCAAATTAACAAAATACCATAGTAACAATTTCATTTGTGAAACATACAACACAAAGGGTATAAGTTTCATACATGAAAAATCAATGTACTTCATCGATTTGCCGCTGTGTTATTTATAACTCTAAAGTATATCCCATAAAGTCATATGCAAGTAAAACTAGCTAAAGTATTGTTAGATAAATTTCTTATAAACTTGGGCCCACCATAGAAAAAGTAACTCAAAACAAAATTATTTTTAGATCGATTTACAATTTAAATATAAAATTCAGATAAAGTAAAAAAAAAAATGTTTTTTGAGGATGTCTCGAAAACGCTAAAAACTATATTTTTGGTCAGTGTAGCTTTCTGCCGAGCACTTTACTCTTTTATTTTATATATTTTTCTATTTAGAAACTACCAGACTTTCAACAAAAATGTATTTGAGCTTTTGTGTTCACTTCATTCTGAACTTTTAAGAAAATATTAAAATACACTGAAAAGAAACTTTTCGCATACTTTTTTCACAAGAAGTTCTTCCCGAATTTCAATAATGGAAGAACTCAGTTCATTTTTTCTATTTTTTATTAACTTTTCGATTAAAAATTTTTGAGAAACAACAAATTATCAATTGAGCATTTTTTAGTCTAATATGCTGCACTCGACATCTTGCCACACCCACACAATTCCGCCCACTGTAAAATATTTATGTATTGTATCCATTTAACACAGTTTAACAGAATTTGCTTTGACGTCTTAAAAATAAGCTATATTTTAAGCTTTCTTGAAAAATGCCACTACCACTTGCTTTGAGAATATATTGAATATATGCTGCTATGTAGAATATATTAAGTTCTTTTGGGGTGTGCCAAGCCCACGCATTGCATATTCGTCGCTTGTGCTTCTCAGTGGCTATTCATTAAGTTTCATTGTTTTCAGTTCAACCTGACATATATAATGTTTTGACTATTTTGGAACGACAGGCCTGAAGAGAAATAACTTTTACCGCATAATCAATACGACGGAGTAGGTTTTCTATTTCTAAGGAAGTTGCCAGACTTTGTTTTAGCAAATTAATATTTTCTTCAGTACATTTCTTCTTTTCTTTAAGTGTCCTTATATCTAGTGCTATGAAAATCGATTGTTTCATATTTAAAAGCATAAAATGCTAGAAAATCAACAATAATTCTAAGAAATATCTTTCCTATTGATCACCACGAGTGCAGTGTTGGAACTCTGGCAAGAAAAAAAAATGCTACTAAATTAGCGGCAACACAATAAAAACAAAACTGAGTGCAAATGTTTGTGGTTGGAAATTTACAAAATAACTAAGAGACCACATAACTACGCTTGCAGCATCCAACGAACCCACTTGCCGCAAAAGGGAAATAAAATTTAAGTAAACATTTTGATTGCATCTGACAGCGTAAAGCGTAGCATAGTTGAGAAGAGTATGACATTTCATGCTTGACACCTGACAAGCAACCACAGCAGTAGCTATGGCAACTTGCACCTGGCAATGATGCTGTGCACCACAAAAAAGCAGAAGGCGGGCGGTTAGAACGACCATTGCAGCGTTGCAAATAACTGTAATAAAAAACTTAAAAGAAAATCGAGCCATGCACTTCGACACTTTTGTTGGCTGCACATGTGGGTGTCACTTGATAAATAAACGTGTGCATATGGGTTATTCCATAGAAATGGAATAACTAAATGTCCCTGTCAAGGCTACTTACAATCATAATTGAAAGCCACGAGCAATAGTTTATAGTGGAAATATTACTTGATTGTACAAAAAATAATAGTAATGCAGATTATAATTGAAAAATCGTACGAATGTGCTCAAAATGTCAGTCCCTTGATATGCGCTCATACTAAAATTTATCAAGTTAACCGTTGAAATTTACATTTTCTTTAATTGTATTTAAAAATACAGAGCAATATATTTAAGATCACTAGAAAAGAATTTCTTCGAGTATAATAAATTAAATTTGATGTAGAAGCAACTAATTAATATATTGACTTTTCAGTTCTCTGCCGATTGATTTTTGTCCTAATTTATTGATAAAATTTTGAAATTTTTAATATGATATCTAACTCAAAGCCCAAATATAGAGTTTTTTGTTTGTTTTTTAAAACAGGGATCTCGGCAAAAAATAATTATAAAGTTTTTTTTTTGTTTAACTTTAAGGATTTTCTTTATTTTAAATGAAACTGTTAGCTCTGTGGCTGTCAGTTTCTTGGTCATAAATGTGACAATGTTAACACTTCTTTTTTATACAATACGACATTTATCGACTTATCATTATTCGTCCTTTAAAGACTTTTCATATTTTTTCGATTCCTACTCTTCGACATTTTCCAACCTTTATCATGATTTTTTTCATGCACATTAATATTTTTCTGATACCATTGAAGATATTTAAAACTTTTCACTACCTATCGATATTTTTTTCGAATTTTTCGAAAATTTCATACCAATTATCCGCAAAGTAGTATCCTTTCAAAAAAGTTATGCATTTTGCAATAAAATACTAGGGGTCTTCACATGTGTTCTTGCGTATGTGTTTAAGTGCTGAATCGGCAAAAGAGCATACTTTTGCGAATTTGTAGTTTACTTATATGTACTCTCATATGTCAATTAATTACATGTGTGTCATTTTTAAATGGTTGCATTCAATAAACGCAAGCAAATTGTAAATTTTTACTAGGTAATATTTGCATGCAGACTGTGTAAAGGCAAGAGTTTCTTACTCAGGTGCATGCTAAATGTAACCGATTCCAACAAGACTAGCTAACAATAAAGTTGAAGTATTGTTAAAGTGAAAAAGTGCTAAAAATTACAGCTTATGTATTTTGATACTATCTTAGATGTGTAAAATTTTAACGCATAAACAAGACTAAGTACGTGTGAAGATCCCTAGTATTTTGTTCGTTTCGTGCTAAACATATCAACTTCTTGTGGCGTTGTTTTATAAAAGTTTTTATTTTTTCTAAGGCATAGCACAAAGTGACTGTTAGTTCTTAAGGTGACTCCATAATATCACCAGAGTTCATAAATAAAAACCATGTAATTCAATATCAACTGCAAAGTTACCACATTTTCATAGAAAATCCCGTATATATGATATGGTTGACAATGCAAAACTTATGTGGGATTCATTTTACGTAAAATATTTCAACATATTTTTTCCCAACTTCTCACTTAAGCATGAAATATTATTTTCATAGCGAAAACGATGCGAATATTATTAAAGATGCAAATTCATTATATTTTACATTACAATTGAAATATTCATTTAAATTTATGAGGCGGCAATAATTTTTTTGTAGCTTTTCAGTTATTAAAAATTATATATAAAGTAAAAGAAAAATTTATTAAGTTTTTTGGTTTACAAAAATCCGCTAAGTAAAAAATGAAAATAAATTATGTTCCATTAAAATTTGCGCAATTACTCAAACAAATTTAAAATGATGCTTTAACATAAACTTTATGTTATATGTACACTTTCTTCAAACACACACATGATCATTTATCACAGACTATTTAGCATAAACAATTCTATGCTATCGTTAGGTGCCTTAAAATTGTGACATATGTCACTTAAGCTTACAATAATTAAGCGTGAAAAATCGGTGAAACAAAATTTTGTGCAACAACTGTGCTATTTATAAATGTGTGAGCCTGAAGAAAAAATAGCTTTAGTCAACTTTAGACAAATGGAGTTTAAATCAAGTTTTCATTAACCCTGCGCGAAGATTCACTTTTATTTTAAGACATTTTATAAGCTTTTATTAAGGACTTAATAATGACCAAAAACTAAAAGCAAACTTCAATCAGAACTTTCAGAATATATCCCTAGATCTTATTTTTCATAAGTCAACTTATGCTGTTATTGCTTTTTGTCACTGATGTTATAGAATAAAAATCAAAAAAATTTATTTTCGTGTTGTTTTAGTTTTTATTATTTAATTTTGTTATTACATATATAAAAAATCATGTTAAAATTGCGCTCACGAGTTAGTGGAAAAAGCAGATAAAATTTAGTTTATGTTATCGATAAATTATGTTTTTTGCATAAATACTTTAAATGAAAATTTTTCAATAATCTTCACATTTTTTCAGTAGTTTTATTAATACGCTAATGGGCAATTAGTGCCAAAATTTTGGCAGTAGTTTTCTTATTTATGTTTATGTATCTGATTTTAAGACATAGACAAAAAAAAACTTTGAAATGTATGGTATATCATTGAAACACGCTTTATCGTATTTTTGACTAAATGTGTAGCGTTTTGCGTCAGTTAACCGAGCGGTCGAATTTCAGTTTCTGATCGAGCTTGGGAAGGCATGTAATTTTTTAACTATTTTATTAGTTTAATTTATTTAACTTAAGATTTGTTTAACAAAAGGAGGGGCTTAAGCTACTCATAATAATTTCAACCTATGCTATGTGGACTCATCAGTGGCTTTTAAGTCACTTATTTCTAAGCCTGTTAAAATCACCTCATTTTTGCTTTGATTTGTTACATTTCTTGTTTTGGGTTCTCAACTGTTTTATATAAAAAGCGATATGTGTATAACAGGCTTAGAAATACTTACCAATCAGCATAAAAGTCACTGATGAATCCACTTGGCAACGGCTGAAACTATTATGACTACCTTTAGCCGCTTTTTTTGTTGAATAAAACTTCATTTCTTCTAATTATTTTGGGGTTAATATACACAGTACTGAACAATAAGCTCATTAAAATAATTACAAATTATTGTTTTTTCAAGGAAATTACTTGCTTCGAAGAATTTCTCACTCCAAAAATACCAAAGCAATGGTAATTGCATTCAAAGGCGTTTGGACAGAAACTCCTCAGAACGGGCATATAAATGCATTTCTATTGAGGTCGATTTGATTTTTTTAATAAAACAAAATTGAAATGAGATGGAGCACAATCTTAATTTCGTTTTGAAGTAACGAGTGATACACTTAGAGGTACTTTTTTTCAGTAAGGATCTTATATGCTTGATTCGTGTCAAACTTTCATAGTTCATGTTAAGTATTGTTTATCATTTCATAATGGACAGACTTAGCCCGGCACAGCGTCTACAAATTATTCAGCTTGAAACTTGACTTTCCCTCAAAGCCAAAGTTTTGTTCAGCGTTGAGGTCCATTTCTGGCTTAATTACTACATCAATAAAAACACTTGGCGTATTTGGGCTGAAATGCAACCGGAAGAGGTTCAATAGCTGCCATTACATCCAGACAAAATAAGGGTTAAATGAGGTTTATGGGCTGCTGGAATCATCGGTACATATTTCTTGAGAAATGAGGTCGGCCATGACAGTCTAATTGCTGCCTGAAATTGAAGCTAGTGATCTTGATGACATTTGGTTCCAGCAAGACGGCACTACTTGCCACATAGCCCGTGAAACCATTACTTTATTGCGAGCACAATTCATTGAACAGTTAATTTCACGCTTCGGTCCGTCGAAATGATCATCTACAACCTGTGATATCACACTTTTAGACTTTTTCCTTTGAGAAATAAATTTTAATATTTTTTTATTGTTAAAAAGTACCTCTAATAAATCACTCTATACAAATGATAATGACACAGGGTTTTGAAATGATTTCAATACGATCACAGATTTTTTCAGAAATTTTAGTAAAAAATTTCAGTAGAAGTACTGTAGGAAGCCTGACCCAATAGGATATTAAGCCTAAGCCCACTTGCTTAGACGTTAACGCAGAAGTACTGTAACAACTAAACGTATTTAAATTGAAAAATAAAGGTACACTCTATGAAAAAGATAAAGCGATGTGTGAAATTGCACATATAATTTATAAAAATACTATTAAATTCATTTATTTACACATTTCAAGTGTTTTGGCAAAAATCGAAGTATTTCACACAAAACGTGTATTTTTTTTAGATAAATTGTATATTTTATACACAAAATGTGTTTTTTTACACAAAATGTGTATTTTTACACAAGATGTGTATTTTAACGCAAAATGTGTATTTTTACACATAATATGTTTTTTACACATAATATGTATTTTTACACAAAATGTGTATTTTTACACAAAATGTGTTTTTTACGCAAAATGTGTTTTTTTTTACACAAAATGTGTACTTTTACACTAAGTGTGTATTTTTGCACAAAATGTGTATTTCTACACATTATGTGTAAATTACTAACTTATGATTGTAAGTTCACCCACTATACCAGTTAGTTTTTTAGGTTTCTCATACTTCAGTGCTTATGATTCGATATTTCTTTTTTGTTTTTTACATTGTAGATATACGACATCATAACAGAAACAAAGAACGGTGTCAATGTTCTCTGTCATGTTAAGTTTATCAATAGTATTGTTTCCTATATTTAAAATAGTATTTTTTTATGAGCATATAATATACACTGATATATTTTGAAAATGTACTTTAAGCAAAAAATAGCCTCGTGAGAATTTACTCTCGTAAATTTTATGCATATTTTATTGAAACCAATTAAATTATTTTACATTTACATCATTGGAAAAATGGTACATATGAATTTTTTATTGTTGTCTTCATAAAAATCATTTGATAAAAATCGTTTTTTGAATTTTATTAACCACACATAATATATACTTGGGAATTTTAATTAATTTTTTCACTGACACTCGCACATGTCTCAATAAATAACTTTCCAATCGATTATTTTATGCCTCAGGATAGATGCATAATTAATTGATGTAGTACTGTTTAAATTTACACCTCACAAAATGTACATCACTTAAAGCAACACATGTTGTTCGATTATTCCAATAGAACGATTCTTGACATAACACAGCCACATTGCTCATTTTATCAGAACTAAACAACGATTGTTGTGAATTCCAGTGATTGAGTGTGTGCAGCCCATATGTTGATTTTTCACACCGCTGAATAGAATTCAACACTAAAAATGCAAAATTGTTTTTTCGTTTCAATTGATGACAATATTATTCAAATTACAACAATTGTTATTTGCAGTCATCGCTGTTACGCATCAGATTTGAAATTGTGTCCACTTCCGGTTCGTTAAAACTCAATTTGTTGTGAATAAATGGCGCCACAATTTGTTATGACAAAATGCTATCAAATTAGCTGTGTGCTGAAGCGTTCGATTGCAACTTTTTAGCATTTGTGGAGTGCATATTTTTGCATGCAACAAGCACTTGATATTGTAGATTAAATGTTTTTAATGTAGATTTTATATCAAAAAATAAAACAAAAACAAAAAAAAAAATTTATTTATGATACTTCGCATTCATCGCCGCCAACAATTCAAATTAATTTATAGCAACCCAAAATAGCATGTTGTACTATGTACACGCAAAAATATGATATCCATAAGATACAGCAACCTATCACATTGAAAAATGGGGCAAATAAAATACTCGAAAATATTCAAGCATTTGCGCCAATATTATGCAGCAAATAAATATGCAAAAAAGCGGCTTAAAGTCGACAAGAATAAAAATGGATAAAAAAAAATTTTTTTTTGTTGGCTAAAAAAAGTGACAACGATAACAGCGCCGCTGCAAATAAAAGCGAAAATTGAGGTTAATGGCCAAAAATTTCCAGCAACAACAATAGCGCACTTTACTGACTATGAGTGCGCAAATTGGGTCTACGAACTGACCAACAAAAACAGAAACCAAAAAATTTGTAAAAAAAAATTAAATGTGCAAAATATACCAAGTCATAGGCGATATCCTCAAGGACATGTTGAATGAGCACAGCAGAAATTGTACCCAAAAAAAAAAAAAAATTGAATTCTTCAACAACGCAGTAGATGATAAATGAGTTGCTGTCTGTCGCAAGTTGAATTAAAAAAAAAAAACAAATTATTTATATTTGCTCTATTTATTTTTAGCTCAGTAGTAAGTATTTCATTTTGCCAACTTCCCAAATTTGTGTTAATATATTTGAGTGCCGCCATCGTTTTGGGTCTTATAAACGTAATTTATTTTAATTGCAGATTTTTTCAAGTCAACTTTTAAACTGATTTTTACAGCGAATATTTTACGCCCACAGACGCACTAATTGAAAAGTTAATGAAAGATTGTTGCTGCTTATAAAGTGTGTCAATTTTTGTATAGCGAATAAATCCTCTAAAAAGGACAAAATTAGCGAATGGTACAAAATTTTGCTGCAAGGTCGTTACGCAATACCTTTTAAGATGATTCGATTTTATAGGCGTTTTAAGCAAGACAAACAAATTTAATTAAAAAATGTTGTTTTTTGGTATTTTTGAGCGATGAGTGTGATGCTCAAAAATAGCAATTATTTTGAAAAATCTAAAAACATTTTAAATTTGTATGTCATTTATTTTATATTAAAGAACAAATGCAGATATTTGTACTGCGTTCGCCTAAATTTTCACGCGTTCATTGGCTTTGAACACGCAGTTGGCGTTTGTGAAAATGCATTCCCCTACCTCTGTGCCGCATTAAAATACTGACTGCCTTCATACTATGCAGTGACATGACTAATACTATTTTAGAGTGGCCGAATATTTTTCTGTGTATTTTCAAAAAACTTCTGTTAAGTTCAGGGCCAACAAGGTTTTGATATGCTAGAAAGTTACTCACAAAAATGTTTATTTAAGGTTTGTAACGCATAAAAGGGGCGTGGCAGGTAAAAAAATTTATATCTATTCTTCATTAGCGTCAACACCTGAGTCGGTTTACGTAGCTAGTCGATTAATGTAGTCTGTCTGTCTCTCTATCTGTCTGTCTGTGGGCGTGGCACCTCCCATATAAGCAAAAACTTTTAATATTATAGGTAGTGTGCTATGAGAAAAATCTTCATAAAATTTGGTATTAGAGGTGTCTGTTACTATAATCTTTGAAATTAAATAGAATTTGATGGGATTACATCAGTGGGCGTGGTACCTCCCATATTAACTTAAAGTTGTAAGCGCTATTTTAAGTGAACTATTGCAGCAATTGGTATGAAATTTAATGTAGGTTGCTTACATGTTTTAGGGCATATCTGAATTATAATGTGGGTGAAATCACCACCAGTGGGTGTGGTACCTCTCATACAAGTTAAATACCTTAAGTGGCATCCCTATTGAAGTATGTAAGCAATCATACTAAAATTTGGCCGAAAAAATTTGTTTATGAAAAGTTATTTTTCGATCAAAATGGTTGTGTGGGTGTGTTACCGCCCTAAACTTTAAAGCTTATTACGGCATATATCTTCAACTATACAAGCTCTTGTGATAAAATTTAGTATACGGATGCCGAATACGAACACGATTTATTAAACCAAAAGTAGGTGGAATTTTTTTTTCCTTTTTTTGAGAATTAGAGAAATGTGCGTGACACGCTCTGACTTTTCATTTCTTTTCGTGATCTTTCAACATTTTACATATCTTTTTGATATTTTTAGCCTCTTTACTTTTTTTCACTATATCCCATATTTGCTCTACTTTTTAAACCTCTTTCACCGTTCTTTGTTATTTTTCTTATTTTTTCGACCTTTTCGAATTTCGAATTGTTTCAACATTTTTAAACCTTTTTCATTTTTCAACATTTCCATAGTTTTTCGCCTTTTATGCATTCTATGATAAATTTTGTAAAATCTTTATTAACTATCAACAAATTTTGCTATATTTTAATATGCCATGATTCGGAAGCTAAAGAGTTGTTTACTAAGTCAATTCCATTTGTCTTGACTGAAGAGACTTAATTAGATCGGGTATATTGTTGATAATCCTTAGTTATTTTACTGTGGTAGTCTTCCAAGTCAACATAGATGACACTGTTACTTCCGCATACCGTGGACATTCGGTACCCGGAGCGAGGAGGTAATTTGCCAACAACAAGAAATATGACCTTTTTTGAAAAACGTCGATAACATTTACAAACAATTTATATATCTCTTCAAAACAAAATTTAAATTTCGAGGACCATTTTTCCGTCCCCCAAGTAGTTGCGAACGGATTCACCGCCCCCTAGTCCCCCCTAGGTAATCTACTGGCTTTCTGTTAAAACTCTATTGAAGTACTATTCTTAATCTTAAAAATCGAATTAAAATATGGTATTGTTTTTAAAGCAATACCTATTCAAACTTTGATACTGTCATGTTACTGTGAATCACCGTTTGTATCATGATATTGAATATGGAACTCATACGATTCATTTTTACAGCCATTTCTGCTAATAATTTTCAAAGGTCAATAACTTTGTACACTACTTAACTTATTGTTTGAAAACAAATGTATTATTACAGACATATATTTCTATGTACATTTTTTTTTAAATTAATTTTTTTGTACTAAGAACCTTACTAAATTGTCTAAAAATAGCTGCTTCTATTGTTGTATTCTAATAGTCATGACATGCTCTCAATTTTCTATTATTTTTGTAAATTTATATTTTCCCTCCCAGGGGTAACTTTAAGTGTCCCTACACAAAACACAGCACTATTTGTAACTAGAAAGGGTTTCTTTCGCACACTTTATGCTAAGCAAATGCTGCCTTATGGGCTGAACTAAATATTATGAATTTTTTTTGCTGAGTTTTTATTATTTTATTGCTCGTGTAGCATAAATCAACTATAATGGGCTTTAATGAAATATGAACGATTGCGGCGTGGTAGGCACCCTTTTGTGTTGACATCAGCAATTTTGTATGTTTATTTTAAGTAAAACTTTAAATACATTACTGATATTAACCATTAAAAGGAATTAATTTTGGGCAGCGTCGCCAAAAATGAAAGGACCGTGTGTTGTGAGTAAACTTTTTTGGTTTATTTTAAAAATATCGTGTTTTTAGATACACATGCAAATTGATATGAGATTTTTTCTTAAATCTAATCTAAAATGGTATTATTTCATTGTTTTAGTAAAGTACTTATTATTTTTTTTTTCTCTTTACGGAGAATTCACTTGGCATGTAATGTGAGTTGTTTTTTCATCATTCGTATCATTAAGTAGTGTTATGTAAATATTTTGTAGTTATTATTCCCTGTTACTGAGTACTCATAAATAAAAATTCAGTAATTCATAAAATATGTACACAAAAACAAACAAAATTATAATAAAATCATAGTTGGCTGTCAGCATGCCGGCCGGCCGGCTAATACTATATATTCATATAAAAACTATTCAGCAAACAGCGCAGTGGCATTTATATAAATAAATATATTGGCTAACGTCAAAAAAAAATTAAAAATAGCGAAAGACAGACAGCGAGCGCAACGAAAACTATATGAAAAACACTTTAATAATTACAGCTAAAATATATGTTAAACACACGCAAAGACTGAGCAAAATCTACGTCAGCTGTCGCTGCAGCTGTTGATTACAAAAAAAAAAAAAAATATTCATAAAAAAAAACATTTCTATTATTTAATTTAAAAACTGATTTCATGTGAAAAATATACCAAAAAATATCTGGTAATTCATTTGTAGCTAAAACAGAATTTTACTTTTGAAATTTGTGCTGCCAGCAGACATAGCCAAGCTAATAAATTAAATTAGTTGTATTAAAAACAAAAAAAAAAAAAAAAAACTGTTTTTTACTTAACATTTTTGAATAAAAAATTAATGTTTTCTTGAATTTTAAATAAATTTTTTTTCGCAATATTTTTAAACAAATACAAAAAAAAATGTATTTTATAAAAATATATATTTCTCTGCTGCTAATTTCTTTAGTTTTTAATTTAATAACAAACAGAAGTGACAAAATATGCTAAACATTTTGCTCAAAATATGTTGTGATTATATATTTATTTTAAAAATAGTGCTGTATACGATACGAAATAATTCAAAAAAAAAATTTCATGATTGCATTAGCATGATTAAAAATTTGGAACATTAATTTTTTTATGACAATAAAAACAGTTTAGTGCAAGCACTTGCGGCGTGATTTGTAAACTAAAACTGGTTAAGAGAAGTGTCAAACAGTTTCAAATAAAGTTGAAAAGTATCGACACGGTCGAATAGTGCTAAATTGTTTCGGAAATAATGATAAGTCAAAATATAGAGATTATAGTCAAAAAAGTACATACTTCGAAGTATGTTGACAAAGTCAAGGAAATTTGAAAAATCCATAAATAGTTTTAAAAAAATTAGAAAAAACTTTAAAAATATACATAAATATCGAAGAAATGTCGAAAATTTTTAAAAAGTTCAAAAAAGGTTGACAAAACCCCACATTGGTATTATTGAAAAATTAGGTATAAGCATGTTGAAATATTGAGAGTTTTCAGAAATTTGAAAAATATTTCAATTTGTTAAAAGAATGTTGAAAAACTCAAAAAACTTCGTATCCTAAAAAAATTTCGGAAAATAGAAAAAATTAAAAGTCGAAAATATTTAGAAAAAAAAAATGCTGTTGAAAAAAGCCAAAAATGATGTATACTGTATAAAAAATTATAACCTCAAAATACTTTGAAAATGTCGAAAAACTATGTAAAATACAAATGAATTTCAAAAATCGAAAGAGTTAAAAAAAAAATATTAGAAATTCGAAAAATGTTGAAAAACTCAATAAATGTTGAAAAATTCGAAAAAATATTGAAAATCTCAAAACTAATTTTAAAAACTAAAAATATTGTAAAACTTATGATGAAATCGAAATATTTAAGAAATCAAAAAGTTTTAAAAACTTCGATGAATGTTAAAAAGTCAAAAAGTTTTCATTGAGTCGAAAAAATGTTGAAAAATTCGAAAATGTTTCGAAGATGCCAAAAAATGTAGGAAAACTCGAAAAATGATGAAAAATGTCAAAAATGTTCATTAAGTAAAAAAGAGTTGAGAAAATTTGAGATATTTCGAGGAAGCCTAAAAATGTTAAAAAACTGTCAAAAAATGTTAGAAAGTCTCTAATAGTCAAAACATAAATCCAAAAATTTTGAAAAACTCGAAAAAATAGAGAAATCAAAATAAGTTGAAATATCAAAAAAAAAAAAAAAAAAAAAATGGCACAATTGTGCAATTCACAGTTCATTGTTCTAATCTTACAATATTTTACGCGGTAGTAACCACTAGTCGATAAATTTGAACATTGTTTAAGCTGTATTCAATGTTGATGAGAGAATCGTATAAAAAAAGAGAGAAACAAAAACAGAAATTTGTAAACAATAAATTTTTGCTATTTTGGTGAGAGAATCGTATGGGAAAAGAGAGTGAAAAAAAGCATAATTTGCAAACAATAAATTTTTGAGCTCACAGTTGTATGATTTGACGAATGGTAATTTTATAACGTTACAGTTTCGCTATTAACTGTGAATTGCATAAATATATTGAAAAATGTCAAAAAAGGTTGAACAATTCAAAAAATATTTACAAAATACAGCGGGTTTCAGGTCGATAAGAAACGCATTATTTGTATCCCAAAAAAATTCAATGTCAGAGGTTTTCCAATAAATAGTTTTCACGTGTGTGAATGATGAAAAAAAAATTACTAAATAATTTTTTTAGTGTAAATAATAAATTTTTGCTGATTTTCGTGGAAAATTGAAACCGAGAGTATAGACAAATCTTTTAAATTTTTTCAAACAATTTTTGACGGGCAATATATTAAAAAGTTTTTCAATGTAAATTACAATTTAGGAGTATTGCCACAACTTTTGTTGCAGAGAGACTTTTATTCACTTGGCATCCTTGGGGGAGGTGTTTGAACCGAATTTAATATAAAATCTATTTCGCTTTTTGGTTGCGTCAAGTGTCGGTACCACCCTTCTCTTCGTAATTTTTATTCAATACAAATCTTTTTTTTTAAAAATAATTAAATATTTCATTATGTGAATTCTAAGCTATATACGTTCATCAACGCAAATTATATACAATTTTTGTTAGTCAATTTAGAGTAAATAAATTTTTTTTTTTATTTATTTATGCATCTACAGGTCAAAATCTCTAAAAGCGAAAGCAACATCACCGTTGTCGACAGCAGCAGCATTGCTGTTGTTGCCAATAACGTCAACAGCGATAACACTTTGTTTTTTTATTTATTCAAATGTATATAAAAATATTAAGAAATATTTTACAAAAAAAAAAAAATCTTAAAAAACATAAAAATGTTAAAAATGAAATACTCGAAAAAAAAAATTTATTTTAAAAATATTCATTTATACGCTGCGATGAATGCGATTGGGACTGAGTAATTTTTGAATATTTAAAAACAGCGGTAGCCGAAAACGCAACCGAGCAACAAAAGAAAAATCCGAAACTCAATCGATTCAAACGCTGGGGAAAACGCAAAAAAATTAAACAGTTGAGCGGCGAGTTTCATAACGTGAAAATCGAGTGTGTGTAGCGTGCGAAAAAGTGAAGATTCATTTTTGAAAAGTTTCTTTTTGAAAAAGACTTCATAAAACTTAAGAGTTTTTTTTTTTGTTTATTTTAAAGTGAGTGTGCAGCAGTAAAAAGAAAGTTTTTATACATTTTTTTTTTTTGTTGTGGCAAGAAATAAATTAATGAAAAATTTTTTTTTAATTTTTGAAAATCTTAAAAAAAAAATTAAGTTCATCTTCGTTAAGGATTAAAAGTTTTTGAAAAACAAAAAAAAAAATTACAAAACCTTTTTTTATAAACAAAAAAATTTACAACTTCTTTAAATGACCTTAAAAATACAAATTCCTATTCAAATATTTTTGGAAATATCTGCGGTGGACCATCTGATTCAAAAGATTTTATTAGACAGATATGATCGTGGGCGTATATTATTTTCAAATTTTTTTTCGTTGTGATGAATAAAAGAATTCATTGCCCACATTATATGACTTAGAAAAAACTTCGAGTTCATTTAGTTATGACAAATATTTATATATTTGTTCATTTTTATAAACTGTAAAAAATATAAAAAAATTATTATAATTTTCAATATCTTGCTACGCATTTTTCTTCCAAATTGTAGTGCGATGTGAATATGAATAATTTTTTTTTTCAGGTCTTTATAAATCTGAATCGAAATAAAAATATTAATATTTTCATAAGAAATTCTACATATTTTTTCTTAAAAAAAGAATTAATGGAACTTTTTTTGAAAAAATAGTTCACATGACTCTTTTTTACCTTATAATATGTTTATTGAGTAGAAAATAAAAACGTTACAAAAATAATTTATCGCACAATTTACAGACATATGGTACATTTACCTTAATTCTAGAACATTATCATACTATTTATAAATTTATCACAGATATTGGGAGGGAGCTTAACTTTTCGAAGGAAAATACTACAATAAAAAAACCTTCGCTATGAAATCACCTGTATAATCATACTCAAAGAGCGCTTTTAATAGTAACCAAATTTACATTCATACAAATAAATAATACATTGTAACATACATAGAAGACCCTACATATATATAAAAACAAAAAGTTATCGATATAACTCTGAGATAAGATTATTATCGGATAAATCACAGCGAATTTTGAACTTTTCAGTTATTTCTTTTATTCGAACTGATATTAATTTAACATCAGAGACGATATGCAGTTTTTTAGTGGAAAAATCCCATGGAAGTCCCAACATCATTTTAAGCAACTTGTTTTGGCATACTTGTAAGGTTTTAATATGCGTTTGAGCACAAATACTCCAGGCTGGACAAGCATACCATATAAAATAATTGCCTGGAATATGGTTTTACATATTATTAATTTGTTTTCCCTACTTAGGCTAGACTGACGGTTGATTAGCGGATATAGCATCTTAATTGCAATATTAAATTTATTCTTTATATGACTGACGTGATCACTAAATAACAGTTTCTTATCCAAAACAACACCTAGGTATTTAACATTATTTGCCCATGGTATACTGTGGTTAAACAATTTTAAGTTAGTGCTAGGCAGGTAGCAATGGTTTCTTTTCCTTGTAAAAAAGATGGATTGCATTTTGCTAGCATTTAATTTAATTTTCCATTTTGTAAAATATTCAGCAATGTTGTCTAACGCACCTTGTAGGTTAGTCACAATATCGTGACCAATCTCGTGCGAATATAGAATACCAATATCATCGGCATACATTGCATAGAGACAGTTATTGCATTTAGGTAAGTCGGAGCAGTATATAATAAATAAAAGGGGTCCAAGAACAGAGCCTTGAACCACTCCTGCAGGTAATTTAATAATATCAGAGTACTCATTATTTACAGACACACAATAGAAACGATTAGTCAAAAAACTCTGTATAAGTTTGATCACATATAAAGGAAATTGAAGATGTATTAACTTGCATATAATACCTTTGTGCCAAATCGAGTCAAAAGCTTTTTCGACATCCAAGAGGATAAGTCCAGTAGATTTTTTTGCTTCAAAATTTGTTTTAACGTGATTAAAAATACGCTTGATTTGATGTGTGGTGCTATGAAATTGTCTAAATCCAAATTGCTCATTTGGTATAACATTATTCTGGTTAATAAACGAAAATAACTTATGTTTAACAACTTTTTCAAAAATTTTGCTCACACTACTCAGTAGGCTTATAGGACGATAACCATCGGGTAGGTTGGAGGGCTTTCCTGTTTTGTGAATTGGGACAATTTTAGCCACTTTCCAAGCACTAGGAAAATATTGCAGCTTTAAGCAAGAATTTATTAAAAATGTTAAGAAAATAAGCGCCACTTTAGGCAAATATTTCAGCATAATGTTTTTAATGTCGTCATGTCCCGCAGATTTTCTTAATGGAGACTCGCGAATAAAATCCTGGATAAAGTCGACTTCGACATATTCCGATAGCTGTGTATCTACGCTAAGTGAGTCAAAACGCTCGACTATTGTGTTTACAGAGTTTTCATGCGTTGGTGTTCCTAAATGTTCAGAAACTTTATGGTTTTCCAAAAATTTATAAGCAAAGGCGTTTGCTTTGTCACCTTATTTTGCTTTTACATTAGATATGCTTGATAAAGCAAGTATCGGTCCAATGAGAGGCCCAGCTGACGCTAATCTAGCTAGTTCGTCAGCAACTGTGGGACTTGTATGCGACTTTTTCGTTTTATGCGATTTTTGAGTTTTTTGAGATTTCCAGTCTTATGCGATTTCTTAAAACTATGTCACTTTTAAATCGTATGCAACTTTTTTGTCTCATGTAATATCTTATGCGATATTTTAGTATTAAAAGTTTTTTGTTTTATGTGAGTTTTTAGCATTATGCGACTTTTTAGTATTATGTGACTTTTTAGTATTATGAGATATTTTAATCGTTTGTGACTCTTAGCATTTTAGTCTTAAACCACTTTTTAGTCTTATATCTATTTTCAAACTTTATTGATTCAGACTTCACTTTGGATAATCTCTTTACCTCAGTTCTTCATTCCCGTACCAACCTTAATGTTATATTGGCTATTTAGAGTATCATTTGGCTTTTTAGTCTTATTTGACGTCTTAGTCTTATGCCTTTTTTGATCTTATACGATCCAGACTTTGCTTAGAACAATCTCTTTAGCTCAGTCCTTCATTCCCGTACCAATTCCAATGTAATATTGGCTGTTTAGAATATCATTAGGGCTGACCTGCTATTCGAAGAGATTTTTATATATCTGCTTAGAAGACTTCCTTAATCACGCTAAGGAATGCGATTGTATATCGCTTTACGGTATTGACTTTTCATTGATCTATTCCGAGTAAACAGCAACACCAGAATCACTAAAGATTCGTTCGTAAGTACATGGAATGCTAGAGGCCTCCAGGGCTTAGAAGTTACTGATGAATCCTCTTAGCAGAGGATGAAACTAGTATAACTAGCTTTAGCCCATTTTTCCTTTTTATTTATTTTTTTAAGTTGTAATTTCTTTGGTGTTGACACACAAACATATGGAACAGTAAAGCTCAATAAAATGACATATGTACATATTTAAATCATTTTCTGTTCAAATAAAACCACAGAGGCCTCCTTCTTCAAATAAAAGCTCGAACAGAACGATAACTTAGTTAGACCTCTCAAGTTTTTAAAGAGTTATATCTAAAGATCACAGGTCCAGAAGTATCAAAAAGACTTTTGTTGTAGATAAATGCCAACGACTTTGCATATGACAGCAGTGGTCTAAAGCTCATAAGAATTGTGATCTCATTCCTTACAAACATCTATATATGTCACTAAATATTTGACTAACTAATTGAATTGTTGAAGTTAAACAAATCATCAAATTAAATATTTGAATTATTGAGATTGAAAAAATCATTCTAAACATCCAAAGTGATCAATAGATACCCAACTTTTTTTCAAAATAACTTAATAAAAAAATATATATAAAATCTTTCTGACGTATAAGAGCAAAGTGGGTACAAAATTCAAATGCAATGACCCAAAATCCATGCGGGAGACATGGATACTGTAGTTTAAGTCATTATCTGCTTTCTTCAAATATCAATCCATGAAAGTACATCCAGCTTACTTATTTCGAGAAATTTCCAGAATTTCAATTCAGCGAATACAACAACCTTATACTTAGTTTGCTTCTACGCTTAAGACTTGCAACAGTTAAGCAGCAACTGTAAGAAATAATTTACAGTGCACTATGATTGGATGAGTGGATGAAGGTGATAGGTAACATTTTGGGGTTGAGCCCAAGAATTAATACAAAATATCCAAGACACAATATTTTTTCTCAAAAAATAAGGCAACAAGCGCTCAAAAACGATATGCTCAGTAGAAATGTAAAAAGTTTAAAGCTGATTTCTGCAAAACTTCAAAATTTGAACATATCACCTACAATCACACAAGTCTCCACTTGGTTCTGGTACCAACTAAATCAATGCTTTTTCTCTAAAAGAGTGCTTGTCCAAAACCTCTTGTTATTTCATTACAAACCAAAAGAGTAACCTAAGTTATAATAAAACTTTCAGTGTGTTTTGGAAATATCGCTCAGAAAATAGTTTCAATAAAAATTTTTAAGAAAATGTGCCCGAAAAAATTCTCTCTGGGACTTTTTTATTATAGTTAGGATAGCAATATGGTCTATTGCAATTTATATAAGCAAAAGCCTCAAGATTTTGTGTGATCATTCAAGATTTCTTGATCATTCTGTCATTATGTTCTGCAAGAAAAATGGTCTATTCATTTCTGTCTTTTTTTTTTCTTTTTTGACTCAGATTTTGAAAAATAAAAAATACTTTTATACTAAATTTGTAAAGTTTTGAAAATAAAAAATTTAAATCACTTTTCCTCAAAATTTTAACTTCACGAATATTAATTAAAAATTTTTCATATTTAAGCAAAATAAACCGGTTTAGCTGACAGCGCAAAAAAAAAACCGCAAAAATGCAAGTTTTCGACAACAATCTGGTAAGTGTTGCCACATTTTTGCACTACTTATTAATTGTGCGCTTATTTATACAAAACTCTGTTATTTTTGGCACTCACAACTGAAAATTTATTTCATTATCAAAAGTAAACTTCATTTATAATTTGTAATTTGATTTGCTTTTTTATGCTACTTTTTTGCTTCACTTAACCTAATTTTAAGCGTCGCTGCTGTGGCCATTTTTAGTAAACTGAACAATTTTTTTTTTATTTTGGTTTTATTTTTTTCATACAAAAAAGAAAATCACTTTGATTTTGCAGTTTCAGCAAAAGAAAAAAGAACAAACGAAAAAAAACAAACGGGGCAGCATAAATAAACAAAAATCAAACGCGAAATTTCGCCGTGTAAATACAAAGTGCGAGTTTAGCGCCCTCTAGTGCTTGTTTGTGTTTAGCTTACAAACGTTGAAAGCAACAAAAGCAACAAAAAAAATTAATTACAAAAATCTATTCAATGGCTGGCATCCAAATGGGTCGTCGCTGAATAGTTCGTGTGCGGCGCGCCATATGAGGCAAATTTTAACAACGGGGGTCTCTGAGGAAGGCAAACGCCTGCCTGCCTGCCTACTTCACTTGTGATTCTTACAAGTGATTTACGTTAAAACAAATACGGCGGCAACAGCAGCAGCCGCGCAGCAAAATCTGGCAGCCTTTTAAATTTCAAAACTCTTTGTAACTTAACTCATTGCTGTTGATTAGAAGAATGCTGTGCTAATTGATAATAAACGTAAAGCGTTAATTGGTTTAATTTGAATATTAAATTTTTTGCACTTCCGAAACTGTTGACCAGCGCTGTTTGAATTAGGTTGGGGGCGATATTAAGGGGTTTAACTAGTAATTAAAATTTAATAATTAATTCAAGCTATTTATTGATTTTCCACTTGTGTCGATTTGATTAGTTGACCGAAGTGCGTAATGAAATGCAGCGAAGTATGAGAACTTTAAGGAGTTTTTGATTTCTTGAGCAAATTTTAAATCCTACCTATCGGTGAGTTGAATTGTCTTTGAGAAAAGAATCCCCCTTCGGGGTTTAAAGCCCCAAGTGTAATTTTAACGCATTGGGAGGCTTAAACCCCTCTAAATAGTCAAAGGTTTGTGAATTTACACAATATTACAATTTATACTCGATTTTAGGATTCCCCGATCACGCCAATTAAATTTGGTTACAGCTTACCGTGACTTATATATCGCTTGAAATTTTTGGTTGAAACTTTTCTACGAAATAAACATATAGGCAACAATAAACAGCAAAATGAATTATATTTACATTTTTCTTATATACTCTGATTTTCTCCGTATTTTGAACTCGGAAATTTGAGTTTTATAAAATCAACATATTTTCCATTTTTCTAATCTTTTAACTGCTCAAATTAGACACTTCAAAAAAAGTGAAAACTATTTTTGCCCTAACGAATAAAAAAGAAATCGAAACGTCAAAGCGCCGCGCCGTACACGCAATTCAACCTTGAACAAAACCAAAATAAATTCTAACAAAATTATAAATAGCGAAATTTGAAATCGATTGAAATGAAACATTTATACAAACAGCAATAGCAATCCAAATGATCTAAACGTACAGATAAATTAAATTCACTCTGTACAAAACCAATCTACATATTTACGTCAAAATGCAGGCCATTATAAATTCATCGAACGAATGAAATAATATGAATAGATTTTTGTTATAAAATCTTAATGTCGAACACAAATTTTTGGGGTCACTTTGAACATTTTTTTTCATTTAATTTTGTTATCAAAGCAACGAAAAAAATGAAGTCAAAAACATAACAAAATCACAAAATCTCAGCCAACAAAAAGATAGAAAACTGGGCAAAATACAGCCCAGCAGAAAACGCTTTGGAAAAATTTTTTAATATACTTTTGAAATTTTTACGAAATTTATTTATTTATATTTTAATTTTATGTTTTGAAAATTCTTAATTGTCGTGTCAGTATATATATTTGAAAATTATATTAAATTTAGCACACTGCGAGAAAAATTTTGCATTAACTTATTGACAAATGCAATAATTTGTTGTTGAATTTTTAAGATTTTTTCTGTTTGAGAAAAATGCAGTAATTCTTTTGGAATTTCGAAACATAAAAATTTTTATAGCCACTGTAAAATGTCACTATTTAAACATCTTAATTTTTTCAATTATTATTTTTTTGTTTTTTTTTTTTTGAACTTTGCGTGGCATTTTTAGAAATTCCATATCTAAGTCATTTGTTTACAAAAATAAAATTCAGCTACCAGTTGTTCGATTTTGTTTATTGTGAAAGAAAGTGACAACATTGTTGCCTCACCCAAATGACAAAATCACTTTATTTCGTCGACTGACTAAATGTCATACTGAGAATTTAACATAGAAAATAAAGAGATATAACAAAATAATTTGGGCTGTCCTAAATGCTAATGAATCATTTAGTTTGTAAGAAGATGTAAAAATACTTTTTAGTTACGATTTCTTTTTACAACTACTTATGCAAGCACATTTTGTATTTGTGCAAGTTAAAACTTTTATGCAACTTAGCATTATATGACGATCTCAAAAATCACCATGTGTGACCTAGAACTAGAACAATGTTTCAAGAGGTCAACTTTGAGGTCTCAGATAATTCTTATATAAAAGTATGTTCTTTGCAATGAATGAAAAGTTACAAAAAAAAAAGCTGTGCAACTTTTGAATTAATTTTCGAACAAATCTTCTAATTGCTAAATGAAATCATCAGTGCCCCTTGAGCCGATGTGCGAAAGTTTCTAAGTCTGATATGTTTGCTTTTTTGCATAGATCTCTTGATAACTTAAGCAAAAACGAAAACATATCAAGCTTAGAATTTGTCACTCATTGACTCAAAGGTCACTGATGATTCCATTCAGCAATGAATGAAACCATAACGACTACTAGCTTTAGACGTTTTTTTTTTTTTGTTTTGTTTTCGTCTAATTTTATTTTTTTGTCTATCACACACTATACCGAACAGTTAGCTCAGCAATTATCAAATTTTTTCTGTGCCGATACACCACAAAAAAGTTAAATTTTTTTAAGTCCTTTAAGAAAAAATTCAATAAATATTTGCACAGTTGTTGTAAATTTCAATTTCTTTAATTTTGATAAAGCATTAATCTGGTTTCTGTAGTCTAAGTGAAATAAAACTTTTTGTCATGACTGATTTAAAATCAACTTTGGAATTGGATAATTTTGTTTTGTGTGCGAGCGCTTGGAAGGATTGTAGCATGTCATAGAAATTCAAAATTTTCAAATAAAGGGTGATTTTTTAAGCGTTTGGTTTTTGAAAATTAAAAACAGAACAAAAAATTTGCATTAGTGAATGAAATTTGTATTTGGAGCGTTACATCAATTCCTGCCATTTACTTTTTAAAGATTATTTCATGTAAATGTTGCTCGCGACAACGCTTGAAGTGGTCCATCCGTAAGCTTCAATTTTGGCATACTTTCTCCAGCATTTCGGCCGGTATCTCACCAATGGCAGCTGTAATGTTGTCTTCCAGAGCTGCAATTGTGGCTACCTTGTCCCTGTACACGAGGGACTTCATGTAGCCCCACAAAAAATAGTCTAGTATCGCATGATATTTTTTTTTGGCAACAAAAAAAAAGTCAGTAATCATCGCAAGGTACCTTTCTCCGTTGACTATAACGTTGCGATTTTCATTATTTTGGAAAAAGTACGGAACAATGATGCCGCCGGCCTACAAGCCGCACCAAACAGTAGTGCATTTTTCAGAGTCCATTGGCAGCTCTGGAACTGCCTCTGGCTGCTCTTCAGATCGAATTCGGCAATTCGATAAAAACACATTCCTCACAGATCACGAATTTTTATAGTAAAATTCAGTGATTTGCAAGAGCTGTTCGTTTGTTAGTCTATTCATGGTGAAATGGCAAACCTTACTGAGCATTTTTGACGTGAACACGTGCTACGAATCACGCGTGAAGTGTCAAAAAATGTACACTAAAAAAACAAATAGCAAAAAAATCACCCGTTATAACTGACTAAAAAACACTTTCCAACATGTAAACTGTATGGTCACATAATTCCAATGTCTGCAAAGAAAAGATTTTTCGATATTTAAAGCCATGAAAAATTAGGCACTTTCCAGAACACCAAAAATGTACTTTTTCCATACAACAAAGACTGTTTTTTCGTAGTGACTCAATAGGAAAAACTGTCCAAGCTAAAGTGTTTTCCTTAGAAATATGAAACTTAGAATAAGAGTTCTAGAACTTATGGAAGCGATTTTGTAGTGAACATTATAGAGTGGCATCTTTAAAGCAAAAATATTGCGAAACTGAAAAAGGAAAAATCGCCAAAAATATATTTTATGAAAGAAAAAATTAATTAGCAAAACAATAAATTAAAATTGGTATTCTTTGATTAAGCACGATTGCTCACGTGGGCGGTTATTCGCACAGGCAGCAAAATCACCAAGCGCATTTTTGAGAAACATTTGTTTTTTGTCACTCGTTCCATAAATAAATGCACATTGTGATGTGTTTTGCTTTTGAAAACCTTTGAAATTTAAGTCTAAAGACTTTGTCTACTTGAATAAATTTTTGTATAAATGCTTAAATGTTTTTCACTTAAAATGTCTTTATGAAAAGAAACAGATTATGAGAGCTATGCTCGGAAAAAGTAAAAAAACCTTTACACTTTAATAAAAATTTAGGCAGAACTGTTTAACTGACTTATAATTCAAACATAGCATAATATAATTCTAATAAATGTAAATTATTAAATTAAATAATTTTTGCAATTGATTGCTCTTTTTTTTTGTATTAATATATAATAAATCTCTTAATCAAAGCTAAAAAAAACTACAAAATCTACCGATGCTACATTTGAAATGAATCAAACCTAAACTTTTTGCTTTTAGTATTAAATTCTTCCATATAAAAAATTTCGAATTGTTTGAAAAAAAAAAAAAAACAACTTTTCAGCAATAAAATACCAATTTTTACTACTTTTCTAATGGTATTTTTTTAGCAGCCAAATAATAAAAAAAAAATTAGAAATATATTTTAAACCAAAACATATATGCAATGTATATTTTCTACTTCAAAGTAAAACAAACAAATTCTTGAAAATAAAATTTAGGATATTGATTTTCTTTATATTATAATAGATATTTCCGTATCTAATTAAGCATCTGCAATACCATATGTTTTCCGATGTTTATTTTTTTTTTTTTTTGCATTTTAAGCATTTTTTTTTTGTTGAAAAAAAAAAAAAAATAGAAAATAAAAACAAATATGTAAATGAGATAGCAGAAAAATAAACAGCATTTTTATGGCCAACATATTTAGAGTACCTTAATAAATCGTTAATTTATGCGTAATTAACTTTAATGAAATAGCCGCATCAAAAAATTTGAAGAAAAAAAAACTAAAAAAAATCCAAAAAAAATATATTCAAATAAACTGCAAGCAATATTTCCAATAATAAACAAATAAATCACTCAACACGAAATTTTTTTTTCAATTGTGGTTAACATGCCAGTGTATGCCTTAGTACGCCTTGCAATAATTGAGAAAACCAAAATTTGTAATTATTCCATATCAATATATTTCCTTCTCACATGTGGTTTTGTGCTTGAAAATTTGCTTTATATGCAATTAATTTGATATATGCAGTACCTATAGTTTTGTAGATAAAAAGACAGACATGAACTCATACCATTTGGCACTTAATATTTTCTCTATGGTAAATGTGGTAAATTAATAAAAAAATTATATTCCTAGTTCTTTTAATTTTTTTATATATTACTAGTAGTACCCGCGGCTTTGCACGCATACGCTCCATTATTTTATTGTTCATGAAATTTCTCTCTTAGCATCACATTTTACATTCTCTCTTCAAGTGTAAAAAAAAACAATTGAAATAGAGTTTTTTCTTTGAACTTCGAAGCCAAATAATATCGGTACGAATGAGAAAAAAAAATTAATAACAAAACAGAAATCAAGAGCAGCATAATAACCATAAGAAACGAAAAAGAAAACGACAATATTTGTGTTAGGTTTTGCAAAAACTCAATTCTAAAAAAAAGGACATATAACTTTAAAATAAATAAAAAAATAAGTATGCAAATATGCTGTTTTAAAAAAGAAATCATTGAAATCGGTTCAGTATATTTTGCGCCAAAGCGCTACAAACCATTTCCATGTAAGCAATTTTATATAAATAGTATAGATGTGGGAAAGCATCGTTAATTTAAATTCACACTTTCAGCGTTCAGATCTTTAAAAACTTTTTTTTTTAATAAATTTTTTCCAATTTGAGATTTTGAAGCAGCAAAATATATTAACTTTAATGAAATGCTCTTATAAATTTATTTGTTCCGAAATTAACTAAAACAAACACTTCATACAGTATCATTTTCAAAAGATAATTGTGTGAGTTTTTATAATTTATATGTGAATTATGCTGATTTTTTGAAAATTAAAGCTTAAAATGTCACAAATGAGAAATTGCGCATATTTTGACTGTAAAACAAAAATTAACATCACGGATTTCCTTAATATTTTCATATTTTATGTGGAGAAGTATGGTTACCCAAAATTCACAGTTTAGCGTTAGGACTGCACAACTTTATTTTAATGAACTTTTTTCTATAACAATCTTTGAAGAAAATATTATTATTATTTCTTTACATTTTTAAATTTTTTACAATAATTGTAACAATTGTAAAAGCTTACAATGTAAGAGGAGTTACTAAAACTTAAAGACAGTTTCCTTAAAAGTAGGGGAACAGATAAGAGGTATTTTGCGCCTTTTTATCTCACTTTGAATAAAAAATGTCAAATCGAATGATTTTCAAAAACAGAAGAGATAAGTCATTCACCTCAAAAACTTTTGACTTTCTTTGACTTTTTCGTTTGTATTTTTCGAATATACCATAATTAATATACGACTTTAATTAAGAATTTATTATACAAAAGCATTCAGTATTGATATATCTGCATACGCCACTACTGTAAATATCAGAAGAAATACCCCAATTTATATATTTTTAATTAAAAAAAAAACTAATTTGCTTTAAATACAGCTTTTGCTGCGAAATTTATTGGTAGCTAATTTGTGGTCTTTAAAACTTTACATAGAGAATTATTTTGTATGTAATAAGCTTATTTTGTTAAATAAATTAACTTTTTTTTTATATTGATTAAACTAATTTGCAAATTAGCGATTTTTATTTTTGCTTAATTACACGACAATATTTACCTTAAAACCAAATTAATTGATAATTACAAAATTGCTGCATACTTTTTTGGATTTATTTTTTTAAGCCTTAATTGCTTTAAATTATTTCTGATTTATTGCATATTTTCAATTTTTAATTATTAAAAAATCTGCTTACCATGCAGACTTTTTTTTATGTTATTTGTTTAATATATCATTGTTGAAAAAGTTCAGTTTCCAAAGAAATATTATATATCAAAAGAAAAATTCTAACAATGAAATTAATTTAACTTAATTTTTATTTGAAGTCGCTAACTTGTTTTATGTTACTTTAAAATTTGTTTAGGTACTTAAATCTAAGAAAATATATTGAAGCCAATTTTAAAGAAAAAGCTAAGCTAAAATACATAAGTGCAACTTATCTGTAATTGATATTGATAGCTGAACTTTCAAAACTTAAAATATGATATTTTATATTAAAACTTAAACAAATAATATATTGCGCATCTTATATTTATTGTTTCTTAATTGAATGAACGCCTAATACTATGCAATTAAAAATATTCAAAAAGTCTTAGTGCTGTTGAGCTACAAGTTTCAGCCTTTGTTATAGCATAGTTTTAAGTGCTGATTTTTTTTACTGATATATATTTATTTCTACATTAAGAGAGTTTATTTTATATTTTTTTTTTGTTTGAATTTCAAAATTTTCATTATCTTTCTTCTCTTCTTATTAGCGTCGCGGATCACGTCGCGCCTCCTTAAGACGTGGCTCAATTTCTGCTCTACCACAAAAATCCGCTGAGATTCCATGGGACATTCTTGAGCGTATGCTTATGCCATTCCTATTTTGTCATGCCGCAGCTATGATTATCTCCAATCTTTTGCATGCTTTTAACATTTCAAGCATTTCATCATTAGCTGTATTCGTTTGGTTTGCCATGTCAACAGTTGGTGCTGTGCTCTTCTATCATTTTATTAAGGTAAGTGAAGGCTTAAGTTACTTTTTTTTTTTACAAAAACAAATTATGATTAATGATAAGTTATTGGTCGGGCTGCTTTGAAAAAAAAAAATATTTTTTTTTTAAAAAAAAATTTTTTTTTGTAAGTAGGTCATTACACAAGTGTGATTTTTGCTAATTAGCTAAAACTGTCTTCGTAGCTATAAATCAACGTCAAGTGTGTGTTTTTGTCATACGCTTACTTACAAAATCCTTAAAATGTCAGCAGTCAATGAAAAAATCATATTTATAAATTACGTGAAATTAGAGCTATTAATTTTCAGAAATAAGCTTTATAAGCATATTATGCAAGCTTATAAAAAAAATCGTCTTTTAATAAATAATAATGAACTAAGGTTTTTATAAAAAAGAAAGTTTAGTTAAACTCAATTTTTTATTTTTGTTTTGTTCACAATATTTACTTGCTTTGGAAAAATTATGCTACTATTTATAGCATGATATTCTGTATAAAATCATCTTTCGATTCGTATTTATAAATGTCACATTATGTCATGACGAACGAACAAGCAATAAAAAATACATAGTATGTATCCGGTGAATACTTTTTATATCTTTTAAATGTATTTATTATATGCTAAGAATCTTTTTTGTCGTTAGGGTGTCTCATGCTGAGTTTTTTTATATTAACATGACTTATTTTTTATGTTTTCATTGGACATAGAAAAAATATTTTATATATTATTTTAATGATTTAACTGCAAAGTACAGTAGAAAAGTGTAGGTTACAGGAACAAAAAAATTTTTGAAATTATTTTGTCTTATTTGATGCTATAGTTCTTTACAAGTTCACGCAAAAAGCAAGTTATTGCAAGCATAGTAAAAATTTCTCACTTTGTGCAGTAGGTGCTTCTCAATAAAAAGAATGAAGAGTACTATTCTACTATTTTTATTCTTATTCTATGTAATTTTCTAAATGCTTTCGAGCATATTGTAAATAAAATTAAAGAAAAAAAGAACTATGAAAGAGGGTCACTGAGGAAGTTATGTAGCATGAACTGAAACCATGCTAGTCAGCATATAGTTTGCTGAAGAAAATTCAATATTTTTTTAAAATTTTAAGCTGGTGCATATTTAATACAGATTCAAAAATGCTGAAAACATAAGCGATAGCTTTTATTGGTTGCAAAGATATTGCTATTTTAGTGGCAAAGGGGCTTTTTGTATGGAACTTAAATTTCAAACAAAATCATAAAATTTTGTCAAGTGTTAAAAAATTTAATTCATGATTCCGATCAACAATCCAACAACTTGGGTGTAGCCAAAATCAAAAAACACAAAATTTTTTTAGGAAAATATAGTTCCTTCGCGTAGATAACATCAGCTATAGTGCTGAAAGTTATAGGTGGCATAAAATCGAATCAATTTTTCTTTTCTTCTACAATTTTGTGAGTAAAACATTTTTTATTTGAGGTACACCTTTTAAGTAAATGAAAAAAAAGAAAACTTTTTTTAACCGCTTTTAAACTAACATCATTTACTGCGGCTGTCCCATGCCTCAAATGACGTCTTTATTGCAAATCAAGTCCAAAGAGAATTCTTTCGTGCAGCATTTTTTCTCTACTTTTTTGTATTTACTTTTATCTATTTATATCTCTCAAGTACTTAGTTGGCCGAAAAACTTTTGATATCGTTTTAATGCTGTTTATTATTGTGGTCTTGCTCACATTGTTGCATGTTTCTTTTACTTTCTATGTACTTTTTATTACATTAAGTAAATACTTGAAGTTTATGCAAAAGTTTTGAATAATTAATACGAATAGCTGGTGACAGCAAGTTAAATCTGTGGGATGTTTCTAGAGTTTTACTTGGAAATTTTTTGTGTTTTCTAAATAATTTGTGTGGCACAACTCTTATTGCTATCAACTTTTAGGGTGAATAAAGCAAACAATACAGATTTATCAACTATTGATTAAAATTGATTTCTTAAGTGTTATTTTGCTAAATTCAGCAACTAAAAGTATGCAACACATTTCTTTGCATGACATTGTTTAATAAAGCACGGATTGTAGTAAAGGTTTTGTATTGCATAGTTTTAGGCAATGCTTGTAACTAATGTAATAATTCATACCGCATTTCATGCACAGATATCAAATCGGTTAAAAACATGTTTTTTTCTACTCTTATCAAAACCAAAAACACTTAAGCTAATCCTGTTTTGTTCAAGAGCAACAACTAGCAGCAAACACAAAAACAACAAATCAAATAAATAGAAGTAGGCAACATGCGACATAAGTCTACACGCTTTGACACTTCAAGTTTTACAAAATTATTCCCTACGCATTCACATTTTTTTTTTTTAGCATAACTGCTTCCTCCTTTCTCTTTGCATGCATCTCACTTCTTGTGGCTTCACTTTCATCGAGGACTTGTAACTAGCCTACTTAAATTGAAAGGAGCCGCCTTGAAGGCTAATAAATTTAAAACTCAAATTTGCATATTTGCGCCATGCCACATGAACAACAACAATGTGGTAAAAAGTGGTGGAGAAAAAAAGAGCAGCAGGCGCCTAAAAACAGGCTATGCAAAAGTTAAAAATAGCAACGACAACGACAAACAGCAAAAACATCTTTTACGTGTACTTTTATTTTTTTTTTGTTCACTTCCGGTTGTAGTTGAATTTAGAAAAATAAATTTTTTTTTTTTTTCATATTTTTTTCTTTGCCCTTTCTTCTCTGGAATGTCAAATTCATTGTCCCAAATTAAAAGAAAGCCTGTGTGACGTAGTGAAATGAACATTAAAATATGAAAATAACATCAAGAGCATAACAGTGTTGTAATAAAAATATTAAAAAGTCTAAGGAATTTCAGAAAGAATAATTTGTATGAAAAAAATAAAATAAAAAATAAACAAAACAAAAAAATGTTTTAAAATTATAAGTTTTTCCTGGCCGTGCTGAAAAAGTAGTACTAAAAATATTAAACTAAAATTTAATTTTTTTATCATAATTTTCATATCAAAATAAATCATGTAATAAATAAAAGTATTTAAAAAACCAATTTCAAAAAAAAAAAAAAAAAAAAAATGTAATCAAAATTAACTGGAAAAAAACCCCACAAAAATATTTTTAGAATTTCAAGAAAAACCACGGGCCATTCTCATAAGGCAGTTAGTTTTGTGCCACTTTGCTAAATTAAAATTGCAATATTTTTTTTTTTTATGATGACAAATCACAAAATCTCAACTACAAGTATTCCTACCAGCACTATATCCTTAAAACAAATACAAAAAAAATGATGTAGAGCAGACAGTAAATTGGGATGCTTATAAAATATGAAGGTTAGCAGGACGTTTTTTTTTTTAGCAAAAGTAAATAAGAAACAAACAAAAACCTGAATCTACAAAGTAAAGGACATTTTTTCTGCCACAAATGTAGGCATATTTGCACGACTGCAAACAAACATACACATATGTACATATGTATATGTTACATATTCATGTAACTTATACAGTTTACAACACGTATACACTCTCGCTTATATTCATTTGATTAGCCTGCACGTGTTGGAATGTTTGTGTTTTATTATGATTTTCTTTTTACATCTCCTTTTATAAATCATTATTTAAAAAATGAATCACCGCTAAGTGGGATATATGCTAAGTTGTCAAAAATTTTTGGTTTTCATATTTTCCACTCTCTCGCTCTTTCGAAAAAGAATCCTTGTGTATTGAAATTATTTTTGCATTTTTATTTAATTCCTCTTTAAAAAGAAAACATAAAACCAACATTTTAAGTGAGTTCTTTTGAATTTCTGAAAACTGTTGAGCATAATTTATGAGTAAATTACAAAAATCATATAGCTAAGATCTACATACTTCAAAATTAAATCAGTCTTATACTTGATATAAAAACATTTTTATAATTTTTTCTAGCAATTTCATTAATTTTTAATCCAAAGCGAAGTGAAAAACAATTTATACAGCTGTAATTTCTATTTAAGTTCATATGCTTTTTGAAAACAAATTTTTTTCTGCGTTTCTTATATTAAGCCAAAGCCATTTTGAGATATTTGACCTTTAAATGCCATTTTTGTTTATAAACAAATTGCATGAATCAAAAATGTATTTTTAATTGTAAACTCATACCTAGACGTAGAATTTTTCTGAAGTCTCTGAACTTGTAGTCTGTCCGTTTGATTCCTATCTTAAAGTATTCCTCTCGGGTGGTAATATGATGGAGCTGGTTGTGAGAGGCCGAAAAAAAAATTCGCTCAAGATTTCGGAAAATAAGCCACAAATAGAGAAATATATTTGGACCAATGCCCGAAAAATCTACATACGAAAGAAGACTCGTCTTTCATCGTTTTAAAATTTCCAATAATTACTGTAGTTTGGGAGAAAATTAGTTATTTTGGGCCAAAAATGCGGTTTTCAGTTTTCAAGTTACTTTAAAATTTTCATTAAAAATCATATTTCTTCGGAAATGGCGATGGTTATGGATAGAGTAGTTAAGTAGAGTTAGGTGGTAAGACGAAGTTAGCAACGGCTCGAAAAGAAAAGAAAACAAGAGTAGTGAAAAGAAGAGAACTGATGAGGAGAAAAGAGCGCTGAGAAGTAGAGAGGACAGAAAAGAGTGGATAGCGGTAGAGAGATTAAAATTGAAAAAGAGAGCAGTAGAGAGGTGTAGAACAAAGGTGGAGTGAGAGCGGTTGAAAGGGAGCCGTGGAAAGGGAGCCTTGGAAAGGTGAGCGTGGAGAGGGAGTGATGGAGAGGAAGCGGTAGGGAGGGAGCGATAGAGAGGGATTGTTAGAGAGGGTGCGGTAGAGAGGGAGTGGTGTAGAGGAAGCGGTAGAGAGCGAAGGTTAGAACAGGAGCGGTAGAGAGGGAGCGGCAGAGAGGGAGCGGTAGAGAGGGAGCGGTAGAGAGGGAGCGGTAAAGAGGGAGCGGTAAAGAGGAAGCGGTAGAAATGGACCTGTGGAGAAAGAGTAGTTGGAGAAATGCACTGGAGAAGAGAGCAGTGAAGAGGAGAGCAGAGATGAGGACCGGTTAGCTGAGGAGAAGACAGGATAGCAAAAAGAGGAGAGATTTGCATAGCAGAGAAAAGATGAGAAAAGAAGGAAATATAAAAGAAAGGAGCATTAAAGAAAAAGAGAACAGAATTAAGAGGAGAGAGCTGAAGAGTTTGCTAAGATTGCGTAGAGTTTAAAGAAGCTAAGTAAATTTGAGAAGAGCTTAGTGGAGAGGAATATACTTGAGTAGTATTCAGATAATTTGAGGTTATTTGAAACCCAGCGGCAAATACGTTATACACAACATCGATGAATAGCTATACTCATTGTAGGCAGTAATGCTCACAACCCCAGCCACAACTGTAAATGCTTTTTACAAAGGAATGGCCGCTTTGTAGGCAGCTTGCCTTCATCTCTATATACAATTTGTAGCAAGCGAAAGGCATACATACAAAGTATGCAGCAAACAGGCAAGACCACTTACATCTCCATATACAAATCAGAAAGCAAACAGACAGACTGCCTACAACTCCATATACAATGCAGGCAGCCAACAAACAGACTGCCTACAACTCTATATACAAAGCAGGCAGCCAGCAAGCGGACTGCCTGCAGCGCCATATACAAAGCAGGCAGCCAGCAAGCAAATAAACAAAATATCACAGTAACAATTTCATTTGTGAAACATACAACACAAAGTGTATAGCTTTTCATACATGAAAGTTCAGAGTACTTCATCGATTTGCCGCTGGGAATGAATTAATTATAATTTAGTAAGGATGTAAGAAGATATTCAGAGTTGAGAGAAGTTGAATAGAAAAATTTTTAAGAAATTTATGGGTTTGAGTAAGTTTAGCATAACGTAACCAATTGATCTGCGTTCGGCGGGACAAGTACGCGTTTTTGATTTTTCGTCTGTCCGCTGTCCTCGTTTTCATTTTATGAAATATATCTCATTTTGCTAAAGTTTTCGGAATTTGAAAGTGAAGATCTTTTTCTTTTTTAGCCAAATAAATTTCATTATTGAAATATGTACATACTTATGTATATCTGAATGCGAAAGTGAGAATCCCAAAAAAAAGTCATCAACTTTTTTCGAACAACTTTGGAATTTTAACTCAAATTTGATGAATTTTTTTGCTGTTCCGCGTTTTGCCGAAAAATATCTGGTCACATTAGTTTAGCTGGTTTTAAAAGAGCTTAGAGTGTTCACAAAAATTATTGTACAGTTGAATAAAGTTGACAAGAGCTTAAACTAAATTGAGCAAAGTCAAGTACAGTCCAAAAAATTGAGACGCGTTTATTGAAGTGGAGTAAACTTCAAATAGACTTAAGTTTTACTAGTCATATAAACTACCATAAAGTTTATTAGAGGTAAAGCTATTTAAAATATTAAAATGCATACAATTGAGTATAACCGCTTTTCTCAATATTCCTATTGTTGCCTTATTTGAAATATTAATTAAAAAAAAAAAGAAGTTAAGATTTCTGTAAAAAGAAAACTAAATATAAAATTCTTCCCAAAATGTATAAGAGCTAAAGACCTGATGTTTTATATGCATTGGTGCACAGGTAGCAGGTATTTGCATTGCTATTTCACTAATCATTCCTTAAGCCCTTCCAAAAAAGCGGCACAATCCCGGTTCACAGTTTACGCTAATATTCAGCTAATGTGCTGCTGACTGCAATCGCACCAAAGCAACAAAGTAAACTTCAGCCAGTGTGAATACAAATTGAAATAAAAAGAGCTACCCAATAGGAAATTTAAACACATGTAATCATATATAGGGGGATATCCTTAAGAACATTTTGGTATATTTAAAATTGATGTTTTTTCAAGCAAATCTTTTCGATACGACGCAAATGTTGAGTAAAAAATTGCGTGTCATACTATTTAAGTGCTATGAGTCCAACTTTCCTCTCTTGGATTAAATCTGAGACACATTACTTTGAGTCATCAATTTCAATATTTCCTATTGGCCCATTGCAAATGTGCGCTTTTCAATGGTATATGAGGTGCCAATGAAAATTTGCAATTCTGTGTGCAGCAGCACAAAAACAGCAACACTAAAAATGAAAAGAAAAAGAAAAATACAGAGAAAATAGCATCGTATAGAATAGAATAATAAACAGAAGACAAAGAAGTAACGCTGCAACAACATCAACGCCAGCAGTAAACAAAGACAACAGCATTGTTTATTCGCGTAACGTTTGGCCTCCAGATTCCCAGCTAACATACGTACCACTTGTGTGTGAGCTTGTAGACATGTGTAGATTAAATGCATTTGTATGTGTGTTGAATAGTACATACGTACATACATTTGTGTTATTCTTTGCTCGAGCGCCCGGGAGGTTCTATTTTTAGGCGCTTTTATTGTATTATTGTGTTTTCTATGCTATGCAGGATGAAATAAAATAAAATGAAACGAAATAAAACAAAACAAAATAAAACAAAATAAGATAGAATACAACAAAAAAAAAAAAAAACACTTTAACAACACAACTTCTTTGCTATTCTACTCCATACATGCACGCAATGACCAACGTAGAGCACATCAACACATTTGAGTTGTATGTCTTTCGTATGTAGCTGCAACTTTTAAGTGGGTTAGTTATTTATTGTTTATTTGCTTTCAAAAAATTCCATTCTTTTTTTAGTTGATATTTGTGCCAGCGATTATGTTAAATTTCTAAATTTTTTTATCTGAATTTTGATTCTGATAAAGATTTTAATAAAATAACAACAATATTTAATTGTTGGTCTGGTATTTTTTTTTTTTAATTTGGCTGATGCCATTTATTGCATACGAAAGTAATTTCCAAATTTAATCGATCGAACATAAATGAAACTAAATTGGTTGCTTAAAAAAAATCAAAGATTTTTATACAGAAACTTAAGAAAATTCCTCGGTCTTCACAAGCTTGTTCGTTTTGAAGATTAATCCACCAGAAATATTTTCACCTAGCTAATTAAAAGCTTTACCACCAAGCAACCGATGCTATGAGCGATATACTTATGAATGATTCAAATTACTTGAACTTCTATGCCTGCAGTACCGCTTTACATCAGAAAACTAACAAGTGATTTTTTAAGCGTTTGGTTTTTGAAAATTGAAAAAAGAACAGAAAATTTGCAACCGTGAATGAAATATTTATTTGGAGCGACTTAACGATTAATGCCATTTACTTTTTAAAGATTATTTCATGTAAATGTTGCCCGCGGCTACGCCTGAGGTGATCCATCCGTAAGCTCCAATTTTGGCATACTTTTTCCAGCATTTCTCACCAATTACAGCTGTAATGTTGTCTTCCAGGGCTGCAATTGTGGCTGGCTTGTTCCTGTACATAAGAGACTTTACATAGCCACACAAAAAATAATCTAGTGGGGTCAAACCGCATGATCATGACGGCCAATGGACTGCTCCAAAACGTGAGATTAATTTCTTACCAAACTCGTTTCTCAATAGATCCCATGGTATAGTGTGCCGTGTGGCATAAGGTACCGTCTTGTTGAAACCACATATCACCCAAGTTCAATTCTTCCATTTTGGTCCAAAAAAAAGTCGGTAATCATCGCACGGTAACCTTCATTATTTTTGAAAAATTACGGTCCAATGATGCCGCCGGCCCATAAACCGCACCATTGCATTTTGCAGGGTGAATTGGCACCTCTTGAACTGCCTCTGGCTGCTCTTCAGACCCAATTCGGCAATTCTATTGGTTGACGTACCCATTATGCCAAAAATAAGCTTCGTCGCTGAAGAAAATTTTTTGACAAAAAATTGGATCTTCAATTTTTTTACAGGGCACGAATTTTGATGATAAAATTCAATCATTTGCAAGCGCAGTTCGTTTGTTAGTCAACTCATGGTAAAATGGCAAACTTTATTGAGCATTTTTTTTGTTGACTTATGTTATGAATCACGCCTGAAGAGTCAAAAAAACTTTCACTCAAAAAACAAAAACAAAAAAATCACCCGTTATATAGACAGCGCTTCAAAAAGTTTTGGTAAAAGCTCAAATTTCTGTAGACGATTAAAAAGCTTGGACCAACTGTGAGTTTTAAAGTAAAAAAGAAAAACCAGACTTTAAATTTAGAGAAAAAAATTTGCATTTTGTATAGAGGAATAATAAATTTTGTTGGTTCTTCATTTTTCTCTAGATTTTTTAATAAAAAGACATATTTACTTATCAACAATTATCTTTTTTTTTTTTTCTTTGATTTTGACACTCTTTCTCTCTTGTGTGTATCGAATCTTTCTACTTCAACTCTGCTTAGCCTGACCTAGCCTACTCAATCTGTTGTTTACTTTCTTTAGAACCTTTAGAAGCGTTTAATTGATATTAAATATTCATTGCATATTTTTAGGTTTTTTAAAAATTTCATAATAATATAATTTATTGCGCTCTCAGTGCTGCTGATCCTCTGTTTTTATATGAAATTTTTTAAAAAAAATAATTTTTTATTTCCCCTTCACCAATAAACGATTGAAACTCTTTTTCCTTCGGCTGCTGAACAAACAAACGTTTGGTAACAGAACATGAATTCCCGCACCGCAATGAAAATATGATGCTTCTGTAATAGAAAATTTTTGCTGGGTAGCCTCCATTATAATGGCTTTCCATATACTCTAGTTGTTATGTTTGATATTGGCATTGTGAAAGCGTATCCTATAAAATGAATCAACATAACAATTAAAAAGAACTTTGCTTATCATTCTATTGCCTGGGAAAACATATTTTGTAATATCTGCTGAAACTGATTGTAATACGAATATGAATTTAACACTCTGAATTTTAATCATAAAATGTTTTTCTGAAATTTTATGGAAACTCTTAAGGAAAGATTTCAATTTCAACTGATTTCAGTTTGATTTTCTACTTCATATGCTATGGCTTATTGCTTATTGGAGTAGTGTATTATATTTACTATGCAACATAAAAAAAAAAGAAGTTTCTTAAAATAATATCATAAAGTGTGGCACAGTTCAAGGACACATACGCGTATGCACATACGTATAAGTACTATCATACTATATGTACGTAAAATAAAAACAATAATTGCAAAACAAATTTACAATACGTGATATACTTAAAATGCTGTATGCTGCGCTTTACTTTTTATGATTATTTTTACGCCATTTAAAACCAATCAAGATAGAAATCATTTTCACAATAAAAATAAAAGCTACAGAAAGAAAACCATAACGCTCTTGTATCCACTGACATATAAAATCATATCACATATACATATATAGTGGAATTACTGCTAGGCTGCACATATTACGGCTTAAAAAAGCAAACACGTGAACACAGAAATAAATGTCATTTTTTGGGTGGTTCATGAAAAAAGAAAAAAAAAATTTAATAGGATACGAGCTACCGAATTATGGCATATGTAAATGGGACGTTCTTTTACAAACCAAACGAATTTTGACGAAGATTCACCGACACATTTTTGATTTGGCAAATGTTAAAAAATCAATTTAAGTCAAAAATGTAGAATTTTTTAAGTATATAAGGGATGTAAAGCATGCAAAATGGGTTAAGTATGCAATGTATTCATAATGTGTGTAATATAAAAATTCAGCATGACTTTTGTAAAACTAAATTTCAGCGTTGTCTTAAAACTCATCTAAGAACAACTTGATAATTTTGAGCACACCCTAATGTCACAAAATAAGTGCATATATATTTGTAGCCGCTCACAGACAACACAATTTGGTCTTTAAGGTCAACACAGTGATAACAATTTAATTTTATGCAATTTGCACAATGCGCACCGTATGCATTTCACACCATAACTATGCTTGTGTGTGTGCGTGCGTATATGTGAATGTATTGTCACAAATAAATGTACGTAGGACGCAATGGTCATTTTCAAACTGTGCTCTGTGTTGAGCCAGTGCAAAATTTTATAGTTAAGACACGTGTTAATTGGTGCGCTGCATGGGCTTGCAAAACCACATAGACAGCTATTTGTACAATATATATATATATAGACATGGCGAAGACCCATGAGGAAATATTATAAAGTTGAACATTTACAATAAGTTAAAGAACTTGAGTGTAATAATTTTTGAAATTCGGGGAAATTGAATAGTAATAAATCAGCTATCTATCAACATTTTTTATTTTTTTTTATTTATACATATATTTTTAGTACGGGATTCAGTGTCACCTTTCATATAATTTCCAAAATTTGTTCTATACACACTAGCATTCATTCTGTCGACCTTTTGCTCTGTTGCGCATTTTTCGCGTAAAATGATTTTCACACACAAACGTGACACTTTTTGCTATTGTATTTGTTGCCAATGCTGGTAAAATTTTCAAACTAGCATGCAGCGTTCTATAGTTGGTAAGGAGTGGTAACAATAGAATGAAAAGCGTTAAGGCTAAAAAATTAAACAAATAGCTTTGGGTAGATATTTTGTGTTAAGTTTAAATTTATTTTGTTAAATGCTACAACACTACTAGTGTTGTGGAACAAAATGTGTTATAATTTTAACACAAAAAATTTGTAAATATTTTTAGACAATTAAATGAAAACTTGTGTTTATTTTTTGTTTTCGAAAACACGCGAAAATATTGTTGCGAACTATACGAAGAAAAAAAGTTACTAAATGAAAAGTCATAGTTTAAAGTATTCGTGTAATAAGTTGATTAGGGGTCGTCTATAAAAGACGTCTAGCAAGGGGAAGGGGATCGGAATAACGAACAAACACAAACAAGACGGAATGGGGAGTCGTGGGTTTTTCAGACGTCCATTTTTTGTTCAAAAGAAACTAATAAAAACAACAAAAAAAAAGGAAAAGAGGAAGTATAATACTTTGTAGACAACATTTAGAGAAAGGTAGCGATATCGGACAAATGTGTACAACCAGGGGGTTAAAGTTCCTGTATTTTTGCGAACGTCTTTTATGGACGACTCCTTAACAGTAAACTTTCGATTGAAAGAAATATATTGCTATGGTTTTTAATTATTGTGACATTTTTGGGGTAGCTGATGAGTGAGTGTTTCTACTCTTTAACTATATGAATAACGAATGAAATTTTACTTTTCAAGTGAAAATATGTCTATGCTTTCTCAAAAAACACTAAAAAAGTAACTTTATTTTTATATTTTAATTTCCGATTTATAAAAATACTAAAATTTTAGCGCATTAATAAAAAAAAAAAAAATAAAAAAAAATATAAAAAAAAAATAAAAAAAAAAAAAATTTAATTCATCAGCTGATCTTAAAAAAATAAACTAAATATTTTTAAATTAAATTGCGATTGTTGCAATCGAAAGAATTGCTAAGAATCATACCAGCATACTTTTATACCAACGAAATCGTCAGCTCTAAGAAGTCCAATAAAAAAAAAACTGCTGAGGAGAGTTTGTGGTACATTTCTGAAACAACATCTTATAGAAACAACATTTCCTTAAATTTTCGATTAGAAAAAATAGTGATTGTAACTTTCATAAAATAATACTACCACAACATATCTTGCTCGAATACATTTTCAAAAAAATTTTCACATATCTTCCGACAATCAGCGCTGCACAACACTTTTCCCAATAGAATATCGCAATTCTAGCACTAAATTTTGCAAGCCATTATATCCCATAGGCTTTAAGCTGCTGGCTGCACCATACACCTACAACATATTGTTTAATCTGGGCTACAATAACTTTTGAATGCTCATGCCGCCCCTTCTCCTCTCACAGCAACAAAAGCTAAAGTATTTTTCATTATTCCACACACGTTAGAAGAGGCTCATTCATGGAACTGATGACGATGACTACGTGTCTGCCAGATTTCATACAACTTTATTTCACTTCCTCCTCATGCTGCAATTCGCTTTCTAATGATCAAAAACTGCTGCGTTTTTTGTCTGTCGCTCTGTGTTCGCTCTCTCTCTTAAATAAAATTGAATGTGACCGCTTTACGTGCCAGGGATTTGGTGTATGTACTAACTGAGAGAGCGTTACAGTATTTGCGTGTGTGTGCCATAAAATGTTGAGCCATCTATGGACGAACAGCAAATGTAACAGTTAAAGCGGCAGCAAAAGTATACGAATATTCATCCGGTGTCAGGATTTCCGTTGTGACAATGTCTGGTTTGGGTACATGTGCTCGTGTACGTACCCATGTGGAAATACTTTGAGAGTGTTGTGAATGAAAACAATGCCAAACAAGACACAAATTAAATGAATAAAATGTAGCTATGTTCTTTCCTCAGCAACCTTTAAAAAATGTTTTAAAATGATTTCCTTCGCAATTTTTATCCATTTTTTTTTTTAAATTATTTTTAGTTCTCTACCACCCCTCGCCCCCTGTCTCCGTACACTTTTTTTCGTTCGGCGGCTCTGACGCGTACTCCTCAGTATTTTTGTTTTCTTTTCTGTGATAACTTAATTCTACATGTCTTTAACAACTAAAAGTATGCAATGAAATTTTTTTTTTTGTAATGGTTTTGTTTTGTTCCTTAATTCTTTTTTTTTTCCTTATAGGCAAATTTTCTGAAACCAAAAACTATTTTATATAATACAAAAGTTACATCAAATATTTTTTCATTTACTAAGTAACTTAAAATATTATTTCCAACAGTGTAGCTATGCGTGCGTGCGACTATAATCGATGAAATCGCGCTGTTATGAATACTTATTGTTGTTTTTATTTTCTTTATTGTTGTTTTTGTACATTTTTTTTGTTATCATTGTTCCTCCTATTTGTTGTCTTTTTGGCTGCTACCTTCGGTGTTTTTGTCCGCCACTGTTGCTTTACAATGTGTAAAATCAGCACAAACACAAATAAATTTATAAAGCATTCTTTTAGGCGCATTTGCATGTTGCCTGACACACACACACACACTCGCAGACTAACAACATAAACATGCCTAAAGTGTATGCATTGCTAATTTGCCGCGTAGCACACATTTAAATAAATTACTTGTACATGCACAATGTATACGTGTGCACATGTGACTAAATATGTATGCGTATGGCTGCGTTTTCCTTTTCTTTTTTCTGTATGTGTGTTTTTTCTGTAAATTGGTTGAGACGCAGAATTCTTACTGCTTTTTCTTTTTTTTTTACAAAAATTTAGTGTTAACCTTTCGAAAAGAATTAATTAAAATTTTAACAATTGTTGCTGATAGCAATCACAAAGTTTGCAAGAGCAACAATAACAGCGGTAAAAAAGTTGGAAAAAAAATATTTTTTTTTTCTACAACTTCCTAGTGCACAATTGTTCAAGCTGCCTGTGCAAACAATTAATTACAAATTCTAAGTAATTGAGTTAAGCATAAAAGTACACTGCGAAAAAAAATGCCTGAAGTTGCATTAAAATTGACTGTAATAAGAGGTGCAAGTACTCACAAAAATTTCTTCTTCAAATTCATTTAAAATTCACATAAAGTCTTGAAATAATGAAACTAATTAAATCATGTGATATCACACCCCTTACTTTGAGACTACGTAAAGTTCAAAGTCTGAATGCATATTCTAGCTACATTTGAGGAATTGGAAGCCAATATTACTCGCGTCATTCGCCACATACCAATTGAATTGGTATTCAAACTTGGAACTTCAGAATGGAGCAAGTTAGCCGCAGTTAAAGGACAACATTTCAAGAAATTATGTTTCAAAAATATATATAAAGAATGGTTCTTTGCTTGATAGTAAAGACTATCCGATGAAATTGATTTTAACTATGCGGGAAAGCTATAGTTAACACCTTTACTAGAAAATGCCTCTTTTTTCGAAAACCTTATTGCTTTTGCAAACATTTGATATGAAGACACGAAAACTTTCGCTGTGTGCTTACACACATACACAAAAAAAAAAAATACCACATTGCTATAATGCACTTTCTGGAATTTTATTCAGTTTCATTCAACTTAAATGTCAACTTAAAACAAAGAACAAAAAATAGAGTTACGACAATAAAAATAGTGAAAAATGCTTCAAAGAGGCGACATGTAAAATTTGGTATTGGATGCATTGAAAACTTTGTTCCGAAGAATAATTTTTTATTTACTGTTTTTTTTTTTTTGCGGTGCTTAAATATTTTCCTGTTTTTTCTGTCTTTTCTTGTAATTTAAACAAAAGATTTCATGGTTGACAACAACAAAAACTTCAGTTCGACTGCTGCTGTATTAAGTATTAATTTAAATTAAGTGTTGGTATTAAAAAGAATGGCATTTTGAAAGCAGCTTGTGCTCACGGCGTACAAGTAAAGCCTTAAGGTATGCGCTGCATATTAAGGTGATGCAAAGAAAATAACCTTTAGAATTCAGCTGACGGAAAAGTCTTATGTTCTTAGGACCAATACAGCATATAAAATGGCTTTTTAGTTGGCGTTTTAAGACAAATTTGAAGTTGGCTCGCTTAGTATCTGACGTTAGATAGATGTAGGTAATATGTCACTTAACATTAACTATTTGAGGCATTGTTTCGGAGTTACGACATTTTGATTTCATTGGAAAATATCTGGGAACCAAAGAATTCTGATATGCTCTTAGTATAAAATTTGGTAAAAGGTAAGACTATCCGAATTCATAGACAAAACTAAGCTTAATAATTGCTCGTTTTTGTGAGGTAACTTCAGACTTACCTTTCTAAGTGCTTTTGCGTAATTTCCATGACTCCAGTGACCTTTAAACTTAAACTGATTTTCAAATTTTAAAACCTTATTTTTGTCTTTTTTTTAATGCTCTGATAAATGTTCTTTTTTGTATCACCCTAGTGAGTTTACATAACTCGCATAGTATTTTCAACAAGAATAAGAAATTAATTACATTTGAAATAATCATTTAAAGGAGGATTTTTTAGCAACAAAAAAAAAATCACAAATGATATTTATAAAAATTATTTTTAAGAGCTTTGAAAAAAATTTTCATAAGGCTTTTTCACTTTCATTAAAAGTCACTACTAAATTGGCAACCTACTAATAAAAGCAAGTACTGTGATTTTTATAAGATCCTCCAACTGTCACCGTAAAGTGTACCTACATTTTTGAATATTTTTTTTTTCTTGTAAAAATCTTAAAACTCTTAAAATCTATTGAAGAACTATTGAAATGGTGCACAATAATTTCAAATTTAGTATTCTTGGACAAAATTAATTTTTGGAAATGTCCAAAACTGCCTTTGATTTTGGGGGTTCAAACCCCCGTTTTTGGCAATTTTTGAATAGCCGTGGTTATTAAACCCATAATTCTAGATCCTTCCAAATTGTCTGAAATTAAGCTAGTCACTTTTCCTTTCGACTCCAATTAGCCAAATTTTAATCGCTTCTGATCTTGTGCATCTTTGAGAGTAGTCGCCACAATGGCTGCGCACTGTCTACACTTTTTTTTTTTTTTTTGGGGAGGAGGGAGAAGTTTCTAGAATAGCTTATATGACATTACACAAAATTATTTATCAATATATTCAAAAAAAAATGATTAACCCTTTCATTCCAAAATTTTGATTTTTTTTTTTTTTTTCTTAAGTAAGAAAAATTAATTTTCTGGAAAAATTCGCCTATTTTTTTGCTGAAAATTTGTGCAATGATAGTGAAAAACATTCTCTTCCACGTAGTACTATAGTTACGATTTTTAGGATTTTTTTTTTATTTTTAGGTGCATCAAGATTACGTATACGATTTAAGAACTTGTTCAGCTTATTTCTAATATACTTAAGCACCATCCTTCCTCTTTAAATTGAGCTGTCAAACAATCATCCATGATATATCCTCACAAAGTTGTAGCCGTTTTATTTGCATAAGCTTGAAGGAAACTCTTACTCTTTTCTTATCATAAGAATTACTACTTTAACACTCTTTCGAAAAAATGAATGTAACAGTCCATAAAAAACGCTTAAAAAATATTTTTGTATGACATCAATTACACTCACAGATCCCGAAAAAAAATTGTATTGCTTTCGCTGTCATATAAATAAATAAATTCCAAAGTAAGAAGTGTCCTCTTGGAAATAAAAATCAACCTCTCCTAAATCAGAATTTTTCTATATAAATACAGAATTACTGGCCACTTGGATAGATTACGAATCCTCTAAAAAAAATATAATTTTTCTACATCAGCATGGCCTTCTCTTTAAGAAAAATATAACAACTTTACAGCAAAACATACATGTAGTCAGTATAAGGCTTCCTTTTCTACTTTCTATCCTGTTGGCATCTTGTCATCTTTAAATCAAAAATAACAATGTAAAATCTCGGTTGGATTTGCTGTGTTATCGTAGAATTTTTGCTTTACAATTTTCTCCTACAGTGCAGCGAATATATGATAAGCACAAGGTGATAAATTGGTTCAGTAAAAAAGCTGGACAATTCAAGTTGTCTGCTTTATCTCTAAGGGAAAAACAATTTTCTCACATGAGAGAATTAAATATCATGTTAAAGTCAAACTTATGTTTCGAACAATTTTTCTCATTGTTATTGCAAACAGTTGCGGTAAGATTTATGAATTGTTTTTCATTTAACTTTAAAGCTAAAGTAACGTTAAAATATAAAAAACATGTCAAAATTATATGTTTTTTTTTTTTTTTTTTTTTTTTTGAATTCAAGATAATGCTGCAACTTTGCTCATGTAGTAGCATAACTTCAAAGAATTTCTTTTTTTAAATGCATACATATTTTTTTCATATACTTAGATATATATATTATGTACATATATACAGAAGCACCATTTTTTTTAGCATACATATCTGCTGCTATTACTGCAAAACTTTTTACTGTAAATTTTTCGCATCGTGAAGTAGAAAACTTTAAGTGGTTAAAAAGTTAACTATTTGAAAAATGTGGCAACACAAAGTTTTAAGTATAACAAAAACAAAGAAAAATAATCCAATGCAAGTAGTGACGAGAAAAAAATAACAAAAACAATCTCCCAGACTCTATGTGTAGTAACCATAGTCATGTTATGCTCTTCGTCGTTATGTTTGTGGTCATGCTAAGCTTATGCGCTGAGCTTGTGGTTAACTTGCACGTATATCAGTCTTACCTTACTATTGCAGTGGTTGTAAGTTTATCTTTGCTTTTACGCTAAAATACACTGAGAAAATTATAAATTGTTTCCTTTTTATTATGAATGCATACGCAAATTATTTGGAAGCTCTTCATAGCAAATAGTTATATCAAATGAGAGCGCCTTAATATATGCAATAAATATTCATTCGTTTTGTTAATAAACTGCTCTCGAAAAAAAGAAGTTTCAGAGTTCTCCGCTCATTTTCAAGTTTTGTCATTTTTTCTATAAATTTTTAGATTGTTATATTTTAAACAAAATAAAATATAACTTTGCCAAAAGTCGATTTATTACGCCCAAAGTGTCGCCATGGAAATATTTTTAATTCTCATGAAACTCATTAACAATTGAGTCGTTTGCTTGCTAAAAATTCTTTATGTAAGTCACCACAGAAACCTAATGATGCAGATTATTTTGTTCCAGACCCAACTTAAATGCCTTAAAAAGTAGTTTCAAAAGTTCACTTCTTTCTAAAACGTTACCTGAGCAAAGTATATTTTGTTCCAAAATGACAAATGAAAAATTACCCTAAACGTTCAGGTTGAGCCTTAGAAGCGAATTACTCAATTTACTTTAAAATATTAAAATTTCTGAGAGATTTGATAAAAATTGCCATAGTGAGATCAACCGGCCAAAAGCAAGAATTTAGCTACTGACAGATTTCTGTGACCAATAATGATAGGGTTTTCATATGAACAAATTAGTTGAAGAATGAAGCTTTATTGACATATTTTATTAAATGCCAAAAATAAAATTCAATCAATTGCGTTTCTGGTAACATTTCTCTCCTGTCGCTCTTTAAAAAATACATTATATAAAAACTAAATAATGTTTTTGGCAATTAACTTAAAATATATGCTTGAAACCAAAGGCCGTATCACAAACAATTAAGGATAAAAAAGCACATACTTTTTGTGTACAATAAACTCCCCAGCGATTTAAATTTCTTTTAAGAACCGACACTTTCTTCTTACTAAAATCAAAAACTTTTTAACTATTTTACTGAGCTTACTATTCAGTATAGTGTGTTCATACAACAAAAAAAAATATACACAAAATAAAAATTAATACAACAAGGAATGAGCTAAAGATAAAGTCTTACTAGTTTCATTCATTGATAAATGGAATCATCAGTGACCTTGAGGGTTAATCAGTGGTCTTTAAGCTTAAAGTTCACTGATGATTCCATTTAGAAATGGATGTAACCAGTGTGACTAGCTTGAGCTAATTTTTTGTTGTAATTATATTTGTTTTGTATAATTTTCATTATCATCAGTGACCTTTAGGCTCAAGCAATGGCTTTTAGACTTAAAGGTCACTGATGATTCCATTTAGCATTAGATGTAACTAGTATGGTTGGACTTAGCACTTCTTTTCATGTATGAATCTTTGTTTTGTTTATGTATTTTTCTGATTTTGTTACGCTCTGTACTGAATATGCAACTCAGTATATTATTTATAAATTATTTCCTGTTTCAATACACCATAATGCAACCAATTTTTAATTTTTGTTGATTTATTCGAAAATTATGTCTCAAATTAAAATATATAGTTAAATATTAAAAGGATAAAAAAATTTAATTTGTGACAGCTGTGTTATATTGAGGCTTTCGAACAATGTTTACAAAATGTCAGTTAATATTAAATTATCGAAACATACATACATAATTTAAAGAGTCATAGCTCCATCAAATCTTATGGTTCAATGTTTTTATTGAACAGAATTTGATATATTTTCACTTTTCTATGACTTTATATAAGAGTAAGACATTATTTCTGAGTAAGCAACAATATTTTTAAAAAATTGCGATTTTGGCAACAGAAATGATCGGTTTTCGGCCACACAAGTTTTTTAAATCTTATCGTACAGAGCTTTTAGGTGCAAGAAATTGCTGTCTTTATACGGTGATCAGTAGAAATTGCTTTCAGTAACTTACTTCTCAACACTTAATAAAATATATTCAATAAATTATAAATAAATAAATTATCCCTGAACAAATTCTTCGCACGAAAACCTTATCTAGCTATGTTGGTTTTATAGGACAATCAGCAAATTAAATGTCCTTTGAGATGGCCGGCTTTCCTGAAACAATTTTTAGCTCTGAAATTTAAAATTTATAATTTTTTGTGCTACGACACATCGAACGTTAAAAAAAAAAATGTAAGGAAAAATTGGTTTTTAGAGGCTCTGTGTTATTTTATATAACTTATGTTGCATATCTGCACGCGCATTTTCTACAAAGTTTCATTTATATCTAATTTTTAATGATCTGTACAGTTAATGTCAAGTTAAATTCTCTAACATTTCAATGAAATATTTAAAAAAACTAAACATTTTGACTGTGTTCCCGAATTGCGTCTCAATAGCCAATCGACGACAACGCTACACACACATTCCAGTTGCTAACTAACCCACCATCCTGTCCAATTGCACCAACTGGTTTTATGGGTTTCCTTTATTAAGTGTTACCTTGGCTTTTTGCTGTCGCTGTCACAGTTACCGTTGCTGCTATTGTTTTTGTTGTTGTTGTCAGTTTTTTTTTGCTGTGTCGCTTTAATATCCGCCATGTGGCTACAGCGGAAAAACACCATTCAAAACAAAACCGTAGTCGATGTTGCTATTTTTGCTGCTGTTCCTAGATAAAGTTACACGTTGATATGCAGTAGTTGGTAGTGGTGGTGGTGGTGGTGCTGTTAGCATGTCTGGATTATACGGATGTGTAGGTATGGCAGAAAGCGGATATGATGCGATTGGATGTTATTACTGTAACTACGGCAGCAGTTCAGCGTAGTAACAACATTTTGGCCAAATATTTTTTTGTTTGCTCAATTACAAGGTATCATGGAACTATGGAATTGATTGGGGAATGAAATTACAGTTTAATTTGCGTTGTAGCTTTAATTGTCTTATTAAATGCTAAACATATTTAAATGATTTTAGTAATTTATAATGAACTTGATTCAGAGGCTCACATTAAAAGTGAAATTTTTTTTTGACTTAGCTATATTTGAAAAATATTAGAAAATTAAGAGATTTAAGTGTAAAAGGAAGTGATTGTTTTTTTAATTTCGAACTAAACATTACTACATTACTAAACATTTTTTTTACTAAAATCAGGAACCAAATTTTAGCTATAATTGAAACTTAGGTATAATTTCTTAAAAGTCAAAGAATAACATTTTCTAACATTGTTTCAAAATCTCGCCAAAAACCGAAATTTTTCTCTATTTTTCCCTGAAAACGGGGTCTAAGAACATAGCTTAAAAATTTAATATGGTATGCTTCTGTGTGATTTCATACTTTCTACAATAATAATGGTCTAAAGCATTTTTCTTCTTTTTTTTTTTTGATTTCTGGCGATTTTCATACAGTTATAGAATTTCCATATAGAAGAACCTTAGTATGGTCTCTGCTTGCAGATGTCTTATATTCGTAACATATTAATATATTTTCTATCTTTTATATTTTTGAATAAATAATTATATTAAATAAATTGCTTTTATTTTTCTTTTCAGGTAAGTTAAAAATTGGCTTCTCATCGGATAAATTTTTGCTAAAAAATATTACACAATTCAGTGACATGCAAATTTGGTTTAATTTAAGGTAATTTTTTCATTTCAACTCAAAAAAAAAACTTTTGTAAGCCTTAAAAAAGTACCCGAAAAAGAAAATATCAGAAACCTTTTTTTTTTTTTTTTTGATTTTGGGTTTTTGTACCATTTTTTCATTAATTTTTGACGAAAAATATATTTTGAATTTTTATTTTTTGTTGGTGGCGATAAAAAATTTTCCAATATTTTTCATAAAAGTACGCTTAAAAACAAAAATTTAGAAATAAGAAGGCAGTTTTGCCGTTTATTCGCGGAGTTTAAAAACGCGAAAATTTGTTCACAAGTATATGTGTTCAAGATTAGCATTCAACTTGATTCCAAAATTCTTTAAAATTTTATTGAATTTTTCTTGCGCCATTTTCCAATCTTTAATGGCAACTTTTCCCCAAAAATAGTAGATCTTTTATAAATACATTGAAAAACTTTTGGGTTACTTTTTTCAAATGAGATAGTATAATGAATGCTGTTTATTTTTATTAAGTTTGCGGAAAATTTTTATAAAATTATTTTTTTGAGTGCAAGATTTTTAAATTATTTGAAAATAATGAAGAGGAAAACTTTGTATACTCAATCTGTTTGCATAATTAACATAAAAGTTTTTTTAAAAATTGCGGTTTTAATGAAAATTTAAAACTTTTCTGAGAATTTTTCTCATTAGAAGCTTTTTTCCAAAGTTTACTAAATTACAAAACTTTCAAGTCACATTACACTGGTATTGCGGACGTTCAAAAAATTGAAAATTTTGCTTTGACTTTAAATTAATAAGTTTTGAACGGTTATGTTAAAAAATCGGAAAATTAGTAAGTTTGTAGCATTTTTTCCGTAAAATACGATAAAAATTTTTTCAAATTTGTTTTTTTTACCTTTTTTATGAGCTTGAACTGTCTGCTTTTTAATGCTTTTTGTCCCATAATGAAACAAAAATTGATTAAGGGGGCAGGTCTAGTCACAGGCATAGAGCATTTTCAATATTTTTTTTTTTTTTTTGGTATTAATTTAATTTATTTAATAAAAATGATAATATGGCATCATTGCATTATGTTTCAACTTGACTTGACGAAAGTTTAAAAAAAAAAAATTAAATATAAAAAAAGTTAAAGCTGTTGGACCCTGTCTCATACAGAGTGCCTTGCGGTGACCATTACAAATCCCTGGAAAATCATCTAAAATCCATTGGATTAGAAAAATAAGTTATTTAAATGAAAAATCTAGTGCCTGATCGAAGGTTTTTTTTTTTAAATCAACAAAATGGTGGCCTCCGGAAATTTAAATCCGGATTTTCGAGAAAATTCAAACAATTAATTGTTCATAAAAAATCGATGTTTAACAAAAAATAAATTCATTCGATCAGGCACTAGCTTTTTATGTGTTTCAAAATCTGTGTAAATTTCATTGAAATCTATCGAGCGGTTTTCAAGTTACAGTGGTCACCAGTTCCGAAAACATAGTTTTGAGAAAAACGCATTTAAAATTTTACACTCACATGAATGAGAGAGACAGAGCACTTTGGTTATTGCCGAATAACTCTTAAAGTAATTGTCGGATTGATTTCAAATTTTCAGGATATATTTTGAAGATATTATACTTTAAGAAAATGCAAAAAAGAAAAAATCAATATGTTGAAAATTCTGACTAGACCTGCCCCCTTAAGCGACTAAAAAACTCTGAAGGTGAAAATTCACCATTATTTCTCGTTAGGCTTATATGAATTTCATAGACAATCTGCTGCATTCGATACTATTCAATGTCTTCAGATTTTTATTGATGCTTTCTGATATTTTTCACGTTTTGGTTTCTTTTATTATTTTTATTAAACTTTTCTTCTTGTTATCGCCTTCAATAGTGGCCATTTGGTTCATCAGATTGCTTCCGATGCCAACTGATACATATATTTTGATATCATACTATATCACTCAATATTTGCCGATACTTTTTGATACTCATATCTTAGTTACATTCACTACGTTTTAAAAGCTAATTGGCTAATTGATACTATCAATGCAATCCGATGCCAGATACCTGTGAGAGATCAGTTTTTCAAAGGGCATAGAGCGTACTTTTCAAAAAATTTTATAATATTTATAAATATACAAAAATATCAATAATTTGATACCACTTTTTTGAAAAAATATAGGTTTTTTTTTGTTAAAAAAACTTACCAAAATTTGGAAAACTCCTTAGAATTCGAAAATCATAAGCTAATGTAAAACTTTTGTTCAGTAATTTATTGCTTATTAAAATATCTATTTATTTATTGTTACAACGATGCAGAAATTTTGATATTGATTGATTTTTCATATGGGTGAAATCGAAAAAAAAAATTTAAAAATATTTCGTAAAAAACTTAAACAAATTAGACGAATAATCGCACCAAATTTAGCGTCAATGCAGCCTTATTCTTTTTTTTTTTTTTTTGAGCCGTTTTTTTTCACAAGTTTTTAAGTAATTTTTCTTACACCCCATAAAGACAAACCTTGAATTGATACTGAAAAAGCTAATTTTAACACAATTCTACACAGCAACAAAAGTTAAATTAAAAACCACTTTAAAAATATAAATTATGCTTATACGCCGGGCTTGACTTGACTTGAACATGGTCAGCTTCATACACACACACACACACACACACAACATACATACGTTATGTTGCGTGCTAAGCCAACATTCATCATTTGGCTAACAGCTTATAAAATGCTTTGGTAGAAAAGATAACAAAATAGAGTAGAGTATGCAGTCAGTATATAGAGTACACTCCTGTGTACTCTCATTACTCGAGGGAATAGTTGAAATTTCATTTCTAGATTTTTTTTTTTTTTTTGTATTTTTATTTCGTCTTAATTGTACGATATTTCACGTTTTCGTGCAGGCAATTGCTGTTCATGGCTATTCATTGTTTCCGTGCGAACAACATCGATTTTTACCTACCTTTGGCGCGCAATTAAAGTGCAATAACGGATGTTCTAAAGCGCGCGCTTCCTTCCTTCCTTCCATGCACTTCCTTTCTTGTTGCGCCGCTAGCCTGCGAACAGATGCTGCTGACATTAACCGATTGTGCATATGGCGTTGTGTTCATTTCATTTATTGTGCAAACAGTAAATGCAATGAGCACAATTGTTGAATGTGTTGGTAAGACGAATGAAAAGAAATTTTAAGTTTCATCAGTTTTATTCGTTCCAAACTTTACTTTTGTAAAAGAATTGTTGCGAGCGCCTAGAAATATGCACTGCCAATCCTTTCAACTGAATGAATGAAAATAAACGCGAATTGAGTTCGCTTTTGTAGCATACTTTTAGGCATTGTTCTTAAAGTGTTATTCTTGCACTTTTGTTGAAAGACTTTGAATAAGTTTCTTCAATTAATTCAATTATTTTTGCCTGTCGCACAGCCATACAACAACTTTTTCAGTTTTCAAGTATCAATTAGTTACTCTCATACTCGCGTTTAGCTAAAGCACTCAAAAAAAAAAACGTATGCAAAAGTAAAGGGATAGCTAAATACCATAGATATATGTATGTATGTATATACAGCTGTCGTCATTGTTCATTAGCTTTCATCATCGTCCATCGTACATCGCCATCATCAAAAACTAATAAAACTCAATCACGTTCGGACATATTCAACATCAGTTTCACCCAAAAGGTCAACTGCCGACACCGCCTTCTCTAATATGGGCCAACTTGTTGTACGTTAATTTATTGCTGTCGCTTTTTATTGTTGTTGTTGTTGTCCTCGTTGTTGTTGTTGCTGTTGTTGTCGTTATTGCTGTTGTAGTTTCTCTTCTTGTTCCATTTAATGATATTAATTTCATAAAATACAAGCAAAACGTTAGCGACATAGCAACATGTTGTTGATGAAATTTAGTACAATACACATGCATATGTAGGCGCTGGTGTTTTGAAAACATATTGTCGCAATAGTGTAAACTTAAAGCACACGATATACATATCTGCTGTGCGTCGAAATATTGTTCATTCTATAAATAAATGCAGCGATTTTAATGCTAAAACTTAGGATTTTTTCGAAATCATAGGTCAAGCTATAGCGTTGCATTTGATTACGGAATTCAAGCAGAGTTCAAAATATAGTTGTTTTGCGCGGTTTTTATTATAGAAAATATATACCCATGTTTCACAATTCATAACTTTGTTGCTGCATTTTGGAAGAGTCACGCCCCGTTGTCGAATCTCATTTACATTTTTCTTGGTACATGAAGCGATATTTGCAATTTTAGCTGTCATTAGTTGCAAGTAGAGCTTTCGTTATATGGGATGTAACTTGCCCTTAGTATCCTTTCTTCTTTTTTTTTAATAAAAAAGTATACATATATAGATCACCCCTTTTGCTGGAAGCCCGTCATATTGTTCCAACTTCAATGAATAAAGTATCGTCGTCACTTTTAACTCGATACTCTATCACTAGCTGTTGTTGCTCTTGTTAATATCACATGTGATTTAGGTGCGTGTTTTTCCTGTATCTCTTGTGGTTGCCAATTTTGTTAATAATATTCTTGATTGTTGATTTTAATTAAATGCCTCAAAATCAATAAAGTTGTACATTTTGATATGTTCAGAAAATTGCACGGCAGCTGGCTAGCCGTCTTATTTGTTTATTAATATATATATGTTAACAGCAATAACAATTTTATGAGAAGTTCGATCGATAATTTTGACTTGCCGCCACATATGTAAATATTTACTTAATGAGTTGCAGAGTCTATCAATTTTTTTTTTTTTTTTTTTAATGGTATAAAATTCAATTAATATGCCAAAGGTAAAACTTATAAATTTAAATTTTTTTTTCAAATAAAACGTTCATTTTATGGTTCTGCCATTTGGCAGCTGTCAAACGTATGTATGTAATATCCAAAATTACATTTGTTTAGTTATAGATTAACTTTTTAAGCTTATTGATCATTTAGCTGCTAAACAAAGCTTTAAAATTTTTGAAAATTTCTGCAAAAGAAGAATATGATTGCCGACTTAGTGTACCATTTCTAACGCAGCTCAAAAAATGTAAAGAAACTTCTATGCCTGTGTCATCATAAATATTAGTGATATTAATGAAAGTGTGGCCAAAAACTCTTATTTATCGATTACATGTTGCGCTTAGCATTTGCCCTTGCCTTACTTTGTATTCAGACTTGCACCTTCTAGTCATATAAAGTTCAACTCACGCAAGAATGTAAGTCTGCCTACCATAGGACAAACACAGGCATTCAGTGTTGATTTTGTGGAACAAATATTTTCCTCAGCGATGTAGCTCATTTTTGCTCATTGAATATTTGAGCTTCAATGTTAATAGCTAAGGTGGCTAATAGCTTAACTCTTTGAGGACCATAAGCTTTTGAAATAAGATCCAACGAAATCAAAGCATGAGTATGTTCTATTGGGCTGTTACTAAGCCAAAAATATGCGAAAATTATAAAATATGATTTTAGATTTCGAGAAATTTTATGGGACATATTTGGCCCTACTATATGTGCCTGCAGGGAGTCCAATTTATTTGAAAATTATTTTCTAATGATACATGAATAATTAGTATCTTATATCAAACTAAAATAAGCCATCATAATCCAATTTTATTTCGAATTAACATTTAGGGAGTCCAATTTATTTGAACATAAGAACCTAAACTAAAAATAAACCATTATAATTCACTTTTATGTCAATTTGAAGCTAAAAATATTCAAAAGTAGACATTTCTGCTTGCTTTTGTAACATAATTAAAATGATTTCGTGTTAAACATTTTTTGAAGAATATTTTTGTGTTTGAGGCACATGTGTCCTATGGTCGTCAAAGAGTTAACTTTATTATAATTATGCTGTCGTTAGTTTGTATTTCATTTTAATAACATAGTGACCGTTACTAAGTGCTACAGCGGTATGTTAACCGATTTTTTTTTAGACCACAATTGAAGATTTTGAATAGTATGTGATGTGGTTTCAACGAGACGGGTGTCCTTAGTCATACAATACAAAAATTTTCGGCTTAATCGCAGATGAGGCTCTCAATTTCTCTACAAAGCTTTTCGAAACTCTGAGTTGCCAATTGGCCTCAAAAATTTTGCAATATGCTGGCGTTGCTCTTTTTCTCGAAAGCTATGAAAGAAATCGTGTTAAAGTAAAAATTTCACTTACCCTGGAGCAACTGAAAACAACAGTCGTTGATCCAAAGCTGAAATAAAAATTCTAAATCTTAAGTTTTTTTTTTACGTTCTTTCCGAAACTCTAATTGGAAAACCTTGTAGTTATTGCTATTTGGAAGCCACTTCGACAACATGCAATGTAACGTCGCTAAGGATCTATAAAGCGAAATATATATTTAAAATTCGCTATTCTTGTGTTCTACAATTAATAAATTCAAAACTTAATACAAAGTTGAACAATTTTTAATTTTAAACAAAAACCAGCTATTGATTTTTTTTTTATTTTCAACAACCTGTTGATTTTTGCTCTTCAAGATAAAAAGCAGCTGCAGATGACCTTGTGACCTTTAACTGTTGCTTTTGCTGTTGTGGCTATTAAAAAGCTTTTTCGTGTCATAAAATATTATGTTGCATTAATTTTTGAGCAATGCTGCATATCAAAAAATATTCATTACCAACACACACACACACACACACACACACACACTAACAAATTCGAATGAAGCGGAAAATAAAATTTAACGCACGATATTTAACGGTAAACAAAATCGTTATTTAATGTTAATTAGCTGTAGTCGCATCGTTTAAAAGTCTACTCTAAAGGAATGAGTGAGAAAGAGAGAGAGTGAGAGACCACCGGCACATTTACCAAACACGCAGCAGCGCCGCACACACACTCACACACACACAGCGTGAATACAGCGCACGCACTTTCAATGGTTACTTAAGAAATATACGATTTTATGAACTCAACCCTTAATAACACTCCTAAAAGTATACTACAATAATAATAATAAACCTTTTGACTTCTTTTTTTAACCATTTATTGTGCTCTTAACATTCAGCGTAAAAAAAAACAGAAGTTAAAAAGAAGCGTAAAAGTCATTGTACCTTTGATTATTTTAACGGATATAATAATAAATTAATTAAGCGTAAAATGAAGCTGAAGCAGAAACAAAACTTGAGAAAGTATTTCAAATGAATTTTGATACTTTAAAAAGTTTTATTTTATTTTTATTTCTTAAATAGCGTAATTTTGGAAAATGTTTTTTTTTTCAAGAATACAATTTTACTTAAAGAAATTTAAAGACTTTTCGTGGGAATTGAGCTATGGCAGTAGCAATGAAACAAAAAAAGAATTAAATAATTTTTTTTAAAACATTTTATCTTGGACTTAAGCCACACTAGTTTTCAGCCAATTTATTATGCAGTTGTTAATATTTTTAAATTTTTTGTGGTTAGTTTTTCGCGATATAATTCTTTGATTTGTTTTTGATTCGATTTTTACGGAGGCATCTTTACCATTTCGAACAATTTTCGACTTAGTATTGACCGATCTGAAGAAACATGAATAAATGCCGCAATTGTGAAACCACACAGAGCAGTCACGTGCGAAACTTGATATATTTTTAAGTTTGACCACTGCTTAAGTCATTATTATTATTATTGAACCACGTCATGCTCAAAAATATATAAAATTTTGAACGTGGGTACTTATCCATAGATTTTTTTCAGAAGTGGCTTGTATTCTACATAAAAACCCAATCTACGTTAATAACACGATACTCGGCAATTTTTAAATGAATTCTCGATTTAATTTTTTGGTCGAAAAATATTCTCTTATCACATATTTCCATCGAATAAAATAAAATTTCTGCACCGATTTAAAAATTTTGATAAAAAATTTTTTTTGGCGACTTAAATACCTTTAATTTGATATAATTTTTGAGCAGTTTGGTAAAAATTATGTCGAAATTTTTTCGAAATGGTATAAGCCTGTCTAGCTTATAGAGTCTAAAATTGGGTAATTAGAACAATTTTTTGTGTTTTATTTCATTTACAAACTAGAACAGTCTACTAAAAACACCCTATGTATTTGAAAATCAAGCAACATTTTTGCTATAAGATGCTATAAATCAAAAAAAAAAAAATTATGAAGAAATTTGAATATTAAACAAATTTTTTCTCAATCAAACCCTAAAGTTAAATTACAAAAATACATAAAAAAATTCACACTGAATCAATAATTTTAATTGCTGCCTTAATATCAAACAGAGTACGCCATAATACCCGTAAAAAAGCTTAGCTTGACTTAAGAACTTCAATTAAAATGCAACACCGCACATAATTGTACCAGAGACCACAACTTAAGGAAACTTCACTAATACCAACAAAATCCGACGATAACTTGACTTGTTTGCTGTCTGCATAACCGAATGAATGTCCTTCATACTGCTGCGCACTTTAGAATCAACAACAACCACAGCAACAGCAACAACAACAAAGCACAAGCATTTCAGTTGAATTTTGTAAAACTTCGTCAGGGAAAAAAACTTTCAAAATTTCACTGCGTTATGCTAAACGTATTCAAACGTCAAATGAATTTTAATATTGCAGCTGTTGCTGTTACTGTTGATGTTGCCATTGCTATAATACGACGCTGTGCAGCAAGCACTGTGGCACAAAATGTGAAACAGCTGAGAGAAAAAAATGTTTTTTGATAAAACTGCTACTTTCCTTAGAAAAAAAAACCAAAAGAATAAAATAGTACGAAAATATCGAATATGAAATAAAAAAATTTGTAAATGAATATCGGATTTCCGGCGTTATTTTCAATTTAAAATTCTGTATCCCTTTGCTGTAGATTTTTGAATGAGTTTTTTCTTAAAACTTAAGCTGTTTTTTATTAGAAAAAATCACAAAAAGCAAATGATCGAAAAGTTGCAAAAATTTTTCATATTAAGTTATTTTGAAAAAGTGCGACAAAGTTAAAAACAAATTATAAAAAAATAACAAGCATAACTTTTTAATTTCCAAAATTTATTTTGCTTGATTTAATGCTTTAAGCTAAATAATAGCTAAATAACAGCTAAGCAGACTCATAGCTGTAGTAGCTAAACTCTTTTATTATAGGTAATAATTACATGTTTATTTCAATTAGTAATTATTGAAATATTTCACAACTGACAGTAGATTTTTGGCCCACCATTAGTCTCATTTGGAGCAAAACTTTTAATGCGCTTGGTTTGTTAAAAATAATCATTACTATTATGAGCAACAACTACAAACTAACAAACGAACCGCAAACTGTTACAACTCGTTCTGCTTGTATTTGTTTTTGGTGTTTTGTATAATCGCCATCATCATTTTGAGCGGCACAAGTTGTGACCGTCATCTTCCTAGCTTAAGTGCTGCAATGGCAACACTTCTACTACAATTTTTCTCTCTGTTTGTAAGTTTTCGTGCTACTCTTCAGTTCAGCAGCTGCTGCTTTTACTACGTCAATTTTAGTTAAAAATATCCTTGTGTATTCAGCGGATAAAAGAAGACCAAAAAAGTTAAATGTTTGTTGCATGTTTTTAAAAATAAAATGTAAAAATATCAACAACAACAAAAAAGCGGTTGCAACGTGAAACGTCAAAACTATTTGTAGCTACAAGTTGTGTTTGAAGTACCATCACAGACTTTTTTTTTCTTTTTGTTTCATCACGCTGCTAAATAAATGCGATGACAGTTGACTTTCAAAGGATTTTTTAAAAAAAAAGATAAAGTGCTGCACTACTTAAGCTTAGTTATAGCGACTTATTTTAGTTTTAATTTACTTAAAAATACTCAGACGTAAGAACGCAGAGAAAGTGATTTGATTGCATAATGTATATGTATAAAGCTTTCCGAAGTTTCTTTAATCGAGCAATTTATTTGAAATTAATTTCTTTATCAATTTTAAAACTTAAATATTTTTATATTTAACAAGAATATCGTGACAATTTTAATTGAAGATTGAGACCAAGCGTTTAAAACAATTTTTTCCTTGAAAACCAAATTGAACTAAAAAAAATGAAAAAATATTGTTTTTGTCAATGAGCGCACGGAGGAATTTTTCTCTTCGGCATAGCCGCCAGTTTCAAGTCGTCTTGATACTTGTCTACCAAGGTTTAAACTGCAGTCATATCAAGCATTGCTTAATATTCTTCTTCACAGACAATTAGCTTAACTAAGGTCCTACGCCAGCAAGCTTTTCTTCATGACCTCCACTACCCCATACAGTACAGCCAATATCTTTTAAAACTTTTTTTGCCGTTTGTCTTCAGAAACTCCATTTCCAAACCTCGACATTATGTGAGGATGTTTTCAATAACCTTTTTTGCTTAGTCCTTTCCACCTTAGTCGACTCCCTTTGCCAAACGAAATAACAGTGCTTATCCTATTCAGACATGGTACTTGGATTAGCTAAGCAGAAAATTTGGAGGGTCGGATTATTTAAGTCATTCCCATTTTAGTACTCTGCTCTCCAGTTTATCACCCAGAGTCGTGTCTAAACAGCATGGCTAGATGTAGAGTCTAAAGTCGTCTCGTCTCAATTCATTAGGTATTTATTTAATACAAGCAGCAAGATCGCAACTTTGTACGCGTAGCCTGTTTTTCTGCGAAGGCAAACAATTTACTTTTTTTAAATAGAACTACAGTCAATTTTGGATTCTTCTTCACAGATCTAGAGTTCTTGTTGTTTTCTCTTCCATAAATATTCCATTGCATTGCTATGTGAAAGGCAAAAACAAAGCACACACACAAACTAACACGTTCAATTAGCCTAGTACACATTATCACACATGTTGTCCAACATCAATGTTCGATAATGTGAACTCTAGGAACGATCGCTTGACACACATGTTGGATGGATTTAAAAAATTGTTGATTTTCCTGCTGGCTTGTCCAACCATACAACATGTGTGAATTGACTGTAAAGCCTAGTGAAAATTTTTCATTTTAAATAGGATTTGATGCAGTTCACTTCGATGTGGACGCTTATAAATTGTTCTGCAATTGATGTTTGATGGCATGCAGGAAAATGTGAACGCAAAGCAATATTGACAGTCACACATATTGTCAAGCCATTTAGGACAGCATGTATGTTTTCTATGTGTGAACTTACTGTAATTTTTTTTTTTTTCATTGTTCACAATTCCATTGCATTGCCATATAAAAACAAATCGCACATACACTAACTTGCCATTGAACGATTTGTTATGCTTGCATGCTTCTTTCTATGTGTGAAATTAATTGTTTTAGCAATTTTAAAACTCTAATATTTTGACATTTAAGAGAAATATCGTGATAACTTTAATTTTATGTCAAGACCAAGTGTCTAAGAAAGATAACTAAAAATATTTGATCGAAATTGATTCAGTAGATTTTGCGTGAATCCCGTTCATCGAAAACAGCTATCATTTTATTTATATAGATTTTATTAGTGTCTATGTGTGTTAATTAGGTAAACATTTTTTTGTGATTTTGATAACCCTATCTTTATTAAAAAAAAGGACTAGTCTTTCTCTAATGGCTCATGTAATTAATCTACAATCCCTTTTGAATATGGAGTTCCATAAAATATTCATAATTAGCAGAAAAATATCAAATCAAATAAGTAGGACTATTTAGTCGTTGCAACAATATCCTTTAATCCCCTTTAACAATTATTATACTTTCTTGTTTGTAAAAATGGTTCAAAAATTCTTCAAAAACTTGCCAAATAAGCAGAGTTCTGGCAGAATTAGTAGAACTTTAATTTTCTGAACACGTTCAAAACCAAGTAATTTCATTTCATCAGTACTAACTTTAATAAAAATTAAAGGATTCACAGAAATCTAATTGAAAAAAAAGAACTTTTATATAACTATATATCATACGTATGTATAGTCGTAAAAGAAGTCAACAAAAATGACGCAAAAACTTTTCACCGGAAATTCTAATGAATTAATGCAAACAAGAATATCAGCAACAGCAATGGCATTCGCTAGCTAGTGGGTAGATGTATAATAAAGTTAACTTAACCTACTCAGCCTACCATAATAGTTTTTTTTTTTTTTTTGCAACAATCCAAACCTTACACTTTTCATACATAAAAACAACATCCCACTCCTTTAAAGAGTTTTCATTTTTTTTCTCACATTTTATTCCATTTAAAAAAACCTTGTCTTCTGCTCCACAATTTTATACACCATAGCACTTTACGAGTGTAGCAAGTCAAACAGCCAGCCAACGTTAATCGTAATAAAAAAAAGCAGCTAATTTTGCAATATTCACTAAAGAGCGTTGCGTACTGGGATTGTTAACATGACGTAGAGTTTTATGAAAGAAATGATGTTAATATCACATGAAATTTGCATATTTGATTGAAGGAACTGAGGCTCTATTTCAAACACTTAAAAACTGTATATAGTAAATATATGCGAGTGTTCAAATAATTTGTGATCAAATTATTTCGGTCTTTTTCTAACTATAACTAGTTATATAAAGCCCATACCTTTACTTATACCGATACCTATACTCAGGTCCTTTTCTACCATAGGTGCAGTTGGTGCGACCCACACGGGCTCCACATCAAAAAAAGTGCGTAAGGAAAATTTGTAGTAAATACGAAATTCTTTTGAATATAAAGCAATATTTATAAAATGGTCCATTGAGGAACATTTTTTTCCCGGAAAATTTTCAGAAATTCTTGAATTCCTGTTTCGTGACAGTTGGGAAAGGCTCTACCTACACCTATGCCTAGATCTTACGTAACCAACCGTACTTTTTTTGGGAGTACAGTACTTATTTTTTCCCAGTTGTACTGCGTACTTTGAAGTAGAGCCAAATGTACTTCTTTGTACTGCTTTGTAGTTATTTTTACTACTTTATAAATAAAGTTTCGAAGAAACCTACTGGACAACCAACAAAACGATTTCCTACAAAAAATAAAGGTCACTTATATAAAATATAATTATTTTTCAGCTGTTTTCTTTTTAAGTAAAATAAAAAAAAAAGTACAAAGGAGTACATTTAGCTGTACTTTGTAGTATGCAGTATAGTATGCTCAAAAGGAAGTACGATTGATCAAGTTCCCTTTACACATACATTTTACGAACAAAATTTATATCTTACATTTTACAATTTTCGCTGGCAATTTTAAAGTTTTGTCTTTTTTATTTTCGGTGAGTAAAAATTAAAGAATTTTTGAAAAAATATAATAAAAATATTTTTTGTTAAAAATACCATACTTTTTTTAATAGTTTCTTCTTAGAGTACGTTGTTCCTGCCAAAAAAGTTATCAAATATATGTTCCTTAAAAATGTCTTGGCATGTTCTTATGCTCCTAGCTTAACTTTATTTCGTAAGGATCCTTAATCAAAACAGAATCATAGTTAGTTGCTAAAATATCTTAGAACATTATTTGTGATAATGGGCAGAAATGGAAAGCCCAAACTTCATGTAAACGAAAATCTCCAAAAACTTTTTGAACTCAAATTCCAAAAATTTCTTGTGAAACAGAACATTACAAAGGCGAAAATGGAACAAAAACTATCATAACTCGAAATTTGAAACTAAACGAAAGTAAATAAAGAAAATATCTATTTCTGATAACTGACTTCAAATTCTCGCCGTATCCTTACTTAGTTTTGACGCAAAACATACCATAGAAATATAAAAATATTAAATAGATATACCAAGTGTAGAGCATTAAAAATTATGACCAATAAAATCAAAAAGAAAAAGAAAAAAACAGAACGATATGCCTCGTTTATATTAAAAATATAGCATGTTGCCATTTTTGCGATTTTAACATTTATTATGACCGAGTCAGAACAAAAGAGGGAGTTAATGTCTGTAAGAGACAATGAAATTGTTGAGCGTTGGAAATATAATGAAGTAAAAATAGCTAGCGCATAAATGTTAATTATAGCAACAATTTTATTTTTCATATTTTATAACAACTTTCTGAATGAATAAAAAAAAAAAGTTGTTAAAAACAATACTAAAAAAGTAGTAAAAATTAGTAGTTTCCATTAAAGGCAAATTAAATTCAAAGAAAACGCATCAATCAAAGCGTTGCTATGAGCTTACACATTTTTTGTTTTTTATTTTTACTGTAAAAAAAAAGTGAAAAAAGAATTTAATACGCAAATTAGTTTCGAAGAAAAAATAAAATAAAAATGTTTGCTCAAACTTCTTAAAAAATTTAATATCTTTATAATGTGATGAGTGTGCCAAAATAATAGACACATTGTTTCAATAGAAAATCATTAAATTCTTGTCAGGGTGTCAAAATTTACATAAAGTTTACATGAAATAACACAAAAAAAAAGCTTTTACCATTAGTTTTACTTAGAAAATTTTATAGAGCAACTTGAAATTTATAAAAATAAAGTAAATGAAGCTTATGAAAATTCCTTAAAACTTTATTCTCTTGCGGCCAACTACTATATTAACAAAATATTGCAGAGCAACTAAAAATGTAAAAAGTTGTTGGATGCATGAGCTTTTGCAATCACATCGAATATGAGATTTGGATCTAAAGAATTTTACTTCAATTGTGACGTATGAGTAACCTTTAATAGAAACTTAACCATTGAGTGCTACAGTTAAGAAATTAATTAAAAAGATATTCTTTGGGTTAGAAAAACTAACAGCAAAATCCTTATCAAGAAATTTTGTGCTTAAATTTCTGTCAGCCAAGAATAATTATAAAATATTATAGAGTAACCGTTGTAAGCCATATATGCAAGCAAACACGCCGTCAACAAAAATGATGTTTTAAAAGCAATCTGTTAGGTATCCAGTTTCGTTCGTGTCATGTGAGCAACCATTAATGTAATCACGACATTCAGAGCTTTAAAAGTGATGCTTTTGAGACTTACTACAACTATCTAGCTTTATGTAAGTGAGCACTTATTAATGTAAATATTAAACACTTGAATTACGTGCTGTTTGGCTGTTTTTATACTTTAGAAGTAAACTTATGAAAAAAAGAAGGTTAAAAATTAACTTATTGAAATATTTAACATGTGAAATGTGTTCTAGGCACCATTTTTTTTTACAACTAGCAATGTAGAGCATTTTAAAAGTATTAAGTTTTTAAAAACACAAACATGCTCGAACACATTGAATTTGAGTTAAAATATTATTAATACATTTGACGTATGAGTAACCATTAATTATACACAACATAGAGCAACTCAGCTTATAGCCATCAAAACTTCAGCCTAACGCACTGTACATAAAATATAAAAATTTTCACTCAATATAAAAATTTTCCTTGATTTGTTTTACAGCCAACCACCATACTTAAAAAATAGTGTGTAACATTTTGAGGTTAACAAATGTCCTCTATAAATTAAGTCTTTTAGCGCATCGGAACTGAAATATTCAATTTTAAAATACGGTCAATAAATTTTTTATGACGTATGAGTAACCATTAATTCAAATGACACTGAACAACATACTTTGCTATGCTGTAAATTCAAAACTGGCCAGACAAAGTCAGATCGCATTACAATAACATCATATTATTGAGTTATCAGTAAAACATTGCATCTTTCCACTACGCATAGCAAGATTTTCCATGACCTCAATAATAACACTTTAGCAAATATTTCCGCGTAATTTCTGAAAACACAATCAACTGATGTTTGGAAGCTATTTTTTAAAGTTAATTCTTTAATTAATTTATTACCTGGAATGCTCCACAATTTACGCAGCATTTTTCACTCTGTTTTGTTTTGTTTTGTTTTGTTGTTTTTTCGCCAGTAACCTTCCCTTTTAATTGAGATACATTTTTCTTCACCTTATTTTTCCTTTTATACATTACACATTCTCTAATGTTTCTTTTATATACTTACGACTCCCATTGGGAGGTTACCTTGTAATAGACACTGTTCTAATTGCAATTGAGCGGAATTTTTTTGCGCTGCTTTTTTTCCGTTTGCTTTCTATGGAAAACGTTGATTAAACTCATCATTGCTGTCGTTATTATTAGAGCTGGTTTTCTACATCATTTGTCACAGTTGCACTTTGTCGTATAATGTACAGGATACTTGTTCTCTGAAATCATTTGAGATGGTTTTTAATAGTGTTGTCAACACATATATTTATGAAACAACTTTAAAGCTTGGCATACATTTAGGGAATGAATGTTTCAAGGTGGAAAGTAGTACAACGATTAATATTTAAATCAAATGTTTTATCAAAATATTAAAATTTTAATATCTCTCAAAATATTTATTCTGATATTGTCCAGTTTTTCAATATTCATAAACTGCGATTTTAAAATTAGTGACTTGCAAATAAATTTTATAAATTTGCAATTTAAAATGTCAGTCATTAAATTCTATGATATTTCCTTGCTTGTCTTTTCTGCGGCCAACTCTCAAACTTATACCATATATTTATTTAGCTTAATACTTACAAAATTGCCACACACCAATGCGACTTTGCACGCATCAAAACTACGCTGTCGAACTTTTAAAAGTAAGCTACTTTGATGTACTACTTAGAAGTATAAGTAACGTTTGATTTGATCAATCAAAATATGCTTTCTGTTGTATTAGTTTGTGAAAAAAGTATTCCATTGCCTAGTTTCAGGTACTTAACTAAACTAGAAATTGCACAAAATATTAATTTTGTATTTTTTATGAGAAGAACATTTTGTATAAAGTGGTAAATCTATACAATGTCTCAGTGGTTCTTGTACTTACAACCAACACAGGGCTTCCTTTTTTTGTTTAATGAAATCGAGCAGCCATTAAAATAATGTACTCGTATGAATACACCTGAATATTCCCCAGTTGATTTGCTTGGAAAGAGAAGATTAACATTAGTTTACTACAACAAGTCTACTTCGACTTTTATGTCGCTGAAATGCATATATTATTGTAATTCAAAAAGTATGCATTATATGGCATTTGACGGAGCATTATTCGTTCAGTAAGCATGCTTACAAAACATATGCTTCGGTAAGGTAGTTTGTAAGCATAAAACTAAAATGTAACTCTACATGACCAGTAATCTTACACTGTATTTTTATTAAAAAATAATTAAATCAATATTCCATTTAAGCAGCTTCTTCACTTTTTCTAACTTCATTTCCTTATTTCTGTCCTGGATGTAAATAATGCTCAAAGCAAACCATGATTCTAACGTAGTATAGGACCAATTCCTCTAAAATTGTGTCCTGGTCACTGGTGGAAATGCAACCATTATAGTTGATATTAACATTAAATCTTATCGCTCCCAAAAATAAAAATCATGATATCATGTTGCCTAATCCTTATCTCTATCTCTTTCTTAGAGTTAAACCAAATATCATGAAAATCGGTTCATTAGCTTATCCGTGGAAATGTCTTTTCTGTTAGAGGCGTGGCACCGCCTACTATTGAATTAAAATTGCACTCTGCACTACCCCATCTTACAAACTTTGCAACAGAAATAAAACAAAGTATTATGTTGCGTTATGACAGTTAAAAATGGATGGAACCATTTCGCCCATTTTTATATAAAGAAGAATATATGAACAACGACTCTCTTGAGGGGACGATACTGTTCGAATTTGCACTGATGCTTCACAGCAGTAGTTCCTCTAATAAGCTCTCTTTTAGACCACTTATAAATTGTAGTATATTTTAGGTGGAGGGCGTTGCAATTCCAAGTTGTGTTCAGGTCGTTAAGCTTTATTTCTTGAAAGTCAGTTGTTCTGGCTATATGTAGACAGTCCCTTAATGAGGTTGCCAGTACAATTACTGTGTACTGGCGCAAAAAAGTACTGAAAGAGATAAATTAGTTGATAAGCTTTCTGGAAATGTTGTTTAATGATTTTTATTACCCAACAACGAATTGGTGTGCATATCACCATAACACATAAATTGAAGACGTCGTTAGGTTAAGTTAGGATAGATGCGAACTGAGCCGAAATTACCTTTAGATTAGAAAGGGCTTTATGTATTGGTTAGGGGAAAAAACATTCTAAATGTCTATTTGAAAGTATTTTTTGAAGAAAAAAAGTTTCCAATCGAGCGTAATTCAATTGAACTGGTGATGTTTCAGTTACGCTTTAAAACGTTATGCCAACTAAAAGACTTACGTTCTAATCAGAGCCGGCATTTTCATATGAGAAAAGTTATTTTATTCAAAAAATTATGTCTTTTCCGGAGCATAAGGCGGCAATAATGTGGCTACCGTAGGGGTGGCAAAATCCGTAAAGCGATCCTGATTCCAATACAATAAAAAAGAGCATATAATTGTGAAGGCTATTTCTGTAGCTTGAAGAATGTACACTTTATAGCAGAGATTTTCACAATTCTCCAGCTTTAGCTTACACGTTAGTACCTTTGAAATCAACATTATGTTCTTACACGAGAGCTACAGTAGATCGTCGGAAGTGCTTCTTACGAAAAAAAATGTTACAAACATTCCATTCCACAGGGAAGCACCTTATTATTTCTGTTATTTTGCTGACCTACACAAACGGAATTGCTGATGTATATTCCGCTTAATGTATGTATGTATGCATGCATGTGCGCATATAGAGTGCAACTTGTGTGTGTGCGCTGGCTGCCTTTGCATGTCTTAAATATCTAATCGTATTTTGAAGTTTATTTTCTATCTTTTTATCTGCATGTTTCCTTTACTACCAGGCTATTGTTGCTTGTTACGGAGATATTGTTTTAGGTGTTGTTGTCGTTTTCTATATTGTTTGTGTTGTTGGTGTTGTTAAGTTTTTGCTTTATGCCGGATATAAAACATGAGGCACATGCTCAAGCATAACAATGAACTCAACTTTACAGGCAAAAGGAAAAAAAAACAACATACGATTTTGTCTTACATTAGCTGTGATGCTGCTGCTTCTGCTGCTGTTGTTGTAAATTTGCTTCCTTTAACGTTTTTTTTTTTTCTATTTACTGGTTTTTGCTTTTTCTATTGCTTCAAGCGTTTTTGTAGCGGAAAATTGACATGAATTTGAAAGAGATTTGTTGTGGCCTTTAAAAGAGAACATGAGTAGATGTCGAAAGTATGTTTACTGGAACACAACAATTATTTTTCTAATTTTCATTGGAAAAGTTTAAGTTTTCTGCAGATCTTTAAGAAATGATGCCGTATATCCTTAAAGCTTAATTTAAGCATTAAACTTTTAGCATTCCCTTTTAGTGTAACCACTATTTACTTTTGCATTTCAAAGTAAACTTTTCATGGGCTTTCTATTAAGCTTGTTGAAGTATAATAAAGAATTCACTAAATATAACTTAAAAAGGATAAAGCATCCTTTTTTTTAGTTTAATTTTGCAACCAGCCAACCAGAAACAAAACAAATGCAAAACGCAAGGTAAAAGGTTTTTAAAAGCTTTGTGTAAACTTAATATTTGCTATTGTTGTTGCCACTATGCTTTTTAAGCCAACTTAATTATGTTTATTGCCAAAAAAAAAAAAAAAGATGTCCATTGTTTTAGTTTTAACTCTCAACTACCGGGAGTTGCTGTTTTCTGTTTGTCCTCTAAATGTTTGTATTCCACTCTTGACCTTTAAACTTTAAAAGAAAATAAAACGGGAGAAGAGCATCATAAGAACTAGGTACAAGTGGGAAGTGCTTTTCGCCTCCCTGCTGTCTTAAAGGCAACGTGGGATTAACCCTTAATATAAATAAAGTGCCTTTACTTTTGTTGTTATGCACACAGTGTGCTGGTAGCTAGAAATATTTTCTTATCCTCTTTTAAATGCAAAAGAAGGCGAAATGAAGTTATTTTAAAATGAGATTTTTTTCCCTTTTGTTTTGAGGGAATTCTTTCTGCAACTTAGCTAATGCCCAATTATGTACGCATTTTTTGACCTTTGTTTTATTAAGAAGAAAAAACACCTTGTATTATTTGAAAGTGTTAGTTCTTATATCAAAAATTTATTACGCAATTCACATGAAATCATTTACCTTTCAGGTATGGCGGCTATGAAGATTTTTATTGAATATTTAGCTATTCCTTTTTTCAATTATTCTTATTCGTATCGGTATCCATGCAAAATGATGCACAATTCTTAGAAAATATTTGACTTATTTTTCAGGGTAGTTTACAGACTGTCTGATCCTTCACATATTTATAAAAATTTTGAAATCTTACATTTTCCGACCAAAAAATTTAGGCGTGAGCAGCACTATTTTATCCGTTATAAAATAAGCTGAGTTTCTGGGGGTATTGCTCAAAAGAAAACTCTCCGAAAAAAAAATCTAAGGAGGCCAATAATGTCTACTACTTATTCATAAAAAAATAAGTAAATTAAACTAAGGGGTTGAATCCGTAAATGACACAATGCAATTAAACCTCTAATTTAAGACCATTCTTACTTTATAAAATGATCCTATGATGGAAAGCTTTTGATAATAACTTGAATCTAAATATCATGAAAAACTTTCAGGCACTCATTAATTGAAGCTCTCAAAACAGCTTCAATCGAATCTCTTAAACCTTAGCGGCACCATGTATAAAAAAGTGAATTTTCATTTCCAGGCTTCAGGGCTGTGAACGAGTGTTGAGATGACTCTACTTCATGAAATTCAATGATTATTAGGGATATTTTTGAAAACAATTTTGCGCTATATGAGGCTTAACTTGAGTATTTATTAGTTCGAAGAATGATTTCAACGTTTTCTTGAGGTCGTTCACGACCCACCCCATGGTGTCGCTAAGGGTTAACGTTGTTCTTAATTTATCTCAAATAAGTAGGTGGTGGCAAAATGGTTCCGTTCCTTTTTAACTGACATAACACTACATAAGCGCTTGATTTTTTTTTTTTTTTTTTTTTTGTAAAAAGAGGCTTTCCAGAGTAAAGTTTTTTTCAATAGTAGGCGATACCACGCCTATAACAAGAAATTACGTTAAATTATCGTACGGACTTGGATGAAATAAGGATTGAGTGTAGATTGAAGTTTAAGGAAGGGTATTAAAAACCATTAGATATTCTAGTGGGCGTGGCAATGCCATTAATGGGACGAAAGTCTGTCTTGGTATGAAAAAAGGATTGATTCCTGAGTAAAGACATTTATTTTTGAGTTGGCGGTGCCACCCCTTTAACAAATAAATTCGTTTTTACTGCTGAGCTAATGGACTGATTTTGATAAAAGATTTTGTACATAGATGGACTGAAACCCGAAAAATATATGTTTTTTTTGTATGGCAGGTGCCACGCCCCTAAACAGAAAATCTAACTCCATATCTGATATTGATGAAAATTTGTATTGGTATGAGATTAAAATATATGGAAGAGATAGAGATAAGGATTGAGCAACATAATACCATGATTTTTATTTTTGGGAATGATGACATTTAATCAGATGAATTGGTACCGAACTATTTAACATTTCACTATAATAGTTGAACTTCAACCATAAATATTATAAATAAATAAAATATATAACTGCCACAAAATTCTGGTCTCCTTATGGAAAAATTGAAACCAAAAGCTATAGTCAATTCTTGATAAATGAGTTATCAAAATAGTATTATCTAAATTAAAAAATTTCACATTAAAGACTGTCGCTTTCTAGAGCTTGCCAGGTATTTGTAATTATTGCAACTCTCAGAAAATAAATTAGCTCATACATACTTCATTGTGTTCTCTCTTGTATCCTTTATCGCCTCACGGAGCATAGTGCCTCCATAAAACTCTTCCTACATGCACAATCATTAACTATTTTTTCCAATTCTCTTCAACATCTTGACAATTTATGTATATTTGATCAAACTTTTTTCGCAATTTTACTGAACCAAAAATCCGATCTTGACCGCATCTGGTGAGCAATTCGATATTGAAGATGTTCCTGGGTCAACAAATTTTCAGAATTTGAAAAATTAGCTACACTATGGCGTTATTACTACTTATTTGAGCTAAAATTTTAAATAATAACTCTAATTTTTAAAAGGTTTTGGTATCTACAAGCTATGTTGATTGTAATGTCTCGTATATTTTGTTTCTCAACAGCAACTGAGTTAGTAAATAGAAGCATATCTCGAAATATTCACCTCTTTCATGAATAAACTTTCCCTCGAAATTTTTTATCCCATTCCCTGTTTTGCCATCGTAGAAGCTTTTTTGAGAATAAAAGCAGTTTTTCTGGAAAATCAGCAATAATTTATGACATTTCTCGCAAACTTTGTAGCAAGGAACTTAAAGAGACAAAAAACAATATTGACATATTTTTTTAATTTTAATTTTTTAAAAAAAAATTTTTTCTAACAAGATTTTGTTCTAAGAAAAAAAAATTAAATTCGAGAGAATATTTTTCTTTCGAGTATTCATGATAAGGTTGATTGTTTTGGTAAAATAGCTTCTGATAAAATGCTATTGAAGTGAAAGACTCAGTAATTGTGATTTTAAGTAAAATTTCTTTGTTTTGGAATTAAAGTTTTTAAGTTTAATTTTGTTTTTGCATATATCAAAGTTTAATCTGTGTAAAATGTTGCTATAGATAACGATTTGATTATTAAGCTCATTGTCATTTAAATATATTACATATCAAAATTAACTTATAGACAACAGGACGTATGAGTAACATTCGCTTGCTTTGGAAAGATAAGTCAAACATCATTCAACACAGTAATTTTGTGGGAAGAAAATTGCTGTAACTTCTGTTAAAACAATTATTAATATATAATTCAAGCACTGCTTTCAATATAAGACTTTAGATTTAAAAAAAAAATGTTCTGGGATTAGTCTTAGATGTAAAAATCACTAAACCTTTACAGCATTTTTCCATAGTGCCATTGAACAAAACAAATTTATCGTGTATTTTTTTCAAATTTCAATCTTATATTAAATATAATTTCCCAAAAAAAAAAACATTCCAATGTATGCCTCGGATATGCTAAAAATCGAAAAGAATGCGTTTAAACTTAACTTTGACCTCAATTTATGTGTTCAAATGGCAGTGACATCATTAGACAGGGACTGTACGACCTTGACAATAAAAAATAAAAATCCAGAACGATAAACTCTTACCTTAACATAGGAGCTGAAAAATCTTAATACTTAGTAGTATTCTCATAAACAGATGCAAAGAAAATCATTCCAGTGTACATTGAAGAGTTCAAAATGTTTAAACAAAAGTCTACAAATAACAAAAGAGCAATAAAATTCCCCGAAGACAGAATACAAATTTCAATTAAATTTTTCGCACTTTCTTATGCATTAAGAGTATTTTCATAAATGTTTGTATGTCTCAGAAGTTAATTAAAATAATTTCAAATTTTTTTTTTATTGCAACATTCAAAAGAAACTCTTAACATAAACAATACAACAAAAGAATCAAATTGAAATGCAAAATGTAAAAATGAATTTTGAATTAAATACCTCAGAAAGCAAAAACAAAGGAAACGTTAAGGAAAATAGCAATTAATCAACATAGAAATTATAATAATAATAATTAGAAATGTCTGCTGCCTTACAGAAATAAACATAAATGAAATAAAGTATATGAAACGTAGCACGCCATGAGACGGAAATGCGTAAACAAAAATGTCAATTAAAAGTTTTGTTTATACCATCGGCGGCACAGTAATTTTGGGTGAAAATCATAAAAAAAAAATTAAATTGCTGTAAAATTTTAAATCCCTAAGAGTCGAAAATAATGAAAAACATTATACAGATGGTGAAATTTAAGCTGACAGAACTGGCATTCGAAGAATCTAACATGAAAGACTGATTCGCGTCATTAGTAATGGGCTCAGTCATATTCCAACTCAAAGTAATCGTTTAATTCGTGGCTTAAGTCATGACGATAATTATGCTTGAAGTCATGTTCCGAGTCATAAATCATGCACACAGTTTAAGCCATGCTTCAAGTCAGCTTAAAATATATTTCAGTTTACGATACAAACAAAGCGCTTTGTCTTGGTTGAAATCAGTACTCAAATCACGGATCAAGTCTTGGGTTATTCAATGGTTCAAGTCATAGATTATTGGCTGAAGTCATATCTGAAATCGCAGTAAATGCTCAAATTCAAATTATGGTTTAAATAAATGCTGAAAACATAGCTGCAGTCATAATTTAAATCGTGTTTCTATTTTTGGCCTAAATTGTGGTTCAATTAATAGCTTATATTTAGCTACAGTCATGGGGCAAGTCCTGACTCAAAATATAATTGAAATAATGGCTTTGATAACGGTTCCACTCACTGCTCAAGTTTTAATTCAAGACATGTTCCTTGGGTCAGTTCATATCAGTATTGATTGAAGTCACTATTTAAGTCACGGTTTAAATTAGGTTTACTTAAGTCATTGCTTAGATCATGATTGAAATCAGGGTTAGAGTCATGGTTGAACTGAAGGCATAATTTTTATTTCCAATCTCAATCAAAATCGCTTAATGATTCAATTAATTGTTCAAGGGTTATGTTATGTTTCAAGTCATCATAAATAAATGACATTACAAGCATTATTTTTCATTTCCAAAATATATTTCTAACAAGCTTTTTACTTGATTCAAAGCACTAAGCTAAATAGCTAAGTAGGCTAATAGCTGTAGTAGCTAAGTTCTATTATTATCATTGTAAGTCGTGATTCAAGTAATAATTACCTTATGGCTCAAGTTATAACTCAAATCGTTATTGAAGTCATGGTACAATTTACAGCATTGGTCTTGGTTAAGATCGGGGTTCAAGCAATCCTTCGATTCAAGCGTTGCTTCAGGTCTTGTTTGAGGTCACAGTTTTCATGCTGTTGCAGATTATTTTGGTTTATCCTGAACTCTGTAAGATTACTATCTTCCGGTTCCTTAGTGGTATGAGAGGAACTTACTGTCCGCCCAACTTCATCCTTAATCCCCGCTTTCAGTCTTTTGTGCTTGCTCTTTTCGCGGATTTTAGTGCCACTGCCTTTATGTGCTTATGGGTCTCGCTGGAATTTTTCAAATAATTAACTTTTAGACTTCATGTTTTTGTTGTGCTTTCTGGATTACTCTGCATAATTGTCCCATTTACTGTGTGACTTCCTGATTGGATATTTACTGCACATTATTGCTGATCAGCGCTTGAATTTGCTGTTTCATTGCATAATTAGCTTAATCTATTTTAATGAGTTTTTGCCCGTCTTTATAACGAAAACTTATGTTAAATTTCAGCCAAAGGGCAAAAATCTGCAATGAAGCCCTTGGTCGATCTAATTTTTTATGTTAAAAGTTAATATTTCAACATTATATTTATTAATAAAAATATCGAAATTTTTTTAAAAATTCAAATCATTCCATTTCACGCCCCCAATTCAATTTGAATTGAAACAAATCATAATCAAATTCCAAGTCTCAACTGACAAGTAAATTTTTCCCCAGTATAATCTGAAAATAAAAATAAATGCAGCAGCAGCAACCACTGCCATCGTCTTCGCAATTTTAGTGCCACATCGTCCGACAGATGGCGCGCTTCACAATGTCAATTATCAATCAATCAAAAAGCAACAATTTAACAAATGATTGAGCTTTCACGCAAGCTGGTAAAACTAAAGCTGTGCATGTGTGCGTGTGCGTGTGAATTGCGGCGCAGCAATAAAACTTTTTGCCCGCAACAGCTGAACCACAAAATCCAGCTGCTGGTGCAAATTGGTTAGGCAAGAGGAAGCTGCTGCCGTAATGGAAGTTTTTTTTTTTTTTTGTTCTTGTCTAATACCGTGATTGCTCGTTCGCTAAGTGTAGGGAGGTTATGGTGAGGCAATCTTTCTTTCTTTGTAACAATGCTTGTATGTGTGTACATGCGATTGTGTGTGTGCAAAATTGAGCATGCCCTTGACAGTGATGCCACCTTGTAATTACATCTTTTAAGGATTTTCCACAACTTTGTAACATAGGAAAGTTTCAAGTTTTTTGGCTTACTAACCACATTGCAGGTGTTTACTTATGTGGCTTTATAGCAATTTAAGACAAATTTTTGAAATTAAAACTCTCGTGTAAGAAATGTTGCAACAAAGTTTGAATTTCACACGAAAACATAGCAAGTTTGGTTTGTTGTGCATTATAAAAATTTTAAGTAATTTTGCTATAGCTCTGCGAATCAATTAAGACGCAGTGGGGGTTAGAACTTTGTACGCACGACGAACATGAACTTGCGATATTTAAAGTTATAGTCAAGTGATTTGAGAGATGGCCGCAGTAACTTCTGCATGATAGCGCAGTCATCGTCAGCTTGAGATTTATTTCATGGCCATTGTAAAATTCAGTGTGAATAGCAATGTCAAATTAGATTTTATACTTACTTCAAGGTTAATAGTCTCAAATTAGCAATTGTAATCAAGCTCATTTTGTAGCTATAGTCACATTTTAGGATTAACTTTCTTCTCCTTCCTTTTTATCCAAGCAGCATGACATGTCAATGAGTTTTTCAACCCCAAAAACATTGGAATGAATAATAATAAGTAAACCATTTTTTGGAATTTTTTCGAGGAATAATTTTGTCCTTAAGACTTTTTTTTATTTCTCTAATAGTTTTCGACATAAACTTAAAATTTCGGTTTTTTTATATTTAAAACGATTTTTTCATCGAAAAATAGTTGTGAGGCTTCCTAGATACAAAATCAAGAAAAACATTTGCACTGTTCCGACTTTTGGGTTGAAGTCACTTCCGACGAACCGTGATGTGGCATCACATATGTTTTTCTAATCGTTTTTAGCTTCTTCCATTTGAACGCAAGGTTTCTTCCTTCTCAGTCGTTCGTTCCACTCCAGTTTCCGCAAAGCTAACCTGGAGCACATTTGCTGCTAAAAGAAAAGTCATTCTCCATGGCTTTTTTGTAACTATTTCGATAAGCAAAGTGTGGCATATCGACTCAACACAAATAAAAAAAAACTTCAACGTTAACTTACTTATTAGTGGTAAATCTACAAGGTTATTTTGGATCAACGCCTTCTTAAAACAACTTGACCGTTACTCAATTAAATGTAGATCAATATTATTATAATCTTTCAGTGGCTTAGAGACTTCACATTTGAGTGTGAAACAGCCTCGCCACTATGGTCAAATTCTGAATCCATCGCACTGCTTCTGATCCATTTGCTGAGCGACTGCATTTTAGCTTAACGGCGCAGCTAATCGTGCTAGGTCAAGATTTAAACTTGTATTTTCTAATAATCATTACTTAAGACGGTTAAAATTTTCAAGATTTCAAGGCACATAAATATAGAGCTTATCTTCACTGATAGTCCGGGAAGCAGCATTGCAAATGACTAAATCATTTCCTCTCGTTTGATTCCTATTTTGTATTATTCCTTTCGGGTAGTAATATGATGACTTAAGCGTCAGCTGCCTAAGTAGTGGAAGGTGTGGTTGTAAGAAGCCGATAAAACTCGGAAAGTAAGACACAAATAAAAATATTTATTAAGGCCAATGTTGCAAAGGAGATAAAAACACATCGATTTAATGCTCGAAAAATCTCCATACGATAAAATTTTAACCACCTTTCAACGTTTAAAGTTTTCAATAAACACTGTAATTTTAAACAAAGTTAGTATGGGTATTCATCTAAGCGCGCAAAACCCTCGCAAGTTGTGCAGCTTTGCGCTGTCGCAAACGAACTTTCAAAAATCGTATGGAAAGTTTTTTGAACAAACGAGAAAAGTTTGCGCGATAATTTGCTCGCGCAAACTTGCGCTGCTAATTTGTGCAATTGTTGTCACTCTCTTTTCCCATACGATTCTCTCAACAAAAATTTATTGCTTACACATTTTATATTTGTCACTCTCTTGTCCCATATAATTCTCTCACAAAAAAATAACATATTCATCAACTGCCACAAATTGCACAAAATATTAGAAGGAGCGTTCATGAAACACATTGCGCAAAATCGCCTATTTTCACAAATGGGAAACTTGAGCGTTTAGGGGAATACCACTATTATTTCGAGCGAAGAATGCGGTATTCAGATTTGAGCGAGTATTTTTAATCCAAAACTTTCAATAAAAACCGTATTATTTCGAAAATGTAATCTTAAAACTATAAAAGTTTGATCAAATCTTGTTATACCAAGATTTTAGGGCATAAAATCGATGGGTATTCATTGTCTTTACAACATTGGTCTTAATATATTTTTCTAATTGTGGCTTAGTTTTCGAGTTATTGGTCACCCAGCGAAGGCGATTATGCCACTCAGTCAGAGAATAGACTTTCCTGCTCGGATTTAGGATACAGTCAGCACCGTAGCTAATCATAGCTAAGTTACTATTGCTGATTCAACGTAAAAGTTTTGCCTCGAAGAGGAAATCGGTGAATAATCACCGTATGCGAGAGCACAAAGACTCACTTCCTTGGCTCTACTATAACATGTTGGCCACGATTTAAGTGAATGCTAAAGGTTATGCAACACAAACTGCTGTATTTTTTCTATTACTTGTATGTAGCTAAAAGCGTAAGACTGTTATTGCATACTTTTAGAATTATTCTTAAGTAAGAATTCATAATTCAAGCAGATTCCAAGTATTGCATTTTCAACCTTTAAGTGCCTTGAGGAGCAAAAATGTTTATTCCCCATGGTTGAATATTAAACTTAAACTCAATTAAGTTCTCAAAATCCACGCGATTCTTTTTTTTTGTGCGTATTTCGCTACAATATTTCATGATTTAGCATAATTTTATTTATCATGTATTAATTAGCTAAGTTGTGTGTACAATAAAATGCTAAAACAACCTTTCACTCAACCTTCGCGCGAATATTTTCGCATACAATAAGTAGCAATTACTTCAGGCAATAAGCAGGCGTTTCATTGCGTATTTTACATTAAAAATTCAACTCGTTCTTTTTTATTGTACCCCACAGGTTTCGGCTTCTGGCAAAGGCGTTCTCATCACCGGTTGCGAGGCGCCCATCGCTTGGTATTTGGCTAAAAAACTTGATGACCTTGGTTTCACCATTTATGCTGGTTTCAATGTACCAATCGAAGACTCAGATGAAGCGACAATCCTTAAAGAAGAAACTTCAGGACGTATGAAGCTTTTGCATTTGGATGTCACTTCGGAGAAAACTGTAAGTTTGCATTTCCTTTAATTCGTATAGTTAACAGCATGCTAAAAAGCTTTAAGTATGCAGCTTTTTTGCGTTTGTGAACTTTTATAAAGTTCTTAAAGTTTTTTTTGGAAAAGTGTAAAAGTGAAGAATGTGTGTTTTGCAATAATAAGTGTGCTTTCTTGCTATGATATGCCTTAAGAGCTTCCGCAACGATGTGCTTTTAGTACAGTTTTATTTAATATACAAACTTTTTTATTTTTAAAAGCTCTTGGAAGCTTCTGTTTTTATTTCCGAACATTTGCCACATGGTGCTCAAGGTTTGTGGGCCGTAATCCATTGTGCACATTGGATTGCACTTGGTGAGCTTGAGTGGATTCCATTCGCTGTGCTACGCAAGTCATTGGATTTGAATCTATTGGGTAAGAGAGTGCGCCACAAAGCTTTATTGAATACTATATGAGCTTTTTTTATTCAACAGGTTCCGCACGCTTAACTCAGATTATGTTGCCGTTGGTACGTCGTGCTAATGGACGTGTCGTTTTCTTAACCTCTGGTAAGTCTGCAGTTTTTAAATTTTTTTATTTTTTTTTTTTTTAATACAAGGAGTGTCTGAAGGCTTAATTTAAGCTTTTTTGCACCATTTTTGATGCTTAAAGTTTCTGCTATATACATTGACCGAAAAATATATTTTTGTATATTTTTCCCGAATTTTTTTTTACATAATTTAGTAAAGCCTCTTCAAAGTTCAGGTAACGCTTAAAGTCTTATTCGGTCAAACCTGTATCAGCGAGAGATCAATGCATGCATCTCCAAAAATCTTCATATTTGGGAATCAAATTTCTTGTCCGGACCTCTATTAATGAAAACGCGTTATGCTTCTATAATGGAGCTAAGTAGTATTATTGTTCGCATGACGTTTTCAAGTGTCATAAAAACCGGTTTTTCTTGCTAATAACAAATTTTCAAAATGGTCAGCTGTCAATCAAGCTAATAAAACTTTCACACTGTCATAAAAATCGTTCATAAAAACGTCATTTATCTCGTTTTTGCATGGCGTTTTTAAAAATAGCTTTCACACTGACACTAACGTCTTTTTGCTAATATTTGCTGACAATCTAAAATTTGTTCATGAAAGGCCATGCCCAGTTAGATGAGCCCTCTTAATATATATCTAGTATAGTTTTGTACACACATTGCACAGTTTTTTCAAAATAACACATTTATATTAAAAAACCGCTGCAATCCCATTTTCAAATCCCTGCAACTTTTTCGCCATGCCCATAATTCCGTCGCAAAACACTATCACAGCAAATTTCAAATTTATTTAACACGTTACTTGTGCTTATTTACTCATAAAATATCCACAACATGTAACATACTCCATTGCACGGTTTCCCGTTTTTATGCCGGCAATTTTTCTTCCTCAAGGCACTCCACTAATGGTCTTTCAAAATTCCTTTCACAATTTTTTTTACTTACGATTTTTTTCTATAATTTTCAGGCCTCAGCAAAGTACCCTCACCTGTGCGTGGTATTCAATGCGCCACCCAAGCTGCTGTTGAAAGCTTTGCCGCCTGCTTACGTCAAGAGATGCGTCCACGTGGTGTTGATGTTTCTGTTGTTGCTGCTGGTGAATTTGCACCAGGCAACAGCTGGTTAAATGAGACTGATTTGAGGGAGCAGGTTGGTATTTAAATATTGTGCGTTATGCTAGCAAATGGTAAGAGGCTAATAAAAGGAAAAAGCCGCATCGTTCATGCACTGGACATGAAGAGCACTCTATTGTGGACAGGAAATGATTTGCGCTTTTTAATACTGCCGCTGATAATGTTGACAGTGAAGGGAGAAAATACATTAAAAATAGCTTCCTTTGAAGTCAATTCAGCCGCGAAAGTCACACAGATGCTCTCTGGCAACGGCAAAAAATTGCATTACGTTTTGCTTTTAATGCTACATTGGCTTTTTTCTGCTTTTAAAGCGCATTTTGATATGAAAAAAAGTGTGCGATATAACTTTCAAATGACATTTTGTAGCAAAGGATAAAAGCCAATAGTTGCAAAAATTTAAAGACATGGAGAATAGAGAAGAAACTATCTCTGTTTTGAAGTTGTATTTCTCGTAGCTCAAAATCAGGCACATAGGTTGTTCTATGCGAAACCTTTTATTAACGCTCCCAGGCAAAATTTGCGTAATATGTAATGACCATTTCTTCATCAGATCTTTCAAATGACCTTATGATGTACCGACGATAAGAAAAGGTTTAGTTTGAACTCACTGTGCTATTCCTTTGTCCAAACACTTTGGAAGCAACTAAAATTTATGTCGGTTTTTCAAGAGCTGCCTGATTGATGAGCATTTCTCATTTTCCGTCCGATGCATGCTCTGCTACATGTCTCAATGCAATTTATTAAATTAATTCAACTTTTTTCCCGTTTTTTTTTTTTGTCTCACTTAAAATTCTTAAGAACATTTTAATAATGATATGTTTCTATATCAGAGTAACTCAATTTTCCAGAGCATTCAGTTTTCTTTTAAACCTCAAGCTCATTTAATAATCATTTCATATTTCTCGCTTCCAGGCTAAAGAAATGTGGGCTGAACTATCTCCTGAACAAAAGCGTACTTACGGTGAAGATTATTATGAAGCTGCCATGACCTCTGTTGAGAAGTATTCCAGGGAAGTGAGTATCAAATCGTTATTGCATAATAAAAATAAAATTTAATGCACACCAACAATTTTTCTTTCAGGCCGCCGATATCCAGCCCTCACTCCGTGTTCTCATCGATGCTGTCACACGCACCTTCCCAATGGCACGCTACACACCAGTAACTCTAAAAGAAAAAATTCAAATTTTATTGGCTGAACACTTGGCACCATCTCTGTATGAGGTTTTATATGCCGCATCTATGAAATAAAATGGAAAATTTTTAATTTTTTTACACATCTGCTGCTACCGAAATTGTCTACCGAATAGGATGTTTCTAGGCTGAACATATTTCAAATTTGCAGGGTCATCAATTAAATTCAAAACTTATATTTTAACTCTGACATACATACTAAATATATATTATAATAATTTAAGCATTTAAGTTTGATAAAATATAAATCATATGCCCGTTATAAATTTTGTAATTTTTATCAATGCATTTAAATGTAATGTGCTTCTTCTATATTTTATAGTAATTTTTCTCAGTGCATTTTCGTAACTTGTAGAATTTTTGTCGCTCTTAAATGTCTTTATATTTTTTTGTATGACTTTTTGACTTAGCTATTTTTAGTTTTAAGCTGTTAAATCTGGAGTATAAGTAAAGTTTTTTGTAATTAATCTTAAAAACGAAATATGTTAATGAGATTGAACCAATAAAATTAAAAATAAAGCCGATATTATTGAGAGATTTACTTTTTGCTCATTTCGTAAATAAAAAGCATCGATTTTAATATAATAAAAAAAAAATTTTGTTTTAAGTCTGAGAGGTTTGATGTTTGAACCAAAGTTTTTTCTCAAGACAGATATTTTTTCCATGTACACTATCCCTCCATCATCACTCCCTCACATTTTCTGGAAAAATTTACAAAATTAACCCTTAAACGCCTCGTGGTACCGCAAGGAACAAACCACTGTAAAAAAATTTTAATGTATTTAACGTACAATTTTTAAACTTTGCGTCACACACATACACGCTCGGTTTCAAGCGCCAAAGATCAGTTCGGTTTTCGCATTCTATTTCCTTCGTATGTCACGTATTTTTTCAGTTGAGTGATAGCACCTCGACAAAAGGCATTTGTGTGAAATTATGAATTTTAAAAATATTAGACTGTCAATAAATTTTATGATTTTAAACCTGAAAAAATAATATTCGTAATGGTTTTTCTAGTCTCATTTTTCTGTAAGTCTTCAATATATTTAACACAATAAAAAAATAAATTTTCTCTTGCAAAATTTATTAAAAAGTTCGGGGATCTGGTGGTTCCACCAGGGACCAGCCAGGTTATTTGTGCCTAGGGGGCGTGCCTGTCATTTAAAAAAAAAATGATGGAACAAAAGTTGTTCAGAATCGCAGAATCTACAACATATATTTCTTTCAGATCAAAAGAAAAACTTGGGCATTTAAGGGTTAAGACTTCCGGATGTAAATTTTTTCATAAAATTTTACCGAAATGCTTAGAATTGGTGGTTAATGAAAAAAAATTTTGTCTTTTTATGGGAAACAATTTTGCCTCAGACACCAAAACTCTCATACTTGAAAAATTGTAAATGAGCGTTTGAGTAGAATCGAACTCTGCGACCCCAAATTACCCTGAATTAACATTAGTCGATTTTGCTCAAATTTTACCGCACACTGTGTTATCTCCTAGGCAAAATTGGCCAAAATCTTAAATTTCAATATTTTTAATTTTTATTTGAAAAAAATTCTAAATCAAAAATGTCTTCTGTTTTTCTTAATTTTTTTGAAAATTCTTAACATTTTTCAAGAATTTCATTTGCTATATTTTTAATATCTATTGTGCTGATTTAAAAAAAAAAGTCAAAATAAAAAATATCGAATTTTGAGTTTATGTCAATATTAAAATTTATCTTAAAATACAAATTACCATATAAAAAATAAAAACAAAAAAAAATTATTCCAAGAAATCAACCAATTCGTAATATTTTATGTGATGTCAATTTTATGCGTAAAGTTTTATTCACATGTACAGGGTGGTCTGCAACCGAACGCTGTCGGTGAAAAAATTTGAATTTCTTGGCTTATTGTGTGCAGAAAATCGTATGCGATTATGGGTCTTGAACACCCCATGAGTTGCAGTGTGTTAAACAAAGTTGCTTTTGAGTAGTAATTACAAACAAAGATTATGAGATAATCATAAAACATTCTAAGAAATAGAACAGTAAAGTTAATGAGTTTCTTTAGGGAACATATTTTTTAGTGGTACCATGTTGCTAACCGTGTTTTCAGTATTCAGTTAACGCTTGTAAAATAATAGAAAAAATGTTCATCTTAATTTCAACTTTTTTTTTAAACTTCAGTTTTTTTCCGAAAATACCGAATTAAAATGTGGATTTTTTTAAATATATTTTAGTCCACCAAAACACTACTTACAAGTTCGCTATAAAAATTTTTGGCCTAGCTCGTACACTTTTTCAGCTATAAACTTTAGTAGAACCCAAAATGACTTATTAACTATCTATACCACTCAGGAAGTTAAGAGATAGTCTTTGTAATTACTACTCTAGAGGAACTCATGGGGTGTTGAAGACCCCCATGCCATACAATTTTTTTACGCACAATAAACCACTAAATCGATTTTTTGTACAAGATAGCAAACCTCTATATAATTTTTTGTTCACAACGAATCGGGGTATTAAATTTTTCTGTAGTGCTCTACGAATCCGTACCTAAAAAAATATGCATAAAATATACAAAATTTTTTTTTTTTTTTTTAACTTTAAAAAAATTATAGCACAGCAATAAATCGACTTATTTTAAATGATTAATAGTAAATAATTAACCAATCTAATACAATTGACAAATAAAAAAAATCAGCAAAACCGGGAACTTTTCTGTTTGGAAAATACTGCGCTATGTATTTCAAAATTTGGCGCAAACTTAAAACTTTTAATACAGTTTTACATTGGAATTTTTATAACCCACTTTTATTAATTAGAACAACTTCTAATTTAAATGAAAGTTACTAAGCCAGTAAGCCAAATGTAAATATATGCAAACATTTACACATTGTCAGACCATATCGTATAATGCTCCAAACACACCACATCATTACCGTTTTCAAATTCATGAAGGCAAAGCACAAAAGTTATCCTACAATGCCAAAGTAAGAAATGCCAGAAAAACTCCCAGCGTAACTGTTGCATTAGAAATTCAATGTTTATTTAATGGATATTTGTGGAGAGTTGCATCCGTGTTGTCACTTGAGTACAGGTAAAATGCCACATGCTGCATAGGTGTCAAATAGCAAAAAAAACAAAAGTGCTGTAAGTGGAGAAAACACAAGTGGTAGTGGAGTGCAGTCTGCGTAGCACAATGTCACCGAAGTAATCAAAACAAATAAAATATTTAACGCAAAAGAACAGCAACAAAATTACTTTAAAAAAGTTTTTCGTTTGCTAAAAAGACGTTGCAATTCAACAGCAAATTTTTTGTCTGTTTTTGTGAGATTTTATTAGAAAATGCAATAACTGCATACACGAATACATCGTATATTAAAAAAAATACATTTAAAACTTTTCTTTATTTTTATAAAATTGTGTCTGTTTATGCTACAAAAAAAATAAATAACGATACCATGAAAACCGCATTAGAGCATCGATGTTAAAAGAACCGCATCGTATTGAAAGCAAGCATGCGGCACGTAAAAACAATTTGCATGGCTTTTTCCTATAAGCCATTTTATTATACACAGTACGTATATACGTACGGTATATGTATTTGTGCGCTTCGCTGGCTTATGATATGTATTTGTGTGAGTGCTGCATCTCTAAAGTCAAATATACTATGGTATCGGCACAAGCCACATTAAAAATTTATCAACATTTTATTTTGCTGTATTTTTTATTTTAACTTTTACTTCTTTTTTTTGCATTTTTTCTTCATTTTCTGTTTATCCGCCTTGTTGCTGGCTTTTAAGGTCTGTAGCTGTAGCTAAAATAATATTGGGTTTAAAATTTCACTTTGTTTTCTACTTTATTGCTATCAAACGCTGAAAGTGTTGAGGTAACTTTGGAGCAGCAAATAAATGTCAATATAGTTGAAGGAGAAAGATTTTCAGAATGCTTGGCCAAAAGTTTTTTTTACCATGGTTTTAAATTTCCCGATTTCGTGTATATTTTTATTAAAAGTTTTTATAAATATTTCTTTTATAAATATTTTTATGGGAAATATGTGCCACATATTAAAATGAAGCGTAGAAATCATTTTCTGTTTTTTTGCTTTTAAAAAACCTATTAAAATCGTAGCATAGTTTTTAGGTCTAAGCCTGAAAAACATGAAATGCCATGTAAAATATAAATGCTATAGGAAGCAGTCACTGCAAATTCATGTATATTTAGTTATAGTGTATTGATACATCAACGCTAAATATACACCTGAACGTTCTCGGTTGAATTGAAGCAGTTGCACGAACTTGACTTAGAACTTAGTTTCCATTTTTAACAAATGTCTGTAGCTCGTATTTAGTGAACTTTGAGCGCACATATTGCTCTCAAAATTCAAAATCACATTTAAAAAACTTTCAGGTTAAATCATCTTACAAAAGACAATGCATATCATCCCATATATTGATCACAGCTGTTTATGAACCCAACGATCCCTGGAAGTAGTTCAGTTATACACAAAAAATTTTTTCATATCAAGTTGTTAAGCACTAATGAAAACTTAATCCACGCACTGACAAAAATAAGCAGCAAAACAATCAAATGGACAAATGGCATAGCTACATGCACGAATAAAAAACCACAACTAGAAAAATGCAGCTAGCTTCACATCTGCTAAATCTCATGTGACAAAAAAAGCAAAGGACAAGTAATGAATGTTAACGGAAGAGCGAATAAGAAACATACAACGATATCTGATGAAAAAATCGGTATATTTCAATATTGCATGAGAATGTTGCAGGTTTTCATACAATCCAGCATTTGAATATTAATAGAAGAGCGAAAAATATAACATACAACAATATCTGATGAAAAAATCGGTAAATTTCAAGATTGCATGAGAATTTTTGTGGGTTTTATACAAACCGGCATTTGAATATTAATGAAAGTGCGAAAAAGAAACATTCATGATGAAAAAAATCGGTAAATTTCAAGATTGCATGAGAATTTTTGTGGGTTTTATACAATCCGGCGTTTGAATATTAATGGAAGTGCGAAAAAGAAACATTCATGGTGAAAAAATTGGTAAATTTCAAGATTGCATGAGAATGTTTGAGGGTTTTACACAATCCAGCATTTGAATATTAATGAAAGTGCGAAAAAGAATCATTCATGGTGAAAAAATCGGTAAATTTAAAGATTGCATGAGAATGTTTGAGGGTCTTATACAATCCGGCGTTTGAATATTAATGGCAGAGCAAAAAAGAAACATTCTATGTACATATGTATGTTGAAAAATCGGTATATTTCAAGATTGCATGAGAATGTTTAAGTGTTTTATAAAAATCAGCAGTGGAAGTACTAATGTGGGTTTGAATTGTATGACAGTGCCTTAAATGAAACAAATCACACTCCTAATTACAACTTATTAAGAACTCACGCGATTATTATTGAAGGTGAAATAAAAACATTTATTATTTTAATAGTCGTGATGCGACTTGCTGTGTGCAAACATTTTCTAATTGTTTGTTTTTCGTGATGATTTATAATTGTAAATGATTAAACAAAACTCCACATTAGATAATATGAGAACAGTGGATCATTCTGGCAACATTGAAACCCTTCCTCGCTACTAACCATATACGAGTATATACATTTGATGTTGTTTCTGTAGCAATCAAGTAGCAAAAAAGCTATGTCAAATTATAGTGCATTGAAGTACATAAATTTAATAAAACACTTGAAATGCTACATAAACTCTTCTAGCAGAAGAGCTATAAATTCATCACCTAGAAGACTTAAAAATGTTTGCTGGGAAAGTAGCCACACAGTAATATGTGCAATTTCATTGTTAACCAATCTTGCAGACGAAATAAGATGGAATTTGTGCTAATTTTATTCCCACACTTGGTTATTCTCTCTAACATGGTTTTGTCTTAACCATAAGTTTTGTCAATATTTACAATTTCTGCAATATTTTTTACTTAAAATCAAATCTTAATTCTTACTTACCACAAGTGTTAACAAAATGGGATCAATTTTCCTTTTCACTTTAATGAAGATGACCTTTTCACATCCAAAACAATTTTGCTGAAATTTTGTTATTTTTAATTTTCAAATTACCATGAAATGAATGAAGCGCATTTTTGGTTAAAATTAAATTCAGTTTTCTCGTATGTAGAATAACATTTTCATTCAATTATCTCTAAATTTTGTGTGGTTTTAAAACTGACGCAATTAAATTAAATTGAATTTGTAATTTTAGCCTCATCTTAATTGAGTGACATTGAATGCTATACACGGTGGTCTACTACGGGGTACAGATTGAATTAAACTGTTGAAAGAATTTGTGTATGTAGTAGAAATAATATTGGCAATAAGAATGAAGCTATTGTAAAAAGATTAAAAAAGGTCGAAAACATAAAAATTGACTTATGGTTTTATTTTTAACCGTTTTCGCCAGCAAGCTATGACCTCTATTTGAATAATTTGTACTTCATTTGAAAGGCCTTACCTTTGACCGTGGAACCAATTTTCAAGGTCAATTCGTGGTCAACTACATTAAATTATTTAGCTGATAGAGCTGATAGATGATTGATCATTTGAACAATTTTTTAGGTTCTATTTCAATTCGAACTTTAAAAATATACCCCATAATTTTGGCGGTAAAAAGTGCCAAAACTTTGCCATTCTTTCTCGAGCTCGCCAATAATCCTGCATACTAATTTTTAGTTGCAATTCACTTAAACTTTTCAATTCTCAAACACCACCGTATATTAAAATAAAATAAATAAATAGAAACATAAATACAAAAACCTTTTTCAAAAATTCATCAACACACAATAACAATAAGCAAATGTATTAACAAATGATATTATCACAAGAGAGGACCTTTTTTTGGGGAATAAAAAATAATTCGATTTTTTGAATTATGTACTTAATGAAAAAAAATTGTTCGCAATTAATAATTTCATCTTTTCAAAAATATCAACAAAGAGTACAGTTCACTCATACCATTTTCCAGTTAAAAATAAAACTAGTTATCTTTACCCTCGCCAAATATTTGAAAACCCACACCGCATTAATATAGAAATTGTATAAATAACAACTTTCAAAGGATGAAATACGCAATAAATGCTCTGAGCCAGAAAATTCGTATGATTCAGAAAACAAGTATAGTGTTTCCATTGAAAATAAATACCTATGGTATTTAGAATGAAATTTAAAGAAAAAACTGCTCGATTCAACTACACTCAGGAAAAGAATTAATGATTTTATGTTTGATTCTACCATAAATTCTTATGACTTATCGCCACAGTCGAAAATGTTTAAATTGAAGAGAAACATTATTGATTTCAATTCAAAAATAATCCACTTTGATTTAAGGTGCTTCATTTATGATTCAAAATCACGAAGTCTTAAATGTAAAATAAAAAAGACAAACTTCAAATACCTTGCAACTTTACAATGTGATTTGATGTTTTTTACGATTGAAATAAATTTGAAAAATGTTATTTTCAGTACTTTTCAAACTTCAAATGATTTTAAATTTGTTTGTCTTAATAATAAACAGACAAAATGTTATTTTAACTATTTTCAACTTCAAAATTTGTTTTCATTTATATTAATTTTTACATCACAACTTTGAATTTTCGCCTACTTAATAGGTGGGCGTGTTCAAAACTGCATCAACAAAATTTGATGTAACCTTTTCATCTTACAATAATTTTACAAATTTTCAATAAACTGCCCAATATTGTTTTGAACTAACAACATTATTAGTGAGAAAGCTATTTCATTAGTGGGCGTGGCTTTATAATAATGTTTTTTTTTTTTTGTGCATATCTCTGACTACATTATACAGTATACAAACTTATACATTTGGTGGCATATTTTATAAATTAAAAAAGTTCCCCCCATTAACATTGACAGTTTGCAATCCACCTTAATTCTTTAACAGCGAGCAATTGCTTACATACCGTTGTTTAAAATATGTTGTTATTGTTGTTGTTGTTGTTGTTGTTTTGTTGCTTGTCATATCTTATTAATGATTAATTTAAATGAAACAGGTTATATTAAGTTCTATTTTAATTGTTATTGTTGTTTCGGCTTTTGTTGTTATTGTTGCTGTTGCCGTGTTGCGAAACACAATACATCACAACAATCATAATTTGACAGTAAATTACTGTCAACTTTATTGCTCTTGGGCATTAAATTAACCTTTAAACGATGATAATAATGCTGATGGTGTTTTTGCGGCGCTTCGAGCACTTGATGGAAGTTGACACTTATGCTCAAGGTCATTTTGCCATTCACAATAATGACAAATATTTAATGGAATGATAATTAACAACGGGCCAGAAAGGAATTTGTCTTTGCCCAGAAAGGAAGCATTTAAATTTTAATGATCTACAAGGAGGTAAAATATAAGGACACATGTAAAGTGTTGTTAAAAATGTATAATTTTACTTTTTTTCATTTTGTAATTGCAACATAAATTTTAGATTGTTGTTTGAAAATGTGTTTATTTTTTGCAACTTTTATATTTGCTATCAAAAAATGTTCTTCAAAACCAAATTTATTTATCTATTTTTTTTTTTCTTTTTGTTTTCAGAATATCATTTTGAAGCTGCACTACCACACATCTCATTTACATAAACAAATGGTCTCAAAAAGTAGTTGGGAGTCAGCCAACACTCAGAAGCACTATTGTGATATGCTTGTGTATCTTAAGGACTCCATAACTTTTGAGTTTAAAAAAAAAGAAGAGCAATGCCTTTTGGATCCTCAACATGATTTTTTGAAGTATAAATATTTTTGATAAATTTCTACAATACCTCTAGAAATCCAGCACTGAAAAATTTAAAAATTTGTTGAAGTATTTTGGATATTTAGATCCTTCATAGACATAAGCTTAAAATTTGAAGTCTATGGATTGTTGAGTACATGTGTGGCAGTCATCTAAGAGTTTTTTGAAAAAAAAAAAAAGACACTTTTTTAAAAAATTTTTTGAAACCTCATTTTATCTTAGACCAAAATTTTTTTTAAATTTTTAAAGTATGACTATTCAAGACTTATCCTTGAAATTTTGGTCCAAAAATATTCGCCAATAAGTTAGAAAAGTGCAATCCCGTGAATGACCTCAAAATTTGCGGTGAGCAAGATATCTGGAGACTGGTTCATCCGAAAAAAAAAAATTATTACAGGCCTTGGGTCTAACCTTTTGACGAATATTTTTGAACCAAAATTTCAGGGATAAATATTAAATAGTTATACTTTAATAATGTAAAAAAATATTGGTCCAAGATAAAATGCAGATTCAAAAAAAAAATTTAAAATGTGTCTTTTTATTTTCGCAAAACTCCCGGAGGCCCTCAAGTGAACGCCGCAAGCGACTTTAAAACTTCAACTTTGGTTTCAAAATATGTTTTATCCTGGATTAAAAAACAACGAAAAACGATGATATACGATTGAGCTAATACTTGTCAGAGCAGAATAGCGACATCATTTGTGCTTTCTCTCTCTCTTTTACTCTGAGCTGTGAAGTAATAGAACTCTTTCTAAAGTTATTGAGAAAAAAATTGCCCAAAGGAGTTAAATGCGAAAGGTCTGGTTCGGAATAACTAATCGCAGCGCTTCACGGAGCAAGAAGCTTAAAACTAAGAAAGAGCCTCTTTTCATGTAAAAAATTCAAAATTTTTTAAATAACGAAATATGAAATTCCTCATTCATATAATAAATACTATTTTGCTTTTGAAAATTAGAAATATAATAAATACTATTTTGCTTTTGAAAATTAGATAAAATCGTTAAAATGATTGTGGTCAAAAGAGTTCCATATAAGCTTTTGTTAGTGTGACCTTATTTATTATTTCCTACAATACATAATGAGAGATCGGGGCCTATGCCCCCATAGTGCTACCTTAATAAAGCACTGCCTAATAGATTTTCTGTGCCAAATTATTAACCCTTCCGGAATGTAAAAATTATCAGTACTTCAATGTCCGTTCTCTATTCCGTTTTTCTCTAATCGTTCGCTTACATGCCTGTAAATATTCAAGTTATTTTTTTTGAAAAAATTTAATTATTATTTTTGCCTGAAATGAAATCCTTTTTTACTATTTTCTTTTTCATAGCATTGAAAATGGCAGCAATAAAACAGATTTTTGAAATTTCTAAAAATTTTTCTTTTAAAATTCTTTAAATAATAAACAATAACTAGCCGCAACTCTGCACGAAAAATAGTCTAAATAGGAGCCGGTCTACGTTTGCCGTCAAGTTTCAGCCAAATTATTTTAACAATTTGAGCCCGGAAACTACTATGCCTCCCTCAATAAAAAATACAATTTTGTTATTTTTCCTTTGGAAAAGATTCTCACAAAAAAAGTATGGGCCAAAACTTGAAAAAAACATTTTCAGTCGCTGCTTACAAATGATATTTAAATGAACACCAAAATTATAATATATTTTATGAATGTGACTTTTTAAACAATTTAATTTTATTCTTATATCACTTATATACTTTTGTAAAAAATTTATTATCATTTTTGAGTTTTTTTCTTATATTTATGCTCAATTTTAATAGACGCCTCGTATACTAACTCAATGTTTAATATGTGTTCTGGAACCTTACAAAAATCAGTTTGAAAGACTGTGAGAGACAGACTGCTTATATATCTTTCTTCAGCTACGAAATGATATTTGGTCAAAGCAACTTTATTTGCATCCACTGTGCAACGCTGTTCCACAAACTGAGCGGCAGACTGGCAATATTGTGTCCAGACAATTATGTTCTAATAAAATTAACATATTCCGAAAAGACGAAGGTGTGTTAATTATTAATAACGCTACCTGCGGACTATATTGAAATCAAAATGCGATTTGAATATATTTTTAAGAATTCTACACTTAAATTATAAAATTATTTTCATCTTTTTTTTTGGTATGCTGCATGCATTAAATGCAACTTAAGACTCTGTCCTATCACATATTTTTTTTATTAAATATATTACCATATTGCTTTGAGGGTTTTATCTTCTTAAAATTAACCACTCTATTGCTTTCAGTGCCTTTTGATTCCTTTTAAAATGTAATAATATAATTTAAGTGGGGATAATAATTTTTTACTTGATTTCATTGCCTTGGCACTTCGTATTATTAATTTTCTTTTGTTCTTTTCATCTTTAGCCTTTTGAATTTATTAGCGTACGATAACAAATATTATCTTTTTTCTTATATTTCACAGTGCTTCTTCTTAAAAGCCGAAAGCGTTGCATGGACGATTGGCTGAAATTCGGTTAACCAACATTTATATAAAAGTTACTTATGAATAGCTCAAACAGCTGATGTATTTTCGAACAAATTAAACAAAAATATGCATTCAACATAGGAATATAAAATTAAACTTAATTGAGAAAACCTCGCAAGCGATCACAACCCACAACCCAAATCTTGCTAAAATGATCCATTATTATTTGCCAATAATATTTCGTTGCAACTTTTTTTGAGTTCATAGGGATATCATAAATTTTTTAGCATTTGTCTGGAACATATACCAAGCCAAAGATAAATTGACTTTGAGGTCTCTTATTTTGCCATTTTTTTGTAATATTTAGCTTCATTTAATACTTTTTAAAATTTATAAAAAATAAAAGAACTTACCCCTAAAATATGTTTTATCTCTGTAAAATTCAACACAACTAAAAAAAGTAGCAAAAATATAAAATGTTAGAAATTATCTATTGAATTGAAAAATTATCTATTTTTATCTCTTATAAGGTAAATAATGTTTTGAACTAAACTTGAAAATTTCCTAAAATTAAACTTTTGGTAAAAAAAAAAAATTTCAATGTTTTACGCAAGCTTTCCTTTCATTACATTCGCTTGCTGAGCAATTAAAGGTACTAACTTATAATGCATGGGCTTCTCCAAAAACATATCATATATGTACATATATAATTAAAAAAATAAAAAATTGCATTATTAAAAAAAAGATACTTTGTTTTCTTTCACATTCTTATGATAGTATAAAATTTTTATAAAACAACGAGGAAGTTTAATCGACAACTTTATACGATGCGATTTTGTCAATACAAGACGTAAGTAAGTATTTGAATTAGCGATTTTCAATGGTAAGTATGACTTAGCCTCTTATTATCATTTAATTTTTTTTAACCTTTAATTGATGACGTGAGATCTCACAGGTCGGGTGAAACGTAGTTTTTTACTATAAATGATATCTTAAGATACCTAATACAAAAGTTTATAAAGTTGTTGAAAAAATTGTTTCATTAACGCTCTAATATATGTTCTGGCAGTAGATAAACGTAAGAGTGAGCTACCATCACTCAATACTGTAAAATAGTCTAAATACAGCAGCAGCACACGTCACTAGTGAAGTTGCGCAAAAGCCATGTCTCCAGTCAAAGGTTAATTTAATAAGCTTCCTTCAAAAATACCGCATAAATGAGTTTTAGTGGTAAAAGGTTTCGAAATCATGCGCAATATACATTTATCTTAGCATACAACAAATAAAAAAGAAACATTTAATCATGTTCAATTAGATTCACTTACAACGCCCGCTATAAATTGGTTTTAAAATTAATTTTATTAAAATTCAAATTCTGCACAGGAAAACAAAGAAAATGACACCTAAAATATTAAAATTGGTTCAGTAGAACCTGCAAACATCGCTTTTGCAGTTGCTAGCTATTCTTCTCTTAACAGCGACTATATTTATTGAATTTTTTCACTTTAATTAATTTTTAGTAAAACTACAATTTTTAACAAAAACATTGACACCAAATTTGTCACAATCGGTGCAGTAGAAGCTGCACAATTACATTTTCAAAGTACTCGCAGTTTCGCGCCAACCGCAAAAAAGTCAAATTCCTTAAAATCGGCCGAATTTCTTAAAATCAGTCAGATCCATCAAAAGCGCTCCTCTAACAAGTAATTAACCTCAACCAAAATTTTCCTAATCCACAAATTCGATAAAACCGAAAAATGAAAATGCCCTGCTAAAATCTATATGTAAAATTTATCAAATACCAGGCGAACATAATTTAGCAGCAGGCTGCCATTTATTTGTGTGTGACGTCATCACTGAATTAAATTATTTCACACGCTCAAAATTATGCCGCATATTTTTTCTTAAAACTGAAATGTGTTAACACAAAGTTGGGACACAATTTAAAAGCGATTTTTGCAGGTTCTACCGAACCAATTTTAACATTTGACGTTTCTAATAAGACTACAATTTTTAACAAAAGGATTGACACCTAATTTATTATAATCAGTGCAGTAGAAGCTGCACAATTACATTTTCAAAGTACTCGTAGTTTCTTGCAGCCGCTAAAAAGTTGCCCCCTTAAGATGCAACACTTTTTTTCAATTTTCGCTGTCGTACAATGCGGGAAAAAATGTGCAGCATACTTTTAGTGATATGTGAAATTATTTAACTCAGTGATGACGTCACACACAAATAAATGGCTGCCTGCTGCTAGATTATGGTCGCCTGGTATTTGATAAATTTTACATATAGATTTTAGCAGAGCATTTTCATTTTTCAGTTTTATCGAATTTGTGGATTAGGAAAATTTTGATTGAGGTTAATTACGTGTTAGAGGAGCGCTTTTGAAGGATTTAACAGATTTTAAGAAATTCGGCTGATTTTAAGGAATTTGGCTTTTTTCAAAGGAAATTGATCAGACTTTTGCAGTGTAATTCAACTGTTGTAGGAAAATTTGACTAATTTTTGAATAATAAACAAAGTTTCAGTGTAATTCGATTAATTTAAAAAACTCAAATGTACAAATTTTCTAAAGTTCAAAAAAGTGTGCGTTAAGAAAATGTTCTCTGTCACGCAGAAATGCATGCGCACGGTCAGCGTTTGTAGTTACAGGTATCTTACACACAGCTATTTTACACGTTTTTGACCCTGAAGTGGGTCCTGGGCAAAGTACACATTTTTGACCCATTTTCGGGAAAAAAAAATTTTGATTTTTCAAACGAAAGATAGCTTAACAATATTTTAAGATATCACTAAGGAAGGCTCGGGACCCTTGAAAGAACAGCTTTTGACCCTAAAATGTGTCCCCGGGCCACGGTACCCGTTTTTGGTCCATATTCGGATTTTGATATGAGTTTAAGTAGAATTAAAATTCGTTCAATTAATCGAATTTTCCTACAACAGTTGAATTACACTGCAAAAGTCTGAACAATTTCCTTTGAAATCAGCCAATTTCCTTAAAATGGGCCGAATTTCTTAAAATCAGTCAGATCCATCAAAAGCGCTCCTCTAACACGTAATTAACCTCAACCAAAATTTTCCTAATCCACAAATTCCCTAAAACCGAAAAATGAAAACGACCTGCTAAAATCTATATGTAAAATTGATGAAATACCAGGCGACCATAATCTAGCAGCAGCACGCTAATAATTTGTGTATGACGTCATCACTGAATTAAATTATTTCACATGCCCAAAATTGTGCCGCATACTTTTTCTTAAAACTTAAATGTGTTAACACAAAGTTTGGACACAAATTTAAAGCGATTTTTTGCAGGTTCTACAGAACCGATTTTAACATTTGACGTGTCTAATAAGACTACAATTTTTAACAAAAAGATTGACACCTAATTTGTCAAAATCGGTGCAGTAGAAGCTGCACAATTACACTTTCAAAGTACTCGCAGTTTCTTGCAGCCGCAAAAAAGTTGCCCCCCTAAGATGCATTATTTTTTTTTCAATTTTCGCTGTCGTACACTGCGGGAAAAAAATATGCGGCATACTTTTAGTGATATGTGAAATTATTTAATTCAGTGATGACGTCACACACAAATAAATGGCTGCCTGCTGCTAAATTATGTTCGCCTGGTATTTGATAAATTTTACATATAGATTTTAGCAGGGCATTTTCATTTTTCAGTTTTATCGAATTTGTGGATTAGGAAAATTTTGATTGAGGTTAATTACTTGTTAGAGGAGCGCTTTTGATGGATCTGACTGATTTTAAGAAATTCGGCCGATTTTAAGGAATTTGACTTTTTTCAAAGGAAATTGATCAGACTTTTGCAGTGTAATTCAACTGTTGTAGGAAAATTTGACTAATTTTTGAATAATAAACAAAGTTTCAGTGTAATTCGATCAAGTTAAAAAACTAAAATGTACAAATTTTCTGACGCTCAAAAAAGTTTGCATCTCGGTCACGCAAAAATGCATGCGCACGGTCAGCGTTTGTATCATCTTACACACAGCTATTTTACACGGTTTTGACCCGAAAATGGGTCCCTGGGCAAAGTACAAATTTTTGACGCATTTTCGGGAAAAAAAATTTTGATTTTTCAAACAAAAGATAGTTTAACAATATTTTAAGACATCACTAAGGAAGGCTCGGGACCCTAGAAAGAACAGTTTTGAGCCGAAAATGTGTCCCCGGGCCACGGTACCCATTTTCGGATTTTGATATGAGTTTTAGTAAAATTAAAATTCGTTCAATTAGTCAAATTTTCCTACAACAGTCGAATTACACTGCAAAAGTCTGATCAATTTCCTTTGAAAAAAGTCAAATTCCTTAAAATCGGCCGAATTTCTTAAAATCAGTCAGATCCATCAAAAGCGCTCCTCTAACAAGTAATTAACCTCAATCAAAATTTTCCTAATCCACAAATTCGATAAAACTGAAAAATGAAAATGCCCTGCTAAAATCTATATGTAAAATTTATCAAATACCAGGCGACCATAATCTAGCAGCAGGCAGCCATTTATTTGTGTGTGACGTCATCACTGAATTAAATAATTTCACATATCACTAAAAGTATGCTGCATATTTTTTCCCGCATTGTGCGACAGCGAAAATTGAAAAAAAAATGTTGCATCTTAAGGGGGCAACTTTTTTGCGGCTGCAAGAAACTGCGAGTACTTTGAAAATGTAATTGTGCAGCTTCTACTGCACCGATTTTCACAAATTAGGTGTCAATCTTTTTGTTAAAAAATGTAGTCTTATTAGACACGTCAAATGTTAAAATCGGTTCTGTAGAACCTGCAAAAAATCGCTTTAAAATTATGTCCAAACTTTGTGTTAACACATTTAAGTTTTAAAGAAAAGTATGCGGCACAATTTTGGGCATGTGAAATAGTTTAAGTCAGTGATGACGTCATACACAAATTATTAGCGTGCTGCTGCTAGATTATGGTCGCCTGGTATTTCATCAATTTTACGTATAGATTTTAGCAGAGCATTTTGATTTTTCGACCTGAGGGAATTCGGGGATTAGGAAAATTTTGGTTAAGCTGAATTATGTGCAAGAGGAGCGCTTTTGATGGATTTGACTGATTTTAAGAAATTCGGCTGATTTTAAGGAATTTTACTGATTTCAAAGGAACTAATTAGACTTTTGCAGTGAAATTCAACTGCTGTAGGCAAATTTGACTAAGTTTTGAGTACTAAACAAAATTTCAGTGTAATTCAATTAATTTAAAAAACTGAGAAAACTAAAATGCAACTTTTAGGAAAATTCAAGTGATTGAAAAAAAAAACTAATTTTTCAAATGATAGGTCGTCCTTTGGAACAAAATAGATCGTAACAAAACCTGATATATGCACCAGAAAGCTGCACCTAAGTATGTTGCCGTTGATGAATTTCAAAACTATCGGTTTTATGCCGCTATTTAACATCACTGAATTCTTCAAAAAATGGGTCAAGCTGCTGCATTTTAATATTGTTTTTTATTTTGTTTTATTAGTAAACATTGGTGTAATATGCGTATTAAATATCAATGACCTTTTAATTTTTTAGTAAATTTTGGTTTCCATGACAAAACAGTATACAACAAGTCTCGATTCATTTCCACAAAACCCGAATGTCATCGCAGTCTCCGACTTTCATTAATTTTTTCGTTACTATTGGATAAGCTTATTTGTTTTCTGCTGAAAAAGAGGGATTATTTTAAAAATATTTTGTTAAGATGCTAAAAAAAATTCGAAGTTAAAATATATTTAATGAAAAAATTACGGATTTTCCAAAAACTAATCTTAAAATATTATAGATTTCAGAAAAATTATTGCATCACACAAAAAGTCAAGGTTAGATTTCAAAATGAAGGGTTTTCTAATATGGAAGGAAGCTTATTTAATAGTCTTTCTTTTGGCACCCATATTTTGGTTAGCAATGCAGGAACTTTCAACTTATTTTAATTTTTAAAAAAGCTCTAACCGCAACTTCCGATAGCTATATCTTCCGAACTACATCCGAGCTATACGTTTTAATAAACATATTCATGAAATTAAAAGTACGTTAAAAAAATGTAGCTTAAAGTAAAAAGGACGATCGCTGCTTAGGTAAACTTAAGCCGAATGTCGAATGCTTTGCAATGCTCTTCGACTTTCAGTGATTTTGGAAACCACATTTAAAATTTTCCGACTATTGATGACTTTTATGCTGCGTTTTGGTATTTTTCGATTCTTCTCGACTTTCTGACTTCTCAAACTTTTCGATATTATTTGTACTATTCGTTCGACATACATAGGCTTTAGTATTTCCTAACCTTAAATATTAATGTAGAATTATTATTAATATTTTCAAATATTTACTTACCACTGCTTAGACTTCTGAAAACAAAAAAAACAAGAATTTTTTTTTTCATTTTCTCTAAATGTGTTAATAATTTTTTTTTTGTTTAATATTATTATTCGTTACTTTTTTATTACATTTGCATATGACATACTTTCAAAAAAATTTGGGTCAGTGACATTTAAAATTTATACATTTTAAAAATTTAATTTTAACAATAATTATTAATATTAATTATGATAAGTTCTATTAACTATATTTAATGTAAAGAAATTGTTGTTTTTATTTGCTGTTGTATATGTTTTATCGTTTTTTTTTTTTTTTTTGTTTAAGTGTAATTTGTATTTATTTATATATATTTTCATATATGCAGTAGTTTATTGTGTTGTATGCTTAAGTTTCGTGACAGTTATGTATATTCGATATATTCGACAAATATATATCATGCGATAATATTTTAAATTTCAGCGAAATTTCATGTTATCTAATTTTTTACTTTTCCAAAACAACAAAACATTTATTTTTTATTTATGAGCCATAAAATTTGTTTATTTTTTTGTATGAATTGGCGTTTTTTAGTTTTGCAAAAATACATTGAAAATTTTAAAAAACTTTAAAAAATTTAATTTCATATGTGGAAAAAATTTTGTACAATAAAACTTTGCATAATTTAAAAGCTTTAATTTGAAAGCAAAATTTTAATTCTTATTCATATAACTATCTAAAATCATTATTTGTATAAAAAAATATGATCTAAAAAAAAAATAAATTATTTTGATTAAAGCCACAAAAAATAGTAGAAAATTTATTATCTTTTAAAGTAAAAAAAATTATTTCTAAATATTTTAATAAATTTATTAGTTTTATCGAATTTTTTTTTAATGTATTGTTTTGGATCTAGTTTACAATGAAATAGTTGGGTATTAAATGTTACATACGTCATTGGATTTTTTTTTAACTTAAATACTGCATAATTACTAATTTTTTAAGGTTATTTATGTTATGTTCCTTTTAATTCATTATTTTTGGCAGTTTTTTATTGGTGTACAAAAAAACTAATATAATTTTTAAATAATTTATTAATGTACCTAATTTTTTTTTTAAAAAATCTAAAATATTTTTTTTAAAATTGATATGCCTAAAAATACGTACATTATTAACTTAAATAGAAAATGCAAGAATAATTAGTTCAGAAGACACTGTCAATCAGATCTGTTCAGATTCCGTTTCGGATTTGCTTCGGAAACAAAATCGAAATTCGAAGTTTATTTCCGAATCATACAAAAAAAGTGTTATCCGAACCAACAGCTCAAGTTCGAAGTACAAAAAAAGTTCAATGGCAAATTCCGACCATTAGACTCCGAAGAGCTGTTAACATTCAACTGCAGGCTTCAATTCCACTTCCAAACTAAGTCTAAATCAGAACAGGCCAAGATGTAACGGTAACAATGTAAATGTTAGCAAGCTGTTGAGGATTTTTTTCGCAAGCTTTATATGAATTATTTAGTGCAAACTTGTGGTACTTAACGCGGGTGTGTTATATTTTTGTCACAATTTGTTAAAAAATTTTTTAAAACGTTTTTCTTTTGAGATACTATTATATTCAGTTTACTTATTTTATGCATTAAAATTATTTTATTTTATTAATTTTTTTTTTTTGTTTTTTGTGGACATTCAATTTTTCCATTAGTTTTTTTTTTCAAATTTTTACGTCTTTGCTTAACTTTTCTTCATATATGTATGTACCTTTATAATGTTAATATTATTTAATATTTTTTATTTTTAGTTTTTTCATTATCAGTCTTAATTAATTACATGCTTCGCTTTTCCTTTGATTAATTTCTATATCAATATAATTTCGTTACATTATGGTTTTCTTTTTAATGTTTTGCTTGTATTCTTATTTAATTGATTTGCTGAATATTTAAGTTATTTGCTTAGTTCTTACTGAAATGCAAAGGTACAAATATACAACAATTTTGTATATTCATGAAGATCTATAAAATATATATAACTTCGCATATGATCGCTATATTATTTAAAGTAATTAAAGCAAAAATCCTCAAAATTAAGTTAACAATAAAACGACTTTTATTAAGTAGTGTGACAATTATGCCCTTAAAAAAAAAAATTTCTTAAGAGAAAAACCCCAAAACGCCGTTTCAAAAAGAGCTATTGAAAACTGTGCCAATTGACCTTATCGTAAACTTTATCAACTGGAATTTCAGCAGCAAGGTAGCTTGGAGAAAATGCACAGCATAGTACAAATAGTTTCAGAAAAGGGCAGTTAAGTTAACTGCAAGGATGATACTTGTCTTTAATAACTTAAGAGAACTGTTAATGACCTCGAAAAATCTTGCATTCCCAGATTTTGAGAAACTATTTAACCTAAAAATCGATGCATATACTTCTGCGTTAGATGCAATAATGACTCAAAAGACAGACAAACGGTTTCAGGTCATTAAGTCACACAGCAAAAAAACTACAGCCACTAACGAGAAAGAAATATTGGCTACTGTGTAGGCTCTGGACAGACTTAGGTTCAATGCGTATGATGCTCAAAAATTAAAAATCTATAAGGACCAGCAGTCGTTTGCCTTTGCTATAGCTAACCGAAGCTACAACGCAAAATAGAAATATTTGAAGCCAAGAAATGAAGGGTTTGACTACGAATTCATTTACAAAACTAGAAAAATCGAATAAAGTGGAAAATGCGCGTTAAGAACTCCAGTTGCAATTAAACCACTTACTAGAATCGGAAATTCTAGAAACTGTTTAAGTAACAAGCGCAGCAGAAATAGTCACTGATGGAGAAGCAATGGAAACAGCAAACGATGGCACATAGTGGTGTTCAGATCTGATTTCGCATGTCGGGGCTTCCGAACCATAGAAAAACCACATTCAGGATAATGACGTCACTATGGTTAAATGGTAAGAATAGCAACTCCCAAGTGCAGCAACGTGTTATCCCTCGCAAGGATAAAAACTTGCAACACAACAGAATATAAGAGGGGCAAAGAATCAATAATTCGGACTGCAGTAACTGGTTTCGAGACAGCCGAAATATATCAAACAGCAATAATTTTATGTTTAATACCATACCACAAAAATTGTATGATATATTGGAAAAGGAATATTTTGATTTGGATTTAGTATTATTGGTACGACATACATCGATTTTGCCAACAAGCCTCTATGTATGTATGTGCAGCTAAGCGAAATAAAGATCCTTAGTTCATTTAAAAAAGTTTCTCCTGAAGTTTGATATTAAAAAATAGTTTTTACAAAATTAAAATAAAATAATAAAAGACATTATTAAAATAAAATAAAAGAATATTTAATTTCACACTGATCCGTTATATTGGATCAACAATCAAAGGGTCTGAATCAAGATCAAGATGGCGTCAAGAATCCAATATATTTCTTACTTCATCGCGTTAATAATTATGATGCAACACTAATGTATCACTATAAAGTAGCTAAAATGGAAATGGCGAATGCTTCTCGTAATAAATTGACATTAACGTCACAGACACGATATCTATTCTCGGAGACAACACTTTGAGTCGATATACTAATAAATTGAATTCTTTAAGGCCCGTTCTATAAAAAGACAATAAAATATACACCAACACTTATGAACGATGCAATTTTCGGTTAATATCAAGACGAATACGATGAATTTCAAAAACTTTTAATTGAAACGCTGGGACTGATGACACTGGATGATCTTTTATTGAAAAATCGACGTTTATCATCAATTATAACGTCGGGTACAAAAAAGAATAAAGAATTATTAGAGATGCTTTTAAAAAAATATCGCATCAGATCGCACAATATTTGATATGAAAACTCAAATGATTGAAATGTGCAATCAATATATAAAATCCAGTCAAGATTTGAGTCGAACCGAAAGAAAACAATTTATGACAACAGAACTATTAAATAAATAATAAAGACTCCTACAAATGTACGAAATCTTAAAAATAAAAACAGAATTTCAGAGCACCGCAATATTAAATCAACGTAAAGTTTTTTATCTCGTATTCGGAAACAACTCGCTGTGCAGAGTTATTGTAAAATAATAAGTTAAATTTAAAATTCAGTAAAATATAAAAAGTTTGGAACAGAAAAAAATAACATTTTTCGTATGTTTAACAGGCGCTTTAGGACCATTGTTTTTGTTATTTAAGTAAATTATTTTAGCATGTAATTTGTTTTTGTAATTAGCATCATAAGAGGTGTTAAGTCATTTAAGATTTTATAATAAAATCAGAGTTAGTTCTGAAGTAAAAAAGAACGAAACATGTTTTGAAGATTGAAAGTTAAAACAAGAGAATACTGGTAAGTATCCTTTTAATTCAACATTTTTTTTATTTAAGTATTTTCAGATATAGCTTTCACCCAGTGGTATTCCTAGGAAGGAATATCAAAAACACAACACATATCAAAATAATTTAAAAAGTACAGTTTGTTCTCAATGAAGTATTTTGTGTAATTTGTGATGATTAATATCACGAATAAGCCTGAAAATACATGAACAGTTTACCGGTATTCAATGGCATTAGAAGTTATATAATCCATATAAAATTATTTTCGCACACCCTACAGTTTTCTGTGGAAAAACTGATCACTGGCCTAAGTTATTTTGCTTTTCCCCAATGAAGTGATTTATTAAACGGACTAATATAAATTATAAGCGATAAATAATATTTTTCAAAAACAAAATAAATTAAAATAAGAAATTAAATGAAATAAAATTAAAAAAAAAAATCGTAGATAATGTCGTATAAATATATATATGTATATATATATATAATATATATATATTTTGTTGTAAGCATTATAAATAAATGCATAAATTTTGTTATCAATCAGATAAATATTTTTTATTTTTGCATTGACATTTCTTTGTTTTTAGTGGCCCATCAAATTAATAAGATTTCTCACTGGTAAGGGGTCTTGTTAACATCAAAAATACTTCGAGTTACTGCTGGTTTATGTGCCGATAGTCTACATAGTTCTGGCACAAGAGGCGAGACTGAGTGTATAGGCAGATAAAATAGTTTTTTTTCTTTGCAGATACAGCTCTGCCCGAAGTAAATTCTGGAATTTACATCTCAACATTTTAAAGCCAAGTGAACGAGTTTCAGGATTTAAGTCTTGAGATGATGATGTTTGGAGGGGGCGACATTGCCAAAAATACTCAACGGTATATACGGTCGATATTATTTAACATAATAATTTTACAATAAAGAACTAAGGATACCAAAAACAATAGTACTGAAAATTATACTGTAACCGCAATGGAATACATTACAGAAACTGTCAAAACATCAGAAAATTCGGTACCTATATATACACCTACTCCCCTCACGGCTGGGCCAAAACTCCTAACGATTGAGAATTATCGGATAAGTAATATTAACATTTAATAGGATGCCAAAACTTAATAGTGGAAGAGCTCTTGCCAGTAGTAAAACGAAAAGAAAGAAACAGAAAGAATCATGAGGAAATGAAGAAGATAGAAGCTGGCTGGTTTTGTTGAAGTGTGGGTAACAACAGCGAGTACTATACTCGCTCAAAAGAAAAGTTCAGAATAATATTACGTACCGTTTTTTTTTTTTACGGAAAAATATTCTTCTATCGATTTACATATTGTAGAGTTGATGCCTTAGATTAAGTTTTATAGCGTAATATGTAAAGAATAAAATCCATTATACAGAAGAAAGGATTTGCATGTTATTTAGTAATTTCGTATAAAGTTAACCGGGTGTTCATAATTCTTACCACTTGGCAATTAGTAATTTTACAACAGAGAACATGGATTCAAGAAATATTACGACTGAGAATTCCCTCGCAACCGTAATGAAATATTTTCCTGAGGCCGTGGAGACATTGGAAGATTTATTACCTGTATATATTCCTACTCCTCAAATAGCGGAGCCAAAACGCCTTACCATTGAAGAGTATCGGTGTTGGTAGAGTAAGATGAAGGAGGCTAAAGCAGCGTTCCATGAAAAAATAGAACGGTAGCGATCAAAAAGACCCAGAGGAGGAAGAAAAGTAATAGCCAGATAGCGAATAGTGGGATTGTGCCGTATGCTAGCGGAAACTTGTTACCAAGCCACTAGAAAATTATGGAATGGAAACAAGAAAACAGAAAAAACCAAAAAAAGTTATTTTCTCATAAAATGGATCGTTTGCGCACTGATTATTTCAGTAACGACATTGTATTTTATTAAAAACATTGCATTTCAAACATATAAATGAAATTCTTTATAGAGGTCAATGAAATTCAGGATTTCAGTGCAGAGTTATTTGAGTTATACTCTTTGGCTGAGCACTATGGGGACACCAATTGGGAGTTCGCCTATGGGTACGTAGCGGACGATACGGAACGCTACATAGAGTCGTTCAGTGAGGACAGAGAAACCTACAACTGCACGATTGCAGAACTATGCTTAGTTAATTAGTCAAACATTTTAACTAGCTTAAATTCATAAAGACCAAATAATTTTAAACTAGAATAAATTTCTGTAGTTTAAATATTTGGAAAGTGGAGTAAGTTTTTGCTGATTTAAATTGTTGTTATTGCTATGCTATGTAAAGATTCTAGCATGTAAATTGTTTTTGTAATCAGCATCATAAAACGTGTTAAGTTATTTAAGATTCTAGAATAAAATGAGAGTTTGTTCGTACAACGAAAGCAGAATATTCAATGTCTGATTTTATTCTGAAAAATACAAATATTACTTTCTTGTATATAAAAATATATACATATACCCAAATAGAAATTGCACATTATAAGAAAAAAATTTCTTAAACATACAATCAGAAATACAAACATATTGATACTTAATCAAATTGTTTTAGTTTTGAAATCCAAGATTTTTGAAAATTTACTAAAATTTTAATGAAAATCGAGCAAGAATTTTATTAATTTTTTTAAAAACTAAAACTTGAAAATTAATTTAGTTTTTTGAAACATTCAGATTTCAAAATTTGATAAATATGAGAAAAAACTCTGTCCAGGACGAGGATTTCATTTGGTATGATGTCATGAGTCTGAAAAGTAGTTGGCATACATGAAAAGTAGAAACAACAATATGACAATACTTTTGTCGAAAAAAGATTAGTTGACGCATAAATTACTAAAATTTTTACTTCTGTGCAACACCTAATTTACCCAGCGGAAACGGAGAATACTATTAATGATCCAAATCATTTAGATAACACTGGTATCAATGTTGAAAAAGAAGGAGCTAACTATTCTTACAATCATAAGAAAGAATAATAATTATGGGGACTGATTTTTTACATCATTAATGCAAAATCAAAAAATGCTCATTTGCATTTTTTGCTCATAAAAGAGATAATTTGTTTAAATTTAACCGGGTTGATTGAAGCGTCATATTTTTTTTTAACAATTCTTTTGTTTTTTCTTGGTTCTATCTCACTAGTTTGTGAGTTCTCTGAATTTGAAACTTAAGTACTTTTTACTGAACATCTCCGATATAAAGTGCTGAACACTATCGTTACAAATTCGTAGGCATTTCAAAATCAAATAGAGTTCTATAGTCTTGAACATCATTAACTACTTTGAAAGAAATGAAATTTTATAGGCAAGTGAACGAGATTGTAATTAATTATTGAAGATTGCCAATAAATACATGGGAATACTGGTAAGTATTCTTTTAATTCAATCTCTTCTCATTTATTTTCCGATACAGCTCCAGCACCCAGTGATATTCCCAGGAGATAATATTCATTACTCAACAAGATTCAGGATTTAAGTCTACCGGGTATTACTAATTTTCCGCAGTTGGTAATAAATAATTTTACAATAAGGAACTATGGACTCCAAAAATTACAGTACTAAAGATTCCACTGTAACCGCAATGGAATACGTTCCGGAAACTTTCGAAACAACAGAAAATCTGTCTATATTCCTACTCTTTTCACGGATGGGCCTAAACGCGTTACCATTGAGAATTATCGGCTTAGGCAGTAGGCGATAAAGGAGGATAACGCTGTGAGTAATAAGACAAATGAATCAATACCACCAAATGGACCACGAGGCGGAAGGAAGTTACTCGCTAGACAGCGAGTGAGGGAACTTTCGACTAGAATACGATGTTAGCACAAGCACTAGATGCCGTTTGGAAAAGTGCAGATTTTCGTAGAAAATATAACTGATATTATGTATTATTAATAAATAAATACAACACTGCCTTAAAAAGGAAAATAGTAACATAAAATTATACGAAACGTTAAATAAGATTAACAGAAAAATAAAAATTTTCTCGGCTACTATTAGCTGTCTACATATGGGCTGAATCTGCCTTACTAAATAAAAATAAAGCAAATAAATATAATAGCCCATTTATAAACCACACGATAGTAAAACAAAAGAGGCTTCTCCTAATCAAAGTACATATTACAACGTGGGAGCGGTCGAATCAGCAGCTTAATCTTTAAATAAGGGTAGCTCAGTACTTAAGTGCAGCATAAGATTGTCGCTTAGTAAATTTTACTTTCAGTTGGCTGACCTAACGGTCCTTAGTCTACCCCAAAGGGAGAATCATAAGTGGCGCCCGAGCAGGAACCCGTTTCGCAAGGCGGTTACCCAAAAGGATCTCCTCGTTAAGGAAAAACCTTGGGACTAGTGGAATGGATCTGAATAGATAGATCCTCTAATGATTAAAGTGCTGAACGAATTAAGTTTCAAAAATTTTCATTTGCGTGTGAACGTGTCGATGATAAGATCTTACAAGTGTTGGAGCTACACGGTATTGATATAACATTTAATAATCTCAATTCAGTGTTCAGTCGTCCATACACTGACGACGAAGAAAGACATCTTGAAATTAAATATCAAAATTATAATATCCAACAGACAGCAGAAACAGAAATATTGACGAAATCTCATCTAAAACATAATATTAATGTCGATGAAGCCCATAGTAGTATAACTCTGAAAAGATGTCATTGTTGTGTGTTAATTACCACACTTATATCACAATGTGTTGTTTTAACAAAAACGACATATTGTGGTATATTTTTGGGATGATGATTAACATCATCCAATAACAGTAAATTTCGGCATATTTTTGGGCATTTGCTTATTTGTTGGTCAGTTTAAGTTGCTATGTGAAAATTCTACTTGTTGAATAATAACAAGAATGAGAACAATGCAATGAAACTGCAAATATGTAAATATGGTACTATAAGCTTTGTAGAAACAGACAATATACATATACAAGATGATTCACAAAATTTAAAAGAAGGTTGCAATGTAATAAGAAAACACATGTATGTAAGAACATTAGATGCTAATACTATAATAAAATTCAAGGATAGCAACAATAAAATGTATACTATGGAGCAAAGATTCAACTTTACTAAACCAGATTTAGAAATTAGTATAAACCATGATTTCACATTTTTAGAAAGTTCCACTCATATTGATATGACATGTTCTAGTTGGGCTCAATTAAATTGTCTAGGAGTTAAATTTAAGGATTTTTTCAAATTAATATGGAAAGATATAATTTATATAATGATAATAGGATTAGTAGTTTGCACAACATTATTTGTTATAGGGTTATATAGAGGTGAAAACATGGGTACATTTGGAAGATTTAGTTACAAAGACTCCGATATAAACGGAAAATTACAAAAAATGAAGATGGCAGGTATAAATGTGGATAAGTATAAATAAGTTTATAATAAAAATAAATTATATAAAAATATATAAAAATAAAATAAAGGAAGATAAAATATATATTTAAACAGTTGAAGTTGAAGCTAAACATACAAGGCTAATAAAAACAAGTGTTGCACCTTGAATCAAATCAAAAGTTAAGTTTGTGGTATGACTAAACCAGCGAAGCCACAAAGTCAAAGCCAAGCAGTTTCCAACCAAGGGGGACAAGCAGTTACGGAGAAAAATAGGGCCATGAATTAGGTAGAGTAATTTAATTGATCATCTTAAATATATATTATTATCATACAAATTTTAAAGGAAATAATTTTAAACTTATAACTAAACTTTAAAGTAAAATAAAAACATTATGATACACAATAATGTGTTATTAAGAAAAAATTATAGTTAATTCTTAGCCATAATTTTTTCTTATCCAAAAGGGTGAGGAACGTTGTGTGTTAATTACCACACTTATATCACAATGTGTTGTTTTAACGAAAACGACATATTGTGGTATATTTTTGGGATGATGATTAACATCATCCAATAACAGTAAATTTCTGCTATGATAATACGGCATATTTTTGGGCATTTGCTTATTTGTTGGTCAGTTTAAGTTGGAGGAACCATAACTGGCGCCCGAGCAGGAACCCGTTTCGCAAGGCGGTTACCCAAAAGGTTCTCTTCGATAAGGACAAACCTTGGGACTAACGGAATGGATCTGAATAGATAGATCCTCTAATGATTAAAGTGCTGAACGAATTAAGTTGTAAATAAGGGTAGCTCAGTACTTAAGTGCAGCATAAGATTGTCGCTTAGTAAATTTTACTTTCAGTTGGCTGACCTAACGGTCCTTAGGCTACCCCAAAGGGATAATTATAACTGGCGCCCGAGCAGGAACCCTTTTCGCAAGGCAGTTACCCAAAATTATCTCCTCGTTAAGGACAACTTTAGGACTAATGGAATGGATCTGAATAGATAGATCCTCTAATGATTAAAGTGTTGAATGAATTAATAAATGTTCATTTGCGTGCGAACGTGTCGATGGTAAGATCTTACAAGTATTGGGGCTACACGGTATCGATATAACATTTAATAATCTCAATTCAGTGTTTAGTCGTCCATACACTGACTACGAAGAATGACATCTTGAAATTAAATATCAAAATTATAATATCCAACAGACAACAGAAACAGAAATATTGGCGAAATCTCATCTAAAACATAATATTAATGTCGATGAAACCCATAGTAGTATAACTCTGAAAAGATGTCGTTCTGGAAAAGAAATAAATTCGTCCAATATGAAATAAAAACTCCAACTCAGATTTTCGAGCTACTGTCAACTTAATTCAGATTATTCAATCTGATATTCAAAATATTATAATCAATGGTACCGGAGCGCATAGTTCAGGTAGTGATGCTAGGCTACGTTATGCGGTAGTATACGTACGTCAGGGTACTTGTGATGGACCCGCTACTTTACTAGGATTACAAGCATTTTCACAAAGCGCTTTATCATTTTTCGAAGATCCAAGTCGATTTTCTGAATTAACTGAAGGTAATTTTTCAATCATCATAATCATCAATTTTTTAATGTATAATTGCATATTTTTATTTATCCATTACTATAAAAAGGGACTGCTTGAACAATTGTTAATTTAGTTTTTAAACATGTTCAACCTCCACGTAAACGAAGAGCAAGATTTCAGCGAGAGCTTGTAAGAGCTTGGATAGCTCGCAATGCATTATCACTTAACAAACTGGGAGTTCGATGATGTAGCATGGAGACTACATCTATATATCCAGTCCTTCTCCGAGGACGGATTTAAGTACACCTGCACGTCTGCACAATTATGCAAGGCGTGGGGATTTTGCAGAAAAATACTCCTGGGAATAATAATTTTGACAAAAAAAGTTTTTTCTTGTCGTTAGATAGCAATCTTGTCACACTACTTAAAAAATACATTTTATTTGTTTTTTACATTAAATATTTTAAATATATTCAAAACATAAAAAACTACTTCAAAGTTAATATTGATCATCTATGCAGTTTTCGCCATTTTATAAACATATGACGATACCTTAAACATACATTAATACGCTATACGTTTCATTACATTACGTTAACTTCGCATTTGATTTGATTTTTGTTGATAAGTGTAAATTATTTTCAAAACCAAATGTATGTATCAGAGAACAGTAGTGAGCCACTCTGCATATGAACCATTCATGAGCCCATGAAACTTTCAGCATATTCACACAGATTCATGCTCACAGAAAATTTTGTTAAGCGAGCCACCCATTCGTCTCATGGCGAAGTCTGTGAATGCGAGTGTGTTTCATATTCATTTGCAGTGAATGCCATTTCATTTCGTATGTACATCTATGAGTGTTGCGTGAGCTAATTATGAATATTTCCATTACGTAGACTTGCCATTGAATCAAAAAAAAATGTTGGATAATCCCGTGAAAAATTTTGTAAATTTTTTTAAAAAATGGATTTCGATAGCATGAAAAATTGTTTTCACCAATCGATGGTGGTAGCTTGGAAATGGGTTTTGACATCACTTAGGGTGGCTCTTAACGCTTAAAAAGATCGTCTTTGACCCATGTTCGGAAATTTATTTTTTTTTTTTTCAATCGATAGATAAAGGTTGAAAAAAAGATTTTAGACAACACTTAGAGTGTCCGCGGACCATGGAAAAGGAGCGTCGTTGTCCGTTTTTCAGAAGAAAACATCATTTTCGGAAAAAATTTCTTTCCAATCGATAGAGAAAGTTCGAAGAAGAGTGGCTCGGTATCACTCCAGTTGGTATCCAAAATATTGTTTTGACCTTGCCCCATCGATTGACTTAAAAAAATATTGTTCCGAATATGGGTCTAAAACGGTAACTACCACAGTCCGGAGTTACCCTTAGTGATGTACAAAAAATTGTTTCGACCACTAAAAAAAGGTTTTTAATCAAAAAAAAAAAAAATATATTGCTGTCTATGGGGCGATTCATGGAATTTTTTTTTTAATTTTTAGTAATAATTCAGTACTAATGCCGTCGTCGTCGTTGACTTATTGTTTTTATATATTTTCGGATTTTTGTTTACAGAAAAATTAATGTTTGTTGGTCTGCGAAACAACGCAATGTTACTACTAATTAAAAGCAGTTTTCTTAAACATGAGATTTACTTTTTTCTTTTTTTGTTTCTCTATGACATTAATATTTGACATATTTTCTTAATTTTGTTAATTTTATCATAATTCTACGTTTATGTTTTAAGACATAGACTAATCATTTTATGTTTACGTTAACTCTGGTTGCGTTCAGCCAAAAAAACTACTGCTGCATTATCCCTTTCAATAACATCGTTCGTTTTTATCATCCTTATTAATATTAGAGTTGTTTCAATTTAAAAATTGTTTCAAATTAAAAATTTTTAGTTTAATTCAATAATTTTATTACACAGCGCTAAAAATTACTCCAAAGTTAATTTGATGCGAGTAGTTACAAAACAGGCTACAATCCTCAGGAAATTGTTAGAAGGGGAAAAAATCAGACATAAATTAAGCAAAAGACAGTATGAAATTTTTAAAAAAAAAATAAAAAATTTGAACAAAACATTGTCTTTGAGTGATTTTTTGTTTTCGTTGAATTTTTGCTACGTTTGAAGATCGCATCTAATTACTTAACTCAAATTCAGTATCAGCATGCTAAAGTCAGCTATCAGTTAATCTGGAGCTTATTGTTTTTTTTTTGATAGTTTTTTATATAATTTTAAAGAATATGAGTGGTTTTTGGAGCGCGCTATTATGGTGATGAAACACTGAGCAGCTTATGAAACGATCTTTTTCCCATGTCAGTTCTACAAATATCAACTGTCGGTCTCCTAATGGAAAATGGCTAGGTGTTTTCGTTAGATTTTCGCACGCTGAACACGAAGATTGGTTCGAGAGTTGTCCACCTATAGTGTTTGATAAAATGGGGGCTGAAACCCCAAGAAAATGTGTTTTTGTGAATTCTGGATAACCTGGAGTCTTAGAACCATGAAATTTTTGTCAAATTGAAGTTTGTCATCTCTGCTTTTGACTTTTTGACCTTAAAGCTTTGTGCGTCCTTGAGCGTAGTTGTCTAAATGGCTGTTTTTCTGAGTGAGAGAGACCAGAAAATTTATCTTTTTTCAGTCACGAATTTCATTTTTATTAAATCCAAAAATACCCTGAACATACTAAAAATAATCCATTTTTTGTTCAATAATTTCCTACTTGTTTTGTGATGGTTACAAACTTTGAAAAGTTCCAAGTCGGAAACTAGTTCGGAAATATTTTTAATGAAAACCAGCAAATAATCCTTTAATTGTGACACTCAAAATTCGTAAGCGACAGATCATTCCGCTACAGAACTGATAATTACTATGTGATTCCTAAGTCTTTAAAGTAAGATGCAAATCAATTTTAGGGCGAAATCGTAATCGAAAGCTTCAATTCAAGACATTTTAGCAGTTTTCAAGACTCTTGTGCCCACGGTTTTCCAAAAAGGCCAAAAACGCCTTTTCGGGGGTTTCAACCCCATTTTCTGTAAAACTATGCGGGATGTACAACTTTTTAGAACCGATTAGTGTTCATCGTACAAAAGTCTGTTAAAAAAACTTAGTCACTTCCTACTACCACAAAACTTTTGTAGCAGTGTTAGCAGAACTCAATCGATGTGTGCTACTCATGAAATTTTGAAGAGTTTAACGAACTTATCTACAATGAGGCAATGAGCTACATTATGAAATTTAATGACTTTAAATGGTATAAAATGGCATGAATTGATATGATATGAGTTTCATTAATTGATAGAACATGTAATGACGTAAAATATGTCACGATTCAGTCAAAATTCTATGACTTGTGCAGTACAATTTTTGTATAAGTTCCAGAGAAAAAGGTTATTAAAGTCAGACTTTATTAAAGCAAGCCAACAAACTGTTTCTATTTAAATTTTCACAACATTGGCATATAAATCGGAGCGGACACGCTTAAATGCAAACTTACATGGAACACATATAATAATTGGATATTTAAACATTAATCCTGTACTAAAAAATATGCAGAAAAGCAAAGCAAATAATAAAGAGAGCAAAAAAATCGCGCAGCCTCAATCACAGGTGAGCCCTGACCAAATTCACATTTGGGATTGTAAATCAATAAAGTTTCGAAAGTAAATGATTAAAGATAATATAATAATGTAATAACTCTCAAAAAATATGCATACATATCATAATATATATTATGACACTCAACATGGTATGAAATGAAATGACATAAGATGACAGAAAAGATATTAAAATAATATGAAGTGTCATGAAATAACGTGATATGATATTAAATGTCTTCGAATGTCATGAAATAATCTGAAATTGCATAAAATGGTACGAAAAGAAATAAAATGGCATGAAACGACATGATATGATATTAAATGTTATAATAGAAATAAAAACACATGATATGATATAAGATTTCATGACATAAAATATCATCAAATGTCATGAAATAATATTACGCTATGAAATTATGTAATCTGACATGATATCATATGAAATGGCAATAAATATTATGAGAGAAATTATGTAAAATTACGTGACATTAAACTATCATGAGATGAGATGTAATGAGATACAAACGGAATGATATCCACAGAAATGACATAATACTTATCTACATGACTTCAAAAACTACATGAAATAACAAGTAATGTGTGACTGATCTAGAGCTTTTGCGTATTTTCGTTAGTTAAGGTTACACAGCCTCGTTAATAAAGTCAGAAATATAGCGCTGTAATGCCTTTCATCAACTCTCAACGCTCTCATGTGCAGCACTATCTGCGCTATTCAAAAGCTCTGCTGGCTGAGGTATAGTAATCGATATCTCAAGAACTAAGTAATCTATAAAATTTTTTTTTTAATACAAATTTCATTAAAGAAAAACCTTTAAGCAATTAAATCTTCAACTTTAATAGCGACGCTCCGAAAACTACAAAATTTACAATTTCAAGTGGTTTTTTTTTTAAGTGTATGAAAAATTTTATATTACTGAGACTTATAATACGTTTAACCATTCGCCAATACTTTTTATGTGTATATATTATATAATTACGTTACATTACGTTAACATTTACGTTGCATTTTCCTCTAACATTAATATGATTACTGCTTGATTTAATGGTACACTCTTGCTAATGACTGAAGTTTAATTTCTTCAAGTGTTTGCTATTTAATCTGCTTACATTTATACTGTGATTAGTGTGTTAGGATATTGTGGCAGGGATCAATTATTTGTTTTTGTTAATAATCATTTTTGCTTGTTTTTTTTTCAGTGTATTTTCGGTGACGTTTAATGAATTCTATTGTACCTAATTTTAATTTTAAAAATTTAAAATATTTATAAATTATTTACTTGCTTTCATTGCTGCATCGCGCTGCTTAAAAATCGTTTTCGCCAAAAAGTCTCCCCAATCTCTCTCTATCTCGAACATTTTCTTCAGCCCTTTTCCTTGTATGCACTTTCTAAGTTTCAGGTGATGCTGCTAAAAATTGGTAGTCATATGTCGTTTGTTTTTGTTGTCCCAGCAGCTGCAGCTGCTGCTGCTTGTTGTACAACAGCGATTGTTGCTGTTGCTGTGGTTGCTGCAGCTGTTGCACCGTTTGTTGTGTCTTCTGTCATTTGTACCTCATCGATTGTCTTTGTTATTTTTGTATTTGTGGTTGTTGTTCTTGCCGCTAGCGGTGTTGTGCTGCTATTATTGTTTCCAGCAGCTGTTGTTTCATTATATTGCCGATTTATTTCCAAATCAATATCTTCTGCATCTTCTGGATAACGTTCAGAACAAAATATAGCGCCATCTTTTAATAGTTTTAACAAGTTAATTCGGTCCTCAGCGGTTCGCTTTGCACACAATGGTCTGAAGTTGTACGAAGTGAAATAGAAAAATAAAAAGAAAGTGAATTAGTTGATGGTTAAGTTTGCAAAGGGGGTTTTTTCACATAAATTAATATCACAACAAATACACGAAAGGACAATGAAATAAATAAAAGTTAACATAAAATAATAGAATTTTTTTTTAAAAAACTAACAGCTATTTTTGATTTTTGGTCAAAAATGCCAAGCAGCACAATTTCATTTTGTTCAAATCAATTGGAAAACTTCGTACCTGACTTTCGCCCTCTTACTTCAGTACGGTTCATTTTCCAAAAGAAAACGTTTTGTCGCATCGATAAAAGGACTCGAAACTAAGATTTGAACGTTAAGATGGCGCAAGTTTTGCAAGAATAGATTTAATATTCATTAATTGGTAACGAAAAATCGCAACTGAACTTCGAAAATCACTAAAGCTATGAATATCTTTAGGGACTATTCAGCGTATAATAACTGCATAAAAAAATATTCTCCAATTTTTTCGTAGTACCAAAAGCGAGCTGCATAAGAGTGTTTACATTTTAAGTAGAACTGTACTTTTTTTTAGTACAATTATACTTTTTTTTTCAGAAGAATGGTAGTTTCTTTAGTGCAATTGTAGTTTTTTTTTAGAAGGATTGTACTTTTTTCCAGCATAATTGTACTTTTTTCAATACAATTGTACTTTTCTTCAGTAGAACGGTTCAGTACAATTGTATTTTTTTCTAGTGCGATTATTATTTTTTCCAACAAAATTGTACTTTTTTCTGCAGAATGATACTTTTTTCTGCAGAATGGTACTTTTTTCAGCACAATTGTAGTTTTTTCCAGAAGAACTTTTTCAGTACAATTGTACTTTTTTGGAGTGGGATTATACTTTTTTCAGTACAATTGTTTTTTTTTTTTAAGTACAGTTGTGCTTTTTTACAGTAGGACTATATTTTTCAGTACGTTTAGAATTTTTCTCAATAGAATTGTACTTTTTTCGGTGGAATGGTTCAATTTTAAGCATAATTGTTTTCGCAGTACAATACAACGTTTTTCAGTACAATTTTACTTAGATTGTACTTTTTCCACTACAGTTGCACTTTTTTCAGTTGAATTTTACTTTTTTCAGTACAATTGTACTTTTTTCCAGTAGGACTACACTTTTACGGAGCAGTTGTACCTTTTTTCCAGTGGCATTGTACTTTTTTCAATACAATTACACTTTTTTCCATTCGGATTGTACTTTTTCAAAATAATTGTACTCCTTTACATTAGAACTGTACTTTTTGTAGCACAAGTGTATTTTCTTTTTTAGTAGACCCTTACATTTTTCAATATAATTGCAATATTTTTCAGTGGAATTGTACTTTTCTCAATACACTTGTACTTTTATTTCAGCAGAATTGTAGTTTTTTGCAGTACAATTGAAATTTGTTTCAGTAAAATTGATCTTTTTTCAGCACAATTGTTTCCTCAGTAAAATTAAACGTTTTTTAGCACAATTAAACTTTAATTGTACTTTTTCCAATACAGTTGTACTTTTATCAATACAATTTTTTCAGTATAATCTCACATTTTTTAATATAATTGTACTTTTTCAGTACACTCGCGCTCCAAAATAAACGAAAAATGGAATGAATTCATATTTAGTACACTGAAAGAATTTTCAACACATTTTCAATATAATTTTATGATAAAATTTGGTTTGTAAAATTTGTTTCTATTGTTCTTTATATTAATAATTCCATGGTATTTTTTATATTCGCAAAAATAAAAGCAAATTACGCTCTACCACCTTTGTGAAAAAAAAAAATGCTCCAGAATTCAACTGATTTTGTCCTTGCTGTTTGCTTATTATAGTTCTTAGTACTTACTTGATATTTTAACTAACATTTCTGTCACTAATAAAATTCTGCATTGTCTTAATTTTGCCGATGAGCACAAAAATATTTTAAAAGCACATTTCGATATAACATTTTACATTTAATTTAGCAAATGACTATGCAATAAAAAAAAAATATTTACTTTAATCAAACGAACAACTTTGAGTGTGAGCAAAAATATGAATGCATTGAAATTTATTTATTTCATTAAATTCGACTTTTAATTGAAATTAATTCCACTTGAATGAACTCAAAACCAACCGTAGCAACAGCTACTCATTTGTCTTTCAAAGGTTTTTGCTGATTCAGGCACTAAAAGCAGCTGCATATACAATTTTAACACCAAAAAAGAAGTCAAGTGTTTTGTATTTCCAACGTTTATATGTAGTTATAAAAAGACTAAAAGCTTTAACATTCAAAATGGCAAAACACAGTGGGATCATTTCGCTTTGTTAGCAATTAAAAATAATATTAAAAAATGAAAGTTTTTCTATTTCATTCGAAAAGTATTGATGTGAGAAAGTACAATATTAAAATGTTCGTTATTTTCGAAATTGAGGATTTTTAGAATCAGCAGGATTTCTTATAACTTTCTTATTTTTCTAAAAGAAACAAATGCATTTATGAATTCGTAAGTAATGTGCCTAAAATGTGCTCAAAATGCATTACTACTTTATATCGTTTTATAACGCTTTTTGGATCTAAGGCTAGAGGCATGATCATAGGATATGCTATTTCACACGTTGGACACCAAAAAGCTACTAAAAATTTTAGAAATTCAATTTTTTATTGCTGAAGTAACAATCGGTAGACACATGTGACTGACTTGTAAGTCCCACTGTACAAAATATATTGAAATACATAGCTAAATATTTGCATGTAGTTTAAATAAGCAAATGCATGCCATGTGTTGCATTAGGGTGTCCATTATTTCCTAAATTGAAAAATTTTTAAACAGCTCAAGAAATGATTATTATAAAGATACACAGAAATAGAGTCAGTTACGAGTATATATTACACGCTTGGCAGTCATTTTAACAAAATGTTGATTATTATAGCTTTAAAATGAACCTAAGCAGCACTCGCTGGCTGTGTTACAGTTTAAGTTCTGACAATTTAGAAAGAGACTAGAAATCGTGCAAAGCAATAGAAATTTGTAAACGACAGCCGTCACTATTCGTTTGAGAAAGAAAGGAAATGGTTTTAATCAAATATTCCCAAAGTTTTTTTTTACAGAGAGATAACTTTTGGCACCCACGAGAAAATCCTATGACAAGATTTTGAGTTAATAGCCAATAAAGGTCTCAACTTATATACACTGGCATTTTAGGTTCCCGATATCTCGAAAAGCAAGCGTGGTATCGATTTTTTTATCATTTTCGATTTATTTTGACGTCTTCTATCGAAAATCATAGTCAGATCGCGGGCAGTCGACTGCGACAGCTCTTCGTGAGCTATTGCTTCGGCTTTTAAACTTTATGCAGCAGACAGCAATAGCCGACAGTCAACTGCGACAGCTCTTTGTGAAATGTTGCTTTGGATTTTGCAGTTTATGCTGCAGACAGCAATAACCGACAGTCGACTGCGACAGCTCTTTTTGAACTGTTGCTTCGACTATTGAATTTTGCGCAGAGCATAGAGCAAAAACTGACTATCGACAGTAATAGTTTTTAAGCAAATTGAAATGCGCGATTATTTGAAATTCGTCTGACAATTTCAAACATTTTCTAATTAAAAAAAAAGCACACAGTTTAATATTAAAATTTGTAATGTTTTCAAAATGTATGCAGATCAGTAGCCTGATATAAATGTGTTCAAATAAAAAAGCAAAAATAAAATTAAAGCTCGTGTCATAGAACACTAAGCTCTTTAATTTTATTATGCTTAATTTACTCGAAAACTAGTGGACTAACAAGGAAGTAGTTGAAGCTACTATGTTCATTATTTGACAATAATTAAAGGGAAAAATAAAATCCACGAAAAAAAAATCCTTGTAAAAATATTTTAACTGGAAACTTCTTTGAAGCATATTTCGTTTTTTATAAAAGCTTATAAGCAAAAAAACTTAACCAATTTTTCTGTGAGTTAACTAATTTTTAAGTAAAAAAAAAATTAAACAAAAAAATATGAGTGCTCGATGACACACACGTCAAATGTACTGTGATAAAACTAAAATAATTTATTGTCAACATTTTTCTTTTTTTTGTAGCAAAATCGTAAGTATATAGAGTTTTTCGATTTAGGAAATTTGGAAAATAAGGAACACCCTAGCGTTGCATGGCTATGCTTGAATTGAACTTTTGTATGAATGTAAATGTTGAAAAGAGAAGGAAAATGTATATCAAATATATGTATGTATATCATGTTACAAATACTTTGGGGAATATAAAGTTTTATTTCGTTTTTTCTGATTCGGTTTAATTTACTGATTAAAAAATTCATGAAGTAATAATTTTTTGAAAGCTTTTATATAATTCGGTTTTACTGCAACAAATTGATTCATTTTTTTAACTCCAAATGATATTTATTTTTTATTTTCATTTTACTTTTTTACTATCGTCAGTTTTGCCAGTCATCCTTAGAGCAATATCCTTTTCCTAAACCTAATAAATCGACATATCCGAACGAACACTCAACGTGAGTAAAGTGAAAATATTGGATTTTCATAATGCGCTGTCACTTTGTTGTGAGGTTTTTTTTTATATTTTTCAACATATCCTTGTATATCCTTTTGTGTGCACACTACTTCAGTGCACGTTGGCTTTGTGCATGTTGACGTGATTTGAATTTTTTTTATCACATTTTCTGTGAAAATATTCGCTTATTTTTTTTTTTGTGGTAGTTTTTGAAGAGAATTTTGTTATGCACAATCATAAACTGAATTTCTAGCACTTTTTTACAATTTACGAATTTTTGCATTAATGAATTAACGAATAGATAGCAAAAATCAAAATATATAATGCGAACGTGCACACACAAAAAATTGTAAATAAATTAAAATATTTAAATAAAAAATTATATAATTAATAAAAGCAGAAAAAACATCGAGACAAAGATGGGGGCGGCGGGATGATAACCACCATCTGGGCCTCTCCCCCTAACCTGCCTGAATCCTTCAATTGTTCCATGAAATCTTTGCCTGTTATATCGACCAGTGAATTGGGATCCATATTTGATAGGGACTCCAAGTCGGGATCACTCAGCACCGAAACATTGCAGAGATTATTTTGCAGCTGACCAACGAGTTTTTGTATGCGTTCCGTTTCGGCTGCAGCATCTGTTGTATCGGTGTAATCGCGGTGACTGGAGATGGTAACATAGTGTGTGGGCTGTAAGATAAAAACAAACAAAAAAAGTATTAAATTTGAGGTAAAACTTAAGAAAAATATATCAATATATATTAAGATACTAAGCAAGTTTTAAACTTTTCAGTGACAATATTAAAAATAAGGGAAAAATTTCATTAGCTTTTCCAGCAACATGTGTAAGTGGTTTGAAGTGGCCAAAAAAAAGTTCAAGCGAGATAATATATCACATTTTTCAGCTCCAAAAATATGAACAGCATTTTGATTTGTTTTTTTGCTATTTATGCTTCTACGAAATTCTCTACGAAAAACACTTATGCTGAGTGTTACGCCAGCACTTTTTGATTTCCAGACAAGGACCCCTCACAATAATCAAAAATTAACGGCTGTTAAGTCTTTTTACCGTATTTTAAAAGTTCAATAAATGCACAGTTTCAAAACTTTGCATTATAAAAAGTGTCACGCCTACAATTCCAAACTCGTCTATTTTTTGTTAATGATAAGATTTAGCTCAATAGCAATATGTATATCATTTCTGTTTGTATGGAAACAGCCAGCCACTCCTCTTGTTGGAATATGCCAAAGTTTTGTCTAGTTTATGTCCTTACTATTTCAAATGCTTTTTGTTTTTTAAAATTCGGTTTCATAACCTGAAATAACTATCTCAATATAGAACGCCAATTTTTGCTTGTATGTATACGGGTAGAATACCACACCGCTCTGTCCAAAATCCGCCACATTTATGGTGTTTGAGACCTGCCCGAAGCATTCTTCGTACTGAGAAGTTTTAAAACTTATGAAGTAGTCGTAGAGCATTTTTTTGTTACAATTCGTCTACTTCTCATGTCTGAATCATAACTGGTATTTATGCGAAATATGATAGCTCTGCCTTAAGAAATTAAGTATTTATCTTAGTATAACACTTTTAAGCTTTTGTTTTTAAAGGAGATGCCACGCCCAGTTGTAAAAGTCCAACTATTTTTCATCAAGACCTTATCGGAATTTTCATTTTTGTGTAAAGTTTGATTGCTTTAGATCAGCGGTGGGCATAGAAATCTAACAAAAGAGCAAAACAACAACATCAAGCAACAACAAACCAAATTTTAAAGTTTTTTTTTTACTTTCATTTCCAAATTTGCCATTAGCATAAAAAAACCAAATTGCACTACAAACAAAAACAATTGCTACATTCGTCAAGACACAATGCGGCGCCGTCGTTTATGCCTTTGTGTTTTGTTTTCATATTCATTTGAATTCAAATCAACGCTGTGCCTCGGTAGCGTTGAATTTCTGCGAATTTTTTTTCGCTTGCTTGTGCTTCAAATAACGGTAAGAGAAATGAGAGCAAATAGAGCCACTATGTGCCCATCACTGCTTTAGATCATAGGTGGGCAAAGTTAGAAAAATGAGTCAATTTTAGCTCTTTATAACAAACACGTCGATTTTCTTAAGAGAAATAACCAAAACAACAAACGCTTGCTCTCACCAGTGCTACGCACATTTTAATCGTTGTTTTTTTTTTTTTGTACGCGCTATGTACGGGATTTGCATTTTTGTTATTGTTGCATCATTCAGAAAAAAAAAAGACCGAGACGAGCGAACAAGGAAACAACAGTACGCACATTGAGTGAGGACAGCTTTTCTCGATTCGATGTACTTTTATTTCTACACTTATGTTGTTCTTGCTGGATTCTTAAAATTGCTTTAGCAGACCACGTTTTCCATAAAAAAATATAATAATGAGGGTTTTCCTGAAAACGCGAAAAAGCCTCGAAAACTGCGTAAACTGCGAAAACTGAGCACATTTTCGAGCCTCGAAAATAATTTGTATGAAGAGAAGTCTGCGCAACTTTCGAGGCTAATTAGTTGAGCAAGTGGCCTCGAAAAGTTGGAAAATGAATCAGTGTTGCCGTTTGTCGAAATAATTTGCTGCCAGTTTGAAGTTTCTTTAGAAATTTGCACATATACTTAACAGAATGATTTTTAAATATATGAGCGTAGTTCTCAGAATTTTTGTTTGTTTACCTATTTGTGTTTTGTTATTTATTTTTTTTCATGGCAGCGGTAACACTGATCAAACTGTCAAATTGCCATTGCTCAATCATTTACGAGTTTGTATTGATAGGGGTGTTCCCGAAAGCAAGCTCGAAAACTTTCGAGTTTTTGCGCTTTTCGAGTTTTCGCGTTTAGAGGAATACCCTTAATATTTTTTCTACAATAACCGCTGCTATTTTGAAGACTGTTCAGTCTTTTGAGCCTTATCATCAAACAGCTGTTAAGACTAAGGAACAAAAAACAAGCAAACGAACAAAGTAAGGAAACACAAAATGAAAGCTCAAAGTAATGTTTGTAAGCATTTTTTTTGTTAAAAGTTCATAGATTTATTTAAAAAAAAAAAAAATATGTTTTATTTACAGATATAACGAAAATATAGAGAGATGATTAAATGAACGTGGCTAGCAAAGGAGCTTTAAGTGAGAGCTCAAGTCAAATGAAAAGCAATCAGCTGAAATGCATTAATGCCAGTGTGAAAACGATTTTTAAAAACGCGATACAAAAACGAGATATTTGAAAAACAGCGCATTTCTAATGTGTTGTTTTTTTTTTTTTTTAAGTTTTTAATTTTTAAAATATGTTTTTAAGCTTTCCTTTTATTTAAAAATGCCTGAAAATATGCAAATCATTTTAGGAGAAAACTTTAACCGAAACAGCCACTTTTATATAAAAAATATTTCATGGTATTAAATATTTATTATTAGTATGCTTGGTATGTAAATTAATAAAAATGAGAGGCCATTTATTACCAACAAATCAATGCATTTTTATTGCATACCTTAAGGCAGTTTTTCATTCATATTTAGAAATATATAGCCAAAAGAATTGCACAAGTCCTTAGGCTTAATAAAATCAAATGCATCATTATAAATTAATATCATTTTCCTTAAAGCTTTAAATTTTAAAAACAATCCTATTTTGAAACAAAAACCACAGAACACTTTAATGTGCCAAATCTTAAAACAAGTGAAGTTTAAAATAAAACTATTGCCTATTTTCTCTATCATTTCTCATAACATTTTTAAGTACAATATGCTTTTGAACAAAAACACTTCCTTTCACACAGCAAAATTCAAAAAGATAGAAAAGTTTTGCTCTTATTTGCAGAGGTATAAGACCACAAAATAGTTTTGTATTGCATACTTTCAGACATTGTATTTTTTGTGCAAAAGGTTTTTATACTTTTTATTTGAAATTATACAAAATAATCAAAGTACATAATAAGAACTCAACTTTTATTTGCCAACTAGCTTAAGCTTAAAACTTGATACTCATTTCACTGGCAATTATCCTTTTGCACCAAAAGTACTGAATAAACAGCAGCACAACTTGGGGTAAGGAAAAGATAGTACTTTTCCAGCAGTGGCTGTATTGTGCTTTTACGTTATTGTTGCAGTTGCCGCAATACATCTGAATTCTCTACTGTATTGTTTGCTTTTTTGGTTGTGATAAAAAGTTTTTGCTTGCACAGTGAACGAACTTGCAATCACAGAAAAGTTGTCTCTTATATCTACTTTTTTTTTAACAAAAACTTATGCTATTGGGGTTCGCAATGGATTTAGTGAAAAAAACAATTTCCCATTTATTTTTTATTCTACAAATAAATAGTTTTATGCTGCATACTTAGCAGCATACTTATAGCTTTTGGCACTCGTATATAAAGCCATTTTGAATTCATGCATTAAAATATAAATTAAAGCGGCATACGCTTCGACAGTGTTCAAATTTAAACAGATGATTTGTATTGGGGGAAAAAATATGTTTGTTTAACTGAAAAACCCAAAGTCTGGTAACATTAAGTCGCATCAAAACTTAATAGATACGATGTCGAATTTCGTTTGCTAGTCGGATAATGAACTTCTATCTTGTTCGTTCCATCCATGTTTCACTTGACGGTTTTGCATCCCAAAATTTTCCAAAATTCCCTTTAGATTTTAGCACATTCTTCGAGTGGGGTTCGTCCTCGTTAATACGAGAAAATTTTTCTTTAATATCGTCTCATTATTGTTACTGGACTGAGGAGGATAACGATATGCAGCGGTTCCCGGCGAAACACTAGGTTCTAGAACACTCCCTTTGAGATAAAATTCTAAATTTTCCTAAATTCCCTTTAGATTTGAGCACATTCTTCGAGTGGGGTTCGTCCTCGTTCATACGAGAAAATTTTTCTTTAATATCGTCTCATTATTGTTACCGGACTGAGGAGGATAACGATATGCAGCGGTTCCCGGCGAAACACTAGGTTCTAGAACACTCCCTTTGAGATAATATTCTAAATTTGTCTAAATTCCCTTTAGATTTGAGCACATTCTTCGAGTGGGGTTCGTCCTCGTTCATACGAGAAAAATTTTCTTTAATATCGTTTCATTATTGTTACCGGACTGAGGAGGATAACGATATGCAGCGGTTCCCGGCGAAACACTAGGTTCTAGAACACTCCCTTTGAGATAATATTCTAAATTTTCCTAAATTCCCTTTAGATTTGAGCACATTCTTCGAGTGGGGTTCGTCCTCGTTCATACGAGAAAATTTTTCATTAATATCGTCTCATTATTGTTACCGGACTGAGGAGGATAACGATATGCAGCGGTTCCCGGCGAAGCACTAGGTTCTAGAACACTCCCTTGGAGATAAAAAGTCATAGAATATTAAATTTTACGCAGATGTCCATGACAGGCTATGAATGTTTCCTAGATATTAGTACAAACATTATAAAATTGTTTATTTTAGAATCTTCTCGTATATCTCTACATACTACTTGGTTGTGTTGTTAAATTAAATTTTTAGGCCAAAAACAAGGGTCAAAATTTTCATCTGACATTATCTAATATTTAATGTTAAAAAGGCAACAAATTAATTAACTTCACAGAATGCTGAGGTAAACATCAAAACGTGTCACAAAGCTGCAAAATTTAACAATTTTAAGCGCCTAAGGACAGGCTACATATTTTCTTAATACTCTATTTTCTTTTGCTAAATAGCAAGCAAACAAAAACAAAGCGCTTATTATATTTTTTTAACGGAACAAAACAAAATTTTCCAACATGGCACAGCACAAACAAGTTGTCTAGGCGCAAGTACTTCAAAGTTGCCGCTGGTGTTGCTGCTGCTAAAGCTCATGCCGTCTTTTCTCTTGCAGTATACGCAAAACGTTGCTTCGTAAAACTTCTGTCAAAAAATGCGTCAAAAATGTAGCTTAAAGAAACTAATGTATCGTAGCTACTTGCGCTCTGTGTATGCTTGAATGTTGAAAACTTGACACTGAAGTTATGACGTCTTAGTTGAGTTGAGCGTGTTGACACACACGAATCTTTTTTTTTTTTTTTTTGCTCAAGTGATGCTTAACGTCAAAAACAAAGTCAACTTTGACTTTGATGTAAAATTTAAAGCTCTATAGGATGTACACTGGAAATAAAACTGAAGGGTTTGAAAACATGGTCGATTATAATTTTGGAGTATACTCGTATGCTTGCCGCCAACAACTAAGAAGTCGGGTATGTCCGTTTTTGATATAAATTCACCCTTTTTATAAATGTTGACAAATTTAATAATAAACTATTTTTCATAAGATCAAAATTTTATAAAATTACTGTTAAATTTATCATAGCTTCATATTGAATTTTCAAAAAGTCCACATTTCTTTCACGAATGTTTTTAGTCCCCTAATGTTATTTGTTATTGCGCTGAGGTTTGGGCACAAAGAGCTGACTTGAAACGCCTCATATTTATTTGTCGCTTTAATGGGTTTTTCTTTAGGGCTCTTCCGAATTGTTTCATTAAGTAAATTTACCGTAATTGTAGAAAATTATTATTAATTGTTTTGCAATTAGCAGTAAGGACTACACGTCGTTCTACTTTTAGTAACGTTATAGGTTATATATTCCGCACAGAGTTTTAGTTTAAAAACATCGTTAAAGTATGGCGGAGAAACACTTTAAGCGCGTGTTTCGATTACTACGCTTTCTTGGCTTCATAAACGTTATGTACGATGAAAAACGTTTTATCCACAAACGTTCTAGTGGGTTTTTTAAGCATCTTCGCCTCAAATACTTCTATTTTAATTCATTTATATATATTTTATGAATACGGAGAAAATAAAAAGTTCCTACGCGGCACAAGAAATTTTCATGGACTTAATTTTTACATTCCTGCAGTATTTGTGTATGATATTATGCAGCAAGGTATTTCTTAAAAATAGTGCGCAACTAGTGGAAATTACAAACAAATTATTACAAATTTCACGCGACTTTGGCAAAGAGTTTCCAAGTCAGCTTCATCATTTCTTACCATTGATTCCAATACGTTGGATAATTTCTTTTATCGTGATTGCTGTAGATATACCAGCTATTCCCATAATATTAGTATATACTGGGCTAACTCCGTTCCTTCAAATTATCCTTTATGAAATATTATTTTACGTATTTACACTTTTATTTGCGGATATGCTGGCGGTTTATACGGATCTTAATAGTTTCTTAGCATATTACACAACACTAAAGGCAACAACCCACAGTAATCATCAGCAGTTGGTTAAAATTGTGCACGCCTTGGCCGAAATAAAGAAGCTACAACTTAGTTGTGTTCGAGTTTTAACGCCTTTTTTAATCTGCTTACTTATCCAATTTCTAACCTGCGTTTCGCCAGTGTATAAGTTTTAACGTTGTAGCCTTTACAGCGGTGCGGACCAGCACTCTTCAATGGTTGGACCTCTTAATGCACTTCTGCGAATATTTGACATTTTGATTATTGCAAGTTATGCTGAGCACATGAAGCAAGAAGAACTACGAATTATCGAACATTTAACCATAATTGCTTCGCTTCGTTATCAAGATTCCCAAACAAGCAGTCATACAGCAAATGACATGCAACATATTGTGAGCTATATTTCTACTAATGTAACATGACATGTATTAATTTTTAAAATATTTTTTTCTATCTTCCACAGCTTCATGGGGCAATTCAATATTCAAGACTTGACGTTTCACCTTTCTCATGCAATGGTTATTTCACCTACGATCGCTCCTTCATTTTTAATTGCATCGGACAGTTTGCAGCTCTGGTTATATCGAGTTTGCAATATTTTTTGTCTGAAAGTAAATTCACCTCTGTTTTAACAGACCCCGATTTGTGTCGCAAAACGAACAACAGTATCATCATGGATATAAGAGCAATTGTTGGTTTTTTTGTCATATCCAATATTTTGACAATTATTTGCATATGTGCGCACAGTTGTTTTGAGGCCATAAAATCACGTTCTTATAAAGGAATTCATAAATAAATAGTAAAATTATTCAATGTCATTTAGTTTTTCAGTTCCCATACTCTAACTAAGGCCCTAACAAACACTTTAAAACTTGGTAGAAGCTGTGGGATCTAAAAAATACTGTATATTTTGTAATTCTAAAACATTTCTCTTATTCAACTTAATTGCAAATCACTTAAATTTAATAAACTTAATATAATGGCCTGCAAAATTAATATTGCATTTAAATTTCATGTGGGTGTTAAGTTTATTTTCTTGGAATTTCCTGTTGTTTATTGTTGCTGTCATTCACACTGGTTCAATTATTCTCTAGCGATTTAAAGTAGATTTTTATTTTAATTAAACTTTACTCAGAAGTTTCATAGAGACAAAATACACTGAGAGTATTAAGCTAATAAATAATTTAAGTTATATTTGAAATTAAATTAAATGTTCAGTTAACATTCTATTTTTTGCATAAATTGGTAATAAAATTATATATTGACATCACAAATTGTGGAAAAAGTTTATTGAGGTTCTAGCCACTTGAGATTACGAGCTGCATAAGCGATCAAAAAAAAAAAATTCAATTAAATATTCGAGAATAAATGAGGCAAAGTGTACAATGTAACTCGACCTTTTAGTTATTCAAAATATGAAGTGTCCACTTGCAAGACCGGCCAAGTCCATAAAAAATTAAATTTTGAGATAACCGCATATGTGCAAGTCCATCAGATTTGGCCTTTTAGCTGGCTTTGTTTTTTTTTTTTTTTTGTGGAGTACATCGTTCAGCCACAGTTTTCCTTGAAGCTAAGACTGTCTTGAATTAATATTTAAGGTTGTTCAATTAAAATTCAGATAGCTATTTTTTTTATTTAACTTTATATGTAACTTGTCATGTTTTTTTTCACTTAAATGCAATTTTAACTATGTCTCCCTTTGAATTTTAATTGTTCCTCCTTGAATATTAATTAAAGATAGTCTAAACTTCGAGAAAAACCATGTTTGAAGAGTCTGCTCCAAAAAAAAAAAAATAAAAAAAAAAATCAAAATTGTCATCTTACCTCGACCATGGCTTCGATTTTTTTTTTATTTTTATTTGGCATATTTTACGTTAGGATCTTGGTTTAAAAATATCCAAGATTCAACAAATACAATAGACCGGGTCGAAATTTAGATTCAGCTAGACACCGACTCAGAAGTTAGAAGGACCCCTAGAAACGAATTTGCATAATTTTTTTTTTCGTTCGACCTTCAGCAGAATCAAAAGTGTTCCATTAGTTTTTCTCGGAACGAAAAAAAAATGATGCAGATTTCGTTTCTAAGGGTCCTTGTAACTTCTGAGTCGGTGTCTGGCTGACTTTATTTTGCTTCATACAAATCGACCCAGTCTAATGTACAAGAATTGAAGGTGGACGATCTTCCGAAACATTAAGTTTCAGTATTTTGGCTCTTGAAAAGCTTTAAGAGGATTCAATAAGTAAAATTGCTGTAGTTGGGCTGAAGAGCAACCTAAAGAGATTCAAGAGCTGCCAGTACATCCAGACAGAACAACGGTTTGGTGTGGTTTATGGGCTGGTAGAATCATCGGCCTTTATTTTTTCAAATATGAGGCCGTCCGGAACCTAACTGCGAATAGCGCCCGTTATCACGCAATGATGACAGACTATTTGCTGCCTTAAATAGTACCTCGTGATCTCGACGACCTATTTTTTTCAAACTAGCACTATTTACCTCCTCTCTAACTGTGTGACTTGACAATCGAGTGCGTTGGAAATACTTTTTTCAGTCTAATTTATCCAATTATTGGAACGCAGAAAGTATTTCGCTGCCTTTCGCGATTTCGTGTAATTTGGACTTCATAAAAGTTTCCGCAAAGATCCATTTGAGAGAAAACATTTTTTGATTAAGTTATTTGAATAAAACAAATGTCAAACATAGTCGAGTTTACATGGTTTATGGGAGAAATTTCTCATATTAACTTTAATCGACGATTTTCAAGTTAATTGCCAGTTACACAACATAAGTTATCGATGTTTGTGACTAATCTGTATTCCTTGGCCTAAGGAAACATCATTTATACTTATGACATTGATTTTTTTAATAATAAATGAAATCGTTTCATGACATTAGGTGCCATTTATTAAATAATTGATCACGTTTTACTATGAAATTTAAAATTTGCAAACTCATTCCGAACATTAATTCGCCATTAAGCAATCAAAACTTATTACAACAACACTTACATCAATCCAATGTTCGCCCGGAAATACCGCAATAAGCTCTGTATTCGCATCTAAAGTGCGAAAATATTCTTCATCATCAATTTCAGTGCCATCTGAGTCTAAATGAATCGTTGGCAACTGTTCCGGTTTTTCAAATTTCTCAGCAACTTTAGAGCGTATTTCCTCCAATGAGCAGGCAACAACGGCCTTTTTTATATTACGTGTAATGTCCTTAATCTGCGAATAATAAAAAAAGAAGAAGAACAAATGTAAGAAGAAGACAATAAAATAAAAAGATGATGAAAAGGAAGAAAGACAAAAATAGATAAAAGAAATAAAATTATTGGCATAAAAATAAGTAGGGCGTAAATCGGGCTGATAAAGCTTAGGATAGTGGCAGACAAAAAACATTGTAAATACAGCTGTATAATAAAGGATATTTTTAAATGCGTCTTAAAAATTGGCAGCCTGTGTTTGGCTACCCAACGTAGGTAGGTTGGAGATTGTTTAAAAGAAGTAGAAAAAAGTGATTATAATAAATCTTATTACAACAACACTGGAGCTTTTTCGTCTAAATGTATTTTGTTACTTTTGTTTGTTTAAGAAAAAATAAAAAAAAGGTAAAGGTGTGGCTAAGATTATGTTTTTGATAAGAAAAGGTAACTTGTCTGGAATTAAGTTAAAATTAACTTAAAATTAAGTTGAACGATTTCCCATTAAAAGTTTTATTAACAGCTGTGTTAGAAAAAATTGGTTAAGAAAAGCAGCACCTAAAAGTAGGCATGAAATGAGTAAATAAATTTTGTAAGCCAGTTGTGTGTGAGTCTACTGCATTTGATATTGCATATTTTTAGGATAAGCATTTATACATTGTCAATAGCTACCCTATTGTGCGTTATTTCACTTATCTTTGTGTTAATAATGTTTGTGAACTTATACTTTTAGCATAAAAAAGCAATATAATTTAAAAAATAAATTTTTCACAAATTGAGTACAAATCTGGTACAAAAACTAGAAGATCAAAGCGCAAAGAAAGAATTTCTGTAACAGGGATATTTAATTTTTGGCATTGTTTACTTATGAAAAATGGCTCAAGATGTCAAATATTCCTCTCTTCCGATTGGTGCAAGCAAAAATTAACCAAAATGGGTCAAAATCTGGATTTTTGGGGACCTGGGCCCGCCTTTGGTGACACATAAAATCCATTATCGATGTCTCTCTGCCGATAACTGTAAGAAAAATTTTCAAAAATAGGTCGAAAATAGGACTTATTAGGGACCTGAGCCCGCCCCCGGCTAATACCCGAAGTTCATTATTGAAATCTCTCTAGCGATAAGTTTAAAAAATATATATATTCAAAATTGGTTCGAAATCAGACACATTGGGTACCCAGAACCGCCACTGCTGTGCATTTTCGACCTCTCTCTACCGGCACCTCACATACAAGAAAACCACTTGAAAAATATGGGCGCAATTTGAGAACATGATGTGGTACCTCCCGTGCAACAAAACCACTAAACGCTGTACCTTAATGTATATAGACGTATGCATATTGTAAGCATTTAGCCACTTGAAAAATGTGGGCGTAGTTCTAAAATGGGGCGTGGCACCAGCCAAATACAAATTCACTTATAATGCCGTATCGTGACACCAATGGCTGCCAAAATTTGCTAATTTGATATATCCTCACGGGTGTATATTGTTCGCATTCAGAAACTCAAAAAATGTGGACGTAGTTTGAGAACAGGGTGTGGCACCTCCCACACAACAAAACCACAAAACGATGTATTTTGACACCTATGGCAGCTACAAGCTTGAAATTTAATACATATATGGATGTATGCATGATTCTTCACATTCAGCCATTTGCAAAATATGGGCGTTGTATGACAACGGGGCGTGGCACCTTTAACAAGAACACTAAAAACATTTTTTTAATAAATCGTAAATCGCTTTTCACATGAAATTAAACTCGATTTTTTATAAAATTTTGTTGCGTAAATCGCACCTTTTTTAAGGAATATACTGCCCTACTAAGCAAAAAGGGCGTATCTCAAAAAAAATCAATTTCGTGTTTTTTTATGATATCGGATAGCTTAAGAATTTACGCATCTAATGAACCACTCCAAGTGCCGGTATCTTAGTTCAAACATATAAAAAATCTTCTTAGAGGATTTTCTCCGTCTCAATTTTACAGGTATTTCAGCAAATTGACATAAGCAAAACATCAATTATCTCGAAACGCATTTTTTTGAGATACGCCTTTTTTGCTTAGTAGGGCAGTATAATACTTTTGAAATAATTTTTTTCCCGTACAACATAAAAATCGCGAAAATTTAATGCGACAAACGAACAAAATGCAATCAAGTTTGCTCTTCAAGTTTTTGAATATAATTCTAAATAGCAAATTGAGTTTAGAAGTGCAGTTTTATCCGAAAATATACCTACATACATACACCAAACAGCCAGTCAGTTAACTTGAGAGTTGATACAAAAACTTTGCACCAACAACAAAAACAACCGCAGAAATAATATTTCAAAGTGTTGAGTTACATTCTGTCAGCAAAATTTGCTATATTTAGGACGCGTGTGCATGTGCAATGTAAATCGAAGAAAACAAGCAACACGAAACTCGTAAATAAAATTTATAAAGTTTACGTATAGACAATTGTTTTTAAGACGACAACACAACAACAACAACGACGAATAGGGATAATTTAATATATTCAAAAGTTTATTTTGAAAACGGCAAGGCAGCCACATTGTTTGTCACACAATGAACTACTCAGCCATTCGGTATGCAAATGGATTATTTTGTTTTTCAGTTTTCAATTTTATTTTCATTGCATTTGCTGAAATATGAAGTTGAAATAAATTTGTTGTTATTGGTTCAGTTGTTGTTATTGTGGCAATTTGTAAATTGCACCATATTCCATAACGCACTTAAAGAAAATGCTAATTATTTTTAGTTAAACTGCTCCTAGTTATTGCTTCAAAAGGTTGATAGTTCGTATTCAGTCTGAAGAGGAATAGTTATATTTTTAAACGTGGCTGTAGAAAAATAGCATGTATATAATAAATAGTTGAAGTTTTAACGAAAGTAAATAAAATATACCAATGGTTGTCTTATGCAGAGTAGTTTCTTGCATGCCATTTTAGGTCAGAAGACATAATCGGCTATAAATTTTAACATAGATATCGTTATAAGTAGATTTTAATTTTTTTCGATCCAAAGTAATCCCAATTTAGAATTTTTATTTATTTCGACTCAAAAAAAAAATGGTGATTATGGAATTTTATATCCTTAGATCAAAAATAATTGCAACCATGGAATATTATATTATCAGAATAAAATTAGCTGTAATTTTTGATTTCCATCATTTTAGATCCAATATAAGCGATATTTTGAGTTTTAATTTTTTCGATCACAAGCAATACTGCACTATGTGTTTCGAAAGATTTATACTTTGCTTGATTTTTTCAATACTTTTCGGAATATACAATTTTGAAGTTCTGGATAAGATTCAATTTTTTTCAATATTTTCCCATACTACATATATCGACTTTTTCGAATAGACTTTCAATAGTTTTTGCGTTTTTTCGATCATTCCAATGTCATTCAATAAGGTTCGTTTTTTTCTGCAATTTTCGATAGCAAAAACCCTAGCGAAATGAGATATATTTAATGAAATGAAAACGCGGAACGAAAAATCAAAAAAGCGGATCACATGGTCACGTTCGTCTAAGCCTATGGAAAATTGTCGATAAAATCTGTAACTTTTCAAAAAAAAAAAATCAAGGTAGGTCGAAACTTATCAAAAATTATTATTCAAAGAAATTGATTCATGTCATATATTATGAAATATATCGTAAAAATTAGAAAATGGAAAAGTATCGATGAAGCTCAAAAATATCGAAAAGCATCGATGAAGTTCAAAAATATCGAATTGCATTGAAACACATCTAAGAGTAACAGAAAAAAAATGAAAAATTTGAAAGTATTGCACAGTATCTTAAGACTTCGCATATGCGAAAATCCATTTGCGAGCTTCTTAGATTAGTGCAAAAATAAAATTAATCGGACCGAAAAGCCTCCTACTGATAGAAAAATATTTAGGATAAGTTAGATCTAAGAATATCGAAATTCAAAATTATAATTGTTTTTGATCAAAAGAAAAATAAAAATCCAAAATTACAATTAATTAGTTTTGATCGCTAAAAATAAAAATTCATATTACGACCAACCGACTTTGCAATGTAATAAAATCTAAAATATTAACCTGAAATTTGAATATTCTTATATAAAAAAAATATGTTCTATCGATGTATTAAGATTTCAAAAACTTTTCTCACTCTTATGAATCAGTAAGGCTGTACAATGAGACGAATCGTTCGAACAAACTCAAAACTCATGAGCTTTTTACAAAATTTCCCGAACCAAGTTTGTTTAAATCGACTCAACTCAGTTTGTTTAGTTCGATATGTTCGATCTCGTTGCTTTGCTTCGATTAATCGTTCGAATAAAAGTAATAAAAATTGCTGTGTGCCGTAGAGTAAGAAAAAAGTCAAAACTCGAACAAGCGAGTAGCTTGAAACTCGTGAGTTGCAATCGTATGATAGTATAACGAACGAACTGCAAATGATTTTAGTCGAACGAATCAAGTTGTTCGAGTTGTTCGAGTTTGATTCGGTGTATATGTCGTACATGTTCGACTAGCTCGTTGTACAGTCTTATAAATCAATTATTAGAGCGTCTGTGATTGGTTTTGTTTTGCGATTAAACTCATTTTGCACGCTATTGGATGGAAAATATTTTGAGAAAAAATTAATTCAATCGATCTTTTGTCGAGCTTGCAAAGAGACACAATTTTGATTGGTAGTTTTTGTTCATTAAATTTAAGTATTAAACATTAAATATTTTTTTTTTCATCAATAGCTCATTATTGTTTTGGAAACGACTTTAAAAATTTATTTCCTTACAATTACTCTAATGTGCATGAATTTCACAATATTACTTTTTGTACACAATACATTTTTGAATTTTTTTTTACTATTTACTGAATTGCAAATTCATTCCTTTCTCTTTTTTGATTTTTTTTTATTTTTGCTTTTTAGCATATTTTGCACAGCTTATTGTGCAATGCTGCTACATTGAATACATATTGCACACGTGCTAAGCTGAAGATATGCGTTGCTGCATTATTATACTGCTTTAGCAAAATATTTTTGCATCAAATATGCGCATAATATATGAACGCTCAAAAGAATTTTGTTAGTAAAAAAATGTTAAAACTTTATATTTGAGTTAAAAATAAAAATTGAAAATTAGATTTAAATAAATTTACAAAAACATTGTATTTACAAATTATCTCAATTGATTGAAATTTAAGAGCTAAATAATTTTTTTGTTTCGATTTTAACGACTGTATTTTGAAGTAAACAAAATATATTCAACCAGCAGCCGCTTACGCACATTGTCCTTGAACTTGTTGCCTAATTTTCCTTGAAAAAAACAAACACTTTCTGTGAACTTTAAACTTTAGCGACAAGAAAAAAAGAGTTGAAAATAGAGTCACTCATTGAACTCTACTTAAATATCAAAGTTTGTTATCCAAAATGCGGGTATGCATAGTTTTTTTTTTAATGTCCTCCTGCTATTTTATTTCTTATGCACACACGCATATGCCAACACATTGACATTTTGATGTTATCCTTGAACTTTATATCTTCATTATTTTTATGCACACATGCGAATTAATCACTAAATAAATAATACATGATTTAGAGTTTCCTTCCCGTCGTTTTTCACTTTTTAGCAGCAACAGCAGCCTGTTTGATAGGCCGTATCCTGTGTTAACATCTTAGCATATCCTGCGGCCACATTGATGTTGACCATAAACGTGTTCATATGTACGTGTATGTGTATGTGTCAGCTTACATGAAAGCAATCGTAATTGTTATAGTACTTAAATGGGTGTAGCCGGTATATGGATATGCGCTACGTTTTTTTAAATGGCACACACATATAAATACAGATAGGCGATTATATGACCTTTCTAGCATACGAGATAAAAAACTCTAAAGTGATAGGAGTGATATGTTTACAAACTGACAGCGTGGTCATATTTTAAATGTCAAACTCTTGTATCACTGTTGGTTGAAGTACACGCCTCAACAACGCTTGGAAATTATCCAATTTTTTTTTATCAAAACAATCGTTCTTTTATTGCAACTTATTGTGCATTTGCTACAATTTATCGTCGTCAAAGTCAGCCTAATGTGCTCCCTATTCGTCGAATCGAAAGCAATATTTCATTGCGCAATATTCGCTTGCCAGTACACAAAATTTCGGTTGATGTGGTGAAAATATTGCTGCCGTTCAGACAAGTAAAGAAGACCCAAATTTAACGATTCCAAGAAATTGAAAAAAATGTTGTCGATTTATTAGATGATTTATTCGACATTGCCCAGGCAAACGCAATGAAAACGATTAAAATTCTGAAAGATACAACGCGAAAATGGAAGTCCTGGAGCGAAGGTCGGCGTCAAGAAAATCTTACAAAATCGATATCTCCAGAGATAGGCATTTTCAACTGTTTTCGACAGTTCAACGTTTTGGAAAGAATATTTCTTCGATGAGCAATCAGTGATAATGTTGCCAATGAATCCACAACGTCGAGAAGTACTTATGCCATATATATGTCCATTATTTTTATCGGCGGAGAAGTGCAGGACTTTAATTTCCTTAAACCAAGTGCCACTTACCAAACTCGATGAATGACGAAAGACATCTACATATTGAAAATTTTCCTATTCCGGAAACAATTTGATTTTGGGCCTGAAGAATTGGAAGGAAGAGACGCAAGAAAATTTTGATTTCGCCATCTTTGATCCAACTCGACCATCGATCGCCAACGACAGCATTTGGATCGAGATCAATAAAGATGCTTTGCAAGATTTTCAATTGAAATCATTGTCCGATTTTGTAACTGAAAAACATTGCAATCACTTGATCGTTTTCGCATTTCGTTGAACTTTATGGATGCAGATATGGCATTCGCTAGAAACCTATGTATATACAAGGCTCGAAGTTACACCGAAGTGTACAGGTAGTAAACGATAATGTTAAACGTGGAGTCAAATTCATGAATGAGTTCACAACAAATGAAGATAAACGGCAATTTATTTTGTAATACACAGAAAAAAATACTAAAAACTCTACTCATTTCGAAGGAAAATTGACTTTCTGAATATTTCCGAATGGTAAATGCCTAATGTCTTGTACACGGCGATTATATGTCACTTAAAGTGTTTGCAACTTAGGCAGTGCGAACAGTGAGACAGCCATGGGCATATTGTCTGTTTTCTATTTGCCATATTTGTGCTACAATATCTGTTGTTTATTTGTTCATGAGGACTCAATTTAAGTTATTTATAATTTTTCTTAAACCATGAAAATACTGTACTTGTGATAAGCGTGGACAAATTTTTATAGACAAAACACTTTGTCAAAAATTACCACGTTTGTGTTGTTATTCCTTGTTGTCATGTAGCAATGCTATTTTTTAAAATATTCTGGCAGACATCTTTTACATTTCTTAATGTCCCTTATACAACAAACATGTCTCATTTACAATTCTATACTTTATCTTACCCTAGCAGTCTGAATCTGCATGATAATGAGATGGTTTTTTAAAACTTATTTTCTTGAGCGGAGAAAGTCTTTCAACTGACGAAAACTTTTTGAAGACATAAAAGTTCGCTTTAACTTTCTCGCTGGATACAAAGTAGAAGAGGAGCATTTTTTTACTGCACTTGTAATAATTTATTTTTTAACTTTATTTCATAAAACACAAGACTTTGGAATGTCATATTTCAATATAATTTTTAAATTGTTCAACTTGTAGCCTTACACTGTCTCACTGATTGCACTAACTAAGTTTAGACATAATCGCATTGTTATAGGACCAATAAAGTGTATTCTATAACAATTAGGCAAAATGCCGATTCAAAAAGAAGTGTCTCACTGTTTGCACCCTCTCTCTACAAACCTCGAATTTTCATATAATAAATTTTTCAACGTTTTTATCTCCACCCAAAATACTCATGTGTAGAGATATTTAATAGTCGGACACGACTTACAACTTTTGGCAGCATCTATTTTCGAATGAGCGTTTGTACGAGTATGTCCTTTTATTTTGACTTGTCGAAATATTTTATGTCTTGGCTTTTTTTGTAAGCAGCTGCCTATTTCCATATAAAACAAGCATTTACTGGAGTCGTAAAAATTTGTGGCATACAAAATTTATGTTCAGGTCGTAAATAGAAAAGAATTCATCAAGTGCGTGGTTAATTTGAATTTGTGTACAATTTTATCAGACACAAATTTCAATGTCAGCGGATGAAAAATTTAGTGTTTTTGACTTATATTGACTTTTAAACCGTTTTTTTTTTATAGGAATTTAATATTTGCATTTTTTTATTTTTTTTTAAGGAAAGTGTAAGTTTTTTCCTACCATGATATTTCGAAAAAAGATAGCGATTGATTTTAAAACGGGTCTTAAAGGGAAAATTTTAAGCTTTTCAACTATATAATTATAGGACTATAAAATTAAACACATTCGGGAAAATATGGTCTCCCTACAATAAATACTCGTATACTACAAATTGACCACGTTTAATTCACACTTTTGACAGATACAATCTTATTTTGAACAATCAGAGGCCTCTTGTATTTTTAGCTTCCAGATAAAATATTGAAGACAAAAAAAATTGAAACGCGAAAAAACTTTTTAATAGTGTTTTTTTTTAAAAAAAAAAAATTTTTACAAAAAAAAAAAACCTTAAAACTTAATATTATGTAAAAATAAGCTTAATGGAAACCAAGTATAAGCTAAAATTTTATAAAGTTTTTTCTTAAAATCGAAAGATCTCGCTCAATTATTGATAAACAAAAATTTAAAGAACCTAGAAATTATATAAATCAAAAGTCCTAGTCTGACGTTGCCGTCTATTACTTACTTGCAAATAAAAGCGCCTAAAGTTATGCAGCATAACAATATTTATTTTCAATTCAAATGTATAAAAGCATTTGAATTATTCCACATTGCATATTTTTAGGCTTCAGTTACATTTAAAATTTAATAACAGCAACAATTTAAAATTATTCCACATTGCATACTTTTAGGTTTCTGTTGCATTTAAAATTTAACAACAGCAAGCATTCAAAAATAGAAAGAAATAAATCAACTTTAAAGTAAGCAAGCATAAAAAAATCGATGTATGTAAAATATCTAAAACTTAACTCGTACCGCAAACATTCAATAAATCAATGTAAAATACTGTCACAAGTCAAAATAAGCGTAAAAAGTTTCAAGCTTTACAACAGCACCGTAAATATTGATGTTCAAGTATGTGCTTACTGTCTCGTAACAAAAATCCCATATCTACGAGCACCATACGAAATCTACATAAAAAAGTCAAAAAGCTCGAGTGGGGCTCAAATGTAACAAATGCCAGGCTTACCAACGTGCTGTAAATTTCAATTTAATACCAACAGCACAAATCGAAAAATATAACACGCATGCATACATGAAGTCAATAAGCAGACGACACATGGTTGCTACCAAACACTAAGGTCACCACCATTTGCTGACCATGCAAACTAAGCTGACAGACGACAGCAATTGAAAGTGGAAGATTGGATGAGTTGGATGGCAAAGCGTTACTCCGGACATGATATGTACTGCAGGCGACATTGCAATTAATCAAGTTGTCAATTTAGTGCGAGATAAACATAACGACAACTGTACAGAGCAAAAAACTTGTGACACGGCAAGAGGTATGAAATATTGTCCGGTTGTTGCAGGAATGCACATTGAAATTAAAGTCCTTGCTTTTAAATTTTTTTTAAAGGAATGCAGATTTATAATTCTTTAGAATTATTTGAGCAAAAAGTTTAATTACAGTTGTGTAGTAGAATGTTAATACATGAAAAAGAAAATGTAATACTTTTATAGGAAAATGCCTTACTATAAGCGAAAAGTGCTTATCAATATGATTCCGTAATATAACCAACTAAAGCTGCTACTTAATAAAAAAAATGATTACTTTACTGAGAAGATGACATAACGAAAAAAATAAATTTATTGTATATGACAATGATTCAAGCCTGTCTTAAGGGAAATACAATTTTTCCTTAAGACCTAACCTAACCTAACCAAATCTAATCCAACCTTACCTTACCTTACTTATCCTATATCCTATCCTATCCTATCCTATCCTATCCTATTCTATCCTATCCTATCTATCCTATCCTATCCTATCCTATCCTATCCTATCCTATCCTATCCTATCCTATCCTATCCTATCCTATCCTATCCTATCCTATCCTATCCTATCCTATCCTATCCTATCCTATCCTATCCTATCCTATCCTATCCTATCCTATCCTATCCTATCCTATCCTATCCTATCCTATCCTATCCTATCCTATCCTATCCTATCCTATCCTATCCTATCCTATCCTATCCTATCCTATCCTATCCTATCCTATCCTATCCTATCCTATCCTATCCTATCCTATCCTATCCTATCCTATCCTATCCTATCCTATCCTATCCTATCCTATCCTATCCTATCCTATCCTATCCTATCCTATCCTATCCTATCCTATCCTATCCTATCCTATCCTATCCTATCCTATCCTATCCTATCCTATCCTATCCTATCCTATCCTATCCTATCCTATCCTATCCTATCCTATCCTATCCTATCCTATCCTATCCTATCCTATCCTATCCTATCCTATCCTATCCTATCCTATCCTATCCTATCCTATCCTATCCTATCCTATCCTATCCTATCCTATCCTATCCTATCCTATCCTATCCTATCCTATCCTATCCTATCCTATCCTATCCTATCCTATCCTATCCTATCCTATCCTATCCTATCCTATCCTATCCTATCCTATCCTATCCTATCCTATCCTATCCTATCCTATCCTATCCTATCCTATCCTATCCTATCCTATCCTATCCTATCCTATCCTATCCTATCCTATCCTATCCTATCCTATCCTATCCTATCCTATCCTATCCTATCCTATCCTATCCTATCCTATCCTATCCTATCCTATCCTATCCTATCCTATCCTATCCTATCCTATCCTATCCTATCCTATCCTATCCTATCCCATCCTAAACTACTTATTTTCTGAGCAATTTCAAGCGCTGCAACATTGTCTCAATGCACATTACCATAACAATCGAAAAACATGTTGACAAATGACGTTTCCGTCGCCGTCCAGAAAAGCTTATTCCCTACGCCAACTCAATGACCTTACGTTAATGGTGATAATTGAAATTTTGCAACAAACTTCACTGACCACATAAATCATCATTAAAATTTTGAAACATTGGACAACAACAAGAGAACAAGAAGAGTAGACAAATGCAGCAACATCAAAACCAACAACATACAGCTACTTCAAATGCGAAAATTGACATTTTGGCCACTCATAGGTCAAGCCCATAAAAATTACTGTCAAAATGTATGCACACACTGGCTGGTTGACCTTCTGCAACCTTGACAATTCTATACAAATGATGATGAAATTGCACTTTTCATTAGTGCTACTGCTATAGTGTTGTTAACATCCGCCGCAGTTGCCGGAACTAAAATCATGCAACGCGTGCATGCATTTAAATTACTTCATTTGTTTGAGGTGACGTCTGAGGCATCGTAATTTTAACATCACTAATATTAGCAGGCAAATTAACATTTTTTTAATTTCCCACCTAAAACCACATCTGAATGCAGGTGCTGTTCAAAATTAAAAAAAAATATGAAAAATTGTGGCGTTTATCAACATTTTTTGCGTGTTATAAGCCAAAATGGACGGAAGTTTGCGTTTAGGTGGTTTATCGGATTTCTACACAGTTATATACAACTCATATTAAATGATAAATCATAGAAAATAAAAAGAGTATTTATATAGGGGGCAAAACACTAAGCCACACTTTTTTACACTTAGCTAAGATATATTTTTGGTATCAAAGTTCAGGTTTGTTATTTATGATAATTCTTATCAGAGCAAATAATAAATTATTAAAATTGTCACCATTGTTTCTAAAAAATACCCCATGACTTTCCCAAAAAACTTCTGCATAGGGTATTAATGTTAAGCAAAAACTTTTTCTGATGAAAGATTTAGCGTAAAAGATTGCATTTGATATGAGTCGTTTGCTTTGAAAACGCAACCTGATCGATTTTTATAAAAATGGGTTTTTTATGTAAATCAACCCAGGAATTCAATAGTCCAGGTTATTTTGTTACAATTCTTGACCTGAACAGTTGTTATGTGTTCCAAAATTTCAGTTGACAAATAAGCCTAAACGATCAGGTCGGATTTTGGAAATAAACGACCAGGTTCTGATATGGATCAATGTATTGGCTTATGTCATTCTCTAACTTTTCGACCTTTTTAAAGAAATCAGCGCGGTTTACTTTTGTGATCGTCTGATGTTTATTCCAATAAGGCTCACAAGCAACTCTGGTGACTCAGTTTTTGGCACCTATGTATATACAGGAAGTCAAAGATGAAAATCAAATTTTCGTGTAAAACATTAATTATGGTCTCAGTGGGCAACTGAGCAAGAACTCTCATGAAAAAGGTCTGCTAGAACTGCTATAAGCTACATCATGCCATACATGTCTTCTCAAAATTAACTTTTACGACAAGTACCATAATAATAAATCCTTCCATACATTCCCTGTTTCCAAACTTAAAAGAATCCTAAATATGAAGGATTAATTTTTAAACATGAAACTGAAACTTTAATACGCTATTGGAGAGGTCATGTCTCGTAAGTGTCCTTTATGTTGTACATAATAAAATTCTTATAAAGATATGAGGCGACATGTCTCGTGTGCACTTTTACACTGTTGACATAAAAGTCACTTGAAAGACGTGCCCACCTCATGTCTATATACTATCCATTTTTTGTCTTTTTAAGGCGCTTTATCAAGACAAATGTGAGGAAAATATGATTTGCCTCAAGTGTATAATATAAAATATTAAAAATAGTTTAGTGTATAGCGAGCAGGACTATGGATCGTTGAGACACCGGTTCGATAATGGCACACAAAACGTTAGGAAAAATGAAATTTCATAATAAAATAAAATTAAATATTTTTTATTCTTTTATACTTTCAAAAATCTTTAAGAGGCATTTTTAAGTCTTTTTTAAAAAACTCTACACAATGCACTTGTCTGTGAACGCACTCTTTCTAAAGTCTTTTTAATGTGCCTTTTAAAGACCTCAGGAAGCTATTTTACCGAGGAAGATATTTTTCAAAGGCAACACAGAGGGCAACATGTTTTTATACTTCAACCGTCAAAGGGTTCTTCCTATCAAAGAATACAATATGTTGTCTTACTAATTGCCTTTAAAAAACCTTTAAGAAAGCTGTAAAACCATGTTTTTACTATTATTGAGCGCTAACTATTCGTCGAACTGTGGATAGATTCGAATGCAAAATTTGTTGCATAATTTTCGCGTACCAATAGATTAAAGATCCTGTCAAAGTAACGAAAATATTGCTGCCGTTCAGGCAAGTATTGATGAAGACCTATAATGGCCCCCAAGAAGTTTTGATTTAATTTTTACAGACATATTCTAGTGAAGTTATTTAAATTGATCTATGCTAGTAAACTACTGATAATTAATGCATTAAAATTAAATATTACGCGCGAATATACGTAATATAAGGCCAGATTAATTGAATAAAGTGGTCGAAAATTAGGCTCATTGTATTAACTACTTTAAGAGAAGCGGAGGCGGTAATTTAAATGCTATTATTTTTAGAAGATAATTGAAATACTTAAACTTTAAAATTAAATTCTCATTGATGTTCTACTTTATTTCGATTTTGTTTTATTTAAAAAATTAAAATAGTATTGCTGTTTTTTTAAATCAATTTAATATAGCAATTTTCATTTAACATTTAATATTTTTCAAAATTTCATTTAAATGATTGCCTCGGCAGGCTTGACAGCAGTCCATCCTTGCAACCTAAAGTTCAATGGCTTGGTGCCTTACATCACAAATGACTTGATCAATACTTAAGAGCCCTAATTGTCAATACTTTATCGTAAAAAAAGTCCTTTGGCATCAAGTCGTAAAAAAAACCAAAAACTGTCAAATGACACACCACCGCTTATGAATAGTAAGCATTTGAAAAGCGTTGCAAATTTAACGAATCATTTTAAAAATTTCTATAAATAATATGGTTAAATTTTACTAGTTATTAAATTTTATTTTCCCCATAATTCATTTTCAAACTTAAATTAAATGCAAAAAATGCAATAAGAGAATCCTTTAACGGCATCATTATTCATAAATGCAATCATTAAATGAACTCAATTGTGCGCAAATTGATGGTGAATTTTCTTTTTAATTTTTATTAACCCTTATTCTTCTGCTTCACTTTTTTCCGTTATTACAACATTTTCTGCTTTAAAAGGCAGCAAAGAAAAAAATTCAGCGTTCAAAAAAAAAAAGCACCACATAACAATGAAATTCAACTTTAGCGCACAACGAACTTCACATCCGTTTCCGTTTTGTGTGTCAGACAGAGTGCGCGTGCAAAAAAAAAGCACAAGTTTAAATTCAGGTTAAGTTTAAGAAAAATTTCTCAAGTTTTTCACTCATCGAGTGCAAGGTCTTCATTTTGGTTTGGAGCGACTAAACGTTGGTTTTGTTGCTCATCTACTTCGCACTTTGCTTTTTTAAGGTTCATTCCTTTGTTTGGCGTAAAATTCAATTGATCCTTTGTTACTTTCATTTTGTGAAATGAAAAGTGATGATGATTTAGAAAAGCAAATAAAATTTGAGAAATATTTTTGCTTCCAGATAATAAATACGTTTTGGACAAAATTGGTTTTAAAACGAATGTGTAAAAAATGCCAAAGAAAATTAGTCAGAGTGAAAGAAATTTTTTCCATAAATGAGGCTTAAATCCATTTTCAACCTTTTCACTACGAAAATTTAAAAAAAAAATTGCCACAAATGTGGGCGTCCCTGGTCATTGGCTCGCGAGTACCATCTGATAATGCTCTTTAGCCTCTTTGGCTTTTTAGAACTATAATTAGCAAGTAGATTAATACTTAAATAACCAAAAATTTGAGGGCGCTTCATGAACTACATTTTTTTTTTTGGCAGCATGTCTGGAACTACTTAATCCATTAATAGAAAATTGTATGGGATGACAGGCTCTTTTGATTCGTGAGCACTGTGGCTAAAATAGTTTCAGTTATTACATGCAAATGGCGCTTTATTCAATTGGGCTATTTCACCTCACCATAAAAACTGGAAGTTCGATTTTCAAGATTCCATCGATACTAAATTGGACAGTTATCGACTATGTACTTCAATATTTTTAGACTTTCGACGACTCTTTCAATATTTTTCAATGCAATATTCAATACTTTTCAACTTTTCCCATACCCTCTGAATATTATCGACTTTGTCAATACTCTTCCATATTTTTAGACTTTTATCAATGCTTTTCGATATTTTTTAGCTATAATTGAGTCTATCGATACTATTCGACTTTTTTCGATAATATTTGACACTTTTCAACAATTAATAACTTTTTCGATGCTTCTTGATGCCATTCGATACTTCTCGACTTAAATTGTTTTTTTCGATACCATTCGATAATTTTAGGCTTTTACAGACTCTTTCGATACTTTAGAACTTCCATTGGAATTAACAGTACTTTTAATATCACTCAAAACTTATCGATTTTTTCGATACTTTTCTATAAATGCGATACTTTTTGACTTTTTCTACACAAATTGATAATTTTCTATACCTATGAAATTTTGTCGACTTTTTCAATACTATTCGATACTCTCAGGCCTTTATCGATATTATCAATATTATTATTACTATTCGACACTTTTCGAACATTATCAAATTTTTCGTTGCTTCTTGTCAGTAATCAAACTTCTCAATTTAAATTGAATTTTCGATACTATTCGACAAATTCTGATAACAATATGATATAATATACTATTCTATGTTAATTTATAATGCGCATATGTACCTTTGAAACTATAAAGGCCAGACAATTGGTGGTGCCAAATATTGGAAATTCAGATATTTTCTAACAGAAATGAGTATTAACTATTTTTTGGGGCACATGTATCCTGCAAAGTTTTTGTTATTTTGCAAATATTTTTTTAAAAAAGTTTACCTCGTGCCTTCACGAGCTATTTAATACCTTATATATTCACTATTTTTTCCAATAAACCTATTATTTCCACAAACCACAAACGTAATACCAATTTTTTTTTTTCGAAATTTTAGTATAAATCTAAGCCTCTGCAATATCCCGAGCTTTCAAACTCAAATTTTTGTTATAGCTTGTCATATTTAAAAATTTTTTTTAATGTCGTCCACTGGGGAAAAAGTATATTATGCATGTCAAACAAATTGGAACTTTTTGAAGAATAATGTATGAGCAAAACTGATTTCGAAGTAAGTAAGGGAAACCAACTGAACACTCTTCGATTCGGTGTCAAAAAATTTAAATAAAAACTATAATAATAAGTCTATTCTCCGAGAGTGAAATCTTGAATTTACTCGAAAGTTTTTTCCTTAGAACCTTTCCGATCCCTCCGATTTTCTGCAAAAAAATGTGCTCCATAATTTTTGGCAACGCTCATTTTAAAGAATTTTGTAACTTATATTCATGTATTATTTTTATATTCATATATGTATTATTTTTGACCACCAACGAGCTTTTTTTACAATTTAACTCAAAAAACAAACAATACATCGAAAAATAGAACTTGAGAAGCCCATATAGCGAAAACTACTAAGAAATTCTCCCTCGAGTTCAACTGTGTTTCGACAAGTGCAATTTTTCTAAACGTGGTATAATTAAAAGTGCACAATACAACCGCATGCTACTCTAAAACTCTTTTAATGCTCTAGCGGTGGAATAAATAATTTTTAGTTACAAAACAAATTCTTCTTCTTAGGGATATAAAAATTTGTTAAGGCATAAAAATGCAATTACTAAAAATTTATGTAGCCTCCAGAACAAACATACACCATGTGCCATGACAGTGATAATGGACACGCTAACACAAACCACTACAGCTACAAATAACAAAAATAATAACAATGGTAACAAGTTGTTATATACACACAAACTACTGTATACAGCAATATAGGAGTGGATTAAACTTGTACTTGGAACATACAAATAATGACCCTGTTCGTTATGCATTACGTTCATACAGCGTAACATCCAGCATCTTCCTATGTTAGGCAGCAGACTGACTGCATTTAACATTTATTAAAAATTCAAAATAAATTTTCATGAAAAAAAAAAAGAAAACCTTTCAAAAAAAAAAATACGTGTGCAAATACAGCTAGCCATATTTAATTGCAAATTGCAGTTTGTACACTAGTGTAAATTTCGTTAGTATTAAAGCCACCTATTTCAATGTATCAAATTGATATAGCTAAGTATGCTGTTCTTGGACAGAAAAAATGGAAAAACTCTCGTTTGATTAAAAATTGCAATGAAAACTTTTGTCCAGACTGAATTAGAAAAGCAGTTGTACATTGTCTTCAGGTAACATATACAGGTGCTGGACAAAAAGCAGGCGTTCTTGGACAGATAAGTAGGATAAGTGTTCTTAATGAAGTTTAGTTTTAGTTAAGAAAATTTTTAATAATGCCAAAAAGTGGACAGAAATTAGAAAACCTTTTACCGAAAGTACGCAGCTTTCTATAATGGGGCTTAATATTATCCATAAATACACATAAGAAATGATTTCCTATGAAATGCAATGAAATTTTCTATAAAAAAAACACTCAATGATACAATCATAATCCGAAAATATAGCAGTAGATATCAGAAAAGGAGGCGTGGCACTTCTGATAGTAGCAAAATCGTCAAAATGTAATATCAAGAAATTTTTCAATGAATGTAATGAAATGTAGCACAGACTGAAAGAAAAGTAAGGAGCGTTTAAATAAGTAGGCGTGGCATCAGATATAGTATCAAAAACTTCAAGTGATTATAGTCAAAAAGTTTTCCAATATAATGAAATATACAACCACACAAAGTGGCATAAGCTCAATCTGAAAGAAAAGATTAATACATTTGGAAAGATTGGTGTGACACCTCCCACAAAAGCAAAAAACTTGAAAATTATAGAGCAGAAATGTTTTGAAAAGGAACGCAATAAAGCTTGGTACATAATATATAATTCATGATTTTAAAAAATGTGAGTTATCGCAGGAAGACAACAGAGTTAGAAATAGGAATAGAGACAGAAATTGTTAAAAGAATAGAGGGATGGAAAAGTAATTTAATATGAAGATAAATCAATAGAGTCTATGATATAGGCACATATAGACATACACATAGATATAGACATATATCGAGATAAGTCGAATAAGATATAAAAAAATAAAGTGATAAAATTGCAGAAAGTTGTAGAAATAGAATGAGATGGAAATATATTTTTAAAGAGACAAAAAAACAGAGAAATATATATATGAATATAGCAATAAATTGGAAAAAAAAATTATAAAATATAATATACCGATTGGCGTGAAGGCAATTGCATTAGCAGGGCGTTTGAACGATTTGAGATCGATTTTCGGTTGCATAAGGTTTTAAGAAAAAAAGTATGTCACTGGTTTCCTAGGATAGTGAAAGGACAACGGAGCAGTCCATTGGTCCGCCTATTTGGATTAAGCGCTTAGTGGCTTCAAGTGAGATTCGCGAAATCGTTTATTATTTCATATCTTTCCCAAGAGATGCCCCTGCTGGATATTAATTTACTTGTAGAAACCTATGATTTGAAAAAGAGATTCTGACTCTTATGATACGGGATACAGACTGCACTTGCAGCAATTTCATGTTTAAGAAATATTTCGAAAAGACTTAAGCAACAAACTTGTTAGTCTTATTGGAGCTTTTACAACAATATTAGTACATATATGGGGTCTTTATGGGCTTTTACTGACGATATACAAAGTGTGCCCCATTTCAATTTTCCCAGGTAAAGAGAGAAAAAAGTGAGATAGATATAAATGCCTCAGACAAAAGTTATAAAATCTTTAAGTGGTCAAATGAAAGTGATCTTGCCTTTGACCTTGAAACCAATTTTCAGTATCAAATCAAGGTCAACCGTAAATTTGTATATGCAAACCAATATTTTTATTGCAGATCTGAATTTCGTGAGAAAAATTAGATATGTTTTAATATTGCTGTCTTTTTAGTATTTTTAGTTTTTGCGTTATTGATAAAAACAGTTTTGGTCAAAATTTCACCGATTATAATGTTTTCTGCTAAACTATCAACTGTCGGTAAAAATCGCACTAAATAAGAGTTCTTAAAATTAGAAAAAGTATTCAGAAAAATATTTTTTTTGTTGTAGCAATCTTTTTTTATGACGTCATAAATTTTTAAAAAAAAAAAATAGTTCGAAAAAAATATATTTTTCTGAATATTTTCAACAATTTAAAGAACTTTTTATACAGTTCGATTTTTACGGAAAATTTATAATTTAAGAGATAAAATTATAAAAGGTGATACTTTTTCGCGATATATTGGCATGGAGAAATTAAGAAGGGGCACACTTTATAAATCAACATAATTTTCTTAATACAATAAAAAATTCCACCAAATATTTTCCTTGAGTGTGCTCAATTGAGAAAAAGAACCTTATGGCAACAAAAACGTAATCTAAAGAAAATAACGTAAGGAACAAACAAAACAAGGAAACCGCATTAATAGCGAGCGGCGTGTAACAATAAAGGCGTGGAAAATTGCATGTTGCTTCTAGGCTGCTGCTACTGCTGCTGCATGTAGCTACTGCTGCTGGCTGTTTTTGTTACTATAATTGTTATTGTTGCTGTTGCTATCCTTTGGATTATTATTATTATTGCCACGTTATGCATAAATTATGGTTACAGGATGCAGACCTTCATTGTACCATGTAATTGTAGAAGATTTCAAAAGTGTTAGAGCTATTGCCGTATGAAGAAGAAGTTTTTATTTATTTCACAAAAACTATTTGTAGAAATCCTTTTTTTTACCAAGCAAAATGTCAAATTTAAGAACTAAAATGTCATTGAAAATTATTCATAAGTAGCTTGCTTATAAGTATATTTGATTTTCATTAGGAAATTTTATGGCAATTAGCTCTATGTACTGTGTGCTGTTGTTAGAGCTAACCATAATGGATGCCATTGTCAAAAGTTAAGCAAATAAAACAGAGTTGCATTTGCAAAGAAATGTCGTACTAACGTTAGTATCCATACACTCACAGCTTAAGGGAGAGTATCCTTAATTAAGCGCAATGTATTTGATAGCACTTGTTTACAAGGATTTTATGCTTGAAATGAAAAAACTAACTTTTAGCGTGAAAATTTTCTGAAAATTTCAAAATATTCTAGATCTTAAGTAATAGAAATACGATTTTGAGTCATTTTCTGCGATACTAAAGAAAAATATTGTTTTTTGAGCGTATTTTCCATCGAAAAACATGAGCATTTTCGTTCTGATAACAAAAAATTCAAATTCTGTTGAGCTGTGTTGAAGCATAGATCATTGTTCGACTATGAAAAAAAAGGGGCAGAGCTCTTATTTCACTTTTGTGGGTGCTATTAGGCCTCTGGACCACCAATATTTTTTACAATATTTACTTCAAACTTCAATGTAACAAAATTATCAAAAACTTTGTGCTCATCATGGGATTCCTACATTCTTTGTTTTTGTGGAATTCGTACAGGTTAATGTAAAATGCATGGCCATTTTTGTAGAAACACATACATGAATATGCTGATACACACATGCATACAGGGTGTCGCAAAATTATCGTTTTGGTTTTTTTTTATTTTATATTGCTTTTAGAATTTTACAAACACGATTTGGAGAATAGTTCATTCAAAAACAAAGCAGCAGTAATCATTAATGGTGCACAATATCATACAATGTTTGTGGTCAACTGTGTAAAACTATCAACAACTTTGGCTCTAACAGAATAGATTTCAAATGCATAATGCAAAGGACACAATGGCTCTCTTCTACAGAACATCTTGGACAAGCGCATTGAATTGATTGCCACATTAACTGGATTTGATCGCACTTTACTGTTCATTTTTGAACCTACGGAAAAAAAGGCGAGAACGTCAATGAGCCAGTGGCCGTCTTTCAACTGAAAGCGATGCCATACTACCTGAAATTTCGTTTATAAAGTAAGTACATTGATAAAAGGACATATGTGCGATGCAAAAAATAGTGCAATCTGCGAGTTGTATACTTTCACGTTTTGGTCAGAAAAATAGCCCATTTGTATACTATATTTTCTTTACATAAAATAATTTTCGATCTCAAAAAATTTTCATATAATGACAGATAAAAAACAAAACAAATATTAGGTCGTCTTTATGTATCTCGATTCGTATCGTTTCGTCTTTAATTTTTAAGCCTAGAAACGTGCCAGTAAAATTTTATATTTTAATTGATTATTCATTTAACACTGGCTAGATATTTTTGTTTTCGCTTAAAATACAATAGCATATTCTTAGGCTCGAAGTCAAGAAACGAAACGATACTAATCGAGACACATAAAAAGGCGGTAAGAAAAAAAAACAAAAATTCTATTGCATACTTTTAATTGTTAAAGAAAGTTAATATTCCATTGCATACTTCTAGTTGTTAAAGAAATATAGAATTAAATTATCTTATAGAAGAAAATAAAAACTCCATTGCATACTTTAAATTGTTAAAGAAAGGTAAAATTCTATTGCATACTTTTAGTTGGTTAGAGTTAAGAAAGAAAAAAAATTCTGAGAATCGCGAGCCGGAGCCCACGAGCGAGCGTAGGAGAGTTGGTGTTTTTAGTACCAGGGGGCCTAGCCAAAAAGGTTTTAAGAAATTCAAACAATTTAGCTCATTTTGTGTCACCCTATAAAAATATGTAAATAGTATGTTCGGTCTAGAATAAGCACATCAACACTCTTTGCAGCCATAAAATACGAGTACTGTATGTATATAGTACTATTACAGCGCAACAACAATGACTACAACTGAAGCAAGTCTGTGAAAAAGGACACCCAAAAGACAGCCTTTACTGTAAGAGCAAAAACAAAAAACAAACACGAATGACATTGTTGTCAGGCAGCAACATGAAAAAGTTAATAGCTGTAAGCAAATACTAAGGTCTGAACTGATTGAAATTTTAAGTTTTTGATGACTTACTAGTAAAAAATGTGCGTACTATGATTTATCTTATTGAACAAAAAATAAAAATGAATTAAAAAATGATCAATTCTGAAGGAAAAAGTTATCATGAAAATAAATAAATTATAGTTTCTAAAAAAAAGTATAAAAATCAAAACAAAAAAACTTTGGTATGAAATAAAAAATTTCGGTCTTTTTTAGCCAAAAAAAAATAATTAATATTAAATAATAATTCAATTTCATCAATTTTGATTGATTATGAGGTAAAAACTTCTGCGAAATATTGGGAAAAAGATTTTTAAAATAAAATAAAGAAAGTCAGAATAAAATCATAAAAATGTTCTTAAATAAAAAGTTCGAATAATATATTTTGAACAAGCTGATGCCCTCGACTTTATACGCTTATGTTGTTTTTAGTTTTTTCAAATTGTTTTTAGCATACCTCATGTAGTTTTTGATCATTCTTCACAAATCCCGCGTTGTTGTAATGTAAATTGACAAATTGAGGGTAAAATTTGAAATTTGTATAGCCATCAGAAAGATAAAAACAAAACACACACAAATACATTAACTTCCGATTATACGATTTAAAATGCATGCATGCTTGTTTCTTTCTTTCTTTTTTAAAACTTTAATATTTTAATATTTAACAGGAATACTGTGATAATTTTAATTGGAGATTGAGACCAAGCGTCTAAGGAATAAAATTAAACAAATTTGATCAAAATTGGTCCAGTAAGTTCTGCGTGATGCGCTAACATTGAAAACGGCTATAATTTTATTTATATAGATTTATATTGAAATTTAATCGACAAAAAAAAATAAAATTTAAAATATCAGCTATGAATAGAATTTTTAAATTCAGTATTGAAAAAAATTTAAAACAGAAACCTATTTTGTTTTTAGACCTAAAGAAGACGGAAAGTCAGATGATTTTATTGAGTATATAAACTTATAGGTTTTATTAATACTAGGCCTTAAGGAAAAAAAAATGTTCTCTCTTTCACTTAAAAGCAAATTTGACAGCAGAAACATGTGAACTGGATGTTTTTGCTTGCAGCCAAATTAACATGATAAGTTTCTGCTGCTATTTGTACTGGTAATATAAATGGTATGAGAGATGCAACAGTGAGTAAAATTTCATTTAAGAAAACTGCAGCATAACTTCATTGCTTGCTTTTTTCATGGTATTTTTGAAATTTCTAGTAAATTTAGTAGTGGAGAAAGAAATCTTGTGCGCTACAAGCTGGAACAAAAAATTAATAATATTCTGATGCTTTATAGAACTAAAGAATGAATTTTTGGACCAAACTTTATTTATAACAAAAAAATTAAATGTCTGAACGCGTGCTGTTTTAAAACAACATACTAATAATATGTGTTTTCTCGACCTGAATCAGTATTTATTAAAATAATGTAACTTTTTATGCGAGCAGAGTTAATAACATTTGAAAGGTAAGTAGTAGTAGTTTTTCTTAGAACTAAATGAAATTTCTTTATAATGAGAGTCGTGGTTGTTCATATATTGCTATGGACACATAAATAGCACAAAATTCGATTTCGAAAAAACGTTGAAATTTTTCAACATTAAAATGTCAGCATTTTGTGTTCAGCTTAATGCTGCAATAGCTGACACATAAATGTTCCGTTATGTACTGTTTATTATTTACCGTTATCAGTTTTGCGCAGACAATGCACATTTTAAGTGGACACATAAATAGCACAAACTACTTAAAATAAACAGTAGCTTTCATTAAAATCAAATGATATACTGTGTTGTTGAAGAATAAGTTATCAAAAGTATTCTAGAGTGGAAAGTAGTCAGGAAATAAGTATATCAGAATTGAGGAAAGGCGGATAATATGTAAAATGCATGAAGAAGTGAAAAAACTATACTTTAACGAAAAGATTACAGATTATTGTTTTGATTAAGCATTTATAGCTAAAATAAATCACAGAGCATAGCATAGATTCATGGCTCTTATTGAAGCGCATTTAAAGTTAATTTAAAGTAAAAGCAATGGCTATATTTTATAGCTTTTATTTTGCTTGCATACTTCAAACTATTGCTAAAAAAAAACTCCACACACATTTCTATTCTCTATACTGATGCGCACTGCTCGAGAATGCGCTGAGAGTGCCAGCTCGTTATGTTACTTCTTGGCTATAAATCAGCTTTTAAAATCAAAAATTTTGCTGAAAAATACCAATGTAGTAAAACTTATTTTTCTGCAATTTATTAGCTATTTTTTTGAAATATTTAGGCGAATTGAACTCCAAAAAAAGCTGCACCGCTCTCGCTGTTAAATTCATATCTTTTGGTTAAGTTTTTGCTATTGATGCTTCCATGCAATTCACTTATCGAACTGAGAAGACGCAATTACATGAGTGTTGTGCAAAAATTATTCGAATAAGGAAATTGAAATTTTTTCCCTTCTATAAAGATATGTGAAATGCTAAATTCTGATTCACAAAAGCGCTTTATAAGCTATATGACAGTGCATTCCTGATCAATTCCTAGTAGCAAGAAAAGCAATGCAGCAATGATTTTTGCTAGAAATGCGCTGTATTAGCCAACAACTTTGCAACGTGTGCTACTTGGGAAAACGATGATCAATAGAATAGGGAACCAGATGGTCGAACCTTTCTTAATCGTCCTAAATGCCAAGAACACAATCCCAGGTTCACTCAGAAGACAGTAAAGCACGGGGGTGGAAACATCATGGTTTGAGTTGCTTCATTATGAGTCAAGGCAAACAGCCACTTGTTTATATTTAAGCCTTTTTATCTTTAAAACCTTAACCTTATTGTTCAAAGGCTTATTAACTTTTTATACTCATTGTAAGATCTGCAATTGAAATATATATTTCAAGCATTTGCATTTGCTGTGGTAACACACAGTTTTTGTTGCTTAAGCCAGCTGTTTGCTAAATAATTTTACAACTCGATTATTTCTAATCATTTTCTGTTAAAATTATATACTCCAGCATAAAGGCTAAGCACGTGTGAATCAGCCTAGTTTATTTTACTACAACTAACAATAAATCCTAAACATGCAACCAGTGTTGCATTGAATTTTACTGCTAATTGGACTGCTTGTTGAACGTTTGGTACGTTCCTTGTAATGAACAGCAATTCTAATTAGAAATTCAGAACTACCCGACAAAAACAAAACTGCCCTTCGTGCTCTTAATTATTTTAGCATGCATAACGTTGCAAAATGGTTGGCTTCATCTTTGAAAGCCATTCAAAATATTCCTATTCTGCTAGTGGCTGTTGCTAAAGAGCCAAAATCTCATTATTGACTGGTCGCGCAGCGCATTAATGCGGCTCTTTCTCTTGCTGCTGTTCATGATGCTTGAAAATGTTAAAGTTCTGCCTTGAATTTATAAAACAAAGCAAAAAAATAGCAATAAAAATAGAAAATTATAACTACTAGAAGAGCGAAAAAAAAAGAATCCATTTTGCGTCATACACGTCTTTTCAACAATATCTGCTTGTTATTTGATCTATTAATAGTCTAATTAAAAGACGCAAACGTTTCATTCCAGCGTTGAACATGAAACTGAATAAAAAGGATTAAGAACAGCAGAAAATAAAAGGATAATGTCAGTAACGCATTGATAAGGCTTTAATTGAGGGTAGTGAGCAGTGTGCAAGTGAAAACTTTTTCATTAATTTTTCTAACTTTCGTTTTATACTGCGCTTGTAGTGGTAAAGATATTAAAAAAGTTTGACTGCTGCCCAAAAACTATGACAAATTTCCAGTAAAAATCCTTTAACTATTCAAGGAATATAATGGCAAAACAATTTGCTTTCCTTAGCTATCCATTAAAACTAATATTTCATATAAATATAAAATAATAATGCAATGTTTTTCATATGAAAATAAAATTGTATGAAAAAAGTTTGCAAAATGACATTCAAGAAAAACTTTACCGCACAGTTAAAAAGCGACTTTTCAGAACTTTTCTCCGCAAACAACTTTAAATTTTCCACAGGAGCAGTTGCAGCAGCATCTTAAAGGTCGTTATTTTAAGTTTTTGTATAGCAATGTCAAGTGGCTTTGCCGTTTTCTAAAAATTCTCAGACTAGAACATCTTCGTCCTGTGCTGCTGGATGCAACTTTTAATGTCCTTGATTAGTTTATCGAACAATACTAAAGTGTAATAAATAAATCGATTTGGTCATTAAATGGTTGAATTGAATAAAAGTTTGCTGCATCCTGCAGCAATAACGACGAAACCATACATTGACAACAACAACAATAATGACTTTAACAATAAGTAAATAAGTAATGACATATTGATGCAATTTGGTTATTTGTGCAGCAGCAGGAAGAATGCGGCTTTTAGCGTTAAGTGCTTAAAGCTTTTCAATTTACTGCATTTTTTTAAGCTTTCAATTTTCTATAGCTTGCCAAAGAAAGTCGAATTTTGCTAAGTGTATTTCTAAAGTATGGTAAAAATATATATTTTCGGTATTTCACTGTGACGTTTGAAAGGATTCAAAAATTTGATTCGATATCTTGATAAAATTTAACTTAGTGATAAGAAAAAAACGTCTGATACTTCAGCCTAAATAAACAAAAAAAAATCACGGAATAAACTTTTATACATAATGTAATAGAAAACATGTTTTGTGCATGTGACCGCATGCACAACATTGCTACATCTCTTCAAAAACTCATTCACTTCGCTGTTATTGGAGAGAAATTTTATAAATTGTTGTAGAAAAATAATTAAATACCATAAGAAAATGTCTTAGGAGATTTAATTTTTGACGAAATTCTAAAAATAAATTAAATTTTTATATTTTTTTTTTCATTGTTAGCCACAATTTGAAGCTAATTTTCAGCACAATATAAATTTTACGTTTTTCACAACATTTTGAAGACATACAGCTGCGGTCAAAATAATAGAAACAGGGTGTCATTCATGAATTGAAAGAAGATATTTCGAACAACTTTGCAAGTGGCCATCTTAAGTACCCGTAAGCAAAATCCGATCTCCTTGTGATCTCTTTGTGATATGCATTCTTTTAAACAATGGAAGTGGTTGTGGACTCTGGGCACTCAAATTAGTATTCCTAAATTTTCTTTTAACGTTTTCTACACTCGCTGCTATATTAAGCACTTTCTTTATTTCCGCAGCAGGCAAAAGCGGACTATGTATCGAAAGCCGTATCGAACAATTCACGTCCCGGAGGGACGTGGAAGACATTCGGCCTCGTGTTTTTCGTTTATTTGTGTATTTTATCGTATTCTAAACCATTTTCGCAGAACATCCAATAGAATTTAAAATTTCCTTAAAAATTTTACCTTGCGAAATGGAATTTTTAATAATTTCACTTTGCTCTTTCGTAAAATGCTATCCACGGCCCACTAAAAGGCAAAATCTTAAAGAAATCATTGGATTATTATACAAAAATAATGGAACTTACTTGTTACGATCAAATTTTATTAATAAAAGTAAATACCTAGTCTTGAGAAGAAAAGGTGTTGAGCACTGCTATTATTTTGACCGCTCGAAATTACACATTACTCAATATAATTGCAAACCTAGAAAGTACCGTTATTTTTTTGGAACAAAATGTCATGTGCTTATCTTGTGTACTTATCAAGTAACTATACTGTAAAATATTGGAAGAAAAAAAACGTCAGTTGTTCGAAATTTCTTCTTTCAATTCATGAATGACACCCTGTTTCTATTATTTTGACCGCAACTGTATTTCTGTTTGATATCCATAAACAAACATGACAATGACAATTTTCTGTCTAAGTTTTCATTTTGAGTACTCGAAAACATTAACATTTTCACATATTTGTTAAAACTAATGGAGTTTCAACTCTATATTGGGCCCATACTAGTTACATGATTTTTATACAATTCTTCAGCCAAGGCATATCAAGTCGAAAAGATTTCGTTCGATATATTTTCAACAGAAAATATTCCAATCAAATCTATAACAAAACCTTGTTCTTAAATATGTTTAGAAGCACAATTTCAAACACGGCCAGCGTTAGCTTGTATACTGTATGCACAAATATTTAACAAATCACAAAAAAAAAATATTAATCTGGCTTTTATCAATCAATAGCCACAAATCTGTGTGCATGTTATCACATGCACGAGTACAAGTTTAAACGACATTTTGCTGTAACTCTTTTGAGTATGTTATGGTCGCATATTGAGCTCGAAATTACATTTCATTGAATTATAATTTATTTTAAGAAAATGCATGTGGTCACATGCATAGATATGAATTTCAGAAAAATCACCCTACAAATTTTATCTACAAGTTATTTTAGAGTTTGGGTGTTGCTTCGTACCTACATTTTTTTAGCTGAAACTCATTTTTAAAAAATGCATGTGGTCACATGCAGAGGAGTTTAAAAGGAAAATCACGTAACAATTTTTTTTAAATTGTTTCGGGTGTTGTTTTCTAATAAAAAATGGTTCATTATTTCATATCAATTCTCGTTATTATTTTTTTTTTTTTTAAGTTTCCATCAAATCAATATTATAAAGTTACCACTAAATACAGAAAATTGTGAAAAATGTTGGTCCTTCTTGTCTTAATCTTATCATATGCTTGTCGACACAGTTTCTCATTTCCCACGGTATCTTTTTCTCTTCAGCCACTAACGAAATATCTTCGTTCACCCTATAGGATTGCACTGATTTCATCATCACAATTGCTTTTGTTTGTATAAGTTTTCAATTAAGAACTCAAGACAAGTGAATGTGGTGGATAGATTAAAGAAAGGATAAACTAGAAGAAAAACGCTTAGTATAAGCAGCATTGTGGAAAAAAATCTCAAAGAATATTAAAAACTGAACAAAAGAAATAAATTAGCCTTTCATGATATCACAGTATTAAATCTTTTTCGATTAGGTGTACAAACTTTTTAACGAGAAAAAGTTTAACCCACACTAAAGAGTTTTTACTGCCACTTCTCTTATAAAATTGAAAACAAAAGAATTTTAGTTGAATAAGAATTGATCTTTTAAACGCATATATTTATCTCAGATTAGTGAAGTGACAAAATCACTTACTAACGATGAACAGATGCTATAATGAAATGAGAAATATTAGTATTTTGATGGTAATTTGTTAGAAAATATTGTTTATACTTATATTAAGTTGATAAGTTACCAAATAGAAAAATTGGGAAATCAAAGAACTTAGTTAAAGAATTGTCTTCAGACCTGACACCAAGCTTTTAAGAAAATACGCTGAACAATCATCAGCCACATTTGATGAATATGGTGGCGGCTAGGTAAAATGGTACAACTCTAGATGGTCTATTTAGAGAATAGACAAGAGGAAATGGAGGTCTCATTAGAATTAGAAAACGTTGATTGCAAAAATCGAGCAAAATGCATATATTTTTTTTTACGAAAAAAAAGTGAAAGCTAAAAGAAAAGTTTAAATTCAGCAAGATAACATCAAAATTAAAATTATAAAAATTAATTTCTGATAAGAAACGATCTGAGATATAAAGAAATATAAACGAAAACGTATTGTAATTAAAACAGCGGACAGATTTCCATCCGAATGAATTGTGTTTCGATCAACCAAATACGATTCGCATTATCGTGGAGCAAATACGTTAGAGTCAGGTTTCGTCAAACTGCATCTGCTGAAACATTACTTCAAATAGCATTTACCGAAATTGCATTTTGGTATATGTTAAACAGACTAAGTGCAGCATCCAAGAGCATTAACCTCAAATCGTGGCATTTAATAGACTTTCAGAACTCAGAGAACCCAAAAGAGTCTGGGCAGCAAAAGAGAAAGGAAACCAGACCATAAGCGCTAAAGACGCAAGGCAAGAAACCCTCTCGGAATGGCAAGAAACATATTCTTCGGGGGCCAGCAGCGGATGGACAGTAAGACTGATCCTTTGCATAAGAAAACTTTGAAGAGTGAATACTCACTCACTTTTAATCGGGCCATGGATATTTGCAGATACACCTACACCGCAGGGGCAAAACATAGCACTCTTTCTGTATATATGAAGACGCTAATGAAGATGATGCAGACCATACCTTCTTCAACTGCAGCCTCTGGGAAAACGAACGCGCATCCTTACAGACAGTAGTCGGCCGGTGCTCCAATGACAATGTGATAGAAAGAATACTACAGAGCAAAGGAAACTAAAATGCAGTGGCAGGGTATGCTGAGAACGTTTTCAGAAGAAAAACATGCGTGATCTGGACGCAGAAGATAAAATACGGGCCCTACTCCAAAACAAAGATAACGCTGTCTCAGGGTAATTAAAAGCTCCAAAGAGAGGGTAAGGTTTCTTAGTGAAAAGTTGTTCCCCTTTGTAGCTCAGTGCATTGAGCATTTTTTCACTACTTCAATCGCGAAAAAAGTTAACTTTCAGCAAAGATCTAGTAAATTTTGCTTATTCAGAAGCTGTAAGTCTGAAAATCAACATTGCAAAAATTAAAAAAGCTTGTCCATTTTCCCACTTAGTGCTAGCAAGAATACGATGATAGGCAAATCCAACACAGAAGAAGTAAAATCAACAAAGCGAAAGACAACTTTGCTCAACTTCTGCGTTCCTCTTAACACAGCGAAGCTCAAAATCTTTGAGTCAAATGTGAAGCCCAATAGTACCAGTAGTACTCACAACAATTGTCTTCACCGAATTCTGAAAATTTGTTAATCCGCGACCATTCCCAAAATCGAATGATGACGTCTGCCGACATGTATTGAAGTTGAATTCTCAGGGTAGCAGCAGTAACATAGCTTGAGGTGGGTCCGAAGGGGACCGTCGCCCCGGGCACATAGGTTTAGGGGTGCAAAATGGTCCTGGTAAAATTATATTATTTATTTTGATCAATAACTTTGAAATTTCAGTCAATTTGATGGACCTTTTAAGTGGTGGAATGGATTTTTATTTTTTTAATGTCCCAGGCGCTAAATGTTAACCCTACTCCACTGGGAAGCAATAAACGCGACCGTTTTAAGTCAAGTTTCAAGGGAAGTTTTGAAGAAAATTGAAGGCACTTGCTACAGATTGTATACACATGTTGGAAGAGTTTTGCGGTGTTGCTATGTATGCTACGTGAGAAGTTAAAGGATTCAAGATAAGATCATTGAGCGTTTTTGTTTATTTTCTCTTTTAATAAAATTCTCATATTTTTTTTAAGTCTTCATTGAATCAGCAACTGTAATGCTTTGTAATGGAATAACTAATCGACAAGCGCTGTGCTCTATTATTGACGTATTTCTTACGTTTTTTCACAATAGATGTCTTTCTTAATTATGTATATTTAGTAAAAATAAATTTAATTGCCAAAGTTTTCATTTCCAAAAACAAAACAAAAGAAAAAGTTTGAACTTTACAAACTTTGACAGGAAAAATTAAGTTATTTACTTGGTAATAAATTTAGTTGAAGTTCAGTTCAGTGTTTTTTTTTTAACTTTTTCATCATCACAATATTTGGTTGCGTTTGTTAAAAGTTTTTTTGTTGTTGTTGTTGTTCAAAAGGTGTGTAAAACTGCAGGAAGTTAAACCGCTAAAGCCAAAATCAATTTTAAAATTAATTACACGCCATGGCAAATTGTTGTTGGCTGTCATGCTTAATTTGGACAAAGTATGGTAAAGGATTTGAGGAGTTAACGTTAAAGCAACACTTTTTGGCTTATTAAAATTTTAAGATTAAATAATATTTCAAAGAATTTAAGGGTATAATTTGTAATGGTAAAAGAGAGCAAATTTCATAATGAAATTAGTTTTTCATAGAAACTCATAAAGAGTGCAACAAATTTCTGCTGAATGTGCCGCATCATTATATTGAATTTCGACGAATAATAATTATATTTTTATAGTGAAAAACTGTGGCTATTCAGTATTCAATTTAAATTTCTAAAGATACAGCAGTTTATTAAAACAACGTACGCTCAACAACAAAAAATATCGGAAATTTCATGACTTTAAGCGTTAATAATAATACATAAAATTCGACAATTAAAAAATACAATATGCAATATTTTACACGGGCTCATACGCACTGAAGAAATTTCGGGGGTATAAGCCCCTAGAAGGGTTTTAAGCTAAAATTTGATTGAAATCTTCCATTGTAGGAATCGATTTATGATTATTACTGCATGGGTCGCCTGGGACGCTTACCCCCTCTCTCCTTGGTTTCACCTAACGACTTTAGAGTGGAATGTATTTAGCTGTTGAGTATTCACTAAGCTTATTGTCGATTTGCATTGACAATTGACGTTGGTAAACATTTGAGTTCAGAATTGAGTAAGCTTTGAAGTATAGACCTAAATACACCACGTATTTCAAGCCGGGTCACTGATCAAAATGGATATTCAAAAATTTCTTAGTCAAAGGCCAACTCTCAAGCACAACCCAAAGATGTGTATGACTGTAATCTTACACAAAAATCTTACCCTTCAAAATAGTATTATAAATTATACGAATGAGAGATAGTAAATGTATATACAAAAAATTTATTTGAAAAGATGTTAGTTTACTATTTTATGTGTAAGTCTACCGACAAAATAGGTAAATTTAACCGAAAACGACGGAAAAAACGCTCCACTCCTTCAAAATAGAAAATTATACCAATGGGTAAATTTATATTAAAAAAATTATCAAAAAAATTATTCGTTTACTATTTTGTGAGTAACTCTACCAACAAAAATGGTCAGTTTAACCGAAAAAGATTGTCAAAAATAGAAAATTTAACTGGTGGGAGGTGATAAGTTCATTTTGTTGCTTGTTTACTAAAAGAACTGTTAGTTTACTATATTGTAAGTAAACTAACTGAAAAAATATATTGCGCTACAAGATTTTTAATTAAAAAAAAACACGAAGCTGGTTTCATAACCATTCTTTTAGTTAACATACAAGAGAAATTGTATGGGAATCATTTCAACGCTAAATGTAAAACTTAAATTAGTTCAACACAATTTTTGTGCAAACAGGACCTAATATTATGTTAATGCATAGTTTTGTCGGTTAAAAATGTTCACATTATCAGCAATGAACAACTTCTTTTTTATCCTTGCGTGCTCTTATAATTATCGAAGTTAATAGAGAAATATTGAATGAAGGAAAAATAATAGAAATTCCAATAACTTTTTTTATTGCTTTTGTGGATATCTTACAAATTGTGTAGTTAATTTCGTAGAAAAAATTAAAATTTTCTTTTTGGTAAATTTAACCAACAATCGTGGTATAAATAACTACTATCCTTGTAACGGTAACAACTATTTTGGTTATTTGAACCATTTTTTTTTTTTTTTTTTTTTGTTAACTTATCAGATTTTATTTTAATTAATTTTATTCAGTATATTCTACCTAATGAAATCGGTTATTTGAAGATTTCATACATTTAGAAAAATAGTAAGCTCACCCTTTTTTTTTTTTGGTTAATTTTTCTTATCTTTTTTTTTTGTATAATTATAGTTATAATATCATATGTAGAGCCATTTTATGATAGTTTTCTTTGTCTAGCTAAAAAGAAAGAAAGATTTTTTTACGAAATTTGACACAGCTCTCTACTCCTTGGCCCCCTGCAGGCAAATCCGGCGCATGGGGGTTTGATTTCACCTACTCAGTAACTTTTTTTCATATATTACATATTTGAATCGATAGTCTGATGAAGGGAACTGAGTTTATAAAAAAATCGTTTTTTTTTTGCGCTAACAGAAACATGGACAGTAGAAAAACGAAATTCAGCCTCTTACAGATGAGAATGAGCTTACAAAATATGAGTATGGAAAATAAGACAAGGCACAATCGCAGCAGTAGACTTCTCTTGAAGAATCGAAGCCGAATAAGGCCAAATTAAATCGGTGGGCAAGCAAGTTGATGGGAACTGTTTTGTCAGAAGTTAAGGATTTTCTCGTCAAGAATAGATTGATAATCGGCAAATATTATTCAGAGCTGTTGAATTGATTCCAGGCTGATTAAATAGAAAAAATAAAGCATTTGGTGAAGAAAAATTGCTCTTCCAACCGGACAACAACCGGCACACAAGCGCGTTACCAAAACTATATTAATTGCTTTACGGTTTGATTGCTCATCTACTATATTCTCCAGATCTCACTAACTGTGCCTGGTAAACTATCAAAACTTGAAAAAATAGCTCGGTGAAAGGAGGTTTGACTAAAATGAGTAGCTCATTACTGAAACGGTGACATATTATTTAGAGGACCTCAACATATCGTATTGTGCTGGAGGCAATAAAAAATTGGAAAATTTTAGAGAGAAGGAGAAATGAAATGAATTTTGTTAAAAAAAAATTATGTTTTCTTGACTAGACCGCCTTCGCACATACGCACATTAATAAAAACATCATCTAACGAAAGGATATATTTTCTCATTTTATTTATAGATTCCGCTCACATAATTCACAGATTGATTGCAAAAACAATTTTTTGTGATTACTTAAACAAGCTTAACTGTAAAGGAATATAAATCAAATCATGTCGTCTGCTACAATTTTCAGCGCCATAACGTATTATCTACAAATTTTATACAATTTCTGTTTTTCTTTTTTTGTTTCTTTTTTTTAAGAAAAGGAGGCAAAAAACACACAGCAACATTACAACGCTGTTATTTCACGTCGACTGTCTATTGGGAGTCATTTGTTATACATTTTTGTAGTCTCAGATTTATAAAAAGGAAATCATATAAACGTTAAGCCATTAGAAAAAAAAATACAAACGATACATAAAAAGAAAACATCAATAAACTGTGCAGAAAATTGCTTAAAAGATAGAAATCCATAAATTACTATTATGATTTTGAAACGGCCGTAGACATACGGCAGGAAATTGAGCAATTTAATCAAAAGAACAAAACTAGCGAAACTGAGTTAGATAAAGAGAAAGTTTTCATGAAACTTTTGACTTTTTGCTATTAAATTTACGCGATGTCAAGTCATAGCCATTACCAAGCGAACTTGGGTTTTTGTTGAGAATATTCATTGAATATAAAAATGAAGTATGATGTAATGGAACAAAATTTAATATAGGATTTCTGATTCAGTTTTTCGCAAGAATATAAGCATTTAAGTCAAATGTATGAGCATATTTTTAAGCTTTAAAGTATTTTCAATCAAGACACTTTTTAGATAAGATAATTTATTTTTTTTACTAAAAATTTTAATCTCAAATAAGAAAAGCACTTCAGCAAAAAATAGCATTAAACTGTGATACACCCACTGTGATTTACACTTTAATTTCTGTTTCGTTATGTAGCCTTTAATTAGAAGCTTTCTCGACAGAAAAACAAAATTACATCAGCAAAAAATAAAATGACATTGAAGCTCACCACGGGAGATGAGCTTCACTCGTTCACAAAAAGGAAAAAATGTAAAAAATATCTTAACTACATTAAAAATCACTCATACGTCCCTAGACGCAAATAACACTAGTTTACACTCAAAATGTTCCATTAATATGAAGTTACTTTTCTTATGTAGACTTTCCTGCTGAGTTCGAAAATGAAAATGAAAATTTTTTGAATGGTACAGTTTTCGAGATATTGTGGTTTTTTCACTTTTTCGACCTCTTTTCACTTTGAAACTCATATCTTGAGCTACAAATGCCCAATTTCCTTTTTCTTGATGTCATATTAAAGATAATAAAATGACAAATAAACGTGTGTAATTATATTTCTTATTAAAAAAGTTTTTCAAAAGATATAGATGAAAATAGTCCAGATCTTAAGAAAAATCAAATTTTACATTTGATTCTGTGGCCACGAAAAAATAGAAATAAAATAAAAAAAAATAATTTTACTTTTTGCACGTAGAGTTGATACTTTTACGCAAATATTAAAATATTCCACAAGAAAATCGACTGTAAAATAACAACGTTAGAAGCGATTGAATGAATGAATCCAAATTCGACATTTTATGAATATATTAATTTTTTCGACAATTTGTTGAGCCTAATCGTTACAAAAAGATTTTTCTCATGTACCTTTGATAAGAGGATACTTTTCTTATGTACTTTTTCCTGCTGAATTCGGAAATGAAAATGAAAATTTTTTGAATGGTACAGCTTTCGAGATATTGTGGTTTTTTCTCTTTTTCGACCTCTTTTCACTTTAAAATTCATATCTAAGCTAGAAATGTCCAATTTCCTCGTTCTTAGTGTCAAATTAAAGATAATAAAATGGTTAACAAACGTGTGTAATTATATATCTCATTAAAAAAGTGGTTCAAAAGATATAGATGAAAACAGGACAGATTTTAAGAAAAATCAAATTTTACATTTAATTCTGTGGCCACGAAAAAATAGAAATATAATAAAAAAAAATAATTTTACTTTTTACACATAGACCTGATGCTTTTTATCATCTTTAATATGACATCAAGAAAAAGGAAATTGGGCATTTGTAGCTCAAGATATGAGTTTCAAAGTGAAAAGATGTCGAAAAAGTGAAAAAACCACAATATCTCGAAAACTGTACCATTCAAAAAATTTTCATTTTCAGTTTCGAACTCAGCAGGAAAATCTACATAAGAAAGGTAAACTCAGATCAATGGAACAGAAAAAAAAAATCATTTTGTAAACTAGTGTAATTCGACAAAACGAAAAAAAAAAATATGAAAAATTAGAAATGTTTTCTTAATAAAAATAGAAATAAACAGCACTATGCACTCTAGCACAAACCCACACCTACACGCTTAGCGCACTTCCTAAATTTATTTCAAATAACTGGGGAAAAATAATACTCCATTAAAGCCAATGGCGCGTAAGAGATTTTCGTAGATCTTAACAGTGAAGCTAAGAAAAATTGAAAAAGTACCACAAGGTACATAGCAGCAGAGGAAACTCAGCATCGTGTCACAGTTTGCTAGCGACTTTTGCACATTTCTCACATTTTTATTTACAAACATAAATATGAATGTTTTGTGTATTTTAATACAAAACACAAAACACTTCAGCAACAGTGTTGTGTTTAATTGTTTACGTGACATGTATTCGTAGAAGTTTACTTTGCGAAACTCACATTTGATTTCATGCTTGTGTATCGAAGGGCAATTGAGCTGTTTCAAATTCTAATATTCAATTAAATTGTACTTGAAAATATTACATTTCTGAAGAGAAGGTGATGAACTGAATTGGGCTTGATTTTTAAATTTCGAATCGATTTTACTGGTCGAAGTAAGTCTGATAAAAAACCTTAATGATTGAGGTCTATGACGATGTGCGGTGCTAATTTTTTACAAAGATATCCAGAAATGTCAATATTTATGTCATCCACAATGTGTGGATTAAAGTTTTAGTCAACCATGAATCCAAAAAAATTAGACTGTCTCCATACTGTATTGTCTCGGTGATAAAACCAGCAGCCAACCATGAAGGGGCTATTTCATTGTCCATTCAGCAACTTATTTGTGTCTGGCCTTTAACACTTTCTGCATATTCTACACAAACGTGTAAAAAGCTTCATAACATGTACTTAGTCTCAATCCTACCATGTAATGTGAGCTTATTAAAACTTACCCAGTAAACATTTTCAGTCGCTGAAATCGTCTAAGCAATGATTTTGATCGCACTCTAGGTCTTATTCTGACGCCAAAAGATATTGTGTTTGGGCGAAACTGTCCGTGAATAGCAATTCGCATATCAATCTCTAAGGTGTCATGCGATTGCTTTTGAAGACGGTTTATAGTTAGTAATGGAAAATTAATACACAACTAGACTTAATCAGTTGCCCAATATTAACACCGTTGTTCGTTTATAACTAACCAAAGCGAAGTAGTGGAAACTGCTTTCAAAGACAGCAAGTTCAAAGTGCGTCTTAAAAAAAATTTTTACTGGGGTTTGAACCTATGCATCCCGTGATATCGCACCGTCAGAACAAGAGGACCGCATCTCAAAATTTTAAGTTTCGAGAAAATTGAGATTAAAGAAATCTAAAATTTTGCACTGAATTTGAAGACAGCCATATTTATAGCTATGACAGTCTTGAACTGAAATACTACAAAGTTATCTCACAAATCTATAGGGTAACATTGGCATATTTGGGAATGTGGCAGTGTTGCAATTATTTTGATTGAAAATATTTTTGGAATATAAGAACTATACTGCCTTGTTTTAATTTGCTACTGTAAAAACTTAAAAGGAAAATATTTTAAAATATCTTTTTCGACTTAAAGCTTTATTGTTTTATTTGTTTTTTCTTTTTTTTAACAGCAAAATATTAATATTTTAAAATGAGGCGGTGTTGTTTTTTTAATAAAAAATACAGTACAAAATATCTCTTATCTAAAAATGTATTTTAGAAGTTATTAATTCAGCTAGAAATATGGGGGCAAGACTTAAATTAAGAACACTTAATGAGCTATACGGTGGTATGCATAACTCAAAAGCTCGTTATTTTGATCTGCGGCCCTTTTGTTATGACGGTGCGATATGCATGTTAACAACATCAGTCAATTTCATTATTATTTTAATTATCTTTCAAAAAAAAACTCCATTTTTCATTTTGGCAGAAAACTAATGTGGCTTTGATCTCCCCTAAATTAATAATAAAAGTACAGAACACTGCCATAACGCAGGAAGGTTCAAATCTGATCGGTGACATATAAAAAATGTAATTAAGTTCTCTTTGAAAAGAAACGCAATGCAACTAAATGAGCTTCCGTCAATATCTCTACGGCAGCTTATTTTTATATGCTTCCAAAAATGTGCTTCTACTTAGCATTCAAGGAAGTCCGAAGCTTTCAAAGATATGCATCAGCGCAATGACATCCTATGTTAAAAAGATATGCAGCGAGAATGGCATTGGAAGCAGTTTTCTGCTTCACTAGAAGCACATACAAAGCGCTTTGTAAGCGCTGCCGTTTCCCATTGGGAATATTTATGTCGTAAATGAATGTACATAACAAATAATACAAAAGTAATATCGAATTATAATGCATTGAGATATATTAAATTTAAAAATATTCCAATTTATGTCTACAAGAAAATTTATAAATTCATTCAATGGAATCAAATAGAGAAGAGTCGCCAAATAAATACATTGGTGATACAAAATCAATTAATTTTATATGTTTTGTTTTTAATCTTTCTAAAGATGGTTGAGAGATTCGCTTATAAATCACACTTAAACTTATAAAACTCTTCTACTTAGAAGAGTTTTAAATTCAACGTCATATATATGTTCACTGGGTTGTGTGTTGTTTGTCATTGTTGATGTCAATGTCGTTTATATTGTTGTTGCTCTTTTTAATGTAGATTCTGTGGTTGTTCTTGTTTTTGTTAACGTCTGCGTTTTGTTTTTGTTTTTGAATTTTTTTTGCCTTTTTCGATTACACCGAATACACGCGCTTAAGTATGAGAAAATGCGTAGGCACTTGTGCATGTGTCTGGTTTATCATACCGGTGTATTTTAACCGTTAGGTAGGTGGATGTTTGAATGTGCGCGTGTTTCTTCTCAGTAACAGTACGTAAAGATCAGAAGAAACAATTTAAAAAGTAAAAAGAAAAATTAATTTGTTATTAAGGTAGAAATTATTTATAAAAATTTCTTGGTATTATTTTTGTTTCTTCATTTTATTGATTCTATGTTCGCACATGTGTTGGTGTAATAAAGACACGTGTACTATAGAACACGCGCAATAATTATTGACTGCAAAATTCTAAGAATATAAGAAAATTTAATTTCTATTTTCAAATTGGTGCAATATTGCATACTTTTAGGCAACTTTAAGTAAAAATTGCCTAAAGACTTATCTTTTAAAATTTGCCATAATTGTGGTTTATGAATGCGTTAAAGTATGCAATTCAATTAGCTATAGCTAACGTTTTTCGTTTGTAGTGAAAAATCGTTACCTTGGAAAAGCACCGTTTTAGGCCAACGCTAGGATTGAATTAATCGTTTGTGAAGGATTTTAAATGAATAAAGGATACCTTAGTAGCTTTACTCGCCTTTGCTCCGTTGTGACGTGAGAATTTGTAAAAAAAAAATTATGGTCTATTTTATGTTGGAACTTCGTTATAAATCAATTATTATCTTTATGAATTTCGATTCGTCTCTAAGTGCTTAAAAATTGTAAAGATAGACATTTCCATTCACAACAACGACACAGATTAAATTTGTCTTAATTTTTCCTATTACTATTATGAATTTATTATTAAAGATTAATATTTTTATTATTATTGATAGTACGCACTTAACATCGCTACTTTAAGTATAAGCATTAAATAATATTTACTGTATTTAAAAATAATCAATTTACTTTAATTAGCATTCGAAAAAATAAGTAAAAGGCACCTCAAGTGACAGCTGATCGAGATGTGATTTGTCTGAATGCATACGACAATCGTCATAGAAACAACAAGAAACCAAGGTCTCGGTAAAAAATTGCATTTACTAATGTATACCTCTCTTCGTTGCTCGTCTTATCAGCTATACATCGGAGTGCAGCGTGCTCACGAGAGTAACTAAGGCAATGGCATATTTGAGCAAAGAGAGCCTGCTAAGATCTGACAGCTGGTTTCAATAACTGCACGTCGGAGTACAACGTTCTCACGGGGGAGATAGGTGGGCAGAGCAAGAGTCTCACCACTTCGTTAACATATAGTCAATGAGCGAAGATTTCAATATCAAAAGTAACCTAGACAGAAGTAGCACCAGTAACCATGAGTAAGCCCCTACTACTGGACACAAAAAATCCACCGATAATAATCTATACACATATATAATCTGATATTTAATGTCCAGGGTGTGTGTGTGTGTGTTATTTATAGACTCCTAAGCCTTCAACCGATCGCCGAAAAATTTAGTACTTATGTACATATTGGCATTTCCATGGGTCCCGTGCGACCGTCAATCACACTTTAAGTCAAAAAAAAGTCAAAATAAAACGGATTTTTATTTTGACAATAGGCTTAACTTATAGCTCCTAATTAGCTTTATAATTGGTGCTAAGGTTGAATTTGGGCAATTTTTCGTTTTCAAGATAATTGCAAAAAACCAAGGTGTCGCACGGGACAAAAAATTCCGTTTTCGTGGATATAGCCATATGCATCTTATGGTTTGTGGAACGTCCTTAGCATAGCATTTTTTGGAAAAAAATGGGCAATATCACTCCCCCATATCAGAGAAAATTAAAATTCATCTTATCTCATCGACTAATTGACACAGATGAATGAGACTTGGTACATATATAAAAAGTACGAGCAAATGTAAGTTACAATAATATAAATGGGCGGTGCCACACCTCCTATTATAGAACTACAAATTTGTTATGTCTCAGCAAATATTTGTCATAAATGCATAAAATTTTGTACACGTGTTTTTTATGGTTTGTGGAAGGTCCTTAAATTCATCTTATCTCATCAACTATTTGACGCAGCTTACTTAGACTTGGTACATACACATATAAAACGTACGACCAAAAGTAAGTTTCAATGAAATACTGGGTGGTTCCACGCCTCCTATATGAGAAAAAACTAACATTTTTTATGTACATATCTCAGCAATTATATGACACAGATGTATAAGATTTCGTACATATGTTTCTTAATGTTTGTGAAAGGTTCTTAGCATACAGTAAAAAATTAGAATTCATCATATCTGCTGAACTATTTCACGCAGATCGGTGAGACTTGGTTCATACCTATGTAGGTATATAAAAGGTTTGGGGAAACGTAAGTTTTAAATGAAAATTTGGTTGATGACATGTGAGGAAAAACAACACAGACATAAGTTTTGAGTGAAAGTTCTTTTTTATTTCTGAGCTTATTTCTTATGTGGACTCATTTATCGCCAATATTTTATCTTTGCAATTTAACCGAAAAATTCCTACTTCACTTCTAATCGAAAGTCAGTTTGAAAAAGCAACATAGGTACTATGCTTCAAAAAATAATTAAAGTTCGTTTGAAAAAATCTCAGATGACCGTTAGCTTAACAAAACCATTCTTTGGCAGTAAGCAAATTTTATATTTTTTCATTATTCTAAAAACTTCTTTCAAATCGTTGCCAATTCCCAAGCTAATATTCATGCACAGACTTCACATACTGATGAAAACTTAAAGTATGGTCAAAGAATGTCAATGATTTGGGTACAAGTGCCATTCTATGAAACTTATAGCTAACTTCAAAGCAAACTTGACTTTAAAAAGATTGCCTACATTTGGGCAAAAAATAAATAACTGCGATAGACAGCTACTTACACATATTTTAACTAAAATACAGAAAGTTTTATAATTTATATAGGATGATTTTAAATCTTCTTTGAAAAAAGTTGTGAAATTTCAACAATGCCTTAATAATTAACAACAGCATCAAGATAACAAAGTTACGAAAAAAATATGTTTTTCACTCCCATGTGACTTTTCAGTACGCCTTTTAAGCAACCTTTACTAGGAAAAATCCTTTGTTTTGTTTTTTGTGGTTGCTATTATTTAGCCTACTTTTTATGTAGCGCTACTTTGATGTTTTCACTAGTGGCATTTAATGTGTTTTTAATGTACTAAAAAGCTCTGACAGGTTGTCATTCAAAGAGAAGGAAACACGCGATTCGTACGCGTTGCTGCAGGTAGACAGACAATATAAAAAATAACAAAAAATTAAGTAATAAAATGACAAAAGAAAACATTGTCTGTTTAAATTTAAGTAAAATATGGGCATTTCCACGAAAACGGAAGGTTTTGTCACGTGCTACACCTTGATTTTTTGCAATTATCTTGAAAACTAAAAAATGCCCAAATTCAACCTTAGCACCAATTATAAAGTTAATTAGGAGCTATAAGTTAAACCTATTGTCAAAATAAAAATCCGTTTTATTTTGACTTTTTTTTTTGCTTTAAATGTATTCGACGGTCGAGCGGGACCCATGGAAATGCCCATATACTAAAAAAAAAAAATATTGGTGATAGAAAGGTTAAACAGCTTGAGTTGACTTAACACAAATGGATTTAAGGTCAGTATTTGGGTTAATATTTCTTATAAATTTTTGCCCAATTTTTTAGTAATTATTTTGGACCTAATAACACAAAAAAAAACGTCAAGCAAATTTAGCCATGAGCAAATGCTTCAGCTTCAATTTCATTTGTCTAAAGTGAACTTAGGAGGTTATTTCATTTTGCCATAATTATAATAAATAAAGCGTAAGTCATAAAAAAAGCAATAAAACAGAATTTGAATTGTTAAAAGTCGTACTTTTATGTAGAGCAAAAAATGATTGATGTATTAAAAAAAAAAAAAAACGCTGCATACTTTTCTGCTTACATTATGCCTCATTCTTGTTATGCATTTAAAACAGATCGAACATTTTTCATTTTCATTTATTTTTTCGCTAAACAAATAAAATTAGGTCAGTACCTTTGAAAATTAAAAAAAAATCATTTAATTTATTTCGTTTACTTTAGGGAAATTTTATATTAAAAAGGTGCAAGGCCAGAAGCGGAAAAAAAATCAAACACAAAGAGAACAAGTAAGTGATTTTACGTAGCTGTAGCAGTCAGGAAAATTTTATGATGCTCGGCTCGTTATATTCTCGTGGGTGATTGTAAAATGTGAAAAATAGCGTCAGTCAAAAATAAGTACACGAAAAATAAATTCTGCACTTTGGTGTTGTGGTAATTATTCTTGTTTGCTTTTTGCCATTGCTCTTGAATAGATGTTGAATGTTGAAAAAATATTTCTATCATCATCATCATCTAATTGTACTTTGTAGCGCCATTTCAGCTTAATGGAGTTTTTTTTCGAGGGAGTATTAGACCACACTCAAAGTTTCACTCAAAAAATATATGCAATTGAACGGAGTTTGATCTATCGGCTGAATGAACTTTTGAGTTTGTAGAGTCCCTTATTAACAGTTTTTGACGCGACCTCTTTTGATTAGATGAGCATATATACATTTCAGGATTCCAGTTCCACGAAAAAATATTTTAGATTGAAAACTCACATTTTCAGACCAAAAGTTAGTAACGAAAGTGAAGCAAATCTCTAAGCGGAATCCCAACATATGGCGGCTAGAGCTAGTACTTTGAAATCTACTGTACACAAAATAATGAAAAACAGTAACTTGAAGATTTCAAAACGTACCAAATCGTTTTAATAGATTAAAAGCGAGCCTTAAAGTTATATGATGACAACCTAACTTAATTTGACGGTTGCATTATAGAAGACAAAACATAAGTTAGGGCCAAACGGCTACCTGGGCACGAGCCTTATACTTCAAAAAAGAAGGGAAAGTTACAAAGAAGAGAGGAAACTCACGAAATTTCCGAACGTTTCATTGACGAAACACGACTTTTGCCATTTATTCGAACACATGAGGTTACTGTGATGCTCTGGACCGATTTAGCAATATCTCCTTAATCAAAAGGCAACATGGAGTGGTGCAAATGCAAAAAGATAAATTTTTCTTACCAAAAAGGAAAGCAAATCCACCTAATTTCACAGAGCTTCAAGTAATTGAGAACTATTGGGCTCCAGAGAAAAGAGATATTCGAAAGAGTAATAAGGCTGTTGAAAATTTACAGGATTTCAGAAATAAATGGCGAAGATCGTACGGTCTTGTCGACAAAACAACTGCACAAAACTTAATGCAGGCACTTATAAAACAAGTAAAAAAGTTTTACAGAAAATAAATATTTGTCAATAATTCGTAGGCTATTTATGTTATGTATTCATAAAAAAATTTAAAAGGTTAAATTTATTTCGTATTTTTATATATTACTGAAACACAACGATCCAATTTTTTCTGGGACAGTACTTATAAAAAATTAGCAAAATTAAAAGATTTTGCTTTGGCAAAAAATAAATACTCAATATATGTATGTGTTACCGGCCAAATTCGTTTTAGGACCAACTAGTTACCGTTAAGCCTAAAGATATGCAATGAAATCTTAAGCACGGTGGCTAGTGAAAACTGAGGCAGTAGCGAGTGAGACAATAAAACTTATCAAATTTATTGAATATCTAGCAAGTGCCGCGGCTCGGGATTTACATCCTCCCATATGACCAATACCAGCTTCGCGGCGGTCTTCAGTCGCGGTTCAGTCTATAACATGTCCAACACCGGCTTCGTAGAGCTTTTGTGTTAAAATTAAATTGCATACTTTTAGGCATTCAAATTAACTAGTTTGGCCTAGGAAAAACTAGTTTAGGGGACGTTCAAGTATTACGTAACGCAATTTTTGAAGATTTTTGACCCCCCCCCCCTCCCCCATGTAACGCACCGTAACGTTTTCCTCATATTGTTATTAAATAAAAAATCACACATAATGTAATACACATTTGCTTAAGTTTAAAATATGTTAAAATGGCGAAAAATGAGACGAAAATATTTTATTAAAATGATAAAAGTTGATGGGATCTAAAACAGCTACAGCAATAAATGATAAAAGTAGGAAATCTTTCTACGCTTATACCTGAGATTTTGGTTAACCAATCTCGAAGATGATAGTTTAAGGACATTCTGCTCGTTGAGTGCTTTATTGAGATGTATCATTTATTGCTATAGCTTATCTAGATCCCGTCAACTTTTATCATTTTAATAAAATGTTTTGGCTGTAGCTATTCAATAAACATACACATTAAGAAAGAGTAGAGTTTCATTACACACACCTAATTTCAAATAACCACCCGCTAAAGTAGTTTCACTTCAAAAACAATGTTATGTAACGCGTTGTTGGAACCCCCCCCCCCCCCTCCCCCGTAACGCATCGTAACGTTTTGCAAGACCCCCCCTCCGCCTCTAATTGCGTTACGTAATACTTGAACGCCCTCTTATCCTAAAAACTAGTTTGACCTAGGAAAAACCAGTTTATCCTAAAAACTAATTTGGCCGGTAGCATATGCAAATATTCCATTATTTATTTAAATGAGCGGTGACTAGAAGCAGGAAAAAATACTAAAAAAAACAAAGAGCCAATATTTTCGGGCCAGTCCTCACTATATAATTAATAATTCCTGTGTTTCATTATATTGAGTTAACTTTTTAAATCATAAGCAAAAACAAACATTTTAACAGTTATTTTTTTGCAAGAAATTGACCTTGAAACAATCGAAATTAAATATTTTTAAGTTAAGTTATGCTGTTTAAGCACTCACTTAACCAACAAAAACCCAACTAAGATTTTATTACATTGACTACGGTTAACTTTTTCCCTATGTACTGAAATAAATTTAAAAATTTAATATACCACTGACAGGAATCGCACTAACCTTATCACCTTAAACGATAATTAATTCTATGCACAATTGTAATGAAAACAAAAGCAAAGTATTTACAATGATATTCAATATTATCTACTTTAACACCTGATAATAAAAAATATAAGCTTACAAACAACAACTTAGAAATAGCAATAAAGTATGAGCACAAAGTCCTTTATTCAGGGCACCCGATGGCATTTACTCTTAATATTGGCATGTCAATGAGTTTTAGTTTTTTGTTGTGTTTTATTATTGTTGTATTTGCCGTAGTTGTTGCAATTGTTGTAGTTGATAGACTGACTAGCAGCGACTTGGGGTTACGCAAGAGCAAAGCAGACCAAAAAATAAAAACAAAATAAGTGAAAAAAAAAAACTTTTAAAGTTTTTGTCCTTTGTTTGTCTTGATGACCAAGTAGGAAAAAAGTTTCAGTAGCAGTAGATTTGTGGCAAGCGAGCGATATAAAAGAGGATTGTATTATACAGGTATATGATATTCAAAATAAATGCTTGAAATACCAAAATCTCAGCAATAAAATACTCTGCACATATTTGGCTTTATGCAATTGTTGTAAAATTTTAGCTTTTGCAAGTTAAAGCTTAATAGCTAAGAAGACTAGTAGCTGTAGTAGCTAAACTGTCATTTGAATATTTTTGTCCAGTGCTCTTCGAGTAACTTAAGCATTTAAGCTTTTAAGACATTTTTAAATATGCTGCGCCAACTTGACTAGTTCCACGTATTCTTCGTCTAGTGCTTCTTTGATTACCCAGTTTTATTATTATTCAGTCAAACAAAAAACAATTGAAATTAGTAGAGGTATTATTTTTGGCTATGTCTTACATTTTTTATTAAGAGGGTATTTATCCACTACACCATATACTGCCTGGTTTGAATATGCATACCAATATTGAGTTGGGCAACATTTATTTAAATATCTCTTTTTGTGGCGTTTTGAAGCTAATGCTTATATGAGAAGTGACACACCGTCTTTTGGAAACGACGCCAATATTTTGTCTAATGCTGGACCGAATAATTTCTTGCATTTGTGCAAAATTTGGTTTCATTACTTCAAATAATTCTCTCAGTATAGCATTGCTACGCCCACTTGTAGAAATTCGCAAAGTTCCTTTTCAGAGCTATTCACAACCATAACCTCAACATTTCTCTTAGTATAGCATCGCAGTGGCAAATTGATGAAGTACTTTGATTTTTCATGTATGAAAAGCTATACCCTTTGTGTTGAAATTAATAAATAGGAAATGAAATTGTTACTGTGATATTTTGTTTATTTGCTTGCTGGCTACCTGCATTGTATATGGAGCTGTAGGCAGTCTGTCTGTTTGCTGTCTGATTTGCATATGGAGATGTAAGGGGTCTTGCCTGTTAGCTGCATACTTTGTATGTGGAGATGTAGGCAACTCGGTAAACTATACAGGCACTTAGTAAGATATTTGACTTTCTCTTGCTACACATTGTATATAGAGATGTAGGCAAGCTGCCTACAAAGCGGCCATCCCTTTGTAAAAAGACTTTACAGTTGTGACTGGAGTTGTGAGCATTACTGCCTACAACGAATATAACTATTCATCGATGTTGTGTATCACATATATGCCGCTGCGATTATGAAGTTTTTGCTTGTATGGGAGGTGACACTCTCTTTTTGTCGATAAAGTATTTGTGAGAATATTGGTTGCGCTTCATCAAATAACTCTCTCAATATAGCGCTTAAAATATTTTATTTGTATGGGCGGCAGGCGTGTCCGTGAAGCGGATTAGCATATTTTTAATCCCAAGAGCCTTGTTTAAGGTTTCAGCCTGCATTTCGAATTTTATTCATTTAGTTTGCTTAGTTTTCTCGTAATCGTGATATCCACGAGCAGACAGATAGACGGACATGCCTAAATCGACTTGTCTTATTTATATATAATATAATATAGTACATAAATGTTCTATGCCTGCCACGCCTCTTTCTATGCTTTACAAATGGAATGACAAAGTGAATATACAGTTATTATAGCTAGACTTTAAATAATTTTCAACAAAGCTTGGAGGGAGTCTATACAACAGTTCATATCAACAGGACATCTAAAAAAAGTTCACTTTTACGCTGGCAATATGCATACAATTTTTTGACCTGCCATTGTTTTAACTATAAATTTTTAGAGATGTTGACCTTAAGTTTTTAACAACAGAGAAATCATAAACATCAAGTTTCCAACAAAAATTTCCCTAGCAATTTCTAGGAGTTTTTTAGTAACTCTAAAGTGGAATTTGTACTCAGATTTAAATACATAAGCCTCGATTTAGCTAAGAAGAGATTGAAATTTGATATATGAGTTCTATAATATGGCACTTATTAATATTAAGTTGTTAAGATTAATATTATACCAGATCATGATGCTCTTGATAGGGTCAGATGTTATCAAATGCAGCATACACATTTAATAAGATGTAGAGGACAATTTGATTTTGAGAACTAATTATTTCAGTTCAGTGACTTAAGCTTAGTAAGATTAGAGTCAAGAAAAGTAAAATCAAAAAGTAAAAAATGTTAAAACAGCTTTTTCGGTATTTAATCAGACTATTAGCTATGCAGCTCACGAAATATACGAAGGTTTCGTGAAATAGATATTTTTTTTTGTAACTATTTATGCAACTTAATTGCTTACTCCAAACGTAGTGTAACTTTAATGCAACCAAACTGCATCTCAATTTTATTGACTACTTATAAAAGTTGTCCATAAAAGACGTCCGCGGAAGTTCTGGAAATTTAAACTTTTTTCCCGGCTGTTCACTTTTGTCTGACTTCGCTAATTCCCCTCCCCACAAAGAATTATTTAGCCCCTCCTTTTCCTTTTCTTTCAGTTTTTATTCGTTTTTTATGAACAAAAAAATAAAAACGTAAAAAAGGGATGTCCGAAAAAGCACTTCCCTACTAATCCGCTTTTGTCCGTTTTTACGAAACCCTATATGCAGCGGTTTTCTTTTATTTCCGACTCTAAGGACCTTACATGAATTTCCCACCTTACATAAATTTCCTACCTGGCACATAAAAGAACCAACAAAGGAGTGTCAGCAACAATTACTAAGACGCAAAAGCTTGTCATTCACACACACACACACACACACAAACAGACTTAGTGATACACAAGCGCAGACAGAAATCGTCTGTTTCACTAGCTGCCCGTCTGTCTACATAAAACGAGTCAAAAGCACGCATACAATCGCACACACACCCACCGATACACTCACAAAATCGAAGGATAACAAAAGCGTACCAGACAGACAGAGTTTGAGTAAGTGGAAAAATTCAAGAAAAAAAAATAAGCCCTCATTCACTAAATCTTAAATTAAAGTTTTTTATCTTTGCTTTGATGTTTGACTTAAATTATGGTTATCCTTGCGTGCCAGGACTTGTAAAAAGATAAAGAGAACAAAAGTGCTCGAGTGTTTTAATGCGGGCAGCGCAAAATAATACAAAGCTACCAAAAACTCAATAATATCGTTGTCGGCTTTCAGGCGTAATATAGGGGCATATCGAAGGCGTTAAGGTTGAGTGGCTATGTCGGTCAATTCGCATGCTGCGTTTCAAATACAAATCGGCCCGCGAATGAGACAAAAAAAAAACGAAAAAGGCGTAACGATTTTTAAAGTGAATTGGAGCATATTTTGCGGCGGCAACAACTCGCTCGTTGTTGTTGTTTTTGAGTTTAGCTGATTTTGCTGTTTACAAAGCATTGAAGCGTTTGTCAGTCTTCCAGCATTTTTCCTTTTTTTTTTAACGATGCCGTATTAGTTTCTTAACTACGCTTTTTTATGTATTCTTTCTATTATTTCTTTCATTTCTGCAAAGTTTTTTTAGTATTTTTCTGCAAATATTCAACTCTAGGCAAATAATAACTTTTTTAAAAACTATTTTATAACAATTTAAAGTTTTTGCTAGAGAAAAAAGTTCCCATAAAAAAAAACAAAAATCTATCGCTTACGGGTATTGAAATTTAAGCTAATAATAAACTGCTTCCTTAATGTTATTTTAAAAGGTATCGTATTTCTTTATGTTCGTTTTGTAATGCTGTATATTTCTCAAAGCCGTTGAGAGAAAATTGGTGAGTCCGAGTTAAACTCAGCTGAAAACTCGTCGAACTTTTTGTTTTGAGCATTTCAAAATATTTTGCTTTATTTTATTTAAATAATAAGATTAAACTGAGACATATTTTTATTTGAATAAAATTTTGTATTATAATAAATTCCTTAATACATAAAATTAAAATGGCTCAGTTCTAAAATAGACTGACCAAAAAATCCCTACACTAAATTTGTACATACTTAAAAAGTTGCCTGTTTCATTTAAAGTAAAACTTTGCTAAGTAGATATGGCGAATTATTAATGGCTAGATGTTATTAACCCTTTGAGGACCAAGGGACACATGTGTCCCAAAAACCAAAATATTCTGCAAAAAAAGATTTAACACGAAATCAATTTAATTATGTTACAAAAGCAAGCAAAAATGTCTGTATTTAACTTAAATTCGACATAAAAGTGAAATATAACGGTTTTTTTAGTTTGATATAAGATACTAATTATTCATGTAACATCAGAAAAAAATTTTCAAATAAATTGAACTCCCTGCAGGCTCATAGGGCCACATAAAGGGTTTTTCAATAAGAGCGCTACAAAAGTTTTTTTAAATAAAACAAAAACGGTTTAGGATATCAACGAAATTCTTTTTTCTTGTAAAAGAACATTCGATCCCATTATGTATGGAACTCAATTTCTTTTGCATGGCCACCACGGGCACGCCTGCAGAAGTTCAGACGCTGAACCCAATTTTCGACAGTTTTCAAGCATAAATCGGCCGATACTGCTGCAATTTCACGTTCGATATTAGTACAAAGTTCATCAATCGTCGCTGGCTTGTTGGCATAGACCATAGACTCGACGTAGCCCCACAGGAAATAGTCTAACGGCGTCAAATCGCACGACCGAGGCGGCCAATTGACTGGGCCATTTCGTGAGATAACACGTTCACCAAACTTGGTTTTCAATAAATCGATTGTGACATTCGCTGTGTGGCTTGTGGCGCCGTCCTGTTGAAACCACATATTGTCCAAGTTCACATCATCCAAGTTGGGCCAAAAATATTCGGTTATCATTGAGTGGTAGCGATTCCGGTGCCGGTCTTGATCATCACGGAAGAAGTACGGCCCAATGACGCCGCCGGCCCATAAACCGCACCAAACCGTAATTTTTTCGGGATGCAATGACTCATGGAGTACGTGTGGATTGCTGCCTGACCAATAACGCATATTTTGCTTATTGAAGAAGCCATTCAGCCAGAAATGAGCTTCATCGCTGAAGATGATTTTTCGATGAAAATCCGGATCATTTTCAAGTTGTTGCTTAGCCCAATTCACGAACATACGACAATTCTGGTGGTCAAGCGGCTTCAGCTCTTGCGTCAATTTGATCTTGTAAGGATGTAGGCCAAGATCTTTTCGCAAAATTCGCCACAACGACGTCACAGAGATGCCCAACGCTTAAGAACGAAGTGTGAGAGACTGATTTGGGTCTTCCTCAATTGATGCGCTAGCGGCAGCAATATTCTCGACACTACGGGCACTTCTTTGTCTCACTGGCACGGTAACAACTTGTACTGTGCCTGTGGATTCAAATTTTTCCACTAGACGGTCAATTGTTGATCTGACAGAACGATTATGACGACCATAAATTGGACGTAGCGCTCTTAAATTTGAGGTCACTGACTCCGAATTTCGGAAGTAAATTTTAATAATTTTGACTCGTTGTTGGATCGTATATCTTTCCATGATGAAATGGCAAACCTTACTGAAGAGAAATGTCAAAAGAGCGGGAAAAAATATGGCGTCGTTTGCTGTCCCTATTGGTCTACTTTTGTAGCGTCCCTATTGAAAAACCCTTTATGTCCCATAAAATTTCTCGAAATCTAAAATCATATTTTATAATTTTCGCATACACATTTTTGGCTTAGTAACAGCCCAATAGAACATACTCAAGCTTTGATTTCATTGGATCACATTTCAAAAGCTCATGGTCGTCAAAGGGTTAAAGGGAGCAGCACGATACAAGAGGCGATTTTTCTATTTATTTGGATTTTAATGTAGTCACTGCGTTGATTTAATTACAGTATGTATTGTATATAAAAATTAATTTGCATGCCTTTAAAACGTGACTGCAGTATTGTCATTGTTGGCCACCCATGCTAAATATCGAAATCGGAGTATAAATAAAGTGGAATATTCTGAGCAAAATTCATATTAAGGTTTTAGTTTAAACGAAAACAATCAATCTATAGCTCTAACGTTTCCTCAGAAAAAAATGAAGCCAGGAATATTCCTCTACATTGCGATTTTGATCTTCGTTTTTTTAATGGAAATAGAAGCGCTGCAGCAGTGCAAGGATGGTATAGACTGCGATTGGGTTTGCATAGCTAATGGAGCTTCTGGTGGCCAGTGTGATGACTCGGGTGAATGTTTGTGCTCACTATGATGGGATTAGTATTAACATTGGTGTTAGAATAAATCTGAATCGCTTTATATCGCTGAAGAAGCGCTGATCTAAGTCATCACTCATTTAATAAAAGATAACAACGCAAATGCGATTACAACACAATAAAACGATTTATATAAAAAAATTAAAGAGTTTCATTTATGGCATTAAAATAAATTTAAAATTAAGCTAAATTGTTAGACTCGAAAGATAAGAAAGATAGATATTTTGAATAAAATGGTTTGAGCAATTTTTTGAAAGAAAAGTGATCGAAAAATGTTTAAGCTAAATTCAACGAAGGGACGTCTAGCAAAGTTTAAGTTCAGGTATGACTTAAATCATAAATTATAAGCTACTTCTAAGACCACTACTGAAAATGAGATATTATTTTTTTTATACAACTAAAACCATATATTTTTTGACTACTTTTTTCTTGTCCTAGTTTCCTAAGTACTTTATGATACAAGTTTACCAAAATGACGTATACGAAAATATACAAATGTTATAAGTCACCATTCATCAGGTTTAATCGTTTAATTTTTGTCTTGTCATTTTTGTCACAGCAAAAGTTTCGATCATAAAATTACAAGAACATCGGTCTTTTGTTTTGTTCTGTGTACTTAAGAAAAAGCATGGAATTGTAAATTTACAAGAATATCAGTCTTTGTTAATGACAATAAGTTCAATTAAAAATAATTTTTCAATTGCAATTTTGAAACAGTGAATGGCTCTAGATAGCAACTGAATCAACGTTCTTTGAAACATCTTGGAAATTAAAAAATAATAATTTTGAACATACCCAAGTCAAACATTTTTGAAAGTAATAGCACAACAAAATGAGTCAAACTTTTTTTGTTAATTTCTATAGCTTCTGGCAAGATTAGTCCTATAACTGTGATCCATATAACAAAGTTTTTTGTGCGTATTTAAAGCGTAGATTCAAAGAATTTTTTTGACACATCTATGTGTGAGAATTTTTTTAATGAAAGCTATATTTGAATGCAAAAAAAAATGGTTTTAGAGACACCTCATAGAGTTTATTCATTTTGTCATTCCATTTATAATTCATGGCAGTTATAGAAAAGTCTTGTATTATATTTTGTTGGTCTGTCAGAAAAACGAAATTCGATGAAAGAGTTGTATTTTTAATTATTTCTTGCAGCATTTTTCATGTGCAAAATCGGTTTACGAACACGCCTACCGCCTAAACAAATAATGTCCTTAAAGTGCTATACTTAAAGATTTCTTTAAGAATATAGAAACCAAATTCGACAGAAATACTACGAATTGTTTAGATAAGCTCTGGACAAAAATTTGGCAAATTTTAGAAAGAGGGCATGGCACTTCAGATACTACAAACAAAAGCATTAATGCAATCAAATTATAGACAAAAAGTTCTTACAAGCAATAGAGTACAGTAAGTCAAATTCAAAAGCAGCAAGGTAATATGACACATAAAAGGCATGAAAATTCGGAAAACACTAGCTAACTTTATGCACAATATTTAAAAAAGTTTTTTAATTGAGAAAAATCGTATTTATTGTTTTTGAGATACTGCACATCAGAGTATAAGTCGTGAATATAAAATTACGAATTTTACTGGCAAAAAAAAAATTTGGATCGTAGAGCTTTAGACTTGAGGAATAACTTATTTTTCTTAAGCATTGCATGGCAGCACATCCTGAGAGCATTAAAGCATAGATGGGCAAAATTTTAGAAGCAGGAGCCACTTACAACAGAAGCAAAAAATAACAATTACAACAACAACAAAATGCCAACGTAAATTTGATATCGATAGCATAAAAAACAATAGAATAAAAGTCAATTCCAAGAATCGAGCAAAAACAACATGAGTGTAGAAATAAAAGTGCACTGATCAAACGAAACTTGAGAAACTTTTCCCTAATGAGCGCTTTAATGTTTCCTTAATAGTTCGCTTCGGTTTTTTTCTGAATGATGCAGAAATAACAATAAAACAAATCCCATAAAAAAAAACAACGACAAAAATGTGCGTTAGTGTTTGTTATTTTGGTTATTTTTCTTAAGAAAAAACGAAGTGTTTATTGTAGTGAGCCAGTTGTGGCATTTTTCATGTTCTGCCCATCGCTGCATTAAAGTACAACCGTTATAATGTAAAAAAAAAAATGGTGCTAACTTTACACGAAGTTTATTTGGTTTGTAGAAATTCAATTCTTGAAGCAATTGCTTTTCAGCACAAGCCCGATATATTGCAATAAAATTTTTATTTTTGGAAAATTAAGAAAGTATAAGGCTATCAATTTTAAAATAAATTTCCATCGAGTTACCTTCGAGAAAATTGAGTTTCCTTGGAATTATTTTACATCAAAAGATAGGAAGAAAAATGTATTGTTTTTCGGTTTCCCGACTCCCAAACCACTGGCAAACAAATCAGATATAAAAAAGGAATTTAGGTATGATTCAATTTTTGAACAGTCCGAACAGTCTTTCCAGCTTATTTTAGTAACTATTCATGCGTTTCGTATAATTCTGTGGTAAAAATTAAGACTATCAAATTTCTAGACCTGAGAGAATAACATTGCGAAAAATATGAATATTGAGGTATGATCAGCTGTTTTTAGCTGAGAGTTTTTTGCTCTCTTTTGCATCACATTTTTGTCATAAGAAGCACCTTTTTAATAAAACTTTATTAAACACAGTTTTATAATAAGAAACAACAACAACTACAATCCATTACTTGGTAAGTCCTGAAGTTAGAGCAATTAATTGAGAGTTTAAGTAAACAAAACAAATCGAAAAATAATAAAAACAAACAGATAAGCACAGATGTTACTAGTGCTCTTAGAAAGCAACAGCAAGAAAGAGCGAAGCTTATTAAGAGTAGATAAGAAACATATTCTCTTCTCCTGCACTCCAACAACTTTTTACTGACAAGATGCTCTACAGTGCGGTGCTGTGCTGTGTGGTGGTGGGTTCACCCAGTTTCAGCAGTTCAAGCTGTCATTTACATGGACAAGAGCGCTACTTTAAATGGATTTACATGGATTGCATGTTATTTACAACAACAGCAATAAAAATGAAAAGAAAAACAAAACAAAAAACTTTACAAAAAATGCAAAGCACGACGCCCAAAAATTTGCTAGACTTTTTCACAGACTTTATAAGGTTTGTTTTAACAGAAAAGGTAAACAACATTTTGTAAAGAAAAAAAAAAAAGTATTTTTTTACGATTTATAAGAAAACTTGCACCAATATATATACTAAAATTTACCTTAAATGGTTTTTTGCTATCAGCATCCATTGTGATGTTTTGAATTTTTCTGTTTTTGTTATTTGCTATTTGCAACACTTAACACTTTAATTTGACAGTAAAATTGTCAAACTGACACTTGGTTTAATAAACGAGTTTTGCGAACTCAAAAAATAAACTTTTATATTATTAATTTGTATGTTTCACGTTAAATATGTCTATATAATTTTTTTCAATATCGCGCTCTCTTTTCCACACTACAACTTATTAATTTTATGTTAGAATGCTTGCAATAACTTTTTCTGCGTCTTGTTTTACTTTGTTTTATTGTCTGCTTAGAATGCGTCTGAAGCACTAACCGGTCGAACTTCGAATGAGCGTTACTCAAATGCAGACAAGCATTTTATAACTCTTAAAAGTCCTCCCCAATTGCCAAAGCAACAACAGTGCAAAAAAAAAAAAAACAAGAAATATTGCAAAATAAAATGAAACAGCAACAGCAAATGTTAAGAACAACAATAACACAGCAGTTTGATTGCCATATTCAACTTTGTCTCTTTATTCATCTCTCAGTTAGTTAATGCTCTGCGCTCTTAGTAGTTTTAAAATGCAACAACAGCGCACTGTTAAAAATTACTTAGTAACAGTGGGGTTAGACAGCAATGTACTTGGACATTTATGTTGGAAAGTAACAATACAGGGCAATGTACTGAAATTTGTTGTGTAAACGAAATCACTGAAATGATTATCGCCAAAAGAAAGTATTCTGCAGTTAGATGTAGTGACAGCAACATTGTGCTTTTAATTACAAAATTTCATATATTGCAAAAAAATATATGATGCTCGGAAATTAAAGCATAAATGGCTCAACAAATCGTTAGTATATGCTAAGTTTTAGGTAATTTTCAGAAAGATTAATGTGCGATGTCTTCTCGGGAAAAATTTGTTTAAGAGTCAAAATGGCTCAAAAATGCTTGACATACAGCTGTTGTCAACTAATTGGAAACGAAATCTTTCGTTGTGTTATTAGTAGTTTTTTCAACTATTATTCTATGTGAACCAGAAAATTTATAGACATTATAAATGTGAAACATATAAGCTCTAAAAAAGAACATAATTGAAATCAAATTCATAGCATAAAAAGTTTTATGAGAGATTTTCTGCTCACACCTCAGATTTGAGTGAGTCAACTAATTGGACACAAAAAAATAATTTGCAAAAAAATAAAAGAAAAACTTGATAAAAAATTCCAGAAACGATATTGTGATCTTGTTATTGCTTGTAAGAACACTTTTTGACCGAATTTGCTTATGAGCGTATCCTTAATCATGGGTTGTGGCCAAAAGTTGTACACCGGCCACGCGTAAGTAAATTGTTGCGCTTCGATAGACGGCCATGATATATACGGCGATGGTAACACATCTAAATTACTACAAAAAGATGGTATTCAATGCACTTGATCATTTCAATACGTATGACTCAACAAAAAATGTTCCTCGCAAAAAGAGACCTCGTAAGACTTCTGGGTACAGGGATCGCCAGATTCTGCACAAGGCAAAATTGGATCCTCGTTAAACTGCTGCAGACCTCCTACGCGAAATAATTGATCAATTTGATGCACAAATATCCAAGCGGACTTTCGCTTGTCGATTGGTTAAGGCTGGACTGCATGGACGAATTTCACGCAAGGACCCATTGGTGACAGTTAAGCAGAGGAATATATTTTTGGACATATTTTTTATATATCGGTAATTTTTTTGATAACTGCACACTTTGTTTTTTTTTTGACGTTTTTGAACATTTTTTGAAACGAAATATCTCAAAAATTATAGTAGATAGGTTAAGCAAATTTGTTAAGACACTAATTTTTTTTAATTAAAAAAATTTTCTCAAAATATTTTCAATAAAACATCTTGTTTTGTTTTTATTTCTACGGGGTGCGAAGGGGTCCGAATTTAAAAAAAAAAAACGTAATTAATGGGCGGCATTTTACATATAAAATTGAATAAAAAAATAGGTACTTGAATTTTAATTGTTCCACCATGAATATTAACTCAAGATAGTCTTAGCTTCAAGAAAAACTATGGCTGAAGGATGCGCTCCAAAAAAAAAATTAAAGACGAGGCCAGCTAAAATTATATTTTTGGTGGACATGGCCTCATATGTATAAATTTATTAGAGAATTTAATAAGCAAAATAACGATGCATAAAATAAGGATACTTTGCTATAATGTATGAGGTGTTGAAAAGCAGATTTAATCAAGTCCATAGCTTGAAAACTTTGTCAATTGTTTAAAGTTGAAGAACTAAATAATATCTACACTGAAAAACGATTTGCTTGAATATAACGAACTATATTTGATATAGAACACATAAATATTTGATTGAGTTAAACATAAAATGCTTCAACCAACACTTTTCACTGTTTGATTCAAATGCAATATGTTTGACTCAAATACATATTTGTTTGCTTTACATAAAATATCCACTTGTTATATTCAAACAAATCGTTTTCTCAGTGTATTAAATGAGCGAGGTGCGTACCCCGCCAGCATGAGTTAACATTGATAACTTGTGACAGTTATGTAACATAATGATATTTGAAATTTTCATAAAGATATCGAATAAGCTTACCTTATTAGCTGAGGAACTGACAAGGCGGTTTGCTCACTCAGAGTAATACAAGGTGGTTGATTCCCGCAACTTTTCATACTGAAAAATAAAATAGAAATAGTTAGTTAACCGGTTAGTAAACTGATAACCGATTAATTGTTGTAAAATTAACCTTTGGCCGGTTACTACAAAAAGGGGGCACAGTTATCTTATGTCTAATTAGTATGATTTATAATTTATTTAATATTTTTACTCAAATATAAAGCTTCAAATTTTTAAAAATAACAATTGATGGTTTATTTTTTCAAAAAATTGTATTTTTATGTTTGAAATTTTATTTTGAGCTTGTTGCTATTGAACAGCAAAGAGCTAATGATTTTATGTTTACTTAACTACATTCTAGTTAATTTAAATTTTTTCTATTCGATTTTACAATATCATGTTTTACACAAAGAAATCAATTGGAAATAATTGGAAACGATTGAAAACTAGAAGTCTGTTTAAAAAAATAGTTTCAAAAAGAGAAGCTTTTTGGTTTTGGCTACAACTTTGTTTTGCGATTTAATAAAATGTTAAAAAATACATCAAGCCTTTGCTTGAGTTCTGCCGCAGTTGCCCGCGGGAGGCAGAATGCCTTACACTGCATTAAGCCACCGGAGTGGCTGCGGTATGGCTCAAAAATCTTCAAAACTTTGTGAGTTTCCTGACGTTTCCTGAGTTTTCTTAAAACGCTCAGAAGAAAAATTTCGTGCTGGAAGCCTATTTTTATTTTGACTGATACCCATGCTAATTTTTTTTTAGTAAAAAACTCGCTCTCTAACCCATTTTTTAGCATTTCTTATGTTTGACAACTCTAATAAGTTAACAACAGAGTGTAATAACATTTCCGAGACCGTTACAGTTTACTGTTGACAACATCGCATCTGCGCTTTGGCACAACAATAATGTTGCATACTTTTAGCTGCAATCGCCTTTATTTCTCTTTCTCTTCCGATTTTGTACTACATATCTCTATGAAATTATCACATATGCAGCCGCCCTATTTTTTATGCTTTTGTGCCATTTTTCTTTTTACTGCTCCATCTTGACTTTTCTCGTCACTGTGTATACTACGTCATTTCTGTGTCACCAACAGTAGCTTTCTTTACTCCGCTGCCATAATGTTCTCTTATCACATGGGCACTGCAATAAGTACCCAAATTTGATGTGTATATGTATTTGGCACATGTCTACAACATGCAAGTGTATAGTCAGTATGTAGTCAACATAAACCATTAAACTTACATGCAAAGAAAGACTTTATGGCATTATACGTGTGAGTTGTAATGGGTGACAGGTAGAGCGTTGCCAGTAAAAAAAAAGTATGCAGCAGTCTTACGAGGATCCAATTTTACCTTGCGCACAATCTGAGGATCCTTGTACCAAGAAGTCTTACAGGGTCTCTTGAATTGAGATTTTTCATTATTAGATTCTTCAATAGTATTCTAGTACTTATATTCACAATTGGAATCACTAAGATTTGCAGTTGCTAGGTATATTTGGCAAAAAAATTCTAACCAATTCAAAATAAAAATTTCTGACTTTGAACATAAATTATTGAGGTTCTACAGAGCGGCCATTTAACAAAACTGAATTTATATCGAAGTTTAATTACGTGAACATAAAATCAATAACAAATAGTTCATATAGCACATCAGAGCTGAGTTTTCAAGAACAGCAGCACTTAGCACATATTTTATATAAAGATTAACAAGCTTCATATAGTTTTCAACTTAAAGGATTTGAAAAATAATGGTCATGTCTTAATTCAATATAAAATATCTTGCGCAGCCAACACATTTGCATATGCCAAAAATAAAATGGGTAAAGTTATGGCATTTCTGTTATACATATAAATGTTACTCATACGTCACGACAAACAAAAATGCTTAAGCATTAATGTTTATTAAAATTTACAACTGGCAATAACATTTACGCAACTTATGTAAAGTTGACATAATCAAATTTTGACTCTCTTACCCAACTACAAGGTGCTAGTAGCCATTTGCATAGTAGCTATTTGGTTCCTTTGAAAACGTGCAACTTCCAAAGAGAATGCAAAATTGAAATGTAAAGTCAACAAATATTGAACAAATGCAAACAATTTATAGAAGTTCACGTTATTTGCTTTGTAATGCTTAGGAAAATCAGAAAATATTCTTATGCTGCAATTGCAACCAACGCTGTCTAGCCTTAAAATTTTAAGGCATCGCAATTTTGAATGAAAAATGTGTGAGCATCTGCATAGCACTCAAGTGGGTGTGGCACACTTTTCTAGGTTGCATATTTTATGTAAATTTTTACACGAAATGGTTGCTTTTTTTCACCACTATCTACTCTCGCTGCGTGGGTTTATTTTTGTGGGGTTTAATAAATTGAAAGTTTTCTACAGCAAAAGGGAATGACCTGTGCCAGAGTGTAAGACATAAATAATTCATCATCCATCAGTGCTTACAGCGATATTAAGAGTGGGTCGCTTCACTTTTGTTTGTTTAGTAAATGCTAGAGAAGCACATTACATTTCAGATAGTAAACAAAAAAATAGTTGATAAGAAATTGAAAATGATGGCATATTACGGGGTTGTCAGCAGAAAAATTCTCACAATTTTTTATTGCTAATTTTTAAATTTTTACCAAATTTTACCCAAGTAATAATGGCAAAAATTTTTATGTATGTATAAACAAAGTTACAGTTGCCGAAAAAAATCCTATATCAAATAAACAATGAGTAAAGATTACTTTATCAAACTTTTCCCCACGTTTTCTTTCTTTGCGCGAGCGTAGATTGATAACAAAACAGTTTTTCTTAAAAATAATTTAACATTAATTTTTTAAGTCGAATTTTAATCGAATCATTTCCAATGCGAATCACAACAAAATATCATAGTGAGTCCTACAGTGCACTTTTATGTAACTGAACGGTGTGTTCAAAAAAAAAAATCAGCTATGTTCATCTCGGATCCCTTGAGCTTGGAGGCCAAACCCTACCAAACATAAAACTCATACGAATTATCTAAATTCAACGCTGATTGGGGGTCCCTTCGAACTCGGGCCCCTTGACTGTAGCCATCTCTAGTGCTACATTTTAGTATGCTCTATGCTTTTTTTGCATTTTATTTATAGCACATACAATATTGATTTCAGTACATTTAATTAACTCGTACGTGAAAACCTTTTTTGCTAAAGCGCAAGTTTTTACTCAAACTGCAATATTTATTTCCATTCAGTGATTTGCCTTTGCTGTACGTGTTCATGGGTTAACGACACTTTTATCTCTGTCTGTATTGTTAATTTTTGTGAATTTGTTTTTATTTGCAGCAAGTTTTTTGCCTTTGACATGAGCGTCAGCACGTGGTTTATTTGCACAGCATATACATAGTTGTTGTTTGCAAGCAAAAGCGTTCACTATGGTAGACGCCCACCATTAAAGTTGTGGCTTTTGTAGTCCTTATGTACAGTTGCATTTATGTTCCTTTTTTTTCTATTCTAAAAGAATACCTTTAAAGTTTACTTGAGTCACGTTTTTCTAGAAGCCGTATAGCCACTGGAAGTATTTAACAATAGCATCATTGTGTTGAATTCAAAGTATTCACTTAAGCATTTTATTTTGCTTAAAAATGTTTCTAAAAATTTTCAACAATATGTGAAATATATTCAAATGAATGCAGCTTTGCATCAAATTTAAGAAAATAAGTCTGCTATTTTTGGATACACGGTCGTATGAGTAACATTAAATTTATATACTATAACGCTCAAAATTTTCACACATAGAATGATTTTAAACGTATATAGCTTTGATCCGATGTGACTTGATGCCAAAATGTATTATGATTTTTTTACTTTAATGTTTTCTTAAGAAAATTTTAAAGTTTAAGTTTTGGCCGCCTAAAGAAACTGTACAAAAATGAGTCACATTAAATTTATATACTATAAAGTTCAAAAATTTCACACATAAAATGATTTTGGACCTACATAGCACTGCTCCGATGCGACTCGATACCCAAATGTATTATGATTTTTTTACTTTAATGTTTTCTCAAGAAAATTTTAAAGATTAAGTTTTGGCCGCTTAAAGAAACTGTACAAAAATGAGTTACATTAAATTTATATACTATAACGTTCAAAAATTTCTCATATAAAATGATTTTGGACCTACATAGCACTGCTCCGATGCGACTTGATGCCAAAATGTATTATGATTTTTTTACTTTAATGTTTTCTTAAGAAAATTTTAAAGTTTAAGTTTTGGCCGCCTAAAGAAACTGTACAAAAATGAGTAACATTAAATTTATATATTATAACGTTCAAAAATTTCACATACAAAATGATTTTGAATCTATTTAGCACTGCTCCGATGCGACTCGATATCCAAATGTGTTAGGCTTTTTTTACTTTAATGTTTTCTTAAAAAATTTTAAAATTTTAAATTTTGGCCGCTTAAAGAAAGTGAACATGAGTCCATGTTTACTTTGAGCAAAGAAATTCGTAAGATATTATCAAATTATTATTTTCTTATATATAAAAATACGTATGTATATATACTATATGTAGAGAAATATTTTATGACAACCACCCATGAAAGTTTTAAGACATTTTATCTTTCATTGCTCCTTCTTTTATTGATAATAAAATCGATGGAGCATAAAAGAAACTTTTTTAATTTAAATTTTCAAATCAGCACTTAAAACCTTAAGTAGCAGTTAAATAGAAATTATTCACTTTAACCACTTTACATCTATGTTGTACATCAAAAGTGTCTAACTGAAATCAACCATAACAAAAGTTCTGCTTCAGCCATACCCATTACCAAGCAGCAACCACAATTGAAGCATCTTCTATGTAAAGTGGGTGGAATTCGGTATAATATTTGGTATGCATAATTACAGATTCAAGAGCAAAGCTGTGAACGAGTAAAATAAAGTGCAGCAAGAACTAGGACAATCATGCTAAGAATGTAAAAATTCCTTGGTGTCATTAAAAGAATTTTAAAATTTACATTCAATAGGATTATTATACGTCCGCGATGTCCTAAAATTTGATGAAGTATGCTAGGAAGCTGTGTAGTGTTTACAGGCAGGTTACCGTATCGAAAACTTCTGTTTTTTTTTTTTTTTTTTTTTTGACTTTTGAAAAGATTTATTTCCTTTGAGAAAAGATAAATTTCCAAAAACTAGTAGATATTGAGATCTCATTTTAGCTTTGAAAAATGGTCACACACATTTTGTTAACATAATAAAGAGCAAAGTTTTTGCTATGATTATTTCATACGAAAAAGAGGATTTTTTGATTCATTCTGCTGCACATCTTTGACTTAAAGTAAGTATATTAAAGATTATAATCATTTTGTTTTTTTTTTTTTTTTTTGTAATCATTGTAATATTTAATTATTTTCCAATAAATTACTCAACAAAAGTTTTGTGAAAATGTAATTTTAAAAATTCTTCCCAAGTTAGTCCAGCTTTGCAAAAACGTCAAAATAAAAATCAATCAATCCAGAACCAATTAAAGAAATTTTATAATATCCATATGGTGTTACTCTTGGCAAGTCAACAGTTATATTGCAATTATTTAACTCTGCACGAAATGGTTTCAGCGGTGGCGACCAATAATTTTTGAAATATAAAAACTTTGTATTGCACTTTTGTAGAGTTTCCATTAAAACTCCTCTATATAGTCCATTAACATATTTTGTTAATGTATTATTTGGAAAAGAATGCAAAAGTAATTTATAATTCGAAGCACTTTTTTCATTGTAAAATATTTTAAGATCCAAATACTGCCTATCATCCAATTCAATTTTAATATCATAGTGGCCATTTAGTGTATATATGCCACGTGATATCATTTTGACAGAGAATTCAAAATCAAAAATATCCTTCCTGCTGGTCTTAACAATGATGTCAAATATGCTGAGTGTTTTCTGAAATATTTTAAAATTTTACTAACTGTTAGTAATACATATATGTACGCTTTAATACCTCAAAAATTAAAGCAGCAGCAAATTGGCAGAATATTAGTAAAGTTAACGTCCAAATAAGTGGCGACTTCATTATGTAGCTGACTCGTGATTTGCAAGCACTTTTAATTTCTAAATACATCTATTTATATTGTTTTGTTGAAAGATATTAGATTTAAAAATTCATTGACATTGTTTTTGATCATTTTAATCAGGTGACATAATTTATAATAATGTTTTTTAGTACATTTAATAAAAGCTGCTCATGTGGAAAGATTTGTCCAGAATGATAGTTGTTGAAAATATTTAATTTAGTGCCAGAAAGTGAATTCCCCTAAAGTGTTTTTAATGCCAATGATTTCTACTGGATCCCAGTGAGATTTCTGTCATTTGCCCAAAAAGGTATGCCGCTGTTATACCAAATAGTAAAATAGGAGGACTATAGGGTTGCATCGTTTTTAAATTTCTCTTACAGATTTTTTTCTTTTTTTGGAAAAATAGCCCATTTTGGCAATTTGTGTCGTTCCTTCGGAAATTTTTCCGCAAAAATAAAATATATATATTTAGGCTGAAGTTTTACGGAAAACCAGAAAAGTTTGACGAAAAAGAACCGGGTCTGTTGTTTCCGCGAAGAGAATTCTTGAGATTGTCTCACAAATTAATCGTCTCTGGTACCGCTTTAGGGAACATTCATAAATTAAATTAAAAATGTTTCCGCGAAAAGACTTCTTGAGACTGTCTCACAAATTTATCGTCTCTGGTACCACTTTAGAGAACGTTCATAAATTACGTGAGTTACAAATGGAGGGAGAGGGTACGGAAAAATTTCACCAAAGGAAGAGGGGTGGTTCAATGAAAGTCTCACGTCAGCTCTATAATTCAGAGAATATAAATTATATAAAATAGCACTTTATATCAGATAATAAATCCACGGCACGTTTGTTTCACCTTGTCGGCATGCCACTCAACATAAGTTTCGTTAGTCTTTCAGAAATCGTTCACATGAAATCTTACAAGGTTTCAGTTACATTTCAGAAATCTTTCTTTTCCATTTCAGAAATCTTTCTACAATGTGTCAATGTCCACCTTTTGATTTCATTTGAAACATTTCTGAAAATATTTTATTATGTTTTCGGACTTTTTTTTTACTCTGCGTTACTTGCGCTGTTATTTTATTATGTCATCGGGACTATGAAGTACGAATTTCAATTTACGAGTATTCATAACAGGGTGTTTAATTTATAATCAACAATAAACTATACTTAACATAACATCAAACAGAGAATCATAAAACATTATTTAGATTTCATTAAAAAATTTCAGTAAACATCAAATCTGGAACCTTCCAAAAACATTTCAGATTGTTTACATACTAAAGATTTTGTTTATAAAGTGTCGAAAAGCTTTAATTTGAAAAGTTTAAGAAACGTTGAATCCGGAACCTTTCAGAAACAGTTCAGAATGATTTCATGTGAAACAGTACATTCGAAATATATTAGGAAGATTTCTGTAACGTTGCAACATTGCAAATGAAATATTTCTAGTATGTTCCTGAAACGTTTCTTGTTAAGTGGATAGAAGACATTAGTATTAGTGGCATGAACCAAAATACACGAACATATGAAGTAAATTTAATTATGTGCTTAAAAATTTTAGGGTAAATCTCACCAGAGAGGAGGAGAGGGCTTGTCTGATCTCACCAAATCTCACCAAGGTGGAGCGGGTGCCCGAATTTTCAAAAAAATGCCTTCTATACGTCTCCTTAGACACAAAATATTGGCGAAATCTGAAAAATGTTTCTTATGTCAAAAAAAATGTGAAGTCTAATTGAATTTTACTTTGCTGCCTGATACTTAATTAAATATTTCAAGCAAGTTCTATCCCTGGAGAAATTTTTAAAAGCGCTAGTCAATAAAAAACAACTAAGATAGTAGATTACTTTGTAATAAACAAAACAAGTATTACGTGATACATAAAATATACGTGATACCTACCCAGATTATTTTCTACATAATTTTAATAAAAAAATGCCTGTTTAAATGGAAATTTCCATTTAAAGTTGCTCAAGCAGAAAATGGAAAACTGATTTTTTCACAAAATTAAACAATGCAACAAAGATATAATTTTCAGTTTGGTGTTTCTAAAGAACTTGCGCTAAGGTACTTCTGCACTCAGTTTTGTTCAATTGGCTCTCATTTTCAAGATTTGAGGTTTATTGTCAAAACTTCCTTATTTCAATCAACTTCAGGCAAGAAAAGTATTGAAAAAATTCTGAAAAATTGGAAAGTGTCGAGTAATAAGAATCATAAGGCTAGGCAACATTGCAAAACAACGAGATATGCGTTTAAAGGCAAAGATTATGGAATTTTATAGAAAAAATCGATAAACATCAAATGAATAGCATTTAGAAACATTGAAAAGTCGATAAGAGGCAAAAAGCAACGAATGACTTCAATAAGATTACAGAAATCACAAAGAATCGAGAAACATCAACAAGGAGAATATTATTTTTTACGAAAAACATTGAAAAAGTTAAGATTTATGGGTCAAAGATGCATTTTCTGATTTCCTTCAAACTCTTTTTGGACCGCAATTTCGGGCATTAGGACATAAGACTATTGCCATATTTTAACTTGTGAGGTTTCTCACATAGATTTTGTAACTTTTTCTTCCGAGTAAAGTAGGAAAAAACACATATCAAAACAATTTTCTATATGGAAAGGAGCATTTTTGAGTTTGCCTGATTTTTTGAAAATGAGCTCATCACTTAATCAACCAATTCCTAAAGGACGTAATTTCTACGCAAGTTGTTATAGTTATCATAACTCGTGAGAAAATATTTTTTGGGACTAAAATTCCAGATCCGAAACTTTTGTATAAAGAACTAATTAAAGGAAATCGGAATGGAATGAAATTGAATGGTCGGACTGAAATTTTACTTATTTTTTGGCAATTCATATAAAACAACTCTATAATAAATCCAAAACTCTCAAACAAATCGAAGGATATCAAAGAAGTCGATAAAGTTTGAAAAACATCAGAGAAGTTGAAAACTTTTGGAAAAATATCAAATGAGAATGAATAAAAGTCAAATAGATTGCAATAGTATCAAAAAAAATTTAATAAGTTTATAAAAGTTGAACTCTTGCTACTGATTCGCTGTCAAAGTTCAAAAGAAATTGGTGTGTTTTTAATTTTTGAAAATTCTCAAAGAGTATAACCTTATGTTCCAAATACTCGAAAAATTCAAAAAAAAAACAAAAAACAGGGTGTACTCAACAAATCTATGCAAAAAAAGAAAGCATATCAGGCTTAGAAATTCTCACTCGTCGGATCAAAGGTCACTGATGATTCCATTTAAAAAGGGATGAATCCAGTATGCTAATGATAAGAAAAATTTTTAATAAAATGAAACTTATCACTAACGATCTATTGAACCTTCATGTGGCTTCAACTGAATATACTTAAATTTTTTAATTTTCTAAAGTTAAGTAAATTCTATAATTAAATATTTAATACTTAACTCATCTATACAAAGTTCGTCATGAAAACTGAAATCTTAGAAACTGTCAATATTACTACGGACAAGGCCGCATTGACTCGCTCATGCCAGTACATGTTAACATAATCAGAGTCACGCAATATATTCATATTTTCAACAAATTTACACATTTAAAAAAATGTATATTTTGTTATAAATATAGTTGATTAAATCCATTTTTTAATTAGTACACAATGAAGTTAACTACTCGTACATCTTGGATCAGTTACTCGCTGATATTGCTACCGTATACTGTTGCAATTATATTTGAAGTAATTTTATTTCGATTTTGAGTTCATAATATGTTTTTTTGGTTTTGAAAATAGGTAAGTTTTTTGAAAATTTAATTTAATTTTTTTTTTTTTAGAAAAACCTGAGCATACTCGACATCACAATGAACACTACACGACAGGATATTTTTGATGTATCCATGAGAATGGATCGTTTATCACGCCATGTTTTCGTACTTAATGGACGCTATGATATTAAAATTGATTTGGATGATAGACAGTTTATCGATATGAAACTGATGTATAGTAGTCGAGGAAGTTCAAAATTCCGATTATTTGTTTATATTTTTCGAAATAATACATTGAGTAAATATGTGAATACCTTGTACAAGGATGTGCTAATGAAAACTTTGCAAAAATGTAATCCAAAATTTTTATATTTTGAGTCCTATTGGTTGCCACCGCTGAAGCCATTTCGTGCAGAAATCAATCAATGTAATATAACATTGGAGAAAATACCACTTCAAGTACCAACAGGTTACTATAAAGTCATTATGGTTGGCAGTGGAATGATAGATTTTATGGCACAATTTTTAGGCTTACTTGATTGATATAATTAAATAAAAATGTTAAACATAAGAGGGTCTTTTTTTATGGATTCAAACAAAATTTTGAAAAAAATTTCAATTAAACTTTTTCCGAATTCATTCAAATTTTTTTGTGCATCAAAATTTTTAAAAAAATAACACATTTGAAACTTTTCGTGAGTTATGTCTAGATGAATTTGCCGAAATATTAGCGATAATTTTAGCTACGTGGTATTTATGTTTAGTTTAAACATATGCTCAATATTTTGGTGGTACTGGTCAATTCTCTTTTAACTTTTCTAGTACTGGTGGAATTCAAGTGGAAAAGACTGCAAGTCCAGCATTATACGAAAGGGTGTCCCGAAATTCACGCAAGAAATCTTGCAAAATAACATAAATGTATATTATATAGAAAGCAGTAATTTTCATTTCATTAAAAACCCACTAGAAATTGTGAATTACCCTTTATAATATCATTGGAAGAATAGTTAAGCTGAAATGGTAATCACTAGATAGGCAACGCTGGAATTTCAGTCAAAATTAAGCCATGTTTTTCCATTTCAAATGTAGCATTCTTATTTCAAGAGAATTTTAAAATCTTTTATGCCATTTCATTTTCGATATATTCGTTACTGGTAGTTTGTGTAAGCATCAAAATTGACTTTGATAATTTTCAAGTTTAGCCCCTAAATACCAACTAATCTCTTAACAATTTTTATACTCTGTGAACTTTGTGTAGCGCATAGAATGGGGCGTGACAGGTATAGAAAAGTGTATATATTCTTGATCAACGTCACCACCTGAGCCGAATATTCCCTGTCCGTCTGTCTGTCTGCAGGGTTACCAATTGAACCTGAGCGGAAATTTCATCTCAAAGCCTGGTAGGAATTCAGAAATCTCTGATATAGCCGGGAATTTGACGATAGTTTTATAAGATGAACTTAATATTTTTTGCTCGTTAAAAGAGCAAAACAAAAAGGTCATCAGTGTTTTCCAACGAAAAATTTAAGTTTCAATATAGCGTTCCAAGAAAAAAACGTTAAGTTTTTCGCATGAAACAAAGAAAAACATTTTTTTTTAAGAATGCCTGGAATTGTTACTGTCAGTCTGTAGAAATCAGGATTACAGGAAAGTCATGAAATAAAATGTTGCACAAGCTACTTGCTGTTAAAAATGTGAGAAATCGGTTCACGGACACCGTGATTACGTGAGGTGTAATCTCACCTCTTCTGACGCCCCACCTCTCTTCCTTGAGACTTGCCTTATAATTTTTAAATATAATCTGCTGGAATAATGTATAGTCTCTGCATTAAAAAGTTGACGTTATATTTTTATTGACCCTCCTTCCTCCTTGGTGAGATTTGGTGAGATTTTTCCAGACCCCCTCCCACCTATTTTGACTCACGTAATTAATGGACGTTCACTAGTGTAACCAAATTTCTCAAAAATACCAGAAAAACTTGGGCAAGCCCTGAAGAAAGAGTTAGCGAATTTTAAATAAAGGGCGTGGTACTTCCCATGCAAATAAAATATTCAAAATGCTACACTAAGAGAATTAATTGAGGTATTGAAATCATATTTCATACAATAATTTGGAAAAGCTCTAGACAAGAGCTTGGGGAGCGTGGCACCCTTAATAGAAACAAAAACTTTAAAACGTTACACTGAGAGAATAATTTAAAGTAATGAAATTCAAATACAAAAAAATGGTTCGTCCAAAAATTCAGACAAAAAGTTGGAGAATTTCAAAACAAGGGCGTGGCTATTGCCATGCATATGCTTCAAAGCGCTACACAGTGAGCTATTTAAGTAAACTTTGTCAAATTCAATGTGGGTACGTTTAGTCAACGCGATGTAGGGTATTTCATTTTTGGCGTGGCCAAGGATTTGTTATTTTTTTGCAAGCTTAGTATTTACGAAATGAAAGTTAAGTTTCACAAATTTTTGAAAATTTCTGAAAAATTACGTTTTGTTTCGTTGGAAAGTCAAATAATTTTTTTTCAAAATTTCTAACAAATGAAATATTTAGTTTGTTAAATATTTTTTATCTCTGTATATATCAACTCTACGAAAAAAGTAACTTGAAACTCAAAAGTTAAGAACTATTTGGCCTTTTGAACAAAATTTCTTTAAAATTGTATCTTCTATATTTGATATTTTAACTTATTGCTGATCAAAAACTCATATTATTAATGTTGTTAAATTGTGCGAATTTGAGCTAAAAATTTTTGATAGTTCATTTTTATATATGAAATTTAAGACGCCATATGACTTTAAAGCATTTTTAGTGTCATAAAAAAAATGTCGCTTCTTTCACCAGGTATTCGCCATAAATCACCGCACTTTACTGCAATTTAGTCACAAAAAAAAAAAAAAAACATGCATCAACCTGACTGAAACCCACAAAACTTTTAACATTTTCAAACAAAAATTTCTATAAAATTCCACACAACGAACGCAAATTCTAAAAGTACGCAGCAGAACAAAAAAAAAACCAACTGCAATTTTAGCCTGGCTTAAATTGCGCTGACAAATGCCAAGCCAAACCAAGCATGTTGCAACAAAAAGCGAAAAAAAAAATTAAAAACACTGACGAATAGAAAACAAATGCATAAATCTGGGTCAAATTAAAGCATTTACAGTCAGACGGATGTTAACAAGTTAGAGCATAAGGGGGTCGATTGAACGTTTATCTTCCTATAGTTGACTGCAGTTGCAGCAAGAGAGATAGCGCAATCGTACCACCCCCAACAACTGTAATAATACATGTATGTATATGATGTGCTTGCATATGTATGTGTTTGTAATGTAATGCATTTGTATAAGTAGGACATGAGCCAATAATATAATTTCACTGTTTGGACTTTAATGTGACGTCACAATATTCGTACAAAATATATGCAGAAGTTTGGCAATACAATTGCGACCGACAACTGCAAATTACCGTGAAGTGCAGAAAACTGCAACGAAAAATAATAAAAAGAAAGTCTGTTTGATGTAGACAAAAACCATATAAATTGAGAAAGAGTTTGCGTAGACAAATTAAAAGGAGAGTTTGAGTGTGAGATCCTTGAAATATGCGATAGCATACTTTAAGCTCTCAGGTGCATTTTACGTGCTCTCTTTATTATTTACTCTCAAATATGCTATTTTTAAACCTTTACAAATATAAATCTTTAGCACTTATGGGGCAATTCCATGCATAACATTTATTTTAAGTTTTGCATATCATGACGTATGAGTAACTTTTGATTATTTGAAGTCGTGAAGGAAGAAAGAAACAACTTTTGTGGCGATTATTGGCTTAAAAGAAAAGGAAACAGTTTTTGATTTATTTTTATATATCCATTTTGAATTATATATTTCAGTTTCGAAATAAAACGGTAGAAATCGATTTTGTAACGTTAACACCTTTCATCCAATACATTACTCATATAGAGCGCAGGTACACAAAGCGTCTTTCAACAAATTACATAAATTGCTTAGGCTACACTGCATATGTTAATTGGAGCAGTAGAGCGTATTTTCTCAACACTTAAAGTACTAATAACATAATAGCAAAAACATTAGAATGGCAATCAGAGCATGACCTATACGTAGCTCTGAAGCCCTAGTAAATGAATATATTTTACCCAATAACGAGGGAGTTGTAAGGCTGCGACATTTAAGGATGCGATTAATGGGTTGTAAGGCACTTTTAGTTAAAAAAAAGTCTTTTGCAACATAGTATTTATTTGTACTGAAAAACAGTAATCTACAGAATTCTTAAGAGATTTCTTTAGGAATTAAGAGTGATTATCTCAGCTTCGATATAACTTTAAAAACATTTTCAACTTGATTACTATTCTCTGTTCGATGCCCCTGAATATTGTAAAAGTTTATTAATGGCTGCTTTTCAATAAATGCAGCATTGTGTAAGTTCAAACATAAATATTTTTAAACATTTTTACAACGAATTTTTTTAGTCATTTTTATACAACAAACATAACAAAGATAACAAGTGTTGAATAAAAATGACTAAAAAAGTTCATTGTAAAAATGTTTAATTATTAATAATAATTATTAGTCTCAAACAAAATAACTGCTGAAAAAAAAAATATACATATTTAGTTAAGTACAGATATTTGGCTTAGAAGAATCTCAATTTTTGGCGATAATCGAAAACGACTTAATATCTTCCAATAGAAATGCGAATTTTATTCTTAAGATCGACACAATACATTTCACTTTCGTTTTCTAACGCATTTCATGAAATTTCCCTCAAAATGTTTAACCTTATTGTACACAAAAGCATACAAAGCTGCTATTCCAACCCCATCCACTTTTGTTTGCTTATAATTTTATGACATTTTGTGCAGCTTTTTCCATTCACACGTTCATTGAACTTTTGAATGCTCACACATATAAGTATGGTCCATAATTTTGTCCTTTTATTGCAACTTGTTGTTGGTTTTATTATTTTTCTATACTGCATTTGATGCTCGTCTGTAGTGCTGTATAGTGCAACAGCACCTACGCTCTCAACAATTCCCTTATTTCTGCTGTATGCTCACATGCATTGTACATTAATACTTATAGTACCAGTGATACTATGTTAAATGTAATTTCACTTAATGCTCTTCACTGTTTAGCACACGCTTAAGTAATTGTCATCGTAAAGGGTAGATACCCATGTTAAATCGCTTAGAGATATGCGGTCCTTTAGAGGACAATGCTGCTTGTTATTTTTTATATTTACCATAATAAGTGTTGTCTCAATAAGTTCGACAGCTGCATATGATGTGTGGAAATAATGAGGCTACTTGCAGTGAATATTTATCACATATAAATATATATTTTGCAGCAAGCTAAGATTTTTCGCAGATTTATATTTGGTTTTCTTTGTATGATACTAATCGTATGAGCAGCACCTAATCAAATGACAATATGAAGCTTTAACTGATTAAATGTTACTCATACGCCATATTAACCAATAGTAAATATGTAAATTGCAACGATTTAAATAACGAATATATAATTTGGTAGAAATCAACTAATTTTTAGAATTTTTTTTCAATAAATATGCAAAGTTTGTAAAGAAGTGCAAGTGCAAGATTTTTGAACTTTAGCCCAAACACTTGAAAGACAATCAGCATGGCGCCAAAAGCATCAAAAGATGACGACAAACGGCACACCTCTCCTTTCGTCATGACGCACGAACATATAAGTGCACCTACTTATACTATAATGCATACATACTCGTTTAAGTGTTATTTTAAAAGTGCACAAAATGCAATTCTATTGAATGTAAATACATTGAAATGTAATACAAAAATATACAAACTAAAAGTACACACACAAATTCAAATCTATTTTTATCATAAAGGATGAGTATGTTTATAAATAAAAAAAAGAGAGAAAAGGGATTAAAATCTCGTGAGAGAGATAACAGCAAGGCTAACAACAAAGTAAATTTAGTTGCAGTAGTATAGCAAGTAAATCAATATTACTATGTAGATTTCCAATTAGCCCTTAGTAGGAGAAACAACCTTTTTTGGTTTCATCTTTGAGATGTTTCAAAAAAAAAAGAAAAATGTCACAGGTCTTTAACCTATATCTAAATTTTTCAAAACTTCGACCTTTTCCCAATGATTAGTGCAATAAAAGTTTTTTCTAAAATTGGAATGAAAGCATCAACTTAGGTGGTTTGTGCACTCTTGCTTGTGAACATTTTTTTCAGTTCAAAGGACATTTCAGGAGTCTGGAATTGCCCAGTTTACGTTCATGGAGGGTGCTGAAGCCTCCCTCCATGGTGGTATTCCATAACCAACCTTTGCAGCCTTTACCCATTATTTGGTGCAACAAAATTTTTTCGACTCAAAACAGCGCTCGTTGGTAAAGACAGCTTTTGTGCATTTTTCTAAATGGAATGTTAACAAAAGCTTTCAAACTAAGACCGTAGTTTCGTTTTAGAAGTCCAACCAACTGTTCAAATGTCACGGTTGCAGCCATATAAAGAGAATCTCAAAAACTACATAATAGAAATACGAAAGTTTAAAAGGCTAGCTTGAAAGACTTCAGTCAATCTTTCGAATATACTTGAGAGCCAGCAAGGATTAGCGAATTTACATCGCAAGACCAATAAACTCTGCAGTTTCTAAGGAAACAAAACGATTTTTAGATAGACTCGTTTTCTGAGACTTTATAAATTCTTTAACGTACCCATTTTTTAAAATGCAGCGACTGTCCTGATGAACTAGTTTGGACCACCCAAGAAAATAATGCAAATATTCCCGTGAAATAGCCTTGTCGATTTAAGAATAATAAGTTTTACAAAATTTTTTTTTTATATTTTTGGAATAATTGTCGCGAAAACGACAAAATTCTTAATCGATTTATTTAGCATTAACACTTTTACTCCTACTACAACAAGCAAGAGCAGAAGAAACATTAAAGCTGATGGTGAGCACTTTCTTACAATGTACCCGAACTTAGCCTCATGGACATAATACCAAAAATTAGCTTAGAATTTATGTCTGTTTTAGTTTTGGGCTTTCCGTTGCTTTCCAGACGAAGAATCCAGCAATTTTATGTCAACTATATTTGAAGTTATAGCCAATTCTCAAATGGTTGTTTTGTTATATACATATGTTACCGGCCAAACTAGTTTGGTTAAGCCTAAAGATGTGCAATGACATTTTAGTGCAAAATCACTATGGTTAGTGAAGACTACGACAGCAGTAAAGTAAGAAAACAAAAATTGTCTATTTCATTATGTGCTTGGTAAGTTGTAAGTGAGGGTAAGTGGGCGACCTTCGGCCGTGGCGCAGGATTTACATCCTCTAATATGTCAAATTTTGGCTTCGCGGCGGCTTGCGGCCGCTGTTCAGTCTATAATATGAGCAAAACAGACTTCGCTCTTCACAGTGCTTTTGCATTAAAATTAAATTGCACACTTTCAAGTCTTCAAATTAACTAGTTTAGATTAGGATAAACTAGTTTGGCCTAGGAGAAACTAGTTTGTCTTAAAAACTAGTTTGGCCGGTGACATATACATACATGATACCATGACAGGGCGCCTTCTTAAACGTGAATCAACATGGAGTGACAAAAATCAATGTAAGATTTCATTTAAAATGTAGAGCAGTAAATTTAGTTTTAATCCGGGGCACCCTTCTATACCCGGAGAAAAGTACTTCATCGAACTGGAAAACGTCCTTGTGCTACTTTCCATTATTTTGAAACTCAATTTCCTTTTGTGTTAAGTAAATATTTTAGTAGTTTATTTTCTTCATATTAAGTACTTCACACTTTTTCATTGCGTGTAATTATTATATCTATATATTTACTATAACTGCTACACAAACATTTTGCAATACTTTAGACTCAAGAATTTTCACAAACATGAAAACTGCACATTTTGAGAGCTTATGTTCAATTCAATATAAATGCATTTATTGCCCAAATACATTTTCAAGCGCTTAGAGCCTGAATTACAATAAAATATATAATGATTTTAGTACATGTAAATGTATAGGTTTACAGTTATAGACGGTACATTATAAGGTGTAGTGTTGTCTTATTTTTTTTTTTTTGTTTTCTGTAGCTAGAAAATATAGTTTTCTTAATAGTAACATTCAGTATATTGTATTTAGTATATCGTATGTATGTGTATACGCGTAATTGATTTTGACTTTCCATACTTTTGTTTGACATCAAATTTAATTTAAGTATATTTTGTAGTAACTACATGTAATGTAAATAATTTTACTAATTGCATATTTTTTCTTAGCACAAATTGAGCACATTTAATGTTTGTTTTTCTGAAGATTTTTGCTTTACAAAATACTGCATGTGCTCTTCTCTCGGAATGGATTTACCTTTTGACTGGAAAAACCACTCAAAAGACAATCTTCATTCTCATGCTCGGAAACATATTTCATCATTAGCATGCTGGCTTCTGATACCTGCATGCGTGGTATATCAACCTCACGACGCAGCTGCTCATTAATGGTGCGCTGCTGCTGTAGATTAGCAGCCATGATATCGAGTACAGCAGTCTCGGCGAGACCTATGTTGGTGATTGTGCGTATAGTTTTACAATGGGGTTGCCAGTTTCCACTTGTGGAGTGTTGGCATGGGTAAAAAATTGTAAATATTAATTATTCAACCGTTTTTGTGGTATTTTTTTAATTTAGTTTTCTTTTTATAATTTTTTTTATCATTTTATTAGATTAGATAACACATTTTTACTTACAAATTAAAATCTTTTTAACTCCGCAAAAAGGCTAATTATGTTTCCATTAATTGTTGCTTCTGCTGTATACAAGTTTCAAGTGCCTAAAAATATGCGACAGAAATTCATGCGGTATGCGGTAAGTAAAATCAATAAATTTGACAGCCAAGTCTGCTGTTACATTATAAGTTAATAGTCAAAACACTGGCACGCTTTTTTGCTTCGATATTTACAGTTATAAGTCAGAACATGTTGTGTTGGTAGGATGCTTGAATCAATTCATTACTAGATTTGGAGTGACGAACGAAATATCGGCTTTTGTCCCACTTGGATGTCTTTATATATTTCAGGGCTCTAACCCAATCCGTTCTAATAAGTTCTCGCATATATCATCCTCTTCAGCATTGCGGTCCTCGCAGCATCTTCAAATGTCATCAGCCTCAAGCCCGATGTGTCCAATGTTTGCATAAACTTTCATACTGCTGCATATAACCAGCATTTACTGTAGTTTATCTTTGGGGTGTTATAAATACTTAGTTTTGGTCGTTTGGTATCCCTTCTAGTTATCATCTGTCTACCATTCCGTCTGAAATTTTCTTGAAATTTCATATTGATGACTTAAGCCAGGAATCAATATGCTCCGGGAACATTGATGAGCCTCTAATCTCCATCTGCCTGGAATATTTTAATGACCAGATACCAAGCACCGATTTAATTATATTGTTGGTTAAAACACTAAGATAACTAACTCACAAGGAGATCAACCACCCTTTGACGTCACCGATTTGGCTCAAATTTTTCCAGATGGTAGTTCACGTGAAATAAGAAAACCCATACTTTACCGTTTTTCGCAAATCTCAAGAAAAAGCGAGAAAATCGCGTTCAAAGTTTTCCAATAGTTGTCTTGTACAAACAAAAGTTTACCTTCGTTCGAGTACCAGGGTAGCATAGTGGTTAACGTATTAGCGTATGATCTTGGGGGTCACTAGTTCGATTCTCCGCTGATGCAACTTTTTTTTTATTTTTTTCAATTTTTTTTTTTTTACTTTACATATTTTTTACTTTTAAAATAAGGAAAAAATTCAGAATTATAGAATACTCTTTATTTCAAAAACTTATAAGCTAAAAACATTACATGTCTAATGAAATACTCCAAATACCGGAATTTTACAAGGAGACCACCACCCTGTGCCGTCACCGATTTGGCTCAAATTTTTCCAGATGGTAGTTCACGTGAAATAAGAAATTCAAATCAAAATCAAAGTATGGATTTTCTTATTTCACGTGAAAAATCTGGAAAAATTTGAGCCAAATCGGTGACGGCAAAGGGTGGTGGTCTCCTTGTTAGTTCAAAAATATAACAAATTTCCTAAGAGAATTTTCTCTATCCCTAGAAGATATAGCAATCCAATCAACAGCTAAGCGGAGTTGCGTGCGTAGCCGCGTCGAAAGCGCTGTTAGCCAAAATCTCCAGCGGGGATACGCGCGAACGCTAAAAACATCATTTATAAGATGTAGGGCCTGTATCAAGCTAGGTGGACAGTAGTTTGAACATTTATTATAATTTTAAAAAAAATAGTATTCCAGTCCATGTTCAACTATTTAATCGGCGAACAATTGCAGGCTTACAAAATTGTTTGATTGGGATCAATAGTCGCACAACTATTTAGTCGTATATACGCACAGGCTCGAAAACGTATATTTTAAGCTTAAAAATTATATCGCTGTATTTTGGCGGAAAGAATTTTTTTTTTTTTTAATTTTAATAAACATTTTTTAACTTGTCTTAAAACAAAAACGTTGGCAACGCCGCACATCGAGAACCTTCTCACACAAAACTAAGCAACTGTCAATCATTGCGTTTGTGAGGTTATAGTCGAAGTTTTTTCTTTCTCGCAAGTTGAATTCCAGTTGAAGTTGTCTCCAAAAAATCTGTGCATAAAGATGGCTTTATCTGTACCAAAAGCACCAGGAATGGCGCAAATGATGAAAGATGGCGCGAGGGTAAGTGAAATACAATTAATAACAGCATAAATATTAGAAAAATCGTTAAATTTTTTACTGAAATTTGTAAAAACGAAATGACGCACATGCGGCAAGAGCCGCTGCTGTCATTAGTCATCGCAGCATGTGAGCATATGAAAGTTAATTTTGTTTATTTTAATTAATTTTATTAATATGATTTATGTTATAAGAACGAGAATATCGGCAAACTTCCACCATACTGTGGAATCTGATGGTAATCTCATCAAGTAAAACGCACAGGGTCTTAAATTTGACCCCATGATCGATTGCGGTTGTCGATTGAAATTCGAATTGCCCACGCAATGATATGAAATGATCAAAAGTTTGTTGTAAATTACCAATTTTTGAGCCATGTTAGACAATGTTATGCTCCAATCCCAAATAGTGACATTTAACTAGGACAGGGGTCGACAGCGCCTAACTCTTTCCACTCTTTGCACTCTTCTACAACAAATTCGTATTGTTGTAATTCGCCGAATCGTGGACAGGCGCAACTGCACCAAAACAATTCGACCCTTGCGTGTTGTTGCTTTGCATGTCGTTGTTGGTAAATACGTAGCGCTTGCGACTGCGCACAATTCTTGCTATGCTTTGTTTGTTGTTGGTAATTTTTGTTTGTTGTTGGTAATTTTGCGAACTGGTGCGCTGCCGTGTGCGCTACCGGCATGGGCGTTGTTGCTTTTATATGTTAATAAATCCTTATGGTACCGTATCCAACGATTTGTTGTTGTTGTTGTTGGTTTTTTGTTGTTGCACTCTTGAAATAAAATCCTTGTCGACCCCTGAACTAGGAGACAACCCTCTAGTCAAATTATCTTAATAGTTATAACCTTTCTCTTTATCAAACAGATGTACAGTGGCCTCGAAGAGGCAGTTTATCGTAACATTACTGCATGCAAGGAATTTTCGCAAACAATGCGTTCTGCCTACGGTCCGAATGGCATGAACAAAATGATCATCAATCATTTAGAAAAGCAATTTGTTACCAGCGATGCGGGCACAATAATGCGTGAATTAGATGTTGAACATCCAGCCGCCAAGCTTATGGTTATGGGCAGTCAAATGCAAGACGCTGAAGTTGGAGATGGTACCAATTTTGTAGTGATTTTTGCTGGTGCTTTGCTAGAAGCTGCAGAGGAACTATTGCGCTTAGGCATAACAACTTCAGAAATTGCCGATGGCTATGAAAAGGCTTTGGAGAAGTCTTTGGAAATTTTACCTAAACTGGTTTGCCATGAAATTAAAGATTTCCGCGATATTTCCAAAGTAAAGGAATGTCTAACAGCTTCTATTATGTCTAAGCAATTCGGACAAGAGGAATTTCTTACTGAGTTGGTAGCAAAAGCCTGCGTTTCCATTCTTCCCGACAAGGGCACATTTAACGTGGATAACATTCGCGTTTGCAAAATTCTTGGCAGTGGTTTGGCCAAATCAGAGGTTGTACGTGGCATGGTTTTCAAACGTTTTGTTGAAGGCGATGTTAGTCATGCAGAGAAGGCCAAAATTGCCATTTTTTCTTGTCCCATGGACATAATACAGACGGAGACTAAGGGTACAGTACTTATCAAGTCTGCTGATGAACTAATGAATTTCTCCGCCGGTGAAGAAAATCTCTTGGAAGCACAAATTAAAGCAATTGCTGATACTGGAGCTAAGGTCGTTGTTGCTGGTGGTAAAGTTGGCGATATGGCTTTACATTTCCTTAATAAATACGGTATTATGGCTGTACGTTTGAATTCCAAATTCGATTTGCGTCGTTTGGGCCGCTCTGTCAATGGAACAGTTTTGCCTCGTATCACAACTCCCAGTCAAGAGGAGTTAGGCTACTGCGATAAGGTGTGCATTGAAGAGTTGGGCGATACCAGTATTGTGGCCTTCAGGTAAATTTATTTAATACATTTAATAAAAAAATATATATTATAATGCGATTATTTTCCCGACTTTGCAGAAATGAAGGTACCGATTCACGCATCTCTACAATTGTCGTACGTGGGTCCACCGACAATTTCATGGATGACATCGAACGTTCTATTGATGATGGTGTTAATAATTTCAAAGGCCTATCCCGCGATGGACGTTATGTGCCTGGTGCCGGTGCTACAGAAATTGAACTGGCCACACAATTAGCTGCCTATGCTGATACACTGCCTGGCTTGGACCAATATTCAGTACGTAAATTTGCTACCGCCTTAGAAGTATTCCCTAAGGCTCTTGCAGAAAACACTGGCGTCAATGCCACTGATGTTATCAATCAGTTATATTTGGCTCACAAAGAAGCGAACGGCAAAAATATTGGATTCAATATTGAATCAGAAAAACCAGACATTATTGATATAACTAAAACAAAGGTTTTCGATCTTTTCCAATCAAAATACTGGGGTTTAAAATATTCCGTTGGCGCCGCTACTACAATTCTTAAGGTAGATCAAATCATTATGGCTAAGCGTGCAGGTGGTCCGAAGCCCAGACAAGCTGGCGGTAGTGATGACGAAAGTTAAGCTGGGAGGAGTTTCATCTAATTTAATTATTACTTTATCACTTTTAAAATTCTTCATTAACACAACTATTTTGAATTTTTGTTAAAACTGCACGCATCATTTAATGTTTTATTGTAATATGAAAATGTTGCATTAATTTTATTCAAAAAAAAATTGCATATAATCAATTGTCACACTTCAAACTTGAAAACAAATGCTAAATTCTATGCGCGCACTAGGTTTTTTTTTTGTATAAGCTTGAACCTCAAAGTCAAAAATAATTTAATTTATAAACGATTTCGTAACAAAAAATAAATACAAGAAAAACTCAAAACTAAAGTATTGGTGTTTACTTCTTACTGTCCACGATGATCAAATGAAGAAGCTTAAGAAAAAGTTCAGGAATATTATTTTTCTTTTAAGAAAATCTCAGGAATTAAATCCAAAGTAAGGACCAGCACAAAAATCATTCCATTAAATACGAATTTGATTGAAACATTGTGGGATGTTTTTATAGTGAATGTTTGAAGGTGTCGATAAACAATTTTCGCTGATTAAATAAAAAAGTATGCCTAAAATCGAAAAACACATTGAATTCAAATTTGTGGAGATAACAAAATTGATTTCATGCTTAAAAGTTAATGTGGTGGTTAAATATCCTGCAGGCTGAAAAGCAATCATACATTGGGCTACCACATGGCCTGCCTACAAAAGTAGCACATATCAAAAAATTACAATTTTGTAATGAAAACCAAAAATTTTTTTAATTTCATACAAATATTTTTGATGAGCAAAAAAAAAAGTCCTCACTTTGTGCGACAAAACCCCAGCAAATTAAAAGAATATTTGAAATAACTTTTATTTTACAATGCAAACATCGAAAGTAGCAAAACCATCCAAAAGTAGTACATTTCGAGTGAAAAGTAGCAAAGCCTTGCAAAAGTAACACTTTTGCTACTAAAGTATGCCATCTGGTAGCCCTAATCATACATTAACTCGAAAACTAAATGCCTCATATATGAATGGTCAAATTTGCCATTTGACTAGCGATTAAATTAGAAATTCCCTAAAACGAAGATATTGATTCATTATAAATGAACTGCTTAACAATATTCAAGCCACGGATTCAATAATAAAATAATTGGAAAGTATGAGCTTCACACATTCAATTTGTTGTTCATTTCCTTTATCCTCAACATGGCACTATAATAAAACTTAGCTACTACAGCCATTAGCTTTCTTAGCTATTTAACTTATCAGCCTCATGGTTGGCTACTAATTCGCAATTCTAGTCGCCGGGTAAGAATTGATTTTATAATCATACAGCAAATTCTTACTCGGCGACTAAAACCGGAGATAGTAGCCAACCATGAAAGGGCTGTAAAGCTTCAAATCAAGTGAAAATGCAATACGTTGTCAGTCCTGAAATTTTTAAATTTAATCTGCACACAATTATAGATTCTTCAGTATCGAACATATTTCAGCCTGAGAGATCTTTCATGTACAACTTACAGGATTTTCACATCATATACAACTCGTTGATATCCTTAACATTTAACTTGAGATTGAAAACAGTTATGGGCTTTAAAACATATTTTGACCACTTGGACCTCTCATGTAGGATGAAATGACTTGCCAAACAAGAATATTGTGCAGCTAAAAAGTAGCTCTCGAATGAGATATAACCCCAAATGAATTATTGTCAAAGACAAACCAGTTTTCAAGTGAAAGAAATAAATTAAAAGGATCATCATTTTTTTTGGAAAATGTTAGAAATAAATGTCCAGATCGAAAAATAGTAAAAATGAAAATTCTACCAATGACACATAAAATGTTTTACGACTTATTCCCAAAACAAATTTTGCTTTTCACCACTTTAAGGAAAAACTTTTTTTATTTTGAAAAGACCGGTAATTCTTTGTTTTCAACTAGGTGAATGGTCAATGATTAAAATCGGCACTATTGGTGCAACGGAATATAACGGATGATTCATTTAGAAATACTTTTTTCAAAAATAAAAAAACAATTAAAAAATGTAATTTTATCGGGTAATCTTTATTACGAGTACCAAACAAAAAATTATTCTTTACATTTATTTTTTAAAGATAATTTCATTCATAATAATTTAGCCGTAACTAATGTTAACATGGTCCGTTCTGAAGTTTCAATTTTTTGATGACGAGTTCGAGCATATGGAGTGGTATTTGGTGAATAACGCGAGTAAAGTTGGCTTTCAATACCTTATTCGTAGCCGGCTTGGCTTATCCATGTCGTCCTTGGACTACTCATGTAATAGCACATGTGACTTTAGAGTGAATATTAAGTAGGAATTTTAAGGAATTTAGTAAGTTTCCACAATTTTGCATGCGTTATTCCGGCGTACGTCTATTCATGATGAAATTTAAAACAATACCGAACAAACATACCAGGACAGTTTTACTCGATTCACGAATGATGTCTTAAGGTTCTTACTTAAAAAAGCTCCTCTAAATGAATCACCCGTTAAAAACAAAGATACACAACAGAAAATAGAATTTTAGAGTTTGTTTTTACTCCTTTTGAGTTATAGGATAGCGAAGATTTTCCGAAAACTGTCATTTAGTACAATTATCTTCTTCGGTTAGTGAATATTTTTTTACTGTAATGAATTATAAGCGACTTAAACATCCATGTTAGAGGATGAAATACAACGCTGAAAATAGACCCAGATCAACCCAATTTAATAAAACGCACAATACGAGGATAATCCTCTTTCTTCGTTTTTGGTTTTTGTTTGTTTTGTGTTTTGGTTTGTTCCACTAGATAACACATCTAATTTTATTGAATCCAAGCAAACGATTTTAAAGTATTTCTTTTTTTTTTTGTTTGTTTTTAAGCGATTATTACAAGAAAAAATTGTGTAAATTTTTAAATATAATTTTTTGCTGTTATTTTGAAATTTGTTCGCAATATAAGAGTAATTGAATGTTTTGTTGGAGGATATACATATAAATATTGTTCTTGTTGATATATATATATATATACTACATTCTAATTACGAATGTCCTTACGGTATTCAATTAACATTTTTGTATGTATGTACAAAATGATATTGCGTAGAAATGTGAGAACTCAAAATTATACTTTCATTTCTTTTGAAAAAAAAAAAGTTGAAAAGTAGATGAAAATGTTAAAACTTGCATCATACTTGAAGTTTTGTGTTCCAGTGATATTGTATGTAATGTTGCGTTAAAAACAAAAAGTCAAATATTAAATAATTTTTAGTTATGACAAACAATAGTGAAAAAATGACAATTTTAGTTGCTCTTGGGAAAGCAAATACATATTATTGATTTTATTGTCTAGCTTTAAAATGGTTGCGTTTGTAAAAATTTTAAAGTTAGCGTAGTTGCTAAAGTTTACTCTGCAGAATGTAAAATTTTAGCATCAACTAACTTGTTCTTTTTTTGTAAAAAGTTTAACAAAATTAAAACCACGCTTTGACCTTTTTTTCTATAATTTCGTACAATTTTTTGCTATTTGCTCACGACAGCAAAACAAAGTTCGAAATTTTTATTCGATCTGGTAGCAGTGTCACATTTAAGAAATATTTTTCACCTTAAAAATATATAACTTTTACCATAAAACGGTTACCATTTGTTCTAAGGAGTGCGCAGAAAGGATTTGTAAAGTTTTAACATGTTCTACACATATATGTACAACTATAACACTAATACACTATGTATTGCTTTTTGTAGCTTGCTAAGGTGCAAAAAAATTAAAGGGGAAGAAAATGCTTTAATGGTGTTTAAAATTGCATTCGAATAAATGTTGAACTTTGTTGCGAAATTAACTAAATTATACTACATATTTCGTTGTAATCGACATTTTGCTTTCAAAGCGGAAGTTAAGCTACTAATGGAAGGCTAAGTTCTTAAGCTTAATAAAAATTATAAACTTTTGGCAACAGGAAACTATTTATTTTAAGATTTTGTTTCTATGTAAATTTAAAATAAAAAAAAATGCAATCAATTCATATTCAAGCTCACCATAATTTTAGAAAAATTGCAGAAATCTTATACCTACTACGACTTTAAAAAAATAAATGCATGAACTATCGAACTCGTCTAAACAAAGTATACCAAAGTAAAACAATTAATATTGTATTACTACAATATTTTAGAATTTATATTAATAGAGGTTCAAATATTTTGAAAGGCTAATCGTTTTAGCCGAAGTAACTATAAAGCAGATGAAAAAACTATATCAAGCAAAGAGGCATTTAAAATTTGTAAATGGAAGAATAAGTTTAGTTGTAGAAGTAATAGTTTGTTGCTTAAAAGGCAAAAACAAAGGAATACTTTGGAAGTAGTGTATGTATATTTGACTTTTAAGTAGGATCTTATAAAAATCTATGGTTTCAAAATTAATATCAATTATTTCATAATAATCAAACTTTACATATCCTTTGTAGGCAACTCTTTAATTTTTTTTACTAAACACACAAGAGAAAATCATAGAATGATAAACTTTTGTTTCACAAACGCAGTCATTTTTCTGTTATTAAATTAAATGCAAAAATCAATATTTTAATTTTCTAATTTAAGCGCGATTTGATAATAGTGAAGAAAATGCATATTAATTATAATGAGGAAAATTTTAAGTATTATTGCTATTAAGCTTTCTGTTCTATGTATATAATAACATTATTTTGCACTAAGCTATGTAAAACTTCCTTTGGTATTTGCTCTCAATATAGTTTTGCTTTCTTATTTACCATAAAAATTAATGAATTAAATATTTTAGTTTCAAAGTTTTGATTAATAATATTTGCTCTTTTACTTGCGATAACATTTTTCGATAACTTTTTGTTTTTACTGATATAGTTTTTAATATATATGTATATAAAGTATTCCTTTTACTGTTTAAGTAACAGTTTAACAAATTTTTGCTAAATATTTATATATAAATATATATATATGTATAAGTATTTATTTTTTTTTTTTTTGTATTTCTTTTATAAGGAATACGATTTAATTTTTTTATTTTATTTTTTTTTTTTCTACTTTTCTGCTTCTTTTTTTTTTTTTTTGTAATAAGAATATAATTTTAATAGGTTTGTTTTGTTTGTTGGAGTGTTTGGTTTTGCTTTATTTAGTATTTTATTTGAGTTTTTTATTTTATAGTTAAATAAATGTATATAATATCCATGAATATATGGTAAGTTTTTTGAATAAATTAATGAGTTTTGCTTCTGATTTGCATATTTTCGATATGAGTATATTTCTATATGTATACTCTATAGTTATAGATATATTGAAGTATATTCCTTGCATATAAATTGTATATGTTTTAAAGAGCTCTTGTTCTTTGGATGTGCATATGTATGTCATTACTGTTGCTCTCTAAATATTGCAGCAAAATTCAAATGCTAACGTGCATATGTAAAAGTTCTGGTTGTTTCTGTTCATTTATGTAGTATTGAATTTTATTGTATTGTAATTGTTGATGTATAATTTAACATTTCAAATGTACGTAAATTAACGTTTCAATTTTGAATAAAATATTTTTATTTGTTCGGTTTTCTTGTTGCATCCGTTTATTGGTGGTCTAACTATTGTTGTGGTTTTCGTTTTTCTCAGATAAATTTCATTTATACTTTTTAATGTGTTATTGGTGACCGTGTGTTTGTGTGTGCTACTTCAATATGTATTAAATTTTCCCAGCTTCAGAACAAAACTCCTCCTTCTTCTTTCTTCCAATTTTCCATTTACTATAGCAATTACTTCTACTTCCACTCCTCCCATTTTTTCGTTGCTTCATTAATGTAACGTTCTTTATTGTGTTGATGCTTTAAAGCACAGTGCACGATGATTTCTCACGGAATGGATTTACCTTTTGACTGGAGAAACCAGTCAACAGATAATCCTCCTGTTCGTGCTCCGTTATATACTTCATCATTTTAGCGCATGATTCCGATACAGTTTGACGCTCGATCGAAGCTTCGCGACGCAACTGATCGACGACAATACGTTGTTGTTGCAATGAGGATGACATTACGTCCATAACGGCTGTCTCGGATAGGCCTATGATTAAGAGAGTTTTTGCGATAGGACGCGTTTGATTTGATTAAATAAGCAATTAAGATTTAGATAAAAGCTTAGGAACTACGTTGTTGTTGATGATGGTGGTGGTAGAGGTGGTGATGGTGGTGGTTGTGGTAGTAGTGATTTTTTTTCTTTTTTTTTTTTTGTGACAGTGGAATATTTAGGTTTTTGGTGAGATTGTGAAAAATTGTACGTTGTGGTAGTAGTGGTGGTGGTAATTTTGATCGCTGGAAAAACCAAAAAATTCGAAAAAAGCGAAAAAGACTTTAATGCCTTGAGAATTTTATTAAAAAAACAGTACTCATATGTGAGAAATAATGTAAGAAAAGCAAGATATTATGTTAGCGATGGTAGTAAAAAGTTAAATGGAACTTAAATGCAAACTTATTCTTAATGAATATCTTATTCACTCGGTACAAATTTCGGGAGAAATTAAAACTTCGTTCAATATAAAATTGTTACACACGTAATCTTTGCAAATTTTCGTGAGACGTTGAAAATGCGACAGTTATGTATGATCAAATCAAGTTGGATTCCACTACCGAACGATGAAAATTAATAGCGTCAACTCTATGACCAAGCTCAAATTTAAAATTAACAATGCAACTTTTAGGATTTAATAATAAAACAACTCGCAACGCGTACTAATTGGTCGCTAGGTTTGAAGTCCCACACAATGACTACTATGTAAGCTGCAGAAATTAAGATAATAGGAAATCATCGCTCTCTTGTGTAATTGCCCACTTTTCAATCAAAGTCTTGGTGCTCAAGAATTTACAGATTTCGACAATCCGAAATCCAGCAAATCTTGCCGCAAAGAATTTTCTGATAAGTATTGTGCGTCAAATTATTATCAGGTAGCACGAGGGGCATTTCGGCCCTTCAACTATTATGGCCTTTTTGACAAACTAGCTCTACCTAATTAAGTGCAGCAAACAGCAAATTTCAGTGAAGAAAAAATTAAATTAAAATCAATAAACAAGATGGGTCGTTTCAATATTAGTTGAAATTTTCGTTTTGAGTGGGTTTGCACAAAGTTTTAAAAATGATATCGATGCACCAGTAGCATATTTCAATAAATAAACGTAAGCTAGCATTTTTTTAAATTCCTAGATTCCCTTGAGATTCTTGGACTAAAAGTATCGCATTTCTATTATACTAGACAAAAACTAGCGTATTCTAAGGTCGTAGAAAGAAAACGAGCACGTCTTAATTTTACTAGACGAGAAATAGCACAACTTGAAATCTAAGACAAAAAGCACGTTGAATTAACACGAAGTCTAACATTTTTCAGTTTCGTTGACGAAGACTCTATCTACTATTATTAAACGAGCTAAAATTGTACATTTATATATTTATATATATATTTATATATTTATATATTTATATATTTATATATTTATATATTTATATATTTATATATTTATATATTTATATATTTATATATTTATATATTTATATATATATTTATATATTTATTTATATATGGCTGAATTTTATTTCGAAAACGGCTGCAGCGATTTTGATAAAACTTCGGGATTTCGTTCATATGTGAACGAAACTATGATTGGACTAGGTTTAAAGTTTTTCAAGTTTCTAACAGGGGCCTAGCACAGCCCTAAATTTAAATTTGTATTTCGTGATAACTCGCAAACCATTCAAGGTATTGCAACGAAATTTGGTAGACGGATGCATATCATAAATATCTTAAATGCTATCAAAAGTGGGCGGAATCGGAACAGTGGGCGTGGCATATTTCAATAATTGAAAACTTTGATTCGATATTACTCGAAAACGGCACCGAGGATTTTCATAAAAATTTTAGAGTTAATACCGCTGAATGAAGTCATTATAACAAGCTATGCCACTATACTGGCAAAACTCGTTGAAAGGCGTGGCACAGCCCACAATATTTATAAACGTTATAATAAGAGAACTAACAACGCAATCGTTATGAAATTTGACATGTCAAATATACTGGCTATTGGGTATTTTGTAACCAAAAGTGGGCGAAACGGCACCTGTGGGCTTGGCACCTTCCATACAAGAGAAAACAGTTAAAAGCTACATTTATTGTTCTATGAGAGTAATATTTTTTAAATTTGGTATAGAGATGTCGGTTACTATAAGCTTTGAAACTAAATGGATTTCGATGGGATTGCATCAGTGGGCGTGGCACCTCCCCTACATGCAAAAAATGTTAAGTGTTATATTTATTGTGCTATCGGAGTAATATTCTTTAAATTTGGTGTAGAGGTGTCGGTTACTATAAGCTTTGAAATTATATGAATTTTGATGGGATTTCATTAGTGGGCGTGGCACCTCCCATACAAAATTATAACGTTGATGCCATATTTAGCAAACTGAAGAAGTGATCCTAATAAAATTTGGTTTCAATATATTCAGCCTCATTCAACGAGTTTTTCAACTTCTTTCAACTGCTTCATTATTTTTCAACCTCTTTCAACTTTTCTCAACGATTTTCTACATTTTTCAAATATTTTCAACGCTTTCAATATTTGATTGACTTTTTCAACCTCATTAAACTTTTTTCGAGTTTTTCAACTTCTTTCAACTGTTTCAACATTTTTCAACCTCTTTCAACTTTTCTCAACATTTCCCAAATTTGTCTGACTTTTTCAACCTCTTTCAACTTTTCTCAACATTTTCCATATTTTTTCGAGTTTTTCAACGTCTTTCAACATTTTCCATATTTTTTCGAATTTTTCAATCTTATTCAGCTTTTTTCGAGTTATTCAACCTTTTTCAACTGTTTCAACATTTTTAAACTTCTTTCAACTTTTCTCAACATTTTCCATATTTTTTCGAATTTTTCAACCTTATTCAAATTTTTCCGAACTTTTCAAACTCTTCCAACTTTTTCAATATTTTTCAACCATTTCAACTTTTTTCAACACGTTCCATATTTTTTGAACTTATTCAACCACATTCAAGTTTTTTCGGCTTTTCAACCTCATTCATCTTTTTCCGAGACTTTCAACTTTTTTCGAGCTTTTCAATCTCTTTCAACGTTTTCAACATTTTAATATACTATCGAGTTTATCAAACTTTTTCACCTGCTTCAACCTCTCTCAATGTTTTTCAACATTTTTCATATTTTCGGCTTTTCAACCATATTCAAAATTTTTTAAATATTTCCGACATCTCATTCAATTGCTTTACACTTTTTCGACTTTTTCAACCTGAAAACTAAAAACCGAACTTTGGTCGGTCGCCTGGTGCTTCAACTTTATAAGACGGAAACCACCTATGTTATATATTATTGCCACTCTTTTTAATTGTTATCTTCAACATCATTAAAAAATCTTCAGTTTAGAGAATGGTGCTTTTAAGGCACCCCTCAATGTATCCGCCAAGCTTTCTTCCAGTTGCTTCCACGATAACGTGGAACAAATCTTGACAAATTTTGAAACATTTATAAAAATTTTAAAGGAAGCGAAAAGCCTGAGCTGGAATTTTTAGAATAAGTAGTTTATGTTGATGATGTTATTTAAAAACACTAACAAAAAATTTGTTTCTGTTTCATTAACTTAGAGATTGGTGTGTCTAAGGCATCCCTCAATGTATCTGCCAAGTTTTGTTCTATTTACTTCCACGATAACGTGAAACATATCTTGACGAATTTTGAAACATTAATAAAAAATTTTAGACAAAACCCGCCTTTTTGCATGCAACTAGCCCAAAAGTTGGCATTCTACTTTCTCAATGGATATTCTATAGATTATCCTGTTCAAAATCAACTAGGTCTAGGCGATGTTATAGAATTGTTTTCATAAGTTTTCGACATTTTTCAATTTTTACAATTTATCAAAAAAATCTATTCCATTAGAGTATGTACTTTTTAAATTGCGTATTTAAACAGAAATTATACATATCTTTGGCGCATCGTGAGATATAACGATTTTTATGCAAAATAAGCTTTTGTCTCAAAATCTAACTGTTAATATCCTTTTAAAGGACTCCGGGAGTTTTTCGAAAAATAAAGGCTTTTTAATTTTTTTTTTTTCGGATAAACCAGTCTCCAGATATCTTGCTCACCGCAAATTTTGAGTTCGTTCACGGAATTGCATTTTCCCAACTCATTGGCGAATATTTTTGGACCAAAATTTGGGAGATATAGCTAATGTAAAACAAATATTGGTCTAAAATAAAATGCAGCTTCAAAAAACATTTTAAAAAAGTGTCTTTTTATTTTTCAAAAACTCCCGCATGCCCTTAAATACAGAAAACAAAACTCAGACAATAGTATTTTCAATAAGCTTGTTTTTTGTCTTTCATTTGATGTAAGACATGATTATTTTTTCATATATGCAAACATCGATCTTTAACAGAGGCCGTCCAAAGCGAAAACATAAAATTTGTTCTATATATAAAATAGCTTAGGGAGGTGAATTTTGGAAGGTATATTGCTTTTGCTACGTAAGCTTCAACTTCTGAAATAGAGAATCGTAAAATGAATCAATTTTTTTTTCATGGAACCCAGCAACTTGCATTCGCTCATCATGGATTCCAACTCAGGAATTTGCTTTCAACATAATGTTAGATTCAAATCACTTAGAGAAACAATGGGGTCTTATTTTAAATCGCATTAAAATTGTTTTTTTTTTTTTTAATTAAGCCAGCGCCATTCCATTTCCTTTCCATGCCACACCAATGTCTAATTTGCATACTGCAAATTTATTTTAATACGCGTGTTTCCAGTTCAATCGATTAATGATTAATCTTTCAACATCGCAACCTTGGTCATGACTACGAAAGTATCACAGAGAGGGTGGTGGCTATATGAAATTTAATATCTTTTCCTATTTCTATTTGTACTTGACCGAGTAGCCTTTGTCTCGTCTTAGCCCCCCGGAAAAATAGTTTTGTGTAATTTCTACAACAAAAACCTAACGAATTCGTTTGGTAAGCGTAGGCTATTTAATAATTTGCAAATTTTTTATTTAATGACCAAATCTGCGATTTTTAAATGTTTTTTGTCATCACTGTTCTTAAGAAAAATCACTGAGTGCGCAATTTTATACATCAAATTTCACAACGAATTTTTAATAAAATATTTACAATAGCTCACTGTTGCAATAAGTAAATGTTTTGTTAGTATTTTAAAATAAAAATTTACCAGCACTTGCGTTAAATAGTTTTGTGAAAAATTTTATAAATGAAGCAAATATTAAAGAAATTTAACTATACACACCCAAGAAAAATCGCCTTTTGACAGTCAATTACTTGATGTACTAGAAAATGCGAATGTCTGAGAGACAAATTCTTGCTTATTCTCTTTAGTGATTTTCGTACATCCCTCTCTGTCTAATTATCAGTCTACTTCACTTTTTTCTCTGTCAATTTTTGGGTCAACATTGCCAAATCGAAAAGATTTTTTTTGACGGCTCACAGAATCACTTATGTCATGTTTTCCACCGCATTGAAAGCTTATCGAAACGTCAAGTCTCCAACTGGTGGGTCAAAGAAATGTCACTGAGCCGCTTTTTAACAATTGGAGCAGTAAATTTGAGGAGAAATATAACACGTTTCAATTGCAAGTTAAACAATCAAACCATGAATACATTAGATCAAATTATAGCCAACAATAATAGCTATGAAGAGATTATAGCTTCGATGACATCGGAAGTGAGTAACATAATAAATTGTTATTATAATTTCTAATGAACATTTTTTTTTTGTGTCAGTTGGTTCCTATGAGGGGCGAAATTATTGCACGCAGAAAAAAGGCGCTGAGGTTAGAAAACGCAGCACTGCAAGAACAAATTGAAGCTACAAAGGTAAAACTTATAGCACTGGAACAGCGTAATGGCAAACGCCAGATTCCAATACCTGGTGCCCGCTCATTGTGCACAGATGCGACAGTCCCAGCGGCACCAACGCTAGTAACAAATCCCTACGACAAGGCAACTACTGCAGCAGTAATAAAGCCTGCTAAAGAAAAGAAACCGAAAAAGGAAAATGCAACAGCGGCTACAGCTGTGCCTACTCAAGAACTGCCAATAGACGTTGGTCGCCTTGACTTACGCGTTGGTAAAATTATTCAAGTTGACCGACACCCGGACGCCGATAGTTTATATCTGGAGAAAATAGACTGTGGTGAACCACAACCACGTACTGTAGTTTCTGGTTTAGTTAAATATGTACCACTGGAGGAGATGCAAAATCGCATGGTTATCGTGCTGTGCAATCTCAAGCCGGCTAAAATGCGTGGTGTGACTTCGGAAGCAATGGTTATGTGTGCCTCTACACCAGAAAAGGTTGAAGTACTCAGTCCACCAGCAGGTGCTATCCCTGGTGACTTAGTGCACTGTGAGGGTTATAGTCGCCAGCCTGATGCACAATTGAACCCAAAAAAGAAAATATTTGAAACATGCGCTCCAGATTTGCTAACTAACGGAGAGTTAATTGCTTGCTACAAGGGAGTGCCGCTGCATGTACCTGGCAAGGGAACAATTTTTGCACAAACGCTTAAAAATGTTAACGTTAAGTGAGCTGCGCATGATTTTTTAACTGTTGATGTTTTAAGCAATAATAAATCTATTTTAAATGTTTAAATGGTGTGTCTTTTACATTCAGATCAAATTAATAGCTACCAGGACTAACGACTTAAGATCATATACTTTATGGAGCTCTTTAATCCTACTGGATTAGATTTTCAAAATTCGATACTTTAATATTTAGTCCCGACTAACGACAATAAACTTTTTGAAGTAAAATTTCTCGAACTTAAAATTAACTTAAACGCGTTGCTCAGAATTAATCTCGTACGTTAAAGTTTATGACTTTCTTTAGGTAACGTTCCCATTCGTCTTACGGATCTACTATATTTTTTTTTTAAGTAACGTCCCCTTTACGGTACTGTATTATAATTTATTTAATTTTCTGAAATTATATAAAAGCCAGTTTCTTAAAATTAATCGTTTTTTTACAATATTAAAGAAATTTTCGATTTGCTGTGGTATTTTAACGAATTCAGAAATGTAACAGGATATTTTGCGATTTTCAGAAAAGTCATTAAAAGAATTAACAAAAAATCGCGAAATTTTTCATTTATCGAAGTTAAGATAGAAATACACTATTTTTGTAAATAAAATTTTATGTTAAATGTTTTTGATCACACACACAGTTCAGAGATCAAACTCTTCAAAAGCGACGACAATAAGTCCAAATTGAAAAAAAAAAGATAACTTGAATAGAGATAATAAAAATTTTACGTTTTTTATTTTTCTGTTGTGTATTACCAACTATAAAAATAAAACAAAAAATTTTCAATTTATAGATAAAAATAAACAAAAATAACACATTCTGTTGTTTTTCTATTAGTATCAACTATTCATATATATATTTCCATTACTGACAAAGTTTATACAAAAGAAAAAACAGTTTCTGATAAAAATATATATGTATGTAATTTAATCGCTATTCAAACTTGCCAATCAACGTTGACGCCTTAGCACTGCATTTGGATTATCTTCAATCACAATAGTTTTCGTCATAAAGTCGTAGGCTGTGCGATTGTTCTTAAAAAAAATCATTACAAAACACATGGGGAAGAGCAACGTCATTAAGACATTTTTGGCCACAGCGCGCATAAATGCACGTTTAAATCCTGGTAATTCAGCGGGATACAGTAACGCCTTCAATTGCACACGCTGTGTACGAAAACCCAATTGAGGCGGCTGTGGTGGCTGCAATGGCACCATCGCTTCCATATAAACAATTCGCAATCCCATTAACATTTTTCCTGGTGTTGCACCACCTTGACGTGTCCAAATCGCTTCATAAAAACAAACTATAACTTTGGTTAAAATCTCTAGTACAAGCAAATCAGAAGAAAATGCCAAGAAATCCGAAGATATAGCCAGAAAGCCAGCATAATCATCTTCTAGTGATTTTTTCAACACTTCCTTATCGAATTCAAAGCCTAAATCCAAGTCGAAAACATTCATTATTGTAAAAGTGATCATAACCTTTAGCAATAATAAAATGAATACATCCACCAACTCTGCAATGGCACGTTTCCAAAATGGAGCAATTACATGCTCATAGCCACCATAGAGTTGTATAATTTCTGCCTGCAACTGTTCATTCAATATCACTGTGCGCATTAATTGTGCTGCAGCAGCACCGCCCTCGGCAGCAGGCGCATTTACGCCGGCAACTCCCGCAGCTACGCCGCCAGGAAGTACAGTTCTGCCATTTGGCATCTGAGGTGCTGTTGGAAATATTTGACCATTGAGTCCAATACCAGCTGCAGTCGCTTGCTGATTTTGAAATATTTGCGGATAGCTGCTGAATAAATAGTAGGGAAAAAGCGCCATTGCATTTTGCGAAATGTTTGCATGTTTTACCCATGCATTTAGACTGGCGAAATATGCTTCTTTTGTTGTTAGTTCCTTGTGCTTCTCTGAAGCATCTGCTTCGGAGATCTTTTCCGCAGTTGCATCTTTGGCTTGCAATGGTGACTGGGTTGGTGGCACTTCGTTATCTTGGTTTTCAGTCATTTTCAAGTTTTTCCTCTTTGCTTTGCAACCTAGCAGATACAGAAGTTACTGCAGAAAAACAAAACAAACACGTCAACATACAATTTTATTAAATGTACACGTTTGTTATTTTAATTATTAATAAACACTAAATACGTACATTTTCATCGCTCCTCTGTTAAAAAAACACTTCGATGTCGAAACATTAACAGCTGCTTTTGACAAATCAAAAGGTCGCGTCATAATCAATCATTCTTGTTGTCATTGGCTGTTGCTATTCAAAAAGAACTAATTCACAATAGAACATTTTTTCAAAACCCACTTTGGGAAAATCCATAATTGTTGAAATTTTCAATATTTTATTTTAAGCGAATTCTATTTTTTTTTTAAATTAACATAACTTCGACAGAAAAAAAAGCTAGCGAGTGCTCTTTTAAAAGCTGCAATTTTCGCTTCTTTGCGTGTGTGACTGTTCTTTTTCGTCAGTCAACCACAAAAATTTTTGTGGTTGAGTGTCAATCAGTGGCCATATTTTTTTTTTTTTTTTTACTGATGCCATTTTTAATATAACAAACACTTTACTCCAAACGAATTAAGTGATTTTTTGATTTGGATTTGAAAGCTGATATAAATTGAGTCATTTTCATCAAACGTCCGATTCTGGTAGTTTTAAAATCCGGTCCACAGCGTGTGTTAGCTTCCTTCCAGATCAAGTTTACAATATTAAACTCAATTATTTCTTAATTTCTTTAATATAGGCATTTGATATTCCCGTATTTTTGTTAATAATAACATTAAATTCTTTCCATTACATAATTTTTACTTAAACTCATACTTTATTACGTGCAGATTTTTGTAAGTATGAACAAACTGCTTATAAAATAGTCATCACAACTTTATACTTAGTGTGTGTTACTGTTTATCAGTTCAGCATATAACAAATTTTCCACATAATAATGGATAGCCAATGTACGCCGTCAAGCGGCCATGGGCGGCGGAGAGCATAAAAATCAATCGTTTGAATTGAAAAGCGATCGAGGCAATATTTCTGCCGAACAAATCTTAAAACACTACTACACATGCATTGAAGAGAAACTACGGGTGTGGTAGTGCCCAGCTCTATTCATAAGAGCTAAAATCACGTCAATTCATAATAGTGTTTACAATGATATATAAAATAGTCAAACTCCAGCTAAAGTTATTGCCAATATTAATAAAAAAAAATACCGAATTAATTTATTGATCCGTCTTGTATGCTTCTCTGCACCCCATTCACAATAGTAAGCGATATTTGTACATTAGTGGTTTTGCTACAACCCTTGATTCTTTAAGGGAGGTGATATTAATTTGTCATATTGAGTCTTGAGAGAAAAGTCTATCTGGCTTCATAGTTGTCAAAATTCGAAACGCAAAACGTAATAGAATATTTCAATCAATTCGTTTGTTTACATTTTGGAATGGATTTTGACAGCTATTAAGCAAAGGAGAAGAAATTTTTTTCGCAACACTGGTTGAACTTTTCTAACACGTGGTACAACTGCCCCCTCTAAAAATGATCCAAGTACAAAAACAAAACTACAATCCACATAACGAAGATCTGCAGCTTTTGGGGCTCGGTTCCACATTCCTTCTTTCAAGTTCGTAGCGTGAGCATTTGAGGTAAGAATTATATTTCCTCAGCCTTTACCTCCACCGCCTCTATCAAACATCCCCACTGATAAAAATTGTGTTAAGTAATAATATAAAAATTTAATTTCATTAACTAGAGTTAAACAGAAGTACAATAACATGGCGAGCATTGCAAAAATTGTGGCTGGACGTGCACAGAATCTAATTCAAGTAGCCGCTAAGAATCCCAAATTCGCACCAAGATTTTACTCAGCTGGTGAGTTTTTTTTTCTATTGCTTATTTTGATGAACTTTGGACCATTTAATGCAAAAAGTAGAGTGGTTGGGTGCAACAAGTCGGTTCAAGGTGCTTTAGATTTTTTGGGTTGATAGAATGCCGGTAAACGTAGGCATTTTTGTTGCCGGATGAATTTGCTAAAAAATTATTACGTAATGTTTGCTATAAGTGCAAGTGTTTTTTTTTTTCAATTTGTAATAAATTTGTTTAACTGTGATGGGTATTTATTTGCCGATTTATTTCTCCTATGATATTGCAACAATGTCGATTGTAATGTTTTGTAGGATAACGGGGGAAGTGGTTGAACTCACAAACCTATCGGTCGCTGTATCTATCTTTATAAATGAAACATGGAATATATGTATGATCATTTCGATATGTAGACGAGTACAGAGGAATGATTTTGTTTTATTTTTAATTCCAGTCCTAAGGAGGTTGGCACATCATGTTTTCCATATAAAAACTCGTTTTCTGGTGATTGACTAGGAAAAATTCTCAGGCCAAATAATATGACCAGGAAACATGGGATCCTCACACTAAAAAAGGATTTTTTGAATCCTAAATGTACATGACTCTTCAGAAAAGCAAGAGTTACTCTTCTCCACTATTTTCTTCTAAACTATTTTTTCCTGAAAAACGGACTAGGAATAAACGCTCAGCCCAAACTGTTTACCCCATAAACATTTACTTCGGAATATTATATACTCAAACAATGGCAATAGCCCCTAGTTTTTCGATATTTGCATCGTAAGGTTATATGGCACGGCTCGAAAAAGTAAGAATTACATTTTGCAATACAAAAAAAAAACTTTCTGACCGATTAGGAAACAAAGTTACACCAAATCGCTTGCCCAGGCAACATAAAATTCGAAACAATATCAAAATACACTAAGTAAAATCAAACGCCTAGTTCAAACTTTATTTCTGAAACAAAAAACTGGTAATCCGAAATTAAAATCCTAACCAAGCGAGTACTTCCCAGAAAAGCAAAAAAAAAAAACATTTTTTACATCAAGTTGGGAACATAAAGATCCTAACATTGCCAATTTGCACTATGGATAGATTTTTTAAAAGTTGAACTCTAAAGAGCTGTTGGCCCCCCCAAAAAATTGCTACCTACTTTTTTTTTTTAACTGTTATTCATATGATTTCATTGGAACTTAGTACTCTAGGCCAATTGGGAAAAGATCTATACGTTTACCAATAATTGAATTGAAAAAGCACCATTAGGACAAATGCACTCTACCTCCCATAGGAGTAAAAACTATTACGTCTTAACGAAATGAAAGTTTGTACAAAGATAAAAAATAGCATAAAGCATAAAATTGTTTACAAAAAATAAAAAAAATATACGTACATATACATAAGAAACAAGCAATTTTTTTCTCAATCTTCGTTCCTTAGCTTTGAAAGCCAAAAAACTGGCAAAATGTTATCTTCACGAAAAAATTGCAGAGATACTTTTTTATGGAAAATCGTATGTTCTATCCAATAGGCTTAGTCCCGTTTGTGTCAGAGTTTTCTTTCACGAGATATAGACACTCTAGTAAAGCATGAATAATTCGATTTAAATTTTAAAAATCTGTCCTTAAATCACAATCACAATTCACAATATTTCTGTTAGATATCACATTTCGTTAGGGACTTTTATTTCAAAAAATCTCTCTCTGAGGGTGTTCAAATGTTTGTAGACTGAAAGATTCTATCTTTCCATTCAATCTTAATCATTTAGTCAAGAATAACATTTTTTTCAATATGCAAAAATAATTGTAATTTTTTTTTGCTATTTCCTCAGCTGTTAACAATTTAGAATTCATCAAAACCGAAGTTACAGGCTCCAAGCAAAATGTTGCTGTTATAACTTTGAACCGCCCAAAGGCGTTGAATGCTCTTTGCAACGGACTCATAAAGGAATTGAACACTGCCTTGGATGGCTATGAAAGTGACAAAAGCATTGCAGCTATTGTTATTACTGGCGGCGAAAAAGCTTTTGCTGCTGGTGCTGATATCAAAGAAATGCAACCCAATACATATTCAGACTGTATTATGGGTAATTTCTTAAATGATTGGACACGTGTAGCACGCTGTCAAAAGCCCATCATTGCTGCCGTTAATGGTTATGCACTTGGCGGTGGCTGTGAATTAGCCATGATGTGCGATATCATATATGCTGGTGATAAGGCTAAATTTGGTCAACCTGAAATTGCTTTGGGCACAATTCCCGGTGCTGGTGGCACCCAACGTTTGACACGTGTTGTGGGTAAATCAAAGGCCATGGAACTTTGTCTTACTGGCAATATGATTAACGCTGAAGAAGCTCATAAAATGGGTCTTGTCAGTAAGGTTATTCCTGCTGATCAACTACTTGGTGAGGCAGTGAAATTGGGTGAAAAAATCGGCTCTCACTCTGGTTTGATTGTACAGCTATGCAAAGAGGCTGTGAACACCGCATATGAGACAACTCTGCAAGAGGGTCTTAAGTTCGAAAGGAGAACTTTCCATGCTTCTTTCTCGACTGTAAGTTATTGTGCTGACAACCGTCATCGAATTTATTGTTAAATGTTTGGAATTTTTCTTTTTTTCAGGAGGATCGCAAAGAAGGCATGACTGCTTTTGTTGAGAAGCGCCCAGCTAAGTTCACCAACAATTAAAAAAATGATTGAATTGTTTAACAAATGGAATTACAATCTTTAGCAGACGTCATGTAGTCTTTTGATGCTGCATACCAGAATTGCATTTATATTTGAAAGCCATTATCCTTATTTTAAATTATGTAACGCTATATGCATTTATATGTTTTTGTTTATTAGATTAAGAAAAAGTCCCTGTTTTACATGCAGTTACAAAATATTAAATGCTGTAGGTTTTGCATAAAATATTACCACACATTTTTTTTTTTCAGTTAAGCCAACAAATTAATTAATGTCTGTCACCTTTGGTGCACTTCCTCGCAGAAGTATTTTTCCGAGGATAATACGTATAAGAGTGTAATAACTTATCTACTTACCACAATTGAGTTATAGGAAAAATTCCTTATATTGCATGTAGGCATAGAGTTGTGCTGTTTTCGGGTTCCTGCAATTAAAAATGAATTTATGTAAAAAATCGGAAAATCAGATCAGATTTTATATTTCGTACTTCAAGTGTAAATATAATCTATTAGGTACCAAATACCGCTATCTAGTAACTTTTGACGTAACGCCCATGTTATCTTTCCCTACCTAAACCAAAAATTCAAGCCACAGGCATCCTTACAAAGTAGCTACTAAATAAGATTGTAGGTAGTGAACTTAGGCGCCCCCTTTTTTTTTATTAAAGCATTGTTTTCTTAAGATGCTTTTAATACTGACAACGAATAAGAAAATGGGGGACGCATCTAGTTTTGGAGATTTAGACATCGGAAGTTTGGGATATAGCTTTCAATAACATTACTATAAGTTGGCAAATATGGGAGGTAATTTAATAAGCTATGATACTACTGGTTCATAAAAGTTTAAATCTGTGCTGTAGTTCCCGAGACAGTAATTTTTCTAGATTTCGAATCATTTTTTTTTTTTTGAAATCGTTTTTTTTTTTTTTTTTTATTAAAGTCAATATGGATGTTAACCAATACACTCAAATAATGAGTTCAACAATGTTTCTTTATGCTGAATGCAATATGCCACTACAATGAATATATCAGCAGTATAATGATCCAAAACATTGTAGTAGATTGGCAAAAAGTTGGTTTTCAGCAAATCGGGTTGAGGTTATGAGCCAGCACAGTCCCCTGATCTGAATCCAATTGAGAATATCTGGGCTCGTGTCAAGGATGCTGTTGGGAAAGAAAAAACCCAAGGAATGAGCGCGAGCAATGGCGCGAAGCAAGTGCAGCATGGGATTATATCCCAAAGGTTATGTGCCAGAAATTAAATGACCCTGTGCCACGCAGAAGTGCAGCAATTATTGCCAATAAGGGATATGCCACTAAGTATTAACATAATAATGATATTTTCAGATCCTTTTTTCAAAATTGTTTGCTTAAGTTGTATTTATCCTTCATTTTGTGCGTCACTGCTATTTTTTTGCACAGCCGATTTTGACAGTTTCACGAAATTTTAATTTCTAACTTTTTTTTTGCTAAGTGTATAAATAAAAAAACTGTATTTTATAATTCTTTTACTTAATCCAAAATAGAAAATAAAAAACGGAATCCGAAATCAGTTTTTGTTTTAGTGTGTTTTTAAGATGAACTTGGTGCTACTTCGCACTGCTATTATTTTGCACATAATTGTATATCCGCAACTTCCGATGTCTATATCTCAGAAACTAGATCCGAGAGACTTTTTTTTTTATTTTCACATTTTTTTTATTTTTAACCCTCATTAACCCCTAAAAAAATAAATTGATTTGGAGATGTCAGCTAAAGTAAACTTAAGCCCATAATATGGTATTCGATAGTTTTTATGAGTACGTTTAAAAACAAAAATTTTGAAAAAAAGCAGTTCGCGGAGACATAAGAATTTAAAAAAAAAAAAGTTACGTTTCCAAAAATGCATGTCTCTTAAATGCTCGATAAAATGAATTGGAAAATATTGAGAATACATACTATCAACTACTTATAACTAAAAGAAAAGAAGAAACTTAAAAAAATAGAGATTCAAATGCAAATTGCTGTCCAGATTAGTGTGAAATGCCTCATTTACATTTACTTCGATCTCATAAAATAAGTAGGTATGTAAAATACAAATTTACTTACATCTCATGAAATTAATTAAAAATTAATATTTAAATTTTTCACAAGTTCAAGCTTTTTTTTATTTATTTTTATTATAATCTAACCATTATATGTTAACACAGTACTACATTCTTATGTGAGCACTTTTCAATTCAAATTATTAAACTTGGTGTCATGGAGGAGGAAATTTCGATACTGTATTGTCAAAACATCGATGTTATCGATTTCTTTTTTTTTCCGCCATCATTTCCAATGATTTTCTAAAGGGTTAACCGTAAAAAATCATTTGCTTTGATTTGACAGTTACAGGGTGCAAGCGTAAAATTCGAACATTTTTATTTCGGAAAATCTTGAAATGCCAATTTTCGGCGGAAAAATTAGTTCTGCCTCGATAGAAATGAAAATTGTAATTCGATTATATGCTGGCTATGGATATGTGTCTGGTTCGAGTAAATTGTTAAAGGGTGTAAAACGGTTTTCCATTCTACGATTTCGAAAGCATAGCAAAAGCTATGCCTATTTCGAGAAAGCTCGCACATACGAATGCTCTTTACTCCAATCGTGAAGGTTACTATTGTGGGTGGTTTTTTTTGGTGGTGGTAATAATATTCTCGGTTGGCTGGCGGGTTGGCTGACTGACATCGTTTGGCATGACACCTTCAACACAAAATCACCCCCATGCCAGTTACGCTGCTGCTGCTTTCCTTGCTTCGTGCAACATTTAACAAATTCACTGCAAAGTTATTGGAAAAAGCTTTCGAAAAGCCATCAGTTTGAGTTGTGATTTGTTACGAGACGCGCGTGAGTCGCGAATTTAATGTACGACGTATACACACACAAGCAAAGAAAAGTGTCTTGAGGCATTGAAAAAAAGAAGAAAAAAAACGTTTAAAGAAAATTCAATGTTAAAAATAAATGTAAATTAAATATTCATAAGCAGAATTTGTAGCTGTGAAAGCTTACAACTTTAAATTTCAACAACAAATTTAACAGCCTATTGAGAAAACAGAGATTTTTATTTATTTTTCCAGTTAACGAAGCGTCGAAGTGATTTTGTAATAATTTTTTGATTTACTTAAAAAAATTTTTGTGTTTTTGATTTTCAGAGCTCATTTTTGTGTTGAAAAATCAGCAGCATATAAATTTAAGAACTGCAAGATTAAAAATCTCCAACAAACTGTTTTTTGGAAAAATTGTGCCCAACAAGGCTTGCAAGGATTTGTAATTCCCTTATCCTAAATCTCCTACAACAGCAGTAACAACAAAATTAATAAACCATGGATATTTTAAATCAAATACTAAATATGAATGCTGGTGGCGCCTATGGTGGTGGTAAGGCTGGTGGTGCCTTTGATCCATTGACGTTCGTCATGAAACCACAAGTTGTCATACGTGCTCTTTGTTGGGTAAGTAACGTCATACAGCTAAGAAAAGCGGAAGGGAAAACAAAAGAATAAATTTAAAATAGTGCAAAGTGTCTCTCCACTTTATTATTGTGTCTTAACTTTTTGTTATGTCTCATTAACCTTTGGCATTAATTTTAGTATTTTATCAATTACTCATTCCAAGTGAAAAAAGGCAATCATATTACGAGTAAATTGGTCATTTTCATAACAGCGCTCACTACACAAATTATGGAAATTAATTGAATTGCTTTTGATTAGACTCGCGGCAAATTTTTTATCGTAGCGAACATGTAGGCCGAATCAATTTTATAGTCCTGAAATTTATTGCTCTGCCTTTTTACCTGTTTCATGGAAATAAAAATGTCACCGCAACTATTTAAATATTACGTGACCATTCTAAAAGCACGTGTTAAGTTTAGATTTTCTCTTGTACAGAATTGCCTGGCGACATTGATTTTGGCCACAAAATTCATTACACAATACTCTACATATAGTTCCAACTCTCCCTCTTCTTTGCTCTCGCATAAAATTTTTACTACATCGTTATTACAGTGGAACCTCTAAGTCGAACTTCGATAAGTCGCAAACTTCCCAAACTCGAAAAAATGCTGTGTTCCCTTCAAGCCCCAAAACCTCCATTGCTCGAAATCTGATCGCTCTATAAGTCTAAATAATTAGTGAGTCTCTACAAGTAAATTCAGTACATATTTCCCCTCTATAACTAGAGAAAACAAAAATTTTGACCTCTGCATCTCGAACATAGAATGTTTGATTTTACAACCTTTTGATTATTTGCAACGAATTACCTCTATAGTTGGAAGAAAAATAAGACACCGACTTTAAGAATATGCCGACAATGTACATTATTGTTTCTTAGAAATCAATGTGAAAGCCTACTTTTACAATAATGACTGCCGCTAACACGTGATTTCATTTGAACTTTAGCGAAGTTACTTTATTGTTGTTGAAAAACAACACCAATGTTTAATATCTCTAGCTATGATTTTTATTTATTTCAAAATTAGTTGAAATAAATCTTAACCTCTACAACTCGAGAATTTCCTGAGAAAATTCGCTTAAGTCGATGTCCTCCATAGGTCGAAAACTCTACAACTCGAATTGGTTGGCGTCTCCCTTCAAGTTAGACTTACAGAGGCTCTACTGTATATCGTTATCCTGATAGATACATAGATCTATTGATGATATAGAAATCTAGAAAATTTTGCATTTACTTTTCAGAAAATACTCAAGGTTCTTAAGCGCTATGAAAAAAAAAAATACATTTTATTGTCTAACTGATGATTAAAACTTAGAACAAATGTTTAATTGGAAAAATATGCTCCTTTCGGTATGTAGACAACGAGAAGGAACTTAAATTTAAAATTCAGGGTGGTACATCAAGCTTTCGAAATTTGAGCTTCTACTTTTTTTTGCGTGTGGCAACTCTAGTGTCATTCGTTTAATGACAGAAAGTTTTATATATCCGGTTAAGAAAATAGGATAGGATAGGAAAGCGATATATATACGTTTGAACAACATTGGGAAATAATAAATTCACTTGCAAAATTGTGAATTTTCTACCATAACTTTAAGAAAATTACGTTCCAGTTTCCCGAAGCTCGTTTTCACCTCGGTGGTTACGTAAATAAATAATCTAGGGCAAAGAAAATCCACACTCATCCATCAAATTACCCTCAACGAGTAACTGTTTCTGGATTGGCGGTATCATTGGGCCATTTTTGTGTGAAGTGAGTGGTGTGCCGCAATGATAATTGATTATTTGTAGCATATTTTCGAAGATATGGAATTGGAAAATATTTAGTTCCAACATGATGGCGCGTCGTGTTACACCAGCTCTACAACAATCAAACATTTGCGTTGGAAGTTTGAAAATCACATTAGTCATTTGGTGATATGCATTGGCCACCGCGTAGCTGCGAATTGATGCTGTTCAGCTATCATATTTGTAGGGAACCGTTAGAGATAAGCATTAGGGTTACGATCCAGCAACTATTAAGGCTAATAAGGACGAAATAGGTGCAGCCATCAGTTCAATAGAGGTCTTGACACTCGGAAATGTACCGAAAAATTGTGTTCATTGCATTGACTACTACAAGTTCAGCAGAGAAAGTCATTTGAATGATATAGTGTTCCATAATTAACCAAAAGGATTGTACTTTCGATTAAAACGAATATAAAAGATTGAAAAAAAATGATTAGTTTTTTATTTATAGCAAAATCAAGTTTCAAATTATAAATGGTCCACCCTATACCTCTGGAGAGTGTTGGAGCTCAAAAAATAAATTGCTTGTTCTATGCAAACAATTTGTTTTTTTTCTGATTAATTGAATTGAAATCATTGCCCAGAAATAAGAAACATGGACTATAGGAACCTGATGTACCCCTAAGGTGAAATTCACATGCGCTAGACAAAAAATGCATGAGTTTGAACAAATAAGTATGGCAACATAGACCCAAAACATACAATTTTTAGTATCGAGATAGCTTTCCAAGAACAAAAGTACTTCGCTGACAAAAAGTAGCTATGCAGATTCGAAGAAATGTGCGCAACACTTCTCAAAAAAGCAAAATTCTTAACTGAATTCAAGTAGTTAAAGTAATTGATTCCCAGACATGTGGCACTCCCCAGAATAATTTGCCTGCAATACATTATACGTATAATACCAATATCTGGGCTTAAGTCAAGCTGTCACAGTACGAAATTGAATGAACGGATCCTAAAATGAAATATGTACCAATAATTTTAATAAAATTTTCATGTTTTTTTTACTTTAAATGCAATTTTAACTATGTCTCCCTTTGAATTTTAATTTTTCCACCTTGAATATTAATTTAAGGTAGTCTTAACTTCAAGTAAAACCATGATTGAAGAGTGTGCTCAAAAAAAAAAAAAAAAAACGGCTAAAATGAATGAAGCGTACAAAATTTAAAATTTTTTACTGTGATAACTATACATATTTGTTTCTTACGTGTAATTTTAGCTTGTGAAGATAAAATGTTGTGGTTTCCAGAAATTTTTTTTTTTTTTAGAATACCGAAAATATTCAATGTTTTTATGGTTCAAAGAAAATTTTTCTCAGAAAACATTATCTCGCAAGTTATGGCACAAGAACTGTCAACATTTTATCTGAAAATTTCTATTGTCCTGGTTTTTGTGTTGCATCTGATTTAACTGAATCGTTGACGAGTGTGTGTCATGGTAACTAGAACACAAAAACCAAATTGAGTCATGTGTCGTAAATCGTGAAACAAAAGCATTTTTCAAAGCATAGTTCATTTAAACAATGGTTACTTATTCAAGAAAAGCGGAAATTATGTTAAAAATTAATAAGAATCAGTTGTTCCTGCAAAATCTACTGCTGCAGCCGCCTCTGTATTTTGGTACTCGATTATTGATTAATTTGTATGCAACAGAAATACTTCTTTCATTAAATTTTTTAAATTTGTGTCACTCACTGGTATCTGTTGACAAGACAAATCAAGTCATTTCATTCAGTACGTTATCGACTGTCTGGCGACATCAATATGATGAAAGTATTTTTCAAGTATTATACTTATTGCTAGTATAGCATCAATTGATTTAATTCAAGTGTAAAGTTAATGTGAAATATACGAATACAAAGCAAGTTACATCATCCCTAGCATCGTCTTCTAACTCATACGCACACTTTTTTCAGCTTTTGTATGAAAATATCAACAGTTTTCATTATACATTTGTTGCACAAGGACATTGAGATGATATTTATATTTCTTATTTGTAATATCATAAATATGTAATTTAAAAACTTCAATTGTGACTAATTTGAAATGACTTTTTAATTTAGTAAAAGAAATTTATTTTTTATTCACAAATTTTTCGAGAACAATACCATGTACATTTGTTTAGTTGGGTTGAGGGCTTTTTCGATGCTGTCCCCAAGCATTCCAACAATTTCTATCGATTGTTTTTAAAATATATATCTCGAAATGCAATTTGGTATTCCAAAATCGTTGAACATGAATCCAGTATAAGTTTTTTGATTGAAAGAATGCTCGATCCAGTACGACCGATGAACTCGAACCAGGGGTGCTAAATGGCCGCTTTTGACACGGCCAAGCCTTTAATTGCATGTCTAAGCCAGGGGCTTTGTAGGAAATTGAAATTTTGTTAAAAAAAGGTCATCAAGTTTCTTAATTATTTAAATATTACTGACAAAAAAAATAATCATCAACTTTTTCCCCCAAAAAATGTCCGTTTTACCACTTTTAAGAAAAATTGTTTTATTTTAGCTGGGCTGGTAAATCCTTGTTTTAAACTTGGCAGCCCTGACTTGAAAAAATCGGCATTTTTCAGTTTTTGTTTCTCAGTTATTATAGTTTTTTAATAACAAGCATTAAATTGATTACTTAACTTAAATGAATATGGATTGTTGCTAACTGGATATGTTACCACATATTTATAAAATTTAAGCTTAAGCGCAAAAAAGAAAAAGTAGATACATATTTATGTACTTTCCAGTAATTTACAATGATTTTATACTAGTATGACAAAAGTTAATTTCATCGAAATCTACTTCCTTTAAAAGAATTTTAAGTTTGAAAAACAGGAATTGATATTGCGCAGCGCTGCCCTGTGCCGGCATCAAGTATACATAATACTTATGCCTGAATTATTGATCTAAATATTCTTTGCCATCAGTTTTCAATGATGTAATAGATTGTTGAAATTGTTTCTACCTTATTGGTTTTCGAAATCATTTTGACCTATTTTCCAGAAAAAAAATTTACTATTTCATTTACTAATTCATGTATGCAATTGAATACTTCTTTAAGTTTGTGTAATGTAGTGTAATTTCCGCTTCATTTCTATATTTGAGCCGAAAGTTCTGCTATCTCGTTCATGCCCGAATTGCATAGGTGTTTGTAATAACCGTCAACTGTCAACTCAAAACTAGCAGAGTGTAAAAAGCTTTTCTATTTCTTCTCATCTTTTGTTTTCACTACTTTTCCGTTTCTAATGTCAAAAATACTCGCAACTAGGGCAACTTTTTTGCCGTATGGTTTTGTTTTTTTTGACGCCCCCATTTTTTTCGACCCATTTGACTTAGAGGAGGAGGACATAAAAAGCTTTTCAATGTTTACACAAAATATTTGCAAATACTACTGTCACTTTTTTCAATGTGTGTCCGAGTACGAGTATATGAATTAGTTGTTTGTTTGTATTTTAAGTAAATGTACCTATACATAGATTTAACCTCGAAATATTCGCACATATAGACGTTTTTGTACTTGTGAATTTTTTAACTGTTCAGAGAAGGAAACAAAAAGTTTCCAATATTAAACGTAAGAAATGTACATACATATGTACTATATGTATAAGTTATTTGCCATGTATAAGAATTCATGATGCTATATGACACTATGTTTGTGCGAGTGTTAGTTGTAGTTAGTAGTAATGAGCACATTTTCTATCAAATAACTTGTAGTAATTATTTTAGCAGCGGTCATGGTAAAATGTAAACCTCTTCAAGGAAAAAAAGTAGAACATAGATATTGACTTAATAGCTTAGCACCTTGAACAAAATTTGTGAAATGCGAACATTTTTTATATTTGGTATATACTCGTAAGAGTCTTAGCAACAAAATATCCTTGCAGGATATCGGAACTGACCCAAACATTTCTCAATGAATCAGCAATTTTGCTGATAGCTGATAGTCTACTGCAAAATTGGAACTGTGCATGAAGTTTGCACTAAGTCCCTTCAGTTAACAAGATATTGAAGATATTGAATTGAAAAAATATAGTATCCTACGCTGATGTCCTTGTTCCATTAACGTCAAGCAAGTTTTTGCCTACAATAAATAGTCTATCTTTAGATAGACTATCACTTTGGTGTAATTCGAAATTACCTTAAAAACAGAATTGCGAGGAGCGAACACAAAAAACCTTAAAGTAAAAGGAGTTTTGGAAGGAAATATATATTAATTTTTTATTAATTCGTAGCTTTAATATTTTATTATAATTGTGATATATATTAAGCTGGGAATAAATAAAGAATATTGCAAAAAAAAAAAAAAAAAAAAAAAAAAAAAAAAAAAAAAAAATATGTTAAAATTTAAATCCGCTTGTATACAGCAATTATCAATTATTTTGTGCGTGAAATCCCAGGACTTTAAAAAAATTGTTGTAGATTCGTTGGGGGCAAGGGCTTTTAATACCCTGGGCAATGTAGTGATTGTGCATCCTACTAATATTTTACAACTTAAATGAGGCTGGTTTTCCCACTCTGCTGTGTGTATTTGGTGTTATACAGCAAGCAGTTTTATTAACTTAACCTAAATACTCAAAACATTAAAAAGCTATCAAATTACTTCTGTTAAATAAATACTTGGAGTTTCGATTTTCGAAACCACTTAAATGACAGTGATCGTGGAGTGTAAGTGCGATCTGTCAACCAGTTTGTTTACATATCGTTTGTAAAAAATCAAACAAAGATTTTAGTTAAAAAACTTTGTGTTTCCCACGGAATTTCTAGTTCTGTACTGATAAAAGTGCTGGAAAAGTTTTGCGGCTATTCAGTTTTATCAAAAACACAAGCATTATGAATTGTACAAATTATTCGAGAAGGGAAACTTTTCTCGTTTCTGGCGCCTCTCAACGTCTGCAACTAAAGAAAATAAATACAACGTTACAGAAAAAAATTTCAGAGAAAATTTCATGAAAGTTTTATTTCTCAACGTTCTTAAAGTCCTCACCTTCAATATATGAATCAACGACATTAATAGACATATAATCTCAAATGGAGGCCGCTTAAAGGTTTTCGAGGACGCGAAGGCATTCGAGAACACTTCATTAAATTCGAATACATGACTCCGATAACGAGGACATATGGTAACCCTAGTTTAGCACTCAAATTCGATTTTTTTTACTGGTTGCCAGATCTGCCGGAAGTTTAAGATTTAAGCTTTTCAAGTCACCAGATTAAAATAATAATACAATTTTTTTGCAATTTATTATGCGCTTTTTAGTGACGTATTGAACTGACCTTGTTTTAATAAGAAAAAAGGAAGAATGGAAAGAAAAATTATGCCGGTTTCATCAGATTTAATGGTGTCTGAGGATTTCTACCGACCGAATTTATTCGTTTAGTTTTGAATCACAACACAATTTTTGATCCGAAAATAACTCGGTCAAACATTTTTTCAAATGCAAATGCAAACATTTTGTTTCATACTTTTCAATAATAATAACAATGAAAAAAAAAAATTAAAACCTTCTGCTTTACTTTTTTCAAACAATTTAATTTAATTACTTTCAGCTTTTCTCAATTGTTGTTTTTGGTTGCATATCATCGGAGGGCTGGCGGGAAGAAAACGACAAAGAAATCTGCCTATATAATGGTGATGCGATGGCATGCAAATATGGTAACACAATTGGAGTCTTTGGATTTCTGGCGTCAATGGGATTTATTGTTGGCGAGTATCTTTTTGAACGTATGTCATCGGTGAAGAGTAGAAAACGTTACGTGATGGCGGACATGGGCTTTTCAGGTATAATAATCGACATAATGAAGAAGGAATGGTTTAATACTGCAATTTATTTATTTTTTTATTTGCACTGACAACAAATAGCATTATGGACATTCATGTACTTTGTCGCCTTTTTGTATTTATGGTCACAATGGAGCTCAGCACCAATGCCACCAGGTGGCATCGGCGTCGGTAACATGCAGGCAGCTATTGTATTTTCACTTTTTTCAATTTTCACATGGGTAAGTTGGCCTACTATGTAGATGATTATGCGTCAAATAGTACCTACATGTGTAAGGTGTTCTATTTTACATTTTAATTAATTTCTTTGAACTTTATTATTTTCATTTGTTTTGTTATTTCTTTTTTTTTTTTTGCTCTAGGCTCTGTGCGCATTTTTAGCCTATAAACGTTTTCTCATTGGTGCCGGCGATGAGTTCACTTCGGCATTTGAAACAGATCCAGCGAATATTGTGCATCAGCAGGCTTACACTAGCTATTCAATGGATAATGATGACCAATATAGTTCGTCACCGTTTAGTGGTCAACAGCAACAAGGTAAATGGAAAAATTTTAAATAAACCTCAAAAAAAGGAAAATTTAAAGATGAATGTCCCCGATCTCAAGACTAATTAAAATTGCAATATCATCATAATTATGTTTGTATTTTAATTAACTAATCAAAATTGAAAGATTCGAGATCTCAAGATTAACTAAAATTGCAACATCATTATACGTTTCTCCCAATAGGGCTAGGTTTCAAAATTTATGACTCTTACGTTCCGAAAATTGGCTTCACACTTTCTTTTCAATGAACATTTTAAAGAAGCGTCAAATTGCAAAATCAGAACATTAAGGGGGCTTTAAAAGCTTGGAGGTCTGATAACTCCTTTTTGGTTTTGGGCAAAATAGAATATTTAAGCTTTAGAACCCTTTAAGGATCCAGAGTTTTCTACATTTCAGAGGCTCTTATAAAATTAATGAAAAGCATGATGAATTTGAAAATTTGAAAGTATTTATGAAATTCAGAATAGCGCAAAATATTTTAGTACCTTAAAGATTGCATACCTTGTTAAAGAACTTCGTTCCCCAAAAGCTCTAAGATAATTTGAGTTTCTAGTTTTGGTTGCCCTTGCGAAAGGCATGAGAGCCCACAATATCATAATATGAGGCCCGGCCCTTTAATAAAGCAACCCAGCGGCAAATATGTTATACACAACATCGATGAATAGCTATACTCATTGTGGGCAGTAATGCTTACAACCCCCACAACTATAAATGCTTTTTACATCTCCATATACAAATCAGACAGCAAACAAACAGACTGCCTACAGCTCCATATACAAAGCAGGCAGCCAGCAAGCGGTCTGCCTACAGCCCCATATACAAACCAGGCAGCCAGCAAGCGGACTGCCTACACCTCCATATACAAAGCGTGCAGCTAAAAACAGACTGATTTAATTTTGAAAGCATGCAGCAAATTGCTTAACTGCATTTCCATATAACAATAACAGCAAGAATTAGATAAGTCTGCAAATTATTTCCGTTTGACTTTTTTTTTCAAATTTCCGTTTGACTTTTTCTTTTTTTTTTTTGACTCAACAAAATATCGCAGTAACAATTTCATTTGTGAAACACACAACACAAAGGGTTTAGCTTTTCATACATGAAAATTCAGAGTACTTCATCGATTTGCCGCTGGGAAAGACATTACATTTAGGGTATTTGAGAAGTTGGGAGCACTTACAGAATATACAATTTCGTATTAGGTTTGGGCTCTACATAAATTTTGAAGCTTAGTTTGAGTTCGCACTTTACGCAATTCTGAAAGAATGTATAATTTTTAACCTTAATAAGATTTTAATCTAATTATTTTGTCCCATCTTTTGTGAATTTCCAGAAAATAAATGCATTTTTGCAACGAAAATAGTTGTTTGGGATAGACCAAGTTGCTATGTAATTTTAACTAGGTATTTAAATGCTTCGCGTTTTCTTTTTCTTCCAGGTACTGAACAACAAGGCATGGAATATCAACAACCCACCTATTAGAAATCTACATTTCGCTAGCGAATGTAATGTAATAAATTTATTATAAACTACACAAGCATATATTGAAATATTATACGAGTATATTAAATATAACATATAATAGAGATAATAAGAGAGTTAAAAGTTTTCAAATGAAAATTGTCTAAAAGTTTAAAAGCAAATGCAACAAAATACAAATTACACCGAAGATACATATAAATAGAAATAGAAGAAACCAAAACTTTAATTTTACTCAACAAAAAATAGCAGAATTTTTAATTTAGAGAACAAACAAGAAAGAAGTTTAATGAAGAACAATAAAAATTAATATTTAATGTTTTTAAAAAAAAACTGATATTATAGATAAACTATGAATCAACTATTTATATGATAAGTTAAATTTGTTTAAACTAAACTTATTAGAAAAATAAAAATACTACATACATAGATACATATGTACGTACATACGAAGGCGGTCAAATGTAGATATAATTTAAATGAAAAAAAAAAAACATTTATTTTTTCCAAATCGATGATTGATTTCAATTTTGAAAAATCAATTTTTTTCTAAATATGAATTTACTTGGAACATGAATCTTTTAAATAAATTTTTGTAATTTTTCCATTGTGTCTATGTTTTGAGATAAATGCGACCAAATAATTTAAGACATTGATACTAAGGCCAACAATTCTTTTAGAACATTTCTAAGCACACATAAATTCAGTAGTGAACTTTTTCTTTAAAATACGTTTAAAAAAAATTGAATTTTTATTTATAAAATATATCAAAAAACAGTGCTGATATTATGCAAAATACATTCAAAAACAGCACTGATAGCGATTCAGCGTGCAGTCATAATTCATAAAACAACAAAATTCGCAAAGGAAATATAAAAATTGAGTATTAAAAAGAAAATCTTATAACTTATTCCTGTGTACTCAGGTATGATCCAAAAGAATTGGTAGCCTTGGTAAAAGTGCACGAAAATGGTCAAACTCAATGTTTTTGACACATTTAGTTCGAAACACCTGATATGATACAAAAAATCAATATTAGATTCGAGTTAGAATTACATAGAAAATATTTTAAAAAAAATTTAATTCATGTTTCAAGCAAGTTTGAATTTTTCTGATAAAAGTGCCAATGATTGAATTTGAAATTTTACTATTTCTGGATCTGGATCTTATTCTAATATTCATAAAGAAGAGATGTTTCTTATTTTTTTTTAAGTCATTCATTTGACCGCCGTAATACATATATGAATTCAAGTAGTAATTACATACAAATTTGTTGCAATAATTATTTTTAATATAAAAAATCAACGCCAAAGTAATACAAAAAAAAAAAAAAAAATTAAATAATAAATGCTAAACTAATGTATGGAAAAAATATTGCCTACCAATTGAAATATTGATAACATGAAGCTTGCGATAAAAGGACTAATAACACCGTTGAAGGATTTTGCAAAATATTTTTACTGACGGAGGCGAAATATATTCGGAAAAAATAATTTTTGCTGTTCACCTTTCGCAAACAATATACCTAAATGAATAAACATGTATGTACATTAAACTTGGGAAAGTTGACCGGTACAAAATTTTTATTCCCAAAATATACCTACATATTCATCTCTGTTACGGTGTTACTTGAAAATAAAAATAAAAAAAAAAATTTATACGTTCAGTAAAATGGCATTAGAGTGATTTGACATTTGAATAATAAGCGAAATGTCACTATAAATAGTATTTATTTATTTTATTATTATTATTATTATTATTATTATTATTATTATTATTTATTTTATTACTGTATGTTAATTATATTAACAAGAGAACTGTAACATTTTTCGATACTGTTAAAAGCAAAGTTCTGAAGAACAAACTTATATAATTTTATTGAAATTAATTACAAAAATAAAAGAATATACAAGGGGTACGTACTTTTATTTAATAGTGTAAAAAAAAACTTTATGAGACACGAATCGAAATAGTAATCCATAGCTCCTCTAAGATTACTCCTGGCATTATCCCTTTGCCAAAACTATAAACATATGGATTTAAAATTATATTTGTTCAATGCAGAAAATTTCGCTTTTAACAGTGTACTGTTAACTTTGATTCTGTTAAGACTTTGTTATGAAAAGAACATTTGGTTTAAGCAAAACGAGGCCTAAAACTTTGAAGAACAAAGCTTTTTTTTTAAAAAAAATAAACTTTGTATTGACAAAAATTTTGTGCGAGGCTACAAAAATTTATAAATTTATGCTCACAAAAACTCTTGATAAGATTAACATTTAATGTTCATGCGATTTTTTCAAAGAAACTAACGCCCAATTTAAAGTTTTATTTTTATGTAATTTTTGAAAAATTTTGATTTCAATTTTGATTTATTAATTTTTTTTTCGGGCGATTTTAATTTTCTTATATTTATCTAATAATATCAAAGCTGTCTTATATACGATTCTATTCTATCAAATAAATAATGCATTAAATGTTAATCAGCGCAATGTAATTAACAGAATCACGATATATTAAGTTCAGTTAAAAAATGAAGCTTTACTTCTGTTTGTGAGTCAAATAAAAAATTAACAATAAGTGGATTCGGAGTAGACGAATCGCATGAAAAATCAGACAATGAAATCAATTGCTAACATATAAAAAAAAGAAAATAAAATGGAGTACAAGAACTAATGAAAAAATTAGAATGAATTGATTTCTGTTAAAATATAATGCATAATACCCGATCGAAGACGTATACTAAAAATATTTCCGATGTTACGAGTCTTGTGCGATTTCGTTAGATCTCAAAACTAACCTCTGCATCCGCCTCTGTGTCTAAGGGGGAAAAAAGTTTTAAAGGAAAGAAGAAATTTTTATTTGAATTGCCAAGCCAAAAATAAATGTTTGTGAATTGCAAAATTATTGATCGTACAATGTTAATCTTAAAAGAAGCATTATTATTTGTCTAAGGGCTTTGCTATCATGAGATCTTAATCGATAATTTACAGCTAATGGATAAAAAAAAACAAATAAAATCAAGACCCTTTTATTTTGACCCACACTGATAGTAAATAAAAAATCATAAAAGTATGTAACAGAATTTCAACTACATATTGCTGATTTATCGGAAAAATTATAAATATAACTTGTCAACCATATCATTTTCAATACGAAAATTTTCTTTTAAAAAACTTTAAAAATAAATTTCAAAAAAAGAAAAACAATTTAATCGCCAAAAAAAAAGGATCGAAACACAAAAATAAAAGTAAAATTCTTAAGTGCTTGAATTACGTTGATTTTAATTAAATATGTTTGGTAAAAAAATATTAAAAGTATGTATTGAAAATAAAACTTTATGAATTGCATATTGCAATCAACGAGAAAATAATTTCATACACTATATTAAACATTAATAGTACATATGTACATTTACTTTAACATTTATTTATGCAGTCTCTGATCTCATGTTATAATTAAATTGAAAAAAAAAAAAAAAAAAAAATAGTAGGTAGGTTTTAAATGTTTTTAGTGTAAATCTGGAAAAAATAAAAATAAAATAAATTCATGAACTCAAAACGCTATTCGTACATACAAACAAATGTAAAAAATATAACACCAACATATGCAATAATTTACCTACACTATTGCACATTCGTGAAGGTTCACACGAAAAGGTTATATTTACATTATAAAAAAATTCTTAGAAAATGCTTAAAACATTTTGAACACCATGTTATAAACAGAATTTCAAAACGTTTTTCAAAAATTTAAGTTCACTCAAGAAGTTCTAAATGGTATTTAAAAAAAAACATTTATAAATTTACAAAAACTTATTGCAATCACATCTTTTTCGTCATCGCATTTCACTTCCATATGAAGCATGTTTTATGTACAACTAGGTCAATGTAATATAACCCTATCCTTAACTCGATTTTTTCCGAAAATGTAAATGTAACCTTTTGACGTGCACCTCCTTATTTACGTAAAATGCTGGTACAATAGTAAAATACAATAAAAAACAACTTATAGTAAATAGTGTAAAACTTTTCTTATTTGCTTTAATCTTTTCAAGATAAAATGATGCAAAATATATCTGAATTTTCGGCAAAAGCTTAGCTTATAAACTGTGACAGTGACTAAGGAATAAATGTATAAGCTAAATTTTTGGTCATCAAATGTGTCATTGTTATGGTTGGCAGAATACAAATGTTAGCTAGTTATGGATTAACATATAAATGTTAGGTAGCAGCTGTTTAGTTAAGTAAACATTTTCTGTTGTTTCTAATGCTGCAAATTAATATCTTTCTAGATATTTAAAAAATAAAAATATTAATAAAATCTTTTACGTGAAGGCTTTTAACACATTAAAAAACTTGTCTTAGTTCTTACAACTTTTAGAGCAAATTTTTATATTTGACAATTTGTTGATATGCGCCAAAAATAATTGAAGACTTTAATGCTAAAACTAGATAAGTCCAGTTAGTAGCATTGCTAGGGGAAGAGAGTTAAACCCTGACTAGAATTCAATAATATTGGTACGATTCGATTACCCATGCTTACATATTTTCAAAGGGGCCACTCGTAAAAGACTTATAAGTTCAGATATAGTGGTACAGTTTCTATAAAAATTGCCTAACATTTTTCTTAAATTCAGAACAATATGTTCTTCGGCTTAGCAAACCATGTCTGTACTAAAAATTATTAGTTACAAAAGTAAACCTTATTAATTAGCAGCATTTGTTACACAGACAAAATCATCATTACACAAAACAAAAAATTAAAAATAACAACACAGTAAATGAGAATTTTTATAAAGTACAAAAAGACCACCTTCTACTCAAAATTCATAGACGCCAAAATTTGCAGCTTAATAAAAACGCAATTACACTGCAAAAAAAAAAAAAGTTAATAATATTTGCATATAAAAAAGATAGCAGCAATGAAATTTAAAACAATTGAAATAAAAATTGAAAAATGTTTTCAAAAACTAAACCCCTAAATTATTTTGATGACCTTTATCCTATGTTGTTCTTGAGGTTTCTACATACCTCATAGGGGTTATATGAAGGAGTGGCCTAAACATTTTGAAGCCTAAATAAGTTTTATATAAAATATGTTTTTCGTAGGCAATTAAATTGATATTAACATCATCTGATGATGAATGTGACAAATAAACTGATTATATAAAATGTAAAACTGAGGTAAAAAAATAATAAACATATGTTAAAAAAAAATACTTAATATATGAACATCTACTGTAAAATATCATTTACAATAAAAAGAAACAAAATTAACGTAAGGTATTAATAAACATAAATAAAAAATATTTTATCGTATATAGGCCAGCAAACAAGCCGAAAAAGAATTGTGAAAATGAAAGGGAATAATTTAAGACAAACATTTATTTTTATGGTTTTAGTGGCTCACTAAAAAACATAAAATTCTGCACATCGAGGAAGGTCCTAATCACGCCAAAGTGGTCTTAGAAAATTGCTAATAAAAGGTTTTTCGCCAATTTTTATAAATCCGTTTGCCTTACGGAATGTTATTTGGGTAATTCTTGGGATGATCTTGAGAAATTTGCGAACATTTAAAGAGATATTGGCAAAAGAGCTCTTGAACCAATTTCACGAATTTTGGCGGTGTCACTGACCTTCCTCAATGTGCATAACTTTAGTTTACTAGTGAGTCACAAGTGAAATTTTTTTTTTTTGCTTAAACTATTCCCACTGAAAATTATTTATCGCCTGGCCTAATAGTAATTTCAAAAAAAAGAAAGTGAATAATCTAGTCCTGTTCATTCATTAGATATATAGGGTGTTTTTTTTAGAGGTATAGAGCTTCGAATTGAAATAAAACACAAGAAAATCGTTTTGTTGTCCATCAATTTGGCTTTATTGGAAGGATAATTTTATGCCATTAATGTTTAAATATGATTTCGGGCATGTGGCCGCCGCGGCTGGCTCGAATAAAGCCAATTCTACAGGTCCAATTTTGAACCACTTTTTCGAGCATATGGGGCCGTATGTCGGCAATAACGCCACGAATGTTGGCTTCCAAGTCCCCTAACGTTTCTGGTTTGTTGGCGTAGACGAGCGACTTCACATATCCCCAAAGAAAATAATCCAATGGTGTCAAATCACACGATCTTGGTGGCCAATTGACAGGTCCATTCCGCGAAATTATGCGCTCATCGAATGTTTCCTACAATAAATTGATTATGACGTGCGCTGTGTGGCATGTAGCGTCGTCTTGTTGGAACCACAACTCATCCACATTCATGCCATCCAATTCGGGAACAAAATAGTCGGTTATCATGGCTCTATACCGGTCTCCATTAACGGTAACTGACTCTCCAGCATTATTTCGGAATAAGTATGGCCCAATGACTCCACCAGCCCATAGAGCACACCAAACAGTCAGTTTTTGTGGATGTAATGGCGTCTCAAGGGTCTAATGTGGATTCTCCTCACTCCAAATGCGGCAATTTTGCTTGTTGACGTAGCCATTCAACCAAAAATGAGCCTCATCACTGAACAAAAAGCTTGCGGTAAACTTCGCGAACTGAACCATTATTTTCGAAATAAATTTGCACGATTTGCAAGCGTTGTTCTTTTGTCAACCTGTTCATGATGAAATGGCAAACCAAACTGAACATAAATGACATTAGAGTTGCCAGATTTGAGCCAGTTTTATCTCTATTCGAAAAACAAACCTCTAAAAAAAACACCCGTTAGTTTAAGAAGTTTTTATATTTATTTGCTTATTTCTAAGAGTAAACCACTGATGCTGGCTAATCAATGACAAATTTCTTTGATAATTTCTGTTGGAAAATATGCAATGATTTTTTTACATTGGCAGCATATGGACGGTATATACGGTCGATATACATATGATTGGCTTTAACAAAGAGATTTTATTTTGTAGCTAATATCACAGATACTCTAAATTAAACATTGTTCAAAAGTTTAATGTATTCAAAGAAAATAATATATTTAAATATACATTAGATACATATACTCGTATGTACGTGTATTATTATAGTAAATGTGCGTTCTAGAGAAAAAAATACATGATGTAAAAATATATATTACACGTATAAATTATTGTAATTATTATTGTATTTTAAACTACATTATTATTATTATTATTATTATTAAACATAAAAATATTTATTAAAATATATGATTTGGTTGCATAAAATAAATAATACAAAAAATAAAGAAAACTTAATGAACGAACTAATAAAAAAGTTTTAAATAAAAAAAGAATCGTTTATATTGAAAAAATTTCAGGATAAAATCTTGAAAGTTTGACTGCTCGCTTTTGAGACAAAGCAAAATATTTCAAATGGAAAAAATTTCACGAACCAGAATCGACTTTCTCTCATACCATCCCATAAAAGACTCGCGAGTAAATATTCGTTAGTAAAAACTCGGTAGTAAAGTACTCGCCAGTAAAGACACCAATAGGATTGAGAGAAATTAGTTCTCATCTTATAATTTTAGCAAAAACTTTAAAATAAAACAAATACCGTGTTTGCTTTAAAAGTAGCTTACGCGTGCTATGAGATTATCTCTTCACACATAGCTGTCAAAAGTTTTTATCACTTTTGTTAATTTTATATAGCTACTCTTAACATATTGTTATAATCTTATCTTATATAAGAGTATTAATTTTTTTCAGATCTATTTTAAGCTTGTTATTATTTTATTCTAAGTAACTAAAATCTTAAATTCTGAAATCTGTCTGGCGCACGATATGCAAGCCAGCGACACTTCACTACTTCTGCGCAATGAGAAGAGGAGATTTCAGGAAAAACATTTTGCTGTGGGGGTTCATCATCTATATAAAATTGAACGCAACACGTACTTATGTATTGCTGCACAATTGTCCAATATACTATACGTTATCGGAACCTTCGTACATTTGTGAGTGTTTCGAGGAGGCCACACGTTTGGAGCCTGAGTTCGGGACTTAGAGGACAAATAGATTAGAGACTTCCCAAAAAAATAAAAGACAATTAAAGCGCTATATCTTGGCACCCACATATGTATGACAGCTATAGTTGTGAAATTTGTTATATTTTAAATTATTAAAATTTTTTGGTGGAGCTATAGCAAGTTGAGTATGCTGGGGATATCGACGATGACAAGCTCACTTAGAATGCTCAATAGAGCGATGAACAATTCAAGATTTTCTTCTTGAATCAGCAGAAGCTTTGTGAGAAAAAAACAATGAACTTAGTACAAACTGATAAAGTAAATGTATACTGATTAAATGAGACCACAATAAAATTGATCACTAGGAAAGAAACGATACCGTTCACATTTACGTTAACCTTAGAGAATAATGCACAGAATCACAAGTTATAGTATACAAATATATTAATATACTAAATCTGAATTTCTAGAAGAGATTTAACCCGATTGATTTCATGCCCACAAAACCTCCGTGAACAACTCAAAAACCACATTTTTCTTTTTTTCAAAAAAATAGCGTTTCCCAGACTCAAAACGTTTACAGCAAGTCACTGATGCTGACCTGTTCATGTAGCTTACATTCAATGGCCAGCTGTATAGAATATGCAAAGAGCTTAAAAACGGTTAAGCCTTCCTCAAACTCTATATTTTAAGAAAAAGGTAAATTTGATTATGATTGATTGATATTCAAATCGTATTCAATCGCTTTGCTTTATAACTTTCCACAAAAAGGTTATCTTAATGACATTAACTATATGACCACAATGACGTGACACTTTTAGAAATAATATATGATATAAGACCATTATTACAGTTTTTTCCTCGAGAAATGATTCATTATGGACTTATGTCATTTTGAAATAATTTCGGATACAATGTCCGAACATAATGTTACAAAATAATGGCATTATCACAGATTAAGAATAAGTTTATTAAAGTTCACTTTATAAGATCATTTCTGAAAAAAAAGACTATGATACTTATGAAAGTGCCATAGCTCCCGTATGAAATTGCGATTTATAGCATTATGACACTCCAATACCTGTCCATGCCTTATTCCGTCACGTACGTATATTAAATATTTTTTTTTGTTCTTTAATGTGAACATATATATTTATATATAATCTGTATATCACATGGGTTTAATACATATTTTCTATTTTTTCGGTTTCCCAATATCATGTGCACCGCTTAGCCAGCTATGAAACTCTTTTCGTGTCCAATCGGCAAACTGATTTATGCCCATTTTATAGGTTTCCAGGCGACGTTCATAGCGATCATTGTGTTCGGCAATCATTTTTAAATTATCACAATATATAGCATGTCGATCAGTTTCTTCTTGAACTGTTTTATAGGATTTATGAAACTTAGACTGAAAGCGATATAAATACATCACGAGAGTTTTAATAAATTTTCATTTTATATAATTCATATAAAAATATTCACTTTAAAACGATGCCAACTGGAATTACTGCAGCAATGTGTGAATCCAATAAAAATTAATAACACCACTAAAATTGATAACGTTGCGTTTCTCATGATGATACAACAGTGGCTGAGATAGTCTATGCTTAGTCTTTTAAGAGATTGAAGAAGCACTTCAGTGAAGAATTCTATTTGATTTATATTGACTTTTTTTGTTAGTGAAATTTGCACTTCTACGACAAAGCTTTTTTATGATAAAAGCATTATTTGCGTACGTACTTGTCGGTATTTAAAAAAAATATATATTTTTTCTTTCTTTTTTTAGATCCTTAAGACTGCGTCTTCTTTTTAAGCTCTAAGACTTTTATTAGCAAAACTTAAATGACATAAGAAATTCACTATGGGAAGATCTTTTTATGGTTTACAGAAATGATGTACAACTATCAAAACGCGATATCAGTAGCTCGTTTCTGAAATTTTAATTAACAACCTTATATGTATATGCGGCATTCCACCCCAAATCAGACAAAATATGGCATTTGCAGTTCTGATTGTTTTGAAAATTTGTTACCTTTTAGTATTTGGTGAGTGTATTATTTTTGACTTTCTTTCAACCTATGTCAACATTTTTCGTTCTTTTTAATCTCTTTCAACATTTTCCTTTACTTTTCGACTTTTTCAGCCCAATTCAACATTTTTCAACTGCTTTTAATTTTTTTTCGGTTTCTTCAATTTATTTCGATTTTTTCAAGATTTTTTTTTTTTGAATTTTCTTCAACATATCTTTTTCAGTATCTTTCAAGATTTTTAAACTTTATTTATTATTTTATAAATTTTTTAAAATTTTTCAACGATTTTCAATAGTTTCAATATTTATCAACCTTTTTCAATTTTTTAAAATATTTTTTCGACTTATCAACCTTCTTCAACTGTTTTAAAATTTTCCAACCTCTTGGATTTTTTCTAACATTTTCCATTTTTTTTTTTTTTTTACTCTTCGACATTTTTCAACTTTTTTAGCTACTTCAATATATTTCAAAATTTTCCGGCTTATTCAATATTTTTCAGCCCCTTTCAATATATTCTTTACTGTTCGGGCTTTTTCAACTTATTTTCTTTTCAGCCTTTTTCAAACTTCTTTTGACTTCTTCGTTTTTTTTAACGTCTTTCAATTTTATTCATATTTTTTCTACTAATTCAACATCTCTCAAATTTTTGGCTCCAATTTATTCGAAATTTTGATCGGTCCAGGAACAGCGTGAACGCTTAAAAATAAAAATGGAATTTGGCTGATTATTCGCGGAGTTATGAGCATTTAAAAAAAAATAAAGCTTTAAAAACGTTAGTTTCCAAAAACGCGAATATTTTCCCAGTACTAAAAAAATTTAAAAAAAACCAGAGATGCAAAAGCTGAATGGTGAGTGATTTAACGTGGATTGCCCCATATACATGTATGTAGATGTCAACTTAATCACTAAATATAATCTTATATTTTTATTGATTTATTGCACGAAATTCCCATATTTGACATATTACGTTTTCAGGCTGAAAGCAAATGCAAATATAACATTGTGAAGTTGAAAGGAAGGAAGGGAAGTTTCGGATTATGTGACAATTTTTGGACATTTCAAAAATAAAAAAAAGTAAATTGCAAGTATTTTTTCTGCACTTAAACTTCTTATCTACGTCTAATTTGTTATATTTATTTGAATCACTCTAAGGAATATGGTTTACCAGCAGAAGGCACTAAGTCAAAAAATTAAGTTTTGTGTAAATTGATATTTCAAAAGTTTATTTTGGTAAATGGTAATTGGTATTGGCTAAGACTTTGTGCGTTGTAGTAGTATACAAGTTGGCTTTCTAAGCGCCCAAGCTTAATATAAAAAATCCACTTAGTGGCTTTAGCTTGTAAACCAATGATGTACATATACATGAACCATTTATTTTAAAAGTTGGGCAAGTCTACCTACGTTGAGAAACAAAACATAACTTTTCATCAACTGTAAACAAATGTATTTAATTTTTATTTCGCAACAAAAAGGGACTTGCCCCACTTTAAAAATAAACGGCTCATATGATAAAACCTTGATATGGAAATGAATTAAATTGGAAATTCGAAATAATAATAAACAAAGTTTTCTGCTAAGATTACTTTATAAAAATACGATTTTATTTCAAATTAAATGCCGTGTAAACATCGATTGTATACATAAATACATTCGAAATCAACATTAATAAAAAAAAACCTATAGAGAAAATATTGTTTATATCAGCGTTATTACATCTACAAAGCATAGGAAATGGAAGCAACCAATTATACGAGTAAGCAATTTTAAAACTTTTCACTCGAATTGCATAAATGAATGATTGTGCGTTTATGTAATAAAAACTTAAATGACATGGTAATTTAATAACTTCGTAAGAAAATATAAAAAAATGCCTTCAAAACAAACACCACTTAAAAATAATTAATGATGAACATTCATCAAATTCATTGAGAAAATAAGATGCATATGCATGAAACGAATGGAGTAAAACAACCGAAAAAAAAAAATCAATCATTGATGAGAAAGAAAGAATTAATTTATAACAAAAATAGTAACAAAAATCATATAAACAAACAATAACTAGATAGATATTTAATATATTAGAGTAAAAGGTATGAACACCGATCAAACGATCGTTTAGTAAAAATGTTGTATTTGTACATTTAATCCAATTAACATAATTACGTAGAAGACGGAATTTCAATCTCGCTCAACGAGTTCTTCCTAAGCATATTGGTTCACAACAATAGAAAAAAAAAAAAAAAAATACAATAACGTCACTAACAACAACAACAATAGCAATTCAATAAAACGATATATTGTTAACATTTTAACACCAAACAAGTTAAGAGCAACAGCTAAAATATGACAAATTGCTAACTGGCCGTTGCAGAGAAATCCATAAAAATTTACATTAATTTAAACATTTTAGTTGATTAGACTCTAGCCGAACTATCTATGTTCGATAAATAGGGTGTTCGAAAATTTTAATATACATATATTAATTTTTTTTATTTTAAACAGTTCAAGATATTGGGTGAAATACGGACAAAGGAAACTTTTTTCCAATTCGTTTGTTAAGTTATTTATATGAATTGTTAGTTAGCAAAAATCTGAAAATAAGAAACTAAATAGTTGGACAACTGTCGGAGGAATAGCATGTTCAATTTTTGTTTTTTTTTTTAAGTTAAAAGTAAAATTTATAGTTTTGTAGCTTTTAATGAACTTGACCAATTCAAGTATTTGATATATTGTTTGAATGCAAATTTTAATTAAGTTTTCTATAAAAATATTGTTAAAAAATAAAAAATATTTTTCCTTTTCTTTCAATTGAAGTTTTTCCCGAAATTCGACAATAGCGTTTTTTTTTTAATTTGACCTTAAAGAAAACCTCCTCTCTTCCCTCTTTTAAAATGGAGTGCAAAGATTTAATTATGGTTAATGCGAAATCCCTAAGTATATTGTATTAGAGGTGTCAATTTTGAGCAGTGTTTTCTTGTATTCCCAAACGTTTTCGTTCTGGGTTTTGCTGCATAAGCTTTATTATCTCTTTTAGCAGAACATTGGAACTTTCCAGCTAGTAAACCAAATACCAATTCCATATGCTTTATTGGAATAAAATATAGCCCCACTTGCATATTTGAATCGTCACAGCAGTTCCTAAACCCTAAACTAAAAAAATCACTTTGCAAGACATGTCTTGATATTGTCAATCCATTTAAAGTGAAAAGATCAGGCTTTTTTAGTTTTTTTTTAAATTTTATTTTTATATTAAAGTATAAAAAAAGTTGTTTTAAAAACATGTATCAATCACTTGAATTGATTAAGTTTGGTGGAAATTGCGAATTTTTCAGCTTATGTTTAGTAATATATTTTCCAGGCACAAGTTTTTTGTTTCACCTCAAAAACTTATATTTATATTATATATTATTTTTTAAAAAAGCAAAACGTTTTCATTTTTGGTATACATACAGTTGGTATAACTTTGAAACAGGGACATAACTATTATAAGATTTATGTCAAAAAATTGGTTTATAACTATTATGAATAAGAGATATTTTATTAGTTGTCAATAACTATTATTTTTCAATGGATTCTTTTTTACGTTGAGTCATAACTATTATGAATAAGAGATATTTTATTAGTTGTCAATAACTATTATTTTTCAATGGATTTTTTTTACATTGAGTCATAACTATTATGAATAAGAGATATTTTATTAGTTGTCAATAACTATTATTTTTCAATGGATTTTTTTTACATTGAGTCATAACTATTATGCATAAGAGATATTTTATTAGTTGTCAATAACTATTATTTTTCAATGGATTCTTTTTTACGTTGAGTCATAACTATTATGAATAAGAAATATTTTATTAGTTGTCAATAACTATTAATTTGGAAAAAATATTTTTTTACGTTGTTTTGAAAAAAGTGTTCAACAGATTTTCATTTTTGTGAATCTTTTTGCACCAATCGATGGGGAGGTGGTTTTTATGACATCACCAGAGGTGGTCATCGGTTCGAAAATGTACGCGATTTTGACTCATTTTTGAAGTTTTTTTTGCTTCAATCAATGAAAAGAGGTCTAAAAAGGATATTGGCCATCACTAGAAGTGGAACCGATCCTTGAAAGTGCTCGATTTAGGTCCATTTTCGAAATTTTTTTTGCAAAAAATCGATGGAAAGAGGTTGACAATGGGCTTTGGCCATCACCAGAGTTGGTCCCAACTAAAAAAGTGGTCGATTTTGGTCCGTTTTGAAAAAAAAATTTTGTACCAATCGTTGGAAAGAGGTCGAAGTCGAAAAAAAAGGTACCAAAAAGTGCCCGATTTTGGTCCATTTTCGAAATTTTGTTTGCACCAATCTTTGGAAAGAGGCCGAAAATAGATTTTGGTCATCCTCAAAGGTGGTTTCGAGTCCCAAAATGTGCCCGATTTTGGTCCATTTTCGAAATTTTGTTTGCACCAATCTTTGGAAAGAGCTCGAAGTCGAAAAAAAAGGTACCAAAAAGTGCCCGATTTTGGTCCATTTTCGAAATTTTGTTTGCACCAATCTTTGGAAAGAGGTTGAAATCGTAAAAAAAGGTACCAAAAAGTGCCCGATTTTCGTCCATTTTCGAAATTTTGTTTGCACCAATCTTTGGAAAGAGGCCGAAAATAGATTTTGGTCATCATCAAAGGTGGTTCCGAGTCCCAAAATGTGCCCGATTTTGATCCATTTTCGAAATTTTGTTTGCACCAGTCGTTAAATAGAGGTCGAATATGAATTTTGGACCTCATTTGAGGCGGCTCCGGACCCTGGAAAGGACCGTTTTTGACCCATTTTCGAAAAAAAACTTCTTTTTTCTGTAATAAATGGGAAAAGGTCGAAAATGGATTTTGGACATCACTTAGAGTGGCTTCTGAGTCCGACCCCGAGAAAGAACCGTTTTTGACCCATTTTCGGAAAAATTTTTTTTTTCTGTAATTAATGTGAAAACGTCGAATATAAATATTTGACATCATTTAGGGTGGCTCCGGGCCCTGGAAAGGACCGCTTTCGATAATTTTGGTAGTTTTCAAGTTCCGGAGCTACTCTAAAAAAACCAAAACGCATTTTCAACCTTTCATAATCGATTGGAGCAATAAAAAATTTTAGGGTGGTTCATAAAAAATTTTTTTTTTGCTCCAATGCATAGATAAAGCTCGAAAATGACTATTGTCGACATTTCCCTATCGATTCGAACAAAAAAAAAATTTTTTATGAACCACCCTAAAATTTTTTATTACTCCAATCGATTATGAAAGGTTGAAAATGCGTTTTGGATATCTTTTAGAGTAGCTCCGGAACTTGAAAACTACCAAAATTATCGAAAGCGGTCCTTTCCAGGGCCCGGAGCCACCCTAAATGATGTCAAATATTTATATTCGACGTTTTCACATTAATTACAGAAAAAAAAAATTTTTCCGAAAATGGGTCAAAAACGGTTCTTTCTCGGGGTCGGACTCAGAAGCCACTCTAAGTGATGTCCAAAATCCATTTTCGACCTTTTCCCATTTATTACAGAAAAAAGAAGTTTTTTTTCGAAAATGGGTCAAAAACGGTCCTTTCCAGGGTCCGGAGCCGCCTCAAATGAGGTCCAAAATTCATATTCGACCTCTATTTAACGACTGGTGCAAACAAAATTTCGAAAATGGATCAAAATCGGGCACATTTTGGGACTCGGAACCACCTTTGATGATGACCAAAATCTATTTTCGGCCTCTTTCCAAAGATTGGTGCAAACAAAATTTCGAAAATGGACCAAAATCGGGCACTTTTTGGTACCTTTTTTTACGATTTCAACCTCTTTCCAAAGATTGGTGCAAACAAAATTTCGAAAATGGACCAAAATCGGGCACATTTTGGGACTCGGAACCACCTTTGATGATGACCAAAATCTATTTTCGGCCTCTTTCCAAAGATTGGTGCAAACAAAATTTCGAAAATGGACCAAAATCGGGCACTTTTTGGTACCTTTTTTTTCGACTTCGACCTCTTTCCAACGATTGGTACAAAATTTTTTTTTCAAAACGGACCAAAATCGACCACTTTTTTAGTTGGGACCAACTCTGGTGATGGCCAAAGCCCATTGTCAACCTCTTTCCATCGATTTTTTGCAAAAAAAATTTCGAAAATGGACCTAAATCGAGCACTTTCAAGGATCGGTTCCACTTCTAGTGATGGCCAATATCCTTTTTAGACCTCTTTTCATTGATTGAAGCAAAAAAAACTTCAAAAATGAGTCAAAATCGCGTACATTTTCGAACCGATGACCACCTCTGGTGATGTCATAAAAACCACCTCCCCATCGATTGGTGCAAAAAGATTCACAAAAATGAAAATCTGTTGAACACTTTTTTCAAAACAACGTAAAAAAATATTTTTTCCAAATTAATAGTTATTGACAACTAATAAAATATCTCTTATGCATAATAGTTATGACTCAACGTAAAAAAAATCCATTGAAAAATAATAGTTATTGACAACTAATAAAATATCTCTTATTCATAATAGTTATAAACCAATTTTTAAAAATAATTATTAAAATTGGGCAATTTTTTCAATCTGAAAAAAGAAAATAATAGTTATTTTGGGTCCCTGCTTTGAAAGATATAAAATCTTAGTTGGCCTGGTCTCAAAAATTATATACTTGAGGCATCTGCATTTTATCTGTATTCTATGACGTATTAGATAAATGATACTTGAGTGAGAACGAAATTTGGAAAACATAACAATTCTATACTCTATAGTATCAATATAAGCTGAAAAGTATCATTTCGAACGATAAAAGTCGTAAAGTATCGAGAAAAATCAAATAAATAGATTAAAAATATCAGCAAACACCAAAATATATTGAAAACATGTATGAAAGCGTATAGAAAAACAACAAAAAAGGTTCGCAAAGGAGTTGAAAACTATCGAAAAAGTTCGTCAAGTCTAAAAATTTAAATACTTTCGAAAAACATGAAAAAGTCAACAGAAGACAGGAAAGTTTCGATAAGCATCGAATAGTAGGAAAAAAATTGACAAAATGCAAGAAGTATTGAAATATATAGAAAAATTTGATAGTAGACAGGAAAGCCTCAAGCAACACCAAAAAGTCGTTAACAGTCTAGATGTTTTGAATAGTATGGAATACTATGGAAAAACATCCAAAAATTCGATAGTCTTGCATAAAATTTTACTAAAATCTAAATTTTACTAAAATCTAAATTTTACTAAAATAGTTAGTACTCTATATTGGCGAAAAAAACAATTTGACCTACAGGGCCTGCCTATGATAAAGTTTTTGAGGACTATTCTGCCGTACTAAGCGAAAAAGACGTATCTCAAAAAAAAAAAAATATCCGAGATTCTTATGGCATCAGATAGCTTAAGAAATTACGCGTCTAATGAAATACTCCAAATGTCGGCATCTTAGTTCAATCATATAAAAAATCTACTAAGAAAATTTCCTCTGTCTCAATTTTACAGGTATTTCAACAAATTGTCATAAACAAAACATCAATTATCTCGAAATAAATTTTTTTGAGATACGTCTTTTTCGCTTAGTACGGCAGTATTCCCATATTAACCTTTTTAGGAAAATAAAAAAAATAGTTTAAGAGCTATGACTAAGGAAGTTATCAATATTTGTTTTGCTTGAAGTGAACTCTTTGAAAATTTTTTTTAAGTTTTCATAATCTGCTTAGTGGTTTAACTAAAACGTCGCTTTATTTGTTCAAGTCAGTTCAGCAGCTTAGAAACTATGAGTCTTGAGTGGCTTATGTATCATTTTTCCCACTTATTTCCGTTTCACTATTTCGGTTTCAAACTGCCCGTCTCAATATAACAGAATATTTTATCTTAGTGCCTCTAAGGAGGTTAGGTCTAAGGCCTATTCAAGTTCAGTACTGAATTCGAAATTCTCATCTATTCAGTTCGGCCTTCTTTTCAAAATATATGAGTTTAAGCCAGTAATGTTTTCAGGGGAGTGAGGGACCTTCAAAATTTAGGTCTGAAGACTTTTTTTACTCTCATGTCCACTTAATGCTGAAATACTCTTTTTTGAAGTCATCAATGACTACGATTTTTTTTTTTTTTAAATTTTGCTACTTTACCAAAAGCATTAAAACAAAAAAAAAAAAAACCAAACTCCTAGTGTAATCGTAGTAGAACGTACGGGAACAAATAGAAAAATTATTTTTGCTACTTAAAAAAAAAAAAAAATTTTTGTTTCCCATAAGTCTACGATGTCATTCTGAGAACTTAACAATATTATGCTACTCAAGTTAGGGGAGCTGATAAAATAATTTCACACACTACATATTGAAATGTAAAAGATTACTATTTGTAAATAATGAACTGTAAATATTGTGAGCGGATGTTAATACGATTATCTTGGTTGTCAACAGAGTTGCATAAACAAAGCTTTCAATATTCGCACAATATGATATTTATTCGATCGTATAAATGTTTATAAAACCTACGCATACAATATGTTATTACTTTTCCAATAATTCTGGCTTGTAAACAATATATTTTTGCTACGTAACAAACGTAACGATAAATTGTTTTTTGAATTGCAACAAATGAAACGCATTTCATGGGTTACATTTATATAATTTTCACAAAGCAAACTTCGACTTAAGGGCCCAAAAATTTTAACATTAATCTATTTGTTCGGAAAATATTTATAGAATTTTGTGGTGGTAAAATTATGTGGATATGTGCGAGCTATCAGTGATAAAATTTATCGTAATATAGTAGATTATAAGATAAGATGAAGTTCAACTATTTTTAGATTTTTTGCAAAATGAAGGTGTCCTGTTCACCAGCAGCCCGCAATCCTTAATGGCAGCACAAAATTTCACTTTCATTGCATTCAAGCCAATACATTGGTTAAATGAACCCATACATACGTACCAAGCCATCAGAAGCTAAGTGATAAATTGTTCCATTGACCGGCGAAATTTTGTCTCTCGGCTTAAAGGTCACTGAGAATACGATTTAGCAATGGATGAAACTAGTGTGACTAGCTATAGCCAGGTTAATTTGTTTGGTTTTTGTTTTTGGATTTTTGGTGTTATCACAAGCTGTACAACACGCTGTGTAAAATAATTTAAATTATTTTTCTTCCGAAACACCACAAAATAATTAAGCCTCGTTTGCCAGAATAAAATAAACTTCAATGTACTTAATGGATTGGTTCAAGAAATCGTTCAACTGTTTTGGACCTATCAATAAGAAAGCGATGACAGTTAAGTTTTGGCTTAAGCCTCAGTATTTAAAAATTATAGCGTTTCCCAACCTGTTAATAATAACTAATAATTAATTTTTGTCTAAGCAAACATAAAATTTTTCTTAAAAGAATTTCTTTAAAATTTGTTAGTAAATCAAAAAATGTAAATTTGTCGCTGAGATAATGCCTCGTTCATTCTATTAAAAAACTAAACATTTGTGAATGCTGAGGCATAAATTATACTCAGGTCATGGCCTAAAATAAAGAAGCCTTTCAACTTTAATCCGTGTGAACTCTTTTAAATTTTGTAGTCCATGTGATCTTATGTTGACGATCATCTAGTCTCTACTACGAAAGTTCAGCCTTCCCTTTCTTTTCGAACCTAGTTGCTGCTGTCTCTATTGACTGGATTGATGTCTTCCATTCGCTTGATGTTTCCGATTCAATGAAGTCGACGAATTTTTAACTTTTGGCTACATTCACATCATTGTAGAGCTCATATATTTGTCGTTTAAATTTTCTTTTCTATACACCGTCCTCGCAACTGGACCAAATATACGAGCAAGGATATTTTCCGCATTACCCAAGACACGGTTTCACACAGAACGACAAGCGAAATTATAGCATTACTTTGATATTTCGAATTGCCTAGTGCAACGCTATTTTGGATCTCCACTAAGATATATTTTCATGAGTTCTTCGACCAATCTCGAAATCTTAGCTATTGCTAGTAAAATATGACCTCAGACGGTAGAAATACGTTGGTTTGGAGAGTACGTTCTTGGTTTTGTCATCGGCGATTGCCAGCCAAATCTTCAATCTTAGTAAAAGTTAAGTTAGCACTTAAATCTTTGGGAGGCATCGCTGTTGTCAATATCATCTTAATGCTCTAGCAGCTGTACAGACATGCTGAAGGTAGTGCCTTTCAGGTTTATTTTCAAAATAGATATGACTATAAGTCTGTTTTACAGTCGTCCGAGTTCGATTTTGTACTTAAGCCACATTGATAAGTGCTGCAGAAAGCAGTGTCATCGTGAGATAATCCGGGCCCGGTGATAAACGAGTACGCCCCTTCCCCTCCTTTCAACAATTTAACAATTTAAAAAAATCATTCATAAGCAATTGTATTAGGCCAAGCCAAAAAATATTGATAACCTCAGTCAAATCTGAATTCATCACCAATTCCTATTCCAGACAAAGAGTTGCTAATCCTGACACTCTTGTTTTGGGCCGAACTGGAATGATGAAAAGTTTTTTTTTTTTGCGAGAACGCTAAAAGAGCATTCAGCACTGGCAACTGAGATTGGCAATGTGCTGAGTATGCGCAAAACGATATAATGGAGGCAGACCAGCTCTGGAGTTCGCTTCATAGATTTGCTTCAAATGAATGATTTCAGTCGTCAATTCTTGAGCCACGTCGTCAGCATATTTTTCTACAAAACTGGCTGCAGCGTTCATGATATTTACTTTTCCATCTTTTGGAATCTCCATAGAAAAGAAAAATATTTTCGAATATATCCATCGAAAATAAGTTTTAAAAAAAAATCAAAGCACATACTTCTGAAAATGTATGGGTCCCTACCCCACTTTCTGTCAAAGGGTCTGGCACGAAGGGAAGGCTTTAGTTGTGCACAGAATATTTGGGAGAGGATTTTGTGTGTATCATCTTTGTAGCTGCAAGAATTCAACAAGCTTTCATCAAACATTCATCAAGAATTCAGTAAGGATTCAACAAGCGCTCAGTCGCATTGCAGTGACATATAATACAGAATATCAAAAATAAAAAGTTACGAAGATATGAATTTAAATAATGTTTTGAAAGTTGGGCTTGCCGACATAGGAAACATTTTGAAATCAATGGTAACAATAAAGTAAATAAATACTTAGTAAAGTAGTTGAAGTTAACATTTTTTTTTTGCCTTTTTCCAGTCAACTTAACGAACTATGTTTATTCTCCATCTGCAACATTTTTCGTTCGATGTTTTTATTATTACATAAAAATTTTCGAAGCACCCTAGCTAACCGTAAGGTGGTTTTTGCTTAACGCTTTTGTATTTTCAACATTTGTTAATATCTTTTCGATAGTTTTTTTGTTTTACTTGATGCCTTTTGGATGCTAATTCCGCCATGTGATGTTCATAAAATTATGTTATAAAAACTTTTACAAGAATGAATATCTGTTTATTTGTGTTTGAGACGCAGTTGTAAATACGTTTGTGACGCAGCAACGCGTGGTTTTGCTTAAAAATTTAACCGGAAATTAACGGTGGTTTTTGTAGATTTTTATCATATATCATATGAGATTTTTGAAATAAAAAGACCAAAATAAAAAGTTATAATTATTAAGAAAAAGGTGAATAAATGAAATAAATTTTTTGTTTAGATGATGATTTCTTAAGTTTTTTTTTCTGTTTGACTCTCAAAAGAAGCTATAAAATGCTCAAGGAAGAAAATATGTACATATGTGCTAATCAGAAGTGTGAAAAAATAAATGACGATTTATGCTAATATTCTTGTACTTGAAATGTGGTCATGAATCATCAATTGAAAAGTGTCACAAGTTTAAAAATTTTTGGAAATTTCTACGAAAATACATATATATTCAAATGCACAAGAATTTTGTTTGAATTTAGTGTTTTTAAAAAATTAAATTACAAATGTTATATTTGTTATGAACATTTTAATGGTGAAACTCTTAAGTCGTAAATGCTTACATTTGCATGTGAGAACGAAAATGTGCATCACCCTTAAAAAAAGGATCATCATGCAACAAGTGATAAATTTACAAGAACTTGTGCGCTTGCGCTTTACGTTCTACGATTCATTCATCGCATAACTAAAGCGTTATTCGGTTTAAGGATGAACCAAACTGCTACTTTCCAAGCGCTGCTGCTAACAGTTATTGCTACTTAAAAATAACAGTGAAAAATAGCTGTGACTCAGATCAGAGTGATTTAAAGACTCTCAAAAGATAGCTATGATGATGAACTACTGCTAACCACAAAAAAAAAAGATACAAACTTCAATAGTACAAATAAGAAAGTGAAAGTTTTCTTAGATAAGCCGAAAGTTGCATTTATTTTGAGATCGACCTCTTGTTAAATGCGAAAATCATTATCGCCCATTTCTGCAATCTTATCTTAAAATATTATGAGCGAAAGACTGGATTAATGTAATAAAACTTTATTTGGGTCAAAACATATTTTTAAGGAAGCAAGGATTCCACTAGAAACAATGAAGCTCAAAATGTTTGAGTCGGACGTTAATAAACAACAATTTACAAGTGTTCAACCATAATTGTCTATGCCGAATTCTGAAAATTTGATATCTCAGAACCATCTCCAATACCGAATTGCTAATTAGATGCCGACAAGATCCGATATCCATTCAAATCAAACAGCAAAAATGAAAATGTATTGGAAACACGTTGCAGAAAACACCAACGGGAAACGTTGGAGTGGAACTTTTAGGATAGCAGAAAATCTTCGTTAGAACAGGAAATACATGAATCGGGTTAGAAGGTTCTCGCTACTGATCTCGTGTACGTTGGAAGAGTTTTGTAGAGACTCTATGCTCCGTGAGAAAAATACTAAGCTGGTGATATACATTTCACGCCATTTACCATCGGCAGGGACAGGGAAATATGTTTCGAAAAATCGGGTCAAGACATTTGCTATCTTTTTTCCATCGCATAGTGCACTTTTTGGAATTTTTCGTTATATAAAATCTATAAAAACAAAAACGACTGCGAATTTTTAAGCAAAGTTCTGGTTCGGAATTGGCGTAATCTGGCTCTACTGATATAAGGGGCCGTCCATTAATCACGTGAGGTGTTTATTTGAAAATTCGGACTCCCTCCTTCCCCTTGGTGAGATTTAGTGATTTCTGACGGGACCCATTCCGTGAGACTTATGTTATAATTTTTATATGTAATCTGCTATAATAATGTATAGTTTCTGCACATTGGTGAGACTTGGTGAGATTTTTACGGACCCCCTCCCTACTATTTTGACTCACGTAACTTTTGGACATCCCCTAAGCTGTGTTTTTTGTGTTGTTTGGCAATTCACTATCTGTGTGCGAATTTCCTACTCGTTGTTTATACGAATACTCGTTGTTGTCATTCCTACTTTTTTTATTTCAAATTGCTTCTTATTACCCTCTAACATTTTAAGTAACCGGTTTCCCCCGATTTTCATTTCAAAATGCACAGTAGACAGTGTTCTCATTTTTTAAGAAAATTTTATTTTATTATTTATAAAGCAAAATTATCAAAAATTATTGAAATGTTTGATTTGATTCTGAAATTTCTTTTCAAAAAATTTCTACACCTTTTTTAATTAAATCTATTTACACAGTTTCTTAGAAAATATTTTTATAGAGAGCATTGATTAGAAGAGAAAATCATTTGAGTCATCCGTCGAGATTTGTCGTCTATAGCAATTCTAGAGTCAAAAGTTCAAAAGTTCAGTTGTCATCGCCAAGTTCAGAAAATTTTGTGGCCCTAGACCATCTCCATTATCTATCGAAACGTTCGCTAGATCAAGTAATACTTGAATCGGAAAAATATAGGAGAGCATTAAAGGCACTCGCTATTGATCGTACGCGTAAGTTGAGTTTTGTGGAGATCCTATGCACTGTGAGTCGATAAAGGATAAAAGCGTGAAGAGAGAGACGGCGTGTCAAAAAACAGGTTTGAAGTAAAGCACAAAAGCATCTCTGAAAATCAATTTTTTCGATCTAAAAAATGTAGAAAAACATGCCAATATTTGCAAATTAGGTGGGTATAGAGGCAGATTTACGAATTTTGGCCTAGGCCTTATAGCTCATGCCACCTTATAAAGTAAAAATGGTGCCACCTTAAAATTCAATAAAATCTTACACTTGTGATCAATCTAAATTTTCAATTCACTATTATTTTTATTATTAAATTTGGCGCCCTAGCCTGTAGCCTACGCAGCCTATACTTAAAGCCGTCACTGGGTGGGTACATCTACTTATCATAATTATCAGCCTAAAGTAACGCTGATTAAACTTGCAGTAAAATATTGATCTCCAGTGGAATAAATACATATGTATGTATATCATTAGCTACAGTTTTCAAATTTAAGCAATAGAAAAATGTTAACAAAAATTCACACAATCATTAAAAAAAAAAAAACAGAGTGCGGTAAATATTTTACATAAAAATAAATAAATTTTAATTATATATGTGCAACATTTTGTGCCTGACAAATGTTATCACTAAAATCAAGCTGTCTATTTTGAAAAACCTCTTTTCGATTATAATAAATTGCTGTGATGAAACTATCAGTGATGATTTACATGCCCTCAAAACATTATGGTAATTTTTCGATAATGAGTTTGTGATTTCAATACATGAAAAAGTGAAAGCAGTTACATCTACTAACTACATAAACAAAAAAAAAAAAAGGGGAAAAAAAACAAAAATAACAAATTTATAATCGATACAAAAACAAAAACTTTTGCAATTTTTAATGATGCTACAGTTATCTAAAGTTGAAGCAAAAATGCGAGAATGAGTTTTATCTTACGATCAAATCATTAAATTCAATGATCTCAAATTTCTTTGATTCATACATTCATGTTATGTCATAATAACAAACTTTTTAAAGCTATAATGACACTGCATTAATATTTTCTATTTTTGTGTCATACATACCGAGTATATTCGTTTTTACATTTCTTTCGTTATGCATAAAATAGGGCTTGGCAGGTATAGAAAAGCTATGTCAGTAGGACATTACATGGAAATCACGATAACCAAGTGAGACAATTTAATGAAATTAAATACGGACACGCCTACCGTCCATACAAATAAAACATTTAAAATGTCATACTGAGAAAGTGAAATTTCTCATAAATACTAGGAATAACTAGGACAAGATCTAGAAATGGTTCGAATTAGCACCGTATAAAAAGTAGCACAGTATTGATAAAAAGGCGTGGCTGAAGCGAAAATTTGAAAACGTTTTACTAAGAGAAATATTTAAAGGTTGCTTGAACAACCTCTTGGAAAAAATAATACAAATTTCGACAAGGGGCTGTGTGACATTTGCCATAGAAGAAAAAACCTCCATTAGCTTTGCTGACAGAGTTATATGGTAATGCAACTTAATTTTACAAAAAAAAAAAAATAGGAATGACTAGGACTAGGACAACAAGCCAAAAGTATGCATATTTTGAGAAGAGGGCGTGGTACCTCCCATACATATATTTAAAACGCAAATACTTGAAATGGTTCGGATAACCAAATGGTGGGAAGATGTCGACAGATGGCATTGCAGCTCTCATATAAGCGAAAACTTAAAGTCGCTATACTGTAATAGCTGTTTATGAAAATGTTATTTTATTCTTCTTCGTCGAAATATTTATCTCTTCATTATTGTTTCAGCATCTGTATTTTTGCACCGTATATATTTTTGAAAAAATAGGAACTTTCGGCATGGGTTCAAAAGGTACTAAAGGTCTAATATCACGCATATAATATGTACATACCGAATTCCAACGATGACAGCCTTGCAGTATTGATATGAAAACTTGTGAAATCACTATTGATACTCATAGGTTTTGTTGTGCTGAAACAAAAAAAAGTTTTGGTGAAAAATTTTAAGATATTGCGAGATATGCCCAATATATGTATATCGGTCATTCTTTTAGCACACTTTGTTTTTTTGACGTTTTTGAACAATTTTTGAAACGAAATATCTCAAAAACTATAGTGGATAGGATAAAAAATCATATTTGTTAAGAAAGACTATAACTTTATAAAAAAAGTTAAAAAAATTTAAATAATTTTGTTCAAACAGTAATTGTTTTAATTGAAAAAATTTTTCTCAAAATGTTTTCCATATAAATAATGTCACAATAGCGGTATTCACAATCTGTAGCATTTGGTCTTGTATTGTGTATTTTTGATAAATTTGATATTTGTAGTTAATTTGATATCTTAACAAAAACAAAACATTTGCTTTTTTCATATACTCTAAATATCAAAAATACAATGTAAAAAGTAACTTTTGTATAATATTTGTACATTTGTTGAGTAGAGTTGTCATAACAACAAAAAAAAAAACAATTTGTTCATTTGTTGAGTAAAGTTGTCATAGCAACAAAAAAAAAAGCAAAAGAATTATTTTTAAACAAAAAAACAATTTAGAGAGCTCACAATGTATAGCAAAAATTGTAAACATTTACAAAAAATACTAAAAATACCACAGATCGTGAATACCGCTAATATTTTTTTTTTACTGTTTGCTTGTGTTTAGTATGTTTTATCTTTTGTGCAATCTTAAAGTTACATTTTTCATTGAATTTATATGAGAGCTCATCATATTTGCAAAGGAGCTGAAATAACTAACTTTTATTCGACTTGGCCATCTCTGGTCTAAAAGCTTGTGAGATTTTCCTGCAAATTTCTGATTAGGTTAAACCGTCGCTTTAAGAACTTGCTATATGATGTAGCTTTATTATTTCGAATTTCGGGCTTCCGCCACTTATTTTTCGAATAATGGTTGGTTCAGCAGAACCTCCGTGGCTCAAGTGTTTGAGCGGCCGTCCACATATAATTCATGGAATGGTCGGGGGCTCAAATCGCATTACAAATTAACCAAAAACTGGTCTGATGAGGCTATGTATATACATATGAAAATGTGTATATATGTGGTAATAGCCGAAACATATGTCACCAATTACCAGGTTAAATTGTTCCATTTGTTGTCTTTGTCATGTTTGTTTATAAAGTATTAACCGATTTGTGAAATTTCACATGAATATTGGTTACTGCAATTGACTGTAAAATTCGATTAAAAATTTCAAATTAATTTAGTTTAAACTTTAAAAAATTAAACAAAATAAGCGAAGTGCTATAATAGCTTAGTATTTATTTTCTACAAAAATAATACAGTAGTAAAAACAAACTTTTAACTCTTAAGTTGTGTCATCATGATTAAATTAATACGATAGAGAAGAAGGGGCCTGAAAAATGTCATTTAATACATTTTTTTTTTTTTTACTCTTACAATATTTATTTTAGGTACATATTTTTTTATCTACTTATTGTTTCTTTTTGTTTATTTTTATTTTTAGTAACAATGTGTAAAGTTTTATTAAAACCGCTATATCTATATTTACTGCTAATTGCTTTGCCTACATTTTCTGCTGCCTTACAAGAATTTCGTAAACTTTGCGATGTACACAATTTTGATGATTTCTTGGCGCAAACGGGTAAATCCTATCCAGACGAAAAGGAACGACAATTTCGTGAGGCCATATTCATAGGGAAAAAAGCTGTCATCGATTTGGGCAATAAATATGCTACTGCCGGACAGGGTTCATTTCGTATGACCGTAAATCCATTGGCCGATATGACACGTGCTGAGGTGGCAAAAATGACTGGATCAAAAATCACCTACAAGGGAGAGTAAGTACTTTTATGAAAATTTATTTATTACGCCCAGGGCGACGGCACGCCTCACCCCTCTAGTTACGCCACTGATTTGAAGTTATTCGAGAGAGTTCAATTGAATTGAATTGAATCTGAGCCTAAGATTGTTTACGCAATCATTGCCTTGAGTTTATTCAAAGGCTATTTAAGTACCTCAATCATTTCGATAATCTGAATAAAGAGTTTTTGAGGTAAAAGCTTTTGTCATACTCGAAGCCAGCAGGTTAGTAGAAAACGTTAGTAAAGGGTGTGTTTTTTTTTTTTCAGCCGTAATAGAACTTACAGAAGGAATAGCTGTTAAACCAGTCAACAGGGAGCGCTCAAGTTTGACATTTGTATTAAGTTAACTTAAATGTTTAATGATGAGATAATTGACACCGGAGCAATGCACTGAAATAGTCACAATTTACTAAAATCGCAAAGATGATAACTTTGAATTCACATTATTATAAAATTGTTTCTCAAACGAATATGTAGTTTTGCATATAAAACAGCAACGATCACCGCTTTAGAAGCCAACAAACTCGTATTAGTGCAAGTGACAAGTTAAATTTACGAATAAGTCATGAAGGTCACATATTTTTAATCAATTTAACAACATTGTATTATCAAATGATTTCAAATAAATGATCATCTGGCATAAGCGATTTTGTTTAATTTGAATTCAAGGTTATATTACAACTAAAAACCCAACGACATTATCAGTACTGTGAAGGCGTTTTTTGACTCGACGACAGTCAAGTCAGTATCTCTTCGAAATCAGCTGCAATTAAATCAAGGTCAGCAGACTAATACATATTAGAACTAGTAACTTTATGGCCTCAGATGGACATAACACTTATTTGTTGCATTCCATAAGAAAAATAATGAATTCCCGGTTTTCCCCAAATAAAATGATTTTTCCTTGAAATGGTAACAAGTTCCATTTTTTGGGGAATAAGTTGAGCAGCGTTTTTTCAGCAATTTCAATTAAAAATTTTAGCAATTTTTTTTCAATTGCCCCGGCTTTGACCTGCGATTTCGGGTTTGACCGGATCAAAACCAGCCACTTGGTATTCCTGATGTATGAGGACGTCCATAAATTACATGAGATGTTTTTTTTGAAAATTCGGACCCCCCTCCCCTTGGTGAGATTTGGTGAGTTCTGGCGAGACTCCCCCCCCCCTTCCTTCCGAGAGACTTTTCTTATAATTTTTAGATGTAATCTGCTATAATAATGTATACTCTCTGCATTAAAAAGTCGACGTAAGATTTTCGTTTCAATTAATTACTTTTTTATGTAGCCAATCGATTGGTTAGTCAGGGAATTACTTAATAAATGAGTTTCTAAACATGGATTAAGTCCCAACTTAAGGAAAACAGAGGTGGCACGCAAATATTAGTCAATCAAAAATCAGTTAGTCAAATATCCAAATGGATTAGTCAATGTATCAAATGGTATTTCAATCAATTTGTAATTTTATTAATTTACCGAACCTACAATCAATTGTTTCCTTAGCCAACTAATCAATTCGTCTCTTAAATAACAAAGTCATCTGTTTATAAGTAAACTGTTGAATAAGCAAGTTAGCTAATTAGTCAATTAATCAGTCAATTATTTAGTCAATTTAATAATAGCCATAAAGCAATTTGTGTGTCAATAAAAAGTAATCAATTCATCACTTTATCCATTAAAAATGTTTTCAACACATTAAAAAGTCTTTTCCCGATTTGGGAGATATACGACTTTCAAAATAAACGGCCCACTTAGTCAAATACTAATTAGTTATATAGACAGTCAGTCAATTGCTCAGTTGATCAATCAATTTAATCTAGAACCAGATATACATACTACATTTAAAACAATGTATATATTTTTATAGATATTTAAGCAAATTTCTAAAACACTGAATATAAAACTCGCATGACAGCTTAAACATTTAATTTCTTCACAGGGATATTGCTTCACGTCACACAAATTATGTAACGGCCAAATTGAACACCAATCTACCCGAATCCTTCGATTGGCGGACACTAGGTGGCGTCACACCAGCACGTTTTCAAGGCTTTGAATGCGGTGCGTGTTGGTCATTTGCTACCATCGGTGCATTGGAGGGACATCTCTTTCGACGTACTGGCATTTTGGTACCATTATCTGAACAAAACTTAGTCGATTGTGCTGAAGACTATGGCAGCATGGGCTGCGATGGTGGTTTTCAAGAGTATGCCTTTGAATATATACGCGATCATGGTGTATCGCTAGCAAGCAAATATCCCTATACCCAAATGGAAGACGGTCAGTGCCATCGCAATGAAACTGGCAAAGGTGTACAGATACGTGATTATGCACGCATCAAACCAGGTGATGAGGAGAAAATGAAGGAAGTTATCGCTACTTTGGGACCGCTAGCGTGCTCCATGAATGCAGCGCCTATTTCATTTGAACAATATATGGGTGGTATATACGACGATGATGAATGTAATCAGGAAGATGTGAATCATTCAGTTGTTGTTGTTGGTTATGGTACCGAAGGTGGCAAAGATTATTGGATTATTAAGAATTCATATTCGGAAAATTGGGGTGAAAATGGTTTTATGAAATTGCTACGAAATGCGGAAAGTTTTTGTGGTATCGCCAGTGAATGCAGTTATCCAATACTTTAGGCGTTCGAGTCATACGATTACATCATTACAATATTAAGTGGTTAGATCTTAAATAAGCTGAGAGTTTTGAAATTCTTGTCCATATTACTATTAGTTAGAAAATTTGTACTTATTTACATTGTTGTGATTGTTATAAATTATTTTTATATAAAATAATTATTTTTTTGTAAGGTATGGCTTTTAATTGTATACAGGAATATAATGAAGTTAATAGGAATATGAAGGAGTGGGAGCAACACATTTCATAAATAACGTGACAAACTATATCTTAAAGTTTGGTAACGTTGACTATTTTCAAAGGAGTTGAAAATTTTATCTACTTAATTGGATTCTTTAAAAAGAATAATACATAGAAATAAACATCTGAAGGTTCGATTGGTGTCGAAAGTGCCCAAAAGTATTATTATAAGAAAACTAAATATCGCCTAAAAGAATTGCATGCAAATGTGGGTCATACTTTATATGAAAAAATGGCTATGAATTGTAGGAAAATATCAAATTTTTTTGGATAGTATATCCTTTTTGGGTTTTGAGGTCGCAGGTGCATTCAGATGCGTGAAAATAGAGAATTTTCAAGAATTTTTTTTGGTATTAATTTAATTTATTTAATAAAAGTGAATATGGCATCATTAAAAAAGTTAAAAAAAAAAAAATAAATAAATACAAATATAGCAGGCTGTGTTGAACTCTGTCCCATACAGAGTGCCTTGCGGTGACCGTCACAAATCCTTGGAAAATCATTTAAAATCAATCGGGTAAGAAAAATTAGTTATTTAAATAAATAATCTAGAATCAGGAAATTTACTTCCAGATTTTCGGAAAAATACCAACAATTAATTGTACATAAAAAAATCGATATTTAAAAAAAATCCTTCGATAAGCTTAGCTTTTTTTGTTTTTCAAAAACTGTGTAAATTTCATTGAAATCTATTGAGCGGTTTTCGAGTTACAGTGGTCACCAGTTCCGAAAACATAGTTTTGAGAAAAACGCATTTAAAGTTCAACTACCGCACAGAGACTGACGAGAAACATATGAATGAGAGAGAGAGACCTTTTTGAGTTATTGCCGAATAACTCTAAAAGTAACTGTCGGAATGACTTCAAATTTTCAAGATATATTTTTAAGATGTTATACTTTGAGAAAGTGCAAGAAAATAAAAATCGATTTCTTGAAAATTCTGACTGTCCCTGGCCCCTTAAATGAAAGACATAAAAATTAAAAAAAAAATTAATTTGCAATAAAACTTTCTGTACAAAGATACTAGATATTAATATCTAGTAGAGGTCTGCATGAGTGCACTCGAAATGACCATCAAGCTACTCGCCACGTTGCACGTCCATCGAGCAAGAACTACAAATCAAAACAAAATGAAACACCAAGCGGAATAGGTGAGTGCTGCACTTGCAAATAAATTGCAAATAAAATGTTTAATAACTTCAAGGACTCGAAATTTATTGCATTCGGAAGTTTATATTATGATCGTTTCAAGTGCTCACAGCAGTCCTCTAATACCCTTGAAAAAGGAACACAACTTTTCTTGGGTGATTATACCTAAAACAAAAGCTACATATGTACATTTTATTTTTCTGTTTAAATGCATAGAAGGGGGCGTGACAAGTAAGAAAAAGTACTTATGCATATACAATATTTGAAGTTTTCACCGCCTAAGTTGATTTAGTCATGTCCGTCTGTGGACCTCAAGTTAAATTTAAATAAATTTTGGTATCGGATACTTTTTCGTTTATAATTCGTGGGATTGAAAATAGGCGGTCAAAAAAATCGTTCAAAGTCGAAAGTTTTGAATACTTACGAAAAGTCATTGCAAGATGAAAAATATCGAATGGTACTAAAAAATTGAATCAAAGAAGAAGTCAAAAAATACCAATGAAGTTGAAAAATATTGAAAAGGTCGAAAAATAAAAAGAATTTGAAAAAATTTTAGAGCAATCGAAAAATGTTTAAGAAGTCGAAAAATGTGAAAAAAATTTAAATGTTGAAAAAGTTAAAAATTATTGAAAATTCGGTATATGTTGAAATAGTCAAAAAGTGTTGAATAATATCGAAAAATTTTGAAAGTCACAAATGACAAAAAACTCGACAAATGTTGAAAACGTCGGAAGATGTGGAAGAATTGAAAAAATCTTTAGAAACCTCGATGTAGAGGGTGTTTTTTTTAGAGGTATAGAGCTTTGAATTGAAATAAAACACAAGAAAATCGTTTTAATGTCCATCAATTTGGCTTTATTGGAAGGATAATTTTATGCCATTAATGTTTAAATATGATTTCGGGCATGTGGCCGCCGCGGCTGGCTCGAATAAAGCCAATTCTACAGGTCCAATTTTGAACCACTTTTTCGAGCATATGGGGCCGTATGTCGGCAATAACGCCACGAATGTTGGCTTCCAAGTCCCCTAACGTTTCTGGTTTGTTGACGAAGACGAGCGACTTCACATATCCCCAAAGAAAATAATCCAATGGTGTCAAATCACACGATCTTGGTGGCCAATTGACAGGTCCATTCCGCGAAATTATGCGCTCATCGAATGTTTCCTTCAATAAATTGATTGTGACGTGCGCTGTGTGGCAGGTAGCGCCGTCTTGTTGGAACCACAACTCATCCACATTCATGCCATCCAATTCGGGAACAAAATAGTCGGTTATCATGGCTCTATACCGGTCTCCATTAACGGTAACTGACTCTCCAGCATTATTTCGGAAGAAGTATGGCCCAATGACTCCACCAGCCCATAGAGCACACCAAACAGTCAGTTTTTGTGGATGTAATGGCGTCTCAAGGGTCTCATGTGGATTCTCTTCACTCCAAATGCGGCAATTTTGCTTGTTGACGTAGCCATTCAACCAAAAATGAGCCTCATCACTGAACAAAATTTTGCGATGAAAATCAGCATCGAGATCAATCTCATTTTCGGCCCATACACCAAAATCACGACGCATTGCATGGTTTCGCGGCTTTAATTCGTGCACAAGCTGGATCTTGTAAGGTCGCAAGCCAAGATCTTTGCGCAAAATCTTCCATAAAGTTGATGGACAAAGCTCCAATTGCAGTGCACGGTGGCGAATCGATTCATTCGGGTCCTCTTCAACATTTTGCTCTAAAGCGGCAATTGTTTCTTCGGTGCGCACTGTTCGACGTCTCTGCGGATGCGTATTATCACATAGAGTAAACGTAGTGCGAAAACGACCCATGGTTAACCGAATTAATTGCTCTGATGGACGATTATGTCGACCATAAAATGGACGGAGCTTGCGGTAAACTTCGCGAACTGAACCATTATTTTCGAAATAAATTTGCACGATTTGCAAGCGTTGTTCTTTTGTCAACCTATTCATGATGAAATGGCAAACCAAACTGAACATAAATGACATTAGAGTTGCCAGATTTGACCATAAAATGCCAGTTTTATCTCTATTCGAAAAGCAAACCTCTAAAAAAAACACCCGTTAGTAGATAAATGGGACATTCGAAAAATGTTGAAAAATTCAAGATATGTTGATAAAATCGGAAAATAAAAATTTTCAAAAAAAAATTTCTTTATCCCCGAAAAATTTCATGATATTCTGACCAAAAAAATCGTTATCAATCTTTTGCTTCAGCTTAATATTGATATTTAATACATATTGCTGACATAAAAAAGAAAACAGAAAAAGGAGGCCAACTCTTCAAAGTTTTGCGCTCCTTAATAAGTTGGCGCCCTAGGCTGCAACCTACTTAGTCTATACGTAAGTCCGCCGCTGACTGCGTCAATAGTATAATATATAAAAACAAATTTTTAATAGAACAGAACTAATCGAAGGCACACTTTAATATAATGGGTGAAGCCAGTAATTTTTATTTTCAAATTATTTGTAACGGTACATATAAAAATTCTACTACTTTTTTTTGCTAAATTTTCGAAAAAAAAGTAGGTCAGTAGAATCTTCAAATTAACAACATAGTCATAGGTAACATTTAGATAAATTGAAGAAACGACAAATGCTTATCAACAACATCGTAATATCGCACCTTGGTATTTTATTAGAAGACAAAGAAAATTCTTGCGAAATCTTTTATTTACCAAAACAGTACTGTTGCTAACCCCTACAATAAAATTAGACGTATTAAATTTTAGTTTAATTTTGGAACAGAAAATATAAAACGTGCAATTTTTGTTACAAATAAAAAGAACCATAAAGATTATGATTTTAAATATAAATTGCACATCACAATCGTTATTTATTTGGGAAAGACTTTTTTATAAGAATACTGCTGAAGAAGCTGAAATTTTTGGAGAATTTACTTCAAACCCGATTCTATAAAACAAGCATATAGGACCGCAAATTTAAGAAAAAATCTCTTCCGCGTGTATTTTATCCGCGTTTTCTGCCACACGAAAAATGTGGACGTGGTTTGACACATACAACCAAAATACCTAAAACGCTATAGCTTGGCCCCTGAGGCAGACTTTTTCTACGTTTAAATAAGCCGGTTTTTTCGTAAAATTTCAACGAAATCGGACATAAACTCTGGCCGCACCGTTTACAGATTTGAGCTAGGAAGCTCAAGTATTGGTACATTTATTTTTAAGCCTCAAGTCAAAATATAGGCAAAAAAACAAAATAAATCTACAAAATTTTCAAAATAAACACCCTAATGTATGTACTATATATAAGTATATAAAAAAATAGTTCGAAAAAATTTCGTTTTTATTTGAATAATATTTGAGCTGCAAGAGTTGAGACAATGATTTCTTATTTTACTGCACAATGGGGTAGAAATTGTTTGCCCACAACGACTTTAGGGTATTTTAATTTCAACCAGACCGACCAACTTTTTATAAGCTTATGTAGCTTATGTACATATATGAATGTAATCAAAGAATAATGTTTTTATAATATTTGCACTTGTCTTCATAATGTAATAAAGTCCCAAAAAATTTAAGAGAAAAGAATAACAAATTCAATGTTAAAATAGATTATCTTGCCTTTTTATGCACATAGTTTTATTGAGGAGCTTTATGATAGAAAAAAAATTCAAATTCTGCGCTATATAAATATAAGTTAGAGGTGTCATTATCATTCAGTACGTTTATAGAATCGGTGAAAAAAAGTTGATTATTTTACTAAGGAACATTTTTTGATAAAAATGCAGGCTCTATATAGACAAGCCTTGGTGCTGACACTAGTGATCCTTTGTGGAGTAAATTATATTCAAAGCGTTTCTGTTACCAATGAAGTTTGGCTTAAATACAAGGTATGTTAACAAAAAGCGGAACATGAGATCCTCCTTAGAGATCACATAACTAAAACAGAGGATAAAAATTCGTTAACGATTACAGTTTTAGACTCGAATGAAAATGGACCTATTGAACCTATTGTCACAAGACACCCAAGTGCTACGAGAATACCCATAACTTAGGGGAACAGCTTTCTTTTAGAGCACATCTCATTGCAATATCTACAATGGATTAAACACCCTACGTTACAATAGTGCTCAAGAGAATCAAGAGAGGCGATATCCACATCTCCTATTAATTTTATCGAACGTCGCTGAATTATATCTAGCAGCTCCAAAGTAGTTTTTTGCCCAGGCTCTAGTTTAGGTCTAATATAGGTAGTATAGAGAGTTCGAAAGTCAACAGGGGTGAATAACTTTTTACACCGTTTTAAGAAACATAGGCACTTGGCCGCTTCTTTCGACAAACTGGACATATGATCTATCCATCTTAGAGTTATCAAAAGTGACTACCCTACTGTCACCGAAAAGATAAACACATTGGTGCCACCTATCGGTAACGAGCTTCATCAGATCTTCGGTAGTGCGGGTCCTGCGAGAACCATATTGGCGATCACTAAGTAATTCCTTGCGCTCACAAAGTGATTACTTTGGAGAGCGTAGAACAAATCGAAATGGGCCGGTAATCATTAGGGTTGATTGCACCACCTTTTTTGGGAACTGGCTGGACATTACTAACCTTCCAATATGTTGCAGAAAATGTTGCAATAATTGCGCAATGGTCGAGCCAGTGTTGAGCTACACATTCTCAACACATGGGCTGATATACCATTCGGCCTTGAGGCTTTGTTGATGCAAGGACTCTTTTACACTACACTGGTTCGAAAGGAAATATGTAGTTGGCATAGCCGAAGATTTAGTCTCGACACAGGGCAGTGGCTGATTGCAATCTGGGAGTTTTGCATTCTTAACGAAGATGCTAGCCAAAAGATTAGCTTCATCAGCAGGGTCAGTGAAAATTTGGTCAGTTTTTAAGAGAGTTGGCATAAACGATGAAGACTGATTCATCACTCTCTTAATGAAAGCAAAATAGTTTTAGCTAACTTTCGGTAGCGAAAGGATTCTTTTGCGCATGTGTAGAAACTTTTCGAACTAAATTGTGCCATGACAGCGATTTGCAGCCTCAGTGCGAATTTTTCAGTTTGGACTATTTTATTCGACAACAGATCGCCGCGCAAAAACTTATTTTGCTTGGTTTTTTATTTCCCTAATTTTGCGATATAAGGTATTTAATACTGAACACAATCGTCATATGGACAAGCCATTTGACACATGACAGCTGTCAAAACAACCCAGTTAGAAAAGGGACCTCGTATTGGATCACCCTATAGAAGCGAAATGATTTAGTTGCCAATTCAAAATATATATACTAACAATAAGATAAGGGATGACCATTTTGATAAAAACAAATTCATTAAAAAAAAAGATTTATTTGTCGTGATTTTTTATTGAATTTAACCTAATTATATGTATATTTTCATATTTTTTCAAATTAAATTTTAGAAAGCTTTCTGTAAAGATTACGCAAACGCCGCTGCGGAAGCAAACGCTCGTTACTACTATGCGTACAATTCCCAGTTGATTACAAATCACAACACCTATGCAGATAGAGAACGGTATAGCTACAGACTTGCGGCAAATCAATTTACAGATATGCGACTCGTTACTTTTAACGCGCTATTTCCAGTAACCACAAGACCAACAATTAACTACGCCACAGCATCACCAACAATAACTCATGTTACACCAGCCACATTTGATCCACGTGAAAATAATGATATGACTATAACCGTCCAAGATCAGGGCGTCAGCTGTAATTCCGGTTGGGCCTATGCTGCTGCTGCGGCAACTGGATTGCTTGACGCCCAGCGGGTTGGAAACTTAAGTCCGGCACCACTTTCTGGGCAGCAACTTATAGATTGTGCCGGTATTACTAAAGGTTGTACTGGTCAAGTCCCAGAAGCAGGTTTTGATTATTTGACACGGTATCAATTTAATTTGAATTTGCAAAGTCAATATGAATTTGACATTAAATCACCGACGCCCTTAGCATGCAGAGCCACGAATGCTCCTGGAGGCATTAATCTTTACAAATACGCCGCTGACATTGCAGATGGTAATGAAAATACATTAAAGTTTTTCACCTCTGCTGGATATCCAGTTGTCACTGAATTCAATCCAACATCTTTTGAATTTATGCATTACAAGAGTGGAGAATTTACACAGCCAGCTACCAGTAGAGGTTCACACTATATGGTCGTTATTGGATATGACGCAGATAATTGGATACTTCAAAATTCTTTTGGTAAAACGTGGGGAGAAAACGGATTTATGAGGATCAAACGCAGTGACGTCAATGCCAAACTACCAAAATCTGCTACTTTTCCTACAGAATAGAAATACAAAAATATCTTTCATCCTTTTAATGCTGCATTTATTTGATCGAAATGTTTTTGTACAAAAAAAAAAAAACAAGTTTTTTATTTTTGAGTAATAAAAATTATTATTATTTCATAATAAATATAACTATATATTTTTCTCCTTGGTATTTGTAGATGGTGGTTTGAAAAACAAATAAAAAAAAACTTAACTGAATTGAAAATAGAAGAAGAGCATGGATTATATATATTTTCTAAAAACAATAAAAAATTTTTTTCGCACAAAACCATCTGATTCCATTCGATTTAGGCTGTGGATTTCGAATCTGAAGTCGGTTTGCACATCAAGTTTTCTTTCTGAATTCAGAAAAAAGTGTATCAAACGCGAAACCATTTGGCGTGATAGGTGAAAACCAACTTCGGATTTAAAACCAGTGACCGAAAATTCATTAGGATTAGATGGTTTTGTTCGAAAAGCAAAAAACATTTTATTTTGTGTTCCTTTGAAATTAATGCACTAAGTAATACATGATTATTCAATTTATGCTTCGGAAAGTAACGCTAAAATAAAAGCATTTATACTTTGTAGCTCGATTAAACTCTTCTGCGTAATTCAGGTTGTAACTCAGTAACATGAAGCAAGCGGATTGTTTTCGCAATGCAGTTATTTTTTACGGATTCAATGATTCCCTTATGTCGCTTGTGGATTTTCAATGTCCGACACAATGCAATTTTGCTTATTTACAGAGTTGAATTATAAAAAGTCACTATCGATACTTAACCAGATAACTAAGAGGCAAGAAGAGGACGTTAACAAAACATGAAACTCACCCCGTGTGATTAAAAAATTCACGTGCCTGAAATCAGTTTTTTATTCCCAACATATGAGCAAAAAAAAATGTTTTTTTCAGTGTCTCAACCGAGGACATTTACAGGCAAAGAAACTCAAATCAAAGGCTTGGATGGCTTTTGAGGGCGAAAAAAACCTTCGGGGACATTTTATCAAAATTACTTCTATGATTAAAAAATGATTCAAGGTCAAAGGTCATGAAAATCAAATATCGTTTGACACTATCTCTGAGTTCTGAGCATAAGCATGTGACTTATACTGTTTTACCTCATAATCACAGATCGACTTTAGCTGTTATACCTTGTTGCCACAGGTATGTATGTTAGAGGTCTGCATAAGTATAATCGTTAACTTACGAAACTGTTACCGAAGTCAATTTTACTGATTTGAATGCGTATACATAGCGTTTGCTTGTGTTACTGTTACCATCATTATAAATTTCTCTTCTTACTCGTAACCAACTGTACGTAGATGAATGCGTCATGTGTCAAGTTGCGCGATTACTACGCATTTGATATTTTGTACTACGCAGTAATGCACTTTAACATGCCTAAGAATGTTTAGTGAGGATCAGTGAAAATTTGATGTGTGCAGGCGAGTGAGGTCTTTGTTTTCTAAATAAATTTATGTTATATTATAAAAACAGTTTTTGAAAACAAATATGAGCCATGTAAGATTATACATATGTACACAAAGTGAAATATTATATTAAAGTGAACATGTTTTATTTGCTTCTCCTTATTATAACTTTTGATATTGTTGGCAAAGTTGCCACTTTGTTACTTTGTTAATTTATTTATTATTTTTTTTAATTTGGTCTAGAATTGGTAAATATTTTTAAAATGTGATAAGTACAGTGGAATTCGACTTTAAAAAGTGATTTATAAATTTATTCATAAAGTGTTTCTTTGTGAAGCTTGAGCTTTTTGCTGACTTAACTGGAGAAGTGCCATCATCTTCATCAAATATTCCATTTCTCACTTCAGATCTATATAGCGGATTTGTAGAACGTACTGAGTATTTAACTGTTAAAGTCAAAATCAATAGTGAAATACAAAAGTATGAAAATACTGACGTTAAACTTGAAAGTGACTTCAATGTCTTAGATTGGTGGCACCTACATCGCACAGAATTTAAATTTTTATACAGGTTAAGTTGCAAAATTTTAGCAACTCCTGCCAGCAGTGCCGCTTCAGAAAGAACATTTTCCAAAGCGAAAAATTTAATATGCGAAAAGCGCAGTTCACTTGGGTCTAATCCTACATCTGTTAATAAAATTATGTTCCTTAACACTAATTTGAAAGAAGAATGTTTACTCGAGGAAGTAGAAAATCAAGACGAGATAATTTTATAAAAATATTTACATATAAATCGATCATAATTTAAATACCTGTAAAACCTTTTTTTTACTTATTTTAATAATAACTATAGAAAATAGCATGAAAAACATTGAATCGTATTTGATAAAAAGTGAAGTAATATAAGTACTTTTAATCGAAAAAGATTCCGGGTTTTTTATTCTATTTCCTATAGTTTTTGAGATATTTCGTTACAAAAAGCGTACATATGTGATTTATTTATGAATTATGTTTTTTTATATATTTTGTTATTTATTTTATATGGACTGAACTAACATTTTTGTTTTATCGTTGTGATTAATAAATTATTCTAAAAAAACTTTGGACTTTGTAAATGTAAATATAGGGCAGTAGTTATAGTCATTTTTCTAGCATCATTCTAAAGATAAAACTACCAAAAAGTATTTTAAACACATCCACAATGATGTTAAAAAATTAATATAGTCCCGGACATTCGTTTTATTTTAGTTTTCAGATAAATAAATAAAAAAGTTGCGCATTTAAGTCTTCTGGCAACGCCTTGGTGCATAAATGAATTCTCTCTTCCTCACTTTCATCGAATAAATAAAACAATAAAGCACGTCATTCAGTTAGATTCATTACCTTCAGTTTTGTTGTGCGTACACATACACGAAGCTTATTCAACTTTTTTTACTTTACGCTATGGTACTCAAAGGAAATGTGTACTTGTAATTGGAGGAACAGAAAAGTGAACGAGTACTGAAACGAGTAAATTTTTGGTATCCGTGCAGACCTCTAATGTATGTACATTAGGGTGATTCAAATTTTTTATTTTTTGTTTTTTTTTAAGGTGCTGTTGCTTAAAAAGTAAGTTTATGATATGAAGAAAAAGCTCACGAAAATTCAGCTCTGTAACTCAATTTTATAAGGTGGCGCCGGAGCCTGTTAGTTTTACATGTAAATTGTATGGAAAAATTATTTTTTTCAAAAAAGGTGTCTAAATGAATAGGTGATTAGTGCTGTTGAGCTGAAAAGGGTCGTTTTTCGATGTAATTTTTTACGCTGAATCCGAATCTGGCCTCAGAATTGACCCATCATGTCGGAATCCTGAAATATTTGAGGCTAAGTACCTAAAACATGATGTTTTTTGTCTACTTTCGAGGCCATGTATAGGATTCAAAGAAAGTTGATCAGCTTATTTTTAACAAAAGCATCATTTAGTACCATCCTTGCCCTTTAAAATGAGCTTTCAAGTGGTGATCTGTGATGCTTCCTTGCAAAGTTGCAGCCATTTCAAGGTGACATGAATTTGAAACCCGTTGGTTAATATTGTTGGGTTGCAACCCATTGTAGGGGATCCAATTCATGTCACTTTAAAATGGCTATAACTTTGCAAGGAAACATCACAGATCACCACTTGAAAGCTCATTTTAAAGGGCAAGGATGGTACTAAATGATGCTTTTGTTAAAAATAAGCTGATCAACTTTCTTTGAATCCTATACATGGCCTCGAAAGTAGACAAAAAACATCATGTTTTAGGTACTTAGCCTCAAATATTTCAGGATTCCGACATGATGGGTCAATTCTGAGGCCAGATTCGGATTCAGCGTAAAAAATTACATCGAAAAACGACCCTTTTCAGCTCAACAGCACTAATCACCTATTCATTTAGACACCTTTTTTGAAAAAAATAATTTTTCCATACAATTTACATGTAAAACTAACAGGCTCCGGCGCCACCTTATAAAATTGAGTTACAGAGCTGAATTTTCGTGAGCTTTTTCTTCATATCATAAACTTACTTTTTAAGCAACAGCACCTTAAAAAAAAACAAAAAATAAAAAATTTGAATCACCCTAATGTACATACATCAAAAACGTTATTAAATACTGAATAGATATTTTCACTTGTGGTCTATTTCACGACATTATATTGTTAGCAAAAGCAAAATAGAGAAGTAGATATAAAGAACGATGTTCCGAGTTTTGAACGTATTGGATCGTAGATCATCCTGTACCAAAAAGTAAGACCTACGGTCACACAAATGAGTAGCAGCGGTATTTGGTTTTGTGCTGCGGTATGTTTTATACCCCTTGAGATATTTAATATCCTATGAATAAGATATTTTCTGACATGAGCCAAGTATCAAGAAGAATGCTTAGTGTGGCATAAAATAGTTGTGCGACAGCATGCACCAAATGACTAATGACTTCTTTATTGAAATACCAAACTATTTTGCTTCTTCATCAAATTATCACAAATAAGGAGTTTGAATATTTCTTTCATATAATATTGCGTTAATAACTTTTAGTGATTTTTTTTCGAATTTCATAAAGTTTTTTGGCTTATAAAAAAAAGCTCAATATTTCAGCCCATAACTCAAAAAATGCTGCACCAATTTTGTTAAAGTTCATTTAGAAAATTTAAAATAAAAACGAGTTTTATAAAATGTACATATATCCGCTACTTCCGATAGCTATATCACTGCAACTATTATACTATTTCCATGCGCAACATATGCATATAACAAAACTCATTTACAGAACACACATAGATTAGATTTGTTCCTTTGTGACACCCTAAAAAAGTAGACGGCTCCACTACTCCCACAACCATTTGAATTCTTTAATAAAAAGAAGGAGCTTACATATCCTAATGTTGAATAAGTCAATTAAACTATTAAAAAAACCTAAGCCTACAGAGCGCAGCACTCTTACTGAAGAGATGCCCTACACTTTCTTTTCGAAACAACAACATCAATAGAAGTTATTGCAGGGAACATTCAAACTCCTAGCATGTCTGCCGAAAATAAAGTGGCCAATGAGGATACCTACCACCCATTTTATCGCCGGCTTCTCTAGAGCAGTGGTTCCAGTGGTTCAGTGGTGATTTTGTACCCAGTAATTATCTTAATTCTCTAGGTCTTGAAAGTAATCACTGAGTTCTTGCTGTAAACTGGACAGATGTGTTTTTATACAATCACGGACTTCCAAATCTAAATCAACTTCAGATTCTTCGAGAAAATCACTAAGCGTCTGGTAACACTCGAAGTTATTTTGCTCCCCAGCTCACGCATAAAAGTATTTTACGTATTTTGGTGAAGTTCAATTTGCTACCGATGCTTGTGTTTTCAGTCGCCTTATTTAAGGGGCTATACCAGTGTAACCTATGAAAAATTAGTCGATTTTCGCGAATTTTTTTAAAAGAAAGTGCTTGATAGAATGTTTTGAAGTTTTTTGACATAGTAAGATATATTTTCAGCTATATTTAAAGATTTTTTTTTTAACAAAAATATTAAAAAATAACGGAGTTATGTGCTGTCTGTGGTGTTCCCCAACTACTGACATGATTCCGACCGAATGAGTAGTTGAAACACAACATTTCAAAAAGATTATTAAAGTCGAAGGTATTTCCTATACAATGACCAACGATTTTTAAAAAATATCAAAAATTAGCAAAATGGCGCAGTTCTGAAAAAAATGTCGTTTTTTGGGATAAAAAAATTATAGTCTTTTTAATACCAAATTGACAATTTTCAGCCAATCAAAAAGATCTTATGTATAGTAAATATATTCAAGAATACTCAGTTTCAATTTGAAGTCGATCGGCCAATTTCTCTTTGAGTTATGATGTCAGCAATTTTGAAAAATGTCGTTTCGAGAAAAACGCGTTTAAAGTTTCAACTATCGGCGGTTTTACCTGCGAACGGTCGCTCTGTAGAACGTTGCCATTCAAAAACTATTCAAGATATGATCTTACCGCTGTAACAGAATATTTTTGAAAGTATAAACTTTCGAATAAGCCAAAAAAAAAAATCGATTTTTTGAAAGTGTCACATATGGTGTAATATGGTGTTCGATTGTAAACTTTCCGAGGAAATTGCGAAACCATTCTTTTTTTTTAATGAAATAAAATTTGTCACGCGGAACCCCTAAATTTTTTTGTGGAACCCCACGGAACACACTTTGGGAATTACTGCTCTAGAGAAACGAAATCTTTTGGTTGCTTATAACCCAGCATTGGCCAGATTTAATGCATGTTGATCGTGTCTGTTAACTTCTGAAATTTATTTTCAATATTGTATTTGAGAGGTTTGCCCTCGATATAAACTTTTGATCATCATACTGAAATTTTGGCTAATTTGACTATGATTTCTTTTCCACAAAATTTAAGTTTTAGCAAAACTGCATTTATTCAAAATGATTACATTTTAAAAATATTATTTTTTGTTATTATCATTTTTTTGGTTAGAGCGATTATCACGATCTGCTTTAGTTCCGTCACCCTTATATCCTGCTTCACTTCCTGGTCCAGTTTCTTTATGATTAGGATTCTTCTGATTTGCTCGATTGTCCTTAGCTTCTTTGTCCATGATTAATTATATTAAATAGTACTTCGACTCTGAACTGAAGTTAATATTTTAATTATAAAATTGAAATCTTCTTACGCGCACGGTGACTGCCGGTTGACTTTTAGCATAACTGCAAAGGATAGTGCCACTTATATACAAAACCGTAACAAACAAAATTGTTCAAAAGTCTTTGTAATAGATTGGTATTAAATGTGTGCGAAATATTGCTCGTGTGTGTGTATGTATGTGTAAAAACTCTGAATGCAGAGCTGTAATTTTATCCAGGGACATACATATGTAACTAATATGTTTTTTTTTATCATAAAAGTTAATTTCCAATAAGTAGTTATGAGTTAAAAAAATCATTCAATTTTTTGAAAGGGTGGAAATTCTTTCAAAAACTTATATCTCTTAAATAGCGTGAAAAAAAATTTTCAAAAAAATCAGAGATGCAAAAGTAAAATGATATTCGATTTGGTATGGAATGTCTCATATGTAATTACTACTAACTCTTTCATGTGATATTTAATTTATGTATAATAATAATTAACGCTTGATAAAATATAGTTTAAATTAAAAAAGTTTAAGAATTGTAAAAAGAAAATTTATAAAATCTGGCAACCGCGTACGTGTTATCTTTTGCTGTTTGCTTTTTTTTAAGGCGATAGTTTCAGCAATGAATCGAATGCTATGCCAATTAAGAGGTTATAACTTGGGGAGTACCCTCTTATTATACTGCTTTTGCAAGCGTTGGAAAAGAGTCGCGTACAGATTGTTTAGATGCAGTTATTTATATGTACATATGTATGTGTAAACTAAAAGCCAATTTTTAAAGAATACAGGCATACAAAAATACATAGGTTTGAATGTACATATGTACTATGTTAACATAGCCACGCTAGTGAGCAAATGATGACAATTTTTCGATTCTCTAACGTAATAATTAAGATTTTAAAATTTGTTTGATGTACATAGTATGTAGTTGTTTGTTTATTTCATCATTATAAACTACATAGGAAAATAATAAAAACAATTCATATAAAGTAACAAGTTAAAAAATGAAAATTTAAAATTTTACTACAATAGTGTGCGTACGCTTTTAAGAAATTGAATTTTCCAGAATATTCTGGCGAAATTTTATTCCATTCCTTAATTAAAATAACCTAAAGAGACGATTTCTTCGAATCATTATATTGAAGCAAGATAGGCTCACCTGGCAATAAATGATTTTCGACATTTGCGACCTAACTGTCCTTTGTAACATCAATATATCGTAACTGTTTAGAAATGCTAAGATTTTTTTAAAATTATTTCCAAAAAAATGCACTATGAAATTTGAAACAAATTTATTTTTCTACTATGACTTTTTTTTGTTACATACAGACTTATGTATGTATGTATATTCAAATAATCAACATAGCTTAAAACAAAACTTTTTACCTTAAAGTACATAAATAAGAAAGAAGGCTAAGAAAGAATATACGAAATTAAAGTCCGAATATGTTAAGCTACTATTGGTTAGTCATAACGTAGTAGTAAATCCTCAAACTGCGAAATGTGCTCCATAGAGCTTGGTATAATGAAAGTGTGATACGTAGCTAGAAAACCCTTTATCGTCAAAGAAATTATAAAAAGCGTTTGGAGTACACAAAACAACACGCTAAAATACCATTATCATGGTGAATACCCACGAATACCATATCATTGGGGTTCAAATACATAAGTACATACTTTTTTATGAAAAATACCTCAATCAAAAAAAGTTTCACAGCAATCGAATCCATGTTTATTTTAAAGAATATTTTAGTTGTTTCCAACCTTTGTGCTCAAAGTCCATGGAACAAAAATAGCTTTATGAAAGCTTTTTGAAAAAATATCCTCGGTCAAGGATAAAACTTGGTAGAAAATTAATTTAGGTTATACTGAAAAAAATATCCTTTCTATGAGATATGCGCAGTCAACCCTAACTATTTCACCATGCTGCCTGTTGCTTTACAGGTACTAATTACACAATATCTTATTCTTCACTGTTATTTTAATCATTCGCTTACCATATGATGCAAATTTTCTCCACCTAACAATAAGTATAATGTAAGAAATCAATGGTTACAAATGGTAATACATGGTCCCAAAATCAGCTAGGTAAAAACCACTGTATGCCGGATCAAAAATTTAAATACTTCAATTATGTTAAGCTTTCATTCACCATTCACAGGATTTTTTTTCTATACGTTATCCCAAACTATTTTCCTGTTGAACTCAATCAAATTTGACCGCAGAAATTATTTCGAAACAAATTATGCGGGATTTTTAATGCCTTACATATATTTTTTACATTATTCTCGAAATTATCACATTGCAGGATAGAGAGTCCTTATTGATTGATAAGTAGCAAAAGATAAATGCTGTTTTCCTAAAAACAAAATACAAATTCACCAAGAAAAAACACAGAAATTATTTATGCAAGAAAGCGTTTATTTGCAAATCATTTAAATGATTGTTGTATATTCATTGTAACGCCTTATTTTCTGCCTCCATAGTTAGAATTATTGGGGTTTCCTTGATTAGAGTGATTGTTCAAATCACTTCTAGTGCCAGAACCTTGATATGATGATGAGTGTCCTGGTCCACTGGGAGTGTGTGTAGGATTACACTGATTAGTGCGGTTCGCGCTTCCTGATTTGTCCATATTAAAACTTTTTGTATCGAATACACGTCTAAGACTGAACTGAATTCAATGATCAAGCCGTTTTTATAATAACGAAAATCTTTGTGCTTACTATTAAATCATTTTGCTAGAAAGTTTAGTACTATGTGCCAGTGCAGTGTAGTTGCAAAGAATGAATTTCGCCAGCACACTACAAAGCACTCCAACTCAAAAAGCTTTTTGAGTCAATTTTCCTTGCTGCAAAAAGAAAACTTAATTTGAGGCAAACAAAATTAACTCGAACAGCTTTTTGAGTTGGAGTGCTTTGTAGTGTGCTGGCGAAATTCGTTCTTTTCAAAAAGACCGTAGGCACATACTACTAAACTTTCAAGCACAAAGTTTTTCGTATATTATAAGACGACTTGATCATTGAATTCAGTTCAGTCTTAGACGTACATTCAATACAAAAAGTTATAACATGGACAAATCAGGAAGCGCAAACCGTACCAATCAGTGTAATCCTACACACACTCCCAGTGGACCAGGACACTCATCATCATATCAAGGTTCTGGCACTAGAAGTGATTTGAACAATCACTCTAATCAAGGAAACCCCAATAATTCTAACTATGGAGGCAGAAAATAAGGCGTTACAATGAATATACAACAATCATTTAAATGATTTGCAAATAAACGCTTTCTTGCATAAACAATTTCTGTGTTTTTTCTTAGTGAATTTGTATTTGATGTTTAGGAAAACAGCATTTAGCTTTTGCTATAAAAATCAACGTTTGGTTTAAATAAAATATAGAATTTTAAAAATGCTGAACCTGTCATGAATTTCCTTCGAATGCATAAATTTCCCAGTCATTTGTGTTGAAGAATAGTGATTTTAGATAAAATTGGTTCCAGTATCAAGAATTATGATGAGTTTCAAATTTTGTTTTAATTTTTTTAATGAACTTTGCTAAACTGCATTATTTAATTAACGATATTTTGAAGAACTATACAAAAAAATAATGTGCACTATGTAAAATAAACAAAAAAAAAAATAGGTGAAAAATTCTGGAAACCTGTTCCAGGGCATTATATGTATATGAGGTGCAATATGTCGAAAATTCCTATTTAAACCAATGTTTTGCATTTACATATTTTAGTGACACAAATAACTGGTATTTTTCTTTAAACCCCATTGAGTTGCTGTAGCAAATAGAGATGATTTTCAGATTTAGCGGATCAAAAGCACCTTAAAATGAATAGTTATAATCCTGCATCTGCAATTTTATAATTTAACTTTTTTAATTATAAAGCAGCTTATTCATTTGTTTTATGTAACAAATTTTCTCTATGACGTCAGAATTTTTTTTTTTAAATGTTAATGAAATATGAAAAATTATTTTTTGTGATTTTTTGACTAATTTTAAGAACTTTTTGCTCATGGCAATTTTTTTACCGAATTACTTAACCTTAGACGAAAGAAATGGATTACGTCATAAAAAAAAATTATAATTTTCTGAATATTTTGACCAATTTTAAATACTTTTACTCCATGCGATTTTTACTGAAAGTTTAGCAGAAAAAAATGATGGAAGGTGAAATTTGGTGCAATTGCATCGTCCCATGTGTTCATACGAGTACTAAAATGAATTTGCCACTCTGAAAATTGTTGATCTTATAGGAAAATAGCTCACCTTTCTTACAAAATTATTTAGAAAAAAAATATAGAACTTAAAAAAAAAAAAAAAAAATTGTTTTTTGAATTTCTTAATTGGAAAATTTTTTTTCTTTAATAGTTACATTTCACTGAAACATAGTAAAAAATCTTTGAAAACATTTATGTAAGTTGAATTTTTTTACGCATCCAAAAAAAGTTACAATAAAAGTACAATAATTGTAACTCCACCTCAGTGCAATGTTGTCCAAATGAATTCATTTTTGGTGTGAGAAGTACCATCCAATACGACAGCAATTAGCCCTATCGGAGAACTTTTTTTTGACCTGGGTTATTTGGCAAATTATGCCTTATATGGGTTATAATTTATTTTATGTCAAGTGGACCACCTTACTAGAAAATCACAGTTCTTCAGATAAATTTGCCTAGCTGGGCTTTAAGTTTTTGTTGGAACAATTACATTACAATGTCACGTGGCGTTTTGAAAAATTCACAAAATTTCCACAACAGAAAAAATCGCTTAAATTTTTGTAAAATATTAAAAAAAAAAAATTATTAATTAAAAATAATTCTTATGGTTTGAATACATAGTTTGGGTGTTTTAGAATATTTTTAGATTTTAAAAATTTTGAAAAAAAAAAAAACATTTTTATCCAAATTTTCACCTATTATCAAATTTTTATCTTGAACTATCAATTTTCAGTAAAATCGCATTAAGTAAAAAGCTCTTAAAATTGGTAAAAATATAATAAAAAGATATTTTTTTATTTAATTGTAATAATTTTTTTATGACGTCATAACTTTTTTTCGCCTAAAAAATCTCACAATAATATGAAAAAAAATATTTATGAAAGAAATGTAAGGAAAAGTAAATATTAGCTGCGTTTCTGTCCAAAATCGTTCCTTTTAAAATATAAGTATACAAAAAAAAACTTTTTCGGATTGAATCCTGCAAATTGAACTAGTGCTTTTTATAAGTACATACATACCTATATACATATGTACAACTAAACATGCCAATATGAGTCATATCTGACCGGAAAGTTAGTAATAAAGTAAAAAAATAAATGGAAGTACTAACATTGTGACGTGTTAACCTAATATGTTTCGAGTCGAGTCGAAACATCATTAGGTTTGAGTCGAAAAATGTTAAAGTCAAATAAGGTTGAAAATAACAGTTCGGAAATTGTTGAAAATGTCGAAAAACATTGAAAAAGTCGAGTCAGATAAAGTTGAAAAACGCGAATAATGTTGATAAAGTCAAAAATTGTTGGTTGGAAAAATTATAATCTATCAAAAATATTGAAAAAGACAAAAATTCTTTAAGTTGAAAAAGTACTTAAATCAAAAATGTTCAAAAAATTATAAGCCGAAAAATCTTGAAAAGTTTAAAATGAAACACTAAACGTGAAGCGTTACGTTACGTTACGTTAAAATGTGCCTTAGGCTCTAGCATAGAATCTCTCTTATACCCACCAGTAAGGATGTTCGCACATCAATTGTATGTTTTTATTATAGAAAAATTTGGTTCCTAACATATGTAACAAAATTGTTGTAGTATGTACAATGTATTTATGTAAGTACATGCACATCTATTTTGAGTATTATTTGCAATTTTGCATTTACAGTGCACATTACACGTGTTGATTTCTCATTGCATTTGAAACGAAAGAATGTAAAATATGGGGAGCCCCCAAGTTATAACTATAAAGCTGACATAACAAATGATATGTAATATAAAAGCTATAGTCTGAAGCTTACAAAAGCACAAAAGTTCATGGTTGCCATATTTTACAAATTTCATACGAATAAATCTTTTTATCAAAGATACTTTTTTTAATTTCAGTTACATACATATTTTCTTACACCGACTCATTTTTTTTAATTAAAATTAAAATTATTTTCAAGTGAGCTTCCCGGTCATTGGCAAATATGTATGACAATATATGTATCATCGAGTAATTTTGGATTTATATTTTTTACGATCAAAAATAATCGTTTTATTTGATTTTTATATTTTTTTCAATCAAAAATAATCGTAATTTTCGATTTTTCGTCAAGAATAGTCGTAATTTTGAATTTTTATTTTTTTCATCAAGAATAATCGTAATTTTTATTTTTTTCGATCATGAATAATCGTTATTTTGAATTTCTAATTTTTTAGATTCAAAAAAATTTAAATTATTAATTTTTATACATACCTATTTATAGATCAAAATTAAGTGTTACTGGTTATAGATTCTTATATTTTTAGATCAAATATATCCGTCATTTTCTATTTTTATCAGCGGGGGGCATTTTGGGCCTATTAATTTTTTTTTTCTTTCACCGATATACATTACAATTTCTGTATATGGCAGGAAAATCAAGAAAAAAATTCGGTTTACAAAAAATAAATGATTAGCATTTTACAAAATTTATTATGAATTAGAAACCATTGGATTAATTTTATACTTTCATATAATAATTTTATATCGTAGTTATCATAAAACGGTGCCTTTTTAAAGGAATTACCCTTTAAACTGCAAAAGTGTTATTTCCTCTTCGCGGCAAAGAAAATTAACTCAAAAAGCTTTTTGAGCTGGAGTGCTTTGTAGTGTGCTGGCAAAATTCATTCTTTGCAATTGCAAAAAAAAAAAAACAAAAACCGTAGGCTCATACTACTAAACTTTCTAGCAAAATGAGTTAGTACTAAGAACAAAGATTTTCGTTACTATAAGAACGACTTGATCATTGAATTCAGTTCAGTCTTAGACGTGTATTCGATACAAAAAGTTTTAATATGGACAAATCAGGAAGCGCAAACCGTACCAACCAGTGTAATCCTACACACAGTCCCAGTGGACCAGGACACTCATCATCATATCAAGGTTCTGGCACTAGAAGTGATTTGAACAATCACTCTAATCAAGGAAACCCCAATAATTCTAACTATGGAGGCAGAAAATAAGGCGTTACAATGAATATACAACAATCATTTAAATGATTTGCAAATAAACGCTTTCTTGCATAAATAATTTCTGTGTTTTTTCTTGGTGAATTTGTATTTTGTTTTTAGGAAAACAGCATTTATCTTTTGCTACTTATCAATCAATAAGGACTCTCTATCCTGCAATGTGATAATTTCGAGAATAATGTAAAAAATATATGTAAGGCATTAAAAATCCCGCATAATTTGTTTCGAAATAATTTCTGCGGTCAAATTTGATTGAGTTCAACAGGAAAATAGTTTGGGATAACGTATAGAAAAAAAATCCTGTGAATGGTGAATGAAAGCTTAACATAATTGAAGTATTTAAATTTTTGATCCGGCATACAGTAGTTTTTACCTAGCTGATTTTGGGACCATGTATTACCATTTGTAACCATTGATTTCTTACATTATACTTATTGTTAGGTGGAGAGAATTTGCATGATATGGTAAGCGAATGATTAAAATAACAGTGAAGAATAAGATATTGTGTAATTAGTACCTGTAAAGCAACAGGCAGCATGGTGAAATAGTTAGGGTTGACTGCGCATATCTCATAGAAAGGATATTTTTTTCAGTATAACCTAAATTAATTTTCTACCAAGTTTTATCCTTGACCGAGGATATTTTTTTAAAACGCTTTCATAGCTATAGCTATTTTTGTTCCATGGACTTTGAGCACAAAGGTTGGAAACAACTAAAATAATTTTTAAAATAAACATGGATTCGATTGCTGTGAAACTTTTTTTGATTGAGGTATTTTTCATAAAAAAGTATGTACTTATGTATTTGAACCCCAATGATATGGTATTCGTGGGTATTCACCATGATAATGGTATTTTAGCGTGTTGTTTTGTGTACTCAAAACGCTTTTTATCATTTCTTTGACGATAAAGGGTTTTCTAGCTACGTATCACACTTTCGTTATACCAAGCTCTATGGAGCACATTTCGCAGTTTGAGGATTTACTACTACGTTATGACACTGTTCTTGGTTAGTAGCTTAATTTTCATTTTTTAACTTGTTACTTTATATGAATTGTTTTTATTATTTTCCTATGTAGTTTATAATGATGAAATAAACAAACAACTACATACTATGTACATCAAACAAATTGTAAAATCTTAATTATTACGTTAGAGAATCGAAAAATTGTCATCATTTGCTCACTAACGTGGCTATGTTAACATAGTACATATGTACATTCAAACCTATGTATTTTTGTATGCCTGTATTCTTTAAAAATTGGCTTTTAGTTTACACATACATATGTACATATAAATAACTGCATCTAAACAATGTGTACGCGACTCTTTTCCAACGCTTGCAAAAGCAGTATAACTAATAAGAGGGAACTCCCCAACTTATAACTTCATAATTGGCATAGCATTCGATTGATTGCTGAAACTATCGTCTCACAATAGCAAACAGCAAAAGATAACTACGCGGCTGCCAGACTTTATAAATTTTCTTTTACAATACTTAACCTTTTTTAATTTAAACTATATTATTATTACTATACATAAATTAAATATCACATGAAAGAGTTAGTAGTAATTACATATGAGACATTCCACACCAAATCGAAAATCATTTTGCTTTTGCATCTCTGATTTTTTTGAAAATTTTTTTTCATGCTATATAAGAGACATCAATTTTTGAAAACTAACGTTTTAAAGTTTGTTTTTTTCTAAATGCTCATAACTCCGCGAATAATCAGCCAAATTGAATGCTTGGTGTATCATGACGTCATGAAAAAAAATTGTTACAATGAAAAATAATATTTTTCTGATTATTTTCACCTATTCTACGAACTTTTTACTCAGCGCGATCTTTACTCAAAACTAATAGTTTGATTACTCGTCGGCTAATTGCTCACACTCTAAATTTGCCACTCTGAATATTTGTGACCTTATAGAAAAACAGTTCACCTTTCTTTTAAAATTATTTAAAAAAAAGTACACAGCTGTGTACAAAAATGGAATTTTTGATTTTCGAAATTGGATCTTAATGTTTTTTAAATAGTTCTGATTCACGGAAACTTAGAAGAAAACAGTATAGAAAACATTCGAGTTAAAATTTGTTTTCATGCATCCGGAAAAAAGTTACAAAAATTTAAAAATAAAGCTTTGGATTGTACTCCCCGCATCTCAGTCCATATTTGTTCAAATAAAGAAAATTTTTGGTGAGAAGTACCAGGCTTAGCCCAATTTTCAGCCCTATTGGTCAACTTTAAACTGCTTGCCAAAATATGCCCCATGTTGATGTTTTTCTTTATAAAGTAATAAGGTAGTAACGAAAATACGTCCATTTTCCACCTTTTCCCATAGATTGGTGAGTAGTTGTTTTCCAAAAATGGTACAAAACATGAAGCCGTTGGTGACTTAAATTGATATTTTTAACACATAAATATATATTTGGAAAAACGGGTCCTAAGCCCACATCTTTTGTTTCGAGAAAATGGCTGAGTATTTTTCTTTGGACTTTATTATGAATAATCTTAATTATTTTGTTTAAATTGTTTTTCTTTAATTACACTGTGCAACACATGATTTTGGGACGCATTTTTGAGACTTGCCGGTGAAAGTACTTGTAAAAACTAGAACTTCTGCATTATTACTTTTGCCAAGTTGGCTTATATAAGGATTTTCTGATTTTGTGAAAAAAATCGTTCAAACTGGATTTTTAGAATTTTTTGAATATTTTCTTACGGCAATTTCTCAGTCAACCGTAATGAATATGGTTTTTGTGTCTTTAGCAAAGTTGTAGGAAAAATTCATTTCGATATATCCCCAGTAGGAAAAATATTGCGATGTTGACAAAAGTTGTCTTATTTGATGGTGGCTGCAAAATTACCAATGAAGAAAGCAGAAAAAATTAATAATTTGCGATTTATAGGGGGAAAAAAATGGAATTTTTAACATAGTTTTATGCTCCATAAATTTAAAATTATTACAAGAGCTGATCGAACTCAGCTATTGTGATACTTAAATTTGTGATTAAAAAATTTGATGTCTATATTTCTTATGAAAAAGAAAATAAATTGGTTTTTGATTAGTTATTTCCTCCAGAAATGCTCAGTGGACTTCAAAATGTAGTATGTATTAATAAATGACAGCTAATGTGATAATTGCTTTTAATTTGATATATAATTTCTGATCGAATATTTTTGAATGTAGCAGTAATTGGGACTATTTTTCTAAAAAAAGGCCAAAATTTAATTTAACAATATCTCAAAAACTACAAGCAAAACACTTTTTTGTTTTGTTTTGGGGAATCAACACGCCATTTTGCATAAAAAGATGATATTGGTTGTTCCTTAATGAGAAACGTTGGAATATTTATTGAAAAATAATAGTCATCAGTAGCGTTGCTAGTTGAAAAGAAGGAATTCCAGACCTTTCAAAAAATTCGCCTTAACCGTTAGATATTTTGTCGGAAAAACTTAATATTTTTTTTATTAAAATGATTTTTCTTACACATAACTACATATTGCAAATTAAATTTTGTAAAAAAAAAAACATGATAGTTATGTCCCTGGATAAAATTCCTCTGCATTCAGAGTTTCTACACATGCATACTCGTACATACACACGAGCATTATTTCGCACACATTTAATACCAATCTATTACAATAGCTCTTGAACAATTTTGTTTGTTACGGTTTCGTATATAAGTGGCTTTATTCTTTGAAGTTATGCTAAAAGTCAACCGGCAGTCACCGTGCGCGTAAGAAGATTTCAATTTTATAATTAAAATATTAACTTCAGTTCAGAGTCGAAGGACTATTTAATATAATTAATCATGGACAAAGAAGCTCAGGACAATCGAGCAAATCAGAAGAATCCTAATCATAAAGAAACTGGACCAGGAAGTAAAGCAGGATATAAGGGTGACGGAACTAAAGCAGATCGTGATAATCGCTCTAACCAAAAAAATGATAATAACAAAAAATAATATTTTTAAAATGTAATCATTTTGAATAAATGCAGTTTTACTAAAACTTAAATTTTGTTTTTTGAATTTAAATTCGAGAAATTGTTATAGGTGACAACACTAACTTGCAGAGGTGGATATGTAAATAGTAACACTTTTTTTTTTTGGTGTTTTTATGCTTACCAGAAGAATTGTTCAGCTTACAAATGTGAGTAAATCACGATAAGAACCTTCGTAAATTGTGTGTGGAAAAAAATTCATTCTAATTATAATTATTAGACAAAATTTCTTTATGATGACAAATACAATATTGAAAACAAATTTCAGAAGCTAGCAAACGCGATCAACTTATGTACATCAATCAATTATTTAAAAAAAGCTAAAAAATTTTTACTGAATCCTATACATGGCCTCGAAAGTAGACAAAAAACCTAATTGTTTAGGTACTTAACCTCAAATATTTCAGAATTCTGACGTCAATTCTGAGGCCAGATTCGGATTCAGCGCAAAAACTTAATTCGAAGAACGATCTTTAGCAGTCCAACAAAGTTCATTCTTCATTCATTCACACCCCTTTTTACTAAAACAAAGTTTTTCCATACAATTTTCATGTAAAATAGCAGACTTCGGCGCCACCTTTGAAGATTGAGCTACAGAGCTGTGATTGCTTGAGAATTATCTATATCTATACTATTTATATAAAATTGCTTATATGGAAATGGTTTGTAACGCCAAACCGCAAAACTTACAGAGCCGATTTTAATAGTTTCTGTTTTAAAACAACATATTTGCACGAAAAAAGGTTATTGTATACTTATTTCTATGATTTTTTTAGTTGAAAATGCTATTTTTTAGGATTAAGTTTTTTACAAAACCTCACACAATAATTGTCCTTCGATTTGTCGTTGCTTATGCTTAGTGGTGCCCCCTACTACAAGCAACGATAAACATGTGTTGATAATTCTTTATACGTGCACGGTTTTTTACGCTCTTTGAAGCTATTTTACGCTCTTTAAGCGTCTTGTCGATCTCGTTTTTACGCTCTTTGAGCGCCTGCTCGTTCTCTGGGCAGCACCGCTTATGCTGCTTCTTGCATTCTATGTTGTTATTGTTGTTTTCATTTGTACCGTTTGTATTTGGCTTCGAAGTTCAAATAACAACTCTCCTTCAGTTTTTTTACTTTTGATGAGAGAGTACGATGTTAAGAGAGTTTTGAAAAAAGTGTACATTGCTTTTTACAGTTCAACTGCAATTTGTTGTTATTATAAAATTTAGTTTTTGCCTGTCCGTCTATCTTTCTGCTTTTTATGGACACGGAAACTATCAGACCGATTTTGATGAAAGTTTTACAGTATGTTAGTATCGATCACGCGGGTTTCATAGAATACAAAACTTTTATTTAGGGTGCATATTTAGGGTAGCCCACAAGCAAAAATATTTTTAAAATAGAATTTTCACTAAGTCCGGTAAATCGACTCACACCGAATTAACACCTTTTATATTAAATCACATAAATTAACTATAACACTTTTATTTAGGGTGCATGTTTAGGGTGGCCCTCATGGTAAGAAATATTATTAAAATAGCATTTACATAAATACTGCTTAATCGATTCAAATGGAATTTACAGCACGTGTCTTTTATATTAGGAGGCATAAGTAGGCAACAAGACTTTAATTTAGGGTGCATATTTAGGGTGGCCTTGATGCAAAAATATTTTTAAAATATTATTTTCTTGAAGTCCGCTTATTCGATTCTCATGGAACTTACACCACATGGCTTTTATGTTAAGAGGCACAACTTAGGCCGTACACATTTTATTTAGGGTGCATACTTTAGGTGGCTCTTATACAAAAGAATTTTTTAAATAGAATTAACATCAAGATTTCGCACATACATATTTTATTTATTTCTATGGAAGGTTTTTACGAAGTTTGGCTTCAAAATCAAATTCATTATATATCATCAACTACTGGACGAAGATGAAAAGGTACGGGCAAAAGAAAGTTTCAAAGGAAAACACTATCGCCCCACATAACAACGTCTGCCAGGCCTGCTATGTATATGTTTGTAAAAGACTAGGGACAAAAGTTAGTTTCACTGGGATAATGGGCTGTTTCGCTTTTAGATTCCATCGCATGCCTTCGTACAACATCGCGCCACATATCGAAAAGGGCAGAACAACGTCTGCCGGGACAGCTAGTCTTCATATAATATAATTGAGATTTATGTAGATTTCGGTAGGTCACCCACTAATACACCATCGATAAAAGAATGTGTGCTGCGATTGAAAATAAATCAATCATAATAACAAGCAAATAAAAAGAAGCCATAACTCACTTTAACTCATACAACTTTAATTTTTATTAAGTTTTTTCGTTCTCCTGTAAAGTAACAAATATTGTTGATAGGAATTTTCTATATTAAGGCAACGATATGTATTATTTTTTGAGAATTCAGAGGCAAAAGCGGCTATCATCCAAATTTATTTGTAAACATTTATAGGACCATACACAAATTAATTGCGACAAACAGTTCTGTAGCTAATTGTTTATCTGAATTTAGTTTACACTAGGACAATAGCATAAATATTCTGTCAAATCTTTAATTTTTATTATCGTATCAAGGGCGAATTTAAAAAATTGCCTCGCAAGTTCTATGAAAATATGCCACCGTTTTTGTGAAAAATGATTGACTTTTATATTTTGTGAAAACCTGTTGCCCTATCCTTTGTTTTTAGATCAATGTGCTAGAAAAAAATAAATGTTTATTTGATTCAACTACAGAGTTCCTGGAATGACTTTATTCAGTATATCACTTGAGAATATTTTTTATTGCCCCTACTTACTGATACGATAATTCCTAGAATGATATCAATAAAAATATCACTGATGTCATCAACTACTTAATAGAAACTTTTTGATGACATGGAGTCAATTCATAAAAACTGAAATTGCGCCAGACCCTGTTTGTTTTATATGTAAATTATATCGGAAACTATTTACATATAATTAAACAGGTCTGCGAAAAAAGAAGAAGTGTAGTCTTAATTCAATATGCCGTCTTCCTATTCAGTTCCGTAACACGTTAAGCACATATTCTCCATTCTATGCCAATTAAATGAACCTTCATGCATGATAATAGTCCGAAACATACGACCAAGATCATAAGAACCTGCCTTCAGAGAGTAAAAATAAATGTTTTAGACTGGCCAGTAAAAATAAATTTCCCAAAGAAGAAAGTTTGTGAGGTGATGTAAATAAAGGCAAAACTTTCAAATTAGAATTTCAATAATTTTGACGAATTGTGGACTGCAGCCCAAGAAGCTTGGTATTTATTCCTAAAAAGATGTGTCAAGAGCTTGTGGAGAGCTTGAGTCGAAGATGCAAAGCGGTCATAGAATATATACAATAAAGGGATTTTGTACAAAATATTAAGTATCCTTAATCATTTACATGCAGATTTTGTTCAATTCTAATATGTATTAAAAACAAAAAAAATCCAAATTCTAATATTTGTGCTATTAATATGAACAGCTCATTTCGGCTATGTGAGCAATTTTTTTTTAAGATAGTTTAAAGATTTTTGATTTTGATTTAAATTTTTTTTTTTTTTGTTAACTGTAATACATTAAGTTGAATTTATGTATCTCCATAGTTCTGAAAAATAAAGTTCTTTTCAATAAAATTGATTTTTGTAAACTTAAGAAAAATGTGCTATTTATTTGATCATGGCTGTATGTACAAAAGAAACTTACATCTTTTTAAAAAACTAATTACAAAAAAAAAATTAAAGTAAACGTTTATTATTCTGAAAACGGTACACGTCCTGACTTTAAAATATTATATTTTGGGGTTTTTTTCTAAGCACGTCAGCCGTGGCTCAGGGTTAACATAATCCAACATGTCCAACACTGGGTTCGCGGCAATTCAGGCTATAGTATGTCCAACACCGCCATCGCTTACCACATTAATTCTATATAAAAGTTAATGAAGATTGCGATACTCAAGCCCAAAAAAATAAAAAATAATATCTCGGAATATCTCGAAAACCAAACGATTTCACTATTTTTCGACAGTAACTTTCATTGCATCAAGTTTATCTGAACTAAAAAAATTATTATATTCTGGCAGCTTTTGGCGGCATTACTAATTGTAAGTATAAATTGGCAGCACTGAGAAACCAAAGTATTGGCAGCATTTTTAGAACGAGAGAAATGTAGAGGTACTGAAACAGCAACACGAGAAATCGGTTGTAGAAATAGCGATAAGCAGCAAATGCATGACACCTCATAAAGAAAAAATGCAAGCGAACAGGTTTCGTTGCGCGTAGGAAATATAAAAGACTTTACTTACGAAGTGAATTTACAGACTGTTGGACGTGTAGTACGAGAAATCAAATAAAGTACAGCTCACTCTCGATTATATTACCAAATTAATTTTGAGCTTGTTAATACAACCGAGGTTATACAGTGGTTCACAGCTTATTACACCCACATCATTTATAAAATTATTTTTCCATACAAAACAGTATTTTTATACAAAACGAATAAAAAATTTAATGCAGTTTTTTTAATTGAAATCTTTTCATTTATTATACACAAAAAAAAATTAATCTGTTCTAACAAAGTTACATGAAAAAACAAAAAACTTAAACAAAATTCATGTCACAGCTTAAATGACCCATCAAAAACAGAGAGTAAAAAAAGTAATTATTTCACATAAAATTTGTTGAAAAGTTAATTGCTCATATTTTATGGGATAACCTTTTTGATCCAACACGGGTTTAAGGTGCTTTTGCATCGAATCCACTACTATTTTTGTATATTCAGGAGAACCACAAGTTTTCTATAACAATCAAATCTAGAGACTGTGGAGATGTTGCGATGATATGGGGACATTTTCAAGTGAGCTATGTTCGCACTATTGATGACTTGTATTTGGGTTTTGACTTGATAAAATCGAAAATTTGCTTCTCTATTTAAATTTTTGGCACACTGTTTCAAATTGTATTGTAGAATTCCCAAATGTATTTTTTTGGCAATATTTCCTCCAACAAAAATGAAATTACCAACCCCAGAAGACGCCATGCAACCCCATACCACCACATGCCAACCGCCATGCTTAACTGTTTCTCGCAAAATTTTTCTGTATATGCTGTATGTGCATATAATCATATGTAAATGTAATCGAGAGTGTACTGTATAAATACAAATTTATAAAATAGCGAATTTCAAATATCTGAGTGACAATAAAATTGGAGAAATAAAAGCAGCTAGGAAAAGCTATCAGCATAACGGTAAGTAATTCCAAAGAGATCTAGATTTATTATTTTGCGTTTCATTTAAATTTGAAATAAATGATTATGACGACACAACAAGTTTTAGTGCGTCAAGTGTAATGTTAATTTATATCATAACATACCTTATGTATTTATCCTATCTTTCAGCTTTTCAGACTCTTTTTGTATTCGGGTTCTAAAGATTGCACTTAATTCACTTTCTTTTGTTTCACTATAAAATTTTAAAAGTTCGCACAAAAAAGTCTGAACGAATAGTCCATAACATTGACTTAATACCGTTACTATTTAATTTAGCATAGTTGCCACCTTTTTAGTAAATTTTTTTTAGGTTAACTCTTAGGTTTTTTTTATGACCTCTGCCACAAGCTTAATTTCGTACATATTTGAGGTCTGCATGAGTGCATTTGAAACGATCATCATACTTATAAACTTCGAGTACTTGAACTTGTAGAACATTTTATTTGTGATTTATTGGGAAGTGCAGCACTCGAGTGCTTGATTACCTCTCTTGCTTGTTGTTTCGATTTGTTTTGATTTGGGGTTTTTGTGCACAACGGCTCGATGAACTTGCAACGTGGCGAGTGGCTTGATGGGCGTTTCGTGTGCACTCATGCAGACCTCTAGAACATACATACAGTGTCGCTCAAATGCTTTGCAACTGAAATTACTTTTGAAGAAACATCAAATGATTTCAAATTTAAGTAAATATTAAACAAAAAAATTGAAAATTCAAGTGGTCAAAACATACGCAACTAATCACAATTCTATGCAAAAATACATAGCCAGTCGAATATTTGGTTCCATAACCGTTTCTTCTGACGACTGAATGATATCTTCTGGACATTGACTCATGAGGTTGTTTATTAACAAGGCAAAAAAGCGATCAATTCTCTTTCTATCTCAGCGAATAACAACCTCTTTCGATCTACGGTAATAATTCAAAACAGTATAATCTTTTTGCTTCAACGCAAAATTTATGCTATATTCAATTATTACCGTAGATCGAAAGAGGTTGTTTCGTAAAATATCTACAGATACGTATACTTGACTTTTGCATTATGTATGAATTTCTGTGGTACCGAAAATTTTTTTTTTGGTTTTAAAACATTAAAATTTTAAAAAAAAATTTTTTAAAGAGCTTTTTATTTTATATATATTTGACTTTGTAATTTTTACTTATTCCTGTTTTTTTATATTTGCAGATTTTTAACTCAACAAAATGCGTTCGGTACTATTAGTTTTGGGATTTATTGCTGCTACCAGTGCAATTTCATTCTCTAAAGTCATTGAAGAAGAATGGCTAGCATTTAAGGTTTGTTTTTATTATATTTTCACTTAACTTTAAAATTAATCAGGAATCGCAATCGAAGCACAAAAAAAATTGCTTGACACTCTTATTTATGATTCATATTCAAATCGCTTGGCGAGCCACTACTCCCGACGAAATTATCGCCGTAACTTCGGCGATTGATATATGACTCTCGCGATGTGTTTGCTGGGATGTTTTTACTTTGCACTTGACTCAAGTGACTTGAGTCATGAAATTTCAAGGAGAATTCGAATTCTGCGTTGAACTCCTTAAATATTTCGAATTCATGTACAAAATTGTGAACAAAAAATATTAAAACAAAATTTAAACTAAAGCTAAAAACATAGAGTAGATTAAATGGAATCTGTGAGATCTTAGTTTTGAAACCGGCGAAAGAAGTTGAGAAACTCTCAAAAAGTTAGTGAAGTTGAAAATGTTGAAAGAGGTTGAAAAGGTCAGAAAATCTTGAAAAAGGTGAAAAGAAATTAAAAAGTCAGAAATACTTTAAGATAGTGAAAAACGTTTAAAAGCTGACAAAAATTGAAAAATTCTTGAAAAACTTGAAACAAATGGAAAATGTTGAAAAAGTTAAAAGAGGCTGATGAATGTTGAAACAGTTGAAAAAGGAAAAAAAAGTCGTTTAAATATGGAAAGTGTTGAAGAAAGTTGAGAGAGGTTGAAAAACTCGGCAAGAATTGAAAGAGGTTGAAAAAAAAACGGAACATTTTGAAAAAACTTAAATGAGGTTAAAATTGTTCGAAATTGCTTAAAAAATCGGAAAAATATGAAACTAATTAAGACAGTTCGAAAATAAGTTTCTTAGTTTGAAAAATATCGTTTTCAAATGATGTTATCATTGCAACAATTTTCTATTCAATGAAATTTAATTCCTCTGATGACAACTAGAGAATTCAGAGTTTGAAATACATACTTTCTTATTTGGTTATATTTCGATCTGTTACACTTCGACACATGGCTTGGAAACCTGACCTCTAAATTAATGTTCAAGAACTCAAAAAGATTTTTCAAATGAAGTGCATAGCATTCTATACAAACTTGCCATTATCATTTGTTGATTTTATTTTTTTTTTTATTTTTCAGTTTGAACACCATAAGCACTATGAAGAAATTGAAGAACGTTTCCGTTTTAAAATTTTCAATGAGAACAAACATATAATTGCGAAACACAATCAAAAGTATTCAGCTGGTAAAATTTCGTATAAAATGGGATTGAATGAATATGCTGATATGTTACATTATGAATTCATAGAAACTATGTATGGTTACAACCACACAGCACGTCAACTACTCAGGTAACGAACTTGACCCCGCAGATAATCGGACCAGAACAAAAATTACTCTGAACTAGTTCCAAAAAAGCTAGTAAGTAATTCATACGCAAACCTCTTTAATATGTTACGCAGTAACGATTTTTCAATATTGATGTTTTAGCAGGCCCGTGCGCAAGGGGGGGGATTTTGGGGGTTCAAACCCCCTCCCAAATTGGGAATTTTCGCACATAGGTTTTTATTGACATTTGAATGAAAAATTAAAAAAGACACAACAAATTTTTTTTTAAATGAAAGATAACTAAAATGTCAATAAGTCGTCGGAGCCCGAGTTTTTAATTTTCGACAAGATTTGCGCTAACTAGCTATTTTTCAACCAAAAAACACGATTTGGGACCGCTGCGCGTCGCTAAGGCTGAGTAGCAATAGCGTTTTTCCAATGCGCGTTTAAGCATAGCTCCGGCATCAATAAAATCAGCGTTTGCAATGAAGATGCGTTTCCAAATGTCCATCAAATGCTTCGTGTTATGGCAACTTTGCAACAAATGAACGCTCCTTTTCAGCGCTACGTCGTCTGAAGACATATCTCAGATCAACTATGTCCGTAGATCAGCTAATCGGCTTAGCCTCGCTAAATAAATATCGCGATATCAAAACCAATGAGGAATGAGTTTAGGAAGAGTTTTTTCAAGTACATCGCAGAATTCATTCAAATCGAAATTCCCGCCATAACTTTGGAAAATATGAGTTTTTATAAAGGCGCGCATCAGCCTAATTGTTTGAATTGTATGCTATTTTCCAAAGATATGTCAGAAATTTCGATTTGAATGATATACATATGAGGAATGCTTTAAATTTTCTGGTTTTAGACGTGCTCAGTTACCGAAAATTTCAAACTAGGTGCACACATATGAACTTTTTTAATCCATAATTTGGACGTTTCTAAGCAAAATGAGCCCTAAGGTGCCAAAAAATTTGAGTGGGAACACCCCATCTCCCCCTTTGCCAGACAAAGGAAATTCACTAAATTTGAACAAAATATAAATGTCTAATTAACTAATACTTTCAGCTTATTTTTAATAATAATATCATTTAGTACCGTTTTTTTTCTTTAAAATGAGCTTTCAAGTGGTAATCTGCGATGTTTCCTCGCAAAGTTACAGCCATTTGAAAAAGACATGAATTTGATCCCCTACGACCAAACAATATTATCCAACCGGCTACAAATTTATTTCATCTTGATCGTAGGGGATAAATTCATGTCTTTTTCAAATGGCTGTAACTTTGCGAGGAAATATTGATAAGGGTAGAAAAGCTGAAAAAAAAAAAATTAAAAATGTTGAAACGAATGTTGAAAATGGCTTAAAAAGTCTATAAAATATGGAAAATGACAAAAAAAAGTAGGATACGCTTGGAAAAGTCGAAAAAAAATTGAAAGCGTTTCAAAGAAGTTGAACATCGATAAAATATAAAAAAAGTTGAAAGAGGTTGAAAATTTCGAAAAAAAAAAATTGAAATAGATTGAAAAATTCAAGTTGAAAAACCTTCGTAAATTCAATTAAGTTGGAAGAGGTTAAAAAAGTCGAAAGGAAACACTTCGTCAAATTCCATTTAATAGAAAAGCTTATGACTGACATCTCTATACCAAATTTCATTAGGATCACTCATATAGTACGCTTAATATAACATTTATCGTTTTTCGATTGTATGGGAGGTGCCAAGCCCACTTATGCAATCTCCTCCAAATTAATTTAATTTCAAAGCTTATAGTAACTAACACCTCTACACCAAATTTCAAAAATATTACTTCCATAGCACACCTAATATAACGTTTTTTGCTTGAATGAGAGGTGCCACGCCCACAGGTGCTATTGCGCTCACTTTTTGTTACAAATTCCTTATAGCGGTTAGCCCTTATCATCCCATGTACTTAAGTAGGACCTCGTGATTTCTTTTGGGGTTTTGTAGAGCTATGTACTTTTTGGAACTGGTTCCAACTTTAACTGCAAGGTATATAAGTAATATTTTATTCTGTTTTCTATGAAGATCATCCAATCCTGAATTAACGGGTGCTACATTTATTTCACCAGCCAATGTAGAACTTCCAAAATCTGTTGACTGGCGTACCCAGGGTGCTGTTACCGATATAAAGAATCAAGGTAAATAAGATTGTCTCTTTCACGTCAAATGAAGCATGAGTTTGAAAATGTGTAACGAATTTTTTTTTATTGTTTTCTTTACCACAGGGAAATGCGGTTCTTGCTGGGCTTTCTCCACTACTGGTGCTTTGGAAGGCCAACATTATCGTAAAACTGGTGTACTTGTTTCACTCTCCGAACAAAATTTGGTCGATTGTACTACAAAATATGGTAACTATGGCTGCAAAATTGGCTATATGGACATTGCTTTCAGCTACATCAAGTACAATGATGGCATTGACACAGAAAAATCATATCCATATGATGGAATTGAAGGTTCTTGCCGTTTTAAAAAAAGCACCATTGGTGCTACGGACAAGGGTTTCATTGATTTACCCGAGGGTGATGAAGATAAATTGAAACAAGCTGTTGCTACTATTGGTCCCATATCAGTTGCTATCGATGCATCACATCCATCATTCCATTTCTATTCGGGCGGCATGTACGACGAGCCACATTGTTCTACTCAACAATTAAATCATTGTGTCTTAGTCGTTGGCTATGACACTGATGCGAATAATCAAGATTACTGGCTGGTAAAGAATTCATGGGGTACTACATGGGGTGATCAGGGCTACATTAAGATGCCACGTAACAAGAATAATCAATGTGGTATTGCTACAGCACCAAGTTATCCACTTGTTTAAGCTGTTTCAATTCTAAGGCATTATTCTTTTCTTAATTTTTATACTCTCATTTTTATGTTATTTTTTTAGTTACGTTAGCTTGTGCATTTAAAGTGTATATTCCTTTTTGAAAAAAAAAATTGGCATCACGTCAAAATAAATCATTTAAAATAATAATCTGAACATTAAATTTGCATTTAGTTTTGTTTTTTTATATACATAATAACATAAAGCGTCATAGTATTGGGTGTTTTTTTTAGAGGTTTGTTTTTCGAATAGAGATAAAACTGGCATTTTATGGTCAAATCTGGCAACTCTAATGACATTTATGTTCAGTTTGGTTTGCCATTTCATCATGAACAGGTTGACAAAAGAACAACGCTTGCAAATCGTGCAAATTTATTTCGAAAATAATGGTTCAGTTCGCGAAGTTTACCGCAAGCTCCGTCCATTTTATGGTGGACATAATCGTCCATCAGAGCAATTAATTCGGTTAACCATGGGTCGTTTTCGCACTACGTTTACTCTATGTGATAATACGCATCCGCAGAGACGTCGAACAGTGCGCACCGAAGAAACAATTGCCGCTGTAGAGCAAAATGTTGAAGAGGACCCGAATGAATCGATTCGCCACCGTGCACAGCAATTGGAGCTTTGTCCATCAACTTTATGGAAGATTTTGCGGAAAGATCTTGGCTTGCGACCTTACAAGATCCAGCTTGTGCAAGAATTAAAGCCGCGAGACCATGCAATGCGTCGTGATTTTGGTGTATGGGCCGAAAATGAGATTGATCTCGATGCTGATTTTCATCGCAAAATTTTGTTCAGTGATGAGGCTCATTTTTGGTTGAATGGCTACATCAACAAGCAAAATTGCCGCATTTGGAGTGAAGAGAATCTACATGAGACCCTTGAGACGCCATTACATCCACAAAAACTGACTGTTTGGTGTGCTCTATGGGCTGGTGGAGTCATTGGGCCATACTTCTTCCGAAATAATGCTGGAGAGTCAGTTACCGTTAATGGAGACCGGTATAGAGCCATGATAACCGACTATTTTGTTCCCGAATTGGATGGCATGAATGTGGATGAGTTGTGGTTCCAACAAGACGGCGCTACATGCCACACAGCGCACGTCACAATCAATTTATTGAAGGAAACATTCGATGAGCGCATAATTTCGCGGAATGGACCTGTCAATTGGCCACCAAGATCGTGTGATTTGACACCATTGGATTATTTTCTTTGGGGATATGTGAAGTCGCTCGTCTACGCCAACAAACCAGAAACGTTAGGGGACTTGGAAGCCAACATTCGTGGCGTTATTGCCGACATACGGCCCCATATGCTCGAAAAAGTGGTTCAAAATTGGACCTGTAGAATTGGCTTTATTCGAGCCAGCCGCGGCGGCCACATGCCCGAAATCATATTTAAACATTAATGGCATAAAATTATCCTTCCAATAAAGCCAAATTGATGGACATTAAAACGATATTCTTGTGTTTTATTTCAATTCGAAGCTCTATACCTCTAAAAAAAACACCCTGTATATCATCAACATATAAAATATTCGTTTCAGCTAAAAGAACGTTTTTTTTCTCATTATAATTTGCTATTGCTGTTAACATTTTAATAACAACCCTTAATTGAGGAACTATAGAGTAGCAAGGCTTTGACAGTCATTGAGAGTGGTGTCATATTCTGCGTTTGGGATACGCCTTACATATTGACGAGTGCCTTTTCCACCAAAAAAACTATCTTTCTCTCATCGCTCCACATAATGCTTATCTACTTTGCAAGTGGCCATTTTAAGTACCAGTGCGCAAAATCCGATCTCTTTGTGATATGCATTTTCTTGAACAATGGAAGTGATTGTGGATTCTGGGCACTCAAATTGGTTTCCCTGAGTTTTCTTTTAACGCTTTCTACACTCGCTGCTATATTAAGCACTTTCTTTATTTCCGCAGCAGTCAAAAACGGATTAGTTATCGAACAATTCACGTCCCGGGGAGACATGGAAAGCTTTCTTCCTCGTGTTTTTCGTGTATTTGTGTATTTCATCGTCTTCTTAACCAGGGATGCGCACAAAAATTTGTTCGCGAGCTGGCGGCTACAACAACATCAATTTAGGTCAGGGGTCGGCAAAATTTGATTTTCCATAGCTCAATTGAGCTAGAATACATCACACGCACCAAATTTTGCCGACCCCTGATTTAGGTAAAATAATGAAAAATATTTTGCGAAAAAATTCCTAGTATTGACGAAAATTTTGAAATAGCGGCGGCAAGCTTATTGCATGTAAACAAAAACAAAAATCTCAAGGCGAAGGAGTAAATGAATTGAAAACAAAATCACACAAACAATAAAGTGCGTTGAAGAAAAAATTACAGGAACAAAATACATGCGGTGGTTGCGGACCGAAATTATTTATTTTAAGCAACGGCAAGGGTTGAACGAGTCGATGTGTTGAAGAAACAAAATACATGTGGTGATTGCGGACCAAAATGATTTTGCTCGAATAACGGAAAGAGCTCGAGATGAGCTCAATATTTTTTGTTATTGTTGTAAGAGCTAAAAGAGCTATTTGAGCTATGGGATGCGCATCCATGTTCTAAACCATTTTCAATGAACGACCGATAAAATTTTAAGTTTCCATAAAAGTCTCACCTTGCGAAATGGAATTCTTAATAACTTTACTTTGCTCTGTCGTAGAATGCTTTCCACGGCCCACTAAAATGCAAAAACTCAAAAAAAATCATTGAAGTATTATATAAAAATAATGGAACTTACTTGTTACGATCAAATTTTTTTAATAAAAGTAAATACCTAGTCTTGAGAAGAAAAGGAGTTGGAAACTGCTATTATTTTGACCGGTCGAAATTACAAATTACTCAATATAATAGCAAACCTAGAAAGTACCATTATTTTTTTGGAACGAAATGTCATGTGCTTATCTTGTGTACTTATCAATTCACTATATTTTAATATATTAGAAGAAAAAAAATCGTCAGTTGTTCGAAATATCTTCTTTCAATTCATAAATGCCACCCCGTTTCTATTATTTTGACCGCAGCTGTACATACACACACACGAGCAATATTTCGCACACATTTAATACCAATCTATTACAATGGCTCTTGAACAATTTCGTTTGTTACGGTTTTGTATATAAGTGGCAGTATCCTTTGCAGTTATGCTTAAAGTCAACCGGCAGTCACCGTGCGCGTTAGAAGCTTTAACCCATATCGTACCTATGATTCGTTAACGCATCACGAAAATTGGTCATGTTTGGACATTTTTTTTATTATAAAATAACAAAAAATTCGAAGATTTATATTTTTTATATTAAAGTTTAATCTATTGGCTTTTTTTAAAAGTTTTCTTTCTCGTGCCACGCTCACTTTTTAGGATTAAAAGGGAATTTTAAAAAAACAATTGTTTTGGATATTTTTTTTCCGAAAATTACTTACTTACTTAGATGGCCATAACAACCCGTTGTCAGGTTACGGCCGACCTCATTAGCTCTCGCCAGGCGCCTCTGTTTTGCGCGCGCCTTCTCCAATCGCTAATGTCAAGCGCGGTTAGGGCTTCCTCAACTTGGTCTATCCACCGGAGGCTTGGTCTCCCTCTTCGTCGTTGACCGGGGACCTTCCCTTCGAATACCTTTTTCGCTGGAGCTTCTTTATCCATACGATGGACATGACCCAGCCAGCGTAGTCGCTGTATTGTTATACGCTTAACTATGTCAATGTCGGCGTAGAGCTCATACAGCTCGTGGTTCATTCGAATGCGATAGTCGTCGCCAACTCGAACAGGACCAAAGATTTTGCGGAGAACTTTCCTCTCGAACACCCCAAGAGCGGCTGCGTCTGTTGTCGAAACCACCCATGCCTCAGCGCCATAAAGAAGCACAGGTAGAATGAGCGTCTTGTAGAGTGTTAGCTTTGTCGATCGAGAGAGAGCTCTGCAACGTAATTGCTTACTGAGACCGTAGTAGCACCTATTAGCAATTGTTATTCTCCGCTTAATCTCCAGACTGACATCATTGTTGCTGGTTACGGCAGTGCCAAGGTAAATGAATTCCTTGACAACTTCTAATTTACAGTTGCCCGCTGTAACATGAGAGTCTAGATCCCGTGCTCTCTTGTTGTTGTTAGTAGACATCATGTATTTCGTCTTGCCCTCGTTTACCGTCAAACCCACTTTGGCTGATTCCTTTTCAATAGCAGTGAAAGCAGCAGTAACATCTCTCTTACTCCGACCGATAACATCAATATCATCAGCGTACGCAAGGAGCTGAACACCTTTGAAGAAAATGGTGCCATTATGATGCACACCGGCTTTTCGTACGATCCTCTCCATAATGAAATTGAAGAGATCGCACGAGAGCGGGTCGCCTTGTCTGAAACCTCGCTCGGTATTAAAAGTTCCGGAGAGGTCATTCCCTACCTTGACGGAGCTACACGTATTGCTCAACGTCATCCTGCAGAGCCTTATCAACTTTGCAGGTATACCGAACTCAGACATTGTTGCGTATAGGCAATCCCGCACTGGGCTATCGAATGCAGCTTTATAATCGACGAAGAGATGGTGAGTGTCGATTTGATATTCATGGGTTTTCTCCAGGATTTGGCGTAGTGTAAAAATCTGATCTATGGTGGACTTACCAGGTCTAAAGCCACACTGATAGGATCCGATCAGCGTTTCTGTATGTGGCTTCAATCTTTCACACAATACGCTCGAGAGGATCTTATATGCGATATATATATATCCGAAAATTAATCAAAAATATTGAAATTGATCAAATGTGGACAAATCCTACACAGAATAGATTCAACAGGATAATGTTATTTCCCACAATAAAAAATATATATTCAGATTGTTTAGGTGAGCTATATATAGCACTCAATTATGGTGATGCGTATACGAATCAATTGCCACCTTTCAGAGTAACTATTTGGAAATTTTTATTTTTGAAGATGTCAAATTTTTTGAGAGGGCCATGCGTTAAAAAATTCAAAATCTTGAAGAAATAACATTTTTCCCAACCGACCTCAAACTTATTTTCTGCCATTTTTCCACTCAATTTACCACCTCATTACAACTTTTTTAAAAAAAAGGTTGCTGAATATTTTGGTAATGGGTTATATGGATTAAATTTTATAATTCAAATATTAACTTCAGTTCAGAGTCGAAGGACAATTTAATATAATTAATCCTGAACAAAGTAGATAAGGACAATCGTGGTAATCAGAAGAATCCAAATCATAAGGAAACTGGACCAGGACGTGAAGCAGGATATAAGGGTGACGGAACAGATCTTGACAATCATTCAAACCAAAAAAATGATAATAACAGAAAATAATATGTTTAATATGTAATCATTTCGAATAAATGCAGTTTTGCTAAAACTTAAATTTTGTTTTATGAATTTAAATTCGAGAAATTGTTATAGGTGACAACACTAACTTGCAGATGTGGATAGGTAAATAGTAGAACCTTTTTTTTTGGTGTTTTTATGCTTACCAGAAGAATTGTTCAGCTTACAAATGTGAGTAAATCATGATAAGAACTTTCGAAAGATTTTGTGTGGAAAAGAAATCATAGTCAAATTAGCCAAAATTTCAGTATGATGATCAAAAGTGTATATCGTAGGCAGACCTCTTAAATACAATATTGAAAACAAATTTCAGAAGTTAACAAAGGCGATCAACATGCATCAAATCTGACCGACGCTGGATTATAAGCAATCAAAGGATCTCGTAGCTCTAGAGAAGCCGGAGATAAAATGGCTGGTAGATATCCTTATTGGTCACTGTCTATTCGGCAAACATGATAGGAGTTTGGATGTTCCCTGCAATGATTTCTGTTGAAGTTGTTGCTTTTTCAGTAACTGTCCTGCGCTTTGTGGGTCTATGCTTAGACGGTTGGCGGGTTACTTTTTCAATAATATAGCTATCTTAGTTAACACAAAAATATGTTAGCCCCCTTCTTTTTATTAAAGAATTTAATTGGGTGGGAGTAGTGGAGCCGTCCACTTGTTGAGAGTATCACAAAGGAACAAATCTGATCTATGTGCGCTCTGTAAATAAGTCCAGGTCATTGTGGTCAAAGGTCGCCGTCAATATTTGTAATAAGAAGAGCTGTCGTGCAATGAAAACCGTACTGGATATTATTTAGCATTTTCTTCTCTTCGTAATATGCTTTGCTTTGATTACTAATGGTGGCTTCAAAAATTTTCTTCAGGTACGAAAGGTACGAGTGTGATATTCTGTGATATTCTGTGGTCGCTGATCGCGATTTATGCAAAGGTAAAAATTTTGCAACTTTCCAAGCGTTTGAAAATGTGAAAGTATTGATCATTTTGTGGAAAATATAGGTGAATTTTTGGGAGTAATATAGCGAGAAGGGATTTGATAAAGTGAAATACTAACTTACATATTTTTTAGTAATACCATTATTGCTAGTCGTGTTACCATTAAATTAGAAATATCAACTTGCCTACTTTAGACATATTTTTATATAAAAAAAATGTACCAAAAAAATTCTTTTAAAAAGTATAACAAATTATAAGGCCTCAAATCTGATATCCCATTTACAAAAGAATTTTTTAATATGCTGATATAAAAACAACGATATATTATAACAACCAAAGTCATAACGCCCCAAAAATTGCCCGAAATAATGTTGTTGCAATATTATTTGAGTGTTTTGACATTTTTAGTTTGAGTTGGGGATTTCTGAACGCTGTGATTTTGTAAATTTTTAGTAAAGATCAAGTGAAGAAGTGTCATTATTCCCAATCATAGTCGTTTTCCCCCAAAAAGTTAGAAAAAAAAACAATAACATCTAAATAAGTACGAGACATATTTTGCACCATTTAAAGTGCAATATAGCTAAGTGCTATAAATCTGGTAAGGGTTGAATGCTTAATGAAAATCAATAATTTTTTGTCATAAACAAGATCCAGGGCGTTTATAAAAATAAAAAAAGAGGAGCTACAGAAATACTCTCTACGTCCACGTCGTTAGCTATGGGTAATTCTAAGGGGGAGTTGAAAAATTAATTAAGCTTCGGGAATGCCAAAAAATTTGTAGCGGAGAAGCTAGAGTGGGGGGTAGGGATATGCAAATTGATAAAATCTGACCCCGGATTCGTAATCAGCGACCATGAAAACCCCTAGAACAACATTTTTACCGAATTTCAGCAATTTCATAAAATTTAGTTTAATTAATGAGTTTTCAAGAGAAAAATAAAATATATAAACTAAAACAACTACTTCCACGATTTTTTGAGAACATATTTTTATTTAGGATATATTCACTATGTCAATCCGTTTGTAACGCATCGAAGAGGCGTGGTAGGAATAGAGTAGTAAATATATTCCTGATCAACAGCACCACTAGAGTGAATTTTGCCATGTCTATCTGTCTATGGAAATCAAGATTACGGGAAAAAAAGCGAAATAATTGAATGAAATTCAAAGGTTACACCTTCAAAAAAGATTCTTGGGATTAAAATGGCCGGAATCGAAAAGATAAAAAAAACGGCGGGTTGCACTCCGGGTACCGACAGAAGTGAAAACAAATCGTTTAATGGCAAGTTAGTGTGTTAGGTTGGTATGTGTGCGTTTTCTTTTTATATGGCAATGCAATGGAAGACAAAAACGGAACATGTATTCAAATTTTACTCTCGCTCTCATTCTCAATTTGTAACGCAACAACGCGGAATTTGAAAGAAACAAACATGTAAGCATAACAATCGTTGAATGAGAGTGGAATGTTTCAGTTAGTGTGTCTGCTTTGCTTTTTGTCTTCCACTTGGAATATTTATTTAAGAGAAACAACAGAACATTAAAATTTTACTATCGCTCTCATTCATGACGGAGAATCCCGATGACGGTCGGTGTCGCGAGCTTATACACTTATCCCTCGTTTTACACGCTAGTCGTTTTACACGTTTTCGATCTTACACGGTTCTTAAAATCAAAATTAAAAAAAAAAAAAATTGTGTGAAAACTTACTAATTTTGACTGCACGCGAATTTATTTCTACTTAATTATAGATCTGGCAACACTTCAGACGCAAATATGATCTACTACCATAAACTTAGACAAATTTTTTTTTTATTTATATGAAGTTCAATATTTTTTTCTATGAAATGGATTTTTTATGTTTTTTTTTTCACTTTACAAATAACTTGAACTATTTTTATGTTTTCTATGACTTGAATGATATTTTTATATTTTATTAAGTGTATGTATGTATGTATTTTGTGTTCAATAAATGCCTAAAAAAGATTTTTTATAGTCATTTTCGTTTAACACGGTTTTTCCATACGAAAACTATTTTTTCGAATTACACGGATTTGTCAGGAACGTATCTACCGTGTAAAGCGAGGGACAGGTGTACTTTTTTCCTCAGCCGCACAACGTGTCGTAAGAAGTTTTCACTTCAAAAATTGCTGGAAGAAGTATATTAGGCTCAGTAGCCTCAACTGTGAATAATTAAATTTGAGCTAAGTATTCCTAATGTTTGAGAACAAAAATTTATTCTGATTGCAGTGAGAAACATCATTGCGAATTATGTAACTATAAGAAAAAATCAGGTATAGAAAGTACCTGGACCTGTGACTAAATAGCTTAAACATAATTTTTCTAAAACTTAACTTAAAAATCTGCTTCTTCCTACAGACACTATGACACCGCATTTATCAAAATCGGCTTATTCGTTGCCGAGTTATGGCTGTTAGAAAAACTGCTTAAAACGCCATCTAGTGACAGTTTATCAAAACACAAATGACTTAAAAAAAAAACTGCTTGTTCTTAGAAAACTATTACACCTCATTTGTCTGAATCAGTTTAGTAATAGCCGCACTCAAAAAAAGGATTGTTTAGAAAGCGTTTGTAGCAAATTACCGAATGCTTAATATAAGCACTTATTATTTCAAGCAAACACTTAACTTTTGTCTTAAACTATAAGTATTTGTGGACAATATAAGAAAAACCAATGTATTTGACACAAGTAAATGTTAAGTTGTGGCAAGTGATTCAATTACTTCTAACAAAACATTTCATAAAATGTTGCTTCTAAATGATATAATTATTTAAGACAAATAGTCAAAATATTTCAGTCAAACAATTCAATTTATGGAAGTGTTTCGACAAACACTTGTCTTTTGCCCCAAACACTTATTCATTTCAACAAACGATTTATCACCTATAAACTTTTCCTGTTCATATTTTGTAGCGCTTTGATTCGAAATAACTTTTTTGTTACTTGCATTGTACATATACGATATCAAATGTTTATAAGTGTATGGGAGCAAAGAACGATGACGATGTTGCCAGGCTGTGTTCTATGTTATGTTAAGTTTTAAAGAGTAGTTTTGTATAATAATTTTCAACTATCAATTTTTGTAAATAAAATCAAAAGTTATTGTGACAAAAAAAAATTTTATTATTTTGTAAGTAAAATCCAAAGTTTTTGTGACAAACATTTTATTATTTCACGCAAACACTTGAAGTAGTTCCATCTATATCATTTGTGGCAAACACTTTTTTTTTTTGAGTGCGAGATATAACGTTTTAAAGTTTTTCAAAAAACCAAATTTGCTTGCTGCTGGTTCATGGTGGCCTGGTATTTCAGATTTTTCTCTGCTTTGGGCTGCTGGCTCTGCTTTCGGCTGCGCTTGCAGAGAAAAATTTGCTGACTGAGCAACAGCTAACCGGAAGTCAACATATGTATGCTACAAATTTAAAAATTTTTTCCAAAAAATTGCATACTTTCATGGGCCAATTTTTCCAAAAAACGTTGCCTATTTTTAGGCGCTTTTGATAATTTACCCCTAAAAGTATGCAACACTTTCCGACAAATTCCAAAAATAACGCCTAAAAGTAGGCAACATTATCTGAAATTTTAAAGTCGTTGCATACTTTTAGGCGCTATTTTGAAATTTGTCAGAAATTGTTGCATACTTTTAGGGGAAAATTATTAATAGCGCCTAAAAGTAGGCAACTTCTTAAAATTTTTTTCATCAATTTTTTTTGCTAGCTACTCATAGTAGACAAAATCATTATGATTCACTTATGAATAGTTCACTTATGCGTACACTTTCGAGTGACTGTTGGAGTCAATTGGCATTTATCATTCATCGGGGACAATGTTATTTCAGAGTCAGCATAGTTCGTGATATTGTCATTATGATTCATCGATGACTATATCATAACGGATGATGTGGCCCAAAAACGCCACCGCGATCTATTTTTCGATAGTAACTTCCATTACATCAACTTAGTTTATCTGAACTAAAAAAATTGTTATATTCTGGCAGATTTTGGAGGCATTACTAAGTATAAATTTGCAGCACTGAGAAACCAAAAAGTTGCTAGCATTTTTAGAACGAGAGAAACGCAAAGAGTACTGGAACAGCAACACGAGAAATCGGTTGTAGAAATAGCGATAAGCAGAAAATGCATGACACCTCATAGAGAAAAAATACAAGGGAAAAGGTTTCGTTGCGCCTAGGAAATATCAAAGACTTCATTAACAAAGTGAGTTTACAAACTGTTGGACGTGTAGTACGAGAAATCAAATAAAGTACAGTTCACTCTCGATTATATTACCTATTGAATATAAGTAAATAACCAAGGGTATTCTTACGTTCTGCTTACCTCAATTTTAAGGACAATTAAGATAATTTGATTTTTTTTTTTTATTTCAATTAGTGTGTACTATAAACAAAGTCAGAAGATAAATATCAAGCTAAAAAACAAGTTTCTTTAAATATATAGTATGAACCGTATGGCTTTGGTTGTTAATAAGTGCAATGTTTCGAAAAATAGGAAATCTTTCCACGGTTATATCTGAGCTTTTGGTTAATTTTTTTTTAAAATATTTTTCTGTATACTTGATTTTTGCATTATATATTAACCACTGTGGTTTTCGGTTTTAAAATATTAAAGTTTTAAAAAAAATTGTTTTGAATGAACTTTTTATCTTATTTTAGCTCATATTTATTTGACTTTGTAATTTTTACTTATTTTTGTTTTTTTTTATAATTGCAGATTCTTAACTCAGCAAAATGCGTTCAGTATTATTAGTTTTGGGATTTATTGCTGCTGCCAGGGCAATTTCATTCTCTGAAGTCATTGAAGAAGAATGGCAAGCATTTAAGGTTTGTTTTTATTTTATTTTAACTTAACTTTAAACTGAATCAGGATATGACGCACGCACAAATTGAAGCCATAATTTCGGCGATTGAAATATGACTCTTGCGATATGTTTGCTGGGATGTTTTTGCGAACATTCGCCCGACTTCTGATGTGAGCCACTGTATGAATTTTCTATTTTATGAAATTTAATATCTTTGATAACAACTAGAAAATGCAGAGTTTGAAATACTTTCTTATTTCGTTATATTTCGATTTGTTACACTTTGACACATGACTTGGAAACCTGACCCCTAAATTAAAGTTCGAGTATAGTATGTACTTAAAAAGATTTTTCAAATGAAGTGCATAACATTAGGGTACAACTTTCCATACAAACTTGCCATTATCATTTGTTAATTTTATTTTTTTTTTTCATTTTTCAGCTTGAACACCATAAACACTATGAAGAAATTGAAGAACGTTTCCGTTTCAAAATTTTCAATGAGAACAAACAAAAAATTGCAAAACACAACCAAATGTATTCAGCTGGCAAAATTTCCTATAAAATGGGATTGAATGAATATGCTGATATGTTGCATTATGAATTCGTAAAAAACATGAATGGTTACAATAACACAGCACGTCAACTACTCAGGTAAATAACTTGACCGTATCCCCGCAGATAATCGAGCCAGAACAAAAATATGTCTGAGCTAGTTCCAAAAAAGCTAGTAACTAGTTCATACGCAAACGATTTTTCAATGTTGATGTTTTAGGAAGATAGTTCCAGGAGATCGACCATAGTTCGGTTTTTCGTTTTGAGGTTTGAAAAGTACAAAAAAATATGCAATATAATAAGAAAATGGCTACTTGCTACTCTGACGCTACCGCTCGCCGCCCATTGCGCCAACAAGTCCTTATGATAACTGCTTTCAGCGGTATTATCATTAAAATTTAAGGTGTCGTTTTCTATTACTCGAAATCAAAATTTTCAATAATTGAATAATGCCACGCCTACTTCTGCAATTGGACCCACTTTTGGTACAATTTAATATATTTATGATCTACATAAATACATTTCATTACACTACTTACATTTCATTACAACATCTTCTTGAAGACTTTGTGAGATAAAATTTTATAAGAATTGAAGCTTAGGACTGTGCCACGCCCTTGTCAGAGTCGTTAAAAATTCTTCTTTTTATGTGGCATCTTAATGTAGCCCATATCACCCCAAGTACTTAGTACCTCATGAATTCTTTACCGGCCAGTAATCTTGATTATTCGTATCAGTGCCATAGCCAACGACTAGGACACCATGATCTAATTGTTGAGCATCACACTGTAGCTCGTCGTATATGCCGTCGGATTAGAATTGGAATGATGGATGTGATGCATCTATAGCAACTGATACAGGGCCATTAGGAGCAACAGCTTGCTTCAATTTTACTTCATCACCAAAAATTAATTTTTTTTTCTCACTTATTTTTTTATGGGAAATTCGTGTAGTGGCATTGACAATTTCAAATTATAGTGTCTTAAGGTGAATATAGTGAAATTAGCAAAGGACTTGGGCTGTTACACAAGAAATACCAAAGCTCTGCTAGCGCAGAGGTCATGGATTTATTCTTTATATGTAAGCCGAAAAAAAGAAGCGGACATTTTTTCATACAGCAAATCAAAAAAAAAAAAATAAAAGATATATATAAGAAATAATTTTAATTTTCTTCCTTTTTTTTGCTCAAGTTCAAGTTGGTAGCAACCCTAGGAGTATTTTTTTTTAATGAGGATATGGGTACTCGAATATGAATAAATTTTCGAATTTCAAATGTTCCGGAAGAATTCTGGAACATTAGATTAATTTGTACATAAGTACATACATTTTTAGCTCGTTTAAGTATAGTATGTAGATAATTGTACCAATATGCATTGCAGAACCAGAACTTCCGCACTATGCACTAAATTAGAACGAGAACTACACTGATTTCTTTAGGGGTTTTGTAGAACTAAATACTTTTTGGAACTGGTTGGAACTATAACTGCAAGGTATATATCTGATATTTTAATTTTTTTTTCTATAAAGATCATCCAATCCTGAATTAATGGGTGCTACATTTATTTCACCAGCCAATGTAGAATTTCCAAACTCTGTTGACTGGCGCACCCAGGGTGCTGTTACCGATATCAAGACTCAAGGTAAATAAAATTGTCTCTTTCACGTCAAATGAAGCATGAGTTTGAAAATGTGTAACGATTTTTTTTTATTATTTTTTTTACAACAGGACACTGCGGTTCTTGCTGGGCTTTCTCCACTACTGGCGCTTTGGAGGGGCAACATTTCCGTAAAACTGGTGTACTTGTTTCACTCTCCGAACAAAATTTGATCGATTGTTCTGTTGATTATGGTAACGGTGGCTGCGGACCTGGCGCGATGGACAATGCTTTCCGCTACATCAAGGATAATGGTGGCATTGACACAGAAAATTCATATCCATATGAAGGAATAAATGATTATTGCCGTTTTCAAAATAGCGAAATTGGTGCTACGGACAACGGTTTCATTGATTTACCCGAGGGTGATGAAGATACATTGAAACAAGCTGTTGCTACTATTGGTCCCATATCAATTGCTATCGATGCATCACACATATCATTTAAATTATATTCGGGCGGCATGTACTACGAGCCAGAGTGTGATGATCAAAACTTAGATCATGCTGTCTTAGTCGTTGGCTATGGCACTGATGCGAATAATCAAGATTACTGGCTGGTAAAGAACTCATGGGGTACTACATGGGGTGATCAGGGCTACATTATGATGCCACGTAACGAGAATAATCATTGTGGTATTGCTAGTAGAGCAAGTTATCCACTTGTTTAAGCTCGTTTCAATTCTATGACTTTATTTCTTTCTTAATTTTTATGCTCTCATTTTTATAATTTTTTTTTTAGTTACGTTATTTTGTTAATTTAAAGTGTACATATGTATATGCTTTTTTGGAAAAAATTGGAATCACATTAAAATACAATAAATCATTTAAAATTATTATCTGAACATTAAATTTGCATTTAGGATTTTTTATTTACTACATACATATGTACATATGGCGTCATAGTATGTCATCAACATTCGTTTCAGCTAAATGAACTTTTTTTTCTCATTGTTATTTGATATTGTTTTTAATATTTTAATAACAACGCTTAATTGGGAAACGATGGAGTAGTAGATTTTTTTCTCCTCGCTATGGCAAGGCTTTGGTAGTTTATTAGTGCATTGCTTGAACACTTATGAAATCTTTCCACGCTTATATCTCAGCTTTTGGTTAACCGATATCGAAACTGATAGTTTTCGGGCACTCTGATCGATGAGTACTTTAATTTGATACATCATTTATCTATTCTTGATCCCGTGAACTTTTATCATTTTAATAAAACCTTTTCGTCTCATTCAATCGCAGTTTAGTTTTCTAAAAGCCCCTTCAGACTATGTGAGAAGTCATATGCTTTTTTGTATGTCTTTGCATATGATATGTCAAATCGCATAAGATTTATTTTATTGTGTTCATACTGATATGATTTATGTTAAGAGAACTTGAAAATTAATTAATTTTTATTTGTAAATATTGTTTTTTTTTTAACAAGGAACTCATATGACTTCTCTTTTGAAATAGACTTGAAGCTAATGTCAAAATAGTCATATGCTTTCTCATATGAAAACTCATTTGTGTAATATAAACATATTCACACTGTGAGAGTTGTCATATTTGACGACTCATAAGACTTTTTATATGACTTCTCACATAGTCTGAAGGGGCTCTTACAAAATTTTTAAAAAGTCGAAAAAGGTTGAACAATTTTAAGAAAGTTACAAAATTTTTAAAAAGAAAAATGTTGAAGTCAAATAAGGTTAAAAACAACAAAAATTGTTGAAAATGTCGAAAAGTATTGAAAAAGTCGAATCACATAAAGTTGAATATTTTGTGTCAAAAACGCTGAGTAATCTATTTTTTAAAATTTTCTCATAATGTAATGCAAGTTTTTCTTTTTTTTATGGGGTCACTCTGTATCTTCGATTTTGGGTAAAAACCAGGTTTTAACTTTAGGTATTTTTTGACTGTAATTATGGGCCAATATGTTTAAAAAAAAGTATCATTTGGATCTAATCTTCGAGATATAGTCAGGGGAAGTTACGGGTGTAGCTTTTCTAAAAATTATTTTAATTTGGAAACTCCTGAACAGATTTCTCATATATTGATGTCATATGGAAGGTCATTTTACTGTCTACAAGATTGATTCATAAAAATTTGAAATAATTTCCACGTGTTTTGAGATATGGACGTTTTTTAAAAATTGTCACCATTTTTTTTTTTAATAACTGTTACTTTCTCTAAAAATTGTATTATTAATCTGTAATTTTGTTAACATATTATGATAGCCCAATTAATTGACTTTAATTCCATATGACATCAATATATTTAAAGTCTGTTCAGGAGTTTCCAGCTTATAATGATTTTTAGAAAAGCCATATCTGCAATTTTCCATGACTATATCTCAAAAACTATATCAAAATGATACTATTAATATATTCTTTCTTAAAATTAAAAGTCACTCAAGAAAAAATAATTTCAAAAAATGGCGGTTTAGTTAAAATTTTGAAACGATTGAATGGGCGTCCCATTTGATTTTTGCAAAAACGTACACTTAAGAGCCACCCACATATTTATGTACATATTTTCACTAGACATGTTCAAATAAATGGCATGTTCTAGAAAACTTCAAGAACAGTCGATTTTCGAAAATTAATTCATATTCGAGTATATCCTCATTAAAAAAAATTTTAAAAAATAGTCCTAGGGTTGCTACCAGAGCTGCAATATTTTAATTTTTCGGAAATTGGCCAAAAAAATTAAGAAAATTTGATTTTTCTTATTTATAATATTTTTGAAATGAAAACTTCTTATGGCACGATGTGCGGCTGAGGAAAAAAGTATAAACTCGCGACACCGACCGTCATCGGGATTCTCCGTCATGAATGAGAGCGATAGTAAAATTTGAATGTTCTATTGTTTCTCTTAAATAAATATTCCAAGTAGAAGACAAAAACGGAATATGTATTCAAATTTTAGTCTCGCTCTCATTCTCAATTTGTCAACGCAACAACGCGAAATTTGAAAGAAACAAACATGTAAGCCAGGGGTCGGCAAAATTAAAAGTGTGATTGTGTTAGTGAGAGGAGAGAGGAGAGAGGCTGCACCGCAAGAAATTTTTCGTAGAAATCGTTTGCGAAATTATTGCTGCGACAGAAAGTTAAAAATTAAAAAAGATTAGAAAAGGCATTCAGATTCTAAAATCTTGAGCGCAATGCATTTTTTGCTATAGTCGTCAAAAGAAAACAACGAATTGGCGACGAAAAGGCATTTGAAATGTGTCATAATTCCTTTTCGTTGTAAATTCGTTCATTTGCCATAGCTGTAACAAAAATTCTCTATGTGCATAACAGACGATAATAGCTACATCCGCGCATGATGTTGATTTGTCAATGGTTTATCAACAACTGAATGAAAGTGCATAAGAATGCGTGTAATATTTGAGCGCACTATTGTGCTATGTGCAGCGTTGCCATTAACCCGAAAAATATTATGTCATGACGACTTCAAAATTATGTCAGTGACATAATTCTCTAGCGAAAATAAAAAAATAAAAAAAGTAAACTAAAACTTCTTTATACACACTTATTTTGCTCTGTCCAATAATTTAAGTAATAAAAAAATATACTGAATCCTTGTAAGTCATAACCAGAGAGACTGGAAATATGCAAAATAAAACACGTTTTAAGCGCATAGAATATGCTTCAAAAAACACCAAAATATGCACTTTAATATGCCCGAAAAATAGCTTGAAAATTTCATGAGGACTAGTTCCTGCACGAAAAATTATATGAAAAAAATCAAAAACTGTTATCAGTTGGTTTTTTATATTTGAACATACAAAAACTTAAGATATTAGATTCCCACAAGACTCAAATTTGCATAAGCTATTAAATGCTGCTTCAAATTCTCGAATAAAAAATTGTATCGCTTTTCAATCAGTAGTGTGTTTAAAAAACGAGCTAGGAGAATACTGTTCACAAAACGGGCTTTTTGAAGTAGTTTCTTCGTAGAGAATTTGATGGATATCAAAGATTACAGATAATCACGCTTTCAAATGTGTTACTAATATCCGCACGATTTAGAGTAGCCAACTTTTTGCGCAAATTTTCAAAAACTCTTACGCTTTCTTTGAGCCCTAAGCCAGGAGTTTCTAAGTTTAAAATCGAATTAACTATTAGTATTAAAAAATTACATTTAATGTAGCTTATCTCAGCTTTTAAGCTTGTAGATCGCGGCAGTCCTTTTTATGTTCGTATGGCTTCAGCATCATTTTCACTGAGATCTTTAACAGCTGCCCATACGTCTTTAAAATTGCCGCTGTAATAAACTGCTGCTTCTAGCCAAGTGCCCCATCGAGTAATAATTAGAGATGGTGGCAGAGGTGTGTTTGAAAATGTAAGCTTAAAGGCTGCCATCGAGAACCCCAAAAATTTAATTTTTATATGAGTTTCTAACGAAAATGCTCAAATATGCAAAAATATCCAAATTAACCCAAAATATGCTCTAAAGTACCAAATAGTACCAAATATGCAAATATGCATTTATAACATCTCTGGTCATAACATAATAAAATTTATTTATTTTAAACATAACAGAAACATATCGCTCACTTACTTCAAGACTGGCATAACTCAAAAAACGTGATTTGTGTGTTAATGATGCAGAAATATCCACCACTTCATGCTTTATTTTGTGTGAAAAAATCAGAAAAGTATCTTATAAGCTTGCCTTGTGAGAAGAGTTTATGTCGACATGCTTTTCATTATTTTCATATAAAAAGCAACTTATTGAAAACTTTAAATGCGTTTTTCTCCCACTTTATGTTTTTTGAGTTATGCCAGTCTTGAAGTAAGTGAGCGATATGTAAATAGAAGGTAAATGCCTAGAAGAGGGGACCGTCGGTAGGAGAGAGGAGGGAGTGTTGATGATCTTGGACAATACTATAAGTGTTCGGAGGTGGAAGTAAAAAATCGAATATTTTTCCAATTGAAAATTTGAATGAAAATAAATTCTATACGAAATAAAATTTGAAATATTTTGGAAGATATCAGGAATGACTTCCGATGTACGCTATAACAACAATATACATATATAAGTTTTTCATAGATAACTTTCGGTCTTCCGTATCGAAAACAAATTTGCAAGGGTATCCAACAGCTCGTGAAAAGGCTGAACAGCTTAGACCCAGGAAAAAACAATTACATCGCAAAATAACGGAACCGAATCGTTTTTGTCATTTTGATTTTGACGTTTAATTCGAGCAAAACATCAAACAAAAACGCATCCCATTGAGGTTGCGATTTGTGACACAATGTGTCCTGGTTTCATAGCTTTACAAAATCGGAACTATACCGAACATTATAGAATACTTTTTTTTTGTCTCAGCATAATAAGATAAGAGCTCTTTTGTGAAACCCAATTATTTGAACTAAAATTATGTCATATATTTCATTGGCCATTTTAAATTATGTCACCTTTTATGTCAGCATAATTCTTTTTTAAACTATGTCACCACCAAGAAATTTATGTCACAAGTGACATCAATTATGTCACGGTGACAACACTGGCTATGTGGTGCCGACCACTGATGTAAGCATAACAATCGTTGAATGAGAATGGAATGTGTCAGTTAGTGTGTCTGCTTTGCTTTTTGCCTTGCATTGCCATATAAAAGAAAACGCACACATTTCAACTAAATCACTAACTTGCCATTACACGATTTGTTATGCTTGCATACTTCTTTCTACGTGTGAAATTAAATTTTTGTTTCAAGTTTTCACTTCTGTCGGCACTCCCGGAGTGCAACCCGCCGGTTTTTTTTTTTTTTTTTTTTGATTTTCCTTATGTACACATAATGACGTATCGAAAAATAACTTACCGCTATTTTTTAAGCATACAGATATACAGCTGTTGACAACTAATTGAAAACGAAATCATTCGTTGTGTTATTGGAAGTTGTTCACATGTGTACCAGAGAATTTATACATAATATTAATGTGGGACATATAAGCTTAAAAAAAAGAAGATATTTGAATTCAAATTCATAGCATAAAAAAGTTTTATGATAGATTTTCTGTTCAAACTTCTGATTTGACTGAGTCAACTAATTGGAAACAAAAAATAATTTGCAAAAAGTAAAAGAAAAACTTGATAAAAGATTGCAGAAACGATATTGTGATATTGTCATTGTTGTAAGAACACTTTTTGACCGTATTTTATTATGAGCATATCCTTAAACATGGGTTGTGGCCAAAAGCTGTACACAGGACATGCGTACGTCAATTGTTGAGCTTCGAAAGACGGCCATGAGATATCAGGCGATGGCAACACATCTAGATTGCTCCAAAAAGATAATATTCAGTGCACTTGATCATTTCGATAAGTATGACACAAAAAAAAAAATATTCCTAGCAAAAAGGGACCTCGTAAGACTTCTGGATACAAGCATCGCCAGATTGTGCGCAAGGCAAGATTGGATCCTCGTAAGACTTCTGAAGACATCCGACGCTTGTCGATTGGTTGAGGCTGGACTCCAAGGACGTATTTTACGCAATTAAATGTACTTATATGAAAAAAAAAAAATTTGGTCTCTCCGCGAGTAGAGCAATGGTGTTCCTTGTGTAACAACTCAAATCCTTTGTTGTTTTTACTGCATTCACCTTAATACACTATACCTTAAAATTGTCAATGCCACTACATAAATTTTCATTAAAAAAATAAATGAGAAAATAAAAATTTTAATTTTTGGTCCACAAATTATCAAAGACTGAAATTGCATTTTTACTAGACTTCAACAATTTTCTTAAAAATTTTTTCGTAGATTAATATTGAAAATATATTTTGATAAATCGAAAATACAGAAGAAGTCCAATATAACGGACTACTTAATTAATGCACGGGTCAGTCGTAAAATAGAAAAATTCGTTATATAGAAGTGTTTTTTGCTGAAGAATCTGGCTTTAATTTACGCCATCTATATTTGCGATCACTTTTAATTGTATTCCTTTCTTATCATATTCAATTATTTTAACTCTTTCACTTAACGTAAGGCGCTTGCGTTGAAAAAATAGTTATTCCTAGATTCCATTAAGATTTACTTATGAATAGTTCACTTATGCGTAAACTTTCGAGTGACTGTTGGAGTCAATTGGCATTTATCATTCATCGGTGACAATGTTATTTCAGAGTCAGCATAGTTCGTGATATTGGCATTATGATTCATCGATTTTTTTTTTAAATTCGTAAGCTAGAGCTATGATTTTTTTGTTTTCTATTTTATGAGATTTTATAAAAAAAAATACATACAATGAAAAAAAAAGTGCTTAGTAAAAAAAAATTGTGCAAGAACCTTTTTCAGTGCCTTTAATATTTTTTTTTACGAGCGACTTTATTTTTTGGCCATATTTTGTTTAAGTAAAAAATTCTATATTTTATTACCAAAACGCTTTATATACCGATCTCCTTGTTTAAACAAACTACGGAAAAAACGGTCAGTAAAACAGGTGCCATGTCCATGCCCACAAAATCTTAGGCTTTATGTCCACCTGAAAAACGGTCATAGACCCCAAAATAGTTTTGGGAATTATGACCAGTCATAACAATGGACATAACTTCCATGACCTTACAGGGTTGCCATTATAAAAGTATTATATGTTTACATATGTACAGAGAAACTTCATATTTTTTAAAAAAAACTAATTTATACTTTTTTATGTAAAAAATTAAAATAACCAGACATTATTTTGAAAACGGTTCACGTCACCAATGACCTCTAACCGAAATATCTCGAAAACCATACGATTTTACTATTTTTTTGATAGTAACTCTCATTACATCAACTAAGTTTATCTGAACTAAAAAAATTGTTATATTCTGGCAGATTTTGGAGGCATTAATAAGTATAAATTTGCAGCACTGAGGAACCAAAGTGTTGCTAGCATTTTTAGAACGAGAGAAACGCAGAGAGTACTGGAACAGCAACACTAGAAATGGGTTGAGAAATAGCGATAAGCTGCAAATGCATGACACCTCATAAAGAAAAATACAAGGGAAAAGGTTTCGTTGCGCCTAGGAAATATCAAAGTCTTCATTAACAAAGTGAATTTACAGACTGTTGGACGTGTAGTACGAGAAATCAAATAAAGTACAGTTCACTCTCGATTATATTACCTATTACCACAATTTTAAGGACATCTAAGACAATTTGATTGTTTTTTTTTTATTTCAATTAGTGTGTACTATAAACAAAGTCAGGAGATAAATATCAAGCTAAAAAACAAGTTTCTTTAAATATATATAGTATGAACCGTATGGCTTTGGTTGTTAATCAGTGCAATGTTTGAAAAAATAGGAAATCTTTCTCAGCTTTTGGTTAATTTTTTTAAAATTTTTTTTTATATATTTTTTCTGTATATGTACTTGATTTTTGCATTATATATTAACCTCTGTTGTACCGAACATTTTTTTTGGTTTTAAAATATTAAAATTTTATTTAAAAAAAATTGTTTTGAATGAACTTTTTATCTTATTTTAGCTAATATTTATTTAACTTTGTAATTTTTACTTATTTCTGTTTTATTTTTATAATTGCAGATTCTTAACTCAACAAAATGCGTTCAGTATTATTAGTTTTGGGATTTATTGCTGCTGCCAGGGCAATTTCATTCTCTGAAGTCATTGAAGAAGAATGGCAAGCATTTAAGGTTTGTTTTTATTTTATTTTAACTTAACTTTTAACTTAATCAGGATATGACGCACGCACGAATCGAAGCCATACTTTCGGCGATTGAAATATGACTCTTGCGATATGTTTGCTGGGATGTTTTTGCGAACACTCGCCCGACTTTTGATGTGAGCCACTGTATTTTATGAAATTTAATATCTCTGATAACAACTAGAGAATTCAGAGTTTGAAATACTTTCTTATTTCGTTATATTTCGATTTGTTACACTTTGACACATGACTTGGAAACCTGACCCCTAAATTAAAGTTCGAGTATAGTATGTATGTACTCAAAAAGATTTTTCAAATGAAGTGCATATTATTAGTGTACACTTCTGGGTACAACTTTTCATACAAACTTGCCATTATCATTTGTTAATTTTATTTTTTTTTTTTTCATTTTTCAGCTAGAACACCGTAAACACTATGAAGAAATTGAAGAACGTTTCCGTTTCAGAGTTTTCAATGAGAACAAACATAAAATTGCAAAACACAATCAAATGTATTCAGCTGGCAAAATTTCCTATAAAATGGGATTGAATGAATATGCTGATATGGTACATTATGAATTCGTAAAAACCATGAATGGTTACAATCACACAGCACGTCAACAACTCAGGTAAAGAAGTTGACCGTGTCTCCGCAGATAATCGGACCAGAACAAAAATATCTCTGAGTTAGTTCCAATAAAGCTAGTAACTATGTTAGTTCATACGCAAACCTCTCTAATATGTCACGCACTGACGATTTTTCAATGTTGATGTTTTAGGAAGATAGATCGACCATAGTTCGGTTTTTCGTTTTGAGGCTTAGAAAGTACAAAAAATATGCAATATGTTAAAGAAATTGGCAAGAGGTTAAATACACAATGTGTCCAAAAAATATGGAAAATATTTAAAAAGTTGAAAAAGGATAATAAAATATGGAAAATGTTATAAAACGTCAAAAGTATGGCAAATGTTGAAATGGGTTGAAAAAGCCGAAAAATGTAGGAAAAGTCGGAGAAATATGGAAATGATTGAAAAAATTTTAAAACAAGTGAAAGAGGCTGAAAGAGTCTAAAAAACATGGAATATGCTGAAAGAGGTTAAAAAATGTTGAAACAGTCGAGAGAGATTAAATAACTCGAAAAAAGTTCAATGAAGTTGAAAAAGTCGAAAAAGGTTGAAATAATCAAAAAAATATGGAACACGTTGAAAAAAGTTGAATGAGGTTGAAATAGTAAATTTTTATCTTTAACCCCTATGGAAACTATTTCAAAGTGAAATTTGACCTCAGCCGTAATTTTTTTAAACTATTTTTTTTTTGAGTGGCTTTTAATTTTAAGAAAGAATATATTAAAAAAAAGCAACATTTTGATCTAGTTTTCGAGATGTAGTCATGGGAAGTTGCGGATATAGCTTTTCTAAAAATCATTTTAAGGTGGAAACTCCTCAACAGATTTTACCTTTATTGAAAAAGAAAACTGTTGAAAAGGCTGAAAAGTCGATAAAATATAGAGAATGACGAAAAAAAATGAATATGGTTGAAAAAGTCGATAGAAAATGGCTTTGTGATAACATCGATAATATATAAGAAATATTAAAAAAGTTGAAAGAGGTAGAAAAATTTAAAGCATTTGAAAATTTTGGTAAACTCAATTAAGTTGAAAGAGGTTAAAATAATCGAAAGGAAAGTGTTTAAAAAAGTTTGAAATAGTCAAAAAATATTTTAAAAAATCTACAAATGTCACGCTTACAACTTTTTGTTAACATGGGAGATGCAAACGCCCACTGGTGCAATCCCGTCAAATTGCATTTAATAGAAAAGCTTATGGTAACCGACATCTCTATACTAAATTTAAAAAATATTGCTCCCATAGCACACTTAATATAGCAATTAACGTTTTTTACTTTTATGGGAGATGCCACGCCCATATGTGCTATTGCGCCCACTTTTGGTTATAAAATACCTTATATAAATTATATCTTTCATATTAAATTTCATAAGGATTGCATTGTTAGCTCTCTTATTATAACGTTTATAAATATTGTTTACTGTGCCACACCCTTCAACGAGTTTTGCCCGTACAGTGACACAGCTTGTTAAGATGACTGCTTTCAGCGGTATTATCTTTAAAGTTTAAAGTGTCGTTTTCGAGTAATATTGAAACAAAATTTTCAATAATTGAAAAATACCACGCCTACTTCTCCAGGTCGACCCACTTTTGATATAATTTAATATATTTATGATCTGTATTCGTCCACTAAATTTCATTACAACATCTTCTTAAATACTTTGCGAGATAAAATGTTATAAGAATTGAAGTTTAGAGCTGTGCCAGGCTCTTGTCAGAGTCTTTAAAAATTAAAACCTAGACCACATTGATTCTTATTTTTATGTGGCATCTTAATGTAACCCATATCACCCCATGTACTTAGTACCTCATGAATTCTTTACGGGCCAGTAATCTGGATTATTCGTATCAGTGCCATGATCTAATTACTGAGCATCACACTGTAGCTCGTCGTTTATGCCGTCGGAATAGAATTGGAATGATGGATGTGATGCATCGATAGCAACTGATACAGGACCCAACGGATTTGGGCTGTTACAGAAAAAACACCAAAGCTCTACTAGCGCAGAGATCATGGATTTTTTCTTTATATATAGGCTGAAAAAAAGAAACGGAAATGAAGGAAATGAAGGAAAAAAATAAAAGATATAAAAGGAGATTTATTTGTACATATGTACGTACAATTTTAGCTCGTTTAAGTATAGTTTGTAGACAATTGTACCAATATGCATTGCAGAACCAGAACTGCCGTACTATGCACTAAATTAGAACGAGAAATACACTGATTTCTTTTGGGGTTTTGTAGAACTAGATATTCTTTGGAACTGGTTGGAACTATAACTGCAAGCTATATAACTAATATTTAAATTTTTTTTTTCTATGAAGATCATCCAATGCTGAATTAAGGGGTGCTACATTTATTTCACCAGCCAATGTAGAAGTTCCAAACTCTGTTGACTGGCGTACCCAGGGTGCTGTTACCGGTATTAAGAATCAAGGTAAATAAAATAATCTTTCACTTCAAATTAATTATGAGTTTGAAAATGTATAACGAATTTTTTTTATTATTTTTTTTACAACAGGACACTGCGGTTCTTGCTGGGCTTTCTCCACTACTGGCGCTTTGGAGGGGCAACATTTCCGTAAAACTGGTGTACTTGTTTCACTCTCCGAACAAAATTTGATCGATTGTTCTACTGATAACGGTGGCTGCACCAGTGGCGTGGTGGACATTGCTTTCCGCTACATCAAGGATAATCGTGGCATTGACACAGAAAAAGCATATCCATATGAAGGAATTGATGATTCTTGCCGTTTTAAAAAAAGCACCATTGGTGCTACGGACAAGGGTTTCATTGATATACCCAAGGGTGATGAAGATAAATTGAAACAAGCTGTTGCTACTATTGGTCCCATATCAATTGCTATCGATGCATCACATGAATCATTCCATCTCTATTCGGGCGGCATGTACGACGAGCCAGAGTGTGATGATCAACACTTAGATCATGCTGTCTTAGTCGTTGGCTATGGCACTGACGCGAATAATCAAGATTTCTGGCTGGTAAAGAACTCATGGGGTACTACATGGGGTGATCAGGGCTACATTATGATGCCACGTAACGAGAATAATCATTGTGGTATTGCTAGTAGAGCAAGTTATCCACTTGTTTAAGCTCGTTTCAATTCTATGACTTTATTTCTTTCTTAATTTTTATGCTCTCATTTTTATAATTTTTTTTTTAGTTACGTTATTTTGTTAATTTAAAGTGTACATAAACATATGCTTTTTTGGAAAAAATTGGAATCACATTAAAATACAATACATCATTTAAAATTACTATCTGAACATTAAATTTGCATTTAGGATTTTTTATTTACTACATATGGGCATTTCTCTCATGTTGAATGAGACGGAAGTAAATTTTTAAAGTGAAATCAAAGTCAAAGTAAAACTTTTTTATTTTTTTCTGTTACTTTAAGGAATAGTCCTTTGGTAGCACTATATTGAGTGGTAAAGTTGATGCCAGACGTAATAATGGTTCCAAGATAGACGCAATAAAAAAGCCATTCGAACGGGACAAGAAACGGAAGTATTTTTCATGGTCATCTTTAGAAAAGCAGAAGTAAAATGTTATGGAATAATATAACTTTTTAATAGATTTCGTTTGATTGAAGTGTCGTGTCTAATTTTTTTCTTACAATGCATAATACTCCATTCGAACGGGACATATTTCTCCGTTTTGGCTAGCTTGGGCGATTTTCAAAACGACTTTAACATTTATATAAATAATATTATTTAAGATATATACAGTAATTAATAAAAAAATTTAATGTTTATTAAATTAATGTTAATTAATTAGTGAGATCAATTTTAACAGAGAAAAAAGAGGAAGGAGTAGATATTTTTCTTAAAAGAATATACTATAAAACTTGTCTTTTTGGTGTTAAAACGTTTTTTTTTGTAAGAGGCGTAGCACAGCCCACTAAAAAAAATATATTTTTACTCAAGTTTCAATCTATCTACATACCAAATTTCATCAAAATCGGTGTTGTGGCACATCCGTGATACCGTTTTTTCCCATTTGGAGCAATGTCACGCCCCCTTTAAGAGATCAGAGTTTTTAATAATCTTTCTTAGGATTCAATCTATCTTTAAGCAAAATTTCATCAAAATCGGTCCATTAGTTTAGCCGTGGAAACATTTTTTCCCGTTAGGTGCGTGGCACCCCCTTCTATTGAAACAAAAAGTATACATGTCCCTCCTGCTTTTCACAACCTTTCAGAAAAAAAAATTATGCGATTATGTTGTGCTATGGCTGTGAAAAATGGTTAAACCGTTTTGAGCTGGTTTTAACCGGTTGGCCTATTGGCGGAAATGCCCATATACGAAAAATGGAAAGCATTAAAAACTAAAAGATGCATCACATCGAATTTTTACCATAAAAGATAAAATCTTCATCACACATTGAATTTCCTTGTTCTTCTTTTTTTTTCCAATAAAATTTTTTTACTTTATTTTTTATTATAAGATTATTATGATGTCACACCCGTTACATTTGGATGTTACACCCGTTACATTTTTGAAGTAACTTTGTATATATTATTTACAATTTTATGTTAAAAGTTTCTCATCATTTTAATTAAAAACATATCAAATATTTCTAAAATGATATCAATTTATCTCTCATTCCTTCAAAATTTTAGGCAATTTGAACTTAAACTCAAAATATTTAAAAAAGAGCTTTTCTCAACGTCACACCCGTTACGCACTTTAAAAGCATTTTCTGAACTCATAACATTAGATGTCAAATTTTTATACTTACAATAAGTATCGGAAGGTACCATAGTACTTGTTGCAATGGATTAAGTTGCATTCTCACACTTGTCTGAAAAGATATGAATAAAAATAAGAGTTAAACTATACTGACGTCACATCCGTTACCCTGGAAGTGTCGATATGTATGTATGTATGTACATATCGTCACTAGATATGTTCCAATAAATGGCTTATTCTAGAATGCTTTAGGAACACTCGATTTTCGAAAATTTATTCATATTCGAGTATATCCTCATTTAAAAAAATAAAAAAAAAATAAAGTCCAAGGGTTGCGACCAGAGCTGCAAAATTTTCATTTTTCGGAAATTGGCCAAAAAATTTAAGAAATTTTGATTTTTAAAATATTTTTTTTAAACTTTTTTTTTATTTTCCTTAAAAACACATAAGGAAGTATTGAAAAATAACTTACCGCTATTTTTTAAGCATACATACATATCGTTACCTTAATATAGAAAGGCCTTATCTTACGTTTTTATTATTTTACAGGAGAACGTAAAGTTTTTGTGAGTTAAAGTGAGTATTGGCTTTTTTTTATTTGCTTGTAATTGATTTATTTTCAATCGTAGCACACATATTTTTTTGTCAATGGTGTATCAGTGGGTGACCTACCGAAATCTATAAAAATCTCGATTCTGAAAAAAATGTTAGTTAGGGCTTTTCTATATTAAGGTAACGATATATACAGCTGTTGACAGCTAATTGAAAACGAAATCATTCGTTGTGTTATTGGAAGTTGTTCACATTTATTTTTCTATGTGTACCGGAGAATTTATACATAATATTAATGTGGGACATATAAGCTTAAAAAAAAAAGATAATTGAATTCAAATTCATAGCATAAAAAAGTTTTATGAGAGATTTTCTGCTCAAACTTCTGATTTGACTGAGTCAACTAATTGGAAACAAAAAAATAATTTGCAAAAAGTAAAAGAAAAACTTGATAAAAGATTCCAGAAACGATATTGTGATATTGACATTGCTTGTAGGACGACTTTTTGACCGAATTTCATTATTAGCATACCCTTATTCATAGGTAGTGGCCAAAAGCTGTACACCGGACATGCGTACGTCAATTGTTGAGCTTCGAAAGACGGCCATAAGATATCAGGCTATGGCAACACATCTAAATTACTCCAAAAAGATAATATTCAGTGCACTTGATCATTTCGATAAGTATGACAAAACAAAAAATTTTCCTAGCAAAAAGGGACCTCGTAAGACTTCTGGGTACAAGCATCGCCAGATTGTGCGCAAGGCAAGATTGGATCCTCGTAAAACTGCTGTAGACATCCGACGCGAAATAATTGATCAATACGATGCTTAAATATTCAAACGAACTTGTTGATTGGTTGAGGCTGGACTTTATGGACGAATATCATGCAAGAACCCATTGGTGACAGTTCAGCAGAGGAAAAGCCGCATACAATTCGCTAAAACGCATCCCAGTTGGCCGCTCATTAAATGTACATATATGGAAAAAAAACTGTGGTTACTCCGCGAGTAGAGCTTTGGTGTTTCTTGTATAACAACTCAAATCCTTTGTTGTTTTTACTGCATTCACCTTAATTTTTCCATTAAAAAAAATTAATGAGGAAAAAAAATTTTTTCATTTTTGTTTCAAAATTTTCAAAATTAAATTTATAAATTTAATTTATATTACAAAGACTGATATTGCATTTTCACTCGACTCGACAATTTTCTTAAAATATTTTTCGTGGATTAGTATTGACACTAAATTTCGAAAAAGCGAAAAGCGATGTCAAATAGTGACAATGTTAAAGCATAGGCGACATTTGTTCGAACAAATATTGATCACTTACAGACAATATCATTATGATTCACTTATGAATAGTTCACTTATGCGTACACTTTCGAGTGACTGTTGGAGTCAATTGGCATTTGTCATTCATCGGTGACAATGTTATTTCAGAGTCAGCATAGTTCGTGATATTGTCATTATGATTCATCGATGACTATATCATAACGGATGATGTCGCCCTAAAACGCCACCGGGATCTTATTTAATCCTTTTTAATACATACATATGTATGTATGTACATTAGGGTGATAAAAATTTTTTATATTTTATTTTTAAGGTGCTGTTGCTAAAAAATGAAGTTTATGATATGAAGAAAAATTTCATGCAAACGGAACTCAGTAGCTCAATTTTAAAAGGTGGCGCCAGACCCTGTTAGTTTTATATGTAAATTATATGGAAAACTATATGTGTACATATTATTAAATAGGCCTGCGAAAAAAGAGTCAAAAAGTCCAGACAAACTTCTCACATGTTCTTGCTAAAAAAAAAGTTTGGACTTACACAATTTTTTATTTTTGAACACATATGAATATCTATGTAGATTTTTGAGTTTAAAAAAAACTACTGCCATTTTTCTGTGTTAAGTGGGACTCTCCATTGTGCACCTAAAACAGAAAATGATGTGTTCCTCAGTTGAGAAGTATTTTTTGTACTATAGTAAACGTTCAGTGGAAGCATAAAATATTAATCTGCACAACTACCACTGTGACATATTAGAGGCCGTTTTCATAATAACTGGTTGAAAATAACTGGAACTTAAACTGACGTATTTGATATGACATTTTATAACAAACAGTTCGTTAAAGTTCCATTTGAGGTCTTACCGGAATATCTCGAAAACCAAACGATTTCACTATTTTTCGACAATAACTTTCATTACATCAAGTTTCTGAACTAAAAAAATTATTATATTCTGGCAGCTTTTGGCGGCATTGCTAAGTATAAATTGGCTGCACTGAGAAACCAAATTGTTGCCAGCATTTTTAGACCGAGAGAAATGCAGAGAGTACTCGAACAACAACACAAGAAATGAGTTGCAGAAATAGCGATAAGCACCAAATGCATAAAGAAAAAATGCAAGGGAAAAGGTTTCGTTGCGCGTAGGAAATATAAAAGACTTTATTTAAAAAGTGAATTTACAGAGTGCACAACGTGTGCGTATAGTACGAGAAATCAAATAAAGTACAGTTCACTCTTGATTATATTACCTAATTAATATAAGTACTTAACCAAGGGTATCCTTACGTTCTGCTAAGCTCAATTTTAAGGACAAATAAGACAACTTGATTTTTTTTTTATTTCCATTAGAGTTTATGGTACTTAAGTTAGAAAATAAATATCAAGCTAAAAACAAGTTTCTTCAAAGCCGTATGTCTTTGGTAGTTAATCAGTGCAATGTTTGAAAAAATAGGAAATCTTTCCACGCTTGTATCTAAGCTTTTGGTAAACCGATTTCGAAACTTATAGTTTTCGGACACTCTGCTTGATGAGTACTTTAATTTAATATATCATTTATTGCTTTAGCTATTGTAGATCCCGTCAACCAAGCCTTACCTTCGGGGAAAAAACTATACTGACGGTACGACTTAAGAAAAACAGTGTCGTTTTTTGCATTACAAATCAGACTCGTGCTAAGAAAATAATTTTTTTTTATAATTTTAAGAAAAACGAAAAGCCTTTAATTCATATTTCAACTTGGCAGCCCTGGACATCGGCATCAGATTTTGAAGAAGAAGAGCTGTTGTTTCCCACACCGGTATAACTTTTGATGATAAACTTAATTCGTAGTGTAATATACTCCCGAATGTCAAAATCGGTACGTGTCCGTAGTATTTTAATTTTTTTTTGTGCAGGAAAACGGTCAGTGAGGTACCTCGGATACGTAACACCATGAATTTTTGGAGGAATGCAACTTTAGGGTTAATTTCTTGTCTAGCAAATATTGATATATTAAAAGGTGCGTTTCAATTTGAAGTCAAGTAGTTTTTAATGCTTAGCTGCTTCGAGATGCGGGAGAATACCCTTTCGCATAATCTCTGCAGCAGTACTATATCTTCAAACGAAGCATTATTTTCATCTGCCTAAATCAAAATGATTAAACGCCACTAGGCTTTTCGTTTTTTCTCTTTCCACGCAAAAATATTCAGAAGTATTTTTGGTGTGAATATAATCGAATGTACAAGATTTTGCGATTTTGCTTGCTACATACATATGTAAGTATGTATGTATGTAAATATAATCGAGGGTTCATAGAAAATTCCAAGGTGTGCTTGTAATCGAGGGTGCATATAATCAAGTGTAAATGTAATCGAGAGTGTACTGTATGAATATAAATTTATAAAATAGCGACTTTCAAATATTTGAGTGACAATAAAATTGATTGGAGAAATAAAAGCAAGTAGGAAAAGCTCTCAGCATAACGGTAAGTAATTCCAATGAGATCTAGATATATTATTTTGCGTTGAATTTAAATTTGAAATAAATTGTTACGACACAACAAGTTCTAGTGTTCTTTTCTTTTGTTTCACTATAAAATCTTAAAAGTCCGCACAAAAATTCTGAACGAAAAGACCATGACATTGACTTAATACCGTTACTATTTAATTTTGCATAGTTGCCACCTTTTTAGTAAATTTTTTTTAGATTAATTCTTAGGTTTTTTTTTTTGACCTCTGCCACAGGCTTACCTTACGTACATATTAGAGGTCTGCATGAGTGCACTCGAAACGATCATCATATAAACTTCGAGTGCTTGAACTTGTAGAACATTTTATTGGCTATTTATTTGGAAGTGCAGCTTGGTGTTTCGATTTGATTTGTGGTTTTTGTGCACAAGGGCTGGATGGACTTGCAATGTGGCGAGTGGGTTGATGGGCATTTCGAGTGCACTCATGCAGACCTCTAGAGCATACATATGTGTAGTTAAAGCTTTTTTGTTTAGCATAAGTTTTATTTAGGAGGCAATCTCCTTTTTTTATTAAATTCTTTAAAAAGACTCAAAAGCTTTAAGTACTGCCAACGAATATGGAATAAAAAGTTAGGGGATGCATCTAGTTTCGATGAAATCGGCAGTCGTGGACATAGCTTTTAGAAAAATTATTATCAGTTGGAAACCCCTAGATTGGTTTGCAAAACATGGATGTTATGTGTAAGGTAATTTAATAAGCTCTAATATAATAGTTTGAAGTGTGTGCCACAGTTTCATGGAGACAGTTGTTGCTTTTTACAAAAAATATATTATTAATATTAATTTAAAATAATATATTTTTATGTCCTTTTAATTGATGTACTATTTGCTGCGAAAATAAATGAAGCGGAAATTATATGGCTTTGCACCTCACTTTTGACACTTAACCCAGTAAATCTCAAGCTTTTAACTAATTCTTCATCCCGTACTTTTTGTAGTTAAATCTCTCGCTGAAAGTAATTCCTCTATTTCTGACTGACTTAAGCTACTCTGACAAAAATCCCCCTAGTTTTTAGGATAAGCTAGTTTATCCTAGGCCAAACTAGTTGATTTGAACGCCTGAAACTATGCAATTTAATTTTAATACAAAAGCACTGTGAATAGCGAAGCCAGTGATGCATTGGACATATTAAAGGATGTAAAATTTACATTGTAAGTCCTGAGCCGGAGCCGAAGGCCGCCCAATTACCCTCACTTACAACTTGCCAAGTACTTATATAATGAAATTGACAAATTTTGTTTTCATACTTTGCTACTGTAATAGTCTTCACTAACCGCTGCTTTTCCATTAAAATGTCATTGCACATCTTTGGGCTTAACTTGACTAGTTTGGCCGGTAACATATATATGTACATATACTTTATTTTTGCATTATGTATGAACCTCTGTGGTACCGAAAACTTTTTTCGGTTTTAAAATATTAAAATTTAAAAAAAAAATTGTTTTCAATGAGCATTATCTTATTTTAGCTTATATTTATTTGACTTTGTAATTTTTACTTATCTCTGTTTTTTTATAATTGCAGATTTTTAACTCAACAAAATGCGTTCAGTATTATTAGTTTTGGGATTTATTGCTGCTGCCACGGCAATTTCATTCTCTGAAGTCATTGAAGAAGAATGGCAATCATTTAAGGTTTGTTTTTGTTATATTTTTACTTAACTCTAAACTTAATCAGGATATGACGCACGCACGCAATCGAAACCATAATTTCGGCGATTGAAATATGAGTCTTGTGATGAGTGTGCTGGGATGTTTTGGCTTTGCATTTGAGTCAATTGAGCCATGTTTCAAGGTGAAAACGAATTCTTCGTTGAACTCCTATTTTTCGAATCCATGTTAAGAATTGTGAGCAAAAACGATTGAAACAAAATTTAAGCTAAAGCTAAAAAAAATGTTTTTGTCGTGGTCCGAAATAAGATTCTTTTAAAATAAGCTCTCTTGTTTATGCATGGCTTCTCCTGTGCCACCCTACCATTTAAATTATTTTTCCAGAGAACTATTCGAACTGCTACGGCATGAACCTCTTTTTGAAAATAAATTTTTACAATTACAGTAAGTTTTGGAATAGATATGAATGGTTAAATTTTGAAAATAATTTAATAAAACTTGTTTTATCTAATGACACTAAGAAGTTAACTAAAGTCGTGGAAAACGAATACCAAATATCGTTGGTCAAACTTAACGGTAGATTACCCCATTACTTTAACCGATCCTTTCATTGTGAGCACATTTGTAAGGAATTTCGATATTATGGCTAGATTCTACCGTTATCTCAAAATTTTGTAAATTTTTTTAGCTACATTTTCTTCTGCATTAACCAATGAATGCAAAACACAAAAAATATTTTGTAAAAAAGTTTATTTGTAATACTTAAAATCGTAATTGTAACTTTTTCTGAACCCTTGCCCGACTTTCGATGTGAGCCACTGTATATTTTTTCTATTTTATGAAATTTAATATCTCTGATAACAACTAGAGAATTCAGAGTTTAAAATACTTTTTTATTTCGATCTGTTACACTCGACACATGACTTGGAAACCTGACCCCTAAATTAAAGTTCGAGTATAGTATGTACTCAAAATGATTTTTCAAATGTAGTGCATAACATTAGTGTACACTTCTGGGTACAACTTTCCATACAAACTTGCCATTATCATTTGTTAATTTTATTTATTTTTTATTTTTCAGCTTGAACACCGTAAGCACTATGAAGAAATTGAAGAACGTTTCCGTTTCAAAATTTTCAATGAGAACAAACATAAAATTGCAAAACACAACCAAATGTATTCTGCTGGCAAAATTTCCTATAAAATGGGATTGAATGAATATGCTGATATGGTACATTATGAATTCGTAAAAACCATGAATGGTTACAATCACACAGCACGTCAACTACTCAGGTAAAGAAGTTGACCGTGTCTCCGCAGATAATCGGACCAGAACAAAAATATCTCTGAGCTAGTTCCAAAAAAGCTAGTAACTAGTTCATACGCAAACCTCTTTAATATGTCTCGCACTGACGATTTTTCAATGTTGATGTTTTAGGAAGATAGTACCAGGAGATCGACCATAGTTCAATGAGGTTGAAAAAAGTTGAAAGAGGTTGAAACAGTAGAAAATGGCTTTGTGATAACATCGATAATATATAAGAAATATTGAAAAAAGTTGAAAGAGGTAGAAAAACTCGAAAAAAATTGAAATCTGTTGAAAGTTTCGAAAAAAAATTGAAAGGTGGAAAAGGTCAAGTTGAAAAATTTTTGGTTAATTCAATTAAGTCAAAAGAGGTTAAAAAAGTCGAAAGAAAAATGTTTTTTAAAGGTTGTAATAGTCGAAAAATATTTTGAAAAATCTACAAATGTCACGCTTACAACTTTTTGTTAACATGGGAGATGCAAACGCCCACTGGTGCAATCCCGTCAAATTGCATTTAATAGAAAAGCTTATGGTAACCGACATCTCTATACTAAATTTAAAAAATATTGCTCCCATAGCAAACTTAATATAACAATTAACGTTTTTTACTTATATGGGAGGTGACACGCCCACATGTGTCATTGCGCCCACTTTTGGTTATAAAATACCTTATATCAATTATATCTTTCATATTAAATTTCATAAGGATTGCATTGTTAGCTCTCTTATTAAAACGTTTATAAATATTGTTTACTGTGCCACACCCTTGCTTGTTATGATGACTGCTTTCAGCGGTATTAGCTTTAAAGTTTAGGGTGTCGTTTTCGAGTAACATTGAAACAAAATTTTCAATAATTGAAAAATACACGTCTACTTCTCCAATTCGACCCACTTTTGATATAATTTAATATATTTATGATCTGCATCCGTCTTCTAAATTTCATTACAACGTCTTCTTAAATACTTTGCGAGATAAAATGTTATAAGAATTGAATTTTAGAGCTGTGCCTCGCTCTTTTCTGAGTCTTTTAAAATTAAAACCTAGACCACATTGATTCTTATTTTATGTGGCATCTTAATGTAACCCATATCACCCCATGTACTTAGAACCTCGTGAATTCTCTACTGGCCAGTAATCTTGATTATTCGTATCAGAAACAACAAAGCTCTACTAGCGCAGAGATCATGGATATTTTCTTTATATGTAAGCTGAAAAAAAGAAACGGAAATTTTTTTGATACTTTCTTATGTTCGTTCACATACAGAAAATAAAAAAAAAAAAATAAAAGTTAATTTTTTTGCTCAAGTTCCGAAAAATTAAAACTTTGCAGCTCTGGTAGCAACGCTAGGAGTATTTTTTTTTCTAAATGAGAATATAAGTACTCGAATATGAATAAATTTTGGAATTTCGAGTGATCCCGCAGAGTTCTAGAACACGAGATTTACTCGTATTTGTACATACATACAATTTTAGCTCGTTTTAGTATAGTATGTAAATAATTGTACCAATATGCATTGCAAAACCAGAACTGCCGCACTATGCATTCAATTAGAACGAGAACTACACTGATTTCTTTTGGGGTTTTGTAGAACAGGATACTTTTTGGAACTGGTTGCAACTATAACTGCAAGGTATATAACTGATATTTTAATTTTTTTTTTTATAAAGATCATCCCATCCTGAATTAAGGGGTGCTACATTTATTTCACCAGCCAATGTAGAAGTTCCAAACTCTGTTGACTGGCGTACCCAGGGTGCTGTTACCGATATCAAGAATCAAGGTAAATAAAATAATCTTTCACGTCAAATTAATTATGAGTTTGAAAATGTATAACGAATTTTTTTTATATTATTTTCTTTACAACAGGACAGTGCGGTTCTTGTTGGTCTTTCTCCACTACTGGATCTTTGGAGGGGCAACATTACCGTAAAACTGGTGTACTTGTTTCACTCTCCGAACAAAATTTGGTCGATTGTACTGGTGAATATGGTAACGGTGGCTGCAGCGGTGGCTTTATGGACAATGCTTTCAGCTACATCAATGATAATGGTGGCATTGACACAGAAGATGCATATCCATATGAAGGAAGTGATGATGATTGCAATTTTGAATCAAGCGCCATTGGTGCTACGGACAACGGTTTCATTGATATACCCGTGGGTGATGAAGATACATTGAAACAAGCTGTTGCTACTATTGGTCCCATATCAATTGCTATCGATGCATCACATCCATCATTCCAATTCTATTCGGGCGGCATGTACGACGAGCCACAGTGTGATGCTCGAAACTTAGATCATGCTGTCTTAGTCGTTGGCTATGGCACTGATGCGAATAATCAAGATTACTGGCTGGTAAAGAACTCATGGGGTACTACATGGGGTGATCAGGGCTACATTATGATGTCACGTAACGACAATAATCAATGTGGTATTGCTAGTGAAGCAAGTTATCCACTTGTTTAAACTCGTTTCAATTCTATGACTTTATTCTTTTCTTAATTTTTATGCTCTCATTTTTGTAACTACATTTTTTAATTACGTTAGTTTGTGAATTTAAAGTGTACATATGTATAAATTTTTTGGAAAAAATTGGCATCACATCAGAATAAATCATTTAAAATTATAATTTCAACAGTAAATTTGCATTTAGTTTTTTTTATTTACTACATTCATATAGCGTCATACATATGTATATCACAACATATAAAATATTCGTTTCAGCTAAAGGAACGTTTTTTTCTTGTCATTGTTATTTGATATTGCTTTTAATATTTTAATAACAACGCTTAGTTGGGAAACTATAGAGTAGTAGGTTTTTTCTCCTCGCTATGGCAAAACTTTGGAAGTTCATCAGTTCATTGCTTGAAAAAATATGAAATCTTTCCACGCTTAGTATATCTCAGCTTTTGGTTAACTGATATCGAAACTGATATTATTCGGGCACTCTGCTCGATGATACATCATTTATTGCTGTAGCTATTCTAGATCCAGTTAACTTTTATCATTTTAATAAAACCTTTTCGTCTCATTCTATTGTACATAGTTTAGTTTTCTAAAAGTTTCACTTCTACCACGTGTGAACTGCACGCATGATTTTTATTTATTGATTACCATTATTAGAAAAACTTGCAAAATTTTAAGAAAGTTACAAAATTATTAAAACAGTCGAAAAAGGTTGAACAATTTTAAGAAAGTTACAAAATTTTTAAAAAGAAAAATGTTGAAGTCAAATAAGGTTAAAAACAGCAAAAATTTCGAAAATTGTTGAAAGTGTCGAAAAGTATTGAAAAAGTCGAATCAGATTGTTGCATTTTCTGATTTTCATTCAAACTCTGTAACATCAATATCCTCGTCGTCATGCCACTCTGCAACTTGACAAATCTCCGATTGTTTTGAAATACAAAGGCTTTTGCCCTGTCCGCGTTTCAAAATTGAAACTTGTTGAATCATGTGAGTACGACTACAGTCTTTTCCTTGGAGTTTTTTGTGCATTACAGTAACTTTTTTCGAGGCAAAGTACTGGCCACAAATATTACAAACTCGATCAGCTAAGACGTTTGCAAGTGAAGGACAAAAAAATCGTAAGGCATGATTTAAAACTGTAGATGTACTTTTGACCATTCGTAATTTAACGCTAAGCGAAGAAATAAGAGGACAAAACTGATTGCTGTTTTGGTCTACGGTTGAAGAAGGAATCGAAAGCGAATCTTCCTGTTGAAGAGGGCAAGGGGGTGGCAAAAAACCGGGACAACAACAACAATATTTCAACTTCGACGTATCTGCGTGTAAATGCCTGAATAATATTAAACTTATGAGACGGTGTTTTAAGTCGACCCTGCGTGTAAACAACATACATATATGTATTTCATTACATAAACAGAAGAAAGGTTGTCCCGTTCAGAGTCGATTACTTAAATCGATTGTAATCGGTATTTCTGAATCTTTCGTGACTGTCGAAAATTCAAATGCATTTCATTACTGTCACAAATGACGATGCGTCAATACAACTTTTATGTATGAATACGCATTTTAAATATTACGTAAGATGATCATTGACCACCCCTCTCGTAAGATTTAGTAAGAATCCGCCGACCCCCGTCCCCCAAAACGTCTTACGTAATTTATGAATGGCCCCTAACTTTATAATGAAAATATTAATATTATAGTCCAAGAATTGTAAACAAATATTTTTCGGTGAGTGTTGCTTACATCTAGATGATGAAGTACCGTTAATTTAAATGGTTGTTTTTACTCTAATTTTCCTCATATTACAAACATTTGAAATTAACGCGCCTTTCAAGTTGGCCACGAATTTAGCACAATTTTAGCACAATTTAAAAATGTCAACTCAAATCCTTTGTTGTTTTTACTGCATTCACTCTAATACACAATACCTTGAAATTGTCAATGCCACTACATGAATTTTCATTAAAAAAAATATATGCGAAAAAAAAAATTTTTAATTTTTGGTCCAAAAATGATTCACCGATGATAAATAGTGACAATGTTAAACCATAGGCGACATTTGTTCGAAAAAATATCCCAAATATTACTGATCACTTATGCGTGCTAGCGACTCATAGCAGACAATATCATTATGATTCACTTATGAATAGTTCATATATGCACACTTTCGAGTGACTGTTGGAGTCAATTGGCATTTATCATTCATCGGTGACAATTTTATTTCAGAGTCAGCATAGTTCGTGATACATATTGGCATTAGCTATGATTCACCGATAACAATATCATAACGGATGATGTCGCCCAAAAACGCACAGAAATTTTATTTAATCTGTTTACATACATACATATGTACATTAGGGTGATTAAAATTTGTTATATTTTATTTTAAGGTGCTGATGCGAAAAAATTAAGTTTATGATATGAAGAAAAATTTCATGCAAACGCAACTCCGTAGGTCAATTTTAAAAGGTGGCGCCCAGACCTGCGAAAAAAGAGTCAAAAAGTCCTGACAAACTTCTCATATGTTATTGTTGAAAAAAAAGTTTGGACCTACCAAATTTTTTTATTTTAACCAAATGTAGTTTACCTTCGAGTGTTTATTTTTTTTTAAAGTTTTTTTCGAAATTCGTAAGCTACAGAAAAATGGTTTAATTTTTTTTTCTTCACTATTTTATGAGATTTTATAAAAAAAATGCAAACATACAATGAAAAAAAAAAACAAAACTGTTTATCAAAAAAATTGAGCAAGAACCTTTTTCAGTGCATTTAATTTTTTTACGAGCGTTTTTTTTTTTTTGGCCACATTTTTTTTACGTAAAAAATTCTATATTTTATTACCAAAATGATTTAAATACCGATCTCCTTGTTTAAGCAAACTAAGGAAAAGACGGTCAGTTCAACAGGTGCCATGTCATTACACCCATTGACATAATGCGCACAAAGTCTTGGGCTTAATGTCCTCCTGAAAAGCGGTCATAGACCCCAAAATAGTTTTGGGAATCATGACCAGTCATAACAATGTACATAACTTCCATAGAGCTTACGACCACCTACAGGGTTGCCAAGTTGACAATAATAATTTTAATTTGAAATAATAATGAAAGTAGGATATATGTTCACATGCAAAATGTTCATAGTTTTTTAAAAATACTAATTTATACTTTTTTATGTAACAACTTAAAATAACCAGACATTATACTGAATATTTTATTTTTGGTGTTTTATTTTTGAATACGTCGGCTGCGCCTCAGGGTATGCATGATCCAACATGTCCAACATTGGGCTTGCGGCTATTCAGGCTATAATATATCCAACACAGGCATCGCTAACCACAGTAATTCTATATCAAAGTTAATGAAGATTGCGATACGCAAACTCAAAAAAAAAAAAAAAAAATACGAACGCCTTAAATTATTTCTTCTTAATTCCTACTATTTGTTTTTGAGAATTATATCCGTTCTTAAAAGTTCTCATAACTTCCAAAAAAAATTGGGGCTTATGACCGAAACAAAAACGGACATATGGTCCAAAATTGTTTTGGGGACTATGACCATAGGGGTTATAACAGGCTTCAAGTTCAACATATGTAGTACATACTACCTATATGCATATAGATTTTTGAGTTTAAAAAAAATTACTGCTATTTTCCTGTGCTAAGTGGAAATCTCCATTGTGCGCTTAAAAAAGAAAATGATGTGTTCCTCAATTGAAAAGTATTTTTTGTATATAGTGAACGTTCAGTGGAAGCATAAAACATTAATCTGCACAACGATCACTGTGGCATATTAAAGGCCAGGTGGTTTTCATAATAACTGGTTCAACATAACTGGAACTTAAGCACACATATTTTATATGAGATTTTATAGCAAGCAGTTCGTTAAAGTTTCAGTTGAGATCTAACCGAAATATCTCGAAAACCATACGATTTCACTATTTTTTTGTAGTAACTCTCATTACATCAACTAAGTTTATCTGAACTAAAAAAACTGTTATATTCTGGCAGATTTTGGCGGCATAACTAAGTAATGAGACACCAAAGTATTGGCAGCATTCTTAGACCGAGAGAAACGCAAGAGAGTACTAGAACAGCAACACTAGAAATAGGTTGAGAAATAGCGATAAGCAGCAAATGCATGACACATCATAGAGAAAAAATACAAGGGAAAATGTTTCGTTGCGCCTAGGAAATATCAAAGACTTCATTTACAAAGTGAATTTACAGACTGTTGGACGTGTAGTACGAGAAATCAAATAAAGTACAATTCACTCTCGATTATATTACCTAATTAATATAAGTGTATAATCAAGGGTATCCTTACATTCTGCTTACCTCAATTTTAAGGACAAATAAGACAGTTCGATTTTTATTTATTTCAAATAGAGTTTATTACTTAAGTCAGAAAATAAATATCAAGCTAAAAAAAACAAGTTTCTTCATATATATATAGTGTTAACCGTATTGCTTTGGTAGTTAGTCAGTGCAATGTTTGATAAAATAGGAAAACTTTCCACGCTTATATCTCAGCTTTTGGTTAACCGATCTTGAAACTTATAATTTTCGGTTTGCTTGATGAGTACTTTAATTTGATATATCATTGCTGCAGCTATTTTAGATTCCGTCAATCAAGCCTTACCTTCGAGGAAAAAACTATACTAAGTGACGGTACAGCTAAAAGAAAATAGTGTCACTTTTTGCGTTTAAAAACAGACCCGTGCTAAGAAAGTACACAAATTTTTTTATAATTTAAAAAAAAAAAAACAAAAAGTGTTTAATTAATTTATTTCAACTTGGCAGCCCTGGATATCGAAATCAGATTTTGAAGAAGAAGAGCTGTTGTTTCCCAAACCGGTACAACTTTTGATGTCAAAAACGGTACGTGTCCGGAGTATTTAAATTTTTTTTTTATGTTAAACGGTCAGTGAGGTATCTCGGACACGTAACGCCATGACTTATTGGAGGAATAAAACTTTAGGGTTAATTCTTTTTCTAGCAAATAGTGATATGTTAAAAGGTGCGTTTCAATTTGCAGTAAAGTAGTTTTTAATGCTTTGCTGCTTCAAGATGCAGGAGAATACTCTTTCACATAATCTCTTCATAATATCTTCAGAAGAAGCATTATTTTTATCTGCCCAAGTTAAAATGATTAAATGTCACTAGGCTTTACGTTTTTTCTCTTTCCCCGCAAAAATAATCAGAAGTATTTTTGGTATTAATATAATCAATACATACCTACATAGAAACTTTCAAGGTGTGCTTGTAATCGAGGGTGTATATAATTAAGTGTAAATGTAATCGAGAGTGTACTGTATGAATATAAATTTATAAAATAGCGACTTTCAAATATTTGAGTGACAATAAAATTGATTGGAGAAATAAAAGCAACTAGGAAAAGCTATCAGCATAACGGTAAGTAATTCAAATGAGATCTAGATTTATTATTTTGCGTTGAATTTAAATTTGAAACGACACAACAATTTTTAGTGCGTCAAGTGTAATGTTAATTTATATATTAACTAACCTTATAGTATTTATCCTATCTTTCAGCTTTTCAGACTCTTTTTGTATTCGGGTTCTAAAGATTGCACTTAATTCACTTTCTTTTGTTTCACTATAAAATTTAAAAGTCCGCACAAAAATGTCTGAACGAATAGTCCATGACATTGACTTAATACCGTTACTATTTAATTTAGCATAGTTGCCACCTTTTTAGTAAATTTTTTTTAGATTAACTCTTACTTTTTTTTTGACCTCTGCCACAGGCTTACCTTACGTACATATTAGAGGTCTGCATGAGTGCACTCAAAACGATCATCATATAAACTTCGAGTGCTTGAACTTGTAGAACATTTTATTTGCGATTTATATGGAAGTGCAGCACCTGCTTGGTGTTTTGATTTGATTTGTGGTTTTTGTGCACAAGGGCCCGATGGACTTGCAACGTGACGAGTGGCTTGATACTCGTTTCGAGTGCACTCATGCAGACCTCTAGAACATACATACATATGTGTAATTAAACCTTTTTTGTTTGGCATAAGTTTACTTTAGGAGGCAATCTCCTTTTTTTTTATTAAATTCTTTAAAAAGACCCAAAAGCTGTTAGTACTGCCAACGAATATGGAATCAAAAGTTGGGGGACTTATCTAGTTTCAATGAAATCGGCAGCTTTTAGAAAAATCATTATAAGTTGGGAACCCCTAGATTGGTTTGCAAAACATGGATGTTATGTGTAAGGTAATTTAATAAGCTCTAATATAAGAGTTTAAGTGTGTGCCACAGTTTTATAGAGACAGTTGTTGTTTTTTTTTTACAAAAAATATATTATTAATATTAATTTTAATTAATGTATTTTTATGTCCTTTTAATTGATGTACTATTTGCTGTTGATTTTTCGTACCTAACTCAATTTTTACAGGAAGATAAATTAGTAAACTTAAGGAACTTACTTTAAATTTTTTCTGTTTGGAAGCCACTGTGGTGAAAATAAATGAAGCGGGTAACCGTTTTGCTCTAATGTCTATCAAAATGTTTCAAAATAATTTATATGGCTTTGCACCTCAGTTTTGACACTTAACCCAGTTAATCTCAAGCTTTTAACTAATTCTTCATCCCGTACTTTTTTGTAGTTAAATCTTTCGCTGAAAGTAATTCCTCTATTTCTAACTGACTTAAGCTACTCTGACAAGATCCTACAGCCATGTATATTATGTATGTATTATACATATATCTGTGGACATTTGACAAAACCACCTCTTTTGATCTCATAAGCTCTTTGCTTTAACGTAAGACTTACGCTATTTTCAATTATTACTAAGATCGAAAGAGGTTGTTTTGTCAAATGTTCACAGATATGTATACTTGACTTTTGCATTATGTATGAAACTCTGTGGTACCGAACTTTTTTTTTCGGTTTTAAAACAACTAAAAAAAATATTTGTTTTAATGAACTTTTTATCTTATTTTAGCTTATATTTGTTTGACTTTAACATTTTTACTTATTTCTGTTTTTTTTTTGTAATTGCAGATTTTTAACTCAACAAAATGCGTTCAGTATTATTAGTTTTGGGATTTATTGCTGCTGCCAGAGCAATTTCATTCTCTGAAGTCATTGAAGAAGAATGGCAAGCATTTAAGGTTTGTTTTTATTATATTTTAACTTAACTTTAAACTTAATCAGGATATGACGCACGCACGCAATCGAAACCATAATTTCGGCGATTGAAATATGACTCTTGCGATGTGTTTGCTGGGATATTTTTGCTTTGCACTTGAGTCACTTGAGCCATGAAATTTTAAGGTGAAAACGAATTCTGCGTTTGGCTCCTTAAATATTTCAAAACCATGTAAAGAATTGTGAGCAAAAACGATTGAAACAAAATGTTAACCGTGCTCCAAAATAAGAATCTTTTTAAATGAGCTCTCTTGCGAAATTCAAGCGAACTTTTTTTGTTGATGCATGGCTTATCCTGTGCCACCCCTCCATTTAAATTATTTTACCAGAGAACTATTCGAACTGCTACGGCATGGACCTTTTTTTGAAAATAAATTTTTACCATTACAGTAAGTTTTGGATTGATAAGAATGAATTTTTATGAATTTCGCTGAAAGTCAATTTTTTGTTCCTCGTGCTAAACGTTTTTTTTTTACCGTACTTTGTTTATTTAAAAACTTGTTAGTTTTATATCATTTAATAATACTGTAAGCCGTAGACTTACATTTTTTTACAATATTTGCAATTTTGAGTTCGGTTTTGTCTTCTCAATTATTGGTATTTACGATTTTTTCGTTCTTCTCACGTTCATTGCTTGGTTGTACGCTAAATTTTGAAATAATTTAAAAAATTTGTTTTTTATCTAATGACAGTAAGTAAGTTAACTAAAGTCATTGAAAACCAAAACCAAATATCGTTGGTCAAACCTAACGGTGAATTCACCATTACTTTAACTCTCTAACCGACCAGAGCGACTCGAGTTAGTCATGGAAAAACCCGATTTTTGTCAATAACGCTTTTATTTTTACTTAAACTGATGACAGTGTCTTCAGAAACATATCTAGGTATGTTTCGCAAAGTCCCGTCATCAGATTAAATAAAAAATAAAAAAATTATTGATAAAAAACGAGTTTTTCTAAGAGTGCCTCAGGGCACTCTTACCGGTTAGAGCGTTAATCGATCATTTCATGCCCGGCTTTAATTATGAGCACATTTGAATGGAATTTCTATATTATAGCTAGATTCTACCGTTATGTCAAAGTTTTAAAAATTTATTTTAGTTCCATTTTCTTTTGCACTAACCAATAAATGCAAAACACAACAATTTTTTGAGAAAAAAAATTTTGTAATACATATATACTTAAACTTTTTCTGAACACTTGCCCGACTTTTGATGTGAGCCACTGTATGTATTTTCTATTTTATGAAATTTAATATCTCTGATAACAACTACAGAATTCAGAGTTTAAAATACTTTCTTATTTTGATTTGTTACACTTTGACACATGACTTGGAAGCTTGACCCCTAAATTAAAGTTCGAGTAAATGTAGTACTTATGTACTGAATAAGATTTGTCAAATGAAATGCACATCATTAGTGCCACTTCTTGGTACTTTCTATACAACTTGACACACTCAACTATACAAACTTGCCAATATCATTTGTTAATTTTATTTTTTTATTTTTCAGCTTGAACACCATAAGTACTATGAAGAAATTGAAGAGCGTTTCCGTTTCAAAATTTTCAATGAGAACAAACATAAAATTGCAAAACACAATCAAATGTATTCAGCTGGCAAAACTTCCTATAAAATAGGATTGAATAAATATGCTGATATGTTACATTATGAATTCATAGAAACCATGAATGGTTACAATCACACAGCACGTCAACTACTCAGGTAAAGAACTTGACCGTATCCTCCCAGATAATCGGACTAGAACAAAAATATCTCTGAGTTAGTTCCAATAAAGCTAGTAACTAGTTCATACGCAAAACTCTTTAATATATCACGCACTGACGATTTTTCGATGATGATGTTTTAGGAAGATCCCAGTGTGCCAAACGGATCAGTTTCGAATTCAGAACGGATTCTTTTCTTCGTACATTTTATCAATCCGTTTCAAACTCGTTAAAAAGTATAAGTATAGTACGTAGGTAATTGTACTAATATACAATGCAGAACCAGAGCTGCCGCACTATGCATTCAATTAGAACGAGAACTACACTGATTTCTTTTGGGGTTTTGTAGAACTAGATACTTGTTGGAACTGGTTGCAACTATAATGCAAGGTATATAACTGATATTTTAATTTTTTTTTTTTCTATAAAGATCATCCAATCCTGAATTAAGGGGTGCTACATTTATTTCACCAGCCAATGTAGAGCTTCCAAAATCTGTTGACTGGCGTACCAAGGGTGCTGTTACAGGTATCAAGGATCAAGGTAAATAAAATTCTCTTTCACGTCAAATTAATTATGAGTTTGAAAATGTATAACGATTTTTTTTTATTATTTTCTTTACAACAGGACACTGCGGATCTTGCTGGGCTTTCTCCAGTACTGGCGCTTTGGAGGGGCAACATTTCCGTAAAGCTGGTGTACTTGTTTCACTCTCCGAACAAAATTTGATCGATTGTTCAACTGTTTATGGTAACGAAGGCTGCTGCGGTGGACTTATGGACAATTCTTTCCTCTACATCAGGGATAATGGTGGCATTGACACAGAAAAAGCATATCCATATGAAGGAATTGAACATTCTTGCCGTTTTAAAAAAAGCACCATTGGTGCTACGGACCAGGGTTTCATTGATATACCCAAGGGTGATGAAGAGAAATTGAAACAAGCTGTTGCTACTATTGGTCCCATATCAGTTGCTATCGATGCAGCACATGCAACATTCCAATTATATAAGGACGGCATATACGACGAGCCAGAGTGTGATGATCAAAACTTAGATCATGGTGTCTTAGTCGTTGGCTATGGCACTGACGCGAATAATCAAGATTACTGGCTGGTAAAGAACTCATGGGGTACTACATGGGGTGATCAGGGCTACATTAAGATGTCACGTAACAAGAAGAATCAATGTGGTATTGCTGGTGAAGCAAGTTATCCACTTGTTTAAGCTCATTTCAATTCCATGACTTTATTCCTTTCTTAATTTTTATGCTCTCATTTTTATAATTTTTTTTAATTACATTAGTTTGTGAATTTAAAGTGTAAATATATACTTTTTTGAAAAAAATTGGCATCACATCAAAATAAATCAGTTAAAATTATAATCTGAGCATTAAATTTGCATTTAGGATTTTTTCATTTACTACATATTTATGTATTTATATATAACGTTATCAACATATAAAATGTTCGTTTCAGCTAAAGAAACGTTTTTTTTCTCATTGTAATTTGCTAATGCTTTTAATATTTTAATAAAAACGCTAAATTGAGAAACTAGAGTAGTAGATTTTTTTCTCCTCGCTATGGCAAGGCTTTGGTAGTTAATCATTGCACTGCTTGAAAAAATATGAAATCTTTCCACACTTACATATATCTCAGCTTTTGATTAACCGATATCGAAACTGATATTTTTCGGGCACTCTGCTCGATGAGTACTTTAATTTGATAAATCATTTATTGCTGTAGCTATTCCAGATCCCCTTAACTTTTATCATTTTAATAAAACCTTTTCGTCTCATTCTATCGCAGTTTAGTTTTCTAAAAGTTTCACTTCCACCACGTGTGAACTGCACTCATGATTTGTTTTTTATTGGTTGCTATTATTAAAAATTAATTCATGAAATGGTAAAAACTTCAAATTTGAACTTTTTTCCTTGCTCGTCAAGCAAAAATTTCAAGTCCATATCACAAAAATCGTCCAATTCCCGGCTTTTGCATAAATTTTTGAATTCCTACCAGGCCCTTGGACTTGACTTGAAATTCCGGACTTGGGTGGGTCAATCCTGGTCACTTACTAGCACTGCTCCTACCCATTCCGTCATATCTTCAATCTCACGCAGATTTATCTTTGCAAATGAGCGATGATGTTACTATCATATGCATATCGTAGCAGTTATACATATTATTTGAAAATAGTGCATTCCGCTTTTATTCTTAGAAAATGTCATGATCTATAGTGTGCTTCTGTGGCATAGTCGCAAACCCATTCGCCTGTAATCTAAAAGCTCTGAGCTCGATCCCCAGTATGGCCAAACATTTTTATTTTTGTTGTTGTTGTTGTTTGCAGCTTTATCTTAAACTGAATAACGGTTTGAATTAATTATTTATTATCAGGTTTGAAATAATTAGATCCATATATTTTCCGTGTGCATAGAAACGGAAATAAAATTTATTCGAAAATATCAGTTCTTTCCCTTGGGTTTCGTTGCTGTTTTTTTTTTTATTTTTTATTGATCTGATTAATTATTTACATAAAAATTTACATTTACTTTCAGAAAGAACTTTTTTACAGCAAATTTATCACTTGGTAAATCATTTTATAGTTCAGATTTCATAATTTATTAATAGATTTTTGCGACAATAACTTTCGTCATCAAGAAAATTTATTTCAACAAAAGATTTTATTATAATCTGGCAGCTTTTGGTGGCATTACTAAAAAATAAATGGGCAGCACTCAGAAACCAAAGAATTGGCAGCATTTTCAGAACGAGAGAAATGTCAAATGTAGAAGGATTGGAACAATCATTAACACAAAAGCAATGGCATGGGTGAACGCAAACAACAACACAAGATATGCGTTGTAGAAATAGCGATAAGCAGCAAATCAATAACACCTCATAGAAAAAAATACAATCGAAAAAGTTTCGTTGCGCGTAGCAAATTTGAGGAACTTTATTTACGAAGTGAAATTACAAACTGTTGGACGTGTTTCAGACCAGAATACGAGAAATTTATTTGTTTCAAATAAAATATAAATTTGAAAAATAGTGACTTTCAATTATTTGAGTGACAATACAATTTATTGGAGAAATAAAAGCAACTAGGAAAAGATATCAACAAAACGGTAAGATATTCCAATGAGATCTAGATTTATTAATTTTGCGTTTAATTTAAATTTGAAATAAGTTATGACGACACAGCAAGTTTTATTGCGTCATGTGCAATGTAAATTCATATCTTAATTTACATTATTTATCTAATCTCTCTGCTTTTCGGTCTCTTTTGTATTCGGGCTCTAAACATTGCACTAATTCACTTTCTTTTGTTTCACTATAAAATTTTAAAAATCCACACAAAAATGTCTGATCGAAAAGACCATGAAATTGACCTAATGCCGTTATAATTGAATTTAGCAGAGCTGCTACCTTTTTAGTTAATGTTATTAGATTAACCCTTACCTAGCTTTTTTGGACCTATGTTACAGGATTTCCTCACGTACTTATGTGTAATTCAAACTCTTTGTTTGGTATAAGTTTACTTTAGGAGTCGATCTTCATTTTTATTATGAAACTCTTTATAAAGACTCAAACTCATAAGTTGGTAACCCCTAGATCGATTTGCAAAATATGGGTGTCATATGTAAGGTAATTTTATAAGCTATAATATATTAGTTTGAAGTGTGTGCCATAGTTTCATAGAGACATGACAATTTTCCTAAATTTCAGACCAACTTTTTTTAAAAACAGTAATTTTTTTTACAAAAAATATTAGTAACATTAATTTGTATTAATATATATACATATTTTGAAAGCTATTGTATGTCCTTTTAATTGATGTACTATATGCTGTAGATTTTTCTTACCTAACTCAATTTTTACCGGAAATTAAATCTCGATGAAAGATTCAAACAATTTGACCAAGGATTTAACAAAAAATAGTACAGTAACGCACTAATTGTGAACTCAATAAATATTTTTAAAAAGCGGCTGTGTAAAGAAATCTAAACATCGTAATTCTTTTCGAAATATGAAAAGTATTTTGTTTTTTTTAAACAGCTGCTCTTGTAAAATAATTTGTTTACTAAAAAAAGCAATAGTCACAGTGTTGTACTGTGAATTTCAGTGTTTTTCAGTTTTATATGTTAAATGTTTTATGTCTAACTTTAATTTAGATTCAAAAATTCTAAGTCGTTTTAAATGTATTAATGTAATAATTTTTTAAAATAAAAAAACCCCTGAAGAAGCCTGAATCCAACGGGCGAAACGTCGGGTGAAATGATTTAAAAAAATTATTTGTTTTTAATTCACCAACTTAAAGACCAAAAACAGCTAAAGAAAAGAGTTTTTTCACAAATTAACATTAATAAAAAAATATATTGGTCAAAATAAAATCTACAAAAGCTATAGGCGTTAAATAAAATAAATATCTACATTTTACAACTTATCTACAATTTTTAAAATCTCGATTGTTCTGAACCCATCAAAAATCAAATATATTTGGTATAATGAGGGAAACAACGGGTGTGCGATCTCCGTTGATAAATTTTTTGTGAATGCAGAATCTAAAATTATTGGCATTATTTGCTTTCTTTTTTTCATACAATTTTCTGTTTGTTGGTATAAATAATCAACAACTAGGGCAAAAAAGAGTTTATCTAAAGTGAAATACTTTTTGCTTACGTTAATTTTTTTTCTTCTGTTTTTGCTATAAGTTATACTCGTATGTTTATCATTATTTTTGTACATAGCCATATTTGTAGATTTTAATCTACGTTTTGTTGGTATATACATATACTTGTATAAAAACTACTGATAAACAGCTTAAATAAACAAATATATACTGGGTGACATTATTTTCATGTTAAAAATTTAATTTTACATACATTGTTACTTTCTTATATTCATTCACAAAAATGACAAAAACCTGCTAGTCTATTAATAAGAACATATTTAAATAATAAACGTAAAACCTTTAAACTTTGATGAATTAAGACTAACAATTTAAATGCTTGTCTGTTTTTTTAGTGTAGCACAAAACCAGAAACTGACTAATATAAAAGTTTCACTTTAAAAAAAAAAGTTGTTTATATATTTATCACATGATACCTAAAAACTCCCCTTTTTTTTAGCTTATTGAACAATAAATGTTATCGAACATTTTTTATTAATAACTTTTTCTAATAAATTCACATCTCCCTCGAGTATTTAATAATTTTTCACACAAATGCAAACTCCCCCAATTATAAGCTTTAACACGTTAACAAAATTCAGTCAGAGTCAAATTTCAAGTTTTATCACATGCATGAGAATAGAATGTTCGTCAAAAAAATATAAGCTTATTGAAACAGATTTCGGAAACGTTTAAAATTAGTAAATATTCCTTAAGAACAAAATTGCGGTTTACTACCAGCTGTTCAAAATTTAAATTTTGGTCAAAAAATGACATATTAAGGACTGTCCCAGAAAAATTTGTCACTTTTAATTTCAGTTATAAAAAAATACCCAATAAACTTTTTGGTCTTTTTTCTTTTTATTAATAATGGCTTGTAAGTTTTTTGCAGTCTTACCACTCTTTCGAAGATCTCTTTTCATTAGAGCCCAATATCTCTCAATTGGGCGAAGCTCTGGGCAGTTGAGCGGATTTGTTATTTTTGGTACGAAATTGATCTTTTTACTTTGATACCATTCCATCGTAGCTTTAGAGTAATGAGAGGTTGCTAAATCGGGCCAGAACATCACCGTACCCTCGTGTGCACGAATAAATGGTAGAAGACGTTTTTCGATGCACTCGTCTATATAAACGTTTGAATTGATTATGCCATGCGTAACAAAGAAGCTGCTTCTGAGGCCACAGGTGCATATGGCCTGCCAAACCATATATTGCTTCAAATTTTTTTTTTTCTTTGATTTTACTAACGTAAGACGTAAGTTTCGTCGTCCATAACGCAGCAATCAAATTTAGTCAGGTACCTTACATGCAATTTTCGGGATCGCATCTGAGCAACCAACTGCTTTTCATCAGAACGGTCTGGTACTTTTTGAACTTTATATGTCTTCAGCTTATTTTTTCCTTATCCTTTGCACAGTCGATTTGATGTACCTGTTCTAACCGCTATATCTCGCACTGAGGTGTTGGGATTCTGCTTAAAAAGACGCTTCACTTTCGCCACTTTCCTTGAGTTTGAAAATTCTGATTTTCTGCCTTTTTTTCGTGAAACAGGTAGACCCTTCTTGTAATTAGAAATAACCCTAATAACAGTTCTACCTGATGCACCAACTTTTTTTTTGCTATAGCTGAATATTTTAATTCTGGATTTTGCAGGTATGTGTAAAAAATGAGTTCGCGGACTTTTTGCTGCTTGCTCGACCAAATGTTATGCATCATATTAAACTTTTTATTTTATATTGCGTCTTTTTAGACCTATAAGATTATCAGGTATACTGTAATCAAACAAAATAAAAGTGACAACTTTTTCTGGGACAGTCCTTATTTCATTGTTTTTTAAATTATATTCCATCTTTCCTATTGTTAAGCTGCACAAAATTAATTATAGAATTGAATTTCGTTCTTTGACTCGAAGCAGCTTATATCTCTCTTATGGATTTTGGGTCATTGAATATGAATGTTTGTTTTAATTTATTTTTGTGTCATTTATTTAAATGTTAATTTCCCTGTTTTTTGCATTATGCATGAAAAAAAAAGCATTTATTCGGTAATTTTTTATTTTGACAACAAAATTTTAAAAATAAAATTAGTTTCTTGACTTCAAACGCTTGCAGCAGCAATCCTCAATGTAGACGTATGTACATATATGTATATTAATTAATTAAATTTTACTTCAATATATATGTAAGTATTTGTACACATATGTAATTATTGTATATTTTATTAAAAAGTAAAGCTTTCAGTAAGCTTTTTTTTATTAAATTTCCTACATACGTACGTGCTAAACGTGATTTTAAAATACTTATTATAGGTAAATAAATATAGCGCTGTATTATTATTTTGCTTTTAATGTACCTTTTATCTGATTTTAGCATATACTATATGTTTGACTTTATAATTTTTACTTATTTCTGCTTTTTTTTATAATTGCAGATTTTTAACACAGCAAAATGCGTTCAGTATTATTAGTTTTGGGATTTATTGCTGCTGCCAGCGCAATTTCATTCTCTGAAGTCATTAAAGAAGAATGGCAAGCATTTAAGGTTTGTTTAAATTACATATTTAACTTAAGTTTAAACTTAATATCGGTTAATTCAATTTGTATAAACATTAGTCATACCAGAACATTGAAATTCAAAAGACAATGAATTATAGGTAGCTTAACAGCTGTTATTAAAACTTGTTTTGTTTACTGTCCATTGTTGTTCTAGTAGGTTTTTTTTTGTTTTTTATTATTTCTTGTCGGTAAAGACATTTAACATACATAAGTTTATATTGAACATCACAGCCAACATTTGGAAGATTGTTGAATCTCCTCTTTCTAACTCATCTTAGCATTTTAGTATTTCATATACATATTACTTTTTATTTGTTATTTACATTGACTACTCTTCTATTTTAATATAAAATATAAAAAATGGATAAAACGAATCGGTGCATAAAATTAAAAAACGATTTCTAGTTCAACAACGTAATAATAAACAATTTTATTTCGCTTTGAAGAAATATTTCTTGACACTCTTCTTTACGATTCATACGCAAATTACTTGGCGAGTCACTACCCCAGACGAAACGCAATCGAAACCATCATTTCGGCGATTAAAATATGACTCTTTCGCGAGAAATTAAATAAAATTGTTGTATATTTAAATAATGTGAAAATGGCATTTATGCTAAATAAAGTTGAAATTGATTGATTGATTGAATATGTTTGCTGGGATGTTTTTGTTTTGCACTTGACAAAAGCTATGAATCATCAAAAGACAAAGCATAGTGTTTATACCTTTTAAAGAAAGTTAACTCAAGAAAGTCTGCACGATTTAAAAGCAAAAAGTGTAGCATGCTACGATCTAGTAAGGCTTCTACTCTATTTTTTTTATAAATTGAATGCTTTCAATAATTTAAAAGACAATTTACTACCTACTCTACACACAAAAAAATAAATTTACTTCGCACTGTGTAGTTTTTTAAGGGAAAGTATTTCATTATCAAAAAGAACGTCTAATTTTCAAGTTTCAATAGATGACAATTTTATTTTTTTCATCTCTAGAAGTAAACTAAAAAGCAACTTAAAGTGTTGCATAAATAAAATGGAGCTTTATTTTATCTATGAAGTGTCCAGTACTAGGGTCTATATTATTGGCTTCCTTCTTATCTTTGTTTATATTTAAAAAATGCGTCTTATATTTCATTTCGAAAAAAAATTCGTCATCAGTGCATCAACAGCATGATTTACTTTAAATGTTGCGCTATTTATTTTCATTTGTACTCAAATGGCAATCAAGTTAAAAAAAAAAAAAAATAATTAATTTGCATTTTATAAACCGATTCAGAGAATTTGTTATTGTGTACATTATCCAGGAAATATTTATATTTCTGTTTAAGTTTGATGTCGAATTTCATTGAGCCGTAGCTTCCTTTTCTGATTATTTAGTGCCAAATTATTTGTTTTTAGTTACGTGCAATTTAATATTGCTGATAAGCAGCGCATCTTGTGGTTTTTTAATTGTACATAGAAAAAAATTGTTCAATAACAAAATAAGCAAGAAGTTTGCTTGAAATATTTGCTTATTAATATATAGCCTTTTTTTGGCGAAAATAATGGCATAAAATTCATAGAAAACATTAAAGTTGATCTACGTATTTAAACTTATCTCTTTTCCATATGACAGCGTACAAAACAATAGCAGCAAATTAATATATTTCTTATTTGTTCCTAAATTTATTACGACATCCACACATCCGTGTGGCAGACATGAAATTTATATAATAAAAGAGGATTCTGAAGACCTTTCCAGTTGAAATTTTAATACTTAAAAAGTTGTTCCCTTGTTCGGAAGTGTTGCGCAAAAACTTCTTCACTTTAAGATCCCAAAATGGATATAAATTATTCAATCTGGTAATTAGGTCAATCATTCAATGACTTGAATGCCATTGTGTCATAGGTATTTTCAACTAGAAAAATATTCCGGAACTTGCTCGTCTTTAATTTTTTCGAATTTATGCACTAGTGTGCTCTAAATGTGAATTGAAATTTCAATATCTGTTCTACTATGGATCTTATCTATATTCAACGAAGGGTAAAAAATAAATGCATTTAGATAATTTGAATTTTATGCTTTTGGCGAAATCTTTTCCTGTTGATTTTGAATCGATGAGTCTCGATCGCGACATGTTATTTTTAAGGTTTTTCTTTAATTAAGCGTGAGATAACTCTCAATCATAAATGTTTTTTATCTACATATTTCCCAAATCTCATTTGATGATTCAACCAAATTTCACACTAAAACAGATTTCTTTTAAAAGTGATAATTTTCTGTTGTCAGTATTTTTTTTTTTCATATAAAAAACTTATGCTACTCACATTTGAGATTTGTAATTATTTATTGTGACGCTAATAAATTGTGAAATTAATGAATGTATTGGCTGCATTCGGTTTGTTTTTGCGTTGTTAGCAATGGGTCACTTGTTTTTGTAATTATTATCAATTCGACGACTTTGTTTTATCAGTGTCAATACTCTTTCTATAGCACTATGTCTGTGAATCTCTTACAAAAGCAAAATTTACTAACACAAACTTAATCCCTTTACTAAAACACGCATCAACGCTCTCTTATCATGCCTTGAACTTTTCAAAAGCTTTTATTATAATGTTTTCTTCAGTAAAAAAAAAATAGACTTTGCAATCTTCTTATCTATTGTATTATTCGGTTTAATTTCACGCCAATTGTTTTGTTATTGTTTTGACCAATAAGTATTTTAATTATCAAATTGGGTTAGTGTTTATTTTTTCCTTAGTCATACGTTCAGTGCAAACAAGTTTAGTTTGTTATACTGAAATAGATGTTAAAGCATAGTTTTAGGCTTTTGTGATTTGTATGGGATAAACAAATTTTGAATTTTTGTGAGCTTTCATATTGAGGAAAGACTTATTTAATTCTTGTTATGAAGCATCGCAAGCGAGGTTTTTTGTTAATATTCAAGAAAAAATTAGTGGTTTCAAAACTTGAAGTTTTTGACTTTGTCTGAATTGTGAATTTATTTTTCGCGTTAGCACCAGGTTAAAGTTATTACATAGGTTTTCTTTAATTAATACAGTAGAAAAATAGGCGTCTTTAACTCCCCTACAACTTTCACCTAAATATATTTTTCCACTTATGGCTTACTGTCCAAGTTATTGAGCGAAATTTTTCTCTGTCTATCAGCCATACTTAAATATTCAATTGCAAAACAATTAAGCGGGAGGAAATGACTATGAAAAATGCAATCCTACCTCCCGGTAGGATTATCATTCAATTAAATTATTTTCCATATTGCTATACATATTTTGAAAATCTATTACGAGTTTTCCACATTAAGATTTTTTATAGTCCAAGAGCCGGCTGTAGAAAAGTCGAGTGTATAAGATTACAGAATGGGATGCTTGCCAAATGATAGAGCTCTACGAGCCTAAATAGAATATCTAGGGTTGCCTTGCCAAAGCCTGTCCCGATGGCCGAAAATGCTCGAATTTTAGCCAATTTTATTGTTCTAATTAAAACTGTAGTACATAACAGCTCGAAATGAATGCCAAATGATAGAACTCGAAGAGGCCTAATTATAATACCTGGAATTGCATTGTTGAATCCTGTCCTAAACATGGGTTTTCACCGGTTTTTTAGGTCAATTTTCATTAATGAAGATAACAGCTTGAAATTTGTGCCAAATGATAGATATCGAAGAGCCTTAATAGAATATATAGGGTTGCCTTGTAGAATCCTGTCCCAAACATGAGTTGCCACTCATTTAAGAAAAGTTGACCCCAAAAACGGGTGTCAAATAATGTTTAGGACATGATTCGACAAGGCAACCCTATATATTCTATTTAGGCTCTTCGATATCTATCATTTGGCATGAATTTTAAGCTGCTATCTTCATTAATAAAAATTGACCCAAAAAACCGGTGAAAACCCATGTTTGGGACAGGATTTAAGAATACAATCCCAGGTACTATATTTAGGCCTCTTCGAGTTCTATCATTTGGCATACATTTCAAGCTGTTATGTACTACAGTTTTAATTAGAACAACAAAATTGGCTAAAATTCGGGCATTTTCGGCCATAGGGACAGGCTTTGGCAAGGCAACCCTAGATATTCTATTTAGGCTCATTGAGCTCTATCATTTGGCATACATCTCATCCTGTAATCTTATACACTCGACTTTTCTACAGCCGGCTCTCAGTCTATTAGTATTTGACTTCCGATGGCTATAAGTACAGTGGAACCTTTTTAAGTCGAACCTCGATAAATCGAAAACTTCCCAAACTCGAAAAAATGCTTTGTTCCCTTCAAGCCCCAAAACCTCCATTGCTCCTACTGCAATACACACCAATTGACGCCAAAAAAATGAATGGAATAAAGTGGTTTCTTAAAAAGGAATATGTTTTGAGGACTTCGTTACGTGCAAAGTTATCACTGCTGGAACATTATCTGACGACGAAATTACCGATTCAGTTACTCAGAAAACCGAAACTAATGATTTAGATGACATAGAAAACAAGAATACAATAGGCGCACCTAGGGTCTCCATCAAAGAGGCGAGAATAGCTTAGAATACTTTAAAGCGGTCCTCACACGATCAGTATTACTGACAGTATTTTGCATACTGACAGTATTACTGAGCGTATGGGGTGAGTACTGATGTACTGTCAGTATAGAAAAACGATACTGATGACTGATGGAAAAATCGGATATTACTGACGAAGTTTTTAAATACTGACAGTAATACTGATGGTGTGAGGGAATACTGACAGTTCATCAGTAATATTTGCACAGCGATGGAAGGTGAAACCAATTAAGTGCTTTTATTGCCCAATATAAAAGCTTAAAATGCTTATGGGATGTGCGTTCCAAGGACTATTCAAATAGGGACAACAAAAACCCGCATACAATGACCTTTTAGTGGTCTATAAAGTAACAAATCCGGACGCTGGTATAGAAAAACTGATTACTGACAACAAAGAATACTGACCGTGTGAGGGGTACACTGACAGTAATGTAAATACTGTCAGTAATGTAAATACTGTCAGTAATTATACTGTCAGTAATGTAAATGCTGTCAGTAATGTAAATACTGTCAGTAATTATACTGTCAGTAATATTGATCGAGTGAGGGCTGCTTTAGAAATTTTATAGAACAAGGCAGCAACTCGGAAGAAAAAGAATTTTCTGCTATTTTTATCTTAGATAATGCTATAAATCGGGAACATACGAATTGTTTTGTACAAAAAAAAATAACTGACTTTTTAATAAATGTAAATGTTGATTTTTTATAGAAAATACATAATGCTACGTATCATTCAACTTGCAAATAAAAATTTTTAATATCTCTAGAACTAGGATTTTTATTTATTTCACCTCTCTAACTCAAAATTAGTTGGAACCTCTTGACAAAATTCGAATGAGTCGAAGTCCTCCATAAGTCGAAAACTCTATAACTCGAATTTTTTGGCGTCTCCCTTCAAGTTCGACTTACAGAGGTTCGTACTGTATGTGCAAAAAAAACCTTCCCTCAACTTTTAATTACTCTTTTATAATTTTATCCAGGAGCCCCACTATAACTCCAATAACTTGATGGGAGCATTTAAATTAACCCTCTGCCCTCTAAAGTTGTGTTATTTATAATCCACATTTTAAAAAAGTTTTGTTGTATTTTCTATGCATATAAATATTTTGCTTATTCCTTTTATTACTTAGTTACCGCAGGCACTCCCTTGTGGAAACATACCTGTTCAAACATACCAGGTCATGCAGGCGTAAACTCGTGTGCATTTCCCAGCCGCTATTTGTTTTCTATTTACTGCACTACCGTTTATTCAAACACTTCGTGCACAGTTAAATATTTGAAATAAATGAGATTTTATCGCACTTCACTTGAAATATTGTATTTAAACTTGAAAGCTAACTGAATTTCACAAAAACCGATCTCTACGTTTAAATTTGAAAAATTACAACGTGTAGGGATGTTAGTAAGTTATCGATATTTTTAAGGCCTATATGAAACAGTGATACAACTGTTTCGAAACAGTTTCTAACACATTAGTTAAAATGTTAGCTAACGCGCGTTGAAAAAACGCTAGTGTGGTCCTAGTCTTATTCCAGCAAATATATTTTTTTCCTAAAAGCTCATAAGCAAACAGTTTTTTCCCAATCTTTTAACTTAAATATTCGCGTGCGTTTGTTTGTTGAAAGTAGCTAAGCAATTTGTGTTTGTTTTAAGGATAACGTGTGCATTAAAACTCAAACTTATACAAGGTGATCCGGTTCTGAGCAGTCATATTCTAAGGTTCGATTTCTTGTTTAATTGTGAGTAAAAAATATGTACGGGAGGGGAGAGGTCCATCTTGAACACCCTCTGAGTTGCAGGGTGCTAAAGAAAGCTTCTTTAGAGTAGTACATATAAACAAAGATCAACTGCTATCTTTCTAGGCAAGAGCAATAGCTAGAGTAGTAAAATGAGTGAGTTTTATTAGGTAATTAGCTCATATATTTTTCTGTTGTACCATTATTGTTAGCCGTGTTTTTAGTTGAGAATTATCGCCTTCTTTTACCATAGAACTTTTTTAATCACAGTGAACCATGATACCGAGTCTTAGAGTATAGCTGCTCAAAATCGTACCACCCTGTTTATCACTTTAACAAAAACAATCAAAAAATCCACTTAACACGCACAGTGTAATACTTATCACATCGAAGGTATAATGTGCCATTTTAACGAAAACAATCAAAAAAGTCACTTGAACAAAGCTTTTTAAGATATTCTCGCGCATAAAGGTAATTTCTGACGGTCGTCTGGAATTAGATAATAATAAAATTTGTGCGCTGGTAATGTAAATTTTTTAAAAGAGTGATTGCGTTCCTAACTCACCCTTTTTTAAAAAGCTTAAAGGTAAGCTAAATTTTTCTTCTGTCTCAATAAAGCTTTAAATTAATATTCACAAGATATTGTTTTTACTAAGTGCGTATATAAGAAGTGGATTCTTGGAAGTTTTACATAGACTTAAAAAAAAAATTTAGTCAGAAGATGAAACGTATAGGTATAACAGATTACAGAAATTATTAACAAAGATCAACATAAATATTTTTGAAGGATCAATTTTCAATCAAATTCGCATAAGAGGATATCTCGAAAACTAGACATACCAAAGCAAATCGGAGGCCAAATTCGTCATCGTGCACGGTCGTTAGTGAGTGCCTTCAGTTCAGCTCATCAAAATTCCTTTTTTTATATCAAGCAGCAGTTTATAATCATTTATAAGAACTTGATTGAAATTGAAAATTCATTCAAAAGTCCCTGTGTCTTATTCGCCAAGTTGCTAGCTATGTACGAAAAAACGACCAAGTCGCTAAGTTTCCTACTCGTTGCTTATACGAGTACTCGTTTGTTGTTTTTTCTACTTTTTTAATTTCAACGCCTTGCGTTTTAAACAACGGTTTTTCCGGGATACAGCTTTTCTTTTCATTTCAAAATGCACAATAGGCGAAATACAAATTTGCAGGGTAGCCCTGGCATTTAAGCAACTTGCAATGTATGCTTAGAAACTATAATTTTACTTGTTAAGTTTGTGATTTTGTTTTTGTTTCCCATAAAGTTATCCTTGCCAGCTAAAGAAAACAAGCAGAGGGTGGCGGATGAAACGCAGTTAATGTTGAATTGAATATATAGTCTATTTAGAAAAAGGTCAATTCTACATTTACATGTTTTCGAGTTACATATAAGGCTTTGTATGGACTTTAACAGTTAATAATTAAGATCTTATATTACTCAAAAGATTGGTTTTGATAACATTGAGTTTTTAAAGATAAAATGTGTATTAAAAGTTCGAAAACATGAACGATATATGTATACATAGACGATATATGCTACACTCTAAATGTTCAAGAAATTTTTTCATGAAAAATACTTAAATTTATAACTTGAAGGGTTGCTGAAGATTTTAGAGAAATATTGGAGATCATCATGTTGTAGATCATATATCGTTGAATATAATTTATTTCAGTTATTATATGTATTATATTGACTTTATAACTAGCGAAATAATTAAAAATGCCCACTCAAAAAAATATGCTCATTGAAACCAAAGTAAAACAGTATATGCGATATTTTTTGTTGACGAGTGCCACAACCATGAGGTCGCAAATTAAAGCAGTATTACCCACTTTCGTTAATTCAACTATGTAGAACCCGCGCGCTTTGGTCTTTTAGTGCTGCTGGTGCTATTCCTAAAGCGAGAGTGCACTAAAGTGGTTGCTGCGCTCTTTCGCGCTCAATTTTTTTTTGTCGCTCAATTTAATGGGAATATTTTGGCTCCCTTAACACAACAACAATACCAAAACATATATTAACAGTTCAGTAAAAGCGTAAAAGATACGCGATGAAAATAAAACAAAAAAATCGAAAAAGACAACTCTTGATAAATTTGTACCGGAAAAACAAAACTAAACAAAAATTAAGTGAAGTGAGTAACTACACCAAAAAGAGACGGAATAAAATCCAAACACATAAAATTTTTTATTATCGTGTGAGCGTAAAACTAATTTCATTTCATTAGCATTCGCACAGTAGTAACTGACAGAAGACGGCTGTGGCAATACGACAACGCCGCAAATGACGGATAACAAAAAAAATTGGAGAATTCGGTGACGAAAACTGAGTGCAGAACCCGCCGCGTACAAACGTAATACACCAACATAAGATTAAAGGAATAACATTGAAAAACGTGTATGCTGGTTTGAGGACAGGAGGAGCATTGAAGGAATTGGAGCTCGTAGAAATAGCAACAAATCAAGAGATTATTTTTAAAACAAATTTAATTAATTAATTAAATAAACAAAAAGTTTGATAAGCTACTGCAGTGTTGCAGTCAACAACAACGAAATGCCTTCTAAAAACGATTTAAATATAGTTTCTGATGTTATAATTCCATGTGTTGTTATAGTGTCACTTTTAGTAATAAATGTCTTCGTTTTTATCTATATTATGAAGCATCGTAAGCGCATGGTACATGATGATGAGGAATTCTCGTTAGCGGCAGGAGCATCATCATCAAATGCCATTGAAATGCAGCAAATTTTACCTTAGGCTGCAAATGGATGTTGGTGGAAAGCAGCACGCACAACAAAAATATAAAAATAGAAAATTCCATACCAACAACAACAACAACAACTTAACTGAATATTATGAAAAACCAGACAGGGAACTACAAGTACATACTATATATATTCGTACGTAAGCTACAACTAAACTAAATACTATACATGAAAAAGAACAACTATCGTAAATTAAAAATTATGAATATTGCTAACTTTTTAAATGTAACTAATTAAGTTTAAGGCGCTTATAATCTTTATTTTGATATATACAATTGTTAAGATTTATTATCAGAAACAAAAATATCGATTGTACTATAATAAATGTCATGATAAAACATAAGTGTTTATAATAATTCTCAATTTTTAAGTTTATGAAAAGATTTTTGTACGAAAAAGACCTAATAAATTTGGAGCAAAAACATATACATTGAAAAATCAATATTTTTAAATCAGTTTATTGTTCTTGTATATTCACATGTTATTATGTGATTGTCAAATTTTGCTCTCTTTCTTTTTACTCATTTGCCGCATGAGAGTAAAACAAGTAATCGAAAAGCATTGTTCTTTTTAAGGTATAGATTACGAAAATATTCCTTGAGTGCTTGAGAGGTTTATGTTTTTCCTAAAATTTTAATTTCATGTTTTGTAAAAACGTATAATTTTTTATTTAATGTAATATATGTATCATTTTTTGGAAGTAGTGCAAATGTAAAGCTTAAGAATTACCTTATTGCTCTTTAAAAAAATTCACTTTGAGATTTCTCCTTGCCAAAATCATTTAAATTTTTTCACAAAATTATTTATCTGATTGAAGATTACTTCAAATTACCGTCATTTTTGATTTTTAATTATTGTGATAAAAATTATACGTGGTTGTTGAGTTATTGTTTGGATTAATACTCGTCATTTCGTATTTATATACATATATCTTGATCAATAATATTTTACAAATTTTATTAATTGAAGCAATCTACTATACAACAATAACACTTTTAGTGCTATGGCTTATTCTTTTAATTAGTGATAGTATGAAAGGCAAAAAAATGGCTGATGGTTAGGTTTTTTGACCACTAAGCGAGCGTCGTAGAAAGTGGGATAGGTTCTAAATTGGAACAGCCAAGTTTTTCTATGTTAGGTTTGTAGGAGGGAGATTCGACATTATTGTCATGATTATGTACTTAGTGCTTGTTTTAATAAAACTGGCAGATGCACAGAAATGGAAAAAATTAAATGCTTTTAGCGCTAAAATTTCTTTTTTTACCTCAATGAATTTTCGACAAGATGCGTCCAATTTCTAAGCTGCTCCCCTTACTTAGAAATTGTAATTTTTTAGTAAAACATCAATTTTTTTAGTCGACATTTGTAGAGCTTTTTTATAAAAATTTAATCTAAAAACACATTACAATAAATTTCCAAAGGTTTTTTTTTCAAATAAAAATCTCTAAACATTTGAAACACCAACTTGATGTTTTGATTACATTCCAGTGTAAAAAAACAAAACATGAAATTTCTAATAAAAAAAAATCTACAAAATCAACAAAAATTTACGTCTCGCCGCCTAAAAAAATTAAAATTTTTAAAGTTCAATTTTACAATTCCTATCCTAAGAACAATCTTCTAACTAAAGGGGACCATCTCACAACTTAAAAATGCATGACATGTTGCTATTTAAAGTCTCAGCTATATAAATAAATACTTTCAACAGTAAGAAAAATTTCAATATTTGATTTTTTGTATTTACATTTAAGTTAGGTATAGCAATAATTACCCTCTAATGTTGTTTTTGTAATGGATACACTATATTGTAAAATATTTGTTCATATGTTTACGACAAAAATCTTTTTGTTTACATTTTAAACTTTTGGAGAATAGAGATACAGTAGGGTACTGTTGGCAACAAAATTTTTGCAACGTCAACAGAATATTTGTCGACTCCCTAAATTTATTGATATGTATATTCGTTATATGTAGAAGTTACGTAAAGCTCATTACAAAATCAACAATCAGTTCGCTCTGTTAAACGATTACACTGAGCTACAAAAAGGTGCTTTTATTTGTCATTCATATAAATCATATATTTAACTTAGAAATGTACACAAAAATCTACTTTGGGAGTTGGTAACATCAGTTTGGGTAAAAAACTCGAAGATTTTGCGAAAAAAAGGACAAGTATTCCATCATACAAAATAAAAGCTGAAGGAGCAAGTGACTTGAAAATAAAATCTCACAAACAAAAAGCATGCAACGATTGCGAACCAAAGTGTTTCTCTCGAGGAACGGAAAGAGCTGAACGAGCCGGCGCGTTAAATACTAAATTACAGAAACAAAAAGCATGCTGCGTTAACGAACCGAAATTGATAAACTTAAGTAAGTGTGTTGAAGACAAACCTCCACAAACAAAAAGCGCGTGGCGATTGCAAACCGAAATGATAAAACTCGAATAATGTAAAAAGCTCGGGAAGAACTGCATATTTTTTGTTATTGTTGTAAGAGCTGAACAAGCTGTACATCCTTGCTCTAACTAATGTGGAGTCAGTCAACATTTTTTAGGCCAATGTTATTGGTTCATTAAAATAAATAAATAAAAAACCTAATATTTCTTCAAAAGCGATTTTAAAATCTTTGCAAGGAACACACAGAATTTGTGACACAGTGTTATAAATTGTCATTTTAAATACAGGGAAGTAGTGTACTGGTGGTAGTTCTTTAATGATTTTTTAATTTTGAAATTAGCCACAAAGTTGAAAGATTTCAAGTGATTCGACATAAAAAATATACATATTTGTTTTTACACTTACGTATGCATATGAGAATATTCGTTGTGAATTTTGTTTGATTTAAAAATTTCTACTTGACTGCAAATCTATAAACTCAGTAAAAGAAACTAAGTTGCTTATATGAGTTTCAGTCACTGCTACATGGTATCATCAATAAACTTTGTTAGCCAACGTTTGACAATTTACAAGCATACTATATTTTACTTTTTGCATTGACCAGTTAAGAATCATAGCAAAATATAAAAATAGTGTGCCAAAATTCTAAATGTTCCCCCATTATATGCAGTTGCTTTTGTAACTCTTTTGATATTACACATTTCATGACGAGCGCCATGACGCTCTAACGAATTATTGACGAATCTAATATTAAATTATGATCTGTTTCAAAAATGTAAACAAAGAAATTTATTTTATTTAAAGTTGATGAATTCAAAAAATGTTTTACAATGAATTCATAAAAATTCAATTTGGATTCAATAAAATTAATAAATTAATTCACTAATATTAATTTTTTTTTTATTTACAATCAGCTCTGTTCTAAATAATTATTACTGGGAAAATTGTTTTCCGAAACACGTGCTTCCGGATTCTTTTCATAAGATACATGAAACACGATGCAGTTCAAAAATAAACATATATAGTAGAGACTACGATTTTTTCGCATATAATTATTGGTCGGAATAAATGTTTTATGTACATATCATTAATACCAGTATAAATTGTTTACCGGAACAATTTTTTTTTTTTTTTTTTGGAATTTCTGTCATTTCATTAAATCAAAAATTTTCTCCAATTACTAAATTACCGATAGTAGTAAATTCATTTAATAATTTTAACTTATTTCAAAATCAAATTAACCATATTCTCGTTCAAAGGTAATTTTATAAGATATAACCCACATTTATTTTCCCATAAAAATAGTTTTACGTTCTTTTTAATTACCCTTAGCATTCCTCAAATGACTGACTATAGCTCAGAAACTTTTTACGGTGTTTTTATACCATGCATAATATTTGTACTGATGTGTATAATCACCAATTTACTGATCATCCATATTAAAAATAAATTAGCTGCTCAGTATGTAGCTATGCTTTCACATTGACGTATAGTCTAAAATTACGTTTGAAATATGCGCTTTTGTGTAAAACCCTACGAGTATTTTTCAATAAAGAGTATAAAGTTATAAACAAACCTTCTCCTCTGATTTTTGTGTATTTGCAATAACTCATTAGGAGGTCCTGCGATCTGGTAAGGTATAAAAGATATAGAAGAGTCAATATACTAATGAAGAGTTTTTTTTCAAAACTGGTTTATAAGCAACCTAGCTTTCTCCTTTGAAATATTCTAAAAGTTAGTGTACCGAATAGATTTTATCAGTTGAGACTCATTGAAATTATAGCTTATTGAATTTTACGCCGGACTTATGTTAAGAAAAGGACACCCAAAGACATGTGTTCAATGTATTTATCGATAAGTCTCGTACATTTTTACTCAATATAAGAGATAAGAGTACTTTGCAAGTTTTTTTGCTAATCCAAAAAAAAAAAAGAAACAAATGCATTGTTGTTTTTATTTTCTGTGAATAGATAAGGAATACACTATCAGTTCATTATGTGTATTGTTAAACTTTTTATTCAATAAGTTCTAGTCAATAAAAATTTGATGTAGCTTAGTAGAGTGAACATTATTTTCTATTTAATTTTTTTTCTTTTAGTCTCAAGTTCAGATATATACTCGTACATAAAATGTCAGGTCAAAATTCGAATGTAAAAAAAAAAAAAATTTGCTTTATAAAAACAAAAAAAGTATAAAAATTTTATAAAAATTTTATAAAAATTCATATTTAGAGAACCAGAACTCGGCCCAATTTGAAATAAATTGCAAAATGATTGCTAGGATTTTATTTTCTCTCTTAAAAAAAATCAAAAAAATTAAGCATACCCAAAGAAGAAAATTTTCGATTTTAAGTTTTAAATTGCAAAATTTTTGCTTATAACTTAAGAGAAGAAAATTTTTAATACGATTATATGAAAAAAGACGTCAAATGCTAACTTCTTAACGGTTTTTCTACATGAGGCGTACATTTTGAAATACAAGCATCCGAAAATCCATGTATTTTTAAAACTTGTAATTTTCAAAAAATCGTATTATCGAAAATAAGCCTGGAAAAACTTTTTTCAAAAACATGTATCGAATATTTTTTTAAAGGTACCGGAAAAAAATTGTTTTTGAGAAATCTAAATTTTCAATGTAAAACGAGATAGAATGACCCATATAGAGTATCAGCCAAAAACTTGATTGCATTTTTCGAAACTACCTTAGTTGGACAAAATAAGGACTGTCCCAGAAAAAACTTGCACTTTTATTTTTTAAGATTATACTCTACCTGATAATCTTATAGGTCTAAAAAGACAAAATATTTATTCCATATAAAGTGACGTTTGATATGATGTATAACACTTGAAGATAGCACTTCTAACGACAAAGATGTCTAGCAAGCAAGAAAAAGTCCGCGAACTGATTTTGTCCACATACCTGCAAAATCCAGGGTTGAAATATTTAGCTATAGCAAAAATAGTTGGTGCATCAGAAAGAACTGTCAAAACGGTTATTTCTAATTATAAGAAGGGTCTACCTGCTTCACGAAAAAAGGGTACAGGCAGAAAACCAGAATTTTCTAACCCAAAGGTAGCGGCGAAGGTGAAGCGCCTTTTTAAGCAGAATCCCAACACCTCAGTGCGAGATATGGCGGATAGAGCAGGTACATCAAAATCTACTGTGCAAAGGATAAAGGAAAAAAGTAAGCTGAAGACATATAGAGTTCAAAAAGTACCAGACCGTTCTGATGAAAAGCAGTTGATGGCTCAGATACGAGCCCGAAAATTGTATGAAAGGTAACTGACTAAATTTGATTACTGCGTTACGAACGACGGAAGTTACGTCAAAGCAGATTTTAAGCCGCTATCTGGGCACAAATATTATACATCACCGAAGAAGAGGCATATGCCTAGTAAAATTAAAGAAAAAAAAATTTCGAAATTTTCGAAGCAATATATGGTTTGGCAGGTCATATGTACCTGTGGCCTCAGAAGAACCTTCTTTGTTACGCAAGGCACAATCAATTCAAAAGTTTATATAGACGAGTGCCTCGAAAAAGGTGTTCTACCATTTATTCGTGCGCATGAAGGTACAGTGATTCTCTGGCCCGATTTAGCAACCTCTCATTACTCTAAAGCTTCGACGGAATGGTATCAAAGTAAAAAGATCAATTTTGTACCAAAAATTGCAAATCCGCCCAACTGCCCAGAGCTTCTCCCAATTCGGAGATATCGGGCTCTAATGAAAAGAAATCTTCGAAGGAGTGGTAAGACTACAAAAAACTTGCAATACTTTAAACATTAGTGAAAAAGATCGTTCCGTACTGTCGATAAAACACCTGTACAAAATGTAATAAAGGGCCTTAAGAACAACGTAAAAATTTTTATGAAAAAAAAAAAATTTTTAATTATGTTTTTAGTTATTTATATTCTTAACACTTTATTATTAATAAAAAAAGAAAAAAGACCAAAAAAATTGCTGGGTTTTTTTTTTATAACTAAAAAACAAAGTGCAAGTTTTTTCTGGGACAGTCCTTACATAGCTTTCTGATAGAATTTTTATATTCGCTTAAACTTGGAATATCAATATCAAAAAATTATTCCATTTGTATAGGAGATAGCGAATTTTGGGTCTATCTGAACTGTACAGAGTATCAGTCAAAAACCACTTAACATTTTGTGTACATACAGACTAAATACCCGACAGGATTTTATAATTCTCTTGAGAAGAGATTTAATTTTTCTTTTTTTTTATTGCATTTAATTATCACTAGTAGTCGTGAAGGCTATAATCGATTTACTGTCTGTTTGCAAATTAATAAAACAAACATTTTACAACAATATTCGCTCGCTCTTTCTTCTAATTCTAATGTGTGACTACATCACATATTAATTAAGTTAATACACACAGTAAATTAAATTCAAATATGTATAAAAACGTGACAGCATTTAATAAATGTATGCAGTAATATTTCTAATATATCATCTTAATTTCAAAGTAATTAATGCGATCAGCGCGCGTCTTTGAACTCTTCGTATTGTATCGTATCTCTTAGTTCGCTATACCTAAGAATCTCATCACTTTCTTCTTCATTTGTTTCGAAAATGCTCTCACAGATGTTTCTCTCATGGCTGACGGCTGTCTAATACGTAACACAACTTTGATAAAAAAGAAAAAATATCTTTCAACAGTTGTTAAAAAAAGAAAGAAAAATATCATTCAGCAGTTGACAATGAATGTGAGACAGTGGCGCTAAAAAACCAAGAATCTAGACACTTTACATTTTCAGACCATTACACTATTTAAATGTCATGAAAGATGTTATCCAACATACTTTGTGCAAGAAATACTTATCAATTTTTAGAGATTTTACCTCTACATTTTGATTGATAAAATGTATAGGATTTTGAGTGTTTTGATTATGAAAAATCGCCAAAAGGACATACATTTTAATTTATGTGAAAATTTCCTCTAAGGAACTTTTAATGATAAATTTCAGATTTTTCGATTTCAATTTTGAATTGTTCTCACACTCAAATGCTCTTTAGCAAATTAAGCCACATTCTTCCTACTTTATTGAACTACGAAACTTATCGCTTAAATACGAATTATACATGGCTCTTTTTTTTGTTTGTTCTTATGAACTAAATAAATACCATATGTTTGTTTATTTGGCAAACATATGGCGAACATCTGTGGCTGACAAATCTGGAACTTTCCACTTATTAATTTTTGTATTTTTTTTTGCTCGTATTTTCCTGTCGGTATTTATTTGATTTGTATGAGAAGTGTTTGTGATAATAATACGCATGAAAAAAAAAACACATTAATATTTCTAAAAATTCTGATTTCAAACTCCTATACTTTCCCCTTAGAGATTCAGTGCAATAGCCGCTTCCCATTGAAATTTCGTGATATTTCGAAAGAATTAATATTGAAACCACTTGGCCCATTCGAATTAAATCTTGATAATAATCCACAGCTATTTATATTAGATTCTCAATAAAAGAATTCTCTTAAAGAATTTTATCTAATTTATTACCACATTGGAACCATTTTTGAAGAGCCAAAAAAAATATCGTTATGTCAAGGTTTACACGAGGAAAGTTTTTTCGGCAAAGTTTCCTTGTTTGTCGGCAAGAGGGGAAAAACGAAAGGACGAGGTAAAAAATTTGTCATATGTTGCAAACGCGAAACGAAAATCACAAAAGAGAATGGACAAGAATTTGTCTCTCAGACTTTCTTCGTGTAAACGTCGACTATGATTTGCTTTTTACTATATTAAGCTAAGTAACATTCGTTGCAGTGAACCTTAGAATTCGTAGAAGGTTTATCTTAAATGTTTCTTAAAGGACCGAAAAAGCTTACACTTATTTGTGGAATAACCGTGAAGCTTGTCGGCTCAAATTCTTATCATTGCAAATATGATAAGAGAAAACTGGAATTTCCCATACCATGCAAAAATATCAGTGGATACATAAATGCAAAGCAACAAAAACAGTTTGCATATACACACGTCTCTTGAACCGATTTCGTATGCATCAGCAGTAAATATGAGACATTTCAATATTGAATTATTTAATTGAAATCAAATTGTATGAAAATTGTCAGTAAAAATTAAAAAAAGAACTTTACTAAAAATAAAATTCAATGTGTTATGCTTGTCAATCACTAGAAAAAACAATTTTAAAATTTCTATTTTTGAGCATGGTGGAAACAATTAACTGTCATATAAATATATTTTAATTAACTCTGTTCTGTTGACTGAATATCGTTGGTATAAGTACATGCATACATGTATGTATCAAGTGATGAATTTATGGTGATGCCCTGCTATTTGTTGTTCACTATTAAATTAAAAAAAAAACACTCAGCATATCTTGAAGCAATAAAAAAGTATCACTTGATATTTAATTAAACTTGATTATCCTACAGACATACAATAAGAACTCGCCGGCTTTAGGTAAAGGCAATGAATTATTTTTAAAAGTTATAGTACTTACTAAAAAAATATCTTTCAAATGAGAGACAAATCTTTTACATAAAAATTATATTTTGTAATAATCTATATGTCTACCGACTTTGTACACTTTTTTATATTAATTGCGTAGCACAAAATAAATTACTAAAAATAGCTATCAAATGAAGTACAAATCACTGAGACCGAAAATATTGTATTAATTTACCAAAGACACCATTACCGTCTTAAATAGATTCATATTTTGGCATTTCGACCTCGGCCTACAGTAAAAAATTTCTTTCAAATGAAGTATTTCATATAATATGTATAGCATATTTTATATTTTCTCTAACATTTGTTTGCCTAACATTTCGATTACTTTGTAAGTAGAAACATAGACAAAGTGTCTGTCATCTGCAAATTTTGTATATGAAGGTGTAAGGGACCTTGCCTGTTGGCTGCATTTTTGCATGTGGAGATGTAGGCAACTCGATATGCTACACAGGCATTTAGTAAGCGAAGTTTTAAGGCAATCTGCCTTTCGTTTGTTACACATTGTATATAGAGATGTAGGCAAACTGCCTACAAAGCAGCCATCGCTTTGTGAAAAGAATTCACAGTTGTGGTGTAGCTATTAATCGGTTTTGTTTATGACATATTCGCCGCTGAGACTTCATTGTATTTTTCCGTGATTTATCATTTATTTTAATTTATAGATAAATAAGGTTGTCATTTAATTTTTAAGTTAATTTTAGTTTGAAAAATGTATCTTTTAAATGATATCATCATTGAAATTGCAAGCTAAGTATTCGGATTGAACTGTTTATAAATTGCAGATTTCAAAACGTAGGCTTTATTATTTTATGAAATTTAGCAACTCAAGAATTTAGAGCTTGAAATTTCTGAATTGCTTTTTTTGTTATAATTCATTCGATCTGTTAAAATGTTTTTCGCCAGGAAACCTGGCCCCTAAATTAAAGTTCAAGTACTCAAAAAGTGCATAACATAAGTGTACACTTCTGGGTACAGCCTTCCATACAAACTTGCTATTATTATTTGTTAATTCTATATATATCTTTTTTTATTTTTCAGCTTGAACACCGTAAGCACTATGAAGAAATTGAAGAACGTTTCCGTTTTAAAATTTTCAATGAGAACAAACATAAAATTGCAAAACACAATCAAATGTATTCAGCTGGCAAAATTTCCTATAAGATGGGAATGAATAAATATGCTGATATGTTGCATCATGAATTTAGACAAACAATGAATGGTTACAATCATACAGCACGTCAACTACTCAGGTAAAGAACTTGACCTTATCCCCGCAGATAATCGGACTAGAACAAAAATATCTCTGAGTTAGTTCCAATAAAGCTAGTAACTAGTTCATACGCAAGTTTTGTAGAACTACATGCTTTTTGAGGCTGATTCCAACTTTAACTGCAGCGTATATAATTGATATTTTATTTTTATTTTTATCCATAAAGATCATCTAATCCTGACTTAACGGGTGCTACATTTATTTCACCAGCCAATGTAGAAGTTCCAAAATCTGTTGACTGGCGTACCAAGGGTGCTGTTAGCGGTGTCAAGGATCAAGGTAAATAAAATTCTCTTTCACGTCAAATTAATTATGAGGTTGAAAATGTATAACGATTTTTTTTTATTATTTTCTTTACAATAGGACACTGCGGATCTTGCTGGGCTTTCTCCAGTACTGGCGCTTTGGAGGGGCAACATTACCGTAAAGCTGGTGTACTTGTTTCACTCTCCGAACAAAATTTGGTCGATTGCTCTGGTAAATATGGTAACAATGGCTGCAGCGGTGGCCTTATGGACAATGCTTTCCGCTACATCAAGGATAATGGTGGCATTGATACAGAAAAAGCATATGCATATGAAGGAATTGATGATTCTTGCCATTTTGAAAAAAGTGCCATTGGTGCTACGGACAAGGGTTTCATTGATATACCCGAGGGTGATGAAGAGAAAATGAAACAAGCTGTTGCTACTATTGGTCCGGTATCAGTTGCTATCGATGCATCACATGAATCATTCCAATTCTATTCGGACGGCATATACGACGAGCCACAGTGTGATGCTCAACAATTAGATCATGGTGTCTTAGTCGTTGGCTATGGCACTGACGCGAATAATCAAGATTACTGGCTGGTAAAGAACTCATGGGGTACTACATGGGGTGATAAGGGCTACATTAAGATGGCACGTAACAAGGAGAATCAATGTGGTATTGCTACAGCATCAAGCTATCCACTTGTTTAAGCTCGTTTCAGTTCTATGACTTTATTCTTTTCTTAATTTTTATGCTCTCATTTATGTTTATTATTTTTTTTTAGTTACTTTAGTTTGTGAACTTAAAGTGTATATTCTTTCTTGACAAAAACATTGGCATCACATCAAAATAAATCATTTCAAATTATAATCTGAACATTAAATTTGCATTTAGGTTTTTTTTTTCACTTACTACATGCATATAACGTCATCAGTAATGGACTGACTATATGCAAGAAGCCTTCAAAACATAAACATATAAAATATTCGCACGTTTTTGAGTTTTTATGAAATACTGGTCCATTACTGATAGTCATGATATAATATTTTTTAAATTTTTGATTAAAAAGGCGAAAAATATAAAATGCTTATGAAAACAAAAGCTATTATTGAATAGTTAAATAGTGATTTTGTGTTATTTTTTTTTTTCTTTTGTTTGAGTAAGAAGATTTTGTGTTTTAAAAAAGTTATTTTAATTATAATAAGATTTTCTCTTATTTGTTTTTTGTTTCACAATTAGCGTGTTATATTTATGTAAAATGCAGAGAGACTGTTAACTGAATTAAAGAAAAATTAACAATAAATTTAATAAAAATCTCAAAGTTAATAGAGTTTTTTTTTCAAAGAGTAAGATGGATAAACCACAGGATATTTACACTGAATGCCGCAAAAGTATTATGGATTGCGAAAATAAACGAAACCGAATAAAATGTAAGCATTAAGTAGCGGCCAAAAACCGCCCACTTACCCTGAACTAAATACAAATGTACTTGTTACAAGCAAAACCATTGTAAGACATAATAAAGGATGTAAGCCATAAGTCCAAACTTCAATCCAATCGTACAGTGGCCAGCGAATCCGTTGTTTGAAATACTAAAGGACGTTGACTATGAGACACTTTACAAAATTACAAGTCATATCTTATTCTTGATTACTACATAAAATCGGTTGGGAAAAGAATTTTGACATCACAATTATGCCGTCGTTCCTTGGAATTGCTTGGAAAAAAATATTCCAGTTATTGATGACCAAAGGTCAAAATTGAATTTAATTTTTAACTGTGTTCAGGAAATTTATATTATTTTCGAAATTTTAAATAATAAAAAGTATTATGTAAAAAAATATTTTACAAGTGCTTAAAATATTACAGTACTTGTGTCTCATTTTTAAGCCATGATAGAGTAAGGGCGTCATTTTCTCTCTCCAAAATTGGAGAAATCGTTTGCCAAACAATTTGATGATAATCGTTAAGCAGTTTTAACTCCTTATCGGTTAGTAATTCCTTCTTTATCATTTTAGTTTGTTTAGGGCACATTGTAATTGTTTTAAACGTTAGAGCTCCTCGTCCAGCAAAATTGTATTCACTATTTGCTTGTACAATTTGCACAATATCCTCAACACGCATTCCAAATTCTCCATCTTGGTAAAATCCCGGTTCGTTAGATATGAACATATCCTCCTGCAAACCAGGATCGTCAGGCATCAAACGCGTGCTTACACCCATAGGTCCCTCATGTACATTTAAGAAGTGACCAACTCCATGACCAGTACCATGACCGTAATCCAGTCCTATATCCCATAATGCTTTACGAGCAAGTGTATCTAGAACTTGACCCTTCACTTTCCTTGGAAATATAGCGGCACCTAATGAAAGTTGCCCCTTGACAACACGAGTGTATGTTTCCTTTTGAAATTCGGTTGGTTCCCCAAAATGCATAGTACGCGTTACATCAGTTGTACCATCTAAATACTGTGCACCCGAGTCACATAAATAAACTTCTTTGTCGTTTATTTGACGATTTGTTTCCTTTGATGGATGATAATGAATGATGGAACTATTTGGACCAGATGAACTTATTGTACGAAAACTCAATCCCTTATAATAATCTTTTTTCGATCGAAACTCTTCCAATTTCGTTGCACCTGATATTTCATCAACGTATTCATTATTCTGAATTGATTTTTCCAACCACGCAAAATACTGACACAGTGCAACTCCATCTCGGATATGGCTATTAATGAAACCTTCAACTTCCGTTTTGTTTTTTACAGCTTTCATTATTGCTATAGGTGTAATCTCTTGGTGAAGTTTATTTTTCGGTATGAGTGCAGTCAAGTAATAACTAGAAGTGGTAGCTATCCATATTTTGCCATTTGTTTCAGACGCAAGTGTTGCAACAAGTGTTCCAATTTCTTCGTAGCAATAGAGTGATATATTAATTTTATTGCGCAATAAGTGGTCTTTAAAATTGTTTGGTAACTTTTCCGGACCAATAAAGAGCATTAATTCATCAGACGTTACAATAAGATATGCGAAAAATACAGGATTGAAGATAATGTCAGATCCACGTAAATTAAGAAACCATGCGATTTCGTCCAAAGCGCTTATGATCAAAACCTTGGTATTTTTTTCAATCATTTGCTTCTTAACAGTCTCCCATTTCTCAGCTGTACTTATTCCAGCAAATTTCAAGTCTAATGCCAAAACTTCAGTGGGAGAACGTTTTGGTTGGTTTTCACCCCAAACCATATCCACCAAGTTTTTTTCCACGGGCACCAGAAGACATTCATTAGCATCGAGGTCCTTTTGAATTGGGTCCCACATACGATATGACAAGAGTTTTGGATCCACGCCTACAGTGCTACCACTGGGAAGATTCTTTGCAAGCCACCCGCCAATTGAAGGTGTGGTGGGCAAACCATCTTTCATTAACGTCCAATTCGCATCGATTTGCTTTGCGGCCTGTTGATAATAGCGACCATCGGTCCACAGCAATGCCTTATCTGTAGTTACGACTGCGGTACCCGCAGAACCATCAAAACCGCTAATGAAAGCGCGACGCATGTCGAATTCACATATGTACTCGCTCTGGTGCGCGTCATTTGATGGCACTATGTATGCACTAATAGCATCATTTCGACCGAAAGCCGTCGCCGGAGACTGCTGCATTAATTGACGCAGCTTCGTCAGAATATCTGTGGTATCTTTCATGAAGCTACAAAAAGTTTTACTTCCGCTCGTTTCAGCGTGGATTTTAGAACGAGTTCAACTGCAAAATGTTTGAACGTTCGGTTTATTAATATCGACTCTTTTGGTATATAATGATCGTAGGTCTTTATCAGTTTATTAATATACAATCAAACGTATTATTCTGGCAGAGAAACTTTTGAAAAGTTGTCCTTTGAATTAAAATATGACAGTGAAATGAGCACAGTTTTGAAAGAACATTGCAATATTTCTAAGTTTTTTTAAAAAATTAAATAAGTTTTCCCACTCTATTTCTTAATAAAGAGATCATAGAAGACAGCTCTTTGTAGGCATCGCTAATTCTGCTATGATTATTATGATAAATGTACGTGAAGAGCCTAAATAGAATATATAGGGTTGTTTTGTCGATTTCTGTCCCAAACATGGGTTGCAACTCATTTAAGAAAAGTTGACACCAAAAACGGGTGTCAACCCATGTTTAGGACATGATTCGACAAGGCAACCCCATGTATTATATTTAGACGTCTTCGAGCTCTACCATTTGGCACAATTTTCAAGCTGTTATCTTCACCCATGTCTGGGACAGGATTCAACAATGCAACCCCATGTTTTATATTTAGGCGTCTTCGAGTTCTACCATTTGGCATACATTTCGAGCTATTATATACTACATCTTTAGCTAAAACAACAATATTGGCTAAACTTCGGGCATTTTCGGGCATCGGGATAGGCTTTGGCAAGGCAACCCTGGTTGGTTAGTTTCACCGAAATGCATTACTATCATCCCCGTAAGTCTTATCCTGCAATCTTATACACTCGACTTGGACTATTTGTTACAGATTTGGATGACCCAATAGCTTAGACAATTTCATTTTTACTGATATTACTTGCAAGAGTAGGAAGGCACTGGGAAAGATTGGAATCAAGATCCTCCCTAAAGAGAGGCTTTTAAAAGAACTAACACTGTTTGGTTGTATTAGTTGCAGTTCCATATATTCAAATTTTAACATATGTTGAGGAACACAGGTGAGTGATCTGAAAAAGTTGGATGGGTTCTCACTCTGTAATTGACATCAAAAAGGTTTTTAAAATGCGAAGAGACTAAAAAGTAAACCAAATAGGACGATGACCTAGGGAAGGTTAATGAAGCAACTGTAACATTCCCGGTAGTTGGTACCGTTACCAATTATGAACGGATCTTTAAACTTAGGAAAGTATCACTCCATGTCGAGGAGGGATGAGGAGGACCGTCCTGGAAAGACCAGGACATATGGTTACGCTACTCTAGATATTCATAGCCCCTTTAGAAGCGCAGGGCCTGAGGTGACCCTGTCCACTCCCCCACAGTACGGCCTTACCTCTATATGATTTTTGGTCACCTGCTACAATTTAAAACAATTACCAAAAAATATACAATCAATTAAAGGATATAAATTAGGCTTTCGTGTTAGCACATTCAATAAAAAATTAACGCTTTAAAAAAAAGAGATTTCAAATAATTCCTTAAGAATCAAAAGCTACTGAACCGATTTTTTAAACAGTTTTATAAGTAGTCGTGGTCAGCGTTTCCATTTGCTAAAAAACTGTTGCTTTCGATGGTAAATAGCCGAAGCAACAGTTTACGAAGACCTGTCATAGTCGATAGTCGGCTATTGCTGTCGGCAGCGTAAGATATAATAGTTCCCGAAGAGTTGACGCTGTCGGCTATAAAAATGCAATTCATTTGCAAAATGAAAAATATAACATAAAAAATCAATGACTGCTACAGCAAAATGTGTCTAAATGAATGCAGGGGTCGTGCTCAACCTACTATAATTCTTGAAAAAAGTTTATTATTACTTTTAGTGACTGCTTACGAAAATTAGATATCCTGTTTAAATATGTTGTCACCACTAAAACACCCCATTTTAGGATATTAAAAAATAACGGTATTTAAAGGCTTGAAGTTTTTAAAGTTCGTTTCATCTTAAAAACTAAAACCCGTACTTGTACATACATGAATTTTAAACGTTAGCATTGCGTATTTGGTTGAAATAAACTTAAGAAAAACTCACCAGTCTTTGTCCTTGGAAAAACGCCATTTGCAATTAACGGTATCAATGAATCAAACTTAGAGCACTTTTTTGTTTGTTCAAGTATTCGTTTTAAACACTACAAACACAACTATTTAGGAACACTTTAAAACTATCAACAATTACTTACAATACTTATTTTAGTATTTTTTTTAAATTATGATTTAAATTTTTTATCACTATTTATTCACTTAGTTCTTTTATATTGCACTAATCCAGTGTTGCCAGAAGCCGATAACTAAAATCAGATTAAAGTTACTAAGGCATGATTCAATTATATATGAAATGTATTTGCTATGCCAAATGTTTTTTCCCACCTACAAATTTTTTCCTATGAAATTGCTTTCTTAAACGTTGGATATCGGAAATTATTTTATTTACATAGAAATTTATTATCAATTCAATTTTATTGAGTTTGTTTGCATATCGTTTTTTCAATGCACGTTTTGGTACTTTTCACAAGGTCAGTCAACGCGCGTTTGCTATACGTAGAGTAATCGTCATATCTCTAAAATAAATGGTTAAATTTCAAAATTTTCAAATAGTTGATCATTAAATTATCTTTTTTAAGACACCCATACTTTCGATATATATTCAGGAGCTTATGAACAAGCAAAATACTGCTAAAAACCAACGCGCATAACACCAGCGTTGACAAAACGCGCCTTTTTCCAACACGCGTTGCCGTAATATGCTTACTGCATACAATTTTGTGTTATGTTGAAACAGGCGTTGAAAAAGCGTTCGTGTGAACTAGGCGTTTATGATTGGGGGACAACCCAAATCACAGAATTCGTGAACGCTGTTCGACACGCATTTTATTAAGCCCAATTTCCATGTGATTTTATCTTATGTTATTTTATCCCATATCAGGGATATCAAATCAAATTTTTGTAAGAAAGAAAACGCATACGAACAGAACCTAACGAGCTTGGAGAATGCGAGAGTGAATAGCATACATTTGCTATCTTAATAGCATGTGATGTCCTCCCTGATATTTGATAAAATAAGATAAGATAAGATCACATGGAAATTGGGCTTTATGGTGCGATGTAACGAGTAATTTGCTAGTAAAGTTACGCGTACTTTTGTCGCTAGGTGGACTCTGTTTCAATAAAATTTAACAGATGGCTTGATTCGTTTTCAGGTTATGTGAAACGTCAAGCTGGTCAAAGTTTGTTTATGTTACGGTTGCATGACGTCAACGTCATCTGAGGATGCATTTTGACAGAAGCCGGTGTCTAATAATGTGTTGTTGCTTGCTTTAATTCCAAATTTTTATTCTAGACAAGTGAACAGAAATTAAAAGTAAAAAATATATTAAACGCAAAAATAATCTACAAAATAAAATAAGTATCCACATAATGAAATAAGAATCCTTAAAAGCTCGTGGCAAGCAGAAAAAATATTTTGGAAACAGAAAAATGTGAGTAATACTGTGCGCTGCAATAAAATTTGTAAACTGCGGAACGCATTTAGATTACGAGTGACCATATATAAAATTTACGTTTAATTCGCATGGGAGTGAATGTGATGGAGTTACGGACTAAATTTCTCCACCAGATAATGGTGTGAAAATTTAGCCCACTTTACGTTTATTATTATCGCGTGTTAGCCCAAAACATACTTTCATAATTACTTAAAACTTTTTTTGCAACATTGCCGTTTGAGGAGAAGTATAAAAATGGTTGCCCACGAATGTAAGGAAGCAAAACGCCAACGTCATCCATAGCGATGGATGCATTTTGACAGAAGCCGGTTGTCTGATTATTTGTTGCTTGGGTTGCAATTTTAATTATTTTGACAGATGATCTAATAAAAAATTAAAAATAAAAACAATCTACAAAATGATATAAAATCATTGCCAAGATCAAAAGGCCGGCAAATAAGCAGAGAGAAATAATTTGAAGCATGGGAAAATGTGAGTAACGCAAAGATGCACCGCAATGTGTTTTGAGAATTGTGGAACGTATTTGGATTAGTAATGCGGATAGTACGAGAAACCATATATATATGTTTATTCGCGTTATCGTATAAAAGTGAACGTGATATGTGTGAAATTGATTGAATATACTCTAAAGAACCTATTATGCAACATGCCAATTTGAATATTTGGGAAATTAGTTAAAAGGAGAGCGATGCCTCAGTTGCTTCATCTTGGATCAAAAGTAGAATGCTTTTCTAGAGCTTAAGCTCTGTCTGCAAATATTTGAACTTCGGACTTTTCTCCTTATCTCGATTTTTGATCTCATTGATGTTTTGACTCGGCCTAGATATTCGGATTTCTACTTAAAATATGGTCTCTTCTTGCCTTAAATTTGTACTCACACTTCAAGTTTGGATTTATTCTTAAAATTCAGATTTATTTAAAATTCGGGATCAAAATTCAAATTTAAGCTCTTGTCTGAGGTATTATTAATGTAATCATAGAGGACATTCCTCAATCAACTGAAAAAGATCTAATATTCTTTCGTTCATACTCAGCGGCAAATATGATATAAACAACATCGATGAATAGTTATACTCATTGTAGGCAGCAATGGTCACAACTCCAGCCACAACTGTAAATTATTTTTACAAAGGAGTGGCCCCTTTGAAGGCAGTTTGCCTACATCTCTATATATAATGTGTAACAAACGAAAGGCAGATTGCCTTAAAACATCGCTTACTAAGTGCCTATATAGTTTAGCGAGTTGCCTATATCTCCTCATACAAAGCATGCAGCCTTACATCTCCATATACAAAGCATGCAGCCAACAGGCAAGACCCCTTACATCTCCATATGCAAAGGAAGCAGCCAACATCCAGACTGCCTACAGCTCCATATACAAAATAGGCAGCCAGCAAGCAAATAAACAAAATATCATAGTAACAATTTCATTTATGAAACATACAACAAAAAGGGTATAGCTTTTCATACATGCAAAATCAGAGTACTTCATCGATTTGCCGCTGGGTATCTAATCAAAATAATAAGAAGTTTTTATGCCAAACACCTTTGGTTCGGTTGTAGAAGTGTGAATATTTTGCCTGAAACTGATTTTATTCCTTCGAGTCGATTAATCTTTTTTGGTCCGTACTACCACGAACCCTTTACTTTGCAATGTCGTTATATTACCGCCAATTTTTACGTGAAAACTAAAATAATGAATGTTTTTTTGATACTACTTAATTTTTACTGCCTGAAAATGGGAACAAATGTTGCATGTTTTGGAGTTTCTTTTATTCGTAAAATAAACCTAGGCACTTTTGATATTTATCGACACGTAGTATGCTGTTTGAATTATTATCTTAATTATATTTCGTTGTGTAACCAAAAAAATTTAATACAAGGTGATATTGTTGTGTTTTGAGGACTTTGCCATGAAAGTTCATTAATTCCTTATCCAAACTGCTGAGGCGATTAACAGATCAGACACCAGAAAATGTATTATAAATTAGCCAATCACCATGCACGAATTATAAATTGCCCCATGTAGCTTGATGCAAAATTAGGCCGTGCGTCTGCACCTTCAGATATTTAATTAAATTATATAAGTCTTTTCACAAGTGATATTTATATATTCAACATGCAAATTTCATTTGTAAATTATTGCTAAAAAAAATATGCATTCCTAAAACTTTTAAGCTATAACAATATATTAGTTTACATCTAGGCTTGTTTCAGTACTACTTCTTTTCCTAGAAACATGTAACACTTTGCTGTTTTTGCACGAATATATCGGCTAGAGTTTTTTCAGAATAGAAGGATCTTTGTATTTGACGGTTGATAATTGAAAAAATTGTGTTTTGTTTTAGTTTTATTTCATTTTCCATGGTTGAAATCGAAATAAGAATCAGTGATGATCCTTAAAGGATTCCATTATATAGTAATTTTAATACAGAGTATGCTGAATTACCTCTAACTCTTATTTTTCTGTTTGTTGGGAAATATTTTATATATTTAAAAAAAAATTCAGTTCTCTATGAATTATCCTGATTTAGTGAAATGTTGTTGTGTACTTAAAACCACGCAATTTTAACAATAATTTTTTAGAGAATTTTGCTTACAAAGTTTGTTCGGTTTTTGTAGAGAAAGAGCTGTATGTTTTTCTATTATGTGGAACTATGCCATATTTAAAAATACCATAATTTTTAGTTACTGGTGAGAAAATCGAAGATTTAAATCTCATATTTCTTGGACAAACAGTTTGGCCTGAGCAAAGATTTCAATTTGGTCATTCATGGTTTGACTTGTGCGTTTAACATGCAGTCAATTGTTAAGTCATTAATTTTTCTTAGTAAAAATTGTAACATTTTCTCATATTTCTAATTTCAGACGTTCCTGTGCTGGTAAAAAAAAAATCAATTGAATTACAAACAAAATCAATGACTCACTAAAGTGACTCAAAGCAATGAGTGAAAAAGTAACAAAACTTGCGCTTGCAAGCCGCCTGATTGTGTTATCGCTGCAATTGTTAAGTAACGTGATAATACCGGATCATCAGGCGGATGTTTTTCGTGCTCCGAAAGCATCAGACTATAATGTACTTGAATCAGCAGCAACAACAGCAGAACAATCAAACAATATGACAACCGGAACCACCACCACCATACTGGATAAAACCGTCCAATTTTGCTTAGGTGGCCTACGCCATTGGGATGGTGAATATTTTCTGCATATAGCTGAACATAGCTATAGCTATGAGAATACATTAGCTTACTATCCATTATATCCGCTAATAGTACGTACAGCTGCGCAAATGCTACACTATGTTGGCTTAGGATTATCGCTGCGCAGCTGGACGCTTCTTGTGGCAGTAGCACTAAATCTATATTGTTTTTGCAAAGCAGCAAATTGCCTATATGAACTGACGCAACGTATTTTTGGCGACTTGAATAAAAGTTGGAATGCAGTGCTACTCTTCTGTTTTAATCCAGCGGCGATATTTTTCTCGGCAGTCTATTCAGAGACGCTCTTCGCGTGGCTGTCTCTTCATCTAATGTTGGAGTGTGTACGTGAATTAAGATTTGTACGCACTACAGCAGCGCTGGCACTATCAATTATCAGTCGCTCGAACGGTTTGGTGAATGCCGGCTTTCCAATTTATTTCTTCTTACGTCGCTTAATTCCGGCACGTCCATCGCAACATTTTTATATCGTTTTTAGATTATTCCTCTGTCTATTCGGCGCATTGTTGCCTTTGACATTTTTTTATTTCTATGCTTTTCAACAATTTTGTCATGGTGATAAGATAGTAGCGCATGCGCCACATGTTGTGGAATATGCACGTAAACGTAATTATATATTAGCGGGTCACAGACAACCACAGCAGTCACCTTGGTGTGATCGCAGTTTTCCCTTTCCATATTCTTATATCCAATCACATTATTGGAATGTCGGATTTATGCGTTACTATGAATTGAAGCAGCTACCAAATTTTATGCTAGCCTTTCCGGTGCTTTTCTTTCTGTTTTATCATTGCTATAAATACTTAAAACATTTTGGGAAAGCACTTTTACCCAAATATCCGCTGCGTCAACTATTGGATGAGTACAAATCGCTACCATTTGTTGTACATTCACTCTTCCTTACGTTGTTTTGCACGTTTTTTGTGCACATACAAGTATCGACGCGTCTGCTGTGCTCGTCCACACCATGTTTATATTGGTTCGCCGCCGATCATTTGCCAAAGACCTTCGATCAGGTACGTTTGCGGTCTAAAGCTGGTCTAATTTTGGCATGGTTCGGCTCCTACTTTGTGCTGGGCACAGCGCTGTTTAGTAATAATCTGCCATGGACGTAAGTCACTTGGGCGAGAGTTTTTAAAGTTTTTATGAATTTTTATGCTTTTTTTTTTGCTTTTATTTTTTTTTTAAAGAGTTACGAAATATTTAAATCTATGTTTCGTAATCTTATCTAAATTTGTGAAAACTTGCAGTTTTTTTTTCAATTTTCGTGACTGTCTATGTATGTTTCCGATTAAAATTAAAAATGTTGATGACATTATTGTACTACATATTTTGATTATTGGCACAAAAAATAAATTTAAATCAAAAGATGTTGGCTCAGTTTTTGCAGCTCAATATAAAAACGATTGGAGCCCATTACTCCCTAAGTTTAATAAAACCTATTTAAACTAAAACAGCCCTATTTTATGTGACCAAAAAAGCAAGTGAAATCCTTTCTAAATTTAACTTTAATTGGCTATGTTAAAATATAGGTTCTCAAATTAAAAAATAAAAAATAATTAGTGTATTTTAGTACAAGAGAAATGTTTGCAAATATTTATAAAACATAATATATTAAATAATTTGCGACGAAGAATACGTCAGATTGCATGAATATACAAGAAATTGGTTACTTTTTCTATTACTTTCCAATTTTTTACTAAATACGCCAATATTTTCTAAAGCGCAAAATATTTTCCTCAAATTATTGCAAAATATTTTTTTTTAATGATTTTGTATTTATATATTTCGACAAAAGCCATTGTATGATTCTAAATATGTATACCAAATTATAAATGCTAAGTTTTTCGTTAAAAAATCAATGATTTTATTTTATAAATTAGTTCCTCTAATTTGTAGTGTGCCCATTAATTTTATGTAATTTTTAAGTCTGTTTAAAAAATAATTTAATGAACGATGAATACAGATTTGTAGAATTAAATAAAAATTATCGCTGCCTTTTATTTTATAATCGAATCAGAAACTTGAAAACTCCATAACCGACAGTAACTCTCAAATAATGCATTTACCTTGCATACTCATGGAAAGTGTTCATTCGGCAAAAATAACTGACCTAACTTATTCAGCGTCAGTACGATCTTGACAAAGGGAACAAGAATGTCTTTCCACTAAATGGTAAGTCTATATTATTTTTTTTTTAATTCTAGAGGCGAGATGAATGTGTAAACTAAGACAACATTTCTAAGCTGCATTATTTTCTTGAAAGATCAAGTCTTTCTTGTTAACTTCATTCGCCTTATATTTGATAAATAAAAACATATCGTTTTTGGTACTCTGACGATGTCAATCAATAAAAATCTATTTTAATAACTTAATATAACGTCATTTAACATAACTTTTAAAGTATTATACAATAGTTTTAGCATAACTAAATTTAAAAAGTTATGCAATCTTCTAATTTTCTATACATTGAAATAAATCTATTAAGTTCAGATTTCTTTAACGTATTTCTACTTTAAAAGTTTCTACACAGGCATCCGCAATAGATTTATGTATTTCGTTAACTTCTGCTTGTGTCAGCGTACGCTCCATATGCCTATATACAATACTAAAACAAACACTGCTATTGCCCGTTTTCGGATGCTTGAATTTATCAACAAGGCTGATCTAAAATACATAATTTCATTTAGATATGTTATTCATTATAACCAAGCAAACATCTTACCTGTTCCACAACATCTCCAGCCACAGAACGCACTAAATCATAGAAATCATTTGGCGCAAAAGCATCTATTTCCATACCATGAGGTAACCAAAATGACAAATCATTTTTGCATTGCGGATAATTAGAAATTGGTTTATATTTTGTTAGTTTATACAAATCGTCTTCACTGAATTGTGAAAGGAACCCACTGTCATTCGACCAAAACAGCCTTATGTCTGGTATATTAAATAAAACCATTGCTAGACGTTCTAGGCCCAAGCCAAATGCGTACCCAATTGAATTTTGTGCACCAGCATGTTGTAATATCTCATGACGCATAATGCCAGCCCCTAACACCTCAAGCCAATTATCTTTATAGAAAATTTCTAATTCCCATGAAGGCTGTGTAAAAGGGAAATAAGCATCCACCCAACGAAATTTGATATTGGGACCAAAAAGTTGACGCGCCAGCCCCACAAGCGCATGTTTCATTTCATGTTCCATAAGTTTCACAGCTTCTAATGTATGACATCGTTGCTTTGACTGATCTAAACATTTGTTATCCAATTGCGCCGGTGGTACCGGTGCATGTTTCTGATTTTCCCAGTTGTGTTCAAATATTTCCAGATCAGGATTGCGCTCAAAAAGTTTATCACGATTTACTAAGCGCACTGCATCCAATTGATGAAATACAGGATAATGTGTGCTATCGATTTCATCGCGCCGATAGACTTCACCTACTACTAGAAAATTATCTAATCCACTGGAAATTAAATCTACCTGATGTGCGGTAGTATGGGCGCGCAGCAAATAGTGTTCATTTATATAGTAGCAGTCACTTTTCGCACGGCTTACATGATTTGTAGGTATGAGTAGATTATCGAAATTTTGTTGCACTGTCACAGCAGGATTCAGTTTATCATAAACCGAAAACAATGGGTTTCCTCGTGAGGTCTTGTATGTACCATAGAAATATTGTACAATTCGTTGTCGTACGATTGATAGTGGATGATGTTTTTGTAAGTGTTTATCTGCACCTAAGTAGGAGAGTATTTTTGGTGTTACATTTGTCCACCTATCTGTTGGATAAATTTGGCCATTGATTTCCAAAGTGTTTTTTACCTCTGCCGGATTTGCTGCATAGTGTCTTTTTTGGTGCTTTGCGATTTGATATCGGCTAAGAAATTTTGTTGTTTGTTTAGTTATGTTCGTTGTTAATGTTGTAATGCTTATGTTAAGTAACATATTTTTAAAATATTTTTTGAATAAACCTTCAAACTTTTAAAATTCGCAACTTTTCCAAAATCTACGCAAAGCGTTAATAAAAATTATATCACTGACATTTCTGAACAGTCAAATTTTGACGTTTTGCGTAGTGTTGCCAGAGAATGCTTATTAGTTGTACAGTAAGGATGAACATTTTTTTTTTGGAGAGTCTAATTCTAACCAGCCTTAAAAAATTATATGCCTATTTAAAAATTAGTAAATTCTTTAATTGCAAATGTGCTAATGTGAAAAGTCTTTTCAACACTTCACCTTCCAAATTGTTTGTAAAAAAAAAATCAAAAAGTTTCCATTCCATCAGAACATTTAAATTAATATCTAATTCAATTTACACATCTCTAGACACGAATGGCGGAAATTCGATTCGATGAAAGTAATCGGCAGGAAACACATCTTTAACAACGGCAGCTTAAACAGTAAAAGAATGTGCTTTTTAACTTTCGGTTTTAATCTTGAAATTTCTTGGCGATCATTAGTTAAAAAGTGTTCAATTAATCTGCGAGTGCTAGTAAAGATTGTACTCCTATTTTGAAGACTAAAAAATAAGTGAAATTGAAACAAAGCAGAGAGATAATTAGAAATGAAAATGGTCGCAATCAGTGGTTTCAGTTGTTGCATAAAAGCTTTGTAAATCTATTTTCTTATTTAACTATTGTTATTTTTCAATTGAGTGTTGCCCGGTTAGAGAAATACAAGTGAATTTTCGAAAAAAATGTCTCCAACGTTGGCAGAGACGCAAGTGCGCTATTGCTTTACAAATATATCAAACTGCTGTCCGGGTTTCTTTTCGTGTGTAAAATTAAATCGAATTACAGAAAAAAGTGTTATGAAAAATAAATGCTCGTAGTTAAAGTGTTGTTTTTTGTTTTTTGTAAGTGTGAAAATTGATAAAAAGTGGCTGCAGTTCTTTCATACAGATTTTCATATTTTGATCACCCGTTAGGAATATTGCAGTTGCCATCAAATTTTTTCTCCAGTACATACTGTTAAAAAAGATTCAAAATGGTGAGTACATTTAATATGTTTCGTTGATTTAAACATACTTTAGCGACGCCTATTATTATACGCAAAACTATTTTTGCAATGAATTTTAATGCTAAGAACAATCATGGGCTTAAGTTTACTTATTCATTTGCCAATTTTTATTGAACCAAACTTTTTGTATGTGCTTTTCAATTCGATTGCTCGGATCTAGTTTCAGAGATATAGCCATTTTAGTTTATTTTTACACTTAAAACTTTGATTATGTTACATTCATGGGAAATTTGTCCAACATTAGTGTGTCAGCAAAGCCGGTGTTGGACATAGTACAGTGGACCGCGGTCAAAGGCCACCTCGAAGTCGATGTTGGACATAATGGAAGATGCAAATTTTGATCAAAATCGTTGTTGTTGTTGGAATAGTTGTTGTTGTTATTGTTTTTCATTGTTTTTAACCATAAAAACATAGTTTCCATAAGAATTCATTGAATACATTTTATTATTTTTCGCTCAAAAAAGGAGTAAATATTAAAAAATTTACAATAAACTATACACCATTTTAAAGGGAATAAATTAAGCTTTCTTAACATGCTAAAAAAATTACAGGTTAATAACACATTTTTTGGAAAAATTTATGGTTTTATAAAAAAAAAATCGGTCAAATTTCAGAAAAATCGTAATATCTCCAAAATTATAGGTCAAATTTCAAAACTTTTCTTACAATTGTTGTAGGCCATCAAATTATCCTTCTTATGACATCCATATTTTTAATTTTTTATTCAGCGGTTCCCAACTTATAACCATTTAACCAAACAAAAGCTATATCCTCAACCGAGCGACTTTTTTTCTTTCCTTTATATTTTTCTATTTTAAAGCCTCTATTTCCCCTATAAAAAAAAAAAATTGGACAATGTCAGCTAAAGTAAATCAGTTCTCATTTTTCAGTCATTTCCTCCCGCATAATTTTTTTGCAATTGATTGTTTAAATATGGCGGTTAACTGAAATAAGCGTCTGTCGACAGAATCGTGGTGTGCATTGTTGTGAGAGGCCGACAAAAAAGCTTAACACAATTGCTCGGTAAGCAAGCCATAAAATATATTTAGACCAATATTGTAGAGAAGACTATACGATCTGCAACAAAAATCAACAGAAAATAAAAATACCTGTTATGATTTTCATCCAAAGGTAGTTCGACCGCAAGTCTTAAGAATCTGTGTGTGTTTCATTTAACGTTTAACACCAAAAAAAAAAAAAACGCATCGAAATAGTGAAAATTTAAAAAAAACTAATAAAAAACTCAAACTATTTTGATTTTCATACGACCTGGCCGTACAACTTCTATTTTCTTATAAGACTTGACTTCAGACGTTACGACTTCTTATACGACCTGTCGAAGTCTGAGGAGGCCTTCGGTAGTTGTAACAGAAATTGTTTGTAAGTCCTCAACCTTCATTCGCTCTACTGTGACTTTTGACGTTAAAAATATTCACAGCTTGAAATTAAGAAGTTGGCAACGCCAGTCAGTCGATTGTTTTTAAAGTGCGCGTAAATGTTTGGAAAACACGCGAAGAATTGTGAAATTATATTTTTTGAATTTTGCTACTAAATAAATCTAAAAAATTGTGAAAAGCTGTGAAATTAGTAATTTTGATATGCATAATTCCATAAATGATTTCAATAGAATTGCATAAAAAGGCCAAATCTTATTTAAAGCGACGTCTTTGTCAGAGCCGCCGCCAGTGCAAATGCAGTGTTTCCTTTGTTTTATTAATGTTATTTAATTTTGCATTAAATTTTCTTTTTGGATAACTTTGTAAGTGGTTGGTTTTGTTTTTGACAAAAAAATTTATGTTGCTAATAATTTCATAAACACAATGTGTGCATTTACATTTGCTGCGAAATTGCAGCACTCAAAATTGTTTTTGTAATGTTGTGCATTACTTTTCGAACTGCAGGTGGGAACAAAATGGGTAAGTGGAATACTCCATATCTATTTAAAGTATAAAGAACAATTTTTCTCTGTAACTATTCGGGTGACCATTAACAAAAAAATTTTGGAACAGTTTCACTTTAGCTTCCATTCTCCAATTTATTTTTTTTTTGGGTAATTGGGAGTAAAATGCAAAAAAAATGGCTCAAGTTTACTTTAGCTTCCATTCTCCAATTTTGATTAAAGCAAACTTTTCTTATGGGCTTTTTATAAATCAAAAAATATGTAATGAAAAAGTATCGTTCGGATCTGGCTTCGGAGATATAGCCATCGGAAATTGCGGATATAGCTTTTGTAAAAATTCTTATAAGTTAAGAACCTCTAAGCAGATATCAAAAATATGGGTGTCGTAAGAAAGATAATTTAATGACCTACAATAATAAGAAATTTTTGAAATATAACTATAAATTTGGAAATCTGACGATTTTTCTGAAATTGTCAACAATTTTTTTTTTTAAAACCGGGTATTTTTTTCAAAAAATGTGTTAATGACTCACAATTTTTTTGGTAAGTTAAGAAAGCTTAATTTATTCCCTTTAAAATGGTATGTAGTTTGTTGTAAATTTTTTAATATTAACCCCCTTTTTGACTGAAAAACAAAAAAAAAATTATTCAATGAATTCTTATGAAAACTATGTATGTACGAATAGAAACATTGGAAAACAACAACAACAACTAGTACAGCAACAAAAATTATTATAACACGATTCTCATTATAAAATGATATCTAATGTTGTTATATAAATAAATATAAAAATTTCATATGATTCTAAATTAAAAACATTCAAAAGTATAAATGTAATCGCCAGTTAAATAATTGCTATTTCTGCTGGAAAAATTGTTCATTGCTAAAGAAAAAAAAATTTCATCAGCTTTCACATTCCAAAAACCCTACCAAAATGACAAGTATATTCCACCTTACAAATCTTCATAGGACCCCTACACACTACAGACCATTTTTTCGCCCCCCAAGTCATTGCGCCCGGGGCAACAGCGCCCCTAGTGACGCTAATATTGCTGTCATTGCCGACTGTTGTATGGTGAACTATAGAAAATTTTTATTTGCTCACTTTGTACGTAACACAAGATCTGATATGATTTTATTTCATCGTGTAAGAAACAAAATCGATATGCGCATTAAATTGCACCCAGTATGCAACTATTTTAAAAATGATAAGATGGGTTTTTCAATTATCTATAAATATAAATGATTTACTATTTTACATTAAAACGATTTTATTTGATATGAATTATAATACCACATAATAAACAATGTTATTCAATAAGCAGTAGCCTAGCCATTGTTTTTTTAGTGCATGTAATAATTTATAGCCTCCAGAATACAAAAATTTGCTATAAAAATACCGTGATTTCTATGAAAGTACATAGTTGATTATTTCACGCTTTCTTGACAGTAGTTGCAAAATGTTTCACTTTCTTGTACTTTCAACCTTAGTGGCTTGTGCCTTTGGCAATGTTATCATGCCGAAAAGTGTACTTCCCGATGGTCGTATTGTTGGCGGTGTAGATACCACCATTGAACAATATCCATATCAAGTTTCAGTAAGAGCTATTGGCTCTCATGTCTGCGGTGGTAGTATCATAAGCAGTAGAAAAGTACTTACTGCTGCTCATTGCTGTGCCTATCCGACATCCTGGTATACCATTCAACATGGCGTTACTGAAAAGGGAGGCAACAACAATGTGATTTCTGTTGTAAACGTGAACAGACATCCAGGCTACAATTCACAAACCATCGATAATGATGCGTGTGTTCTTGTACTGAATAGCGACATTGTCTTTAACAGTAAGGCACAACCTATTGAAGCTGCTAAAAACGAACCAAGAGCTGGAGCAAAAGCTATCGTCACTGGTTGGGGTGCACTAAATGAAGGTGGTTCATCACCAAATATCTTGCAGTTGAAGTAGATATCACCGCTAGGAATGCATGCAGCCAAGCTTATGCAATGTATGGTGGTGTTACTGACAGTATGTTGTGTGCTGGAGTGAGAGATGGTGGTAAAGACGCTTGCCAGGGTGATTCTGGTGGCCCATTAGTTTCTGGTGGCAAACTTGTTGGTATTGTTTCGTGGGGTGTTGGTTGTGCTCGAGCAGACTACCCAGGTGTATACGCCAATGTTGCTGGACTAATTGACTGGATTGAATCACAATAAAAATTTTCAATTAATATAATAAATAAAAAATATAAATAATAAATCGTAACTTTGCATAATGTTGGATTATTATTTACTTATATACTATCATAGTTTCCATTCCCTGTTAACTCTGGCATTAAATTGAGGTTAAAGTAAATTCTTTTAATCGCTAAAGCACCAGAGTCTGGCCTTTTCTTTTAAGGAACGTCAGAAAACAGTTTCGCCAGTGTTCAACAACAATTTTCTTCGCCGAATTCGGAAAATTTAGTAACCTAAGACCATCTCTAATGTCGTATTGCTGGCTATATGCTGTCAAGATCCGATTTCTATTCAAATCAAACGGCGAAAATGTTAAATGAATTGGACTCAAGTTACAAAAATCACCAAATAAAGTCTGCTGGTAAGCATTGCAGTGAAAACTGCAGGATTGTTGAAAACGCGACCGTCCTAAATCATCGTGGAAGCAATCGCTAGAACATGAAATACGTTAAATGTTGAATAGATTTGAAGGAACTCGGTACTGATCGTGCACATTGGAAAGTTTTTATCTGCATAAGATAAAGGATACTAGAATTAGGTGAACGTGTATGGTGACGCCATGCTACTTTATGCCTGGGCTTGTATTTTTATGAGCTGCGTATTACGTTAATCTAAAATTTGAGCAGTGTCTAGTTAATGCAAATGCTGAGGTTAATTTGCTGTTGAATTCATTTCGCTTTTCACAACTTCAGTCGATGTGATATTTGTAGAGCATATCGGCTACCAATATATAAACAATTGTGAAGCCTTCTTATTCAGGAGATATCCCACGCTTTTAATGTGGGAATTTTCATGTCTCGAGTATGTACATTTTTTACTTGTGGACGTGATGTGGATGTGGGAAAATTCATTCTTATCAATCGAAAAAATCATACTAAGGAAAAAAAAATGATTTTTTGAAATTGAAAACACTTATAAATTATTAAAAATAACTCTTAAACAATCATTATTATGTATAAAAAATCATCTTAAACTTACTTATGATTGCCGTGCTTATATATTCAGGTATAGATGAGGTATTTTGCACCAAATCGGACAACATTTTGGTTTTGCTGACGTTTTTTTTTTTAAATGCTATTCGCGGAGCATATTATCAGCCGAACTGAATTTTTTTTTTGATTCAGAATTTTTGATTTTAAACTTAATTTTCAAAAAAAATGTTGAAATGTTTTTTGAAATGATATTTTCAAATTTCAAAAATTAATCGTCATTTTTTACAATGTACATAGGTGTGAATCCACCAGAATTAGCCTTTTAACTGGCTTCTTTTTTTTTTTTTTTTTTTTTTGAGTACATCTTCCAGTTATAGTTTTTCTTGAAGCTAAGGCTGTCTTAAATTAATGTTCAAGGTTGTTCAATTGAAATTCAGATAGCTATTTTTTATTAACTTTATATGTAACATTTCATGTTGTTTTTAACTTAAATGCAATTTTAACTATGTCCTTCCTTGTTCCTCCTTAAATATTAATTCAAAATAGTCTCAACTTCAAGAAAAAACATGTTTGAAGAGCGTGCTCCAAAAAAAAAAAAATAGAAGCCATGGTCGAGTTAAGATAACAATTTTGATTTTTTTCTTATTTTTTTTTTTTTGGAATTTTGAATAACAAAGGCATAATTTTCATATTTTTATCTATGCCTATGTTATTTAAAATTCCGCATCTGGACATTTTTCAACACGGTAACAAGAGTTTTAAGCTTCGTGTATTTTAGGTGAGAGAAAAAGTTCGTTATTAATTTGTTTTTTTGAAGTGAAAACTTCTTATGGCACGTTGTGCGGCTGAGGAAAAAAGTTTAAACTTGCGACACCGACCGTCATCGTGATTCCCCGTCATGAATGCGATAGTAAAATTTGAATGTTCTATTGTTTCTTTTAAATAAATATTCCAAGTGGAAGACAAAAAGCAAAGCAGACACACTAACTGACACATTCCATTCTCATTCAACGATTGTTATACTTACATGTTTGTTTCTTTTAAATTCCGCGTTGTTGCGTTAACAAATTGAGAATGAGAGCGAAAGTAAAATTTGAATACATATTCCGTTTTTGTCTTCCATTGCATTGCCATATAAAAAGAAAACGCACACATACAAACTAACACACTAACTTGCCATTAAACGATTTGTTTTCACTTCTGTCGGCACTCCCGGAGTGCAACCCGCTGTTTTTTTTTTTTTGGGAAACAATAGTATATTTCTCCGCATTGAACATGGCAGGACCAAAGGGGCTACAAGAAACTCTTTGGTTTTTTTTTTGCTCATTGCATGGATGGTCCAGAATTGCGGTAATTTTACCGAAATAGTATGTACTTCTAAAGGTGAATCAGAGAGGCTTGGTTGCGAAGTTTATGAGAGCGTCTCAGCGACGAGAGGAGTGTGTAATATGGGTAGGGGTATGTGTAGAGTGATTAGGTTCATCATGTCGGGGCTTCATGGATGGGTTATTTAAATATTTGGTGGTGGATTGGTGATGATGGATGATTATGCTGGCCGATGATGATAGATGATGATCTTCTAATGGATATTTCGGAATTTAAACCAAATTTTTGCACTTGAAAGTTCAATGAATTTGAAGATTTTGTGCTGTGTGTAAAGATGTCGGGATATTTACTGTCGTAGTTTTAAAGCATTTAAGTTTATGAATGCAACTCTAATAGATTTTGTTGAACAACGATGATGGTCTATAGAATAATAAAAATATTTGTACGTTGACGTCGGTATGATTGGCTGTTGATGTTGAAATTTTGAGTGACGGTAATTGACAGATTTTCCTTATTCTTGTGTTTCATATTAATTCTTTAATTGGCAGGATCGCCAAAGTGGAGTGGTTTGTGTTTTTAATTTATTAGTCCAGTCAGTCTGGAGATTAAGCGGAGAATAACAATTGCTAACAGGTGCTACTACGGTCTCAGTAAGCAATTACGTTGCAGAGCTCTCTCTCGATCGACAAAGCTAACACTCTACAAGACGCTCATTCTACATGTGCTTCTTTATGGCGCTGAGGCATGGGTGGTTTCGACAACAGACGCAGCCGCTCTTGGGGTGTTCGAGAGGAAAGTTCTCCGCAAAATCTTTGGTCCTGTTCGAGTTGGCGACGACTATCGCATTCGAATGAACCACGAGCTGTATGAGCTCTACGCCGACATTGACATAGTTAAGCGTATAACAATACAGCGACTACGCTGGCTGGGTCATGTCCATCGTATGGATAAAGAAGCTCCAGCGAAAAAGGTATTCGAAGGGAAGGTCCCCGGTCAACGACGAAGAGGGAGACCATGCCTCCGGTGGATAGACCAAGCTGAGGAAGCCCTAACCGCGCTTGGCATTAATGATTGGAGAAGGCGCGCGCAAAACAGAGGCGCCTGGCGAGAGCTAATGAGGTCGGCCGTAACCTGACAACGGGTTGTTATGGCCATCTAAGTAAGTAAGTAAGTAAGTCCTTTTTATTTTGGTTGAATAAATTTTATTTTTTTTTTGTTATTTCATCTCTGTGAGATTTGAAATAGAATTAAAATTTTTATGAAAATTATTTGACTTAAAATTATTTTTAAACAAAAATTGAGCAATATAGGGATTTTAAAAACTCAAGAGAATGTTTAAATATAAAATAATATTTAGGCGTATTAATAATGAATAGATGAAATACGCTTTACCTCTTGGAAATTTTTAATTGAATAATTTTAACTATTTACTTATGACCTTTATAGAAACGTGATTTTAAGGTCTTAATACAACTATGCGCCAATATGCAAACAATTGTTGAAACACTGAGAAAGCCAAAAATACCAACATATAAAAATATATCTTCGTCAAAACTGTAGTCGTCCTGGCGACAACTTTCGAAGCCAATTAAAACAGTGGAGAATTTACTTTCAGCCAAAAAATATTGCAAACTCGATATAACCAGAGCTGCAAACTGTCCGATGAAACCAAAAATGAAGGGGCGATCATAACCATTGCATGAGAAAGGTGATACGTTAAGTTTTGAATATTGAATTGCCATATGAAGCTGTCAATAGAGAAGATAAATATTTTAAAAATCAATATATATAACGTGGCATTAATATAAATATAGCTCACAATATGTTGCATATCCTTTGGATTGGATGTTTGGGAATCTTGATAACGAAAAGAAGCAATTATGGTTAAATGTTCGTTAATTTGCTGTTCTTGTTCCTTCATGTATTCAGCATAACAGGAAATAATCAGAATGTCAGATATTCGCTGAATTGTTGCCAAAAGTAAACTCGCGTTAGAGAAGTTTAGATGCTGGTCGAAACTGCTGTAAAGACTACAACGAAAAAACTCATACAATGGAAAAGCGCCGGCTAGAAATTGAATAAACAAAGTGATTAAGAATGGCGTTAAAGCTCGAACACAACTAAGTTGTAGCTTCTTCATTTCGGCCAAGTCGTCCACAATTTTAACCAACTGCTGATTATTCCTGTCGTTTGTTCCCTTTAGTGTTGTGGAATATGTTAAAAATTTATTAAGATTCGTATAAACCGCCAGCATATCCGCAAATAAAAGTGTAGATACGTAAAACAATATTTCATAAACGATAGTTGAAGGGATAATAGTTATCCCAAAAATTCCTATAAAATTGGGATAATTTGGTATATCTCCAGCAATCACGATAAAAGAAAGTATCCAACGTAATGGAAGCAATGGTAAGAAATGGTGCAACTGCTGAGGAAACACTTTGCCTACGTCGCATGAGATTTTTAATAATTTGTTTGTAATATCCACTAGTTGTGCACTATTTCTATAAAATATCTTGCCGCAAAATATCAAAATAAAATACTTCAGTAATATAATAATTACGAGCATGAAAAAGTCTTGTGCCAAATAGGAAGTTCCAATTGTTTTTATATCATTCACAAAATATGCATGTAAAGCGATAAATGAAAATAACACCAAATATAGCAATGCGTTATAATATAAGTATCTAAGGTAGAGACGCTTAAAAAACCCGTTCGAACTTTTATGGATAAAACGTTCTTCTCTGCGATTGTATACTATATAACATTTGCCAAGCCAAGAAAACTGAGTACTCGAAACAAGCGCTTGAAGTCTTTCGCCGCCATACTTTAACAACGATTTTTAAACTAAAACTATGTTCGGAATATATAACCTACAACATTACTAAAAGTAAAACAACGTGTAGTCCTCACTGCTAATTGCAAGGCAATTAATAATAATTTTCTACAATTAAAATTAATTTACTTAATAAAATAATTCGAGAAATAAATGTGGAGTTTTTACAAATTCAATATGGTAGGGCTAACATGGCCCAAAGGAAAACAGTTCAAGATAATTTTTAAACGTCTTAATGATGATGATCTTGAAATATAGTAAAAAAATAGGAACTCAGCCATGGTTCTCAGTTTTTGATCTTAAGTTCACCCAGTAAGTAAATTTAAGCAACCTTTTTCATTTCAGTCATATGATTTTCCACAAAATGATCTTGAACTATTATTATTGCGTACGAAGCTTAAAAATTATGTTCTAACTACCTACTCCCGTGGGCTTGGCCTCGCAGTCCCCGTTGTACAACCTCGTTTATATTTTACGCAGACTATTGGGTTCTTGCACCAAGTTTCACAACTTAGTATAAGTACCATAATAGCAATTTCAGTGGTTTTTTTTGCACGCACCACTGTCCAATCCGGTTCTCATTTTACGAGTAGCTTGGTACAACCAATCTATGTATATCCATGTGTCGAGTTTCATAACTGCAGCTGTCGTAAATGCCAAGATATAGCGTTTTAAGTATTTTTTTGTAAGGAAGATTCCACGTTTCGTTACCTAAAGGCCAATATACACTAGTGTGACCAAAAAAAAAATCGAGTTTTCGATTTAGTGTTATGTAAACAAATGAACCCCTGAAAATTTCACTAAAAAATATTGATGTTTAGAGGTCGCTAGTGTCCGATTTATGAATTAAATTCATTCTTTTTATTTGCGAGTGATTATAACTCTTACCAAAAGACAATTCCGCATGAGATACGGGCTGTTGGCATTGATTCTTATATTTTCGGGTCTGCTGAATACGATGGTGATAGTTCTTTTGCTATATAGTGGCTAAGTATCTTGGTAGCATCGAAAAACTCCCAGAAAACAGCGAAAAACAGCGCAAATTGGGGTTTAAGTGAGGTAAACTCGAAGAAAATTTTTTTTCTTAGCTTAATATTCTTCAGATGAAGAGATTCTAGCTAGTACCGATGGTCCAGTATTTTTTTATCAGAACCAGACCAGTGTAATAGAAAAATCCTCGAAAACAGGCCAAAACTCTAGCTTAAATGAGGTAAATTCGGGTAGTGCCTTTTTAAAAGATCGTTTTTCGAAGTAATCTTTCGCGCTGAATCCGAATGTGGCCTCAAAGTTCACCCATCATATCAGATATATTTGAGGTTAAGTACCTAAAAAATGAGGGTTTTTGTTTACTTTCTTAATATAACCCTAAAAGGCTATGCTTCGTTGAATCGACGACGCAAGTTTGTGTTTTTCCGTACAATTTTTTTAGTATTATCTATTTTGCGCTTATTTTTCGTATAGCTCTTGTAGTGGTGAAGCTTTTGATGTATTAAATTATATTTCATATTAGAAATTTCCGTTTCATGCGGGTCCTGGGTCCTGTGATGCTTCAAATCAATTTTTCTGTGGTTCTCCGTCGCCAATGATTTCCAAAATCCATTTTCTTAATTTCTCAATCGATAGAAGGAAATTCGCCCCTTTCAAAGGTTAGCCACAAAACAGCTGCTAAGGGTCGGAGACTCCCTTGGCGACTTTTAAAAATCATTTTGACCTTTTCCATCGATTTCAGTTAAAGTATTTCTTATTAGAATACCCAAGAAACCTGTGCAAAAAAAGAAAAGATGCCAGACATAGAAATTCTCAATCGTCGGCTTAAAGGTCACTGATGATTCCATTTAGTAATGGATGAAACTACCATGACTAGCTTTGGCCGTCTTTTTAATCTGTTTTTTATAATTTCATTGATGATCACACACTCTACTGAATAGTAAGCTCAGTAAAATAATTATTTATGAGGGGACTTAATTAAGAAAAATACTGGACCTAAAATAAATTTAGCCTTTACTAGTCTCGCAATAAAATTTAGCGTAAAGCAAACAGCAAATTTTCGTTGGTTTAAGAATCTCATCTATGAATTTGGCTTTAAAAAATATGAAGTTTTGGCCAAAGTCGTCTGGTCATTTCTTTTCAGCCAGCAAGTTTTTTCACCAAATTTCTTGACCGAAAGTTAGGGGGGGGGGGGGGAAACGTGTCCTTTTAATTAAAAATAAATCTTTTCAACTGATTGAATTTCGATTTTACGCTATTTTCTTTCTGCCTAAACAACGACAAGATGATGGTCAATAGTTAATGCAATAAAATGTTTCATCATGCGTGCTACAAAAATTTTACTCCCTTTGCAGGTAATTACAAGTAGCATTGGTAGCGGGATAAATACATACATATGTACCTATCTATCTGACCGAAGACATAGCGAACAGCGAGAGGATTAAATGGGAAACATCTCGCAAGCTCATTCTATGTTTGAACATTTTTGATATTGCACCCCCATATATGCCATGTATGTATGTATGTATTTGTTCTCAATGGCATTTTTTCTCTCCATTTTTTCATTGTGTCCATTTGCGCCTTTTCCCACTAGTGAACACGTATAATTGCATTTATTGCTGATGTTGCTTCTACTCGCTGCGGGTACAAAATCCACTTGCTGTTTAGTCAGTGTTGCTTGTTTAGTTGATATTGCCTTGAGCAGAAACTCACTATGCTTGTGCTGCTAGTGTACGCGTGTAGATTTTTGTGCTAACCTCAAGCGATGCTGAGCTGAGTAAGTGTGTGCTTAAGGGTGATTTTATAAATAATTGGCTTGATTTTTGGTGCTTTTATGGAAAATCGAAAAAATTTAATGTGCAGTATTGGATATTGTACATCACGTCGTATGAGTGACATTTATTTTTTGAACAATATGAAGCATTTGATGAACCATGGAATAAATTTAATTCTGCGTAGTTTAAGGTACCACATCAAGCAGATTTTTTTTAAAATATAGCCATAATTTGAAAACATTGGATTAGCAAAGTCAAATGCATTTCTGGATATGAGGGAACTGTTTGATAACAGGTAAAATACTTATCCGACCACGACCAATGATCAATACAACGATCTGCTGCTAAATCTAACCACATACCTAATATCGTGTGTAACATGCGATAAAAACATTCCAAAATTGTGCCAGAATCTTTCTAAGATCTTACAAATCTTACCTCCGATGCTCTGAATGAACCAAATACCACATCTGCTTATTGATCTAATTGATGCTCTACAAAAATATTAAAATTTGGATGGTGGCCGCTTGAAATTGTGACACTGACTTTTAAATAAAGTCGTGCGTAATTCTTTTTCAGTTTTAATGTATTGTTACAAAAATACCACGATGTACTAGAATTTCTTAAATGCAAATGAAATATATGATCTATGAAACAAGATTGGTCCGAAGATTACGCAGCAGGTTAAACCTGGAAGTGTTAAGATTGAAACTTACAGTAGCGAAGTACGTAAATATCAACTCTGCGTAAGAAATGGTTGTTTTCTTCTACAAAAATGTCACATTCGTACACTTGATTAGAAAAACAATGATATAAGTTCACACAAGTACAGCGAATCTTTGCGGCGACTAGAGAAAGAGTAGCATAAACGTTTGTGCGAACGAAATGGCAAGCATCGAATATCATTGTAAATTATGCTATGTCGAAGAGAACGGTATTGCCCAAAGGAAAAATCGGTATATATCAAGACTGTACGAAATATTTGAGAGTTTTGTATAAATCAGAATCAGATGATATAAAAAAGTCTGTTATCGAAGAAACTCAGCTGAAGTTAAAGTTTTTAGCTGTGCTGAACAATAATGCATTAAAAGTAGAAGTTTAAGAGTTCTTGTGCCAAAGATGGTGTAATTCTTTAAACTGTTTTTTAACGAAGTTTAACTTAGTCTCTAGTCTTCGATTCTGACTTCTCTCAAAAGACTCGTCAAGCAACACTCTTCCTCAGTGCTTTTTCAAATGCGCCCTGGGTGATTTTAGTAGCACATAACACCCGTTTAAATTTCTTCTGAAAATCTATATATACAGTTATTTATGGAAAAACTCCTATATGTTTGTGGCTATACTATTAGGGTTAACACAGCTGGGGATTCTATTCAATTTCCCCAGTTAGTAGTAGCAGTAGCGTTCAGTGTAAGAGTTGCTTAAATTAATTTAAAGTAATTTAGTTTGATCGAAAAAAAGCGAAAAAAATGAAAATATGTCGGATAATTAAATTAACACATAAAAATGCAAGTCATTAATTTAATTTTTCATTTCATTTTATTTTTGTTTTGTTAGTTATAAGCGTTGTCAGCATTTCATGCTTCATTAACTACAAACCAACCACATGGCTTAAAGCCTAAAAAGTCGCTATACAAATTTTATAGTGATTTCTTTATCACGCACAGTGGTAAAATACATGAAAAAAAATCCAAATTTTATAAGTAGACGCACGTTGATTAACGACGCGCATAAAATTCCCACAGAAGAAAAGATTAATTGAAATTTTGTGTTGTTGTTATCAGTAGTTGTTGTATTTTTTGTGATGTTTTTCTGTTGCATTTTTGTTGCTAGCTTAAGTGTGAAATCATTACTGAAGGCTCTCATGAAGGATTTATTTAGCGCTTTTATACGATGACGACTTAATTTATTTCCTTTCTTAAATTGTTTTCTCCTTTGAATTTTGTAGATATTTTGGAGAGTTTGGCACTGTGTGTGCTGAAGCTGAACTCATTTTGATTTGATTTTGTGTGCTTTATTAATTCTGATAGCTTAAGGTAATCATTTGTCAATCACTGACAATCTATGCTATGCGTTTTTTTTTATTTGCCCCCAAGACAGTTGTAAGAGAAAGCTACTTGTAAGAAAAAAACACAAAGATTCAATGTGAAAATTAAATTTTTTAAAGACACTTTGTTTTTGATAAGAAGTTTTAGCGCTAGTCAGGCAAAAATATCACTGTAGCTTGGGTGTCACAAAATTTTGGTGTAGTAAGATTTGATAAAGTGTTAAGACTTGCACTAGAAAGTAGATAACTTCTATATATGGGGAGTACCGATCTGTGTATAATGGTCGGATTAATAACTTACAGAGCACATCAGCTCATGACCAATGTGGGCATGGTCATTCATTTAACATGCAAGAACTGTCTTGACGAGGACGACAATTCGAATCATTTCCTGAGTTACTTTCTAGTTTTTACGACAACATAGATTCGTCTATTTAGCAGCGAGAATGTAAGCGCAAACTCAGTTTGTTGCTTTCCATTTCCTTTAGAAATTCGATGGAATTAAATATTTTGTTCCTGGTCTTTCCGATCAGGGTAGAGCACAATGGCTTCAATGAATCTGTTCAATTGTTTTTCCTCACTTAACCAACCCTCCGCCAAACTCAATATTTTTGATTTTGCATCTGTAATATCACTTTTATTTAATTTTACATGCAGGTAACATGTCGTATGAATAACATGTAATTATGTTCAATAAAAAAACCAAAATACATGTCGTATAAGTGATATTTCATTCTAAATATTTTGCTGTATAAAACATTGTAGAATTGCAGCAAATTTAAAAGAAGTGACCTAGGTCACTTAGTGAACTTGTGTCATATTTTTTTATTTGATTATTTTGAAAGCTAAATCCGACAGCAATTAACCGTTTAAATACATGTGTCGCTGTTCATTATTTGTCAAAATCAAGGACCTGCACTTGACTTCAAATGGAAATCCTTTTTTTTTCGGGTACACGTATACTCTTTGTATTTGTATATTTTTCATTGAAAAATAAAAATAACTGGTAATGCAAGAGATACCCAAAAATAATTAATATAGCAGCTGGCGATAAAAGCAACCCGACAGCAGCATCAATAACACCTGGCATGGTCGCAAACATACCCTAACCCCACTTTCTTCGCTAGAATTGTTTTTTTTTTTTTTTTGGTTTTTGCTGGCCGCACACTCAGGTGTTACTGCCATAGCACACATGGCCTTGCAAGTGCGAATGAAAACGAGTGAGTGAGTGAGTTAAAAAGAGAAAAATTGGGAAGCTGCCATACAGTAATCAGTATCAGCTGGGCGCAACCAACTACAAGAAATAAAGGTGTGTGAGCGCAAGCGAGTTGATGGTGAGAAAAAAGTGTAAGTTCTATTTCCGCAAGTGAGACTTGTGGGAATTTCGAAAATGTTGTGGCTTTCAATAGTTGCAGATTTTTTTGTTGTTGTTAATACAAAAAGTGTTGTCATTGCAGTTAAAAAGTAGCAAACGAAAAAAAATATTCAAACAAAAAGTAGTAGGCTCACAAGTAAACTACGAGTTTTCATTATTAAACCTTATTTTAAATAGGGTGAAAGTTATGCAAAAGTTGGAAGAAAATTTTGTCAATTAAATTATCTTCACCGATGAGGTTCATTTTAAAATAGGTGACTATGTTAACAAACAAAACTATTGCATTTAGGGCTGAAGAAAATCCTGGAGAATTGTTTGAAAAGCCAATGAAACCAAAAAAAGTTGCTGTCTGGTGTGGTTTTTGGCAATGCAATTACTGTGAATGGAGCTAAATATCGAGAGATGATTAGGAACTTGAATCAATTGAAAGATATTGATGTGCAGAATATGTGGTTTCAACAGGATGGTGCAACATGCCACACAGCACCACAATCAATCAATCTTCTGAAAAAGAAGTTTAATAATAGAATAATTCTACGAAAAAAAGACGAGATTCGATTTACAACCATTTGATTACTTTTTGTAGAGTTCTTGAAAAGTAAAGTTTATCCGCATAGTTCTCAAACTGTTGAACACCTCAAAGGCAACATCATCGAGCAAATATCACTAAAGATTGACAGCATGCCGAGCTAGCAGAGGAGGTCATTTGAACTACATTCGTATTTTTATTTCATAACCGGAATCAATGTACTTTAATTTCCACTAAAAATAAATAAAGATTTTGTACAATTTATGCCTCATATTTAAGATTTAGAAATATGCCTCAAATCTGAACACTCCTATTTAGTAGCAACAAAAAATCTTTGTGTGAAAAACTGTTAGTAACAGAATAGAGAAATTAATTTGTACATAATTTTCTCATTTTCCTTCCGATCTAAAGAAAAAAAGTTAAAATTGAAAAGAGTTTGGAGCTCAGTTGTGTGGGTGCTTTTAGTTTTTCCATTATCTGCAATTCTTTACTCTCAGACAACACCCCCTGTTAATGTTGAACTGTGCTCAATTGTGCGCTTAGTGCTTTAGCAAAACGTCCAACAGTTTGTTTTTTGTTAGTGCTTGGTGATTTTTGTTTTTGTAATTCTGCAAAATGTTGTTACGCACATGAATTCTCTTTGAAATAGAGAGCGTACAAAAACAACAACTTGAGAGAAAAATAATGAAAAAAATTATAAAAATTCTACAAGAGTCTTGACTGAATACTATTAAACCCGGGCATCTTTAAAAAGGTTTTCTTCTATGCTGTTGTTATGTGGTATGCATGTTGCACGTTAGAATTTATGAATTAAAAAACAACTCCGAATAGATGCATCGAAAGAGGCAGCAACATGTTGATAACATTGTGATTTAAAATAGAACTTTATTCCTTTTTTTTTTTAACAAGCAAAAAAAAGGTCATCAACTTTTTCTCACAAAAAATTTCACTTTTCACCATTTTATGAATTAATTCATAAATTTAAATATTGCTGACCAAAAACTTTATTTTTTTGAAAAGCCGGGAGCTGTTTTCTATAAGACTTGGTAACCCAACACTTAACGTTATTGGACGGATAGCTGGAGTAAGCGGCAAAACGAATTGAAGAGATGCAATATCTTTTTGTCGCAAACTAATGGCAATGCTAAGCTTCTCAAATAAGAAAGACATACTTATGATTAACTTCAATGCTGAAAAAGGAAGTGGTAGCAATAACCTTAAGCCTGTCGTAAATCGACTTTGATATCAGAATGAAAATCTAACTCAGTTCTCCAATGACACAAATCATATGAATGTAGGAATATTGTTTAAGCATAATTTAGAATATGAAAATACATTGGTCTCACCTGATAAACTAGATACAGAAATCTGTATTAAGAGATCCCGACTGACCGTAGCTTGCTTCTTATATGAATTAAGAGAAGCGCCCACTTTAGCTCCAATTATCATTCTTGTGCGTCACAGCTGAAAAGTTAGCTATATATAAACTCCAGGGTGATTGCCTTCGGGAAAACTTTCTTGAAGAAGTTAGGAAGCTTAGTAACACTATATCTCAGAGCACAATTCAATCTAATTATTGAAACATGAAGTCCTGAAGTCTTGATCATACTTTGCTTTATACCAGCGATGGGCAAAATAGGAAGAATGAGCCAATTTTAGCTCCTTACAACAAACACGTCGTTTTTCGTAAGAAAACTAGCTAAAACAACAAACACTTGCACTCATTACGGTTACGCACATTTTTGTTGTTGTGTTTTTTTTTTCATTTGCGTTTTGTACGGAATTTGTATTATTGTTATTGTTGCATCATTCAGAAAAAAAGCGGGTAAACAAGCAAATAACAACGCACACATTGAGTACAGCTTCTCTCGTTTTGTTTGATCAGTGTACTTTTATTTCTACACTCATGTTGTTCTTGCTTGATTCTTGGAATTGGCTTTTCGCTTATTGCAGATTTTTTTTTTCGCTATCGAGATCGAATTTATGGGGCCTGCTGTTGCAATTGTTGTTTTTGTTGCTTTTTGCTGTAAGTAGCTCCTGCTTCCAAAATTTTGTCCATCTATGGTATAACCATTACTGAATGTTAATCATACGACACGTTGCACATAAAAATTGCTTAGATAGTTTTAGTTTGTAATTTTTCGCCTGAACACAATAGCGTTTTTGTTTGTAACTCAGTTCATTGCATTTTTATAATCTTTTGAAGTTTTTACGAATTTTCAACTATTTTTGATATTTGACCATGGCGTTTTCGGTTACTTATCGAATAATTATTTATATATAATTGCTAATATAACGAAGCAGCAAGTTCAACTACATAAGATAAATAAACAAAACAATAACTTTATCATTTCTATTGCTTTGCAATGTCCTCGACCTAATAAAAATCATTGAAAAGTAACATTTATGGTTAGTTCCATGCAGATAGTCTTACTCATTGTACTCTTAAATTATTATAAATCCGATCAGTTATTGTGAAAGAATTATGTATGTTATTGTTTTTCTTTCAAACATCAAAGAAGCTATAAAACTTAAACTAATTACAAGGTTAAACTTCATATTAATTAACTAAAAATAAAAAATTGATTGTTGGAATTTTGAAAAAGCTATTGAAAGGATTTATGAATACAAATTTTTTTGGAGTAATAATTTAAATAAAATTTATTTGTTGCTTTAAATTAAAATATACTAAAAAAGATTTCTGCATTTAAACATTAAATAGAAGGGTGGCCTGAGTTGAGAACTGAGTCGTTTGAAAAGGTGTTTAAGCTTAGCAGTAATTTAGTAAATTTAAAAAGTAATTTATGTTTAGTTTTCTTAACCTTTTTAATTGGTTAAAGAGCCCCCCTTCGGAGATTAAATTGGCATCGTCAGTTAGCCAGTTAAGAGTTAAATTCATTAAGTTACTATATTCCCGTATGCAATTAATAAAAAAAAAGTTTCAGGATCAGGTTAAAAATGATCCAAAGTGAAAAAGGTACCGTCACGGTTGTTAAAAAAAATGATTGACAAGAATAAATTTCAAAGCTTAAGAAATGTTAAATTTGTCAGATTTTATTTCAATAATATATACTCTCATAAATACTCTCATGAAACAATTTAAATTATTATATTTTAAATACTCGTAATTTTATTTAACCATAAATTCTTCGTTTCGGATAGAGTTGTTTCTTCCAATCATTGTTTTTGTGCCAATCTAATACGATAGACTATATCGAATTCTTTGTGAAATCAATAAATTCTGTGTGAGTTTTTTGTTTACAGCATTAAAGGCTTGTTTAAACAAATGGCCATTTAAATAAACAACAGCAGAGATTTTATTCTTTTAGGTAAATTAAATGTATGCCAAACGAATATAAAAAATATTTATACTAAAAAGTTTATATGCGATTAAAAAATGTACTCTCAGTTTTCACTATGACTAGGTAGTTCTAAAACATCGCTAATTGCATTTCAAACTTCTACGAATTTTATTTATTTTAAATTTTGTTTTGAAAATCAAAACACTTGCGCCCATAACTAAGCATGTTGCCAGCAACATTACCCCGTAAACATGCGCTCTAGCAACAAAAATTTTAAATTCAATTTTATTTTCATTCATTCATGACTTTGACACACTCACACAGTTTACAATCCCTGGAAAATTGAACACGCAACACGACGTTTCTTACGCCCACCTCACTTTGACTGTTGAAAGCACAACATGTGTTCGACTGTGTTGAGTTTTCCCGTTGAATACTTCGAGTGAATATGCAATCGTACTGAGTGTGTGTGGTGTGTTTCAGCAATGCAAAATGTTGCACGCCTTTTTTCCTGCCGCATGTTGAGTTTCACATGTTAAACGTTTGTGTAAAAACCCTGAAATCGGCAACAAACGAAACAGTCTGCAAAGGATTCTCGTCGCATTCGTAACAAATCGGCCGTAAAAGTTTTCCTATCGCCTTCCGCAAAGTTTTTAGAAATTATTGTGTGAAAGCAATTAATTACATTTTTTGTGAAAAAATTTAAAGTCTGTGCTGAAATTTTTGGAAAAAAAATTCTGTGAAAAAAATTAATCATCAAATATTTTTTTTTGTGTAACATTTGCGCAAAAAACTTAAGCTGATTGTGTTAAAAAACTGCACAACTACAGAGCAAAGTAAATATGTTCATACAAATAAATGTTAACCATCTTATGAATAATAATGAGAATAATTATTGCTTTTGATGTTAAAAATAATTTTGAATTATTTAAATTAATTTTCGATCAAAAATTATTAAAATTTTTAATATAAATATGGTTAACAATTGCTGTTAACCTAAGCATATTTTAATGTTTTAATTTATTCTTAAATTATTAGGAAATATGAAATTATTATTAGTACAATGAAATTGTTTTAATTGCTTTTTTAATTTTTTGTTGTATAATTTTGAATTTTTTTTTATTAATCTCAAATATTTTTTCGAATGTTAGTAAGCTTTTTATTTAAAATTCTGTTTCTGTTATATATTAAAAAAAGTAAAACATTAGTTTTCAGCTCAATAGTTTAGTAAAACCACATTAAAATGAAAAGTTATGTAAGCCAGAACGTTAGATATATTTTTGTTGTTGTTGAAAAATAGGTCATGATATCTTGATATTACTTGCTTGTAATTGGCCTATGTCAAACAGTTTACTGGCTGATTGCAAGGGAATGTATAATCTTTGAATGCATGATTTTTTGGATCAATTTAATAGAAAAAAATAAATGATAAATAAATTAAAAGCTTAATCTATAAAATTAAGCTTATAACATGGTTTTAAGCTTTTTGCTGAATAGCTAAGAAGACAAATAGCTGTATTAGCTAAACTTTATTACTATTATTTATTATTATTATTTACTATTTTTTAATATATTTATTATTATTTATTATTATTATTACAAATGATTACAAAATTAAAAGTATTTTTTATAATAAATGTATGCTATTTCACCGGACATTGAGCAATATTTATACAGAAGTTTTGAGTTGAACTTACGTTAACAAAGGAGTATGTTTTCTACAAGTAAATGTATTCAGTTAACAGCTTCTAAAAATTATTATTGACAAAAATCAAATTTTGGTAGATATTGTTATGCTCAAAATTGAAAATTAAAACTTTGCTTGTTAAGTCAAACATGATATATTTTCCAGGGTACTAAATTTTTGCTGGGTTAAGTAAGTAGTTAGTATTACTCTTATATATTATCTAATTTCAAATTATGATGAACTTTTAAAACCAAAGTGTAACTTTGCTTAAGCCTTTTACCTTACACTCAATTTAGTCATTTATGATAATATCCAACGACGTCCACTATAAGGATTTGAATGTAAAGTGTAATTTTTTAAGCGTTTGGTTTTTGAAAATTAAAAAAAGAACAGAAAATTTTTAAAAGTGAATGCAATATATATTTGCAGCAATACATAAATTCCTGGCATTTCCTTTTTAAAGATTATTTCATATAAATGTTGCCCACGGCTACGTCTAAGGTGGTCCATCCGTAAGCTCCAATTTTATCATACTTTTTCCAGCATTTCGGTATCTGTATCGGTATCGGTATCTCACCAATGGCAGCTGTAATGTTGTCTTCCAGGGCTGCAATTGCATTTGGCTTGTCCTTGTATACGAGAGACTTCACGTAGCCACACAAAAAATAGTCTAGTGGGGTCAAATCGCATGATATTGCTCCAAAACGTCAGATTAATTGCTCACCAAACTCGCCTCTCAATAAGTTAATGTTATAGCGTGCCGTGTGGCACCATTTTGTTGAAACCACATGTCAACCAAGTCCAATTCTTCCATTTCGGGCAGAAAAAAGTTGGTAATTATCGCATGTTACCTTGCTCCATTGACTGTTACGTTGTGATTTTTGAAAAAAGTACGGTCCAACGATGCCGCCAGCCCCCAATCCGCACCAAACATTGAATTCTTCAGGGTGCATTCTCAGCTCTTGAAATGTCTCTGGCTGCTCCTCAGACCGAATTCGGCAATTCTGTTTGTTGACATACCCATTGAGCCAAAAATGAGACTCGTCGCTGAAGAAAATTATTCTACAAGAAATTACATCTCACACATTTTTCACAGAGCAAGACTTTTGATAATAAAATTCAATAGTTTTCAAGCGTTGTTTGTTTCTTACTCTATTTATGTTAAAATGGCAAACCTTACTGAACATTTTTGGCATTGTCACATGTTACGAATCACGCGTGAGGTGTTAAAAAACTTACACTGAAAAAACAAATAGCAAAAAAATCACCCGTTATTTTAAACATTTTTTTTCGCCAATATCAAATGTACCTACCATTTGTTAACTAATGGATATCGCAAACTTCACGCAAAGAGAAAACACAGGTTTTTTTATTAAAACTTCTGATTTTTTTATTAATTCAAAATATCTACATTATGGGGCCATAAATGAAATAACATATCGGGTAAGTAGCCACGGTTTTGCTGGCACATACGCCATTCTTTTGTCAAAATTTTCCATGAATGTTTTGCATAAATATGGCTGAAATTCGTTGATGCGACGCTCGATTTAATCCTTTAATGCATGGGTGGCCGTGGGCATAAGCCTCAAAATTCAAAAAGTCCTTAAAAAATAAGTCATACGCAGCAAATTCTGATGACCAAAATGAAAAATTACATCAACAAAAAAAGACTAATGCAGTAATTAAAGTGTTTCTCGGGCTGTATTGCATATGGCAACGTTTTTGTTAAAACCACATTCACAAAAATGTTGATTATCATGTCGCGATAGAGTTTTCGAAGCATAATGGTTCGATAATGTCTCCAGCTCGGAATCCGCACCAAATGGTGACACGTTGTCAATTTGTTTCTTAACAATCATTCGTGGATTTTCTGATCCCCAAATACAACAATTTTGAAGATCAAGATGAAAATGAGCCTCATAGCTGAAGATGATATGATTCAAAAAATTAGCATCCAGCTGTTGTTCGAAACTTTTCGTGAGAATACGCTATAGATTATATAGAAATGCCCAATTCTTTACCACGGTGCCGAATTTATGTTCCTCATGAAGTGCTTCGATGTTTTGTGTTGAACGACTTGTTGTAGGACGGCCAGAGTTTCTAAGATCACCAATTAATCCAGAATTTTGTAATTAATTTCATCACAGTTGATGAAGTAAAATCATTGTCCCGAGCATATTTTCGTGCAGCGCTTTATTTTTAATAACCCTTAACTGCCAGCTGTTTTTTTTTTCAGCAATAATACTTTATCGCACAAATGGCTTGAAGTCTTGCGTAAATTTTGAGACACCTTTTATCCATATAAATATTTTTTTTTTTCAATACATCAATACATAGAAGTACTTAATGTAGCTTTGATTTCTCACTGCATTGTCATGTGCACTTAAGCTTAAAGTGTTCAGACATGTTGCTACAATTACCTGGTATCCACACTATATGTTGTTTTGTTTCACATACCACATACTTGGTTTGCTTAAAAAAATAATTATTAAAAAAATTTATATATTTTCAATTTGAAAATTAACCAAAAAACCTAAAATTTCCACCAAATTGATATCAAAACAACAACTAGAATTTTTTTTACAATTGTTTATTCAATTACTTTGCTTTGAAATTTCAGTCTTACACGCTTTTTCTAATGATATCAAAATAATTCTCTTAAAATAATATATTTGTTTTTGATGCTGTTTCATTGAAATCGCCACAATAATTTCGTCTGTGTTATAAAATTCACACTAAGAAGTTCATAACGTAGACATGCTGTTAAACTCCCCATGATTTTTTTTTTTTAATATTCACTAGACAAATAGATTTTTTGTGTATTGGCTTATAAAAATGAATTGTTCATTATAAAGAACATCAGTCTCGATGGTTTTTTCGAACTTATGCTATTCTTGGAACGAAACGATTCAAATGATAATTGGTAAAGAAAAATATTTATATACAGAAATAAGAAAAAAAATCGCATTTGGAAAAACAACTTTTTGATATCGTTGATTCACATCTAATCTGGATTATGTTTTTCTTATATTGCATGTGCTTTTACTCTTATTTGAAAAAAATGTTATAAATTAAAAATATTGCTACTACACTCAATTAAAAAAATGAAAGGATTTTACAAAAAAAAAACAAAATCCTTAAAATTCAAAAAGCTTTTATTTTGTGAAAAATCTAGGGTAAATGTAGCATCTTGAAATATCCAATTCTTGACCACGGTGTCGAATTGATGTTCATAAGCTGCTTCGATGATTAATGTTGAATGATTTGTTGTAGGACGGGTAGAGTTTCTAAGATCACTAATTGGTAAAGTATGCCAGAAGTTTGTAATTAATATCATCAGAGTTGATGAAGTATAATCACTATCCCGAGCATATTTTGTACTTGACTTAGCTTTGTCGTTCCCTTCAGGAAGTGCCAAAAATTTAAATTTGAGAGCCAACCACTTAAGCAGAAGACAATTTCTTAGAGCTATGCATAGATCACCCAACAATAGCTATTAAAGGGCTGCACAAGACATCTGAAAGCGCAATCATTGTTATGACTCTAATTTAATTGACTGATGGAGTATTGCCATTGCTTTTGCTGTATTAAACGAATAATGTCTTTATGCTCTTCGCATGCACGACAACAAACGAACACCAACACCTTATGGCAATGAATTGAAGAACAACACAACAGTAAACAGCATTGTCAATATTGTGATTCTAAAATTCTGTTGTGGCAATATTGAGCAACAAGAATGTATAAAGAAGAGTAAGCGAAAGCAAGTGATTTGTTAAAATTTTGCATTTGTGTATGTATGTATGCTTTTTAATGAACAGTGTCACAGTTAAAAAACGATTAGGGCTGCAGGGGACTTCTTATGAAATGATTCTATGCGGGTGTTACTAAAAACATAAGGGAAATATCAATTTTGTGTATAGTCCCAATAGAAAAACTATGAAATGTCAGGCAAAGCTTAATTTTTGGAAAATTTGCAGTGCAATTCTTCATCAATGTAATGGCTATTATTTATGGTTTTTATTGCATATAATTCTGTAATATTTTAAGAGTTTTTTTTTCGATTTTCCCAAAACTTTAAGATTTTGAACTGTGGAAGTTTTTAAAAACGTGTGCAGTATAAAACGTAATAAGACATATCGACCCCTTGGAAATAAAATTCATACAAAGTAAAAAAAATATTTAGAAAGGTTTGAATCTCTAAGGCACCTGATCGTATCACTGTACTTTTTTACATCGCACTTTCTCCTTAAATTGCCTCGCACTTTTAAACTTATGCTGCAAACAATGTGTACATATTTTGCTATTCAGCTAGAAACCAATAACAACGAATTCACTAGTGTACTTGGTGCTCTTGCTGTTGCTATGTTTGCTTTTATATTGCTGTTTATTGTCATATGCTGTGGTTGACGCTGTCGTTAGGGATCAAAAGATCGTCGTGTAGTGACGAAGCAGGCAATCGGGTTTCGACACGACAATATTTATTCACTACAAACTATGCTATGACAATAATCAATACACAAAAAGTAAGTACTGAATCGAGATAAACAATGCTGTGAAGTATTGTTCTGCATAGAATAGAATGTCTTGTGCAGTGCTTTAATAGCTATCATTTTAAGTCAATATAAAATCGCAATATTTTTGTGATAAATGGTAATCTTAAGTGCAAACTCTGCAGAATACAATATCTGCCAAATATCCGCCTGGGCTATTCTTACAAATGGTCATTCTATTGATGACATTTTTCGTCACGTTTTCGCATAATTGCGACTGTATTCCACTAGTAACATCTCTGATACTTTCTTTTAGAGCTCGAATCAATGGTGATGCATTAGAATAGACTTTATAGAAAAAATCTAAAGGCGCTAAATGGTACGATCTTAGCGGCAAATTGATACGTTCAGTTTGAGAAAACACGTCTAGAAAATCTATCACGTAACAGAGCCATTGTTTCACCAACTGTGTGGCGCCATCTAGTTGAATATAAATGTGGCCTATGTCCATATCATCAATTTCAGGCCAAAAAAAATTAGTCAACATTGATCGGTAACGGAATCTATTCAATGAAATGATCGCACAAGTATTATTTTCGAAAAAATTTGGCTCAATGACTCCGTCAGCCCGAAATTACGATTACAAGTTGGAATCATCACATTTCTAACCTGACCAGAGTTCAAATTTATTGTTTAAATTTACTATAACAGCGCAAGTAGGCGTCATCCCTTTTTTTTTATTACCATTCAACACAGCCTCCCAAAATGAAGTGATAATTCCAATATTTCCGAATTAACACGACGGCTTATTTTACTATACTGCTGGTGTGATTTTGATGGCACTCCAAGTTCCATGATATTGTATGGTAGCAACGTGACGTGTCTCTAACAACATTTACAAAAAACTATTGAAATTCCTTCCTTGTATATTTTGCTGCTTGAACTCTTTGATATTTATTCTGATAATTGCTATAGTTCTTAATACGCTCACGTTTTCAAAATTCTGTAAAACTATGGACTTTATTTTTTTGCCAATATTTTAGCTTAAGGTTTGGTAATAACTGTCCCAATATTTGAACTTTCTAGCTCAAACCTGTAAATGGCGCTGACTGAGTTAATGTTCAATTTAATTGAAATTTAACGAAAAAACCGCCTTACTAAAATGAAGAAAAAGTCAACCGTAGGTGCCAAGACATAGCGTTTTAGGTATTTTAGTTGCATGGGCGATGCCACCCACTGTTGTCAAACTCCGCCCACATTTTTCGTGTGGCTGAAAATGCATACAAAACATACTCGAAGGGGTTTTTTTAAAATTTGCCTATATTATAGAATCGGGTTCGTAGAAATTCTCCCAAAATTTCAGCTTCCCAGTTCAAACTTGCGAAAATCGCAATCAATTTGAAAGACATATTTTTTTTGCGTTTTAGTAAAAAAGTCGTTTCTTCCAAAAAAAAGAATAATAAAAGCCCTAAAATTGAATATCAAATTACTAAAATGTTTATCTACATAAAAAAAATTATAGCTGCTTTCGATGTTCACATATCACGCAAAAACTGCTTGATTAATTTCAATCAAATTTATTTAGGGATATTTTTTAGACACCTGGTCTCAATCTCCAATTAAAATTGTCACGATATTCCTGTTAAATATCAAAATATTTAAGTTTTAAAATTGCTAAAAAAATTGATTTCGCACATAGAACCATAACACATCGTTGAATGGGAATTGAATGTGTTAGTGCTTTGTTTTTGTCATTCCCATGGCAATTTAAAATAAAATAAATTGTTAACTAAAAATTTTGAAATGTCTAAAAATAAAAGCTGTTTTTTTTTTAAAAGAAAATATTTAAAAAATTATTAAAGTTGTGTTCGAAAATTTGTCAAATAAATTTAGAAGGAATTAAGAGCTAATGATTTATATATTTCCTGTTTATATACGTCCCTGCTTTTTTCTCTCTTTTCATTGACCTCCTATTTTTCACAAAGTTTGAGCTTTGATTTTATTTGGAATATAAAAATTAAGCAAACCAAGCACTTATTTCAGCAATTCTTTAAAATAGCAGAGCTTAGCCACTACAGCAATTCATCTTCTTAGCTACTCGCATTTAGCTTACAGCCTTAAATCAAGTAAATAGCTGATTAATAAATAAATAACTAACGAAAATTAGATAATGAACTTTTCTGCAAAAAAACTGAAAAAGTGTGAATTTTTCTTTTCGACCGATAACTTCTCATATATTTATATGATGGCAATTTGAAATATTGAATTTGAGGCTGTAAAAAGAAAAAAAAAGAAAAATTTAATATAAGCCATATAATACAATATGTACCTATTAAATAACATCTAACATTTTTACTTAATAGAGCAATTTTTAAGACCAATGCAATTACGCAATCCACTTTATGACATTACTAGCATTTCCGTACATCAGCCAACCCTTGACACTCATTATAGATTTTTTAATGAAATTGCAAACTTGCAAGAAACTTTATTTTTTTTTTAAATTCAATGTAAATTTAGTTGTGCTAACATACTGGCGAAATGGAAATTTGATATTAAAATAAAAAATTGTAACATATGACATAAAAAAAAAGTTTTCAATAGAAATCCATATACGTGGGTGTTGGCAAAAGTTATATAATTTATGTGCACATGCAAAAATAAAGCAGAAAATACTGCTCTGTTTGAAAAATAATAAAGTTGCAGAAAAATTTCAAAGAAAAACATTAAAGATATTGAAAAATTCACAGCAAAATAACGAGATAATTTTCCAAATTCAATTTTATACCCATAAAAATAAAAAAAAACTAAAACTTTACTGCTTTGTTTGTAGACAACTTTATGCAAATGTTGCAAAGTGATTTTGTTTGTTTCTTTTATTCTAATACGAATACATATGTTAATACCTTTATGTTTTCTTTTAAATTCCAACTTTTGCATAATCAAGTAGTTACCTTTACCTTTTTTTCGATGCCTTAACAAGCAACCATATTCTGCTGAGGACTCAACTGATTTTGCTTTTAGCCAACCCAATGCATACACACATACATACGTACATATGTTGACTGCTGCGTTGACTGTTTGTGACCGTAGGTGTTGTTTTAAAATTCAAAGAGTTTTTATATTTGTATATTTTATAATATTTATGCCCTAAGTAGAAAAATAAACATTTCAAAAAGGTACGTTTATGGGTGTACCATATATATTTTTTTTTTAAGTTTTGCTGACTAAAGTAAATTAAAAACTTGCAAAATAAATGCTATCTAGGAAAATACTGCACTATTTTGGATACAACTTTCAAAGATGTGATTTCGATTAAAGTTTATCACTGCTTTTTTCTCTTTTGTGGAAGAAAAATACGTAAATGTGTGGCAGTTGACAATTATCATTTTCTTTAAGAATATCACTCATTTTTGAAACTTTTCTTGCTTAAAAATGCAAAAAATTAGTTTGTTTGTATTAGGCAATCTTTGAAACTACTCAGCCATTTTTGCTGAAAATTTCAATTAAGCATTTTATAATTATGTTCAGTAAAAATGTAAGTTTTCGTGTTAGTTGAGCAATAAATATCTTAATAATGTCAGAAATAATAGTATTAAAAGTTACTCATACGCACAGTTAACCTTTTTCCCGAAAATTTCTATACATTTCGATTACGGAAGCCCTCCGAGGGTTTTCTGTTAGTTTTCGTAAATTTTTCTAGCAAATATAAATTAAATTTTACTTTAATTAATTATTCTATTGAAATGTGCATGATATTTGCACTCACAATAAAATACAATTTTACTAAAAAAAAAGATTTTAATTTCAACAACAATCATTTAAATAAAATATCGCCCAGAGGGAAAAAAATTACAGAATAGATTTTATTATAATAGTTAGAGATTTTAATGTTTTGTATTACATGATGGTTTCAAAACCATTATTAAAATCATCTTAGTAGCTTAAAAAATATGAGTTAGTAAATTTCGAATAATGTACATTAGACCGCGTCGAAAAATAGATTCATCCAGACACCGACTCAAAAGTTAGAAGGACCCTTAAAAACGATATCTGCGTCAACCAATGGAGAACTTTTGATTCTCCTGAAGGTCGTTTTTAGCTAAAAAAACGTGTTTTTTGCTCGTGACTTTTATTACAGTTTTCGTTTTTAAGAGTCCTTCTAACTTTTGAGTTGGTGGCTGGATGACTTTATTTTGCTTCATACAAATCGACCCTGTCTAATGTACATGCTGCTCCCACTATGAACAAATTCTTGGAATTTTATTATTTTTTTACTGCTGAGTAATGTGACAAAAATAAGACTTAACATGTCGAAATTGGTTCAATTATTTAGGAGTGATGAATCTCTTATTTTTGTAATGGGTGATACGAAGTATCATACCACTAATATCACATCTTTTTGATGCTTTACAGAATTTGTCAATTCATGCCAGTAGCGATGTAGCCTTCGCCGTTCATACATCAAAAGAATAAAAAAAAATTATATTATGAGTTACTCATACGCACCGTTGACCCAAATTTTTTAAGTTTAATAATGTAGGTCTTCTTTACTATTATGGCCTCACAAATTTCGCTAGAAACTGTATTAAATATTTAAACCGCTCTTGCAGCTTAAGTGCGCTTTAAAACTTAAAAATTATGCAAAATTATTATTGTTTTTATCATAAATTTATGGAAATTTTTTTTTTTCTTACATTTCCATTACCACATGCAATGCTCTTCCGTTTCCTTGTCAAGGAAGCGTGGTTTCCTTATTGCTCTACCACTTCGAATTTCGTTGTATTGCGCTTTTTTTTTTTTTTGCATTTGCGTTTTTCTACCGCAATTTTGACGGTTTTAGAATATTTTTTTCTCTTTTTTTTGTTGGACACACATGTGTGCCGTAATTTTACTGTTTATTTTTGTGTTTTAGCTTTTGTTAGCATCCTGCTTTTTTTCTTTCTTTTGTGGTAGTTATCCATTTGCAAATAGTTTTTAAAGAAGACCACAGCTGGTCTTGTTTTCCTACGTGCGTGTGTTAACTTTTCAAAGTTTTCCAGCAGTTGGTTTTAATATGTCAATGTTGTTTTAAAGTTTCTTAGAAAAAAAAAAATTTGTGCTGAAAAAGTTTTTCATAATTGATTTTTTAATGGGAGTTTTTCATTGAAGAGAGAATATAAAAAGGTTTATAGTAAAATAAATTAATTCTCACTGCTAGAAAAAAAAAATAATAAAGTGTCAAATATTTTGCCTCATTGCCGAAGCAATAAAATGCAAATGTTACTCTAACTATGAATGAAATATTACTCATATGTTATGGTGATTTAAAAATATGTATTTTTAACATTTCCGTTTTCAAGCCGATTCATGTTTCATCCAGGTTGCGTTTGCAACATAGATAGGTTAGGACTGGCATATGTCAGTTTGGAAGGTACCTTGTCCGCGCTCGCCATCATTCTATTAATACCTTGATTTTGCTTCTACAAACATTGCTATGCATTATTTAGATTATTTTACATAATTAGCAAAATCTATTAATTAAATGTTAATCATACGACATGTGATCATCATAAGTTATTTTTCAAAATGTAAAAGAAAATTAACTTTCTTAGCTTACATGAAACAATGCCTTAAAGGCATATCTTTAATGACTACAAACTTTTGCCACTTTTTTAAAAAAATTGTGTAATTTATATTAAATTCAAAATTTAAAAAGGAAAAGCATGCACAAGTAAATGCTGCGTGCTCTTCGCTTCTTTGCTATCTGCTGCTTAATAACATAACATGCCTTAGAAGTAAGCATTGAATCTGCTGTTGTACAACAGCTAATAAATTATTGATTAAGTCTTGTACTTGTGAACACAAACTAAAACAAAACGAAGAAAATTAAGATACAAAAATATTGAAATATTGAATTTTGGTATATAACATCATAAGCTAAAGAGCAACAGCTACATCAAGTTGCTAAAGCTACTTTGATGTTGCTGTGGTAAAATTTCAAATATTAAATTTACATGATTTATATTAAATGAGCAAAAGTGTGAGTGTGTAAGTGATGAAATTTATGTGTTTATAAGGATCTTATGTATGCAAGTAAAATTGTGGTGTGATTACCCATTAAGAATTTGTTGCTTAAGTTACCCATTAAGGTTAGAGAATCTTAGAAACCTACACAAAATGAAGTTAAGCATTCGTTCATTTCGAGTAAAATTAATAATTTTTGCGAATGGCGCTTATACAATAAGACTATAATGCTATGAGATTTCAACTTCAACTTTTGATCTTCATTTGAAGCCAGAATAAAAATTTATCTTCTACTGTTATCTAGTACAAACTTATCTTAGTTTTTTTATTTTTGATAAAAAAAATATTGTATAATGAAAGTCGTGTGTGACCTGAATGTCGCATAACTTGTCGGCATATTTATTTTGGGAACATTTTAGACCATACTGTAGTTTTAAGCAATTGTTTCTAAGTTCCTCTATAAGAATTGTCTCTATGTTCTATGAACAACTTCTCTACTAACTTACCAATTGGGTATGCACGCTTGGTTTCACATTTGTTCATATATGTATGTATGTGTAGGGACTTAAAGACTTTTTCAACATGTGGCTTACTCTTAATGTGTGCTTTTTGATGCAAAAAACAAAAAAAAAAAAAACCAATAACTTACACGCTAAATTAAACTAATAAATAAGTGGTAGCTTTTAAATATAGTTTTTTTAGAGATTTTTTTATAATTTGATACACATATAGTAATTTTGCTTCTCTGTTTAGGTAAATTAAATTTTTGTATTTTCAACTTTTCAAATGATTTTAAAAATTTTATATATAATAGTGCAATAAAAATTAAAATAATAATATAAATTGTTTTCATAATATATTTTTTTAAATTTCTTTGCAGATTTAAATATTTAAATATTTTACTGCTAGCATAAAACTTCGAAAATTGCTACTCCAGCAGTTGTTTATGGTAAGCAAAATAATTTTTTTTTAATTATTAATATTTGTGAATATGAAATCCCGAACTAAATGGTTTAATTTCAATTGAATCTTCAATCTTAGTTTTAGAATTGAAAAGAATATTTATAAAAAGAGATATAGTTTGTGTACTCGTTCATGTTAGGTGTGGGTTCAGGAACTACGTTACTGATTTCTAAGTTTTTTTTTTACCATAAGCAAAGCCTATTCTGTTTTGATAAAGTAAAAGTCTCAACTGACTCACAGGCGAGTAACTTAAAATGTTCTTTTGAGTGAGGTATTAAATCCTATGTAACTTAACTTGATATGAAAAACCGGCTTCAAGCAAGCACTGGCCAAAAAGTGGAAAACATTAGTGTAGTATGGCACCTCCCTTAGAAGCCAAAACTTTAAAGCTTTGTGCTATGAACGAGACCACTGGAATGATCGAAATGCAGGTTTTAAAACGTGGGCGTGCCACCTCCATTTAAACATCAAAATGTTTAAAACGATCTTAAGGATGAAAGTATAGTTTATTTTGTATTTTTGAAGATTAACATGTCTTAGTTTAATAAATTTATTACCAGAGGGCTTGGGATAATAAATATTTTGATTTCTTTTTTTTTTAGATTTTGAAGATGTTTTCTATGAATCAGTGATAATATTTTCAGTTCATTTGAAACATTTTCAGTACATACATATGTATCGTTTCCATTACATTTGCATTTGAAAAATATAAGTTCGTATATTGTACTAATTTTCAGTACATACGGACGAATTTTCAGTACATTTGGCGCTTATTTTTTTTAAATTATTTTAATTCTTGTACAGCAAGAAAATTTAAAAAAATCAAATATTAATTCCTTAAGTTCTTCTCATTGAAAAAAATTATCACACTTATATTGGGCTAGCCACCAATATTCCATTTTCATATAAATTGCGGGGCAGTCATACGAATAGTCATAATAAATTGCTCTCTGATGCATCAATGCATTACTCATTTAAACTTAATTTATGCATTTGTCAGTCTGTCTGCCTACCTGCCACTGTATGCAAATACCAAATTTCTTTATTTTTTTTTTCAAAGTGCTGCAGCATGCTGCATGATATTAAATGAGCCACAACAAAATAGATCCAATTTTTCATAGGAAAAATTTTTAATTTTACTGCCAATTTTTCATCATAACTCATGAGACATGATATTTATGAGTGTGTCATTTAATTGGTTTCCATCATTAAAATCAAATAACCAGATGTCACTGCAAATAAATCAATAGTTGCCAAAGTATGCAAATTGGAAAAATTGCTGTTGTTTTTTTGTGCTGCAACATGAAGCTGAAAATTTAATATGAATTTTTTTTTTCTTAAAAAAGTATGCTTCTGTGCTGCTGAGATATTCAATCTTTTTGCTATCACCATTTACTTAGTTGTGATGCAAATACGAGATCTGTATTTTTGACTATACTCCATTCTTAATAGTTTTTTTTTTTCTGAAATATTTTTTAATGTCATTTTACTGGTACTATTTCTTATGAACTCAAAAAGTTTTTATGCTGTTGCCAATTGGCATCTGTTTTTTAGTTTTCATAATCAAGGTCAATGTTTTTTTGTTCGGTATTTTTACCTAACATAAAATTGGCATTGCATTTCATGCGTGTTGGCAATAGTTGATTATAATTATAGAGGAGATTGTTGCTTTTATTCTATTACAATTGAAAATGCTAACTGCTGTTGATGTTTTCATAAAAATCGGTCATAAATATTTGGCAACCACAGCAATCAATTCAAATGAGAGAAAACATTGAAAATATGGCATCAGGCACAGACTGTTTTTATAGCTGCCGTGTCACACAGTATCAGGAGGGAAAAATGCAGATTTTGTGCAAAATATAAAACAAGTGAAAGTCTCATACTATAATTAACATGAAATAGTAATGAATTGATATCAATTGACTTAACTATTTATGTATACAAATTATTTCTCGATTTTCATGCGATATTTTGTTGTTGTCGATGTACAGCCATGAAATGTTTTTTAGCTAGCACTTAAAAAATATTTTCAATAAATTTAACGTGTTTACCTTACCATGTACATTCCTAAGCAATGCATAGTTACTACACCTTCCGGAAGTAAGCGATGAATTCATCGATTACAAATTTATTGCACTTATCATTTTCATTGACAATACATTTGGCACTCGAAAGTTTGCTCTTTCAATATGATAAATAAAAAGTACGTATGTTGTTGTTGTTGTAAAGCCTTAAAAAAATTAATTTGTTAAGTAATGCAACTTTACTTTTCATAGCAATACTAACAGCACTTGTAGGTAATGCAAACTTTAGCTTTTCAACGTTAGAAATGAGTTCATGAAGTCAGTGGGTATATTAATGTGGAGAAATATGTTCAATATGGTGTTTATTTTGAAAATTTTGTAGATGTATTTGTTTTGCCTATATTTTAGCTTGAGGATTATAAATATTTGTCCCAATATTTGAGTTTCCTAGCTCAAACCTGTAAACGGCGCGGAAACACTTTTTTTGTGATCATTTTGTGCAAAGCTAATAATTTGTTTTTGTTGTAACACTCAAATTGAAAATGGTTTTACCATGATATCAGCAACTTGTTTCTATTAATTACCTTACCAATAACATTACTTGGTAATGTACAATTTCTACAGCTTCCCAAAGTAAGTGATGAATTCACCAATGATGAACTCATGCACTCATTACTTTTGCTTTGAGCATAATCCTTTTAAAAATCATTAGTTTCCATAACGCTTCTATTCGAAAACTTCCCACTGTACATTTTTGACAGCTGCATAAAATACATCACAAGATAATAAATCAAATGCAAATGTGTGTGATTGGACTTTCATGTGCTTAATTGAGTGGCTAATCATTGTAATTTAAATGCAAATTGTATGAATAAGCAACACTGAAAAAATTGCAGCATTTTGAAAAACTTTTTTGCAACATTTTTTATTGCTACTATTTTTAGTTTGCGCAGTTTATCAAACTTTAATTAAATTTCGGCAAATACGTGTAACTTTTCCAACTATTTTTTGCTGATGTCGATGCTGATTGAAACAGGACCACCAACTACGCAGCTATATAAATATTTTTTTTGTTGGTTTTATTTTATCTCCTCGTTGTTGGTTTGAGGTTGAAATTGTGGGTGTGCGAAAAAATGTTTGCTTGATTGTGTCGGTTTCTACCAAAATGTATTTAATTTCATAGCCAACATTGCGTTGAACATCGAACACCTAAATGTGTTAATTTAACATAAAATGTTGACGAAAATTAGTCCCACGTGGCGACAATTTTATGTGCCATCATGACGCAATTTTTAATATCAAGCGTTCTCTTCATGTGACATGAAAAATTAAATGAAAATATACATTAATGTGGACGAAAAAACCAGAATGATTAATTGAATTATTTTTAATTTAATTTTTATATATTAAGTTACAGTTTACAAAATGAAATTGCGTTCACTTTAATTAAAACTGTGGAGAAGACTTTACATCAAAATGAAAATAAACATAATTTTGTTCATACACGTCACGTATGAAGTTTTAATTAGTTTTCATTTGATGGCTTTGCTGTGATTTTGAAAATACAAAATATGGCAGAGGGCGGTAAAAGTAAAACACATTTTTTTATGCCTGTCAAGATGTTTCCTAGCGTTTTCATTGCCAATGAATTCGCTTTGTCCAGATTAGATTGCATATCCCTCCTATTAGGCTCACTTTTCCTCCTTAATATTATGCTGTTTGAAAACTTACCAGTAATGAATACTTATAATTTTGCCTCTATGATAGGCATTCAGCAACTTTTCATCCAACATACTTTATATGCTTGCATAAAGTAACATTGAATTCGATTGGAGAAGTGTCTAAACATAACTTAAAGATTTTGGCTCTACCATGCCTACTTAGTATCCTATTAACAGCAGTTCCGTTGAAGAACACAAGATTTTACTGATCAATTTTCATAAGTATATTTATACGACAACTTGCATTGAGCTGCATTACCAATTGAATTACCAAGTAATTAATATTTTCTACAACTTCCCATAGTAAGTCATGAATTCATTGATTACAAATGTATACAATTCTTACTGAATATATTAAATACATTTTTTTTTTCAAAAAAAAAAAAAAATAAATATTCAAAACTCATAAAGAAAATGCCAAGAGAAAGTATGGTTTCCTGCTCATTTCAAAAGTACCTGTCTTTAAAAATAAAAAAATTCAATAAAATAACAATATTTAATTGAAAGTCAGAAATATTTTTGAAATCCAAGCACAAAATTTTTAAAAAGATCTTTTAACAATTACTTTACTGACTGGTTAAATTACAGCAACAGCAATAATAACAATACTGCGTAAACAAACACAAGTTAAAGAAAATTTCCGAAATTCATTAAAGAAAAAAATCCCAAAAATTTTCAACAATAACGACAACATAATAAATTTACCGCATAGCAATGCCTAATTCGACATTGAGTGTGGCAATTAGCAGCATAAACAAATTGTGTGTGCGTTGTACAATTAAAAAATTGTTTTTTTGCTACTTTGGGGAGTACATTTCTACTACTTATTTTTCACTTGCCATTTATAAAGTCTCGACGCACAGATTTTTGTAATTACAAAATATTTTCATAGTTGCAGCCAGCCATTTAATGGGTAAAACATGAAAATTCAAATTATTTATAGCAAGGGCTTTTTGAAATTGTTAGAACAACAATAATTTCGCAACACCTGTTTACAATGCCGCATTTTTTTGCATATATTTTAGCACAAGAATAATGACGTTTTTTTTTTGTCACTTGATTTAATAATTAATAGTTGGAAACCTTGCAAGTGAAATAAATAAATCATCATGACCATGTGTCTTGCAGAAATTTTGATTTATTTGCAAGTATTGCGACATGCAGCTTTCAACAATGTGTTTTAAATAGATACCTACTTGAAAATTATGTCCTCATTAGATTTTTTTTAAGAGAAAATTTATATAATGCTATACTTTAAATATAAGTGCAAAAAGTCTTCTAAGCAAAATATTTGCTATGTTGTAAGCTGCTGTAGCTCTTATGGTGCAATTGTTCGAAATTGACTTTGATCTTTATGTTAAAAAAAATTTTTCTTGCCTTATCAATCTTTTCCAAGGTATTTTTTTTTAACTTCAAGGTCTACATTCAAATTTGTGTGTTAGGTGAAAAATAAAAATTATGAGCGACGAAAGGCTAAAATGTTGTATATGTCTAAGAAAAAGTCATATGAGACTAAAATGTCGCATGGGAATAAAAATTCACTTAAGATTAAAAATTCACTTAAAATTAAAAGTCACATTAGACTTAAAAGAAGTTCGCATAAAACAAGAGCGTTGTATGTGACTAAAAAGTCGCATGAGACTAAAAACTTTCATATAACTTACTAAAAAAACTTACATATAACTTTAAAGTAACTTTTAACGCGAAGTCTCATGAGACTAAAAATTTACATATAACTTTAAAGTAAATTTTAACGCAAAGTCAAAATCACTTGAGACGAAAAAGTCATGTAAGTTATGTTATGTATAATAATCGAGTTTAGCTACTACAGCTAATAGACTTCTTAGCTATTTAGCTTGATAATCTCAGTTAATTAAAAAAAGCTATTAATTACATGCTTAAGTGTAATCAAATGGACGTCCAATTCACATTGGTGTGGCATATAGCACCATATTATTGAGGCCTCATTTTGATCACATCCATATCCTCCCATTGTCAATTTTGGTACGATAGCAATCACCATATAATGACAGTGGCTCTTGGAGGATACATCGATTTCTCGACAATCTCTCTTGAGTTTTCATCTGCAACAATTTTGCTTATTAACTATCCAATCTGCTCTAGGCAGATGTACTGCTATTTTTGGAATTTGTATACCACATTCAAAATTGCACGCTCAGCTGATCAATTGTTAACAAAAAAAAAAAAAAAATCACGTAATGCACAATATGCATTTTGTTTTGAACTGCTAATTTCATTATATTCTTTGATAATTTAAGCACGTTGTGCCATCGACTGTGCATGACTAAAATTGCCAATGACTTTCGATGGCAGATGTCAATACAAAAGATTTATTTCTTTTGTCATTTAGATTTTATTCGCCACTCTCTTGGTGAAATACCAATTGGTCTACTCTGTATTTATGGAGACATACATTTCTTTAGTTTTATACTCCTGTGTTCTTAGTCGCTGAGCATTCCTTATTTATTTTAGTTCGCATTAAAAATTTGGGAACTATGTGAAAAATCGCTCAATCAACCCCCTGGTATTTTAATCAATTTCAAGTGTTGTGCTTTCTCTGCCTACGCGTACAAAGAAAATAGAAAACAATTTGCAGAAAAATGAGACAAATGCAAAAGGTTTTTTAATTAAGGAAAAAAACTTCCATAGATCAACAAAAATTCTTCTTAAAACCTTACATGAGAAACTAGCTAGCCTAAGGTGAGACATTCGCCCAACAAAATATTCCCTTTGTGTTAGCAAATATTTATTTGAAAAGGTTGCACCCCAGCAGCAAATATGTTATAAACAACATCGATGAATAGTTACACTCACTGTAGGCAGTAATGCTCACAAGTCCAGCTACAACTGTAAATTCTTTTTACAAAAGGATGGCCGCTTTGTAGGCAGCTTGCCAACATCTCTATATACAATGTTTAACAAACGAAAGACAAATTGCCTTAAAACATCGCTTACTAAATGCCTGTATAGTTTAGTGAGTTGCCTACATCTCCACATACAAAGCATACAGTCAACAGGAAAGACCCCCTAACATCTCCATATACAAAGCAAGCAGCCAGTAAGCAGACTGCCTACAGCTCCATATACAATGCAGGCAGCCAGCATGCAAATAAACAAAATATCACAGGAAAAATTTCATTTGTGAAACATACAACACAAAGGAGATAGCTTTTCATACATGAAAAATCAGAGTACTTAATCGATTTGCCGCTGGGACATAATAAAAAAATTTGTTTTCCAAGAGAAAGGAACATTTTATTAAAATGCTTCACCTGTGTTTGGGGAAAAGAGTTGTTTTACTGAAACATGATTTCATTTCAGAAGACTAATTGACTTCTTAGAAAAATGTTGCTTACAATGAGCAATGAGTATTATAAATTATACTATTAAGGAAAATTTTTGTTATAAGACCAATGAAGTCTTTATTTCTGGTGTGCTGTATATTCATGAATGCTAAAATTCTTGCAGTTAAAGTCTATACTTACTATAGTACACGAAGTAAGATATGCAATTAAATTTGATAACCAGAGATTTTCTTTCCTTCAATATTGCATTGCTGCTCAAATTGTGAACAAAATAATCTAACAAAAGGTTCTAATTAATAATATAAATTCGAATGTTTGACATACCCAGTAGAAAAATGCGTCATCAAATTTAACAAGAATTTGTCAGTCATCGGAACGGATTATGCAGTTTTTGTTTGATATTACTGCATTTGTGCGTAAGTTGGCATTTAACGTCAGTGTCATTTAATGGCAAACTTAAGTACCGATGTGTTGCCTCAGCCACCGTATTCACCGGAATTGGCCCTCTGCTACTTCTATCTATTACCGAGACTGAAAAGAACCATGGCAGGCCAACATTTTTGCCGCCATTAATTGGTGCCATAAGTGCATCCAAGATTCGAAAGAGTGCTGGTACAAGTTTATTATATCTGAGGGGCATTACTTTGAAGAGACAAAAATTGATGTTAATCTATATAAATAAAATTATAGCTGCTTTCGATGTTCGTATATCACGCAAAAACTGCTTCATCAATTTCAATCAAGTTTGTTTAAGGTTATTTTGTAGACGCTTGGTCTCAATCTGCAATTAATATCGTCGCTATATTCCTGTTAAATATCAAAATATTTAAGTTTTAAAATTGGTAAAAAAATTAATTTCACACATAGAAACAAGCATATAAACATAACAAATCGTTGAATGGGAATTGTTAGAGTCTGTGCTTTGTTTTTATCGTTCCCATGGCAATTTAAAAAAAAATAATTTGCTTACTAAAAATTTTGAATACAATTTTAAAATGTCTGAAAGTAAAAGCTGTTTGTTTAAGAAAAAAATATTTGAAAAATTATTAAAGTTGTGTTCGAAAATTTGTTAAATAAATTTAGAAGGAACTTAGAGCTAATGGTTTATATATTTTGTACTACCATGCCCCATATCATTATAACCTGGTGCGTTAACGTCCTTTTGGATGTAAATAAGGCAATGGCACATTAAATTTTATTGCCCGGTACTCTAATGTTCATAAGTGACCGAAATAACTTCGATTATAACTTATTTAAAAACAGGCTACGCGTACAAAGTCGCGGAGATCAGCTAGTAAACAGATAATATTTTTTTGAGAAGTTAATTTTTAATAGAATATTTTATAATTTCTGAGCTTTATTTTAAAGCACGAGTACATACATATTCTTAGGTAGATATCGCCAAAGTCGTTTTCCTTTAGTTTTTAAAAACTTGCGACTAAAAATAGCAGCTTCCGCAGAAGAATAAGCTTAAATTTTTACAATTCCTACAGGGCAAACGAACATTTGCTAGAAGTGAACAATCTTACTTTGTATAGAAAAGAAAAACCTCACCTTAGGTCGAAGTAAAATTAAAAGATAAAATTACTCAATTACGCGTACAATAGAACTTTTGAATGAACCTTAAGCTCGGTGGTAAAGTAATTGGTACACACTTTTGGCAGATACATAGTATATACAAACAAACTGATTGATGAAGGGTAGCAGCAGGTTGATAAGCTTAAGTCGTTGCTGGTTGCAGTATTAAGAAAGAAAACAAAAATTTTAATGCTTCAGGTGTTGTAGCGCAATTCAGTGCTAAGCTCCAAGCGACCCATAGCTTCCTGTGTTGATTTTGGAATGTTAAAGAAAATTCTGATGTGGTTTTTTTCTCATAACAAAAATGAAAGCGTTTTTGGGCTTGCCGTTTTAGTAGTGGTTTGGGGGCAATTTTTAGGATTTTTGCAGTTATTTCATTTTAAGACTGAAAGCATTTATTAGGGTTAAACTCTGGACTTCAATTTTGAGAGTAAGCAAACGATTTTATGTTTTGCGCGCCTTTTGTGTTTTGTTGCAATATTTGCCTCAATTGAAAGTTACTAAAAATTGGTACTTTTTTCAGTTCGCTTAAATTAAATACTAAATTTGGTAGTCTTTTTTAATGTTAGACTGAAAATTTGAATATTGTTTTAAAACAAAGCAGACTATATAAATTAGCATTTTTTCAAAAGGCTGCACTGAAAATGTCTTTTATTCTTAAGTTTTTCAACAGTGATATATTAAGCAAATGATAAAAAACTTTTTGCATTTAAAATAGCAAAAGAAAAGAAAAACAGCTGATAAGCGCCTGAAAGTATGCAAATGATTTTTATGCTTCTATTATTGCAAAAAGATCTTTACATTTTTTTGAAACCGAAGTGAATACAAGTTTTTAAAGGAATATATGGAGTACACATATATTGGCTTGTGAATGTGGTAAGACTTTTTAAATTTGATTCATAGAAAATTCGGTAAAGTCCAATAAATTTAAAATTCAAATTAAGTTTTCGAATAAAATGCTTATTGTTTCTGTTGATTTAAAATTATTTTTATTTGTAGCACCAAAAGTTTGGGCCATTATTTCGATGTAGAAACAATGCCAAATGTTCAACCAAGAGATCCATTTTCATTGAAAGAATAAAACTAAAATTGTCGAAAAAAATTTTCTTAAAAAGTTTGTCTCAATTTTTTATAAAAATCTGCACAAAATTTTTAATGATTATGAATAATTTGTTTACTCAAAAAATTTTCATTTATTTATTTGAAAAAATTCTTAATAATAACAATATTAAATTTTAGCTATTACTGCTAGTAACCTTATTAGCTATATGGAAAAAGAACTTACTCATGGACTTTATGGAAATTGCATTGGGCATTTTTCCCTATGTTTTTTCTGGGATGACTTGATATAAACTATACCGAATTATGAGGCACATTTTTTCTATCAAAAGCTCTACAACTACCATTAGTACGCATATATTATCAGATAATATTGTAATTTATTATATATTATCCTTAAAATAAAAACATTCTAATGAAATGCCACCTTAAACTGAATTCATTTGTCGACTGTATTCAAGGAAAAAACTAAAATCCTTTCATTATTTACGCTAGTTTTTCCGCAAAATAATTTATAAAACAGACAAATTGTTGTAATTTGTTTATCTAGATAAATAAAAAGACAAAAGGAAGTAAAAAAAAACCAAATAAATTAAAGCTAAAACAAAAAGCGTATTCACATTTACATTAAAAAAAAATGCATTTTTCTCTTGCCATGGGTATTGTTTTGTAAAAAAAGCAAGCCATTGTTTTTGATCCTTTCATTTATGTAGGTATTTTTGCAGGATGTTCATGATTAAATAAACAAGATAAGTCGTAAGCTCTTTAAACAAATATAGTATGAGACTGTGTGTTTGTGTGAGTAAGACAATATTGTGCCCATGCGTATGCCATTAAATATTTTTTAAAAAATGATAGTGCCATAATTTACTGAGCTAGAATTTTTTTAAAAAAAAATCTTTATTTTAAGATAAAAGGTTTAATTTACTTTTTGTCATGAACTTTCTTCTGAATTGTAATATATTTTTTTTTGGTTTATATTTTTCTTATCAAAGTAGTTTATTTATTTTTATACAAATTGAACTTTTCTGAATGTATTTTCACCATTCTTTTTAAATTTTGAATCTTCTCTGTTAAAATCTGTTCACATGCTTTGTTCATGCCAGAAATAAGTTTCATTCTTTGAGACGCAGCAAAAATGAATTAAAAGTACTAAATTTAATAAAAAATTCGATCGATATACTCAATATTTTCCTCAAATTTTTTTTACCGAAATTTTTATATAGTTTTTTTTTTTAAATAAGATTTGTCTTAGTGAAAGAAAACATGCTTCAATTAATAAAAGGTAATGCTTATGAATTGTATTTCCTGTCAGCACAATTTTACCATAGTAAAAGTGAGTTTTGTTTGAGTTTGAGAACGAGTTTGACGAAAGATGTATTCAGATTTAAAGCAACAGTTAAATAGTGCAAGCAAAAATTATTTAAAACAAGGAAAACATATAGTTGTGAGAAACATTTGTGTACTCAAACGAATGAAATATTTTATTTGATGTAATTTAGTACTTTTTCCACTATTATTTCTGAGATTTCTGCTAAACTTTGATTCTTTAAAAAATTCGATAAGAATACTGGAATTTTTACCAAACTCTAGCCATTGCCCGGGACTTTGTATGCGGAGCCTGTTTCTTGTTTTAAACGCTTCCATATTTAAATTTTATATTAACTCATCTAGTCCATTTTTCATCTATTTCTATCCGTATTTTTTTTTCCATATCCATATAGCCGTCAAAGCCCCGCATTTTTTGTACTGACGGCATTCGTATCTGCGTTTCATTTCATATTCTTGGGAAACTGCTACGCTCACTTGTAATAATTTTTATTGTAGATAAAGACCAAGCTTCTAAGGAATAAAACTTCAAAATTTGATCAAAATCTAACCAGCAGTTTTTGCGTGATGCGCGAACATTGACGGGCCTTTTTAACATTTTATTTATACAGATATCATGCTTAGTCTTACAAGAATTTAATAAGCAAAACTAAAAGAATTCTAGAGAAAAACATATTCACAATATTTGAAAAATCAAAATCAACACTTTTACTCTTTTTGTTGTGTCCTGTATTTCCGCGCGGAGCATAGGGCCTCCGTAAAACTATTTCAAAGTGCACCATCAGTAGCGAGTGCCTTCAATTCTCTCCAAAACTTTCCCGATTCACGTATTTCCTGTTCCGTTGATTCAAAAACTTTAAGCTTCATTGTCGTTGATAGAAACGAGGACTCTCAGACATTAGGAAGCTGAGCCAAGTTACTTTTCGCTTTGTTGATTCTGGCAAGTACCGTCCACTACTTTTATGCTGGATTCGAGTATTATGGATCCATGGCACTGGCACTGGTTGTCGCATATACATGCTTTTTGCTTACACTTTGTTGATTTCCAGACTTACTTTTTTGGAAGACGATCTGACGGCTGAGAGGTTTTCGTGCATATCTGACTATTTGATGACGTGGTGTCTTATGACACGGGCCAATACTTTTACTATCAAAAGTTTAACAGTAAATATCGTAACTATAAGCCAAGTATTTGCTGTTACTGAGTGCTATTTGAATTGGCGATTCTCGAACTTTTTTTAAAGTGCATAAAAAATTAGCATATAGAAATATTTTGCTAAAGTAATGTTTTTTTTTCTTCATTTTTTCCACATAAAAAACAATTGAGTAACTTTTGCTTGTCGAAAAAATAAACTTTTCAAGACATTCAATAACTGTCAAAGCTTCTGCATAAACTTGAATTTAATCTTCGCCCAAAAAAATTTTTAAAACTCAATTTTTTCTTATGCTGCCTTAAGCTGTTTTAAAGTTTTTAGCCATTCGTGCAACTTTAGTTTCTACTTCATTTTATTGTTGGTTTTTGGCCACAGCATAAATGCACTCTTGGCAGTTAAAATGAAGGTAAAAAATTTATTTTAATAGCTACCATGCCATTTAAAAAGATAAAAATAAACAGAATTTTATTGACAATTTTATTTGCACGTAAAGCTGAGAGCAAAATTTAAGAAACTAAATAAATTGTGCTAAAAGTGCTTATGCAATTTTGAGCACTTAACTAAGAACTTACACACATAAAAACTGTCTAAAAATATGTAAAGACTAAGCTATCCACAAACCAACTAGCAAATTCTGATTTTAAGCAGGTTTATGCTTTCAAATTCGCAAAATTTATTGCATATTGGCGTAGTTTTGAATTCTTTTTTTTTTAAATTCAAGAATTTCCGCACAGATTTTCTTTAAAAAAAAATTAAAGTACTCTTATCTAACAATTAAAAAAAATTTAGTTTAAGTGTGCACTAAAAGCAGTACACTGATTACAAAAGGCTATTGTTTGCAAGGTAAAATAAAGCTCTGAAATAACCTGAACTATTAACTTTAATTGCATTCGCGTTTTCTTTGCTTTTTTCCTTTAATTTTTTTGTAAGGGACAAATGGTTTTAATGAGTGCTTTGCTGTTTTACCTGCTTTGAAGACGGAGAAAAAAATTTGAACATTTGAAAAATCTGAGAAAATAGAGGTTCTTAAAGGTATTAAAATAATGTAGAAAAGCAAATTAGACTTAAAGAAATAGGAAATTTAATGGAATTAAGAAATTTTATTGAAACTAGTAACAAAAGGTAGCATGCCATAATGCTAATTGAAATCAACGTCATCCTGGTACAAAAGAAAATGCGAGGAATTAATATCTTTCATTGATTATAAAATTATTTTTCCTCAATATTTAGCCCAGTTGTTTCTGAGACAAAAAGTTCATAATTTTAATATTGTGTTGTCAGAAATACTTCAAAAGGGTTGTAGTCTTTGGATTAAGAGCTTGAAAATTGCAAAAATCTAACTTTTTGACATATCCAAAATAATTTTTGGAACCATCCGTATAGAAGACATGAGTGAGTCATGAATTGGGTATGCCACATCCTACTTCCACCCAAAGTGGGTGGTTGGCACACGTTTGCCCATTGTCATCAAGAGCAGTAAACACTAGTCTGATGATCAATGGCTTATTTGTCTGTGGCCCACTTCAACTTCATCGTGCCAAACTTCATTAAATTTGAACCTGCACGTAGATTTCATTGCATCCTTCAAGACTTGGAAGTCCAGATTAAGTAAGGCTTTAAAAACGTCACCTGATATGCTCTGGCAACATTTACAATACTCGTACTCGCAATATGATTCCAGATAAGAAAACCAGAGAACCAACAAATTCATATTTTTTTTTGGCTTAAGCTTTCATATTTAATAATAAGCGTGGACTCTTAAGGGAAATGTTTTAGAGTCCGATCGCGTAAATCCGTTAATCTTTTAAGGTTTCTGTAAGGTTTCAAGTGATATTAAAAAGCGAACATTGACAAATTGCAGAAAGCTTGCTGAAATCGAAATGAAAGATTTCTGAAACGTAGCTGAAACTGAAAGCTGATTTCATGTGAGGGATTTCTGCAAGGCTTTTGAGTGGAATCTACCATTGACTTTTTTATTAATCTCTATCTCTACCAAATAACCGCTTTTTAAAATGAAACAAAGAAAACACAGTGCCCATCACCAACATATGTGTACGACGAAGGAAGGAACCCGTTTCACCTAAAATGTTTGGTCGAAGTTTTAAGAAGCTAAAACATATTTGTTTTTTTTGAAATGAGCCTTTACGAAATGATTGATTTAATTACAATGGCACATTACTGAAAATAAATCTTTACGCTTAATAAAAAAATGGCACAGACTTATGGCATTATTTTCTAAAGATCTAAAGAAGATTTGGTCCAAATATATTTCTGTTATTGTGTGTTTTTTTTTTTCATTTTGAGCTTTGTGCACTTTTTGCTTAGGAAAATTTTATTGTTTTTAGACTTTTAATAAATTCAGTAGCATATGTACATATATAAAGCTTTTTTTTTGATTTTAATTTTTTTTTAATGTGCGTATTATTTTCATTATTTTGACTGCACAATACGAAGAAAATCATGTTTATTCAATTTTTATGGTGAAAATCAAGTGTTAGTCATATTGAATCAATGAAGGCAAACAACAATAATAACAACCTGAACACATCAAAGTGATGATTTTATTGACTACTTGAATAAAAAATAAACAAACCACAGTAGAGGTCAGAAAAAATTAACCAAATTATACTCCACCACTGTAGGTTGCGGCGGTGGAATGTGCCACAAAATTTATTTACTTAAAAAACAATGCAATATAAACATAATAAAGTAAAAAGAAAAAATCGCAGCGGATGCTATAATTTCACAGTACATATGTGGGTACACATATTTATTTAGATGATTTTTTATTTTGGATTCCATGTGAAAATTAAATTTAAAAAAAATATTTGCATACATCAAGCGAAAGAAAAAAATCTACAAGAAATTCTAATCAATCCGGCGATAAAAGCAACTAAACGAAAAAATAACAAAACTTTGAAAAAAATTTTTCTCATTTTTTGTTTCAAATCAAAATAAGTAAATAAAAGCGGAAACATTAATTTCTAATGTTCCATTTAAAATGCATGGAAAATACAGCATTAATTATTAATGAATTTATTGCCCTCGCGTTTTTGTGTAGCGCCATCTATGTCTCGAGTATTTAAAATTCAATTAAAAAAGGGTTGCTGGCCACGTGCGGTCTGCTGTTTTTGTTGTTTACATGGTGAGCAGATTAAACAATTACGAGTTCAGTAATAAAAACGTCTGTACCTATAGAAAATTAAAAATTTTCAATAAAAAAATTGTTTCGTGCTGAAAATTAATTGGCATTGGTGACATATGTCACCTCCACTACCAGATAAATGTTGATCTACTGAATACTAACCTTCAGATGACAGCTGTCAAACTATTATAGTGAAAGTGCTAACTAAATGTGTCTAATAAATGTAAAGAAACAAATACTTTGTCTTTGGAAACCAAAGAGGAAATCCAAAAATTGGAGCATTTCGGATATTAGAAAAAAACAAAGTGGTTCTAATTTGTGAGTGTCCACTGTATTCCTCGTTTCTCAAAAATAAGGGATAACTTGAACCTTCAGAGATAATATTTTTGATAATTCAAGTGATTTTTTATTTGATAATTACACAAACCGACAAAATTTAACCAATATTCGGACCCAGAAACCAGACTATATGTTCCGAAGGTTTTTGATGCGCTGAATCCAAATCTGGCCTCAACCTATACCTAAATCGACTATATCATGTCTATGTTATCTCAATCGATTTTCAGGTATAGGAAAATTTACAAACAGGAAAACTTCAAAATGCGATATCTCAGAGAAAAAAAAAGAAGATATTTGAGCAAACTCAACGCTATTTGAAAGAAGACATAGCGCATCAAAAACCTTCGGAAATAGAAAGTCTGATTTCTGGGTCTGAGATGCTGTCGGCCTGTGTTATTGACGCGACATACAGCAAAAAATCAAAATTTTGACTAATTTTCTTAGGTTAAGTTTTGGCTTAGTGAATTTCCTTTAGAATTTACTTTTTATGAAAAAGTCAACTTTTTGTATATTTTTGCAAAATAAAATGGAAATCACCAGGTACCTACTTACGTCTCTTTTCTAGCTTCAGAAAGTGATTTCAGAGTGACCAATTCAAAAAGAAATAAAAAACATCGTTTTTCTTTTTGCATCATCTTTATGTAAACTAATAAACTTTCTCAAGGGCACTCGACAGTGTTACCATTCTCTTGCGCTCGTAGTTCATTTTCATACTTTCCGCAATTGCGACAAGTTGACTCTTGACACACCACTTGCAAAAGAAGAAAAATATGCATTACTTCTTTAGAATTATAATTTAATTTTTTACCTTACATGTGCGTTGGGCTGACACAATGTGCCATAATCATAATTTATGCATAAGTAAGACAACAAATATATGCGCGAATATGATATATGTATGTATTATTAAGGTTACCAAACCATTCCTACATGGATTTCACTGAATGAAAGAGATGACATTTGGTTTTGTTTTCTTTTCTGTGGGTACGCGCTTAATACCTTTCTGTAAAGTAACACATGAATGAAAAAAACATTTTGACATTGACATTTGAAGTGTGACAGTGAACAGAAGGGTATGTCGAAGTGCAGTTTCAAGGAATTGTGCGAATGTTTTCAGAAGAAACAAAAATTCATATGCACATATTTCTTACATTTATGTATATAAAAGTAAATATACTAAAGTTGATGATAATAAACAAAATGATGATGTTGATGATGGCTGTAAAAGTTATGAATAGATGTGTCAAAATAAATTCAAAATATAAAATAATAGGGGACATACATTTTACGTTAAGATGTCTGTATGTAGGAAGTAAAAGCTTAAGAAAAAGACGATAGGGATAATGTTAAATGTACTAATGGGTTATAATACTCATACAAATGACGTAGTAAATATTGCAATAATCAGTCAAAAGAATTCGTTAAAATGTGCTACATACATGTATGCGTGCTTAGGAAATACTTGGGCGCAATACTGATATTACGACTCATGAGCTATAATTATTATTTATATGAACTGAATTGGTGTGTGTAAATACTAATAAAATATAAATTTCTTAATTTCTTGAAGTTTTTAACAATATAAAGTATTTTTCATTTGAGGTGATATGTTTTCAATCGACGTGTATCCAAATAGCAAAAAAAGGTTTTATAGCATCTTTTGCAGGCCTTTTAAAGACAAGTAGAAATGCAACATATTTATAAAGTATTTATATGGCCATATAAGAGTCATTTAACGTATGAGTATAACGACATGTTCTCCTCTGTACTATCTTTAAAAAGACTTGGTAAAGTAACTTTCCGATGTCTTTAAAAGATTCTCTACAAAGACTTTAAAAAGAGTGCCTCCTCAGATAAATGCCTTGTTTAGAAATATTTCAAAGGAACTTCGAGCAGTCTTTTAAAGATCTTTGAAATAATAAAACATATTATTAGCGGTATTCACGATCTGTAGCATTTGGTCTTGTATTGAGTACTTTTGATAAATTTGATATTTGTAGTAAATTTGATATCTTAAAAAAAACAAAACAATTGCTTTTTTCAAGTACTATAAAAAAGTTATAATAGGGTTTTGCCATTGTATTTTTGATATTTAAAGTATTTGAAAAAAGAAAATGTTTTGTTTTTGTTAAGATATCAAATTTACTACATATATCAAATTTATCAAAAATACACAATACAAGACCAAATGCTACAAATCGTGAATACCTCTATTTATTTTTTATTATTATGAATTTCATTTTTATTTACGTTTTGTACACAGTTCACGAAGTCCTGCACGCTAGCCACCTGTGATATATTATAATATATGTTAAGTTCGATTCATACTTATCTCACATTTCTCTTGGTAAAGCGCCTTAAAAAGACAAAAATGAACAGTATAAAGACATGAGACGGCATGTTTACCAAGTGGCTTTTATGTCTATATATATGCAATATAAAGACACACACGAGACATGCCACTATATGTCTTTATAAACCTTTTGCTATGCACAAGTATAAAGACAAATACGAGACATGACGTGGACCTACACTGATGAGGTGCATTTCCATTTCTGTGAATCATTCAATAATCAAAATTGTCATTACTGGTCTCAAGTCAATCCACAAATTACTCAAAAGTAACCTTTACATACCATAAAAGTTACCATTTGGTATGGTTTGTGGTACGATGGAATAAGTGGCCGCTATTTTTTGAAAATGAGGAAGACGTTGATGTCTATGCTAAGCTTTACAGAAAAGTACATTTTATGGCCTGAATTTGAAGATACTGATCTTAAAAATATGTGTTTTTAACAAGACAGTGCCACATAGCCCATGCCGTAATCGATTTATTGTGTGAAAAGTTCACTGGGTCAGTCAATAATGACAGGAACTGCAGATGCCGAATAAACTCCAAGTGGTTTATGATTTGATTTATTAGCTCTTAAGTTCTTCTTGTGGGGTTATTTAAAAGTATTGGGCTATGCCAATAAACTTACGACAATCGAATGCCAAATTCATGTTATAAGGTCTGATTTTTAAGTGATCAAAAATTGGTTTGACTCATCGTATTCGGATCTGTAAGACAAAAAAAAAGCAGCTATTTGAATTATATTCCTTTGAGAACATAATTGCAATGATCTTACTTCAAAGTGAATTAAGTACATACTTCTGTTCTTTCTTATTTCTAATTGTTCTAATTAAAAAAAAAATGTATCACTCTTATTGGAAAACCGTTATTCCTTTAAATCCAAAATAATCTGAGGAATGCAAATGCATTGGTATAAGCAATCAGCAATTGCTTCCAAATATGGAATACCGCCATTTTTTGGCAATAAATAATGACAAACGAATTGAAAAACAGTAATCTTATTCGAAAATATTAAAACACAAGTATTTCGTTATGAAATTCCAAACATAAAATATTCCATGATTTCAGTTCTTTCTCTATTTGAATGAAAGATGGAAATAGTTGTCTCTAGCGAAGATATGATATATAATTGCAGAACTATGAAATGTACTTGGAAATATATATTTATTTTGAAGGAACAACCTAAAGTGATATTGCATATTTATTTATTAACTATAAAATTTAATTTAAGAATTTAGAACTGCTTAAATCTATCTTCTTTAACTTTATAAACCCAACGCGATTACTTACTCTTTGCTGTCATAAAAAAGTTTCTTCATTTAGCATTCTAATTACTTAACTTAATTCAAAAAATATTAAAATAAATAACAAAAATGACATGTCATTAAAAATTATCTCTCATGGCATAAAAGTTTTTATAGCCACTCAAAAAAAGACTTTATTCGTGGTAAATTTGTCAATGGGATATATTAAGTGACATCAAAGTTTGATCAAATGAGGAGAAGAGACTTAACAACTAAATGCTTTTTGATAGTAAATTAGGAAGGTTTGAAGTCTTTTCTTCACAAAAATATTTGAATTATAAATGTTCTAAAAGATGAGAAAAAAAGAAGTTCATGCTGATAATAAAGAACTGAACTGATTTGTTTAAAATGCATGAAAGGCAGTAACATAAATAAAATTGTTAAGGGCATAGACAAGGCTACACAAATAGACCACATTTCATGAAAAAAATTCAGCCATTTTGAAATCCACTTTTTAAATGGAATTTTGCTTTCAACTTAGTATCTCCGAAGTCATCAGTTAAGCTTTTTAAAAGAAAAATTCATTTTATTTTAAATCTCCACTCAACATCAGCATAACGGTATTTTTCATAAAGATTTTCCTAAATCACATTCAAAAGATTAATGCGTAGGCGTCACTTAAAATTAGCCATTTATTTTGCATATTGGTTGTTTTATTGTGTTATCCTTTTCAAGTCCTTTATCAATATCAAACTTACGTGCTTATGATGATTGTTATCTGACATTCATATGTATATTGTTGTAATGTTCTATGCTATATTTAAGACTCATATACAGGTAAAAAAACGCTGCGAACATACATATATTTCACATATTGTATTGGAAACACCTGTATATGTTTGCTAAAATATATTGCTTTCTCTTTTTATTATCATTTTCACATTTTACGCTGTCACTTTGTTTAGACTTTTCGGTTGGTTTTCGTACGTAATAAATGTTGGCAGCAGCCTTCTCTTTGTGGCTCGTTTGCTGTCAATAATAAATTTACTAAAATTTTTTTAAGGTACGTTGTTTTTGAGATTTTATTTAACCCATTGTTACGAAAAGGTAAAAAAAACTGAAAAAAGCTCTAGAGTCCAAAATTTCAAAAGTTGAAAAAATTGAAAAACTTGAAAAATTTGCAAAAATTAGAAGATTTAAAAAAATCGAAAAACTTTAGAAACTGAAAAAAGCTCTATAATCTGAAATTTCAAAAAAATATAAAAATTTTAAAAATTGCAAAAGTTGCTTTGAATTTTTATAATTTTCAAAAGTTAAAAAAATTTCAAAAATTTGCAAAAATTAGAAAATTAAAAAAAAAATTAAAAAACTTTAAAAAATTGAAAAAAGGCTTAGAATCCAAAAATACAAAAAAAAAAATTCTAAAATTGCAAAAATTTCTAAAAATACTTAAAATTTTTTAAATTTTCGAAATTTCAAAAATTGAAAAACTTTAAAAATTGAAAAAAGCTCTTGAATTCAAAATTTAAAAAAATTTTCATTAACCTTTGTAAATATTTAAAATATAATTCAAACATAGAGATAGCGATCGCTTCTGACTTTCTTTATATTTTGAAATAAAAATTAAAATAATAAAAAAAGATTATAATTAAGGCAGCCTTATTGACTACTCTATCATCTATTAATGAAAGCAGAAATTTTGAGTAATCAGTAATGAGGCATTTTTCTCCCTTCAACGATTTAAAGAATATGATTTTATTTTTTCAAAATCTCTATATATTCACAATTTGGTATCATTTCCTTCAATATACTTAATTGATATTATTAATTTTAGCGATGTAGAATATTTCAAAATATCCTCAAAGATTTCAATGGTAGGTACTTCCTGTCTAACGATGATGAAAGCTGTATGTTCTTCGCTTTGAATTTTATTACTTCTAGGAACTTGTCCTATGCTTGAACTATTCCTTTTTTAAATGAAAATCTTAATTTTTTTTATTTAAATCATTTTATTTTGATATACTTGCATATATTTTATTATTTTTTATTAAATGAAAACTGATTAAGGTCAGTATTTCTTCAGCGATATAAAGTGCTTGGATTTTATTATAATACATATGCTGCGATCTATGCAATAGAAACTATTTGGGTTCGGGTTGGGGTTCTTTTTCAGAAACGTCAGGATTGAAACAATGACATTGATTATTTTTACAGGAGCCTTTGTGTTTTCATCAGAAAAAAATCCGCCTCAAAAATCTACCTCGCAGATTTGAAATAAAAAAAAGTCGTAGAAGAGCGGTAAGTGTATCAAAATCTCAATACACTCACCCAAATTAGTTGACAATAGTCGATATTCCTCCAATTTCACTCCACAGAGTGTTATGAAGACAAAACTCTTTTGTTGACTGTAGTGATTCAGAAAGTTATCTATTTCAATTGTACACCCTATATACGAATTTGTAGAAGACTTGTAATAAGAAACCTTGGCGTGAATTTAAGAAAACTCAATAACACATAAAGCTTGATTCAACTTTTTATTTTGTTATATTTACTTTTATAATTGGTGGGTGTTGGTAAAAACACTTTTTCTATTTTCCTATGTTTTCAGAACTTTATGACGATTTTCATTCAAAAATAATTTTTACAGACTTTCAAAATGGTAGTTCAGTTACATCCTACTTACAAAATTTATACAGTAAAAGCTGTTTGAAAAAAGGGCGTGGCATAAGTTAAAAATTTTTGTTTAGTGCTTTTCCTTGACTCTTAACTCATATATTTATTACAAAAATTGCAACGTTTTTTATGTGTTTTGAATTTTTGCCATAAAAAGTGGGAAAATTTCACTGTTTAACCTATTGTGTACTTGTTATTGAAAAACCAAAATTATTTAATCCGTTGCTAAGCTTTTAAGTACAAAATGTCTCACTTTGCAATATGTTGTACGCTTGAAAGAAAACCTTCGTTTCTTAGGTTATGTGTCACAATGGGTTAACCAACAGCTATTTGCATTTATTTCTACTTATAGATTTTCCTTTTGAGTTAACTAGAATAAGTATAACTATTTTGTTAGCTTTACATTTGCTTTATTTTATTTGATTTTATTACTTAACTTTGATTTTTTTATTTGCTTTGATTTCTGCAAGGTATTAATTCAGCGGATTTTATGCGGATTCTTGACAGTAAATGCGATTATTGTCTGACGTCGGCGTCGTTGTTGTCGTTTGTTTGTTTGTTTACTGTCACGTTTTATTTGCATGACAAAAGCTGATTGTTTGCTTGTCAGTTGTTGCAATTTAAGTTGTAAATTGAATTTACTCTGTTGGGTAAAGTGATTGACATTATTTTTGATTTACCTACCATGTCATGAAATTGAAAATTATTTTTATTTCTTTTTTTTTTTTACTAGGCAGCAATAGCAATTGAATTTTATTGGTAGTAAATATTTTCTAAAAATATTTTATGCAATTTGCTTTAAGGCACATACAGCAAAACTTAAATTTTGCCCATTTTTATTGATTGTATATCTTTTTTTATTGTTCTTAAACTCCACACGAAGCATCAGAAATTTATTTAACGAATATCAGTGAGCACACTGATTTTCGTGCAAGAGATACCCATAAAATAAAAATTTAGGAGCTAAGAAAAAGCGAGGTATTTTTTTGCATTGAGCTAAAATTGGCTCATTTTTCCTATTCTGCCCATCCCAGGCTTAAAGTTTAATGTGTTTTTCTCTTTACCTTTTGAAGTAGTCCTTATTCGCTAAAAGCCAAGCATAAGATCCCAATTTGAAAAATCTCTTAAGTTTTATAATTTTGCTATTTCAGTAGATATAGCTGCTTATTGATATTTCATGTAAATACACTTTATTTATCGCTTTTTACTGGCCAATACCTACATTGTAAATGCTGAATCATTCATAAAAAAAGCCATAAACTTGTTACCTTTTAAAAAAATTTACATAAACTTTTTGGTTACGACAATGTCTATTATGGCTACATAAACCTTTTCAGTATCATGCCAGGTTATATTTTTACATTTTACCACTCAATTTCCCGTTTCGCTTCATCTTAGCCATCTTCATTGTTCTTAACCATTTCTAATGTCTTCGGCACATGCAAGTCGGCACTTTTACATGATTTTATTGTTACTTGGTTTCAGTTGTTATTTTTTTTTTCTAACTTCCTTCAGAGATTTCTTTGTTTTTTTCCATGTTTCTTTGTAGAAATTTGCCTTAAAGCTTGTGCGCATAAAAAACCAATAAAAAAACTTAATAATATCGTAAAAATCCTTTACCATAAGAACGTAATGTTACATATTTTTCACATTTCGCCTCAAACTCTTTAACAACAACAATAACACCAGTAGCAACCAACAGTAATGAAAATATCAGTCAGGAAAAGCCATGCTTTGATTACATTTGTGCACTTAAACTTTTGGGATCTGGCATTTTTAGTAGACGCCTTTTCATCAAGTAATGCCACATTTCATTTTGGATTACTATCGTAAGTAGTGTATGTACTTAGCTGTCGGCAGACAGTAGACTTTTTGCTTATCGAACCATAAAGTTATTTCGAACATATATTTGAAGTTAATGTTCCACTACACATGACTACTTGCAATGTTGTCAACATGACAATCTACACTCAATTTGCTGTTATTAAACGTATTTCATGCTTAGGATATTAACTTGGCTTATGGATGCAAATTCAGTTGCTTTATTTTCCTATGGAATTTTTTTTCCGTGCTAAGTTTGTAATTGAAAATGGCATTTTTACAAAGTGCTTCAACATGAATAAATGTTGATTTTAGTTTTATTTTTACTTACTGGAAAAGATCTTATTTATCTAGTACTATGTTTGCTTCATTATAGTTTTGCATGATTAATTTCGAAGTGAGGGAAGTTTTAGGAAATTGGCTGACATTTTTATTTGATTTAATGTTCAGCGGAAGTGAGCAATCTTTTGCGTTGCCTCTGTGTTTTTGATTGGGAGACCCTTAAAGCTGTAAAAAATAGGTACTATCGCGTCTGCCTTTTATTTTAAAAGTTTTATTTAAACACAAAAACAAATAAACGAAAGAGGCAGACGTTTTTGTTACTTCGTTTAAGAGTTTTTTTTAAAATTATTTTTGTAAGTTTTTTGATGTATACAAACTTAAATGACTTTATTGTCAGGCAGATTGCGATAATTATAAAGAAATGAGTAAAACAACCTTAACCATTTAGCTAGCTGCTGTGATAAATTGCAAGTTTTGCAATCATTTAATTAAAAAATTGAATAATAAATCATTTATCCGCGTCTGCCTCTTGGCAGATTGCTTGGTCCAACAAATGAAAAGAATATATCGTCGTGTCGACGATCGATATTTCCAAATAGTATCGAAATATATCGAAAAAATATCAAATATATCGATATTTTGCTCAAAGTCAGTAATGACCTAAGGGTATTCCTAAAATACATCAAAATATTTAAGAAAAATTCGGAAAATTATGGACACATGTAGAAATTATTGAAAATTTCATTTGGCTTAGCTGCCAACATCTACTTCTATTTATTGAAATAAACAAACCATTATTTGACAAGATATTTCTTTTTTGTTAATTGTACCATGATGTAAATTCAGTTTCATTGTTCTTCTAGATCCAATATATGCAACGCGTCGCGTTCAATTCATTTGAATGCAGAGCTTCCTTCAAACAAAAAATATCGATATTTGATTTTCGAAAAAAAATATCGATTTTTGATGTATCGAAAAAAGTTATCGATGATATACATATATCTATTATCGATAAATAATTACGATGACTTCGATATATTTTGCCTACAGGGCTACCTTCAAACATAAAATATCGAAATAAGAAATATCGGCGATAAATATCGATTATCGACCGAAAAAGTATCATGACCTTAATATATCGATATATTTTGCTCAAGTCTAGCTGATTGGTTATTTCACTAATAAAAAACCAGACCCAGATTCCATCGCTGATTTTTCGAAGGCACATAAGTTGCGAAATATTTAGTATAAATGTGTCTACTTATATCAAACTAATATCATGCAAGGTTTTTGTATGGAAAATTCACTTCTCTAATTTTTCGGTCATTTATATTGTTTTGCTTTATTTTTCTTGCTGTGTACTTTATTTTATTTTTCTTGTGGCATTTCACGACAAAACGGATAAATTGTTTTTTTTTTTGTTGCTTAAACTATAGTATATCCTTAAATTTTTTTTTTGTTGCTCTAACTATATCCTTAAATTAATATAAAATAGACAGACGCTATAAAATAATTTAATACAAATTTTTTTTTGCATTAATAAATTAATTTTAAAAAAAATGGCGATATTTTCACTTTACTCTTAGCTTACTCTGGTTGAGATTGAAACTTTCTCAAAAACTTAAATTGTTCTAAATTTTTGAATAAATTCTTTATTGAAAGGACATGACACATTCAAAAAATTTTGTCTTATTTGTTTTACGTATAAAATGCATATAACTTTTATAAGACAACAAGATATCATTTTGAAACTTAACACACATATTTTTTCAAACTAAAAACAGTCAAAAAATTTTTTTTTAATTCTTGAAATTTGAAGGTGTCATGTCCCCTTAAAAGAGTTTAGCTACCACAGCTATGAGACTACTCAGCTATTAAGCTTGAAGCTTTAATTATCTACAACTAAGCTGCTAATTTTCTTTAACTATGTCTTACTTTTTCCTTTATCCTTCAGCTTGAAATGGAGGTTTTTTTTTAAGTATCTTTTTTAAGTTTTCACCAAAAAAGTATCAAATTGCATAAATTATTGATGCTCAAATTTAAAGCATAATTAAGCTGGAAAGTTTATTAAGCAATATTTTTGCTAATCTTTTCAGTTAATCCTCTTTGCACACAAAGTCTTTAGCTGAAAAAACGGATGTTCCCAAAATGTTGATAAAATTTAATGTAAGCAAATGACACACTTAATAGCTTCACTTAAAAAAAAAAAATTCCCGTGCTTTTTTGGTTTTAACTCTTTTTTTTGGTTAGTTTAACTTTTGTTAATGCCAACATGAAAGCAGCAACACTGTGCAACTCAAACTTTTGCTACTATGAAAGTTTCTACTTTGATTTGCTGTCGTCGATGTTGATGTGTAAAATTTTACAGAACGATCTTTTTTTACTGTTTTTTTTTTTTTTTTAAATATACCAGTACATATTGCTTTAATATTTTATGGTTCAAAAAAAGATAAAAAAGGAAAACTTGACAGTTGCTGTCTGACGTTTTTTTTTTTTCATTTGGCTTACTGTCAACCTAACTTCGCCTGAAAATTGTGGTTTTTTTTGTGAAGAAAAAAAAAATGTGAAGTTTTATCACACTAAGCTACTCTAGGTGGAAACGGTCTTATACTAAAAATATATGAATGTATGTGTAGAGCAAAAAATTGACTTAAAGTGTTCGTAAATGGTAAAAGGTGTTTGACATAATTGTAAAACTTTTTTAACCAATTACCAAACAAGTTTTTTTATGGTTACAATAATGAGATAATTTTAACTTTATAAAGCAACCGGTAAAATTATTCAAAAACTTTACTTTGTCGTGGTAAAGGAAAGCGAATTATATAAGGTTTGGCAACCTTAATTAATCGGAATAAATTAGGCGCTCATTTATGTATATATGAAACGGAACGTGAGGTAAGAAAAAGATGGCAGATTCAGACTGCTAAGTGGTTATGTGAATTTATATACTAACTTCCGCCATATAAAACCACAAATCAGTGAAACGTCTGCAAAGTTACAACATGACGTATGAGCAACATTAAAATTAAATTAATGCATACGTACATGTGTTTCTGTTGTAATTAATTGTTACTCATACGCCACGTTGTACCCATGCATTCAGACGCAATAACTTGCAATTTTTAACGATGATTCGTAATAAAAGTTAATTTTTATAGCTAAAAATTCAGTTTAGCTTGCGAGTTAAAGGTTAGCAATTGAATAGCTTAATATTTAAAAATAGAAAGTTAACTCAGGCTCTCAAGCGCTTTGACTAATTTTCTAACTTTCAGCACAACTTGTAAGTTCTCTGGCTTGATAGACTTGGATGTACTTTATATTTGATGCATATCTGCAGGCTAAAGTTTTAAGAAGTTCTATTTTGATAAAAATTATAAAATATGCCCAAATTGTTCAAGTGACCATCTTTTAAGTGTGATTTTTCTATATATTGTATAACTTATGTTAAGACGCCAACTTTTGTTTCAACAACCATAATCTTTTTGATATAAAATATCTACTTTTTACAAGCGAAAAGAAATTCAAGTTATCCGTATGGGTAATCTACTAAAGTTCATTATGAAATCTGCTTGGTTTTACGAGAGCGTCCAGTTAAAAATCCTGTGGCAACATAATGTATCATCATTAAGTCTACGTGCGTTGATTCTTGAACAGACTGCCACTCTTATTTTGATTAAAATCAAACAGTTTCTGCTCATTACCTTCAAACAATGAATTAAGTATTTTTTTTTTTAATAAAATAACATTAATCGTGAAACTTTTTATAAACTTTATGATAAAAGAAAAGCAAAACAAATAAATTTAATTAAATTACCGCACGTCATGTTATGCGGTAAGTGCATGCAATTTTAAACTCGCACGTGCATAAAACACTGATATCTAGGAAATCACAATGTTGCACTAACAAGGTTTGCACTGTATCGTGCAAAATAATGCTGAAGTAGCGCACAACTACTGAATTACGCTAAAGACTAATACAACAGCTTAGTAGAAATATAAAGCAGTATAAGCGCGTAATTAAATTTGAAATAAAAGCTTTCTGTGCTCTTCTTAATACCACACTTTTCTCTAATATTTATTTGATTTTACTGAATCAATTTGAAAAAATGTTACTGCCAAAACAATTATTTTTAGAGCTTCCTTACTTATTGAATGCACTTAAAACTTAACTGAACCTTAGTTAATTATTATTATAGTACTTGATCATTACCAACCAAATCTAATTAAAAGATTGGCCAAAAGCATAACAATTTTATTGCTCTACATTAAATGTAATTTCCCTGAAATGAATTGCAATTATTCATACATACCATTTAATGTAACACCTATTTCAGTGAAGCCCTATAATTTCTCTAAATCTCTTACAAAAGTGTTTTTAATTCCATAAAATATCAATAGTTACTAGCACTCCCTCTAATTCGAAAATTCACAAACAACCTCCAATTTACGTAGCTCAGCCTAGGCATTAAAGTTACTCTAACAAATTGTTTGTCGTTATTTCTTTGGGTTCAACAATTTCTTTTAATATTATCGATTTTTCACTGTAACAGCTAAAACCGGATACGTTTAAGTAGAAAACCACTGAATGCAGGTCAAAACAATAAAAAATTTACGTTTCACGCAGTACAAAGGAAATAACAAAAGAAAACACTCCTACCTACATAAGTACATACGTACATATGCATGTGCTAGTACGTTAGTAATGCGCTGCAGCCTAAAAATATGCTAGCGACAATCTGTTACTTCGTAACTACGACGCGAAACAATAAAAAAAATAACAACAATAACGTAAAAAAAGAAAAAAATCAATTGTCTGTCGTCAGAAAAGTTGCTGTTACAATAATAGCTCTGTATAAGTCATAGGTAAATACCCATTAGGAAAAAATTTGGCTTATGGTCTATCATACTTTTATATTGTCACTTACTAAGTAGCTATTCATACTCATTCTATTGAGAGTTCGACCTTTGGATTCTCATACAATTCTTGATCATAAACAAAAAATTTGCTTCATGAAATTATATTTAGTTTCCTTACAAAAAAATCATTCATGTGACTAAAAGTACTTCTAAAAACAAAAAGAGAACGTCAATCAATACAGAAATTATTTTATTTAAGCAGTCTTGTTCTTATATCAGCCGATGCTGGTTTCTACAAAACGCATGACGATTCTCTTGTAATCGTGTACTCAATCCTGTTTTTATATCAGCTGATGCTGGTTTCTACAAAACGCATGAAGATTCTCTTGTAATCATGTACTCCGTCATATTCTTATATCAGTCGGTGCTGGTTTCTACAAAACGCATGACGATTTTCTGGTAATCGTATAAACAGTCCAGTTCTTATGTCAGCCGATGCTGGTTTCTACAAAAGGCACAAAGATTCTCTTGTAATCGTATAAACAGTCCTGTTTTTACATAAGCCGATGCTGGTTTCTACAAAACGCATAAAAATTCTCTTATAATTGTGTACTCAATCCTATTTTTATGTCAGCCGATGCTGGTTTCTACAAAACGCTCAAATATTCTCATGTTATCGTATAAACAGTTCTGTTTTTATATCACTCGATGCTGGTTTCTACAAAACGTACGCACTTTCGCGTGCAATCATGAAATCTATCGATATTTCTTTATGGTTATGCCGTTTGAATTTATCTCTTATCGTTTCTCGTTGTTTCATTTGCACTCGATGTTTGCCAATTCGCACGTACGCTTTTGCTACTCTCGCCTACCGTTGTGCGCATTTTCTAGCTGGTTATTTTGTTTATTGTATTATTACCTATTAATTGATGTGTTATATTTCAACACAGTTGTATTATTTTTTATTTGCTTTGTAGTAGTAAATTTAATGTGCTGTTACTGTTGTTTGCTTGCTTGTTTCCCGTGCTTTCGTTGATTTAAGTTGTTGCTTTCAATTTAGCTCAAACTCTATTTATTTAATTTATTTACTTTGTGGGAGTCTTAAACATTCATCATCAATGGATTCTTCAAACTAATATTTTGCTGGACTTTTCACTATTATTTCACACGTTGTCATATACTCTCAAGAATTCCGGAGATTAATGTGATTGTCGCAGACTCAAAGGGTGTTTTATTAACAGTAATAACTATCATTGAAGTCGTTGGTCGAGCTGCTTTAAGTCAGTCTTTTAATATTTAAATAAAATAAATTCTAATACTAATTGATATTGGTGCATATTTATAGTTTTTTTTTAGACCCTAGTCTAAAGTTAGTAGCAGCTTTTAACTATATGTTCAAGTATATTGCTAGTTTTTTACGCGCCTTTCTGTTTGACAAGTTGTCAGTATTGCACAAATGTTTCTATAATTCCATCGAATTTTCAGTAAATAGTCGCTAAGCGCTGAGCCTTTGGCATTTTTCAAGATTTTAAATAGTTGCATCATTAAATTATAAGTTACATCGGACTTATTTCATTATATAAAAATTTCTAAATTAGAACATTAGAAAACTTTTTCCTAAATCCGATTATACCAAAAAAAAAAAAAACAAAAAACCAGCTACTACCAGAGTGAACAATTTTTTCTTTTAATTTATTTCCCGCTGGGTTACTATACACACGTATCACTTTCAGTTTGAACACTTGACACCATTAACTTGTGTGTGTGTGTATGTAATATTAAACTTGGCTTTTGTTGAACTTAGTTCAAAACACTTTGGCTTTGAATTAGTTCTAAAATATATGAGGGTTTGAATAATGATTTTATAAAGGTTAAAAGTGTTCAGTCGGCTTTTAACATTTTTTATAATACATAATATAAAAGGGATTTACATATTGTATTTTTTTTTTTTATTTTTTGAATTTTATTATTGAAATAATGTTCTTTCAAATCAACTACTTGTTGCACGTTGAAAATGTGAAATTATATGGTCTTGTGAAGAACGTCTTAATTATAATCAGCAAACGCCTTTCATTGCTTAGCCTATTTTAGTATATTATGGTAATTTATTTTGAATATACACCAATTAAAAATGTTTGTTTCCTTGAGCGAAATAATTATATAATGATTTTTACAAAATTTAGTATGATTACTAGGTACATTACTGCGAAATCATAGTTCGAGCATATATTTTTCATCTTCTAAGCCATTGTTATACTTTTTCGTTCTATAATGGCAGGTTATGCATTTTTGAATGTCTCTATCCTTTGTTGTTGAACTTAAGTACATAATTTTAATAAAGAAAAATGTGTTCTTGAAATGCGAGGCACGTCCAGAAAGTAAGAGTATTTGATTCTTCTATCTTTTTAAAAAAATTTCTATATAAGATAAGACTACTGAAATTTATTGATCAATATGTCAATTATTTTTCCACGTAGTAACCTTCCCATTTTATGCAGGTTGTGAACTTTGACACAAGCTTTTTGATGTCCTCCTCAAATATTTCTCTCACAATCTCTTTCTTCCAATTCAGGACCTCTTGTTTCACCTTCTCATGACTTGAAATTTTTTTTTCCACTCATGGAAGTCTTTAACGAGGTGAAAAGATAAATTCTGAAAGCGCCAAGTCATGAGAATATCCTGGGAGGTTCAAAATAACCCAACTAATTGAGTCTAAGATCGCTTTGGTAGCGTTGGCCATGTTCAACAACATTCATGTCCATTTGTTTTGAATTTCACTCTTGAGCTTTTTTAGGATCTCAAAGTATCATACTGCTTTAATTGTCTCCTCCTGAGTCAAAAATTCGATCAAAATGATCTTTTTTTGGCGAAATTTCTTCTTTGATGATAATGGAAACTACAATGCGAGTTTTCATATTAACGAGGTCCGCGTGTGCTTGTTGTGTTCAGAAGAACCCCATTGCCACTTAGTGTTGGTAATCTTGGATACATTGTACATTAAAGTAACTCTTTATCAAATAGGAAATATTTTTTTTTCTCCGGATTACACTCACATTATGATCGATTACCCAAAAAAACAAGATTGATGCAACATGTTCGTTGAGTATGATATTGTAGCGAAATTTGGTTTATGCTAGAAAATTCTTGAAATAAAAACCAATAAAGGAAACTAAACGATACTAGCTAGCATTCTGGCTGTGTAAATACTTTTACACCATCTAGCGGCAAATGATAAACCGAACAGACGCTGCAGTACACTATAAATAAAAAATCGACAACCGAGAGAAATTATCGCCATCGTACAACGTACAACGCCATCTAGCATAATAGCAACATTTTTATGAAAAAAAAATCCAATTTTGTCCTTTTTGTCATTATAATACGAAAAAAAATTTTTTTTTCATAACATATTTTCATAATATTTCATATATCTATTATATAAAATTCATTTTTTGTCCGTCTGTCTGTCTGTCTGTCTGTCTGTCTGTCTCTTATGCACGCGGAAACTATCCAGCCGATTTTGATGAAATTTTTACAGTATGTTAGTATCGATCGGGCGGGTGTCATAGGCTATAAAACTTTTATTTAGGGTGCATATTTAGGGTGGCCCTCATACACAAATATTTTTAAAATAGCGATTTCTCAAAGACAGGCAAATCGATTCTCATGAAATTTACACAGTAAGGCTTTTATGTTAAGGGGCACAGATTGGATGGTACATATTTTATTTAGGGTGCGTACTTAGGGTGGTCCTCATACAAATATATTTTTAAATATAGTTTTCGCGAAGACAAATAAATCGATTCACACCGAATTTACACTACGTATCTCTTATATTAAGAAGAATAGCTTAGGCCACAAAACTTTTATTTAGGGTGGCCCTCATACACAAATATTTCAAAAATTGCATTTTCTCAAAGACTGCTTAATCGATTCTCTTGGAATTTACACCAATATTAAGAGGCAGTGACTAGATTGTAACAATTTTATTTAAAGTGCAAAATTAGGGTGGCCCTCATACAAAAATATTTTTAAATATCATTTTCACGAAGACAGATTAATCGATTCACACCGAATTCACACCACGTAACTCTTATTTTAAGAGTCATATCTAAGGCTTCAACAGTTTTATTTAGGGTGGCCCTTATACAACAATTTTTTTCTTATACCATTTCCTCAAAGACCGCAAAATCGATTCTCATGGAATTTACACCATATGGCTTTTATATTAAGAGGCACAGATAAAATCGTAAAAGTTTTATTTGAAGTTCAAACTTAGGGTGGCCCTCATACACAATTTTTTTAAATATCATTTTCACGATAACAGGTTAAACGATTCACACCGAATTTACACCACGTAGCTCTTATATTAAGAGGCTTAGCTAAGGATACAAAACTTTTATTTAGGGTGGTCCTCACACAAACATATTTTTTAAATATCATTTTCTCGAAGACCGCCAAATCGATTCTCATGGAATTTACACCACATGGCTTCTGTATTAAGAGGCACAGATAAGGTGAAAAAAATTTTATTCAGGGTGTATACTTAGGGTGACCCTCATACAAAAATATTTTTAAATATAATTTTCACGAAGACAGGTTAGTCGATTCACTCCGAAGTTTCACCACGTAGCTCTTATGTTAAGAGGCATAGCTTAGGCTACAAAACTTTTATTTAGGGTTGCCCTCATAAAAATATATTTTTAAATATAATTTTCCTGAAGACTGCTTAATAGATTCTCACGAAATTTACATCACGTGGTTTTTATATTAAGAGGCACTGCTTAGGTTGTAAAAATTTTATTTTGGGTGCTTACTAAGGGTGGTCCTCATACAAAAGTATTTTTTAAATAGAATTTTCACGTAGACAGCACATCGAATCTACACCACGGTTGAGGTGAGGCGATGCGCACAGGGTTATGCTAGTATATATATATATATACTCTCGACTTTCAAAATAAATTATCATCGGATATGTATACGAGTCAAAATTGTACTAAAATTGGGAAAAACTGTCTAAAAGTGAAAAAGACCATATTTTGGGCATTTCTGAGAAATGCCCAAAGCTGGGATCTCGATTAGGGACAATTTTTCTAAAAAAAGCATGAAATCACCTTTCGAATGAGACCGACCTCGTTTTTTTTAAACATTGTTATCGACGGGAATTTGATTTTGTCCATTTTTTCTCAAAATATAACACTGTGCGCCGTTTAGAAAGTACTGGTAAATTATGGATAATGGTAGATTACACGCCAATTAGAAGGTACTGGATTATTCGAGAGAGTGATGACTGCAGTATAAAAGGGTTGTCATCTGAGTTGAGTGGCACAGTTGAATTCAAACAGTGAAGCAATAAGCAATAAAGTGAATACAGTGTGATCCGTAGTAAAGTAAAACAGTTTTCTATACAGTGTTAAGTTAATATTAGAATTTAAACGTTAATAAAATAAACCATTTTATAACTAAATAAGTCTGTGTGTTTTTAATTGTTACACAATCCAGTGATCGAACTCAGGAAAGTGTGAGAGATCGAAATTATCGTCAAAGAGACAGAAAATTCCTAACAATATATTATGTTTTAGATCAGCACATTTGATGTTGCAATCAAGTCGTTAATCATACAAATGAAGCCAAATTCAAAGAATTATACCCTATTTAAAACTGAAAATGTAAGAAATTTGTAATTTTATACTGGTACTGTTTCTTACTTGATTTGAAGCTTCGTTTTAAAATAGCTAAGAAGACTAATAGCTGTAGTAGCTAAACTCTATTGTTAATATTTTACATGGCCCACAGCTAATGGCATGGAAGTCAAAAGGAATTAAAAAAGTTTTTGATTGATTTTTTCTAAATGTGTCTTAAGTTTTTGAAACTTTTTTATTAAAATATTTTTTTATTTTTTTAAAATTTTTTTACAATTAAGTAATTTTTTAATTTTTTGTTAATTTTTTAACTTAAAAGATTTTTCTTCTAGTTTTTAATTTCTTTATTTATTTCTTAAATATTTTTATTTTTTTTTTTACAATTATTAAATTTTTAAAATTATAATTTGAAAATTGTTTTATTCAGTTAAATGCTTTTATTAAAAATTTCATTTTAAAATTCAGTTACATCTTCATATTTTAAAATTACTAAAAACAAAATCAGCTGCAGTTGTCGATTGCCTTTCTTAAGACCCGTGTATTTAAATGAAAAATATCAAAACTCATTAAAGAAAACTAATTTACGAATTAAATACTTTTCTTAAAGTTTATATACTTTTTTCATTGAGTATAAAAGTATTAAATTAAGTGTGCATAATTTTCTGCTAAATTAATTGTTATAATAATCACATAATTTCTGAATAAATTATGATACTCATAAGCCAGGCAAGGACGTGCGTGCGTAGCAGCGCATACCAATGATACGCTAGCGATTTCTTTGCTATTCCAAATTCAAGACATTATGATGTGTATTATGTTGTATTAGGCGTTGCAATGAATAAAAGAGCATTTAGCTATAGCTCATTATACAAATCATTGAAATATGCTAGAATTTCTTATTAAAGTTCATAATTAAAAAGCTTAGCACAATTTTGAAAAAAATTATTGAATCCAGGAAAAGTTTTGCTTGCATGTAAGTTAAAAGAAAATTATGCAATATTTGCTTAAATTGTTTACTTTATAACATTAAAAATATCTTTTTAAAGTTTTATGTCTTTAACATTCGTATGATTCACTAACGTTTACAAAATTTTGACATACTTTAGCCAGGGCTTAAAAATTACTTCTTAAAGTTTTTTTCTGTTTTAATATAAAACTAATCTATGCCCAATGTTTTCATAATGAACTTATACATACATTTCATCCTACTACCTTTACTAATGTACTTATTTATGCATATGTATGTATATGTGTTAACTTAAGATTTATTGATTGATTTATGCACATGTGTTGGTATTTGTGTGTGCACAAAATTAATGTAATCAATTTTCTTAAATACACCATATAAATTTATCTGTATTAATGTCTCTATTTGCACAGAAAGAGCCTCTGAGTTTGCCAATATTTGCTTTCATTTATCATGTATACGTTTGCTTGCTTTTCTTTTGTGTGTGCGACTTTTAGCACACATACACACACCTAAATGTCGCTTACGGTAAATTGATGGCTGATATTTAATTTATATTAATTATTACACTAAGTGAAAACAAGTCACAGTATTAAGGGCATAACTAATTTCTGTTGTTTGTTTGGTGAAAGGCTTAAGAAAGTATTAAAATTCATAGCCGGAAGTTGTTTTATTGCATTGAATCGGGAAATGTAGAGTGTTTGAATTTAAGTTTTGTGGAATTTTTTTTTTCCATAAGTAAATTTGTAATGCTATATTATCATTTTCTCGATTTTTGGTTCAAATTTTCGGCTTGTCAGTAAAGCTGTGGGGTGCATTTGTTTCGTAAAAGTTGAAGTAAAAGTACAATATGTTCCAATTCAAGACATATACTATCTATTCAACAAGTTTCATGCGAATTCGGTTAGTCGTTCAGGCGTGATGTGGAAAGGAACATCCATGCTTTCACAATTATAATATTATGTAGTAAGATTTTAACTTATGTTTTTTATTTTGTTGTTGTTGATATTTTGTCAAGAATCACAATGCATTCCTCCTGAAATTATTTTAGTAACAATATTTTGACATTTTATCATCTTTAGAATAAGGACCGTATCACATTTAATTCCCATTCAACGATTTGTTATATTTACATGCTTGTTTCTATATGTGAAATTAAGCTTTTTAGCAATTTTAAAACTTAAATATTTTGATATTTAACAGGAATATCGTGAAAATTTTAATTGGAGATTGAGACCAACCGTCTAAGAAATAACCCTAAATAAATTTGATTGCAATTGATCAAGCAGTTTTTGCGTGATATGCGAACATCTAAAATAGCTATCATTTTATTTATATAGATTACGGTTACTAAAAATTTTTTTCTTTAAATTTTCAACCAAATAGCTTTTTTTAATCGTGCTAAATCGAAGGAAATCGTGTGAAAACGGAATAATTTTTTTTTTAGACCATGTAAAATCAAAAAAGAAACCGTGTTAAAGCAAAATTGATTGTATAATATAATATGTAGAAAGCATGAAAATCCCTTGTTTAACTTCTTAAAACCTTTGACGTGGTCACGTACCTACCCACCAAATATTCGCATTTTAATTAACCAATTTTTCTCCTTTTATTACAGCAAACAAATAAAATACGTAAAAGTTTCATCAAATTTTTGGTAAGTAAAATCTTAACCTAATACATAATAAAGATCTTATAGCGTTATACAAAAGTTTTTTTTAAAATTCTTATACAAAAGTTTAGCAGTCAAGTCATAATCTTATAAAGATTTAAAGTATTAAAAACTGTGGCAACGCATAAATCCGTTTTCAACAACTTCAACCAAAGATGTGTCCTACCCAATGCAATTTGGAAAGAAATGAGCATTTTTTTTTTCTTAAAACAAGAAAAATAAAAAACTGTGGTAAAAACTTTTGCAGAGAAATGCATTTAAGAAAAATGCGCTTAAAAATAGTGAAACCTTGAGGAACGCACAACTCAGTTAAGCGGCTCCTTAGCTTTTAAAAGTTGAAACTGACTGCATTGTTGTTGTTGTTGTGAGTTTAGATAGCAGCGGATGCAGTTGCTGACAGTTGTGGTTTTGCTGCTTCTACTGTTTTCTTTTATTAATAACTCAACTGTACAATGCAGTGCTCAACTGTCAAATAACGTCACTTTTGTTGTTGCCTTTGTTGACAGCTGGTCATGGTTACAGTAAGAGAAGAGCTAAGACATCGAGCTTGTGGGTTCTAGAGCACTATTGGTCGCTATAACCTTGTATTTGACAACTCAAATGTGTTGTTATTTACCATGTCGTTGTCTTCTTTTTAACATTATTATTTTGGCATTAAATTATTTTTAGCTGCTCAAAAATAAAATTTTTGCCGCTCAATTAATTTTTTTGCTGCTCAAAAAGTATATTTTGCTGCCAAAATAATTATTTTAATGCTAATAAAATTATCCTGCCATGCAATCAGTTATTTCGTTAATCAGTGAATTTTTTCACTATTAGTGATGTATAAATTTATGTTATTTTGTCAAAGTTAATTACTGTGCTGCACATATTTTACTGATAAAAAAATTTTCAATACCGCTCATTTAATTAATTGCAAAAAAGGCATCGAAACTATAATAATTTTACCCCGAATTGGTATTGAATTTCTTGTATTTGTATTGCATGTCAACAACAGCAGCGGCTACCAAAAGCAACAGCGACCAACATCATCGATACCAACAATGACAAGTCAACAAAATGATTTTCTTTTTGGACTTCTTTCCACTTCCTCGCCTCCTACTTTTAGTTGCTGTTCTCACTTTTGTCATTATTATGAAAAATGTTGGCGGTATAAAATTTTATGACTTAAAATTTTTACCACTTGCTTGCTGTTTATGTTACTGTTGCTGTCGTCAGTTTGTTATTGTTGTCATTGTTGCAGAAATGGCGCTACAACACGCTTATTACTTGGCCTTATCAACTGTGTTGGCTTGGAAATGTTTTATTTTTTTCTCTCATTTTAATAAAAAAGTTTTCAACTTTAATAACACGGAATGTCAAAGGTCGCCAGTGGGTTAAGCTTTAGCTTTAGAGCATAAAAGTTAAAAATTAAAGATTTTTGATAAGCATGCATCATGCAAGAAAATAAATGATTTTTATATTTAATTTGAAGAAGTGTAAACTTTTGAGAAAAACAATGAAGAAAGAAAAATTTTGAAAAAGATTATAAGATAGTGGAATATATGTTTGATGATTTTCAGGCACTAGCAAATAATTTTCATCATTCATTCTGTTAGTTGTAAGGGTGATAGCTTTTAACTTCTCCCAGCTGAAACTGAAAATTTTCGCTCTCTATTAAACGTTCCTTTCAAAGACTCGCGGGGCCTGTTTGATAGAGATCCGCTACTAACTATTAGGTTTCACTCCATACATTTTTTTTGCAATGCAGCAATATTTTCTTCTATTTTGACTTTAATATTGTGGCTTTTCCGTTGTACTTATATCGTTAACTTTGCTTTCGATGTATAGTGTGCTTATCTAACGCCTTAAGAATGGTATGGACAATATTGTTTCTTCCGATTTATCTAGCAGTAAAACTTAAACCATTCTTAAAACTAATTGATTAAATGTAACAAATGCTTATTTGATATAGAGCAATCAAATATTTATTTGAGACCAACATATTTAGGGAATTCTCAAGTTGTCATAATATGTCATATTAGTCGTATGACATATAGCTTTGCAGTTGTTGTGAAAATGTCGTTGTTAATCCTCATATAAAAATAATTTAATAGAACTTCACACCCTATTAGGCAATCTACAAGGCGTAAAAGAGTTATAAATCGTTTACCCCATTTTAAAAAAAAATATGAAATTGTGATACGACTCTGTTCCTTAAAAACTTTTTTCTCACTCTCTTTCTCCATACATTTCTCCCACCAAAAATTTTTTGACTACAAATATGTTTTCCTCACTCTCTTCCTCCATATGATTCTCTCATTTAAATAGAAAAATAAATATAATACTCAAAAAAATAATTATGCAATTCACAGTTCACAGTAAAATTATAGCGTGTCAAAATTACAATGCGTCAAATAATCAACTAAACTCTCTCTCTTTCCACATACGATTCTCTCACCAAAATAGAAAATGAATACAACTTTCAAAATACATGTTCAAACTTATCGACTAGTGGTAATTACAAATTATAATTTTATCAGCCCAATTTACAATGAACTGTAAATTGCAGAAAAGTATGGAGTCTTATTTCGTTTTTATATGGAAACTGAGACAATCAATCGTATAGAGAAAAAGAGTGATGAAAGTTGCTGTAAACAACAAATTTTTTTTTTGAGAGAGTTGTATCTTTAGGACTGTGAATATTGTATTTTGGGTTTTTTTAAATTACTTACGGATTATGACTTTATGACAGCTTGTGAATTCCCTAATTTTATTTGGAGAACATAGTAGAAAATCTTATTTGAAATGTTATAAGTTTGATTCAGTGATATTTAGTGTCAAACCATTTCCTCAGTGTACTTTGGTTTCTTTGTAATCGATTTTAAGATCACTGACATGCTGAGAGCATTTTCCATACTTTGTAAACCAGACAACGTTGACCTGAGCTCACTGTAAATAATTTGTAATTACTAATATACGTACAGAATGCTGCCCTGTTTAACACCATTAAGAATTTCAAAAGACAAAACATGATATCTATCGTACGTTAATTTTATTATAAAGATGATCTTCACCGTAACACATGTGCAGTCATAATATATTCAGCAAATTGATGATTCGAGGTGTTTTATGTGGTCTGTACAGGATGATACCTTGCAAAAACCCGGCTGTATCGCTTCTTTTGTCAGAGTAATGATATTCCTTGCTTGCACATATAGTGCCTATTAAGGCATGGGCTCACGTAGCTATGGCATTGGGCCCCGTTACTTTGAAAGGCTCCAAAATAGGTCCTTTTATTTTTGTTATTTTCATATAACATTCAGTTTTTTTTTAAACTTCAATATATCATTAAATTTTAATAGAACGTCCTTTTTTATTTTGATCATGAAATGTTTTAGAGGGGGCCCCTTTCCATTTTTTTTGGCCCCGGGCCCCGCAAAGTCTAAAAACGGCACTGTACATTGTTTTTGATTGTATAAAGTAAATTGATGGCTTTATCAGAACTCTGCTGCCTTGCTATTCGCTCCTACTGTATTGCTATTTTCAAAGTAGATTGATATCTTTCTTCATGAGAATGTGTTTTGAAACCCATTCGACAGTGAACGACGACTGTTGATCAGTCATTTTGTGGCCTTGTACTTAGAAATGGCCCACTATTTTGGGCACAAATAATTTATCCAAGATATGTATGCATAATATAATTCGCAAAATCAGGTATCTCTTAAGGGGTGGGTTATTTTCGATAAGTTTTTTTTTCAGTTTTGGATGGAAATCAATTTTGGCGTTTTTGGTTATTTTAACTAAATCCACTTGTTCTTCGACATATAACGGTATAAAAAAACGTTTCTAGGGAAAAAGTTTATCTTATGTGAAGCTTAATAATACGTTTTTCAATGCATGTTATAAACATATTAACAACGTCTCATGGCATTTGCACGCTATATTTCATATGAACGAAATTTAGCTTAAAAAATATGATTGCATTTTTAGATATTTTTCTAAGTTATTTAAATTTTGCAGCTTAACTACTTCAAACTTTTTTGAATATTCAATACATACTTAAAAGTATCATGTGTAACCATGACTAGTTAATTAAATATTTTTTTATCGATTTTATATTTAATAACATATTAAAGTTTTAAACAGTCTGTCTGCCACTATCCAATGATTTTTAATGTCTTCCAACTTTGTTGTTAAAATGAAAGCACAACTGCCTTGACAGTTCAATATTAAAAAAGTCTGCTGTTATTATTATTGATGTTATTGTTGTTAACATGCTTGACTTCCTTCATAATTCATGTCAATGTGAAATCGATACTAAAGACAAAATGCCACGTTTTCATTGAGTCCATCACTCAAGGCAAAAGGAAATGAAAGTAAGGCGTTGAATATTAGTACGTTGGCTAGACTTAGAATTTTATGCCCTTCCACTCATAGGCTGTAGTATATAGTTTTTTTCTTTCTTTCGCTCTTATTTATGCTTTATTTCTTTATAATTTCTGTAGAACAACGTCATAAATACCGACAAGCCATATAAAGCTTCCTCTTCCGCATCCGTTTGGTTGTGAATCCACCACACTAAGTGTGTGCTATATGGGAGAAAAAATATTTATTTTTATATATATATGCCACTGTTGCGCGGTTACATTGAGCACAATAGCAAAAAATTCAGAAAAAAAGTGAACTAAAGAGAAAAAAAAAGCGAAAATGTGTTAGTGGCAAAATGTGAAAATAGTTGTTTCCGGTTGTCAGATCTTCAAGTGTGTGCATGATAAGAACAAAAACTTCAAAGAAAGAGAGAGATATGGTGAAAATATTAACATGTGTGAAACATGGCTGTGTTTGTTTGTTTCGTAAACAAAAATCGTTAAATAATGACAACAATTATAGCAGGTTCTTTCTTTTGTAATTTGTTCGAGCAAGCTATTTGCATTGGTAATTAAAGCGGTATGTTGTTTAATGGTTAGCAAGTATGCAGCCAATTAACATTATTATTTTTTCCACTATGAACATTCCTCAAATGATTAGTGACTGGAAAGTCCTTGAACTTGTTTGATAGTTTTTTTGTTCTACCGGAAGTTGGAGACATGTTTAACATATCCTGTCAAAATGTTCAAACTTTTATATTTGTGTGGCTATTCACTAGTTAATTAAAAACTTTTTGACGAAACATTTTAAAAAGAAAATTAAAAAATTAATATTTTTCTTTTTGTATTATGTTTGTCAAACAAATGAACATATAACAAACTTCTGGACCATTTGAAAAAATTTGTCAAGAAGTATTATAAACAATAGATATTAAGTAGTGTTTTTCCGAAAAAGAAAGTTTGTATTTATCATAATTTTAAAAGAGTAGTGCATACATAAAATTTTGCAACTTAGAGAAAATATAATAAAAAAACTTACAAGACAGTCAGTGACTATTGCATAAAGACAAAGTGAGCGCAAAAGGACGTGAACGAAAATAAATAACTCAGCGATAAGAAGATAAGTTTAGAATATGTTTCGGTTTATTTTGTTTAAAGCGAGTACAACATTTTTTTCCTGATAACTATTTTTGAAAGTTAAGGGATCATGAGACTTGTTAGAAAATTTTTCTAAAAAGCGGAGATAGTTGTAAAATACTAGATCTTTTATTGTAGCATTTATCATTGTAACGGGTTGGACACTTCGCAGAGACTTTTGTTTCGTAAGTGCGGTTATCATTTTACTGTAGTTTATTGCAGTTACTTACTGCAATTTTTGGTTGACACAAAAATGAACCAAATCATACTGTGAACTAAAGAAAGCAATGCCAGTAACGAATGTATTTGCATAGCATTTTTGAAACGAATTTATACAATGATTTTCTGAATTTTTATTTTTCAATCAATATTTTTATTATTTTTTTTTTTGCATACAGGTCATGATATTGTTACGGGTTAGACAACTTTCTGTTTTAAATAAAAATAATAATCCATAAGGGAGGTCCACATGTGTGTGTAGTTACCATGGCAAAAATCCATAAGTTAGGTTCGAACTGCTACCTCATCCAGCATATTCTCCAGCTCCAGCCCCTGCGACTATTTCCTGTTTCTAGGCCTGAAAAATGGCTGGGCGGTCAGAGATGTGGGTCTTTTAAAAGGAGACTATGTTGTGAAATAAAACGCTTATTTACCGAAAAAAATATCTTTTATTCACTGACTTATTAAACTACACTCGTATAGTTTGATAATTATTATCAAATATATGATTGATTCCATAATATTATTCAATTCAGCGGAACGTGTGATATGTTAACTTATATAAAAAACTTATTTCGAAATTTGGTAATTACTAACAAATTTTATAAATACTACCAAATGTCGATATATACAAATAATAAATTGTTTTCTGCGTAGATACTATCAACATTTGCTTTAAAAAGATTTCATTGATAGCAAAGCATGTTTCAGCCTCATTTAGTTACTAAGTGTTGGTCATCAGAATATCTAAAATTTTATTGCTTAATTAAGATCTCATAAGGATAACAAAATTTCAGTATTTCTCAAAAAATTGATACTTAGAGAGCATAAAGTTTTTAAACCATAGAGATTAATTATAAAATGTTCAGTAATATAAATATTCTCTTTAAGTCCCATTTTTAAGATTTTTCCTTATCATTGTCAACAATATGAAAATAATCATGTTGACTTACAATTATATGCATGGCACTGAAATTAAATGAAATTGACAATGTACAAAAAGTTAATATTATAAAGCCTGGAAACATACATATGTGCTTACACACACAACTGATAGTGATATATAGCTCTTATGCAAATTAATGCACTGAGTTTTGTCATGTAAAATGTATGAATACGAGTAATGATGATGATGTTATGATTTTAAAATCATGCAATTTAATAAATGACATTATACGGATTTATTATTCATGGAAATAAAAAACCAAAAAGTTAAAAGTTATATTACGAATGGTATGGTATAAAATATCATTATGCAATTCACAGTTCATTGTAAATTAGGCTGGTAAAATTACTAGTGGTCATTTTACGAGGTGGTAAAAGTTTGTTGTTATTACTTCCCATATAAGTATGTATTTTGAAAGTTGTATTTCTATTTTGGTGAGAAAATTGTACGGGAAAAGAGAGTGACAAAAACATAATTTGCAAACAATACATTTTTGAGCTCACAGTTGTATGATTTGACACATTGTAATTTTGTCTGGTTACAATTTTACTATGAATTGTGAATTGCATTCATAACTTATTTATATTTGATTTGCAAAATTACAAGGAGTATATGTATTTAAATTTCCTATTAGTTTTAAAAATGCAATGACTATTTAGATCTTAAGATTTATCGACTAGTTGCAATCCTAATTTTTCGAAAATTTTTTAATATTGGTATGCACAAAACTTCATTTTAAAAATATTTTATCTCCACACATAATTTTATGTAACCCACTTACGAACTTTTTTTTTGAATAAATCTGATTTGTTAACATAACATTTCATTCCTTTTATCATTAATTGTTGTGTACGAAAAAATCTTTAAAAAATCAAAAAAGTCAACAACGGCTTTTGACACCCTTATTAAATTGTAATTACATCATTATACATACAACTTGTAATTAATACACTTGAAATTAATGTATACATGTGGACAAGCGTAAGCTCATTTAAGCCTTAATGGCACTTCTCGTGCTGTTGATTAAATGGCTTTGGTAACTAAAGTTGGTACTTAAAAGCTTCTGCATTTATTTGTAAATTAAGGAATGTGTCATTTTTCGTGAAATGTGAGGCCAAAATTTGTATTTTATTTTCCATTTTATTCTCCATTTTGCTTACATATTTTTGAGGCAAGAATTGTTAGATATAAAATTGTTAATATTTTGAATAAAAATATATAAATTTGTATCATAGTTCGTTACTTAGAAACTATCGCTCATTCCCAAAATATGTATACTTTACCTGGTTGCTATATCGTCTTAGTATGATGTTCAGCAAAATACTATGCATTAAGTTTAACATTGCACTTTTTTCAAGGCGAATCACCACTTAAATTACTCAAATTGCTAGCACAATATGTTTTTTTAAGGGTTAGCTATTACAAGGTGTTATTGTCCATCGTAAAGAAGTACACCATCTACAGGGACTTTGTCATGGCGTCTCTTCGGAAGTGTAGCACATCCAGTTTACCTCGTGAATGTCGTTAAATTTATTATGAACCCACAAGTTTTTAGTGGCTATTTTTCTGCGTATGGTAAACATTTTATTCATCGATGTAATTAATTTCTCACAGCAAACACTATAAAAAATAAATATAGCTTTGCTTAAGAAAATACATATTTTATGTTAATATCCTCATAAAAAATGTCTGCTTATTGTTTTCCTATTTAAAATTGTAATAAAATAACCAAACTGCTATATTATATTATTGTATTATATAGACATTAATTAATGATACAGGCACTCGTTGGACAAAAAAGGGCGGAATTATGAAAATGGGCGTGGCTGCATCAATCGTGTAAGCCGTGAAACAAGAAGAAACGCAACTAGACATTAAATGTAACAAGGATCCATTAAACGAAGAGTAAACAAATTTTCGCAAGTGGGCGTGGCACCTCCTATACACATAGGTATCTAAATATTTAAAATCTAACCAGCCGTCAGATAGAGTGCAATCAATATTTCCGAGAGTAGCGAACCTGTCATGGTGGTGGTATGCCAAGAATTTTGGACAAAAATAGTTAAAGGGATCATAATTTTAATGCAACGTTTGGTCCAATTTACTTTTTTGAAAAACAAACAAAAAACATATTTTCAATAGTGGCTCCTACATAAATAATTTATTATTTTTTAAAAAAATTCTGCATTTTGTAAAGGAGGGAAATGTCTTTAGAATTAAGAAAAATAAATTTTCAATATCAAAATTTTTTGCATTTTTTTTTCAAAGTTTTGGGAAACTCAAAACGTTTTCCAACTTTGAGCAATTTTGCCTAAATTTCGTTATTTGATCTATTTTTCTTAGAATTTAGTTCAATTTTATGTGAAAAAAAATATAGCAAAAGTTTCTCAAGTATCAGAATAACTTAAAATATTTTATGTAAGTTGGACACTTGCATAGTGTTGAAAAACTCAATGCTTTCATGGTGAAAGCTGGTAAAGTAATTACGAAATAAAAATGAAAATGTTTACCAACGCATAAAGTAATAATAAATGAAGGCGAATTTTGTGTAGGACGATAAGAAAAATGTACCTGTAATGAACAAAATTCCATGCCTCAGCTGTGTACAATGTAGTAGTTGCTGGCCAAGTTAAAGAAAATTTTTATTCACATAAAAAATTAACTACGATTTATTTCAAAAACTGAAAGCAGAAATGTGTCTCCTGTGTTGAGCATATTCCTAGTGGGTCTAAGAAGATATATGGCACAAATTGATGCGGGTAATTTCAGTTTTATGTGGCTGTAATTATCATAAATATATAGGCGTGCACATTGTGCGTAAAAAAGAATTAACATTTAAACATACGTGAATAAGTAATAAACTTAAGGGCACTCATATATATTAGACACATTAAGTATATTTGTTATGTCCTCTACAGCATAAATAATTAATCTTTATTCAATGTATCGATTGATTGTTTTCTAGAAAATAGTAAAAAAGTTAATTGGTTGAAAAAGTTATGCATTTTTTTAATAATTATACCAAACAAATAATTTACAAAATCCTTAAAGAGTTGCCGAAAAGCAAAAAGTAGAATTTAAGCAGCAATTAAGCATGCAATCGCCTGAGCAAATCTGTTGTACTAAGGATTGGAAAGGATGGGGATGATGTAAGAGAAATTGCACAAAACCAATATACTTATCAATTTAAGGCGATTTTCTTATCAATTTTAGAATATTTTTGCATTCATTTTTGAATTAAATTTTCTTAACATCTTAAGCAAAATTTTATTTTTCTTAAATCCTATAGTTTTTATCTATAATAATCTGGCACTTATGCTATTTTTCGTTAAATTATTTTGGGACAAATTAGTTGGAACCAGAATTAACTATTTCTTTTTATAAATTAAATGTCTTCTAATTGAAATTCTGTCATCGAAAATGTAGGACGACAAAAAACTTGGATGAGAAAGAAGTTTGGACGACAAAAAAGTTGATTTGATGAAAAAGTTGGGCGACATAAAAATTGGACGACAAGAAAGTTGGACGATAAAAAAGTTGGATGGCAAAAACGTTTGACGACAAGTAATTGTGCGAAAAATATTTTGAACGACAAAAAAGTTGCATGGAAAATTGTTGTACAACAAAAAGTTGGAAGTCGTAACACTTTGACAACAAAAATTAGACGATGATATGTTTCAATTTCAACTAAATTTTATTTTAAAAAGTTGGTTGTCAAAAAAATCACCGGAAGTTATGTTTCCGAATTTCGCGATCACAAATTGCAGCACTAATTGGGTCTGTTTTAGTTAGAAATTCTTTGTAGTGGCTTTTGCTGATGAATTATAACAATAGATTTTTATTCGTTGAGAGAATTACAGGTAGAAAACATTTTATTTATAAAGAACTAGTTAATCTTAGTCTAAACTATCGTAAATTATCCTAAAATGATAGTTTTTTTTCAGGAAAATCTAGTTCATCCTAGGCTGAACTGTTGGGGCTTATGAAATCTTTTGCTTTTTTTAAAAATTGCCATAACTTAAATTTTTCCAGCCAATGTCAATAGAGTTATCTATTTATCTTTTAAATTTCGTAACAATAGCTCACGTAGTTTTTAAGATATTAAGTATTTAAATTTTATAAATATATTTCTAGCTACAAGTTCGTACTTACGTTTTAGAACACAATCACCCAACAAAATCAATTAAGTCTTTCGTAAATCAAACCAATAAGAATTTACTCTTAGACAAGTCACATATTAAATAAGTAGACGTGCCATGTCCTTTTAATTTAATGAAGTTAAATATAGCCTATATTATTTGGAACTTAATTTTTTACGGATACAATTTTTTTGAGAAAGGCTCTGTAGCTTTTCAACTCTCATTCCTCACTTATAAACAAATAGACTCACAGCGTGTTAATGTGACTGCTTAAATTATTAACAATACTAACGATAGTGTTCCTGTAGCCAATTACGATTTTAATTACAATATACGGGCTCTCTCAAAAAATCAAAATAAGTATATATGGCCTCAATGAAACCAGCCCTTCAACCTACGTATTCAGTGCCGCTTTATATATAAATCAATTTTTTAATGTTGAATTTTTTACTTAAATATAGCGCATACCTCATTTGCAATCACCCAATACCCTTGGTAATTATAAAAGACTTATTAAAATTTACTAGGTCGATTCAAAAGCAATTTCAAATGATATATTAGAAATTTTCTCATTAAGTCCTTGAAAAACAAACAACCATTCAATGATATTTCATAACCTAAAGCAAAATTTTCCCATTTACACGTGCGCCATTGAACTACAACAGATAAATGCCAACAACAGCGCGATAGGTACAAAAACAATAGCAATCGATGTTATTAATAACTTTAGCTATAATGAAATATTGTCAATAATTTGCTTCATTTAATAATCTACAATACGTTGGCGTTCTTTACACTGGAGCACAAAAAAAAATGAGTTTTAAATTCTTAATGTCGTAAAATGCTGGCATAAAAAATTTTGTGCAGCAACTTGATGGGATTAGGTTAGGTTTTCAGGGTATCATCGCCTAGTAAGATGAATTTTATTTAGTCCATAATGTGGATTCATTGTGATCCTTCCTTAGTGGTAATTTATAAATTTTATTTGTGTGCAATAATAAATTAATTCATATAGCTAGTTGATTGGTAGTTATGGTGCCTTCATTCTCGTTTTCTGATTCCAATTGAATTTCTTTTTATATTCAAAAAGATCGTTTTCGTAAAAACTCATATATTCTGAAAAAGGATAGTGACAAATATTTGAAATTTTGTTTTTGGAAGTACATGACACAGTGTCGCTGTGCCCGCATCAACGACAAAGTTCATCCGCCTTAAGCCACCTTTTTTTCAAACTTTTGCTTAAAATATTATTGAAGATTATCTTTAAGGTTCATAAATACCATTTCGTCTGAAATTTCCTTAAAACAATGTGACATTTGTAGCTAAGCCCAGTAATAAGTTCACTAATAAGTTTAACAACTAGTTGGCCAACAAGTTTAACAACTAGTAGACCAACAAGTTCGCCAATAAGTTCAGCAACAAACTCACTACCGAGTTCACCATCAAGATCACCAACAATTCTTCCAACAAGTTCACCAACAAGTTCGACAACAAGTTCGCCAACAAGTACAGCAACATATTTACCACCAAGTTCACCAACAAGTTTGCCAATATGTTCACCAAAAAGTTTGCCAACAAGATTACCAACAAGTCTACCAACAAGTTCACCAACAAGTCTACCAACAAGTCTACCAACAAGTTCACTAACAAGTTCGCCAACAAGTTCAGCAATATATTTACCACCAAGTTCACCAACAAGTTTTCCAACATGCTCACCAACAAGTTCGTTAACAAGTTCACCAACAAATTCAAAAACAAGCTCACCAAAAAGTTCACAAATGGATTCACCAACAAATTCACCACCGAGTTGACCAACGAGTTTTCCAACAATTTTACATACAAACTCCTCATCAAATTAATCAACACGCACTAATTCAAATTGCGTTGTTCGTAAAGAACTCAAAGTTTTCTATGACAACAGCTGGCTACCTCAAACCTTATATTCCTACTTCGCAAAGCTGTGATGGCAACTTGACTTGCAGTCTCGGCTATAGCAAGTATTGCTGCTTGTATTACGTGCACTGTTGTTTTGCATTTTGAAATATGGTCATCGTTCTTAGCTACGATATGACATTATTGGCCTGGTAATTGTCGTGTGTATCCAATGAAAAAGTTCCGGCTTAAGTCTCATTCTATAGAAGGCTGTATAGCCCTGTTTTACTGTTATTGTGATATTTCGTTTATTTTAGACAATGTAAAGCTTACATTTTTTTTCCATTTGTAAAAAATACTACTTCTGTTTTAGTTGGTTTCCAGTTTTGTTAAAGTGATGAAGGCTGCAAGTAGAAAGTTTTAAATTATATGTAAGTATGTAAATAACAGTCGACAGTATAATTAACCTGCCCACCTATACAATCTCCTCGTTTCCTGCTAATTAGAGCAGAGCCTCATTTAATACCAGGACCCTTTAAGCTAGTAAGAAAACACTTCTTTGCAGATTACCTCTGCTCGCTTTAACAGTGACGATAAATTCTCAATCCTCTTTGCTAATGTTCCTGTTGGTTAACATTTTCATTAGACACTTTATAAGATCTCTTTCTATGTTGGTTAAAGTTGATCATATTCCGACCAAATGAATGTTATTAAATGATGAGGCTATAAAGGTAGAAAGTTTTTAAATATTTTGTGTTAAAAGTAAAAAAAAGGGGCAAACATTTTCAATAAATTGAAATTGTTTTATCGTCATTCTTTCTGCAATATTTTAAGAAAAAATATATATTTTTTTAGCAAAAACCTTAAAAATACTGTAATTTTTTGACCTGTGTCGTTGCTATGGCTTATATTAAAGTTATTGTCATTGTTGTAATCGTTGCTTTTATTGGCATTTACAGTAAACTTAACATTAAATTAAAATTTTTCCTTTTTTGTGTTCTATCACAATCACAACAAAAAATATCAAATCGCTTATTTCTTAATGACGGTATTATATTAAATAAAACGCGTTTATGCAATTCATTAAGTGATTTGTCAAAATTTTTTAATGTTTTTTTTGTTGGGTGCATAATGAAAATTGTAGGAGAATTAAGTCAATTCCTACACTGAATTCAATTTCTTTTAATATTGGGCGTATTTGCAATGAAATGCTGTGGAAAAAATACTTCACAGAATATTTTTTTGCTTCTTATATATTACTAGTATCACCACTTGATATATTTAATTTATTTAGAGTTCTTGACAGAAGTAAATACTTTAAGATAGTTGTTGTTTCAAAATCGAAAAAAAAAAATTCTCTGATTCAGAAATTTAATGTGTTTTGTTCAAAAGTCAGTAATATGACTACAACTGCAGCTGTTGCTGGAAGCTAAGATTACCTTCCTCGAGCAAAACTCGTTCTATTTCTCAATTCTCAAGTCTCTTTTTAGCACGATATACTTTTGTTAAAATTCTCAAAAAATTGACTTTCTCAAAAGCGCAAATAAACACGACGTGATTTACAAGAGCTTTGCGCCAAAAAAATGAAAAATATGATATGTTTGCGAAAAGTTGTTATCATATCTTTTTCGACTACTCCTAAAGTTTTAATCCCTGGTATCAACCAATGCCCTCATTAAAATAGGAATAATTGAACAGCCTTATATTATTAATATGCCAATTCTGTTTGAAATGAAACCGCATGCCGCTGAGAAAGGAAAGTTTCTTTACTTTTGTGTTGATTTTTCAATCACTCACAATCAGTGAAAACTTTAACTCAAGCTAACCAGTCAATTATATAAATAATACACTGCCCAAGCAAATTTTATGTAAATTTCTAGAATTAAGTTTTAAAATCATTTTTCAGGCATATTTTCCAAGAAAAATTAAAACAAAAAATTCCATTTGATTGCGTGTTGCAAACAAAAGTTTTTCTTTGACCTATTTTTCGCCACCACTTTTAACTTTTGTTTTCATTTCATTTAAACAATTTGAGTTTCTTAGGAATATTTAAAAAAAAAGAAAACCACCCTCAATATCTTTGTTTCTTGAAATTTCATGCTTTTTCTTCTTGCGTTGTTATAATTAGAAATGCAAATGCTGCTAACAAGGATATGTTTCCGGTATATTTGAAACAAGAAAAGGGTATATAACCAGCAACAGCAGGAGTAGATTTTCTTGTGCTGCTACTTATTTTCATCAGAGCTCAGAGAGTGCGCATTATAATGCCAGCACCGTGCCAAATTAAAACAGCGCATTTCCGACCATTTTTTAATTTGCGCAATTTTACTTGCTATGAACTTTGATAAGAAAATCTTTGTTTTGCTCAAAGTTTCTTAATATCTGAGCATAAAATCTGTAAAATTTCGTTCATCTCTGACGAAAATAATATGCAAATTACTGTGAATATACATAATTAAATGATTATGCTCTACATAGAGCAACTCATTCAACATTAAGTTGCTGATTTCAAGTACAAATATTAAGCAGTTTAATGTTTCGAAAGACTTAAAAATAACGAACTTCGAAGTAAACTGCAAACTTTTGATTAAATTTTTCTTAGAAAACTATATATTTCAAGTTGACAACAATATGTCCTTTCTGCTGCTAAATTAATTTAATGGTCTGCTAAGTGAATTAGTCAAACTGTTCACACAAAATTAATTTCAAGTGTTTCATTAAAATTATCTCTGAATGAAATACTTCAATAAATCAATTACATGGCGTGAATGTTAAATGTAATTAAGCCATGAAAAATTTAAAATCAGTACCCGTTAGCGTGACTTCATACTATTCCAGGCTAAGTCGGCATTCATTCGTTTTCAATAGCATGGTATGTCAGAGCTCATTAAGGCTGTATTGCAAGATTGAAGGATACTTGGCTGACATGAATGCAACCTGTGGCTTGTAATTTGCAAGTCTTCTCTATTTGATTCTATTGTTATTTCTTATGTGAATCGCTGTTTACAATTTTAATGTTGTAGCATACTGTGAACTTGATTGAATTTGGAAGTGAATTAAATCAGTTAAAGTAGGGTGAATTTTATTATTACTATTTTTAGCTGAAAAGTTTCTCGCAAAGCAACGAATTACATAAATTTAAACATAATACACTTAAAAAATAAAAATTAAAAAAGCTTCAAAAAGTATCGAATAGTATCAAAAAGTAAAGAAAGCCTTACAAAGTAATAAAAAATCATTAATATGGCAGTAGTATTGGGTGTTATCGAAAAGTTAATCAAACTGTCAAAAGTATCAAAAAGAATCGCAGCGTATCAAATAGTTATGAAAAACATCAAAAAGCTTGAAGCAGCCATTAAACAGCATCGAAAATAATGCAATAGTATTGGGCGTTAACGAAAAGTTATATTAAAACTGTCGAATGTCTCTTAAAAGTATTAAAAAGAATCGTGAAGCATCAAATAATTTTGAAAAGCTTCAAAAAGCTAATAGAAATCGAAAAGTAAATAAAAGTTGAATAGTACTAAAAATTGTGGCGTACCGTGGACTTTTGACACCCGATGGTAATCTGCCGCCCTCAGTATCAAATTGTTTTGAAAAGTCTGAAAAAGTTTTAAAAAGCACCAATCAGTATCGAAAAGTTTATAAAAGTCTTACTTAAAAACTATCACTCAGGACAGGATCATTTTGAAAAGCTTTTGAAAAGCATCCAACAGTAAAAATTATGAAATTTAAATTTTATATAGTACAGAAAAATTAAAAATTTTTGAAAAGTAATAAAAAATTTGAGCCACACCACATTTAAAATCCCTTGAAACAGCATGCAGACTTAATACATTTCGCAAATCAGAAACTGCACTTCATAAAAATCAGAGCTAATCGATTGTTGCTATGGTTACTTTCAATGGGACTTATTTGAATTTATGGGGGCAAACTATAAGCTTTATTGACAATTAAAAGTTGTTTTTGAGCTACAAAATGTCTATATTCGGTATGTTCTTTTTTGTTACAATTTTTATGCGTTTAAAAATTGTTGAAGTTCGGTATGATCCAAAAGTTGATATAAGTCAAAAGTTATCAAAAAGCATTCTAAAGCATCCAAAAGTATTGAATGAATTGGAAAAGTTTCAAAAGAAGTTTCAAAATTCTGATAAAATCTAATAAGAGTCAAATAAGTTTTGGAAAGTATCGAAAATCATCGCGAAGTTTCGGATAGTTTTGAAAAGTATTCGATACTGTCTTAAAAAATATCACGCTGACAAAAGTCGAAAAGTATTAAAAAATAATAAAAAGCACCACAATGTTTCAAATTATTTTGAATAGTGTCAAAAATTTTTAGAAAAGCAACAAACCGCATCAAAAAGTTGATGAAGTCTGAAAATACTATTAAGGTCGAAGAAACCGGAAAGTATTAGAATAGTACTGTATATTATCGAAAAGTTTTAAAAAACAATCGAAGAAAAAGTTGATAAAAGCTATTAGCAAGCATTTAAAAGTATCAAAAAGTATTGCAAAGCAGCGAACATTTTTAAAAAGTATCGAAAATTTGATGGCAGTCAAAAAGTATTTAAGTCCATTAAAAAGCGTCGAATAGCATTGAAAAGTATTTAAAAGCATCAAAAAGTATTGAAAAGTATTTAAAACCATCAAAAAGTATTGAAAAGTATTTAAAGCATCAAAAAGTATTTAGAATCATCAAAAAGTATTTAAAAGCATCAAAAAGTATTGAAAAGTATTTAGAAGCATCAAAAACTATTGAAAAGTATTTAAAAGCATCAAAAAGCATTGAAAAGTACTTAAAGGCATCAAAAAGTATTTAAAAGCATCAAAAAGTATTGGAAAGTCGATAAAACCTTTGATGACATGATCTTGGAAAATTGGTCGGCCACACCCAATAATTTCTGACAGTTGAGATTCCCAATGAATTTATGTATAAGCAGTATACCACCAACATTATATTCATTAGTACGATGCAAAACAATTTATGCTTAAAAAAAGACTGGGGGTTTAGAAACTTAACTTGAAAAATAAAGTGTCAGAATAAAAATGAGCGCTTATATGCGTCATTTGCATGCGTCGCTGCTTTCTAGCTACCAGAGCTTCTAGTGAATAAAGATTAAATGAAATTTCTTTTTTGGGGTTTCCGAGGTCGATTTAAAGTGTCCCACCCTAATATTTTTATAACAGTGGAATGTTGCTAACATTACAATCAATGCAACATGGATTGCGTGCATATTAAACTTATGCATGAGGAAATGTTGCCAATTTTGTAATGTAAAGACAAAAACATTAGTTTTCAGTGTATAATTAAAATATAAAAAAAAATTAATGCAGCTTTTAAGAAAATATTTAAAATATCAATTTGCAACAATTTTTGAAGGGTTTTAAAAATTACCGGTAATGGTAAGCAAATGTTTCCCATATATTTTATGGCACAATTAAGCTTGTAATATTTACCATAATTTAAATAATAAATTGTTACATGCATGTAGCTTGTAGCTGTGTTATACTGTGGCTGTTTACAAAATAAAACAATTAAGACTTTAACATGATTTTTAAGTGTAGTAAATTGAATATTTGCACCATTATGTTGTTAAAATTTTAATGTTTGCATTTGTAACACTTTAGTGCATTTTAAGTGGCGCATATTTTAAGCATTTATGTTTTTTATATGTGCTTAAAATTAAACGTTATTACAATTATTTAAAGTAAAAGTAAGCGTTTTAATTTTTGATGAAAAGTTTTGAATTGCAAAGACGTCTTGAGTTTCAATAAAAAATCTGTAAAAGAAAGATGAAACTTTTTGCTTCGCAAACTTTGAATTGAGTGCGAGATTTTGATAATAAAATGGATATTGAAAAATCTAATAAAAAATCAGTAAATCAATATACTTCAATGTCAAAAAACTTTTTAATTGCAAAATAAGCAAGACAAAAGCAATAAAAATGCAGCTGTTACATTGCAGGCACTGGGAAAGAAAATTGCAAATTTTGTAAGAAAGTGGCAGTAAATTTAATGTCACGTTATGCAAAATATGGAAAGTGAAATAAATTTTAATATTGCGAAAATGTGGCACATTTTGTGCTAACACTACAATAAGTATGCTGACTATATATTTCTTTGCAGTTTTGCCCACATTAACACACATGCGTAAGACTGAAAATGTGTGTATGCGTAGCTGAGTGTCTGTATGAAAATATGAAAAATGGGTTGAGCGAAATATGCAAGTGTTAATGCAAATTTACACAAAATTACAGTGGCGGACTTAAAAACTTTTCTTGTTTTGATATAAGCCGCATACTTTTTGAATAAAGCAGAAAAAATTCATTTAAGATCTTTTTAAAATGGACACCAATTACAAAAGTAACCTCTTCATATTATTTCGTGACACTACATCAAATATATTCACCAATTTCCAATGCTTTTCCCATTAAATGTTGTATATTAATTTTGGTTTAGTATATTTTTAAAAATTCTCCTCACTTAATGTATCGATGCAAGCTAAGACCACATATGGCAGTGTAAATTTTCAGCTTACTGTTGCTGTTCAATTTTACTAAAATTTATAAATGGCCGCTTAAGCTTAACTAAGATTTTAATGTAAAACCAATCTTAGCTTTTCATGTCGTATGAGTAACAATAAATTTTTTTAAAAGAAAAGTTTCCCTAGTTAAATTTGATAATGTTCACACGTGACCCTGCGCATTCACACTCTAATGCATGAAATCCGTAAAACATTAAAAGAAAGTTTGCAGCAAGGACGTGACAATGATGAAGCAGAGCATTAGATAAGACAAACAAATTCTAGAAACATATTGCATCGGCGGCATCACTGACGTAACCAACATCATTATCACTGCCACAAATGGGTTACACTTAAGTGGCGACACCGCACATATTAACAAACACATACATATACACCTATAGGTACATACAAGGTAATGCAATTTTCAAGAGCTGACATTGAGTGTCTCTCTCGCAGCATTTGCATGCGTGAGTGTGTGTGTGTTTGTTGAAAGGAAGTATCAACCTTGTAAAGCTTTTTTGCACCAACAGCATGATTGCAGCAAATACATACATAAGGGGATGCTGTAATAGTACTGCTGAAATATAGTTTAGTTTAGGTGACTTTTTTTTTCTCAGCGCATCTAAAATAAATTTTAATATTTTTTTTTTTAATCTCTCCACTGCTTCTTTCTTGAAAATGCATGCTTTATAAGCAGTTTTTATTTCAGTTAGTTAAATTTGCAAATTTTGTGAAAAAAAAACTAACAATCAACTCCCACTCAGTAAAGGTGTTTGCTTTCTCTGCAAGAATTTAACCTTACAAAATGCGGGCATTTTATTCAAACTTGATACATATATTTTCGTCGTTAGTTTAACACAGCATGAATGAAAATTTTGAGCTTCGACTACTCCCAACCTGCTGGATATTTAATTTTTTGTCTTATTGTACACAGTAATTGAAATTTACTTAAACATTTTCTAGATATCACTTTATGATTGTGATTTATTTTTGATATAGAAATATGTAAAATGGAAATGGAAACAAATATTTATGTAAGAATTTAATTTTAAACCGAATCCTAAATATCTCTAAGTCAGCTGCTAACCTCAGTGGAAAACCTTAAAAATTTGAAAATAAAAATTATTCTCTCTAATTTTCGTATGCATAATCTGATGGGTTTCAAAGATGGAACTACTTTCCAATTTGATGTGCTATTGATGCCTTATCTTTTTAAGGATCATTCTTGAGCTTTCTGGATAAATATAGGCAGAACAGCGAAGTCAATGAGTTAGGAAAATAAATTTTGTTTTCAATCAAAAAGTATTGAAGAATTATTTGTGTAATATTTGTCTTGCGAATTTTAATTCTTCTTAACTAACCATCAGGAAATTGTAACAAAACATATTTCATACAAATAGCTTTGGAAATTTTTTAATTCTCTTAAATGTATGAGATACGTATTCTGCTCAGTTAATATATCGATGCAACCTAAGTCTTCATAGAGCAGTGTAAATTTTCAGCTTATTGTTGCTCTTCAGTACTACAAAAATTTATAAATGGCCGCTTAAGCTTAACTAAGATTTTAATGCAAAACGAATCTTAGATTTTCATGTCGTATGAGTAACGATAAATTTTTATTAAAGTTAATTCATATTATCAATGCATTACCTGCACTATAACTTTAGTCTTCTTTTCAAATCAAAAATCACATGTAATGACGTTTTACAATTTAAAAAGTAATAATTCATAGTTTTTCCGAACAGTCACTCAACTGTCTATGATAAAAATCATACATAATAAAAAAGCACTTGAAACTTTCGCAGAGCATATGAAATACAATCTGTCGAAACTGTCAACGATTTAAAATCCTTCACGATTTTATTAATATACAGCAACATTTCACGCATTATCAATTGTCTAAAATAAAAAGATTTTTATTAATATTTTTTCTTCAAATATCAAATACCCTCAAGAATTTCCATCAGTTAAAACCACAAATTCCACAGAAGATCTATCATAAATAGATAAAAAAAATAAAACACTTTTGATACGACAATGCCTTTACTGCTTTGTCATTATGAGTAAGCGGTTTTGCGCTACGGAAATGGCAATGAAATTGAGAATGAAACCAATGTGTGTGGTTGCTGTGATAATTGTCTATGCATAAGAGATGTGTGAGTTAGTGCTTTAGTATTTGTGTGTGTGCGTGAAGCTTAAGTGTATGGATGATTAAGCAGCTACGCGTGATAAAGTGATAAATGCTTGAGATAGACTTGATGGATATTTTTTTTATAGAATTAATACCACAAAAATTAAATTTCTTGCTTTTTTTTCGCAAGATATATTATGCCAAATTTTGTTTTTTTTTATGTTGTGCGTCATAGCAAAAAAAAAATAAAACCCACAATATTTTTTAAGGTCTATTTAATATTTTATTCTTGTTTTCTACCTGTTCAAATAAGAAATCAATCTGATGCCAACTGTCAGTTATCTTAATTTCAATTAGTTGCAATTTTAAAATGCTGATTAATGATTGAAAGCGTCAGCTGAGCAGCTGAAATTGACATCAATGCCAAACAAATTAAAAAGAAAAAATTTATATTGAAAGAAATGTGCTCTAAATCTTCACGATGTACGTGCCAAATGAGTGGGGGTAGAAAATGACATCAAAAGTCATTAAACACAAGTGTTTTTGACGCCAAAATGCAACCACAATTGAAACGGAAATGATATTTTAATTAATTGCACAATTGAAAATGATTTGAAATTGCGAGTGAACGGAAATGTTACACATATTAATGATCGATGGATTGATGGATTTTGCAGCAAAATTTTTATGCTTTATAAATCTGTCAGCTAAAAAAACAAAACAATTGAGTTATTTTTATACTGAAAAAAAAAAATAATTTTCTTGATAATTAATCTTTTGGCATTTTGCACTTGGTGCTGATGCAACTTAAAAGCATATACTGTAGTGCTTCATTTCAGTCATATGATAAAATATAAATGTAATTCCTTTTAGTTGTTGGCCACTATGGACTATTGTACATTTTTATTTAAAATGTCAATAGACTTTATTTTGTTAACCATGACGTATGTGCAACTTTTCTTCTTGCGAAAAAAAAATCCGATATAAATACATTATCTATAAAATGTACAAAGTCTTAAAGTAAAATATTTCCAATAATGCTTTCCTTCAACACCTTCAGTAAAAATTACTTACAATAATAAAATAAAATATATTTTATACTATCTATTGGGTTAGGTCACAACATTCTATAATACTGATATCAAAACTCAACTGTATTAAGGTCACATACATAAACATTCAATTTACACACACCCACACTGACATAATACTACTCTAATACGATATAGTGAAACAAAACTCGTTAAACAAGATTAAAGCAATTGCTATGATAAAGCAAGTGAAAAAATATATTACAGAGCAAAGTTAGGAGAAAGGAAGCCATTGTAAAAATGGATTTTTTTTAACTTAAAGGGGAGTGTTTAATCTGTACATCGTGTATAAATGTATGTACGTTTGTTGCAAAAATAGGGAAGCCTCGGAAGCGATAAGAAGCCAAATGAAATAGAGACGGAAACGGAAGCCACGGTAACGTGGCTTGAAAAATATCTTGTTTAGACGCAAAGCAGAAATAAAGTTAAAACAAATATAAAAAATCAAGAGCTAAGAAACGAAGAAGACAACGATTTATCGGGAAAACGATAGTGAATGTAATAGTGCATTCGAGTACACTAGAAAAAAAAATTTTTCTTGGTAATTTCAAAACCAATGCAAAGTAATTTTGTTAAAAATTGCAATTATGAAAAACTTAAAACTTTTTATTATGTAAAACATTTTTTGTCACTTTCATTTGCTAAATTTTGGTATAAAGGCCAATCGGCCATTAACTCAACTTTAATTTTCTTTTAAATTGGAATAATATATGCTTTAATTTTGCTTTTAGTGAGTGCTAAGTCCCGTCGGTACTGAGACATCATCATATATTTATATGTTCGATGTTAAAATCATTACCTAAACACAATTTTTAAAAGGTATATAATCATTTGATTTAGTCACTACTGAATGTTTGTTTGGTTAAGTAACCATCAAAAAAACTGTATTTCTATTGCATAGCGACTTACTGTTAACAGTGGAATCCCAAAACTAAGTTATTGTTGGTAAAATAAAAATGACGTATAATTAACTAAAAAGCTGAGATTATTGTCATAAAATGAAATGCAACATGAAACATTTAAAGCAGGTACAAACAAGCATCAAAAATTATGTCAATATTAATTTTTTTAACATTTAAATTTGTCTAATAATTTTTTTTTCAAACTTTTACACATAAAAGACCCTTTTAATCAAATTCAAAATACGCAGTTGAGTTTCTGATAGCAGTCAGCAAAAAAAATTGGCCGAAATTTCCATGATATAAGTACTGATTACGATTAAAACTCATAAAAGAAATATTTGTTTCACAAGCTGCCTTACAAAAAAATATTTCCTTAGTATGGTGTAATGAAATATAAAAGAAAAACATAGCGGTGTTTTCAGCGGCCATCAATCAAATCTAAAAAAAATGTAAAGCACATAAAATCAAATCAAAATAACGAAAACAAATTGATTTGGATTACATCAAAATTGAAATATCATAAATAATGTTTTCTTTAGCACGACGTATGAGTAACTTTTCATTTGAAATTGTGAGTATCATCGGTAACTTAGTAAAAGCTGACAAAAAAACAACTTTTTTTATTAATTGAATGAAAAATTTGTAACATCTTTTATAACTCGAGTATGCTGTTTGGCTATGGGAACGCATTAGAGGCTAATAAAGCTTTCAGGGGCCCAATAAATATACACATTAAATTTTTTCTAGCAAGGGAGTGGTGATTATTTTTTCAGAGCCCTGAAGTCTTGGGGTTTGTTCTCCTCTTCGATTGATACATTAAAAGTTTGTTAGAAAGAATATGTAAGACTTACATGATGGTCAATTCAAACAAATCAAGAAAAAATCAAAATAAACATTAAAGATTGCCTGAACAGTGCAGCGCCTGTCAGGCATAATTTAAATTATGAAATATAATGTAAAAGACTTTAATATCTACTCGATAAGCTAACTTAGTCTTCATTCGATGCCTTAGTTGTCATATGTCACTTAATGAAAAAACCGGTAACTTTTCTATCTGACATTAGATAATGAAATACTTAACAAAATCTTTTCAATTTATTTCAATAAATTGCATAAATTTTAAAATATTTGCATAGGAAATTTTATCCTTTGAGTGAATACACAATAACTAACGATCGTATCTTTTTCGGACCAAAAAGCAGCATATTTCACCCAAAAATTTAAAAAAGCAGCATAACTTATTGACTAAACCTAAACTAAAATTTTCAACTAAAACTTTTTAGCGTGTAGTTTTAGTGTTCACGAAAAAACTTTTCTATAATATCATATAAAATTTCGTGAAAAAACTCTTTAGTTGAAATATCGAAAATTTGTTGTAAATTGCAATTTAAGTTCTGAATAACTTTTTTTTTTGCTCCAATTTTAGTTCAAATTTTTCAGCACTATATTTTGCGCCAAAAATTATATGTACTACTTGTTGTCGTTGTTTTTTTACTCTGAGTAAATTTTTTATATATTGTTTTTTAATACACCCCCCTCATTGAAAGAACATTAATCTTTTCCAAAGAAAATATTATGCTCAACATGACGTATGTGTAACCTTAAATTTATTGTATTGCAGCCTAATGTTGTTAATGTGAAATGTTGCTCATATGTTATGATACAGCAAACGATAAGTATAAAAAAAACACGGCACATAAATTAAATGTTGTCCAAGTTTATTTATTTTTGTACATAAATAGTTGAGAAACACATTTATCTTAGCGCGTTGCGCAAAATGCGTTAGATTAAATGAAATAAAGCAGCTTACCTACATTATTTTAAATGTGCTAAGTTTTCAGACACCTTTTAGGTTAGCTACGATAATAATTAAAAACTGGTGCTAAATTATTTTGTATTTATTTAACAACATTCTTTGGTAATATATTATATATTTTCACAAAAAAACAGTAGAAAACTATAGCAAAATAATATTAAAAAACACCAAAAAGTAAATGAAGCAAACAAAAATTGTGCTTCACTGCATTGTCAACAAATACACCAGCAGCACCATTTAATGAAAGTTCTTATTTATCTCTCAATACATCAAAAGAAATCAATGCTCGTTTTTTTGCTATTTACAATTAAATTTCTCATCATAATCCCTAACGTGAATAAAATCTACAATATTTTGTTTTCAAATCATTAGCTTGTTTCTGCATAAATGCCTTCTTTATTTTTTTGCTTCAAAAACTGTTATCTATATTTACGCAACAATTATTTCAACTACACAACTTGCTGTATTATTGACATAAAAACGCCACGTAATTAATTACTTTTAATTGCCAATTGCCAGTGACTAGCAACCACCGTTTTTTTTTCTACTGTGAATTTTGTAATTAAATTGTTATTTGCACAAACGCAACATAAAGTTGAACAAAAGTAAAAATAAAATTAAATTCACTTACAAAGAAATTATTGCAAAAAAGTGCACAACATATGAGTAGCGTATTTTTTGTTTTTAATTTAATATGGTAGCTGTTTTACTTCACACAATAAAATTTCATTTGGTGGTTCAGTAAATACATACTATAATAGAGCTGTACAAAAAATCATAATTTTTTTTTAATTCCTAATAAATTTTTATGATTTTCTGTAAAAAAGATAAGATTTTTGTCCTTATACTAATACTAAGTTTGCGCCCGGCAGATTCGAAATATTTGTAATAAGTTCTATCAAGTTTGTTAAGCATAGAAATGGGCGTATTATTGCAACATGCGCTACGAAAGTGTTGTAAAATTACCTTTGGCTAAGGAGTTCCCTTCCTTAATATATTGAAATGATACTACAATTTAAAAGTAATTTAGCTTAAGTGATCGCCAATCAAAAATCAATTCCAAAATGTTCAAAATGAATTTCAAATTTAAATTTTTTTTTTCATTTCACTCTAATCAAAATACACACACATATACGAATAAACACATGCACACACACACTTAAATATCGTAAACAAGTTAAATTTAGCCCAAGCATGGATCACCATATTGGCGGTTTTTTGTGTGGCGTTGCAAAAACCGCGCGTTGCAATTAATTTTATTTCTGTTTACGAAGCAATGAAATGTAGCACAGTAATTTGCGTATGCAGTCGTTGGACATGTGATTGATTAACTCTGCGCATACAAACAAACATTGGTTATATAAGTATTAGAAATTGAGTGAAGGGTGCGCTGCATTTTGTTTGAATAAAATAAAAAAAAATATACAAATGATTGCAGTTTTAGTTTGAAATTGAATATTTATCTAATGCAGGAGAGTGTAGACGGTGGTCTTTAAGTTGTAAAATTTTTTAGAAAATTTTTGAAAAAAAAAATGCGATACACACAAATCATGTTTTTTTGTGATTATTAAAATTTATAGGATTGGAAGCTCAAAAGACTTTAAAATGAAATGTTTGTCAAAAAAATTCTTTTTTTCGCACATGCAACCATTTTTGTCGTTAAAGCGCAAAAAAAGTGCAATAAGTGTAGCTGGTAAACATAAAAAATTATTTTTCAAACCTTAAAATAACTTCAAATTCTTAGAAAAATTATTTTATTTAGCTAAACATTTAAAACTTTTTATCTTGCAAAAAAAATTTATAATTTTTTCTCTTACCATTTCAGCAATATATAATAAGCCAGCTGCCAACCACATTCTGCAAATAGCTAGAAAACAAAAATCATTTATTGAAGCTAATAAGAAACAGTGTGCTGCTGCTTAAAAGCAAAACACAGATAAACATAAAGCACATTCAGCACCATAGCAAATTTCAAGTAAAGTGCTAAAAAAAGTATATCTCATAAAAACGTAAGATAACACAGGAAAAGCACAAAAAAAAGCAAAATCCAAAAGAAATTCGTTTGTAAAAACACAAAGAAATAAGAAAAGTCAACATGGATGCTGCTGCCACTGCTGCTGCCAAACGTGCTCAAATTGAAAAAGCGCAGAACTTCATGCGCCAATACCGTGATCCTGAGTCACGTGAGCTAAAGAAACTTTCAGCTAATCAGTTCATGGATGTTTGGGCGCATTATGACAAAGATGGTGAGTTAGAAAATAACTAGCTTTTTGTTCTCCCCTCCCCCTTTATACCTGATGTATTTAAGAAAATAGCATTTTAATCAGCACGTACTTGAGTTTATCATGAACATAAACCGCATCTTCATACTTACTCTCACAATAAGCGCAGTCTAATTTAATTACATTTGTTTGCAAAAGATTAAAAAAGTTTTATTTAAGAAAATATTTAAAAAATAATTTAAAATGAGAAATTTATGATTTTAAAATTGACATTTTTTGATAAATACTTTTTAAAAAATTATGAAATTGAGAGTTGCTACCAATACACATGTAAGTACAAATTTTTCTCCTTTTGCTATTTTCTGGCAATTTTTTTGTAAAGCTATGCCCCCTAATACCTGATTTTATGATTTTTTAATTAATATCAATTAAGGGGGATCCAACTTTAAGAGTTCCGAAAATTTGATTTTTTATTGCTTAAATCAATGCCTAAGGCATTTAAAAAAATGTGCACAAAGTGACAGAGCCCTATTCAAATGATTTCGGTCAGAGTTGAGCGTGAGTCCCGCCCACAGATCTTCTACTTTAAATAAAAAACTTTTTCCTATGGAATACTTTGAAGCACATTTTCCTTAGTTTTGATTAAATTGAAAGCTTTCTATACTAGTTATGGTGTTTAATAAGGAAGCATTTTGGAACGGCTTCTTTTTGTTTTATTTTATAAGGATAAGGAGGATAAGGATGTTTATTGTTGTTCTTCCCTTATGCTGATGATGAGTTATTTTCAAAAATTTGCAGTTCTTTTGATATAATTGGAAGAAGTACAAACAATATGTTTGTTTCATGCTTTCAATCAAATATTTTTATTTCATATCATTTAGTCGTATTATTGTCTTGTAATATCGTTAGTGAATTCATTGGTCCTGGTAAATTATATGATAATTCATATACTAGTAAAAGCTTATTAATTTTGTAAGGTCGTAGCGATTTGGTTCCCTTCTTATTGTGTTTATTTTAGTAATTATGAAAGGGCACCTTAAATATTGAGTTTTTATACCTGTTGAAGAAAATCATGGAATCAAGTAAAATAAAAATTTCTTTATGACAATCAGTTTTTCTCAACGTTTTGTGGAGCAAATTTTTCATGAAATATTTCAGTTACAAAATCGCAAATTAAATTTAATAGTTTTGGCAAAAGTTTGAACTATTTTTTTCAAAAGTTTGTAGGAACGATTTCGTATATTGAAAGGTAAACATCGATCAGTAAATAAAAAATTATTCATTCCTCGGAACTGTATTCAGTGAATGCTTTCAAAAAATCAATATTTTTTCAATATTTCCACCAGGCTTAGACTTCTTCAAAATTTCTCGACATTATTCGTTTATGTTAACTTTTTACCTTTTTTATTTCCTTCTAAATTTTTCTATCACATTTTATACGATTTATATATTATATTATCATTATATCTAAAGATAATATTAGATTTTTATTATTTGAAAATATTTTTTTGACTTCTCAAACATTTTTCGAATTTGCTGACCTTTTTGGATTATTTAATTTAAATTGACTTTTTTGGATATTAAAGATTTGTTCGATTTTTCAATATTAATTGACTTTTTATAATTTATTGACCCTTACAGCATTTTTCAACATTCTTAACATTTTCTGCATTCCTAAGATTTTCTGCATTCCTAACATTTTCTGCATTCTTCAATATATATCGAAGTCTTAAACATCTTCAACATTTTCTGACTTTCTCCATATTTTTCGACTAATCCACTGATTCTGGAAAATAATTTTTTTGAATTTGCCTCCATATTTTGTATTCCTTAAAATTTTTCGAAATATTCCGCGTTTTTCGACTTCTTTTACATTTTTCAATATGTATACCATTTTCGATTTTTTCAAAATTTTTTCAATGAACATTTTTTGAAATTTCCACCATGTTTAAGACTTCCCCAAGAATATTTTGGAATTTTTTGGCATTATTCGATTCATATAAACTTTTTTAATTAATACAGTCTTAATCGACACTTTCAGGACTTTGAACTTTTTTATCACTTACCAAAATGTTAAATTTTTTCGAAACTTACTTCTTCGGCGAATAACATATATGAAATAATAAACATTTTCCAATATTTTCTGAATTTTTGTGTATTTTTAACGCTTTGTTGACTTTATCGACATTTTTAAATTTTCTTGCCATGTTTTTTTAAGCTTTCCAACATTTTTTAAAATTTTGTGAACTTATTATCTAAGTTCACATCACGTTTTCTATTTTTCCATTGTTTGAATCAAGAATTAGAGAAATTAGCTTAAGTATGGCAGCTTTATATCGGTAACATTTCTGAAGACTTGCTGAAATTTCTATGATTTTCTATGTTTCAGCTACGAAAAATAATTGCAAAAAATGTTAAGGACTTCTGTCGATACTGCTCATAGATAGTCCGAAATTTGTTAATGTCATATTATCACTTATTTCTGACTTCTCAGCTCTTACTGCACGTAGTTTTATTTATTACTAAACATTAAAAATTCAAAAAAATATAATTTTTACTTTGTTTGCTTCTTAAAAATTATCACTTAAACATTTAAGTTAAACTTATTTTTTTATAAAAAAATAGTTGTGTATATTTAGTTTGTATTTTCTTAAAAACTCCTCATTTTTTTCACCATTTCTACATATATTACCACTTTTTCCAATTTTATTGAAATTCAGTTGACACACCCCAAAGCCGCTAGCATTTAAACAACGCTGCAATCACTTACGTGCTAAACCCAGTCATGTTGACAACATGCAATTGCAAATACAAATGCAAAATACAATTTTTTACGTGTGTGTGTAATTCATTCTTTTTCTTTTATTGCATACTTTCAGGCAATGGTTACATCGAAGGCACTGAATTGGATGGATTTTTGCGAGAATTCGTATCAAGTGCTAATGCAACGGATATTAGCCCGGAAGTAAGTATGCATTGCATGAGTTTGTGTTTGTGTGTTCTGGGGATATTTGCGGGTAATAAGACCCTGTTGGAATGGAAAACATTATTTTTTTTAGTCACTTGAAAAAAAATTTTTTTTTTCTTTAAATTAAAGCGAACTGAATTTTCATATATTTTTGAGCAATAACGTACCATTTTAAAAATTAATTGATTGCAAGTATTGTGCGCAAAGTAGTTGCAGCCATTTAACACCGAGATGCGGAGAATTGTAATAAAGTTCAAGTGTGAGGATTATAATTTTCTTTTATATAATGTGCGAGTAAAACTATTTTTGCTGCAGTTTTAAGGTTTTCTAATGGCATTTCAAATATCGCTGTATAGTTTATAATGTCATGTACTTCTTTCCCCGCAACGATTGGTGAATTTTCGTTTTTGGCGTAAATGTTTGCGTGTTGTTCAAGGACATTTCTGCTTGTGTATGTACGTATTTTCTGTGTTTGTATATATGCGTTGCAAACTAATGCTACTCGCTGAAATGAATGTGAGACCCATTTATTTTATCTTTTATTTGTTACATGTAAGTTTGCCCTGGATTTTCCCAATATTGTCATTCCATACACGTACAGCAAAAAAGCAAAATAAATGCATTGCTGATTATTTGAAATAGTAGAAAATCACGTTTCAATACGGACCATTTTAACGATTTTTTCATGTTAACAATGCCGTCGGCAATAGCAATGGTTGAGCAAAGCACTTTTTTTTACTCAACGGAGTTGTAATGAAATCATTATGTTTCAATGTTTATTAAGGCAAAGACACTTTGTACTAGAAATGGCTTGAGATGAAAATATATAGCTCTTATCTCTGATTTAATATATCAGTGGTCAAATTATTAAATTTACATAAATAAAAGCAGGATAAATTTCGCTTTGTCAATGCTCGCCAAAGTAAGTTTTCAGGACTTTAAAAGACAGCTAACAAAGACTTTAGAAAGAGTGCGTTCTTTGAAAAGTGCCTTGCGTTGATTTCTTTCAAAGAAGTCGTGGGAATTATTGATATCTTTTAAAGATCTTTAAAATAATAACAAAAAATATGTAGCACATTTAATTTTATTTCATTATCAAATTTCATTTTTACTTACGCTTTGTACACCATTCTCAAACCCATGTCACAACGATCCATAGTCCCATTCATTGTCACGTTCTTCACTGACTATCTGTAATATATTATATGTAAAAAGCGAATTTAATTTTTCTCACTCTTATCTTGGTAAGGCGCCTTTAAAAGACAAAAATGGACACTATAAAGACATGAGACGATATGTCTTTTATATGACTCTTATGTCTACAGTATAAAGACATACACGAGACATGCCATATCATGTTTTTATAGACATGTAAATAAGAAAAATATAAAGACATACACGTGACATGTCACATAATGTCATTATAAGTACTTTGTTATGTACAGTATAGAGACATATTAGATGGTATTTTGTCTCGAAACATGACATGTGACTTTTATGTCTACAGTATACATACTCACACACAAAAAAAACACCTAATGTGTCTTTATACTGGATAGTATAGTGACACACACAAGACATGCCATCTTTTGTCTTTATAATGAGCCTATTCAGAGCTTTAAAAATGAATTTTAAAGCCATTCTTATGTTTGTCTTTATTATAATTTTACATCTTGCTCTAGCGAACTTTCGCTACAAAGGCAAAGTATCTTGTTAATGACGATACCAAGCTATTTTAAAAACATCACTGCTTTGTAAGCTGAATTTTTGAATCTGAACTTCCCAGCTAGATATTAGTGGAGCTATATGTAGGAAATAAAATTCTGCACCGAAAAAATAAATTTTAGCAAATCATATTGCAATTTTCTATGTGATGAGTGCAGTAATTTTTTGACAAAAATGCTAACCGCATAGCAGCAGTGCATTAAAGTTTCCAAAGTTCATTTACAAGACCTCACCGAAAAGTCACATAAAACAATGTTGCACTTGCACATATTACTCAACTTTATGCAGTCGCTAAGAGTTGCATAACGATTGCTCGTGAAGAAGCAATAAATCTCAAGCTTTAGCCAGCGCAAACAACATTTAACGCATAGTTTACTTAAAATTAAGTTTGGGCTGGAAGCAAAAGTTACACAAATGAATGGAAACCAAACAAACAGAGCCATGCTATCTATGCACAGATAAGCCGGACTGAAATGTTCCATAGCCAGCAACAATAAAAACAACTATAACATTAACATCAGTAGGACCAACAGCATTAACCAGCTATGTAACTACATTTTCAGCAGCAGCAGCATCAGTGTATTTGAAACTTAAAGGAAAAGTTGCTGCTGTTGGTTATACGCCAAACAAAAATGCATCACGTACATTAGTACAAAAAAAGGATGTTGATGGAAATTCATGAAATTGCATTAGAGGCACAACAACAGGAGCATCAGTAAGAAAAAAAATTAAGTACAGCAAACGTAACAAAAGGACTAAGCACCGTAGTAAGCAATTTGCTACAAATTGAAAATGACACTGAAAGGAGCCAAAAATGTTAAAGCGTTAGAAAGGATATGACAGGCCGACTTTTAAAAAAGTTTTTTTTTTAAAAAAAATATTGAGAAAGACAAGGATTATTGAGGTAAAATCAAAAGACGATTCAATATTCCTTAATTTTTATTAATTTAAAATAAAAAAATTGTTTTTTTGCACAAAAACTTTTCGATCAAATAAATGCAGCTGAAAAAAAGGTTTTTTTTTTTGTATTTTTATGGTGTAGTAAAGGTAGCAGATTTCGGCAGTTTAGCATTGACGTCACTGCGTTTGAGCCTCATAAATCCGTTCTCTCCCCATGTAGTACCAAAAGAATTTTGAAGTATCCAATTATCTGCATCGTATCCAATAACGACCATAAAGTGTGATCCTTGACTGGTAGCTGGCTGTGCTGGCTGTGTAAATACTCCACTCTCGTAATGCATAAATTCAAAAGATGTAGGATTAAATTCAGTGACAACTGCATATCCAGCAGAAGTGAAATACCTTAATAAAGTTTCATTACCATCTGCAATATCATCAGAATATCTACTAAGTGTGGTGCCTTCATTATGCGAACTCTGGACTCTGCATGGTAGAGGCGTCGATGATTCAGGGTTAAATACATAGTCGAAATCCGTTTTCAAATCATATCCATACCATGTCAAATAATCAAAAGCTGCTTCTGGTACTTGACCAGTACAACCTTTACACATACCGGCACAATCTATAAGTTGCTGTCCAGAAAGTCGCGCGGGACTTAAACTTCCAGTCTCTTTAGCGTCAAACAATGCAACTACCGCAGCAGCAGCATAGGCCCAACCGGAACTACAGCCAACGCCCTGATCTTGGACGTCTATATTCATATTATTATTGACACGTGGATCAAATGTGGATGGTGTAACATGATTTGGTAACATTGGTGATGGTTGGGCGTTGCTAATTGTTGGCCTTGTGGTCACTGGAAAAATCGCGTTAAAAGCAGCGAGTGGCATATCTGAAAATTGATTTATCGCAAGTCTGTAGGAATACATTCCTTTAACTTCACAGATGTTGTGATGCATAATCAACTGTGAATTGTGCGCGTAGTAGTAACGAGCATTTGCTTCCTCATCAGCGCTTGCATACGATTTGGCAAAGTTCATCTACAATTTTCAATTGAATAAAGATCAAAATATATAAAATAATTAGAATTAAAAATCACGATCTTTGAATGGATTTTCTTATCATAATACAATAACTGTTCCAGTTATGTGATCTCTGAGGAGGCCTTCTGGTACCAAATTTTGTTAACATACCTTGTAATAATTCCAATCTTCATCGGTAACATCAGAACAAGCTGGTTCGCTAGCAGCAACACTTTGAATATAATTTACTTCACAAAGGATCACAAATGTCAACACCAAGGCTTGTTTGTATAAAGTCTGCATTTTTGTCCAAACAATTTTGCTTAGCAAAATAATCAACTTATTGTCACCGATTCTTTTAACGTACTGAATGGTGGTGGCACCTTTAACTTAGATTTATATAGCAAAAAATTTGACTTTTCTATCATTAAGTTCCTCAATAAAACTATGTGCATGAAAAGGCAAGATAATCTATTTTAATATTGAATTTGTTGTTCTTTTCTTTTAAATTTTTTGGAACTTTATTACATTATGAAAACAATTGCAAATATCATAAAAACATTATTCTTTGATAACATTCATTTATATAAATTTATAAGAAGTTGGTCGGTCTGGATGAAATCAAAATACCCTAAAGTCGTTGTGAACAATAATTGTTTAGCAAAAGTACAGTTTCGGTTAATAAAAGAATTCGTATCAATTTTCTTTGTGGAGTTGCTGATAAGCATTTGTTGTCTTAACAATTTATTGAAATATTACTATGACTAAATTGTTAATTTGAATTTTCTGCTGATACTCTATTTTTTTCCAAAATTTGAAAAATTATAGTGTATTTATCTATATTTATCGCTAAAAACTTTTTGCAAATAGAAATGATTGGCCCCACCCATAAAATTAAAACGTGCCTTCGATTAGTTCTGTTCTGCTAAAAATTTTATTTCATATGTCTACATTGTTATTGCCGGTCTATTTGAATGATAAGTGAAGCAAAATATTTTATATTACAATTTTTAATTTATTGCAAATAATATTTCAGAGTCTGCACTACCTAACAAGTGTTAATTCTTAGAGCGAAATACTATAAAGATTATCTATTTAAACAAAATGATAGCCGTTTTAATGTTCGCGCATCACGCAAAAATTACTGAGCCAATTTTGACTAAATTTGGTTGGTTTTATTCTTAAGACGTTTGCTCTTAAAGTACAATTAAAATTATAGCGATATTCCTGTTAAATATCAAAATATTTTAGTTTTGCAATTGCTAAAAAAAAACTAATTTCACACATAGAAAAAAGCATGTAAGCATAACAAAGCGTTAAATGGGAGTTGAATGTGTTAGTTAGCGTGTATGCTTTGTTTTTTTGTCTTTCCCAATAGCATGCAATGGAATATGGAAGATTTTTAGTATTTTTATTCTGTAGGAAAGGTAGCAGATTTTGGTAGTTTGGCATTGACGTCACTGCGTTTGAGCCTCATAAATCCGTTCTCTCCCCATGTATTAACAAAAGAATTTTGAAGTATCCAACTATCTGCGTCATATCCAATAACGACCATAAAGTGTGATCCTTGACTGGTAGCTGGCTGTTCTGGCTGTGTAAAAACTCCACTCTTATAATGCATAAATTCAAAAGATGTTGGATTAAATTCAGTGACAACTGGATATCCAGCAGAGGTGAAAAACCTTAATGAAGTTTCATTACCATCCGCAATGTCAATGGAGTATTTGTAAAGATTAATGCCTCTCATAGTACTCGTGGTTCTGCATGCTAGAGGCGTCGATGATTCAATGTTAGAAAGATAATCAGTTTGATATTTCAAATCAAATTGATACCATGTCAAATACTCAAAAGCTGCTTGTGGGACTTGACCAGTACAACCTTTAGCAATACCGGCACAATCTATAAGTTGCTGTCCAGAAAGTCGTGTGATATATAATGCTCCAACCTGCCGAGCGTGAAACAATCCAGTTGCCGCAGCAGCAGCATAGGCCCAACCGGAAGCAAATCTAACGCCCTGATCTTGGACGTATATAATATTATGGTTATCGTAACGTGGATCAAATGTGGATGGTGGAACATGAGATGTTAATATTGGTGCTGGTGTGGCGTTGCTAATTGTTGGCTTTGTGGTTACTGGAAATAGCGCGTTAAATGTAACGAGTGGCATATCTGTAAATTGATTTGGCGCAAGTCTATAGGAATGCATTCCTCTATCTGCAAAGGTGTTGTGAATTGTAATCAACTGTGAATTGTACGCATAGTAGTAACGAGCATTTGCTTCCTCATCAGCGGTTGAGTAAGTTTTGGCATAACTTGCCTAAAATTTAAATTAAACATAAATTAAAATATGTATAATTCTTAGCTTAAGCTCAATGAAAAATTACGATAAACTCGTTTTAAAAAAATTTTTTTATAAAAGTGTCTTTTATTTTCGAAAAACTCCCGGAGGCCCTTAACTGTGGAAGATATTTGCAATAAATAATTCATGCTCGCTTATCGTTAAAGAGTTTGTATCCTCTGTTTCAGTTATGTGATCTCTGAGGAGGCCTTCATGTACCACAATTTTTCAAACTTACCGTGTAAGCAGCCCAAACTGTATTGGTAACAAAAGCTAGACTTTGAATATAATTTACTCCACATAGGATCACTAATGTCAGCACCAAGACTTGCCTGTATAAAGCCTGCATTTTTGTCAAAAATGTTCTATCGAAAAATCAACAACTTTTTGTCACCGATTCCATAAACGTACTGAATGGTGGTGGCACTTTTATCTTATATTTATATAGCACTAAATTTGAATTTGTTTTTTCTATCATTAAGTTCCTCAATAAGACTATGTGCATAAAAGGCAAAATAATCTTGAATTTGTTGTTTTTTTCTTTTATTATTATCTAATATTATAAAAACATTTTTCTTTGATCACATTCGTATACATAAGCTTATAAAAAGTTAGTCGTTCTGATTGAAATAAGAATATCCCAAAGTCGTTGTGAACAATAATTGTTCCAACCAAATTGCCTTTATCTAATTGTGCTGTCATATAAAAAATATTTTCACTTGATTTTTTTTAATATTTTTATAACATGTCATAATTATTAAAACATTTGCATCAAATATAACTTTTAAAAAAAATTCTTTGTCAAATTAATAACGAGTGATTTTTTTGTTTGAGCTCATAATCCTCTCGGTTCTCTTTATTTGTATGATAAAATTACACAATTTATATTTTCTGTTCCAAAATTAAGTTAAAATTTAAATTATCTAATTTCATTATTTGAGAACAAAAAAGTTTTAGTTGATAAAAGAATTTGTAGGAATTTTCTTTGTCTTCGCCAAATCCAAATAAAATACCCAGGTGTGGTATAACAATTTCAACATTCATTCATAGTTATGAAGTTAGAAATTGAAAATTTGGCATATAATCATTTTTTTTTTTAATTCGAGATCAGCAGTCTTAAATCGAATGGAATCAAATGGTTTTGTGCGAAAAAAAGTTTTTATTTTATTGAAAATACATAGGGGAAAGTGGGGCACCCTTGACACTTAATTTTCAAAGGCATATATTTCCTTAAACAATTAATGGATTTTAAAAATTGATACTGTTTCTTATACATTGACTATTCGGCATCAAACCTCGAAAAAGATTTATTTTTTTTTTTGTTTTAGTTTTTTCAAAAAAAGTAATTTTTGTCAAAAGTACTCCGGCACGGGACACATTTGATTTCATAAGGTGCACTTTTTACAATTTATATTCAATCTCACAAGTAAGTGCTTTTTATTCAAAAAATATAAGGCTGAATTCGAGAAGCTTTTCACTGAGTCCTGTTATTTCATACGCATTATAAAATTTGTCCTTTTCACTCCATATATTTCAGCGGCTGATGTGGCCGTTTCGTACTTATTTCTGGTATCTAAAATAGCTCTCTTCACTTTTTCTTCATCAATCTCTCCTCGATTTGTCTTTTTTATGTAGTAACGCACCTTTGAAAACTACTAAAAAATAAATTCAATGATTGTATTGTAAGAACATATGCATCTGTCAAATATACCACTTTGGCAGAAGTCAAATGTGCCCCAAACGTTCAATAGGCTTTTTTCTATTTTTTTTTTTTTTTATTATTACTGTTTTATTTTCACAAAGCACATTTTAATTGTGTTATAACTTAAACGTAATGCTAACATATTTTGTCACTCAATTTGCAAAAACAGTCACATATAATTCACAAAGCGCTTACGTACTTGGTATCAAAAATTGCATCAGTGATTGCGAAAACAGAAAAACACGTAACACTCCGAAAAGAGTTGAAGAGGAACTGTCAAAGTTCATAACGTGTTTTTTAAGTCAAAGTAGGCTTCTTTCTGCACTTAAACTTTTTGGCGCCTTAGTGATTTTCATACCGAAATTGACAAAGTCAAATGTGCCCCAGTGTCAAGGGTACCCCATTTTCCCCTACATACATTCTATTTTCGAATCGTTCAGTTCTTTTATTTATTTTTTAAACAAACATCTACAAATACCAAAGAGAAAAATATCTTGTTACATTTATTATGAAATAAAGATTATTTTCTTTTTATTAATTTAAGATAAACAAATTGATCTTTTGCATAAAAACGTTTCGATCAAATAAATGCAGCATTAAAATGAAAAAAAAAGTTTTTTGGTATTTTATTCTATGGGAAAAGTAGCAGATTTCGGCAGTTTCGCATTGACGTCACTGCGTTTGAGCCTAATAAATCCGTTCTCTCCCCATGTAGCACCAAAAGAATTTTGAAGTATCCAATTATCTGCATCATATCCAATAACGACCATAAAGTGTGATCCTTGATAGGTAGCTGGCTGTGTAAATACTCCACTCTCGTAATGCATAAATTCAAAAGATGTTGGATTAAATTCAGTGACAACTGGATATCCAGCAGAGGTGAAAAACCTTAATGACGCTTCATTACCATCCGCAATGTCAGCGGAGTATTTGTAAAGATTTGTGCCTATCATAGCACGCTTGGCTCTGCATTCTAGTGGCTTCGATGATTCATTGTTATGTGGATATTCACTTTGTAATTTTAATTCTATTTCATACTTTGTCAAATAATCAAAAGCTGCTTGTGGAACTTGAGCTGAACAACCGGCACAATCTATTAGTTGCTGTCCTGAAAGTGGTGCGGCATTTCTATCTCCAATCCGCTGGGCGTTAAACAATGCAATTGACGCAGCTGTAGCATAGGCCCAACCGGAACCAAGTCTGACGCCCTGATCTTGGACGTTTATATTAACAGCATAATTGATACGTGGATCAAATGTGGATGGTGTAAGATGATTTGATAATATTGGTGATGGTGTGGCGTTGCTAATTGTTAGCTTGTTGGTTACAGGAAACAGCGTGTTAAAAGTAGCTAGTCGTATATCTGTAAATTGATTTGGCCCAAGTCTGTAGCTATACTGTCCTCTATCAAAATAGTTGTTGTGATTTGTTATCAATTGCAAATTATAGGCAAAGTAGTAACGAGCATTTGCTTCCTCATCAGCGCTTGCGTAACTTTTAGCGAAATGGTTCTAAAAGTTAAATTGAAGAAATATACAAATATATAATTAGGTCAAGTTCAAATCTAAATCATAATATATAATATTTTTTTTTTTTTAATAGATTTTCTTAACATAATGGTCATACATTACCTTAATATATTTATTCTTATTTGGCAACTAAATCAGCCTAAAGCTCTGTCAAGATTGAAAGAGAAAGGCGGTATATGAATGATACACTTTCAAGTGACCTAAAGACAATCTACGAGTGTACGATCGCTTTTTATACCAATACAAGATCCAATATTGCTTGATGCCTCACAGATTAATAGATTATTCTCCTCAACCTCACAATATAGCTGAAGTAGGCATTTCAGTATCAAAATCTTTTGACTTTCTGCGCATATCAATTCAAGTGGATCTGTGGTCCGGTGTGTCGAAAGAAGCGGCCAAGTGACTATGTTTTTTAAAATGATGTAAGATATACCTTAAGCTTGTTGACTTTCGAACTCTCTATTTCACCTATATTAGATCTAAAATAGATTTCACTTATGGGCTGGGGCTCAAAAAACTACCTTGGAGCTGCTACATGCATATGCGGATTCAGTCGCCTTTGGCTCATGCCTTTTCAGTCGATTCTCTTGGGCAACGTCCTAACCTAAAGTGATTAGCCCTGTCTTATAAATATTACAATGGGATATGCTCTAGAGAAATTTATGAGCTGATCCCCTCAGTTTGGGTATTCTCTCTTAGCACTTGGAAGTCTTATCGGTACCGGATTAAATGTCGCACTATCGTGGTATTCCGTTTTTTGAGAGAAGCAATCTCCATGTGAGTGTTTTTCCTGACATCAATAGATTAAAAAAAGTAAACATTCATCGACCGTACTCATCTCACTAGCCTATCTCATTTTTTTAGAAATCAAAACGATGCATTAGCATTGATAGGGGCTATCCTCTGAGCGTTGGAAAAAGGAAATTGAAAATCACTTGTCAAATTCGGTTCAATAGGTCAATTTTCCATTTTGTTCACATACCTTGTAAGCATTCCAAGCTTCATTGGTAACAGAAACACTTTGAATATAATTTACTCCACAAAAGATCACCAATGTCAGCACCAAGGCTTGTCTATATAAATTTTGCATTTTTGTCAAAAATGTTGCTTCGAAAAGTAATCAACTTTTCTTCACCGATTCTATAAAAGTACTGAATGGTCATGACACCTTTAATTTATATTTATATATTACAAAATTTGATTTTTTTTTTATCGTAAAGTTTCTCAATAAGACTATCTTAAATTTTTTTTTTGGGGAATTTATTACATTATGAAGATAAGTGCAAATATTATAAAAACATTATTCTTCGATTACATTCATATACATAAGTTTATTAAAAATTGGTCGGTCTGGTTGAAATAAAAATACCCTAAAGTTGTTGTGAACAATAATTGTTCCAACAAATTTTCTCAATTCCTGGAGCTCAAATATCATTCAAATATTTTAAAATATGAATCAGATTGTTTCAATTATTTTCATAATTCATCATAAGCATTAAAACATTTACATCAAATATATCTTCTGCAAAAATTCTTTCCCAAATAAATAACGTTTATGGTGTGATTTTCACAACTGAACTCATAATCGTTACGTTTTCTTGTTTAATAAAAAATTAGGTTAAAATTGAATACACCCAATTTCAATGTGGGGTTTAACAACAGTACGGATTTGATTCATAAAAGACTTTGTCTGAAGTTTTTTGTCTTCTTCTTATACATTACTAAGTTGTGGTATTGCGATAAGCACTTATCGTTTTATCAATTTATCTGATGACTTTATTGTTAATTTGAATAGTTTGCTTATCTACTTTTTGTCTAAATTTTGCCAAAAAATATTAGAAATTTTTTGTATTTATCATTAAAAACTCTTTGTAAATAAATAAAACTGGCGCCACACATTACATTAAAGCGTGCCTTCAATTAGTGCTGTATCATTAAAAACTTTATTTCATAAGCATGCATGCCGCATTGCCGAAATATTTGTGAGAAAAGTGAAAAAAACATTTATCCTAAATTTTTTATTTAAATATTAAGTGATATTTTTAGAACATAATATATACATAATTTCATTCTTAAGGTCATGTGACGTCAGAATTCCAAAATCTCAATTTTCTTTTATCCTCCTTTGATTCCATTTATGTTTTTAATAATTTACAATACCAATCGAGGTTGTAAAAATATGTGCATATGACACGAATATTGAGTTGTATATTTTGTGAATATAATGATTTAAATGTAGCAATATGCTTTTGTAGTTCGAAAGTACCTTTTCGGTGTTTAATATCTCTACTTATGTGAAGTGAAGTTTATGGAAAAATAACGTAGCAATACCCTAGCGTAAAGTATTTCAGATTTTCAACCCCATTACCACATTCATTTAAAATTCCGAAAATCCTAAAAAAACCAAAAAAGGCTAACCCGGGATTTAGTAATATAAGCTTACTATAGCTGGTTTCATAGACTTTGCTGAGCCTTTTACCGCGAAAAGTTTGACCCTGTAAAAGAAAGTTTGTATAGTTTAGGCCATTGGAAGATAGGTAAGGAGACCTTTGAATGAATTCCGTGATGCTTTAAATCAGTGGTGGGCATGGAAATCTAACAAAAGGGCTAAACAAGAACATCAAGCAACAACAAACAAAATTTTAAATTTTTTTTTTGCCGTCATTTCTAAATTCACCAACAGTACAAAAAAAAAGCCAAATTGCACTACAAACAAAAACAATTGCTACATTCGTCAAGACACAATGCGGCGCCGTCGCTTATGCCTTTGTGTTTTGTTTTTTTTTTCATTTGAATTCAATTCAACGCTGTGCCTCGATAATGTTGAAATTCTGTAATTTTTTTTTTCGCTTGCTTATGCGTCGAATAACGGTGCGGGCAATAAGGGCGGATAGGGACACTACGTGCCCACCACTGCTTCAAATTGAACATTCAATTCCATGTTCGTGTAAGGAATTTGGGAAATAAAATCATGAACTAAGATACAATAAATTTTGGTTTTTTCTTATGTGGGAGGCGTGGCATTGCCCATTTTTTTTTTAAAACCAAACTATGCTAAGAACCGTCCATAGCCCAAAGGGAACATTTGTATCAAATCGTATCCATATTAGTTGCTGACATATAAAGAAAGTGGGTTTTTTCTTATGTTGGAGGCGTGGCACCGCCATTTTTTTTTCAAAAACTTACTATTATCTATACCATCACAGTTATTGAACCAATTGATGAGATATTATGAATTTCAATTTTTCTCTCATATGGTGGGTGTGGCGTATCCCATTTTTTTCAAACCAAACCATGCTTAGAGTGTTCCACAGACCAAGCTTTATTCATTTCCGTCAATAGTTGCTGAGATAGAAAAAATTTTGTTTTTGATACTGTAGGCCCTTTTTTATTTAGTAAAATAAACTTTTACCCATACCTTCTCATTCAACTGCGTCAGATAGTTGATGAGATATTATGAATTTGATTTTGCCCACATATGGGAGGCATGGTATCGCTTATATTTTTTTTTTTAGCCTATTATTCTGCAAAACTTAATCAGATCATAGAAAACATGTATGCTAACTCTTATGCATTTGTTTCAAATATTAGTTGCTGAGATTTAAAAACTTTGATTTATCTTGTACATGAGGCGTGGCACCGCCCATTTTTTCATTGAAAGTTACCAACTTTTACTTGTGGCTTTTATATCGCTCATCTGCGTCAAACAGTTGATGAGATGTGATGAATCTAATTTTTCTCTTATATGCAGGGCGTGGCTTATCCCATTTTTTTTTAGTTCAAATCATAATATAAATTTTTTTCGGTGTCTTTACTATCTATGATATAAATACAGTGGCTGTTCGCTTATTGGTTTTTCTGTTATTACATAAACACATACGATATATTGTAGATACCATAGGTAAGACCATATTTTGATCTATATTTTTGAATACAGCACATTTCTCATTTTTTTCCGATTACTTTACAGTTACGAAAAACTCGCCTTATTCACCTAAGCTTTTTGGTTGCAATGAAGAATCCCCAAAAATTTTTCCTTCACATTACATTCTTTTATGTTTTTTATAGCTTGACGAGTTTCCTTGATCCTATAACGCAATGTTATTATACTTCAGTAAATATTCGTATAATAAATAACTTTATTATATGTTTATATACACATATAGCAGCTACTCCCATTGTGTGTCAAATTTGCAGAAAACTATAAAATGCTCGTATACTTTATGACAACATTAATAAAGAGAAAATAAATTTACAATTTGTCCGCAATTTTCCAAAGGAAGTCAAGCCAACAACTACGTTCAAAGATGGGTCAAGTATCGTACAAATGCAACAAAAATTTGATTATCTACGAAAGAATGCACATAGCGGATGTTAAAAAGTTGAAGAGGATTGTAAGGGATGTTTTGCATTATGCAGCATTTGCTTGCAGTTAGTGTGATTGATGTGGCATTATTACTTGTGCAGTCGTTTGTTAGTAATAACAGCATTTTATTGCATTTTTCTGGGTAAAAAAGTATTAAAAATTCTAAGTGGCTTAAATAATAGAGCAAAAATAATATTGATATCAGGTGTGGTTATGTGGCATTAAAAACGAAATCTTTTATTTAATTTAACAGGCAATTTGTGTGCTTACAAAAACTAGTGAATATTTTTATATTTTTCTGAATTACTCTGACCTATATATCATTTTATAATTAGTTAAGTTAGTTAAAAAATAAATTTTGTATGATATTTGCTTGTGGTATCAAATAAAAGATATGATTACTGATCCTTAAAAATATACCCTGCATTGCCATTGCTGGTATCTTTCCAATACAATTAGAGCTTGCGGATGGACCACCTCAGGCGTAGCCGCGAGCAACACTTACATAAAAATGGCAGGAATTGATGTACCGCTCCAAATAAATATTTCATTCATTATTGTAAATTTTTTGATATTTTTTTAATTTTCAAAAACCAAACGTTTAAAAAATCACCCTTTAGTACATATAACACATTGACATTCATAAAATTGACGAATTTTATTTGTTCACAACTATTTCAGTATTTTCACTGTGATGCTATGATTTATATACAAACAAATATTTGTGTATATAGGAGGTGCCACGCCCTTTGGCACAATCTCAGTTAATTTCATTTATTTTAAAAGCTTATAGCAACCGACAGCTGTACACGAAATTTTATTAAGATCACCCTCATAGTACATTTTATGTAACAGTTTTTGCTATAAAGTGCTATAACTTTATGGGCGGTGCCACGCCTTTGAATAACTTATAGTCGTTAAGATGCTAATGTTTTATTGTTATTCAAAAAATAGTCAAATTTAATTTCTTCACACTTTCCGGATTTTCATTGTGTTCCTAAGATTAAGGCATAAACAAGATTTCATGTACATGGGTGGTGCCACGCCTACTAATATAATCACATTCAATTCAAGATATTTTAAAAGCTTATAGAAACCGATGTCTCTAAGCCAAATTCTCTTATGTCTTATTACACCACATACCTAAAATATTTTTTGCTATAAAGTGTTTGAGTTTTATGGGCGGTGACACGCCTTTCAATGAATTTTGCCAGCTTAAAGGCTAAGGTTTTATTTATAGCTATTTTAAATGAACAATCTGCAACACTTTATCAAAATTCTAGGCGCCATTTTCGAGCAATATTAAATACACTTTTCGATTGCTAGAAAGTTTCACGCCTACTCTTCCAATTTCCCCTCCCTTTTGGTTAAGTGGATAAAAATTGACAACTTATGTAAGCCTAAGTAAATTTTCAGCCTATTCTGTTAAGCTTCAGAGGTTGAATTTCATTTAAAATATTTTTAAAAATTTTTGTAGACTTTTGATGCTTTAACATTTTTTTCTTGCTTACATTTTTCATGGAAAAAATCGAAAAGTATCAAAATAAAAACATTTTAGACTAAGAACTTGCGAAAAAAATTATTTTTGACTAGACACAGCCCACTAAAGAAAAAAAAGTTGTTTCAATTGAAAAATGGTTTTTCTACCTTTCGTCTTAAGCATAATCAATAATAAAAGTCTGCTTCGATTTTTTCGTGCCCCACTAGCAATTCTACCTGAAAGCGGCGAAATCTTATGTCAAAAATCACGAAATATATCCTACTCAATAGCTAAACAAACATTGTAACAAAAAAATAAGAAAAACTAGGAAGGATATAATCAATAATGCAAGAAAATTGCCACACAAAAATGTATGCATATCCTGTAAAAAGAAAATAAAAATAATCGAAAAACGTTTTGCCTTTAACCACAAACTTTATAACATACACAAAAATAAAACTTTTCAAAACCACTTGATCACTTCAGAAATTGCTTCAAGTGTTGCTAACAAATGCTGCACTCGAAACCTGCAGCAGCAAAAAAAATGGCAACGAAAGTGCACTCATTGCAACATTATGTCACTTGTGACAAATGTTCACATTTAAGAGGCCACGTAGGAAAGACGACGACTGAAACTTAGTTAAAGGCAGATAACAATGACATGCATATCAAATGTGGGTTTGCCGTGAAGGTGCAGCAAAAATCAAGATAGATTGTTGCAATTATAGTTGCAATATGTTCTTGCAACAGCAACTAGAATCGCAAGAAAAAATCTTTGTTGAAAACAGTAACGTTCAAATTAAGTGGATTGAACTTAAAATTCTTTGTCTACATTTGTAATCATTTTCCTTCTTTTTCTTTTCAATTCAATAAACGTTTCTTGCACGTGTTTTATCCATAATGGCAATATAACATCAGCACTTTATAGCAACAAAATTCATTGAAGATACTTTTTATTTTGTTTTAGTGCACTTGGCATTGTCGTAAATTTTTGCCGATACTGCTGATTGAATATTAAAATAAAATTGGAAATAACTGAGGTTGGGAAGACTGCAAGATAAGCTTGAGACTGCACTTGAACTGGGTGGAATGTTTCTTTTTATCTTTTTTTATGATTTTGTTACTTAATGTCAAAATCGGCATTTTGGAACAAATGTGGCTTTTTCGTTTAATTTTGTGTATTCATTGTGCTTTTTAGCGGTTGATTTTGCTGATTGGAGTCTTTCCTGTGCAGCTTAGGAAATTTTCGTACTTTCGTTATCACAATTTGTAAAGTTCTCGATCTGTTTTTCCCAAAACTTATTCAAAGCACACATCAAGTAGTAAAATACGTTAATTAAAATATTTTGCATTTGTAGAGTTTTCAACAAATATTCCTACTGTTCGTGAAACATTCAACATACTGATTTTTGAAACATTGTGAGGCTTTCATTTGAACACTTGTAGAGTTTTCAACAAATTTTCCTACTGTTCGTGGAACATTCAACATACTGATTTATGAAACATTTGTGAGGCTTTCATTTGAACATTTGTAGAGTTTCCAACAAATTTTCCTGCTGTTCGTAAAACATTCAATTTACTGATTTATGAAACATTTGTAAGGTTTTCATTTGAACATTTGTAGAGTTTTCAACAAATATTCCTACTGATTGTGGAACATTCACCATACTGATTTGTGAAACATTTGTAAGGTTTTTATTTCAACATTTGTAAAGTTTTCAACAAATTTTCCTGCTGATCGTGAAACATTCAACATACTGATTTATGAAACATTTGTAAGGCTTTCATTTGAACATTAGTGGAGTTTTCAACAAATTTTCTGACTGATCGTGGAACATTCAACATACTGGTTTCTGAAACATTTGTAAGGTTTTCATTTGAACATTTGTAAAGTTTTCACAAAATGTATTCTCTTCTTTTGATCGAAGCAGTCTTATTTTATATTTTTACAAGAATTTGTAAAGTTCTCACTTATAAATATTTTAAAAAAATTATAGAGCTTATGTACGTTTGAAACATTTGTGAGGTTTTTGTTTAGTATTCTCTTCCCTACTGATCATATATATCAATATACTTACTAATATACTTAAAAGTAATTTTTTCCCTACTCTGTTTTTTTAACGTTTTTGTTTTGTTTTCATAAGAAAATGTTTCGTTGATTTAATTTAGAGTAAATTTTTATATTTTTTTTTTAAACATTTGTAAAGTTTCTGATAAGCTCTTATATCTTGCGTTGAATTATTTCGTATATTTCGATAAAGGTTTGACCTACATTATTATTTCATATGAACATTTGTTTGGCTTACGCTCAGAGTGTTTCCTTTGCCCTTTGGGAGGACATGAATAATTTTTAGCGACATCATACATTGCCATAAGCATTTGTGGGACTTTCTTTGGTTTATTTTGCTACTGCATGTATTGAAAAAACTTAAAAAATTTTAAAAGCCTTAATGAACTAAAATTTCAATTACTTTATGAATGACGAACATTTGTAGGGTTTGTCCATCAAAAGGGTTTTTCTTTTTAAAAATTGTATTTTAGCCTAGTTAGTCTACTCACAGAGAAAGTTTTTTACGTAATCTACGGGAAAATCAAATTTATCTCACCCCTTTTCAAAACTCAACAGACAGCTTCCTCATACAGTACTCCTACAAATACACGAGTAATAATCCCACAGACATTCACCACCGCCAGCAGCTTTGCAATGCATATTCTGATTCTGATTTAGGTTCCAATTGTTTTCTGTGCATTCATACAGAAGTAATTTTTTCTCTTTCATTCCTTTTATAATGCAATTTATTTGCTTGAAATTTTGGGTGTGTGCATTTTACTGGAGCTCTAAATTTTGTGCAGCTTCCATTGTCAGCGCTTAATTTTTCTCGCATGTTCGTAGAGCAGAAAATTTAATTTGGCAATTTTTAGATCGATGTACTGCAGCTACAAGTATGTGACTTGCAAATTTATAGCAAATTGCTGCATTGAAATTTTCAAAAAAAAAAAATTAAGGAAAAAGTGTCTGATTAATAAGGAAGCTTGTAATCCAAATGGAAAAAGTGCACACAAAAGAGTGTAGAGTGAAATCATGATGTATTTAAGACGCAATATTTTAATTATTTTTTTTTATTAAAGCGATTTCCCTTCAAATCAATTTCTCCTTTTATATTCAATAACTATGTCAAATGACGTCATTTAAAAAAAAGATTGCATATGCCTGGAAGTTCCCGAAGTCCTTAATATTTCTGTTTTTAAGACTTAAAAGTTAGAATAAATATGACTTAAGCACCACACAACTTTTACAACTAAAACTTTGTAGCTTAGTGTACATCACTTTACAGTGATTCAATTTTTAAAAAAATGTGCTTAAGTGGAATTTCTTTTCAATAACATCACTTCAATAACCAGCAAGCATAAGAAAATTTAACCAGGCTTACTTTGCGCTTTAAAGTTGGAAAAACAAGATATGTATGACATGAGAAAATTAAAAAAAAAAAAGTTGGATAATCTCTGAATGAGCAAAACCGATAGAGATCTTCTTTGCCAACTGCAGTTGAATGAAATTACAAAGTCATTTTGTGCCCTTACCTTTTTAAAACGTAAACTAAGAAAATGAACCTGTTATCCTTTTCCTTTGTCGTTTTCGTATATTCATATGTTATTTTTCTTTTTTTTTGTTTATTTTTTTAGGCTGTTACCGACACAATGCTGGAGGAATTGAAATCATGTTTCATGGAAGCATACGATGATAATCAGGATGGAAAAATTGACATCAGAGAGGTAAGCCAATTTTCGCTATTGCTTATATAATGGTGTGGAACGTATTTTAAAATATATGAAGAAAACTTAAAATTTTTAATGTTGTGTTAAAATACATAATTTTAATAGAAATTTGAAGTGTCTCAATCAAAATTTAATTTGATATGGTAGCGCTTTAGATGGCAATAATTTTGGCTTTGATGTATCGTTTTGGGAAGCACTTTATCATCTAAATATAACTTTGAAAATACTTCTACGGAGTGCTGGTTTGATATACGGCTCTGGGGAAGACAGTTATCCAAAAAAACTTGGCAGAGGTTCACAAATTGATGACTCTTTCAATTACTATTGCACTTAGGTCCATTACTACTTTAGCCCAGGATGCATTACTGCATCTGCTATCAATCGATATGTACGGCAAAAGAGCGTCAGAAAGTTCAACTGTCAGATTATGAATTGCCTTGGCATAGTCAAAGCAAAGCTGCTCTTATTATAGACTGATACTATACCAGTTGCGGATCGATTCCTCTTAAAATGACTACTGTACGCCTACTATGGGTTTTAATAAAATCTTGTGCTTATGCCTTTCGAATCGTCAGAGAGCGGTCAATGCCTCGCTTTAATCGATTAAAATTTACGCTGATGGCTCATGGAAAGGAGATTAAATGAAAGTCGGGGGTGGGGGGTCAATTTTCTCTCATAAATCCAACTTAAAGCTCTCTATTAGGCTACCATGCTACTCCACGAGTGGTGTATTTCAAACAGAGATCATTGCGAACCTTATGATTGTGCTTTCAGAGACAGTCAGTTCGCTATCGAAGTCCCCAGATCTATCTCTTACAATTTTCTTGTTCTGAAAAGATGCCGATAATTCCTAAATGAGATTACCAATGCAATCAAACTAACTATTCCTTGGTTACCAGAGCAAAGAGGTGTTTAGAGAAGCGAGAAGACTGATGAGCTTACTAGATATGGTACATCATTGCCTTTACTAGCCGTCAGTGAATGGGTTGGCGTAACATTTGCCACTTGCGAGTTTAATATTGGAAATAAATACCAGGAGCTAGTTGGATAAACAACGCAATATGCATGAAATCTGGCTAATGCTCGATTATAAGCCATCACAAAATATCTTTGCTCTATCCACCTTTAATGGTCACTGTCTACTTGGCAAACGTCCTCGGTGCTTGAGTGTTCACTGCGATGACTTCTGTAGAAGCTGTTGCTGTGATGAGGAAGAGAAAAGTGTTGAGCATAATCATTGTTTGCTTCAATCCTGACCGTGACATAGGGCGGCATCAAATCACTTCCATATTTCTCGGTCTGAAGCTAGATGTTTCAGCTGTGGCCACGTTTTACTCTGTGTAGCTGCTTCTGCTAAGGCTGTTGATCTTCACGTTGTTCTTGGTCTTCCAACTCGCCGTCCACTCTTGCGGACTACATTTGAGGGACTGCTTTGTGTTATTGTCGGTTGTCATTTTTTCGCCTTATCGCAACATCCAATAGTTTTTGACTCGCTTTACGCCACAGTTCCTGTTGGGATATAATTTGCGACTAACGAATTTTCAGATAGCGATTAACAAAAGCCTGCAATTTTCTTGTGCTGTGTTCCGAGACTTTCCAGATTTCAAAGGCATGAAATAGCACCAATTTCTTGTTATATTCAAAGAGTCTCAACTTAGTGCGTATCCAAACTAGAGAAAGGATACTTAAGGCAGCGTGAGCCTTACTTATTCTGCTTTTAACGTCTACGTACTTTCAACCATCAGATGATATCAAACTTCCTATGAAGTTAAATTGTTCCACCACCTAAATTGGCATCTGCTTCGGAATAATGCGTTAATGCATAGAGCGGCCTAGAGGCATTATTTTAGTCTTTTTGCCATTGATCCTCAGACCGACCGACTTTCCATTCATTTGCAGTGATTGTCTCATCTCGTCTAGACTTCTAATGTTACTTCCCAGGAAACAGATGTCATCGACGAAGTCCAAATGACAGCCTTTCAAATGGTCTCCATTGAATGCCATGTCTATCCTAGATGTGTCTACGGTGGCAGTCAGTACAACGCTTATTGCCAGTAAGAAGAGGATTGGCGACAGAATATTCCCTTGTATCATTCCCATTTTGCACTTCGAAATAGTCAAGAGCTGTCCATTGTGCAGAACAGAATATGTGGAGTACCTCCTCTATAATTGTTTTGAACTTTGTACGAGTAGATTAAGATGCTGGGGAGGTTATAGCTTTATCAAAATAGCAGACTTAGTCTTAGACTTTGAATATGTAAACTATACCTTTTTATTAAATAATCTAAATGGATGTGGGTGGGAGTAGTGCCACAGCTCGTTTTTCGGTAACACAAAGGCGCAACTCTGGGCTCTGTATGTTCATAAATTTGTTTACTGGATAGCCAGTCTAACTTTATTACCAAAATGAACATATGTCCTTTTCCAAATCAACAATTAACTATTCAATTTCGCTGACTCTACAGATGGTGCACTCTAATACTTAAGTATAGCGGCCCTTTTAAGAACATGCTTAAAAAAATAAGCAACACAGACATGAATACATGCCAACAGTGAAAAAATAAATAAATGAGAAAAAGTCGAAGATTGAAAAGGAGACGATTCAAAATTGCTTGCATTTGAGATGAAAATAAAAAGGACGCGTTTATTTTTTCCTTCTTTTTGTCATTTTTTCGTGACACAATTTACCATGCGGGTGATTTTCGTTGTTGCTGCTAATTTAATTGTTTGGGTTGTTGACAATAATGCTGCTGTATATTTCCCATATGAATTCCTCTATTGTGTACGTAATGATGCCAGCATATATGTATGTGTAATTGTGTGAGTGTATTTTTTTGGGGAAAATGTTTTATCAGTGGTATTTGTCAGTTTCAGTTTATAAAATTATTGATGTTAAATTGATAAAGTTTTTTTTTTTTCCTGTTGCAATGCTTAGGCAAACATTTAATTAAAAGGAAAGATAATTCAATGCGGGTGCGTAAATATTTGATAGCATATTTATGGCAACTAATGATAACTTTGAATTTTCACTATACGAAAAAACTTTGCTCTTAATTTTACTTAAAAAAGCTTACTTAAACCATTTGAAAATGCATAATAAATCCAACTAAAGATATGCCACAATTAGTTGCTTGTGCATTGCGTTTGCTAAAACCAAACAACACAACAAAACAACCACAAAATTGCACACACGCGTGCCTTGCACGCACACAAAAGTTGCTGCAACATAAAATAGCAAAATTGTTGCAACAAATTGTTATGCAAGCAAACCGCAAAAGTTTTATGAAATACCAAGAACTTTTATTCATGCAAACGGCTCAAATTGATGATTATTTGGCAATGCAACCAAGGCAAAGCGAATTAAAGCGAGAGGCTTAAAGCGAAAAAAGAGACAAAAGTAGATTATGGTGAGAATGTTGCATGAAACAGTTGTGACTAAACTCAAAGAGGAAATTATAACCTCGTGATGAAATTTAGATGCAGAACATACATATCTTCAATTGTAAGGAGGCGGATTTGGAAAAATGGGCGTGAACCAAATTCGAAAATTTGATTCGGTCTAACTCGAAATTGACACCCATGATTTTCATTAAGGTTTTAGAAGTGATATCACTGCAAGCAGTCAATAATACAAGCTAAGCCAGTATACTGTCAAAACTCGTTGAAGGGCGTGGCGCAGCCTACAATATTTATAAACGTTATAATAAGAGAACTAATAACGTAATCGACATGAAATATAAAATGGTAGATATACCTGCAAATAGGTATCTTTTAACAAAAAATGGGAACCATAGTACATGTGGGCGTGGCACCTCCCATATAATCAAAAAACGTTGTAATTTTATATGTAGCTTTCAGAGTATTTTTCATAAAGTTTTGTGTTGAGGTGTCAGTTACTATAAGCTTTGAAATTAAATAGAGTTCGACGGAACTACATTTAAGGGCGTGGCACCTCCCATATTAACAAAATATTGTAAGCATTATTTAAAGTGAACTATTGCAGCATTTGGTATGAAATTGAATGTAATTGGTTTACTTGCTATAAATTATATCTGAATCAAAATTGGGCGAAAAAGCACCAGTGGGCGTGGCATCACTCATACAAGTAAAATATATTAAGTGGCATATCTATCGAAATGTGTAAGCAATCATTTTAAAGTTTTGTATAAGAATGTTGTTTATAAAAAGGATCATAATCGGATAAGATTGTACCACTGGGTGTGTCACCGCCCTAAATTTTAAAGCAATTACGGCATATATTCAAACTATCTCAAACTGCACAAGCTATTTTGATAAAATTTGGTATGCGAATCCCGATCATGAATATAATTTCTTGCACCAAAAGTAGGCGGAATTAGAAAAAGTGGGCGGGGCATACTCTGACTTCCTTATTTCTTTTCGAAATTTTTCAAATATTTTTCATATTCTCTTGACTTTTCAACTTTTTGACTTTTTCCAATACATCCCATCCCATATTCGAAAAACTTTTTCAATCCCTTTCCCCTTTATTCGTTATTTTCTTTATTTTTTGATATTTGCATCGATTTTGAATTGTCTCAAAATGTTCCTCAAGTTTTTTGATTTTTCCAACCTCTTTCAACTTTATTTAATATTTTCCATATTTTTTCAATTTCTCTCAACTTTCTTCAATGTCTTCCATATTTTTTTCAACTTTTTCAGACTTTTTCATCACTTGCAATCTCTTATATTTTTTGCTAAATCTCAAAAAATCAAAATACATTTTTTGAAATAAACTTCCTTAAATATAAGTAAGGCCACTAAAATTTCAAATATAAATAAAACATAAAATTACGTGACAAAACCACAAAACAAAAACTATGTATTGTAGCAGCTACGCTTTGTTGCAACATTAAATTTAATGCAGCATGAAATGTGTGCGCAACATGAAGTGCAACAGCAGCGGCAACATAAAAAGTCATTTATAAAGAGGAGTGTAAGGACAAAGGAAAAAGTATAAACGAAAGGCGACAGCTGTATGCTTTTCTTTTTAGCTGTTGTTGTCTTTATTTCTTGCTGCAATAGCATGACTGTCAACCAGGCAGCCAGCTTTTTGTTATGCTGCTCGTATTGCTTCTTGTGCCTTTTCCGTTGACTTTTGCTCGTTGCTGCTATTGTTGTTGATAGCTAGTGGAGTGTTACATAGACACGTTACACATAAAGCAGGTTACACGCTTCGTAGCCAAAGAACAATTAAATGTGGGCTATTTTTTTCTAAATATATTTTGCTGGCGCCTTTCTTTATGTCTCTTCAAGCAATGACTTAGATAATTACAACTTTGGTTTAGTGTTACTTTCTGTGTTTCGTATAATAGAGAAATATTTTTAAAAGGTGTTAAATATTTAGAATCATTTAGTAAAACTGCCGCAAAATATTCTGTTAAAGTACACTTTTAACGTAATATGATATAGTGAGCTTTTATAAAATCGCACAAAAAACTGAACTAAAACCAACCAAAGATAAAACTTAAATTTTTTGTTTTTTTATTATTATTTCCTTAATTTTGTTTTATTCAACGCATTTATTTTAACTCACTAAATACGAGTATTAAAATTTTATAATTTCACTCGTTTAATTTTCTCTAAACAGCGTCGCAAATATTCACTGATTCGATTCAAAGTAAATTCTTGTGGAAAATATTTTTAATAAATTAGAAAAATATTCAATGAACTGCATTCTACGTTTCTGAACATTTTACTTAAATTATATTTTATCAACATTTTATTTTGCTCATGTCCAATTGATGTTCATATTTCTTGCATTTCTTTTTTTTTATCGCACATTACTATTTGACTAAAATTTTCCAATATTTAAGCAATTACTTTATGTTTCTATGTTTTGATTATCTTTATAGCTAGCTCAACTGCTACCAATGGAGGAGAATTTCCTTTTGCTCTTCCGTTTTGATAATCCTCTGGAGTCGAGTGTGGAATTCATGAAGGTAAGTTAAGTTGAAAAGCAATGAGAACTAAAATACCTAATAGGAATTATGGAGTTGAGATTAGGAAAAAAAATTATTAAAAAGTACCTACATAGTTAAGGAGAATAGATTTTTTTAGAAAAAAAAAATTCATTGTTAAGCATTATAAAACTAGTTTTAATAGATTTTACAAAACGTAGGTGAATCTTTAAAACTTAATACAAATTATTTTGAAAACAATTTTCGCTTAAGATATGTTTGGTTCATAAAAAATCAATTTTTTTTTTCACCTCCTGTTCATTTCGTGATTTTTGAGATGAAATGCCGAGCTGAAGCTTAAAATTTTCGTTTAATTTGTGTAGCAGAAAAAAGAAGCTATAAATAGCTAGCAATGGATGGCGATCAAAACGCAGCTAATAATAGCAAAATGACGAGACACACAACCATCAAACACATGTTTTATAACAAAAAGCCATTAATGTCACTCATACGACCTGTTGTGCATAATGAAATAAAAATTGATATGGCTGCGCTTTAGAAAAAAAAACTATTTATATCTAATTTTTTTTAATTAAAACTCAAAATTTCATGAAGTGGAGTAATATGCGCATTTATAGTAAAATTTAAGTGTCATTTTTAAGACATTGTGTGTTATGATTAAAAATTTGGCATCAAAAAAATTACTTAAAGATAAAGTTTACTTTTGTTTGAAATTCTTTCCCACATATTTACGATACCAGATATGAACCTTAATTATATGAGTGATAATTTTTGAACATCTATAATTTCTGCAAAAATATTAAAAATTGAGTTTCTAAAGCACCACTTAAAAGATGATGCTTTTAAACTTTGCCAAAGATATAACAAAGGGGGATGGGGCTGCTTGTAGAAGTCCACGTAAGTGGGGAAAGTCCTGATCGCCACTCACTTGGGAGTGGCCAGAGATGATTCTTTTGCAAGCAGTTCAAGCAGTTCACAAACTTCCGGCCTTTTTTGGCCAAGTATCCTCTGGAGATCCCTTGGACACCCGTCCGGGGGTGAGCTAGTTGTGAGAAGGCGGGTCTCTCCTAGACTTAAAACTTGGAATGTGTGCGTAGGGTTTGGGTCCCACCACACATTATCATCATTTCCAATGAAAACCAAATTAGCCTCGGATAATAGCCCCCACTACGATGACGACCACTGCAAACGAAAAACGGACAATGATTTACGGATATGCACCTGGAATGTCCGGACCCTCCATAGGGAAGGTGCAACTATCCAACTGGCGGAAGCCCTCGTAAAAATAAAGGCTGACATCACCGCCATCCAGGAGATGCGATGGAAAGGACAAGGCTGCTCTAAACGGACGAACTGTGATATCTACTACAGCGGCCATGCGGAGAGGCGCGAATTTGGTTGCGGATTCGTTGTAAATCGAAAATTACGCCACCTAGTTTCCCGGTTCACGCCAATAAACGAAAGGCTGGCTACGATCCGTATCAAGGCAAAATTCTTCAACATAAGCCTAATTTGCGCGCACGCCCCGACGGAGGAAAAGGACGATGCCACCAAGGATGATTTCTACGCGAGCCTAGAGGACGTGTATGACCGTTGTCCGACCCACGATGTAAAAATAGTCCTCGGCGATTTTAACGCGAAGGTCGGAAGAGAAGGCATCTTTGGCGCTACAGTCGGTCAGTTCAGTCTCCACGAGACCACTTCAAACAACGGTCTGAGACTGATCGACTTCGCCGCGGCGCGAAACATGGTAGTTAGTAGTACCAGATTTCAACACCTCGACATTCACAAGGCCACCTGGCTATCCCCGGATCAAAAAACGAAAAACCAAATTGATCATGTTGTGATCGACGGAAGGCACGCTTCAAGCATTCTGGATGTGCGTACATTTCGGGGGGTCAACATTGACTCCGACCACTATCTTGTTGCAGCTAAGATCCGCATGCGGCTATGCAATGCGAAGAATGTACGCACGGGCATGCAACGAAAGCTGGACGTCGCCAAGCTGCAATCACAACGGACTGCCGAGGCGTACTCCGCTCAACTCTCGGTTAAGCTCAACCAACCAACCTCTGGAACCGACGACGCCGGTGGACTTTGGGCACACATCTCCCACTCCATGCGTGCTGCTGCCGAGGAAGTCATTGGTTTTCGACGCCCACAACCTCGAAACCAATGGTATGACCAGGAGTGTCGCGATGCGACTGCTGAAAAAAACGCCGCATACAAGAAGACGCTGCAGTCAGCCGCAACGCGAGCTGTGCGAGAAAACTACCGCGAAAAGAGGAAGGAAGAGAGGCGCATTTTTAGACGTAAAAAAAGGGAGCAGGAAAAGCGTGAGCGTGAGGAACTTGAGGTGTACCAGGGCAAGAAGGATGCACGAAAATTCTATCAACAAGTTAAGCGTCTAACTCAAGGTTTCAAGCCCGGAGCATCCACTTGTAGAGACGAAAATGGAAATCTGGTTACAGATACACAGAGTGTACTGAGGTTATGGAGGCAGCATTTCTCCAACTTGCTTACGGGCGATGATCCCACCAATTCCGCCCAGAGAGAATGCAGTACGATACCACCAATCGATGATAACGCAGTGGAAGTACCATCACCTAGCCATGAAGAGGTTCGAGTTGCTATCCAGCGACTCAAAAACAACAAAGCAGCGGGTGCTGACGGCCTGCCAGCTGAGTTGTTTAAAGCTGGTGGCGATGAATTGATAAGGTGCATGCATCAACTCATCAGCAAAATATGGCTAGCGGAAAGCATGCCCGACGATTGGAATCTCAGCGTGCTTTGTCCTGTAATAAAGAAAGGAGACCCGACAATCTGCGCCAACTACAGGGGTATCAGTCTTATTTCCATCGCATATAAGATCCTCTCGAGCGTATTGTGTGAAAGATTGAAGCCGTATACAGAAACGCTGATCGGATCCTATCAGTGTGGCTTTAGACCTGGTAAGTCCACCATAGACCAGATTTTTACACTACGCCAAATCCTGGAGAAAACCCATGAATATCAAATCGACACTCACCATCTCTTCGTCGATTATAAAGCTGCGTTCGATAGCCCAGTGCGGGATTGCCTATACGCAACAATGTCTGAGTTCGGTATACCTGCAAAGTTGATAAGGCTCTGCAGGATGACGTTGAGCAATACGTTTAGCTCCGTCAAGGTAGGGAATGACCTCTCCGGAACTTTTAATACCGAGCGAGGTTTCAGACAAGGCGACCCGCTCTCGTGCGATCTCTTCAATTTCATTATGGAGGGGATCGTACGAAAAGCCGGTGTGCATCATAATGGCACCATTTTCTTCAAAGGTGTTCAGCTCCTTGCGTACGCTGATGATATTGATATTATCGGTCGGAGTAAGAGAGATGTTACTGCTGCTTTCACTGCTATTGAAAAGGAATCAGCCAAAGTGGGTTTGACGGTAAACGAGGGCAAGACGAAATACATGATGTCTACTAACAACAACAAGAGAGCACGGGATCTAGACTCTCATGTTACAGCGGGCAACTGTAAATTAGAAGTTGTCAAGGAATTCATCTACCTTGGCACTGCCGTAACCAGCAACAATGATGTCAGTCTGGAGATTAAGCGGAGAATAACAATTGCTAATAGGTGCTACTACGGTCTCAGTAAGCAATTACGTTGCAGAGCTCTCTCTCGATCAACAAAGCTAACACTCTACAAGACGCTCATTCTACCTGTGCTTCTTTATGGCGCTGAGGCATGGGTGGTTTCGACAACAGACGCAGCCGCTCTTGGGGTGTTCGAGAGAAAAGTTCTCCGCAAAATCTTTGGTCCTGTTCGAGTTGGCGACGACTATCGCATTCGAATGAACCACGAGCTGTATGAGCTCTACGCCGACATCGACATAGTTAAGTGTATAACAATACAGCGACTACGCTGGCTGGGTCATGTCCATCGTATGGATAAAGAAGCTCCAGCGAAAAAGGTATTCGAAGGGAAAGTCCCCGGTCAACGACGAAGAGGGAGACCATGCCTCCGGTGGATAGACCAAGCTGAGGAAGCCCTAACCGCGCTTGGCATTAACGATTGGAGAAGGCGCGCGCAAAGCAGAGGCGCCTGGCGAGAGCTAATGAGGTCGGCCGTAACCTGACAACGGGTTGTTATGGCCATCTAAATAATAAATAAAATAAATAAAATAATAAAGATATAACAATGTCTACGGAAGTGAACAAAAAATATATGTATACATAGGTAGTTGAAGTTTGTAAGTTTCCGATTTTTTGTTCACACTGTGTTAAAATGTTGGCTACATTTTTGATGCAATATTTTTAATTATATCATAATCTCCTTTGAAATAAGAATCACATTAATGAAATATACAAATAAAAAGTCTTTTCAAAAGGAAACATTTTTTCATTAGGTAGTCCTCTTTGAGCTGCCATATTAGCTCCGTCTCTTCAGTTGATTTTTAGGGCAGAAATTAAATGTCTTTGCAAAAGAAACTATTTTTAGTTCTATTTAGTTCTCTTTGAGCTGTCATATTATGTTCGCCTTTTTAGTCCATTTTACAGACGGTAATGAAAAGTCTTCAGACATTTTTTTCATTAGGTAGTCCTCTTTGAGCTGCTATACTAAATCCACCTTTTTTTTATCCATTTTTGCGACAAAATTAGAAGTCTTTGCAAAACAAACAATTTTTGTTTAATTAGTCCACTTTGAGGCGTATAACTAGGTTCGCCATTCTAGTCTCTTTTTGGGACGGAAATAAAAAGTTTTTCCAACAGAATAATTTTTCAAAAGGTTGTTCCCTTTGCGTCGCCAAGTAGGTCTATTTTTTCAGTATACTTTTGATAACAGAAATTAAGACTCTTTGCAAAAGAAGCAATTTTTCATTAGGTAGTCCTTGTTGAGCTGCCTAACTAAGTCCGCAATATTTATTCATTTTTCGAACAGGAATGAAAAGTCATTAAAAAAGAAAGCAATTTCTTTAGGTTGTCCTCGTTGAGCTGCTATACTAAGTAACCCACCTTTTTAGTCTATTTTTGGAACAGACTGCATCACAAAAATAGACTCTTTAACAAACATTTTAAGTTACCGCTGGATATTTTAACTCAAAAACTAAATCAATCAGGGGGATGGCTCCATAAAACAATTTGAGTTGTTTCAATGGCATATAATTCCTTACGTAGTTTGTGGTTCATCAGTCTATATGGAAAATTTTATTACCATTTAAATTCCCATTCATTTCCATTTGAGTATTTTGCACAGCAAATAACTGCTCCTGTTCAAAAATATATATGCATTTTTGTGGTAACACACACATTTATATTTATGCATATGCTCAAAGTTATGTATGACTTTATATTCCCACACCAAACATGCTTAGGCTATTAAAATACTTGACTTTAAAGTCTTAAGTTTGAATAATTGATGTGTGTGTGTGTGTGTGGTTACCAAGATGTGGATACTGAGGGCTAATGTTTTAAATTAAGCTGTCATTTAGTAATCCTTTTAAGTGTTATAATTGTGCAAACACACTCAGTAAATTTGTTTTAAAGTAAAAATATTTTTCTATTAAATTTTTTTACAGATTTGGCGTGAATACGACACTGATAACAGCGGCTACATTGAAGCTGATGAACTTAAAAACTTTCTTAGAGATTTATTAAAAGAAGCTAAGAAAATTAATGATGTATCTGAGGATAAATTGATTGAATACACAGACACAATGGTAAGCTTTCAGAAAAAAAGTTTTTGTTAAATTATACGATAAAATTAAAAGTTTGGAGTGTGTTTCCGAGCATCACAGTGGCACTGTCTGGGATATGCTTTCATTTTCATTTCATTTGCTACAAGATCAATTTTTAATCCACTCTAAAAATTGTTTACTTACAATATCAAAACTTAATAGCATTAAAAATATGTGCCAGCTTAAAATCAATTTTCATAATAACATTATGCATAAATCTATTGCAATCTGTGCCAACAGCCGTCAAAAAGTATGCAACATAAATTTATACTAAATGTAATTTCCCTAACATTATTAATACAAATAAAACAAATAGAAAATTGAGTCTGACAGCACACTACGTTAAAAGCTGAATTGCACTTGCATAATTATCTTTGCATGTGTGTGAGTGCATATTTATTATGTATGTACATTAAACACATGCAAATAGCAGCGCGCATATACTCACGAAATTGTCACTGTTCATTATTTCAAAGTATGTGTGCACTTCCGTCGCATTCATTAGCTTGCTATAGAAATGCGAGCTAGGAAATGAGCATTCATGCATGAGATTACGTTGATTCGCATTTTGGTTTTTGGAAAAAGAAAAAAAAATTTTTTTTAAATGCTTGTTAGTGTCTGTGTGCCAACTCATGTGTCGACATCTGTTAAGTGAGAAAAATTAATTTATGTCACTTTGGGATTTTGCATGTTGAACATAATGTTGAATAACATTATCTCTGTGACAGAGTCAGTTAAAATTTTGGATTGTAAATATATTACTGTGTGTATGTAAAGTTTGAATGGAACTTTGTTTTAGTAGCAATTTTAAAAATTCAATATTAGGTGCATGAATTATGATATGGAATTAATCTTTTTTTATGATTTTTCAACTTTGAATGTAAACGAAAAACTTTTTCAACCATTCCAGCTAAAATCACGTAATCCACGATGACATTTATTCCGAGTTTTTGGCCCATCGTCAATGAGCTTCGGAAATGTAACACAGCCAATAATATGGGGTGTGAAGCACCCCAAGTTTTTACATTTTCGAATTTCAAACAAAAAACAAAACTTCCCACAAATGACGCTTAATTAATTTCATCAGAGTTCTTACCATTTACTCTACTTCTTAATAAAAAATTTATCAAATTTTTATTTATAAAAACTTAAAAATATTCGCTCTTAATACTAAAAACTCAATTAATTTTTTAAAGTTGATAATTTTACTACCGTCTGCGTTAAAAAATATGCGTTAAAATTGCTTAAACCTACAGCCTATTTTGCTGCTAATTAGCCTTGTTGCTTTAATACTGAAAATACTTCACAAAAATAAAAAAAAAAAACACAAAAATTATGTGGCAGACACATAAAAATTTCACTGCGAAATTCTTTTAATTTTCAAATGAAATTCTTGGTGTTGCGCCTTCTTACACAGGCGCCGATGCGAAATGCCACATGTTTTGTGCTGTAAACGTTTAACGTTTAAATTCTTTCCACTCAATAACACAATTCAAGTTAATTTTTGTAATTAAAGTCACACGAATGAAAATTACAAACAGTAGGTACAACAGCAACAAAATTTACAACAACAAAAACAAATAGAACCACCGCAACACAGAGCAGCAATTATAACAGAAAAACAACACTTTGGTTTTAATTTAACAGCAACGCAATGAATTTTGAATTGACAAGTAGAGTATTCAGTTCAGAAATGCTGGATTTGATTAATAGGCATTGAGTCTACTGTAGAAAAGGCGAGTGTATAAGATTTCAGCATAAAATATACGAGAAAATTGGTGATGCATTTTAGTGAAACTAATCAACCAGAGTTGCTTTGCCAAAACTCGCCTTGATAATCGAAATGAATATAATAATTTTATTTTTTTAAATAAAAGAGTATGAGATTACAGCTTAAAATGTATGCCCATCCCACAAAACAAGAATAGTCTAAATAGAATATATAGCGATATATTGTTGAGTCCTTTCTCAAACTTGGGTTACCATCGGTTTTCTTGGATCAATTTGTTTTAGATTAAAGATTACAGCTTGAAATGTATATCAAATGATAGAACTCGAAGTTCCTAAACAGAATATACAGGAATACCAAATCCTGTCCCACACAAGTGTTTAATATACACTTTAAGAACTAGGTTTGGTAAAGGATTTGACAAGGCAACCCTAAATATTCCATCTAGACTCTTCGAGGTCGATCATTTGGTATATATTCAGAACAACCTTTTACACAAAACTCGATGGCCTGGGAAAGGTTCAACCTTACCAGGTGGTGGTGCAATGTATCCTTATGTAAGAAAGTCGGGACACAAAAAGTAGTTGAGGCGATTTATTATTTGAATCGAAGAAATAAACTGCTTGATGCTTAGAATTGGCCATTTGTAATGATAACTAAAGCTGTAAGTCCGTGCATTGAATTTTAAAAATAAAATGCTGGATTTAAATATGAGACCATATAGAAAATTTCAGTTTTTTTTTTATATGAGAGGCGTGGCAGCGCCTTTTATTTCATTGTAACTTACTTTGGCTTGTATCTTTTATAAATGTTTCAAATCTTATTCATCTACGTCAAATGGTAGATCAGATATGCTGAATCCGAACTTTGTAGAACATTGGGAAAGGGGGCGTGGCATAGCGCATTTTTTCCAAACTAAACTAAGCCTTCCTAAACCTTCCGCAAACCACAAAATATGCATGAATCCAATTTTATCTAATGCGTCATATAGTTGCTAAGACTTAAGCAGTTTTGCTTTTTTCTTATATTGTAGGCGTGGTACCGCCCTTTTTTTCATTGAAACTTGCTTTTACGTATCTTTTACATACGTACAAAGTCTTATTCATCTGCGACAATTACTTAGTTGTTAGTTTAGTTTGTTAATGTTCTCTTATATAGGGGGCGTGGCATCACCCATTTTTTCTAAACCAGACTATACTAAGGATCTTCCACAAACCGTTAAAAATATGCACAAAGAGAGTGCAATGGACGGCATGTGTTTTTTCTCCTATATAGGAGGCGTGGCATCGCCCATTTTTCTAAGCCAGACTATGCTAAAGATCTTCCGGAAACTGTTGAAAATATGCACAAAGAGAGTGCAATGGGTGGCGTGTGTCGGTGTGATGGAGGCGTTGAGATCATGTCCCGCGGCAACCCTTAATGTCCTTTTACATCTGCTACCTCCCAATTCTTTAGTTAAAACAGCTGCGTGCGATTAAGCTCAGGGAAGCTGTCATTTGGTTATCGAAGCAATATGGACATTGTTCTATACTCGTCACTCTGCCAATTAAACTTGCGAAATCCCCAACAGCTTAAGACTGTCCTCCCACACTCAGCTTTAAGAAAAATGTTCAGCTAGATTTTCGGGAGTGAGTTCAGTAGGAAGAGGGCACTATCAACTTAACTTTTTGTCTTTAAAACCACTACATTCTCTGATCTTTCAATCTTTCCGTTTAACTGATTCAGCTAGCAAGCTTTTTTCAGTCCAAAGTTTTTGTCATTCTCGAAGCCTTTAGGTCAGTGTATAGTATTATCTCAATGATGAAAGCAATTTTCTCCAACAGTCAAGCCGCTATTAAAGCGTTGAACTTTGCATAAATGAAGACAATGCAGGAAAGAACTAGGCTATGACACCAAATTTGACATTGCTCTCATATAGGTTTCAGATTACGGAACATTGAGTAAAATTAAAGGGCTAATGAATTAGCAAGGTGTGGCTTGGTGTTGGCACAGTTTGTGACCTCTAGCCTGTTTGCTAAGTCACCACACTAATCTATCTTATACTTACTTAGCATAATTTATTATTTTCATAATTTATTTCTTAATAAGCTTTTTGCTTGACTTAAAGTTTCGCGTCAAATAGCTAAGAAGGCTACAAGCTGTAGTAGCTAAACTCGATTATTATTATTAAAATTTTTTTCTTACACTTTTTCTTTTAAATTTTATGGACATATTTTTATAAAATAACAGTTTTTGAGTAACTTTTTATTTTTTAAGGTAACATTTTTTGGGACTTTATACATTTTCTGGAACAAAGAATATTGCAAAAACCTCAAAGTTGCGAAATTTTAACAAAAATAACGATTATAAAATATGTTTCAATTAGCTATAATGCCTTCAACTATACGTCTCCAACATATTTTTATACCCCAATTCGCTAAACCATATCACCCCAAAAAATATTTCTGTTCTTCTGTTACCAACATTTTTTTACGCTCAATGTCATTGTGAAATTTCTGTGAATTGAATGTGAATTGCGTAGGTTGAAACAACGCTAAAGTTGTAATAAATTTTTGTGAAATTTGTAACAAAATAAATGCCGACATTTTTGCTACTGTGTGCGCCGCCAAAATGTAGGCTTTAAAAATTTGAGCGGTGTCAATATAAACGAAAATTGTTGCTTCCCTTGTATATGTTTGTACTTACGTGTGTGTGTGAGGTTTTCTTTAAAAATGTTTCCTTGTGTTACATTGTTTTCATTCTTTCTGTTGCTGTTTTATCTTTGGCTTCTGTTGCTTTATTTCTTGTTTTTTATGTGTAAACTTTTGTAATTCCAAGTTAACGGAAATGCCGGCAATTTCCGGTTGAGTTAGTTAAATTTTTTTTTATGTTTTTATGTATGAAGTGGCAGCGGTAGCGTCTGTTTTGAGTGCCATAAGTTGTTGCTGATATTTCTTTAGCGTTGTTGTAATTCTTTAGGTAATTTAGAAAGTTCTTACAACAATTTTGTTCCCACTTCTTACGCATTTTATGACAGCTTGAAATTTTGTGAAAAGTTAACTACATTTTAATTAAAGTGGTTGTATATTTTGGTTAATTTTGAATTTTATTTCTTAAGGTCTTAGTTTAATTTTTACTGTTTCCGCAAAAAATGTCTAATAATTTTCTGAAATTTTTAGTTCGCAATAAATTTTTACCAATCTTAAATCTCCAAGTTTTACTAAACCCCTTAATGTTTTGTTCGATCTATTCTTTTTCTTTTTGAATTTAACAAATTCTTGTAGAAATTGCTCAAATTTTCGTATGCTACCCAATTAGCAAGCAACCTAGTGCTATTTTACAAATTACACCTTTTTTGTGCTGCATACCTTTGGGTGAAAAAGTTAAAACTTTTTTGAAAAAAAAAAGAAACCATCGCGTTAAATTCTTCCAATAGCTATGTAATCATTAAAAAAGTTACTCCCAAATGTTTAGTTTTCGGCTTTGCAAAGCTTGTTCTTTTTTCCCTGTGATAATATTTTGAAATATGCTTTTAGGCGCTATAGCAGCAGCAGCGGGAAAACATTTTAAATTATTTCACTTTTGTACATTTGTAAATGATTGTCTCAAAGGTTATTTCTTATTCATTTATTACCTGCCCAAAGGAACTTTTGAAAATTTTTTACATTAACGAACTTAAACCCCTGTTTTTCGCAATTTTTTTCGAGGAAAATATTAGTTAGTTTGGCTGATAATAATAAAAGCACTAATATTCAACGGAAAAGTTTCATTTATGAGTTTTGAAATTTTTTTGGAAGTTTTTCATACACCTTTTTGTTCGGCGTGTTTCTTTTATACACTGCGAAAAAATAATGTTTCTAATATGCATGACAAAAGAAAAATGCTATATGTCTGCTATATATCAATGTATTTAAATATAATAACAACAATGCCAAGGAAAATAGATTTTAAAAATCTCTAATCACATTTTTTTCTCTTTTTTTAATGACTTCTCTTGGGAACACAAAATATTAGAAAGAAAAATTTGGGCAGAGTAAATCGTCCATGGTCGTGATATCAAATTTTGGACATCTTTACATAAGAAGTGATTCACTGTCCTTTTATCTTCTGCTCACAGTATGTAGTAACAAAAACAGCTATGCGATGTGAAAATAATCTTAAAGTGTATGAAATACTCATATTATTACCGTACCTCCAGCAATTGGCACTCACCTTAACCTTACCATTGCCAGAAGTCAGAGGAGTATGCTGTAACAAGCTATTTTCTATCTCAGTTTGAATGTACTTGCCGCGCTAATGAAACCCCATCCGTTGTAGAGAGAAACTCTTTGCTGTTGCCTAATTTATAGAAAATATCACTGATACAAGACGATTATGTGCCAACAAGAAAACAAATTTAAGGCATATAACTTGCTCGCTAACGACAGTTTTTGCTCCTTACTTCCTGCAGTGCATACAATTTTGTAATCAGACATGCATTGGAAACGTTCGGAAAGTAGGACGTGCTCTGAAAGTAAATTTTTTTAGAAATGATGTGTTCAGAAAGTAGGACGAGTTCAGAAAGAATTGACTGTATGCATCTTGCATTGCGCTTTTGAAAGGTCCTATTGCCGTTATTGAAGCACTGAGTTCAGATTAATGACAGATTGTGTATTTATTGACGGTCTTAAATCTGTTTTTAAAATTGGACGTGTTTATAAAGAATTGACTGTATCAATCTTATCAGAGGTTATATTGCCCTTTAGTGCTTCTGAGCCCAAACAAATGATTGAGGTTAAGTTAACTTCATCCGGCCTTTCTGAAGATTTACGTAAAATGGATACGATGGTGTATGCATCTGAAGCAAAGGCATATATAGGAATAAAGTCTATGACTGTAGAGAATATAAGTTTGCGTGGTTGCAAGCAATGCTGGGGCAAAAATTTTCGTAAGGTATCAAACGAAAAAAAAAAATCGGTAGATTTCAGAACTGCACGAGAATTCGTGAGAGTTTTGTATAAGCCCGCATTGGCCACTATAGAAAGAGATTCTTTTAATATGCACAAGCAATTTCCATATCAAAAGATTTGATATCGATCGAGATCTGTGTTGCCTAAAAGAATAATCGGTTGGTTTCAGGATTGCACGAGAATGTCCGATAGTTTTGTGTAAGTTAGCATTGCTCAAAATAAAGGAGATTCTTTTAATGTATGCAACCAATTAAAGTTTTAATGTTTGTTCGCCAAAATCGTGGTATTAAATATGTTTTTAAAATTGGATGTGTTTATAATTGACGATATCTATCTTATTTGAGGTTCTTTTGCTCTTCAGAACTTCTGAATTCAGATTAATGGCAGATTGCTTGTTGACTGACGAAATTAGAACTGTATTTGAAGTTAAGCAAACTTTGTCCGGCTTTTATGAAGACTTACGGAGAATGGATACGATTGTGTTTACATCTGAAGCAAGGCTTTCGAGAGAATAGAAGTTTGCGTAGTTGCAAGCAATGATTTCTAATGCTGTGGTGGAAATTTGCGTAAGAAATCGAACGAGATCAGCATTGCATAGTAGAAAAATCGGTAGATTTAAGGATTGCATGAGAATTTGCGAAAGTTTTGTATAAGTTAGCATTGGCCACTATAAAAAGAGATTCTTTCAATATGCGTAACCAATTTCGATATCAAAAAATTTGATATCGAACGAGATCTGCATTGCCTAAAATAAAAATCGGTTAATTTTAGGATTGCACGAGAATGTCTAAGAGTTTTATGTAAGTTAGCATTGGCTACTACAAAAAAAGATTCTTTTAATGTGCGCAAACAATTTCGATATCAAAAAATTTGATATAGAACGAAAAGAAAATTGCCGAAAAGAAAAATTGGTTAATTTCAGGACTGCACGAGAATGTCCCAGAGTTTTGTGTAAATTAGCATTGCCCACTATAAACGGAAATTCTTTTAATATGCGTTACCAATTAAAGTTTCAATGTTTGTTCGTAAAAATTGTGTCATGTAACTTATCGGCCCTTTAGTCAAGCAAATAATTTCATAAAGACTAAGCACCATTTTTCAGTTTAAAGCACTTTAATTTAAATAGTAGGAACGTCGTTTGCAAACTAGACGTCAAACTATTGAAAATGCACACTTCAATCAGAAAACTTTATAACGTAGCAATACACGCCCTCTCATGGTATTTTTATTTTGATTTGTTTTCTTGCAGTTCATCTAAATTAAAAATTATAATGTAATTCAACTAAAAAGAGGCCGCAGCAAAACTTCCAATTTTTCTTGATTTTCTCAAAATGAAATGTTTCTTTTTGTGAACATACCAAAAAAATTATGCAATATTTGCCGCATAAATTTTATACCATATTTAAGTTAAAAAACTTTTTTGTGCAAACCATCAAATAAACTTTAAAAAAAATGCTATTTTTTACATAAATCTCTAATGGAATACATTTTTGTAAAAAAAAAAACATTGAAAATATGCCGCCCTCAATGAAAGGAAAGCAAAAATATTATAAGACTTATTTTGAACTCTTGGGAAAAGTTGATTTTTCCCATGGCTCAAACCATTTCTTCTTGGCAAATTTAAAATTTCACAAGCTGCTGCTGCAGACTGCTTAAAAATCGTATTTCCTTAAAAAATTCATGCAGCATTGAAGCCAAAAAATTACAGCAACAAAAAGATGAAAAAATAAACCATGAGCCAAGGAAAAGCTTTGAGTAGATCAAAAATGTCACACACACACACACTTACACTCAGCTCAATAGGCACAGTCACGTGCGTTGGCTGAGCAGCATAAATATTTAGCGAAACCGAGACAATTTTTATCCACCACGCTGCTTAGAAAGCATGCTTTGAGAATGAGAAAAAAAGAAACAACTGAATCCATTGAAACGTGTAAAATTTTAGCACATAAAATAAAAACAGCAGCAAAATATAAAAATTTGCGACAAAAAATAAAACGTAAAAGTTCCGGCAGTTGTTTACTTCAAACACCAAGTTGTGAAAACCCGCACCAGACTCTTAACACAAACGGATGTCAACTAAGCTGTGCATGCTGCTAGGGATAATATTCTTAAGCAAAATATATCGATATTTGAAACATATTTATTTGGCATTTCATAATATAAAGTAAATGACAAAATGTAGTAAAGGAGTCACAATCATTATTATCCTATTATTCGAAGCTTTTGCTTACCCCTAAGTGTTACTCTAAGGTATCGATACTTAATATCGTTATAATCTTTTTCACATATCTATGCAACGTTAACTGCACGTGTATGCCGCTTGCGTTTACATTGCCCATAGCTACGATAATGTTGCTGTTGATGATGCCTTGTAGCCTTGAAATAGCTTGCATACTTTTTGGCGTCGGGAAATATTATTATCATTATTACATGCTGTGTGTGTTGTGCATTTAATATTATATTATTGAAATATTTTTAATGATGCGCTGCTCTGCGGTAGATGACAATGTTAATCTGTTTTTTTCCTTCTACTCATTACAGCTGCAAGTTTTTGATGCTAACAAGGATGGACGTTTGCAGCTCTCTGAAATGGCCAAGTACGCTTTAAATATTTAATATATGGCATTTTCAAGCAAATCTGAAATTTTTGTTTTAAATATGAAAATTAAATTGCGGAAATTTGAATTTAAACTCTTTGAAATTCGCTATACTAAAATTATTTCATTTAAATAGCACTTTTAAAGAAAATATTTATTTTTTTCCATCTTAGGTTACTTCCAGTCAAAGAGAACTTTCTTTGCCGTCAGGTCTTCAAAGTGAGTAGAAAATGTTTTAATAATTTTTTTATATAACAAAAGCAAATGCTACAATGTCACTTACATTGCAACACATTAACAAAATAGCTAACTTTCTAAATGTGTTATTAAAAATAGTAAGAAATACTATCAGCTATGCAAAACAAATTTTTATAGGATATTTTTTTTTTTTTGTTGAAATAACTAAATGCCAAAATTGAATAATACACAATTTTATTATAAAACAAAAATTTGACAACAGCTTTTTTGAAGTAATCTATGTGTTTTTGTTTTAATTTTTTAGAAATAACAAAATTTTTAGGCTAAAAACTTAGAATAAATTTAAATTCTAATAAGCAACCTTAGCTATATTAAATGCTTCATATTCCATTTAAATAGCACAAAAAAATATAATTTAATTTTTAACAAAAATATGGCAACACTGTTAAAAGAAATATAGCCCGATATAGAAGGTTTTTATTAAGTTTGAGGATTGGTATCATTTATAACATTAATGAAGTCCTCAAAAAAATGCAATTATTTTTAAAATTTTTTCACCTAATTTTAAGAAAATTTTTCAGAATTTTTTTTTTGTATAAAAGAAATACTCAAAATTATTTTTTTTTTTGTTTTCAATGCAAAATCGGTCTAAGACTATTGAGTTGTTCGGAAAGTATTTTAGTTTTTTTTTTTTTTTGTGATACTGAAGGTTTTATTAAAGTGTATGAATATTTTCTTGAATTATGTAGGTTGCATTTGTTTTCAATACCTTTTGGCGTCTTTGTGGCAGTAACGTGATTCCACGCTCAGAAAACTTCTAACTTTTGCGGGCATAAAACTGATCCAAATGACTTGTGACGTTTTTATTTAAAATAAAGGCTTTGGCGTCTTAAAAATTTTTTAAAGACCATACCATATAATAAAGAGAAGGTGTCAGTACTAAAGAATATGGTGAAAGTGAAAATATTAAAATTACTTTTCGAACAACCTCATAATCTTTCAGAAATTTTTATTTAAGAGTTAAAAAAAGTCTTCTTCCGACGCAAGATAATTTATTTTTAACTTTTTTTGTTTTTAAATGTACAATAATAAATAAATAAAATAAATAAAATTAATTATAGCTGTTTTCGATGTTCGCATATCACGCAAAAACTGCTTGATCAATTTCAATCAAATTTATTTAAGATTATTTCTTAGACGCTTGGTCTCAATCTCCAAGTAAAATTGTCACGATATTCCGGTTAAGTATTGAAATATTTAAGTTTTAAAATTGCTTAAAAAAATTAATTTCACACATAGAAACACGCATGTAATAATAACAAACCATTGAATGGGAATTGAATGTGTTAGTTAGTGTGTGAGCTTTGTTTTTTGTCATTCCTCTGGCAATTTAAAAAAAATAATTTGTTTACTAAAAATTTTGAATAAAATTTTAAAATGTCTGAAAATAAAAGCTGTTTGTTTAAGACGAAAATATTTGAAAAATTAAAAATTAAAATTGTGTTCGAAATTTGTCAAATAAATTTAGAAGGAACTTAGAGCTAATGGTTTATATATTTCGTACTAAAATGCACCATATCATTATAACCTGGTGCGTTAACGTCCTTTTGGATGTAAATAAGGTAATGGCACATTAAAATTTATTGCCCGGTTCATAAGTGAACGAAATAGCTACGATTATAACTTAATTAAAATCCGGCTACGCGTACAAAGTCGCGGGGATTAGCTAGTTGTTTAATAAATTTTTTATAACTATTTATATATTTAGTTTTATATTGTTATCTTCAAAATTGCTGACATTCGATAATTTGATACCAAATACAGAAGTTAAACTTTAACAAGGTTTGCCTATTTTTAGGCTTAATAAATCTACCAGTGCTACTTTAATCCTATAACTCTATTAGAAGCATAAAGCTTGAACTATCTCAATTCCTAGCTTAATGTCCTATGCTGTGTCATTACATTGTGTTTTTTTTACATATCACTTCCTATCATTCGGTACCACAATACTCTGGGTCTATTTCTGCATCTTTTTCCATACATTTTCTATGAAAGCGTTGATCTATAACTTTTTTCCTGAACGAAATTAATCGCTTTTTATAACTTCAGTTGAGTTAGGAATATTGTTGGTATCCGCATTCATCAATAATCGACTCAAACAGAAATTTCAAAAAGTTTGTATTCTTTCCGTCACTGTACTTTTGAGGTACCATGCTACGCAAGTAGCACTAATTGAACATTTGATTTAAGTATTCGAAGTTTAATCTGATTATTTTTGACTTTCTGCCCAAGCTATCAAGGCTCTGAACTCGAAGATGATTAAATCTAAATTTGTACGAATGTACGAAGGATTTAGCTAGACAAGGTCTTCAGCTCGTCATAAATTTTGTATGGGTTCCAGGCGAGATAAACATTGAGGATAATGATGAATTAGCGTGTACATTCTCCGCTTGGTATAGTTCAGAAAATGGTTTTCTCGATTTTGCTTTACGAGGCTGCAAAGAATTGGAGTGTTCTAAGAACATGTAAAATATCCAGAGCAATATGCCTCTATCCATATTCTACAACAATTCAAGAATCACCGCGACTTGTAATGGACTCTTGGCAAGTATGCATTCTAGCATGTTTGCTAAGCCACCACTCTAATCTTAATTACATATTTTATGCAGTTATGCGAAGAAACTGCTCGTTTTGTTGATTTTTGTTGCTATATCCTTCGCGGTGTCGTCTTTATTTGTAAAAGTGCTGACAAGCTAGCAGCAGAAAGTATTGGTGCTTGTGTTATACTTATATATGTGAAAGCTTATGTTCCCTCATTTTCACAATATTAATACTGTGACCGTCTGATCGCTAAGCCTTGTGAGTTTTGTTTGCATATCAGATGATCTTGAGGACAACTGCGCGATATCATCAGCATAAGCTTTTTCTTTTAGTTGACGCTAAAAATCCTCATAAATTAAATAATTCTTATTATCGTTATTTCGAATGGTGAGAAAGTTGCTTCTCAGGTAAAATATTATCTCCTGGTTTGGGGGACTTTCTATTACAAGTTTGTGGGTATAACAGAAATCAATTAAAATTTTGTTATGTTTTGTCCTTGTCCCTGAAATATTCGATATTGTTGTTGCCAATTTAAATATTAAAATTACACAAACTCTACTGTTGCTATAAAATTTCACTTCTTGCTCATTTTCCTTGTCATAATTCATTATAATTTCAATTAACCTGGCAGAAATTGCAGTGAAAGCGTTGATTTACAAAAGTCTATGCATAGTTTTAGGCGCATTGTCTGCATTAAATGTCTTAAGCTTACTGCTAACTTTCATGCATGAATCAACACCGCTCCCCAATGGCTTTGTGTCAGTTGTATTTCAAGCGCTTGTGTCAGCTAAATTGCAGTTAAATGTCACTCAATTTAAAAGACACACAAGTGCTTGAATTCATTCTATGAAATTTTTATATCAAAACTCACTGTCTTAAGTTGCAATATTAATATTTCGTTGACATGTTATGCACAGTAAAGTGATGCGCAAAAACTTTTAAAGAACTCTAGTAAAATATTAATTATAAAAATCTAAAGTGACAGCAAATTAAAGACCCATGCTTCCACTTTAAGCTGCATACTTTTTCGCGTTTCAACATTAAAATTTATTCGCTACACACAAAAGTTCAATTAACATATTAACAGCTCGTATTTTGAACCTTTTGCACCTGCTTTCAGTTGTTTATTGATGCACACGTAGAACAACTTTGAGCATCATCAATAGCAACAATAAAGGATAGTAGAAAAACAATCATTTTATGTTAAAATCGTAATAAAACTATCGAATCGGAAATGAAAACCAAGCGGAAACGGGTTGCTTACAACACACTGGTGTGTGTGTTGCTAGAATTTCTCATATGTATGTGTTTGGTTGTGGCAATAAAATCAAATCAATTTCGCTATTTAATGTGTGAGCGATAAATTCAAGCGAACTCACACCATCGCAAGGAATTATGGCAGCTGCAGCAGTTATGAAAGGTAAAGCGAATTGGGAAGCGCAAAATGAAAGTAAAAATTGCAACATTTAACTTGCTAGCAAAAAAAAAACTATTGCATACTTCAGAGCTGCTGTTGCTTGCAACATTGTTTCATTGCATACATTGTAAAATAATTGTAGAAAATCTTGCAAATTTATTGCAGCACAAAAGTGAGGCATCAAAATTACAGCCTGTAAAAAATTAAGCCAATAAAGAATCGATTTGGTATCTGTGATAAATTGAATTAAAAAATCTGATTTTTACACTTTCATAAAAGAGCGATGAAAACTAGGCAATAAAGTTTTCATTTGTAAGTATAACTTTGCAAAAGCGATTCTTTTTTTCATGTCGTACGTTTATGATTCGAAAAATATTTTTCGCTCATCAGTAAATGCCACGTTACAGCAAAATCTATATCTCTTATGTTGCTTTTTTCTTTGGCTTACATTTATAGACAATTTCAATTGTAATTTCGTATGCCTAAGTCGTTTCCAACACCTTGCGTAAATAGTTTTAATACTCGATTCCTAACTCCATATTTGTAAAGAGATTTTAGTTCCTTAGATCCATATTTTCCAATATTTTTAATTCATTTTCATTGCTATTTCGATTAACAGTGAAAATCGTTACTATTTTTCATTAGATTTCTTTCAAGTTTCGCTGATTGCAACGTTCTACTCAATTAATTAAATGTCACGTATACGACATGGTGTGCATGTTCGCCCACGTACATTTTCTGAACACATTTTTTATGTAATTTATTACATATGTATGTACTCCCTTCCTTCCAACTATTATTTGAAATTTGCAGCTAATTTTGCACATTTTTCATTAACCATTTTCTTTTTTTCTTTTTTCTTTTGAGAGTCCATTTTGTTAGTAGTGTATGTCCATTTTGTTAATGATTGCAGCAAGGCGATGTAATTTATATAAAACAGTCAATCCATGAATAAGTACCTAACATAGATAATTAAAAAATTTACTTAGATGTTGAAAGTACAGATTACATCAATTTTTTCACTCCAATTTAGGAAAATATTTCCTCACGATTCTTGCGTAAGACTTGCACTTTTTTATATTTATCTTCTTTCGAAAATTTAAGAAGTTTTTAAAAAACATAACCTTCAAAGTTCAAAAAATGTATTAAAAGCTTAAAATATTTCTTAATTTAAAAAATCATAGCCACATTTGAAATATCCCGTCCATTTTTTTTTTATTTTAAATTTTTTAATTTTCGTACTGCTCACGATTTTATTGCAAGCATTTATTTGTTGGCATCAACAGTGCAATTATTTTTAATATCCTGCAACGTACGTTTTTAACGATGTCGTAGATACACTTTTTTTCCTTTTTGTTTCATTGCTTTTTTGCGGTACGTACCCATTTTGTTACCCCTTTTAAGTATCAACATAGCATTGCTCAATTTTCACTTCCGGCACTGAAAAAAACAAGTGAGATGACTGGAAAAAACAACCAATTCTCTTTAACATTAGCTGGGCAATCCAATGCTGCATCGCATACCCTACGTTCAGTTCGCCCATCATCAGTCGTACCCAAGTGCACCACAAAGCGAACATTAATTTAATGAATTATACTTTTGAAACTTTTGTTACTGCCAGTGCTGTTGTGGCTGTTGTTCTTCATGTAGTTTACATTTATTATTTTTATTATTTGCTGTTTGGTTTGTGAAAATTTTTTGAATGAAGTTAAAACCATTAGTGACCAAGTAGGTACGTTGTGTGTGTAAACTCTTTAGAAAATCGTTGGTAATTTCAATAAGCTAATGGGATTGATTTTATGAAAAATTAATTTAAGGTTAATTTAAATTTAAAAATTTAATTCCATTGCAATGATCTCTGTTATTCGCAAGTATCGCAAGTATTTCTGCTTCGATTACTACAAGATTTCTTGCTTCGAATATATTCTTTTAGTCTGATTAAAAAAGGTCTTCTATTTCAAGCACTACGAGTATTTTTTCTGCCATTTTACTGAATTCTCCAGGTCCATGTATTGTGATTATTTTTAGTTTGATTATTACAAAATATTCCCAATAACATTATTATATTATTATATTTCTCATCCCTACGGATTCGCTTCAAAAATCGATCGTGTTCTCATCGCTTAGTAATAATAACAGAATAAAACAAACTTTTTCACACTTAACGAACTTTTTTTTTCATTTTCTTCTTCATCTTGTAAGGTTTCTGCAACGTTATAGAAACATTTCAAATAAAATCAAAAGGACAACATTGACACATTACTGAAAAATTTCTGAAATGGAAGTAAAGGATTTCTGAAACGTAACAAAAACTATGAAGGATTTCATAGGAAAGATTCCCGAAAGATTTTCGAAACGTTTCCGAAACGTTACATTCCAAGTGAGAAGTTGGTTATGAAGAAAATATAATTTAGTCTCTTTTCGAGAAAAAACGAAATTACTTACTTTGCAAAGAATCCAATAAATTTCATAAGAAAGATTTTCGAAAAGTTTCCGAAACGTTACATGCCAAGCATGAAGTTTTTTATGAAGAAAACATAATTAAGTCTCTTTTTGGGAAAAACGAAATCACTTTCCAAGGAATCCAGTAAATTGAATACAAAAAATTCTGTTGACTTTTTATCACTATTTCTATTTAAAATGCCCGCACTCTAACTTCTATTTCAACAAGTTCTAGCACCGTTAGTACTTCTACTTCGATTACAACAAGTTTTTTTTGTCAATTACTAAGTCAACTCCACTTCATTACACAAAAAACCAGTAGCATTTTAAATCCTCTAATATACCAACACACTTTGTGTGTTGAAAACATTGCATAAAAGTTCAACATGTTGTATTAGTTACATTGAGTTATATGTACAATATATGTTCATCATTCCTTCAATGAAATTCCTTCAGATACCTCTCCGATCGTCAAAACTTAATAATTTTTGGAAAAATTTTTTACAAAAAATAAATGAATTCATAGTAAAAACTCTGCTTAAATCGGTTCGCGGTATTCGTTTGGCAATCACTTTTACAGACGATTAAAGATTTGTAACAACTTTCTTTTATTTTTTAGGCTTATGGCCAACAATGTCTCTGTTAATATTTCGAATAAAGCCTTTCTTTGTTTTTGATTGTTTGAATAAATTCATCACGTTTTCTAAATCAAAATTTAAATGATATCTGCAAGTATTTCTTATTGGGTCAAATGACCTGCTCATTTTGTTTCCTTTGCTGTCGCGTTGTTGCTTTTATTACTGTTGTTTTTTGAAGCGTAACAGTCAACGCATATAAAGGATGATTGGCTTTTGTTTGTTTAGTTGTTTTTGTTTCGGTAAAATTTTATGTTGTTATCGTTGTATTGTTTGTTTGGTTTTAGCTTAAAAGTTGTTATTGTTATTGTTTTTGTTGCTCTTGCTGTTGCTGATATTGTGGGTTGTTAATGTTATTGTAGTGCTTAGGCAAGGGTTAAGTGTTTACTTTTTTGTTTCAGTTTCAATGGAGAATTTCCTTAATACACTGCTGACTCTGTCTGTTACTATATCTTCTGCATTGTCACACTTTAATCTACAGTTGTATTGCAAAATAAAGAGAAATTGATTTTATTATATCACTTTAAGTTTTTCTTATCGTTCGTGCAAGTTGAAGTTGAAACTACTATAGAATTTAAATTGAAACAACTTCAGTATAGTTGAAAAACTTTTAAGTGCGTTTTGCAAAAATATAATACAACTTTTTAATTGAATTGCTAAATTCATTGATGTTGCAAAAGTGAAAATTTAAATTTAACTCCAAGTTAAGAGTGAATGAAATGAAAAAAACCATAACAGTCATATTAAATAAACGTTGAAACAAAAAAGGTTAACAGGTCGTATGAGCAACATTAGAATTGTGCATGCAAATTATTTTAAATTTGATTGGTTTCCATTAAATTGTTGTAAAATTCCAAAAAAATTTATTATTTTTCGATAAAGTTCTGTTGAAAAATAAACTTAAATCTGATTGAAATCGCATTGAAATCAGTTATATGATTTTCTTGTGACAAACAAACTTTTAGTTAGCTTAACAGTTAGATACAAAGGTTTTTATATGCAAATTTTGTGTGTTTTCATATCAAAACTTAACCAATTAATAATAATGTTATAGAAAAACAAACATTTAATGAACTGAAACAGCCCTTAGCAAATAATCCTCCCAAAACTTTAGTATGGTATAGTATGGTGCTGGATTCCATCAATCGCATATTTAATTTTTCCTTTAGCTGAGCTCCTACTTACTTTTGAACTCATTTTTCTTCACAATTTTCTTTTAAATTAATCATAACATCAGAATGCAGTTTATTTTTTACAGAAAATTTTAAATCAAAGTTTGATTTAAATTACAAAATTCTACTTTTTTCTGATTAAAAACTCAAATATCACTCAACTATTATTCCAACATCAAGCTTAACTAAAATTGACAATCAACAAATAACATGACACTGCAAAGGAAAACCAACGAAAATTGATTCACAAAACTGTCACATGCTAAATAATTTTCAAACACATGCAGCTGTGCAATCTGAAAACAGATAAATCTGCATTGATGCAAGAAGCTATGACCAAATGCACTTAAAAAAATATTTTAGCAAAAGAATAGATTTACAAAAATTTTGTTGCAGAAATTTAATTTTGTATATTATAAACATTGGATAAAGATGATTCTTGAAACTTAAAGTTAAAATTTATATCGGGGTGACTTTTAAAAAATGTTAAGCGTTATAAGACATATTCTAAAAGATTAATGTTATATAAAATATGTAGTTTTTTCCAGTACTACGAAAATTCTAATCAATAAATTTATTACAAAACTAGGCAAAAAAGAAAAAAAATCTTTATCGAATGAGTTGTTTTTGACACTTCAAAGTGGGTTCTTATTTTAATGTCTTTTGAATGCGCACATATTCAAATAAAAGTACAAGGCAGAAACTTTTCAATAATCTCTGCCAGAATGTTCTTAATTTTTGAATAAATTATGGGTTTCATGTTCCATGACTTTCACGTGGCGTGACTTCTGATTTTCGGACAGTGACAATGCTTTCTTACCCAGAATATTTTCATTCGTGGCATTAATTTGCTGTTAGTTTTCAGTCGTACCACATCATCATTCATTTATGATGACATGAAATTTTCATTGTTTTCTCAGCATTTTTCTTTTTAAATTCATGGTAAAGCTTAAGGCTGAAATATTCTTGCATTCTACTAACAAATTCGTCTATTAAAAGTAATTTTTGTTGCAAGGAAAGTAGTAAGGCTACTGCAGCACGATTTTCATGCATATAAAAACAAATTTCATTGATAACTTTAATAGTGAAATTAAAATAAATCAAAAAATTTTTCTGTGTGCATGTATACAAAATGGTTGAAATATAGCATTACCACTTTGACACATAAATTTTATACTGTTAACATTTTCACGCATCATTCACATTTGATAAAATTGAAAGTACATGTATACTTGCAAATATTGCAAATCAAACAATATATTCAACTATATATGGGTTTTAATATGTAAGATGCATGTATTAAATTTATTAAAACTGTACCCACTGTTATAATATTTTCTATATTTAAAAAGTTAATATTATGATCATTTTGATGTTCCTTGATTTGCTTTTCAAATTTCCCAAAAATATTCATTAATTTTTTTGATATAAAATTGATTAATTTTTAGCAGCTATAAGTAACAGAACTATTTTTATTTAATGCTGCGAAATTCGTAAGACAAATATATCAACTTTTATTAGTTAAATGCATCAAACTTGAGGTATCAGACATTAGAAAAAATGAAGAAAATTCATACGACATAAAATAAATATGTTGCTCATACGACATGTTGAGCAAATTTACTTTAACAAAAACTTTAACCAAAAACAGTGTTACCTGCGGCTTTGCCAACAGTTACATAGCCTTAAATTTTTATAGGGTGCATGGTGTTTTTTTTTTATTGAATATTTTTTCAGTGATTTTGCGGAAGCGCAATTATACACCTTTCTTTGCTTTACTAAATATATAAGAATTAATCATTTATTAATTGCACAATTTTAAGACTTCAACTCCATGCAAGCCCACATTTTTCTAATGTTAGTTTGCATCAACAAATGCTGACGTACAAAGTCTTCTAAAACTTACCTCAATATCTTAATCCATGTAGAATTTTAATTTTTTTGTTTGTGGAAGCTGCCATGCAACATAAATTTAATAAAATTCATTTAAATAGCTCTCAGTAAAGCAATTTTAAATTTTCTTTTGTAGAAGGCCTACTGTCAAAATCTTGCAGTTTTTGATTAAAGCTTCTATAAGTCTTTTCGTCTGAATTTTACTTAATTGAATTGTCTTAAAAAAACTCAGTATTGTTTTTTCTGGTATAGTAGCTGTCATGCACTCTTGTCGAAATTCGTCCCATTTTAGTTTTGCGCCAAGAATTCGAGCGAAATTCCTTTGCATTATCTGAAGTAAGTCCTTTATTTAAAAGATTTTTTTTTCGCTACGTCATCTAGTAAAAATTCACCCACTTTATGAGCCAATTTCACTGAAATAAGCCTACGGCACCGACACGTTTTGCTCTGAAGACGTTATTTGAATATTTTTTATAAAATTAAAGTGAAATTCCCCATTACGGACAGCCCCCATAACCGGACATATTTCAGCGACACTCACCAACTTTTCCATACAAAACTAATTCCGATAGCCAGACGCTCCAATAACCGGACAAAAATACTGCGACGGTGGTGTCTGGTGATGGGGAATTTCATTGTACATGTTTTTGTTACTAGATAAATCGTGTGGCCATATACATACATATATTATGTGACGAAAAGTTTTGACCAAAATATGAACTTGAATTCTTACAAATTTAGGAATATTTGGGTTAGAGCAATTAAATTGCCAACACTTTTAAATCATGATGCTCTGGAACATTTCATATGAAAAAGTTTCTAGCGTACTTGAGTGATTACGAAAAACTACGCACTTAAAAAAATTTTTTACCAAAAAACCCCAATATGTGCAGGTATCTTCTCGCTTCGATGTATTTGATTACATAACCAACACAAGTAAAATATCAATTTTCTAATTTGATTCACTGCACATGCTACAAACACACATATGTATGTTTGTAAGTATATGCTCAATGCAATGCATGAACGCTCGTCTTGCTATAAGTTTTTGGAATGTCAGACACACACTTGAACTACTGCATTATTGCATAAGTAGAGTTAGTGTTACTGTATATGTGAAGCTGTTGTTGTTGGAGGTGTCGTTGTAACAGCAATAAATGTTACAATTTGAATTTTATGTTGGCAGCTAAAGTAACACTTTCTAGCAAACAGTAAAAATTTCATGCTCAACCCAAAAAGTAGAAATAAGAAAATGTGTATGGTATGTTTCCATAAAAAAAATGTTAAAATCATTTTTTCAACCACATGATATGTTACAAAGCACCTTAAAGAAAACACTAAATTGCACTGCTTGTAGTGACTTAATATTATATAAGAAATGTGTATAAAATAAAATTTTAAAGACCTCACTATAATTTAATAGTTGTGGCAAAGTTACCACACTTGCTACAGAATTTTCAAACCGACTAAAAACTGAAAACATATTTCAACTGCGAGGTGTTCATAGAGTTTTTTCAAGAGTTTTTCATTTTGAAGTAAATATTTGCAATAATAAATAAAATTTGAGAAACAGCATTCACAAAAAATTGTTGTTGTTTGCTGTTAATATTATGAATCCATGCTGCAACCAACAACAAATGTGTCAACTATGCTATACAACGTTATGGTGTAAGTCTTAAGTAAAAAGTATGTCTCTTTGTGGTGTATTAGAACAGAAAATTATTAATAAATGTTATTTTACTGAGTTATGTAAAATTGTAGGCCCAGAAAAAATTCGGCTATAAAAATGTTCTCAACAAGAAGATGAAAATAGAACTTACAATGGCTGACTTTCTTAGAATGTTCGCAAAAAACTGATCTAAGCGAGTTTTAGTGCCAAAGTTATTCAATATAGTCTGGTTAATCATCGTAGAAAGTTTAATATCAGAGCAACGTTTCAAATTCACATGATTTTTAGTAATTATGAAGTGAATCGGCCTCCAAAATCGCGTGGTTTGACAATTTTGTTCTATTTTCTTTGAAGCTTTGTTAAATCTTTGTCCTATGCTCATAGAATGACGCCTTCGATCAACGTAACTCATTTTAATTGTGGACATAAAACTTTAATTGTTTGAAAAAGCGCTCGAAAATTTAACTAACACTTAAAGCCTTTTTATATGCATTAAATAGTTAAATAGAGGGTTTCATTTTAAATTTGAAAAGTATTGAAAATACATTTTTCCACATTACTTCAACTGTAAAAAACTTTGAATTGCATTTTTAGGTTGCAGAATATTTCAAATTACTCTTTTTTATCTTTGTTACAAAAATCATGTAATCATGTATTAAATCACTTAAAGTATATTAGGATTCTTTTTGAATTCAAATCAAAAACGTTTCTCTTCAGCTTAAAAAATTTTTAGTTTTGATGCTAAGTCACAGGCGTTTGTGGTTGCAGCAAACATAAAATCATTGATTCTTCTCCTCAGTGTATATTTTGATTGTATTGACAGCAATATAAATAGTAGCTTAGTCACTGTTACGTGCCATTTGTTTCAACTTATCCATTGTAATCTTCTGATGCATAGAAATATCAGCAATTGCTGCATATAAATTTCATTGCAGTTATCCCATCCGTTAAGTTAGCTTTTGATTCGCTTTTGATACAGCCAGCTGAGTTTTATAAATTTCAAAAATTTACAGTTAGTTGAGAAAAAAATTGCGTAGTCTTTTCTGTGCTTTTATTTGTCAGTCGATTTAATTCAATTTCCGAAATTTTTTAGAAGCTACGATTTTTATAAAAAATGTATAATGTGAAAGATTGAAATGCTCTCACTCGAATCGAGTTGAAAAGTTATTAATGCGAGACTTACTTATGCAACCTCCACGCAACACTCTGTCTACTGAACTCAAGTTTTTTTAATACGACAGAAAAACTTCATTTTGAAAATTTTTTGACATTTCACAAGGATCTTATTAAAGAAGTTTGAAAATAAAGTTGAGCTGTGGGACAATTTTTAGGTGGGTTAAAAATTTAATAATTTTTAAACTAATTATAAAATTAGTTGAAATCTAAAAATTCAAGATAAATTAAAATTTCCCAAAAACATTTTAAGGAATGCCAAAGTTATTCATATCAATTTTGAATTGCTTGTTACTCATACGTCATGTAAATCTATAATATTTAATATAATAAAATTAAATATTTTAACATTTTATTTTTTTTTTAATTGCTATCCTACCAAACCTAAATTCAAGCTCTTATTTCATAATTTAAGAATTCTTTTATATATATTAAAAATTTTGTAATTAATTGTGTGTTGTGCTAACTTTTATTTATGCAACAGTTTGATTTTTTACCATTGATTTCATCATTTATTTTATCCATTCTTACATTTTTCATTTCAGAACCATAATCCCAAAGATGTATGTATTACAATTTTTTTAATTTACAAAAATTGAATTCATTGCTTAATTTTCTAAAATGCATACCTTGAAAAAAAAATATGATTTCCAAATTTTTACATCGCTATTGATATGCTTTAAATAAGCTTTTCATAAAAACTGCTTAACATTCCTAAATAATTTTATTTTACGTAAAGTTTCTATATATGGGTATTAGGGGATACTTCAAGCTTGCTTAATAAAACTAATATGTAACAGAAATCGTGTACAATAGTAAGGAAATAAGGAAGTTATTTATAAGTAGCAAAAAATGAGGTTATTTTTTTATTTAACACGACTCTTATAAATCCTTGTAAAAAGGATTACAAAAAATTTGTTTTTTGCTAAAATTATGCAAGAAAGTAGTGCAACAAAAACTCAAAGAAAAAAATCATACAAAAACCAATCAATAATAATTGCAAGCTTCCAAACTTAAAACAAACAAATAGTACAACAAAGAAAAGTAAATAAATAAATCACATAACGAATTTATGATGACAACTCAATAGAGTAAGCAGGTTGTTGTTTCTGTTCAATGTAAGAAAAAAAAGTTTTAAATGCGCTTAGCAAAAACTTAAAATCACAATCAACAAAATGTTGACAACAATTTTTTTTTTTTTTTGCTCCAATATGAAAATTGCATTACATTGCATTGCATACTTTTGTGCGCTCATCATCAGAATCAGCACGTTATTGACGGCGCGCATGAATTTGCAAATCGTAGGCATTACTTTTATGGGCGGTTTTTATTGTTGTTGAAGATTTTGACAGTTTCGAAAATTTTGTGGACTTAAGCACAATTTATGTTGTTTTTATTGAAGAAGTGAAAGCTACAAAATTATGTTAAAAAATTTCATTTTTTTGGCGCTACGCCAATAAAAATTGTGGGAATGATGAAGTTTATGTGGAAAAAAATCTGTTATTTAACTTATTGTTTTGCTTACTAACTTGTTGTTTTTGCCATGTGCAAGTAGAAAATCTTATTACCTTGGCATAATGAAGCCATAAGACTTATGTATGGCTAGATTTTATAAAGAAATTTTTCCCAAAAATATTCCGCAAAATCAATGGCAAATTTCGCAAACAAAAAATGTAAAAATTTTAGAAAAATTCAATTTACAAAATTGCACCTTAATTTTTTTAAATTTATTTTTAAATGGAAGCTCAAGTTTCTATTATTTTCATATTAAAAAAATATAGTTTAACAATTAAACTTTCACATTTTACACAACCATACAACATTTTTGAACACAAAGTTTATCTTTAGTTTTTTCCACTAAACATTTTACGCAAAATGTAATTTTTATTACCTTATCATTTTTCCATTTCATTGACTTTATTATGCCCTGAAATAAATGTAATAAAAAATATGCATTTTAAGCTTCATAAAATAGCGATTTGCGGAGTAAAATGCATTTTCAATAGTTTCGTTTTGCCCTGAAAGTAGACTACATTTTATTTTTTATGCTTTTTTGTTGGTGTTTTGGTTTTATTTTTATTTTAGTCCACCAGCACTAAAAAATAAAAATTTAAAAACAAAAACGTAATTGTCATTTTTATGTATTAAACGTGTTTTGTAAACAAGAGTAAAGAAATATAAACAAAGCATAAGAATAACAAATAAATAAAATCATAACATAGGTAAAGCAGCACAACTTCCGCTGGCATAAAAAACTCTGCAATAAAGTAATAAAAAAAAGAGCAACAACATCATAATTCATATTTTTGTAACTAAAATATATTGTAGCAGTAACGTTATAAAATTTTTTTGGAAAAATTGTTGACATATTTACAATGAGCTATGTACTTTGTGTGCAGTTTGCGAAGAAGATTAAGAAAAGCTGTGAAAAATTGGCCTGTCATAAATTTGACTTTATGTGAGCTTTAAAGTATTAAATTTAAGTTTGTTGATTTCAAAATTTTAGCACTTTTTGCTGAAGATATATTTGGAAAAATAAACCTTACTCAATATATTGCTTAATGCAGTTGTTTTCAATGCCTCAGCTATTTAAATTTAGTGAATTTTGAACAATATTGTTTTAGCAATGAGAGCACTTAATACCGGCAGTTAAACCTTTGTACTTTATAAATAATTAATTTTCATATGCCATGTGAAATTTAAAAAAAAGGAAATTTATTTTCAATGTCAATTTTTTTATAAATTATGATTTATTTCGGTTTAACTATTTCTATAGTAGACAAAACAAAGTTGCCATTTGATGTCATAGCAGCGCATCATCAACATTCCGTTCGTCATCACCATTTACTTGACAATGCCATCTATATGCGTATCAAGCAAATCAATCATCATTTATAACATAAATAAAAGCCAAGGCGCGTACAGACGTTTTTTGAAATGATTTAAGTGGAAAAAAAGGAAGCAAAACGAAAAAAAAAGACCAAACAAAAAATAAAATAAAAGAAACAAACAGAAGTAAATGACTGAAAGAATACAAGTAAAGTAGTAAAAGCGAAAAAACAGCAAACTTAGCACCATCTGCTGTTGCTGCTGCTTCAGAAAGCTATTTGCAAATAGGGCTTGATTTACGATTTTGATGTGTGTGCCAAAAAATATTTGTCTCTCCCTTGGGAGATGTTGCTTTCCATGCTTTCATAAATATGATGACTAAAGCAAGGTGTTCTATGTTGTATGAAACATAATATTTAATGTGATAAACTGCCCAGACAAAAAAAAATTAACAAAAATTAGAAGACAAAAAATTGCTTTAAGCTCTGCTTTCTTGATTTTTATTTATTTTTTGCTTAAGCAGCGCTTCTGTATTAAATAATAAAAGTGTAAGCAAAAGTTTAGCAAAGGTGATAGTTTCGACGATATAGCCATCAGTAGTCGCGGTGGCTTTAGCTTTTCTAACATGAAAAAATTTAAAAATAAAGTTGACATATGAAGCTTTAGATCTTAGGATCTGTCGCTTAGTTTTTGCAATTTGTGGGTATTGGTACTATGTACAGTGGGCTCAAAGGTGAAGGTTGTACACCAAAAATATTCTATGAAACTTTTTATATAAGCAACTGTTGGATAGAGCACTCTAGTTAACTTGTTTGAAGCAAAATGCGCAAATGAAGCTTATTGGTAAAAAGTACATTGCTTCTGTTTTATAAAAACCAATCCATTTTCCTTCTATCACTTTTATATGAATTGCACGGATTTTTTAAATATTATAATGAAAAATGGTAAAAGTGGCAAACTCACAAACTTTGACAGAAACAAAATTTATATCACTGGTTTTCCGAATTTTTTTTTATATATTATGTATTATGGTTGAGTAACCAAAACCCAAAGGTCCAGTTGCAGTGTTTCAAAACTTTTTACTATTGATTTTTTGCTGGAACAAAATCTTATTGACTTTTATAAAATGTTCTAATAAATTTTTTAGTGCTGAAGTTTGCAATAGACATTATACTTTTCAAAAAAATGTTTTCTGAAATTTATATATTTTTAAGAGAATTATGCTAATATTTTGAAAATCAAAGCTTAAAATGTCATAACAGAGAGTTTTCGCAATTTTGTAACATTTTTGAAATCAGCATTGCCAAATTAATGGAATTTGGTTGAAAACCAATTTGAAAAAAAAGCTTCAACCACATTCCACCTTTGTATAGAGGGTAGTCGCTTCCGTGGGCGAATTTTTTTTATATCCACAAATTTTGTACTTTCAACGTAAAAAACTTCTGTACCAGATTTCAAGAATCTAACGCTATTATTAATATCTATTCGTCATCAATCGTCACTATTTTTGATTTTCTCTAATAACTTGAAAACAATAGGAGATTTTGCTCAATCTTTAACCAAATTAATGCAAATTGATATCCATTTTGAAAAAAAAAAAACAGTTCCAACCACATCACACCTTTGTATAGGAGATAGGCGTGCCCGTGAGTGGTTTTTTTTTTATATATTGACAATTTTTTGTTGTTTTAATTTAAAAACTGCTGTACCAAATCTTAAGAGTTTAGTCCAAATATTACTATTCATGGCCACCGTTCCATACATACTCAACCACTGTGTGCCGCAGAAAAAAGTTATATTGTTGGTTCTCTTATTTCTGCTGCGGGAAATAAGCTTTAAAATATATATTTATGTAATAAAAATAAAATTATTTATAAAATACAATAACATCCGAATCTCTGCTACGAAATCATCTGCAAGACTTAATCCTTTAAAAAAAATGTTCGATGTTTTTTCTAAATAATAGCAAAATAATAGCTACATAAAAGCTAAATAATAGCTAAATCATAGCTTGATAAATGATGATTTTCAATTTCTTCGTAGTAAGAAGATTGTTTCCGAAAACATGATAGTTTGCATAGCGCTACAAGAAAAATCTCAACAGTTTCAAACAGCACGAGTTTGCGTCCCAATTAACATCACCGAATCTTGATTTAACGTGTCCTGGAAAGTCTGGCGCTATCTTGATGAAACTGCATATCATTCAGATTGAAATTTCGTTCATTAAATTTCAGTCTTCGGTCATATTATTATTAACAGCAGTGGCATTTTCAATATACCATTAGCTGCAATTTTGAAATAAAATGCCCCTACATACTGTCAGTCCCGCATTTGTTATCAGTATTTTAAATCCTTGTTGAACAATAAAATTTAATATAAAAGCAGAAGACGCCTGAGGCCAAAAGAAAACACAAAATTATAAGTGTTTTTTTTACACTGTGCATCATTTACACATTATATTTGAAAACAAACAGTCGCTACACGTAAATGTCGAAATTGTTTCAATTTATATCTCTAAATATTCCAAATTGTTTTACTGCAGTGCAGAGTAGCAAACAGCCCATTTTTCAATGGCATCAACAGCCGTTGCCTAGCTATGCATAAATTGAAAGTGTCAATGTGTGCTTGATATATGTTTGTTTGTATGTGCATGCTTGAGTATGCGTGTGTTACCGTAAAGTGTAGTGTGCCAGCCAGCGGGTATGCTAAGTACCACGTGGTTATGGAAGATGTCAAATAGCCAACACCACCGCCACTAACTATTTTACAGGTGCTGTTGCTGTTGGCTTTCTAATAGTTTGATTGACGTTAATTGTTATCGCAGCCACAAGTTGTGAAGCTTTTTAGTTGTGTTAGTTTGCTGGTAAATTGTTCGTTTAGCTTAATGGTACGCAAAACAGCCGCTGGGAAATATATTTCAAATTTATATATGGGGTATATTTTGCCAAAAGAAAAGGCGTGGGAGCTTTTGAGGTCTTCAATTTGGCTGTTTTTTGAAACTTAAAAAGTCATATAATATCACATCACATTAGCCGTGTTTTATTCGCTTTGGTTAAACCAAAATCTCATACAAATGTGTGAACCAGCTCAATTTCTAGTTCAATTCGTTGAAATTTTTTTGTCTTTGCTAAAGTTTGAAGCACCATAGACACAAACCTAAAATAATCAAAAATATATGGCAGCTTTGCTGGAATTTTGAAGAAGCGTTTTTAGGTCGCACGAGGCCTGGGGCACCCAGTCAGTGCTAGGCCCAAATATTAAATAGAAACACATAATAAAAATAAAAACAGTGATGAAACAACAGAGAACGAAAAGAAAACGTTGGTATTAGCGTCTGCGACACTATAAAAACAGTTTGAAATGATTTGACAGCAATAATTTAAAAAAAAATAAAAATATGTACTGATACGTGAGGCCCCTTACCGCGCTAGGCCCCGTTCAACCACACGACCATAAAGCCGGCTCTGATTTTGAAATAGAATTTCTGTCAAATACTGTAATGCCACCTGTTGGTCAAATGCAGTATTATAAAATGTTAAACTTATGCGTTTTATTCACTTTTAGGTTTAACCAAAGCGAATAAAACACGGCTATTGTTGTTCTAGAAATTTTCTAAATTTATGAAAAATAAAAGTATTAGTCTTAAAAATATTTATTGCCTTTGTAAATATCAAGGCTTCGTGTTACATTAAATCATAAAAGGATCATAATAAACAATTGTATTCTCTTTTGAAAATTCACCAAATCAAAAATACGTTGCCTACTCTTAGGCGCCGCAAGAAACCAAACTCTTAGCATTAATTTCTAATAAAAGACAATTAAAACCATAATTACCAACAACATGGCTTATGGCAAAAACAACATTTTTTTAATTTTTGCTTTAGTTGCTTGTTCAACATTGTTAGAGCTCTTGTCAGTGGCAAGTAACAACATGTTTGAGCAGATTGCTCGAAAAAAACATGAATACACAACCACTTGAAAAACATCGAACATAACATTCACTTGTATGAACATACAGGACTAAATACGGCGTGCCAAAAATATATATTTAATACTCATGTCTTAGGACTTAGGAACTTTTGTTGGAAAGAAGGTTCAAAACCAAAAAATTATTAACTTTCGAAAGGCTTGAGAATGAAAAGATATCAACGCTGTATTTCACTTATTGTTGTAGATTTTACTCCGAAGCCAAAATGATACTTTAAAACAATAACTACCATAAAAAACTCATACTTTTTTATGAGTTACTATCACTAGTCTTCAGTTCCTTCCAGCATTTTCCGTACTCACTTATCTCCTGCTTTAGCGATCGTTTAAGCCAGTGGTGGGCATGGAAATTTAACAAAAGGACGAAACAACATTATCAAGCAACACCAACGAGATTTTAAAGTTTTTTTACTTTCATTTCCAAATTCGCCAACAGCACAAAAAAAAAAAACTAACAAAAACAAAACAAACAAACAAACAATTGCTACATTCGTCAAGACACAATGCGTCGCAGCGCTAATCCTTTTGTGTGTTGCTTTTGTTTTCATTTGAACTCAACTTAACGCTCGATAGCGTTGAAATTCTCCGAATTTTTTTTCGCTTGCTTGTGCGTCGAATAACGATTCAAGCAATGAGGGCGAATAGAGACACTACGTGCCCACCACTGGTTTAAACAATGACTTAGGACAGGCGCGTTTTCTGCTACTCTGAGGGTACTACTGCAATACTTGCCGAAACTTGTGAAAGCCTAAGAATTTGCTTGAAGCTAATGCTTTTATTCATTTCCGTATTTTCGAGTTCCGAGTGCTATATATTATATATGGCCATTATTTTAGTTCGAGCAAAGACCGACGACGTTATTGAAACTGAAAGCATAGCTAACGCTTAACTATACTCAAGAACTTAGAAAATACTTTTTATTGGTGTTTGACCTTTTCTTCAAATAAACCAAGTCAATGTATAAAATTTTATTTTATTATGCTAAACAAATCCGACCCCTACAAAAAAAAAACTCCTGAATATCATAAAGGCTACTGTTGAACATATTAATAGCGCGCCGTCTACACACTTACAATATGTTGGTGAACCGCTGTTGCCTTCTTTTTTTTATTATTGGTGTTATTATTGTTGTTGCTTTTTCATTGTCGCATAAAATTCATAAGTGCAACAAGTGGCCAATTTTTGCAGACCATGAATTCAAATGAGCAAAAAGAGCAACAACAACAAAAGCAAAAAACCACAATTGACGAAGAACAAAAACAACAACGAAAAAGCTTCATAAGTAGCAAATGGAGAAAATTGTTTTTAATAAGCGCCGGAAACTTGGCGCAATCGTTTTTCGTCACACTGATTTTAATCTTTTTACAAAATTTATTTGTTGCATACTTTCAGGTACTTAAATGTTTTTTTCTTTTTATTTCGTAACAACTTTGCGGTTACAAATATGTACTGTTCATGGAAACTAATAAAATAAAAAATCAGGAACTTGGAAATGGCATTTATGTGGCAACATTTGTTTAGAACTTAAGCAAACGTAATAGTTTTTGTATAGTTACCGAAAAGTAGGCTTTAAATTTAGAAAAATATTTTTGATTAGGAAATGATGGTTTATGAAGACTGACTGACTGTCTAAAGAATAAGGAAACAATGACATGATCAAAATTATTTTGCTCAGAAAACTATAAAATAACCTTTTTCACACAAACGAAGGGGGGCAGTCACCCCGGGCGCAGTGATTTTGGGGCCGAAAAATGATTGGTGTTCATTATGATCTGCTAATAAAATTATTTTTTTTAAGAAAGTTTCAAAATTTTTAGGGGACGTTAAGTTGTTCTTCGTCCCCCTCCCCCCCGGAGTTTGCCAGTGGAAGTAGAAAGAAACTGTACTGTATTTGGCTCGTCTTGAGTCTTGTACGGTGTGTACTTTTAACTTAATACCAAGCCTGACCAGAGGTGAAAGCAAAGTAGCAAATCTGGTACCACGGATTGTCAGGAGCCCCTAGTACTTTGGTCATACCCTGGCAGCATCGTGAAGCCCAATAGGATGGATCGCATGAGATGGGCCTCTCCGTGGATGCATCATGGTGGCTGTGGTTGAAACCCGAATCGTGAGTAGAGCAGCATGCTACGCTCAGTGTGAAGTTGCATTTTCTCAGCCTGGTGGCCGTCACAAGGATGGCAAGAGATATTGATAGATCTTGACTCAAACCAAGGGTGAAATTATGTCCTCAAGCATAACTTTACTTGTTGACGGTTTCCAATAGCAGTCGTCTCCTTAAGTCTTCGAGGCAAGTGGTCACGTTAAAAAACTAGACAGTTGTGATCTATCACAGTTGTTCTTCGCCCCAGGCGCTACTAACCCTAGCTCCGCCACTGTATGACTGATAATAGAGTTGTATATTTACAAGAATCGCTTAACTTACTTTGCTCCCATTTGGACTGTCACATTTTGTCAGTAAAATCAATTAAGTTTATTCAAAATATTATATCGAAAAGGATATAAATTGCCAAAGAAGCTCTTAAGTGGTTCTGCCATGCCCTTCTCATCATATGTTCAATATTTAATTTACTTTTTTACACTTTGGCTCTTTCTTAAAAAATTTTCCAAATGAGTACCTTAATAATTTAGCACGTATTTTTCCACTTGATAACTTTTGATCCCAATAATTTTGCACGTCGTCCATTTAAGGTAGGTTGCGTAGTACGTACCGCACCTAGCATAGGCCGTAAGCACAAAACAAGAAATTGTTGCCACCACATTTGACATCCAACAACAAGAAGTGTCATTCAAGTGTGAAGCATAGCAATTTGTATAGTGTTTTTTCTTTTTTTGTGCCATTGCTTATGACATTGTATTCCATTTATTTGTCACTTTTGTGCACTTTTGAACCTTTTGTGAGGTACGAAAATGAAATGGGAAGTTTCAAGTAGAGTAAAAAGACAGCAAAAAAAATAATGCAAATGGAATATCAGTTAGCAGGGTATGGAATGAAATGAGTGAAGATAAAAGGTGTAGGAAGTTTAAAAAGCATAAAGGTATTAAGAAATGTTATGACATTTTAAAAGGTGACAAATTGTGAAGCATCCTTTTCTATTTGATAAGTTTGTGAACCTTTTTCTTTTTGTTACTTTTTTTTGTGTTTTTCTGATAAAGGGTGCTTTTAAATTAATGAGTTGAAGTTGTTCAAGGGAATTAGTTGGCATTTTGGATTACTTAGTTTTTCTTAAGGCAGCAAGTTCGAAATTAAAAAATAAATTATTTAAAGAAGATTTTTGATAAGATATGATAATTTGTAGAGTGTGTATTTCTGACACTAAGTTCTTAGCACTACCACAAACTTTCTTTTGTAAGCAGTTTATTACTCACTAGTGAAAGTTTTTAAAACCAATTTTTATTATTTTAAAAATGCTGTTTTTAATAACTCACATATGCCGGAGGGAAGCCATTCATTATCCTTGTAGCAACTTTTGTCTTATCATTATTAATGACTACATTTTTTAAACTTTTTGCTGCTATAAAGATGAATACTCAATTTTTATGCTTATCGAATACACTCGCATGACATTATATTCAATGTGAAATGGCTCCTCCATGATTTTTGACTACTTTGGCAGACCTAGACTTCGTTGAAGATATAAGGGCTTAAAACCTGGAAAGCGATGTATTTTCCCAAGTATTTTTCGCTGCTTGCTACAACTCTTCAGATTTTCGATCTGGTGTCTTTTATTTCATTCTTAACATCCAGCCAGAGTTGCTCTATTGGATTAAGGTCTAGCGACTATGCCAGCCTCTTCATAACACTCATACTATGTTGCCTAAACCACTGCTTTGCTTTCTTTGAGGTAAGCTTCGGTTCATCATCTTGCTTATGATTTCCCGTTCGGCATTTCCTCTTCAGCGAAAGGAAACATTACGGCTTCTAGTATATCTTCAACATAGTTACTGGCATCCATCGTGCCAACTATCATAGTAAGAGATCCAATGCCATTCCACAAAAAACATTCACACATCATCAGTTTGAGGCCTTCGTCCTTAATAGCCTTAGTAGTGAACTTTTCATTGAATTCTTGCTTAGGAGGACGTTTTACATATTGTTTTTCTCTACTGTGGTCGAATTGTACAAATTTTGTCTCATTCCTTCATAATATGTTGCGTCAAACGGTCTGAGTTTCCTTCAAAAATAATCTGGCGACTGAAGTCTCCATTTCAAATGCACACCTTTCAACAAAGGTACTCATACAAAATTGCCTGCAGTAAAAAGTTCTTAAAGTTGGTCAAAAATATAAAAAATAATTTTTATATTTTTTTTTTTTTAATTATGACGTCATTGAAAAAATTCTTGCAATAAAAAAAAAATTTTTTCTGAATATTTTAAGCAATTCTAAGAACTTTTGATTCAGTGAGATTTTACTGAAATTTCATAGCTTAGGAGAAAAAAGTGATAAAAGTGAAAATTTGACCGAAAACCATTTTTATCACGTTCTGGCAGCTTTAAGGGCAGGCGGAAATGTTCTAGCGATAATTTTTATAAACAGCTAACAGTTAACTATCGAAAGTAATATCCTCGAATTTTTTTGACTTCATTGAACCCTATTATCTACCCACTTCGAAAATTCAGCTTACCAGATCCCAAGAGTTTGAAGGCAGTAACGTGTCCAATAACTTAAAATACTCCAGAAAGAGTTCATCAGAGCACTAAGATTTCTTTGATCGCGAAGAAATCTTATGGTAAGAAGATAAGGTTGATCAAAATTTGGTACCTACATATTTTTCTTTCCTACGATTTTGTGCTTTGATATATTGATGTCGGTAAGAAAAAAAATAGTCTTTAAATAACTATTAAAAACGATGTAACTTGGCCGTAATTTCATTATGCGGAGGACTGATTTTTATTTTACTCAAAACTCTACACGTCTTCGGCTTAAGTCAACATTTTTGAGTTAAGTAATGTTCAAGAAACATTCTTCCAATCCCATATTCATTTGTTCAGTAAGGCAACCGGTGTAACTAAGAGAATTTTTATTCAATCCCTCTGAAATTTTTATAAAATACTGAGTAGTAATAACTGAGATTCGGAAATCTAAGCAAATGTTTTTTTTTTTGTTGAGCAACTGTTAATTTTTATGAAATTTTAAAAAATTTTTGTAATTTTTATTAAATTTTGGTGAAGCATCGGATCTAATCTAAAAATCGGATGATGGTTTTTTTTATTTAGATGATGAACATTTTTTTCAAAATATTGTAAGTTTTGGTGTGCATTTTAAGTCCTCAGTTCGGTATATTTCCATAAGACACAAATACCATCACTGATTGACAGTGGCCTCGTTAATTCGTTAGTCGTTATTCGTTACTTTTTTAAATACGTTTTGTTGTTGTAAAATTATCGAATTAACACTAACGAGTAACAAAGTAACTAGTACTTAGGTGGCATATCTGATAGTTTTCTGTTAGTTGGTAGCATAGCGATCAGCTAAAAAAATTTTGAAATTGATTTATTTTTTGATTCAATTGATTGACTGAATTCAATCAAAATTGAAAGCTTTCAATTCCATTTCAAGAAATCAAAATTTGGAATAGACTTTTTCAGTTATGTACATGGCAAATGAAATCGATTCTTTTTCTTTTCCATTACAGGCAGTAGCGTACCTAGGAGGGGGGCCGAGGGGGCAGTTGCCCCGGGTGCAAACATTCGGGGGCGGCAAAATGGTCCTCAAGGTGTCTCATTTTGGTACGGTTTTTGGAGAACCGAAACTGAGAACCTTTTTTTAAGTAAATGATACTTAATTGGAGGGAATAATTGATAATTTAGGAATTTATTATGAAATATCTCTCATTTTGCTAGGGCGCTCCGAGCGCCTAATGTGCACAGTACTCCATTGATTATAGGCATCAACATTTTTAATTCAAAACGAATTTTATTTTGTTTTATTTTCTAAGAAACTAAAAAAATTATTGGTGTTACTAGAGGGAGGGGTCGCGAAGGAAGTCATTGCTCCAGTAATAAAGGCTTGGTAAGGGTGGGTGGAAAAATAGTTCCCGATACTCAGTGAAATTTGTAAATTATATTTAAAATTTATATTGATCAAAACTTCAAAATTTTATTCAGTCTAATTCGAATGTCCTTTTTCGTAATAAATTTAAATTTTTTCTGGGGCTTTATAGCCAAAAATACACCTGGTTTTGAAATACTATGGGATGGCAGATTGGCCTTTGCCCCGGACAAGTTCAACTATTAATTTTTCTAAAAGAAATGCTTGCACCATTCGATGGGGAAGGTCGCAAATTACTTTTGAACAACATGAAAAGTTTTTTTTTTACTTAATGAAAAATTGTGGAAATTTTTTTTCTTAGATGTGTGACTTTTTTGATGTTTCTATGTCTTATGATGTCTGTGACATCCATGCAAATGTAAATATTTGCTTATGACAAAAAATTTAGTAATCATTTTGTAAATATATCCTATCAAAGTGAACGTAGAGCTCTGCAATTTTGTTTTCGGTAGGGCTTCATAATCTTTAAATTAAAAAAATAACTGAAAAAACCTACGTACGAGTACAAGTAAATAATTCTCTCATCTTAAAAAGATTTGCATAATTTAATGCATAAAATAAATTAAAAAGAAATGCTTTTAATACGAATTTTGTCATTTCCTTGAAATTAATTTTGCCATGGTGACAGCAGCATTATTTTTTTTGCTTTTATTACGTGCTTCCGTCATCAAAATTGAGATTTTTCTATCGTATTAATTTCATAGCTATTGCATATAGTATGGATTAACATATTTTCTGATTATTTTCGCATAAAATTTTATATTTGGCGTTAGGGTAAACCCTTGTGTTTAACGACCACCCATTGGTATACGCCCATTGCATTAAAAAATAATTTGAAACTAGCGACCCTTGGTTGTTTCTACATGCTGCTGAGAAATAGTCGCTGCAGCGTATATTGCATACTTTAAGGCAAAAAATGTGTTAGAGTTGTATATAAAATTTGATTTTTTACTATAGTGAATTGCACCAAAATTAAACACAAATACCGTTTTACAAAAATAAAATATTGAAAAATCTCAAATATTCATAAGGCAAATATTTCAAATTCAAAGGTGCTGCTCCTCCAGGCATTAAAAGTTGTAGCTGCCATTAAAGATTTACAATTTACGCCTTGGCAAAAGTTCAAATATCATGGGAATAGCACAACAATCAAAATGCAAATTTTGTTGCCAAAAAAAGTTATCTACAAAAGTTTTAATTGTGGTTAAATTAAAGCTGTAAATTTTCTCACAACAGCTGCTGAAAATGAGAATAAATAACACCTTAAAAAAATAAGTAAGCAGAGCTATTCAAAAGTTGGGAAAAAGGTCGGTTAGTTAATGATTTCAAGAGCGTAGGCTTGAAAATAATTTATGCTGTGTAAAAAAAAATTACTGCCCAAAACTATGCAGCAAAAATTGTTGAGATTTTAAAGTTTTTTCTTACAAGCGAGAAGTAATTAAAAATTTATTGCATAGTCTTAGGCTGCTATTATTTTTAAAGCTTTTTTTTAAGTGTTCAGCATAGTTAAGCTCTAAATGACACAATTAAGCAGACCTATGTAAGTCAACCTAATAAACTTGTCAAATAAGCATAACGTAGTTTCTTTCTTATCGCTTTCACATATGCCACAGCATACATACGCCTCTTTTTTATCAAACTACACATACAAGCATAACATTTTCAACGTAAAAACTTTCATGCCGCTTAGGTTTGCCAAATACAAATCTCAAATATAAACAGACACCCGAAGGGCGAGATTAAAAGTTATGAAATGAAAAATGGAAGCACTGGGAAAAAATACCAAAAACAACATGACACGGCAAGGTAAAATCATTTAAAAGCACTTTTGTTTACAAACACAAACGCACATAGTAAGGCTGACAAACTAAATGGAAAGTCCGCGAGCAATATAATTGTGCGCCTATGTGTACGTGCTGTTGCTGGTATATGTGAGCTTTGGCAAATGCTCGCATACACATACAACTAGAAAAACAAATATATGCACATGCTAATGAGTGCACGCCAATTGGGTGTTTTTACTTATGGGTGTGTGTGTATGCGAAATCTTTCTATATGTGTGTGCCACTCATGCTGTTGATTTTTCATTTTCCATGCTAACATTTTCATTTTAGAGGAAGCTCTAAATGAAACCAGCAGGAAGGAGTGAACAGTGCGGTTACATTTTACATTTACCATTGGAGTTATTCCACAAAAAAATTTGTATTTTTCTGGAATATTTTTTCAGTTATATTTTTATATCGCAAGGTAATGATTATGGTTGGATTTTGTTGCATTTTCAAGCTCCAACATAAGAGTTGCTTTTAAACTGATTTACTCGTATTTCTGTTAGTACAATCATTTGGTAGTTTTGCCTGGAAAGTTTTCCGGTAGTTTTGAAAATGTATTATATTATAGATTTCGATGTACTCTTTTCGAATTTCAACTTTTCCACCTCGTATTGTTGCCGCTCGCTCCAAAAACTAACTTTTCAAAAACTAAATGTGGTATCTTAAAGTACAGTTCTTCTTTTTCCAAATGCTGTTAAGTTTTCTGAAATATCTTCTTTTTTTTTCGCTGAGATATCGCAGAAAAAAAACACGGAGCTACATAACCTCAAATATGTCAAAAAAAAACAGTGTTTTTTGTACTTTTAGGTTAGAATATCTCAAAAGCCTTACGTGATAGAGCAATTCTGAGCCCGGATTCGGTTTTAGGATACCCTAAGCCACAATAAATCAGCACTTAAGTCAAAAAACGAAAAAAAGTTTCAATTTGTAGGATTGTGTTATCTGTAATTATTTTAAATAATCATCCATATCGTGACAATATGTTTTGGAACTATAATTTTTGCTATTGTCTTTATTACCTTTTTTATCATCAACAACTTCAGACAAGGTTTCTTTACTTACAGGTTAAGATGTGATAAAATGCAATTCAACAAAGCTAAACACACAGCTCCATTATCTACGCCCACTTTTTCCTATCCTTGTTTTTATGATAATGCATTCCTTTTTCTAATAAGGAAGCTTTTGCTTTAATTGTTTCTTCAGCACAAAGTTTTATAGCTTTTGCTTGCTTTCGAGTATTTTTAATTCTTTGTTTCCTTATGTCCTGTCCTTGAGTGAAAAAAACTAATTTGATTTTCAATTTTGACAAATTCTCTAAGACTAAAAAAAATTCATTATATTAAGTACCCAAAGGCGCTTAAAGTGTTCCCCTCTTTCATAGAATAACCCCTATGTTTCATGTAACACTGCATGCCTATCTGTAAGTCTTACTTTTGTTTAATGTGTCCTCTAAGTTCTGTTGATGCACATGGATGGAAAATTTTTATAAAAATCCTTTGCTTAATTCCAAAAGCTTTGCCAGGGATTGTACGGTTTATGAATGATGAGCCTCTGCAAATCGCTACTCCAAGCATAAAGAGCTGAAAATACCCTCTTGGCATTCATGTGCTGTAGAGTGGTATACCACATTTGTGTGGTGGTTCATCATTTCTGCATAATTAAACCATTTTTAAATCATACGCTCGCATTCAAGGCAGCAACAGCAAGGGTTAAAACAACAGCCAGGCTTAAGTCGTATAAATTTATGGTACTGTTGATACAACTGTCCAATTTGCTTACTCAATCGGTAAGCTACGTTCTACTTGTGTGAGCGAGACGAAATATTAAAGCACGTAAGATTTGAGATAACATGTGTAAGATTTATTGACGCAGTTGTAATTGACCATGTCAATTGGAATTATGGCACAGAAATCATTTGATAATGAATCTTTCGTTTAGTATTTGTACTTCTTCTCAATTGGTTTTTGAGTTTATAAATTAAAATTGGAATAAAGGGGACATCAAAGGAATATAGTGAGCCAATATAGAAACGTTTAAACATTAAAACATCAAAGCAGAAAATTAAGTAATTTGAAAATCTATGTAAACTTAGAAAAACATTGAAAACGCTTTAACCAAGATAACAAAAGCACGAATGCTTCTACTGTCGCAAATTAAAAATTTAATTATTGTCATCTTCTTCTTTTATTAATCCTCCCTGACGTGCATACATAATTCATTTACAGAGAATAAATGACCTTGTCAGCTACGTGATATAGTACTTTAAATGATTTTTGCGCTTAAAATCAGGCATTGGCAATTAAACCGACGTTGAGGACAATAGAAGTAATAAATTTTCAACATGCCCACTTGCTTTCGGCACATTATTTTAATGTGCACCAAAAAAACAGGAAGCTTGTACTCTGTGTATTATCCAACATTAACATTGACAATTCATTTAATAATTCATCATTAAATTTTAAACTTTGTGCCTGGAGCCAGGCGTCGTTCATTACCATGGTAAGGTAATAAAAAGGACATTTAACTTCACTTTCAAGTGGGAGGCAACTATGTGGAATTAAGTACTATCGGGAAAAGTTTACAAAATTTGTTAAGGAAAATAATAGTGAAATTGGCTTTTAAAAAATCACTTGGGAGCTTCATGCAAAAAAAGGCAAATTTAGAGCTTACAGCTAAGAGTTTACAAAATATACTTAGAAAAACAAATAAAATGACATTGGATATTTAGAAATTACGTGGGAGCATCATACAAAAGAACCAAATTCAGAGCTTACAGCTAACGTAGAAGCATTTGAAAGAAAATTGAAAGCTCATAGCGTAATATCAAAGGACATGTTTTAATATTTTACTATGTGCTATAAATTTTTAGTTAAAAAAAAGTGAAAGTTTTATGCTTTCGTTTCTATGCTTTTTGTGCTTTTACTCGAACAAAGTCTGCTGCGCACAAGTAAAGCTCTGGGTCGATGTTAATGTTAGTAATGAAAGATAGATTTGAAATAAGACTAAAACTTTCACTTTAAAATAAAAAAATTAATTAAGTACTAAAATCATTAATAAAAGATTTGTCTAAAATTTCAGAGGTTTTTTTTTTTTTTTGCTTAGGACCTTAAATTTGAACAATTCAAAGCACGAACGACCTCAAAGTCAAAAACCTTGGAACTTCTAAAAAAGTCAATGGCCTTGATAACTCTTACACAATATGTGACAATATCACAACAGTGTTTCTGGAATCTTTTATCAAGTGTTACTTTTTTTTTTTGCAAATTATTTTTTTGTTTCCAATTAGTTGACTCAGTCAAATTTGAGGCTTGAGTAGAAAATCTCTCATAAAACTTTTTTATGCTATGAATTTGAATTCAATTATATTCTTTTTTTTAAGCTTATATGTTCCACATTTATATTATGTATAAATTTTCTGGTACACATAGAAAAATAAATGTGAAAAACTACCAATAACACAACGAATGATTTCGTTTCCAAATAGCTGTCAACAGCTGTATATACATATGTACTCTGAAGAAATTGGAAGCACGAACGACCTCAAAATCAAAAAACTTCAAATTTTCTAAAGAAATCAAGGACGTTCATGATTCTTATAAGGAAATTTAGATTGTCTCGTAACATTTCATAGCCATGAAGGCAGATTGATTTTGAACACTATTCAATGCCTTGAAGTTTTGCAGATTTGGGGACTTTACACTCAGGAAAAAATATCATTGCAAATTTGAAATTTTATTTCTTCCTTAAAACCGCAAACTTTGAAATTGAAAATAGTAAAAATAACATTTTTCCTCTTTATTTTTAACACAAAAACTTTAAATTCATGTTTAATTTAAAATAAAATTTCTTAACTTTACTTTCTCAAAAAAATTTCGAATTGCATTTTAAAATTTTAAAGTATTTGAAATTACTGTTTTTTATTTAACATTAAGCATTTGGAATCATATGTAAAATCATTTCAGTCAATATGGTTTCTTTTTGAATCAAAATCAAAAATGATTCTCTTTAAGGCTCTTCGGAAGTTTTTCGAAAACAAAAAAGAGCTTTCAAATTTTTTTTTTTTTGAGGCTGCATTTTATTTTAGACCATATTTTTTTTACATTATTAAAGTATAACTATTCAAGATTTATCCCTGACATTTTGGTCCAGAAAGACCACAATATTTCGGGGAACAGATATCTGGAAACTAGTTCATCCGAAAAATAAAAAAATTAAACAGTCCTTGGGCGGAGGAATACACATTTTATTTGCTTTCTACACTGAGCTTTACTTTTTTTTGTTCGCTCTTGAACGTTTTTGTAATAAGGATCTCTAAAACTCTGAGCACCTACTAAACAAATGTGCAGTGCATTCTATGTCGTCAGACAAGAAACTTAATTGATTCAAGTACATTATGTACAATTCCAAGCTTTTTGTGCTTTCGCGCGAATAATGCTCTTATTCGATATTAATATTTATGAATTAAGCTTGAAAATCATAGCTCTAAAAGCTCACCGCAATTGAAATAACGTTGATCTTAGTCAAATTAACATGAATTTTATTTAAAATTTGACAATTTCTCTATTTTCTGAACCTCATTCAAGTTACCAACAGTTCTCTGAATGTTTTGTAACTTCTCTAAAAAACATTAAAGGCTCCACATAAATTCCGCCTGAATGATTTTGTTGACAAACAGAACTTAGCCTTGTGATCCTTGCAATTCACATTTGCCATGTTAATAAGAGAGTACAATAAAAGCGCTTATGAATAAACAAAACAACTCTGGCAGACATAACACACACACACACACACACATACAGAGACAGCAACAATTGAAAGGAAGAGCACCTTCATAAATACAATTACAGATAAAACAACAATAAAAGCACACACACACTCACGCAAATATGCATACACCATTTAACATATAAGTGGAAAGCTCTCATTGCTTTTATCGCATTATTACTCGTATTATTACTTTGTTTGTTTTTTTTCTTTCTATTTTTGCTGCTTAAGTTTCTTGATATTTTTTGTTTTTGCATAAATATGTGATGGAAAAATACAATTTCATGGTTTAACTTTGCAAAGCCCAATTGGATAAAGTGTAAAAAAGATAAAATGATAGGCAAAAACAAAAAAATATTTTATTAGAAATGCTTGGGTCTTGTCTTTAAGACTGGCGAGGTCAGCATTATGCACTCTCCTCTCATGAAGTTATTTACGATATTTTAATAAAATGAAATAAAAAACTTACAATAAGTTTGCGTGTTGATTGTATAAGAAAGTTAGCTTAAGTATATTAATAATTGACTTTAAGAAACTTTTTTGTTTGCTCAAATTGTTTTTGATAAACAATATAAATTTACTTCTTATGCCTACGAAAGCATATAAATTATAGAAACTCAACAAAGAAAATAGCTTGCTGGATTTGTTGAAAAAAAAATTTAAAACATATTCTATGAATACTCAAGTGCCCTTTCAATTATTGATAAACACCCACTTCTATGCTTATACTATAAGTACCCGGAAAACCTGTGGCTCAGACAAATGCTCAAATTAACGAAAAATTCCCTTTACAAAAATATCTTCAGCAGACAAAAATAAAAAAACTTCAATCTATCCGGAAAAAAATCGCTCATTCATTACATTAAACACAAACTTTAAAGACCATGATATATTTGAACAAATAACATTGTATTAGTGTTTGCATTCCACTGATAAAAAATGTTCTCGTTTGTTGTGTCGTCAGTTTTTTAACGCTTCACTTAGTTTATGTAGCTTTTTACTCATGTATGCGTATGTACTTTGTATATCTGTATATCCTCACTACAATGTGGATAAATTGCAAGAAATGTCATAAGCATGTCATATGACCTCTTTTGGTTTGCTTGTTGAGTTGAGTTGCATAGAATGTGAAACTGTATTTCTGTTTGTTCTATACACTGGTTGTTGCCTTAAGATATTTACTTTGCTTTTGAGAATATAAAAAAACATTGATAAGTTTTCATTTTATAACTTGGGAAAAGTTTTGTTGTTTTGCTTTTTATTTTTTTAATGACTACCTTGATGCTGAGTTGACAGTGCGCGAAGGTGACAGGCGTTAACGTGACTTTACTGTCACTGGAAGGCATTAATCCTGTGTCATCTTTGTCATCAGCATAGTTAATGATTTTGTGGAAGTACATATATTAAATTTTTAAACCTATTTTGGCTGTGATTTTTTCAACTATGATATATATTTGAATAAATTTTTAAATATATCAGAGCTTACGAAAAATTTCTGTTCACAACCTGCTATCCAGAGCAGAACCTTACTAACTAAAAAAAATAAAGTTGTAAGTTGCTTGTAAGAAAATTTACTGCTCAAAATTTGTCATTCATTTTATCATTTATACATTATAGTACTCTAATTTCTTCATATGCACTGTGAAAAAAAAAAAACCACAAGAAACTGTATGTAACTTAAACTGCGTCCAGTTAAAAATAAAAATGGAAATGTTTGCTCATTCTACAAAAAAAACTCAGAGTTGATTAACCCATTTAAGAAAGTTGTACTTGATTGGGCTCTGTAAACTTTTAAATATGAATTCCAAATATACATATGTAGTTACCCAGTGCTGTCAAAATATATAAAAATTTATGTGAAATACATCAACTGCTCTAGAGAAAATTGTTTGTCCTTGATTTATATTTAGCTGCATTGTAATTTTTTTTACCTAAGTTAAAATCTGTGAAAATTTACCTTTGTTAAAGTAGTGTCAGTAATATAGGGTGTACAGTTTTTGATTGTTTTCTTATAAGTAAACTTGGAAAAATTCGTTGCTTTCACCAAGCTTCCACAAAACTTCCACCATAGTTGCAAAAAAGTTATTTTCATCAGCTAAAATATCGTTCATCAAATAACACTAAGCGATTAACATTACCAACTGTATTGCCTCGTAATGCCTAATTTCATCGATTACATATTTATTCGTATCGCTTACAATTAAATTATATTTTCTAAAGCTACCAAAGATGATTTGCTGCGGTGAAATCAGTACCTATAATTTTCATAATTGAGTTGAAGCTTTGCAAAAAACTCAGCGCAAGTCCTTTGTGAATCTTTAAGAAAATTATTGAAAATTTTATAAGTCACCCCGCAAGTATCGCTTTGTAAACCTTTTACATGAAGTCTGCCAAGCTTTCAGTTGCATTTCAGACAGCTTTCTGCAATACGTCAATGTACGCCTTTTGATAACATTTGAAATGTTTCTGAAACGTTACAGAAACCACTTAATATTAAGGTGAAAATGAAAGTTAGCTTACTATATCGAGCTATGAAATTGTTTTGGTTTTTATAATCCGCAAGAGTTATCAGCTTGGCAACATTCACACAATTCTTTACAAGCCAAGTATTTACATTTAAAGTTTTATATACATACACAATGCAGATAATAAAAAAGTAATATCTAAACGTAAAATTTTATTAATATTTCATGAAGAGAAAAATTCAGTAAACGTTAACTATTTAACCTTTCAGAAACATGTGAGAGCGATTACTGAAAGGTTTCAAAGCTTACAACGTTTTAGAACGATTTCATTCAAAAAGAATTAGTATCGTTGAATATGGAACCTTTCAGAAACATTTCACAATGATTTCACGTGAAACATTACACTTGAAATAATTAAGAAAGATTTCTGTAACATCCTGTTTGCAATATTTGAAATGAAATATTTCAAGTATGTAATGTATTATTCCGATACAAAAGAATTTTTTCGATGTTAAAACTTTTTGATGCTTTCAACTTTTTGATTCTCTCTGCCAAACTGTTTGATACACTTCGACTTATTAGATACTTTTACACTATTTCTATACATTTTGGTTCCCTTCGAGATTATCGGATTTTCTGAAGTTTTTGATACAAATGGATAGATTCTTTAAATTTTTGACTTTTTAATTCATTTTGATACTGCTCCAAATCTTCAATATTCTTAACCTTATTATTATTCTTAACCCTTAAATGCATAGCGTACCATAGATGATGCGTGCCCAAAATCATAGCTAAGTCTACCCAAACAACCTGCATCAAACTTGTAGCAGGCATTACCAGCTTTCACATAAATGTCTCTTCAGCTCTCCGATGTCCACTTTCAGTTCCCAGTAAGCTGTCAAAGTGGTCGAACGTTGTATTTACAAATAATTTTAAAAGTGACCCTCATCAGTGAATTAAATATTGATAATTTCCATTATTCATTTCCATATTTCATTATTATTCATTTTTCATTAATTTCTAATAAAAAAAAGTTTCTAAAAAAGAGTTTTTCATTTGAAATATATAGGCTTAATGCATCGTGTACCATATTTGGTACACTGCACAAATCACACTTTTTGTGCTTTTCCGAGAAAACAGTGCATCTCCCAGGAAAATTAATGCCCATTTCGTGGTCAGCGTCTGATATTACATAAAAGGAGCTTGGTCTCCATGTTGGGGGCTGACCCCATGCATTTAAGGGTTAAGTTCTTTCGATGCTGTCATACTTTTCGATGTTTTGAGATTATTTAAAATTATTTTTTCAAATATTTCTTTTAAACGTTTTCGATGCTGATCGATGCTTTTAGACTTTTCGATATTATTTGACATTTAACTTTAATTTCAAATTTTTTATTGTTATTTTTATTTCTTGGTCAAAGTTCCAATTTTCAGCAAAAAAATTGTAGAATTAAGACTTTCCAGAGCATGCTTCGATTACTGATAGCATGCACTACTGATTTAACAAAAAATTGTTTATTTTCAACACTACAGAAAATATTAAAACAAAGCAACGGAAAATGTTTCAATTTCATTTAATTCTTGCCAAAACATCAAATAAATATAAAAAAAGAACCAACAGCAAAACAGAGAGAGTATTTGTTATTGTGTTCTTTGACACTGTCACTTCCGTTTGACGTGCTGGGAATTAGTGACATTAGAGAAATATTTTTGTTTACTCAATGTTTTTTTTTTTTTTTGTTTGTGTGGCCATGTTTTTGTGTTTATTTTTCGTATTCAGTATGTAAGCTGTTTTTATAACAAAGTTTTATTTGTGAAATGAAATGGTCTCCAGTGAAAACTTTTGATGAATGAAGTTGATTTTTCGTTTAAATTTGTTTTTGTTGATTTGCTGGTGGAATGAAAACCGAGACGGTTTTTCTAACAGTAAGTAGTTGCTATGAGAAAGTGAAGCTTTTAAAATTTTGCTAAAAATTTAAATGAAATTTGAGCTTATGCTGCTTTAACATGCGCACAATGCATACTTCATAAATCATGCACAGCTAGCAACTCTAACGTTTTTAGTAGGCTTTCCCAATATTTTTGGCAAACGACTGACAAGTTGGTTGGTCCACACCAAAAAAAATCCTATTTACAACTGTGCTGATTCAATAGAATCACGTATTTTGACTACCATTTAGTATGTTCCTACACAAATCATGCTATGTGTAATGAAAACGACCAAGTCAAACCAATTCCATCTTTACTTGTCGTTGGCTCAAAGCCAATAGTAGTAGTTTTTTTTTATCGATTCTAAAAGCTCAAAAAATGAGAAAATAAAATAAGGAGTAATATCAAAGCTAAAATCTTTGCATTGACATTTGCATTAGTATTGACAAATGCTGCTGCTGCGGCGAGCAGATAATCATCATTATCATCAACATTATTACAATCGTTATTTGAAATGTCCGCAGACATATTAAATTGCATTTCCTATGGACTCTGTTTATGTTAAAGCAAATAGTTTGAATTTCTTTAAGGACATACAATACGTATGCATACCAATACGAGAGATTGAATTTCATTATTATTTTCTTAGCATATTTTGATATTTAAAATAAATTGAATTTTAATTTAAGAGAAAAATCCTTAACAAATTAAGATATAACTGGTAAGGGTGTCATTTCATCAAACGTTGTCATATTTCAACTATCACTTAGAGTGAATTTTTGTTTCTGATACTATTGGACTTGCAATTTTTCATGTCTGCAGAATTTTTGATTCATGGTGGTCTGAACTATTCTTGTACTTTTTGCAAAATTTGGTTTTATTATTCGTAACTCAAAAAAATTTATGTATATGGGGCATTCTTTGCCAAAACAAGGGAATTTGAACCTTTTGGCTCCGATTTTGCTGATTTTTTTCATGGATAGTATCTGACTAGTTGATGAATTAACATAAATCATTTTGGCATTATTTAAAACACTGTTGCATTATAATTTTTGCTTGTGGTGCGAACAGTGAGACAGTTTAACGCAAAAACAAAATGACGATATATGTTTAGTGAGAAGTCATTTCAATGTAGGTTGCATAATGAAATAAGATGGCAAAGTAAATTATTTTTATTTAAATATATCGCATTATACAATGATAGTGATGGAACAAAAACTTGGAGACGATTTTTTTCTCTAAATACATTTTTATCGAACTTTCCTTAAATATTTTTAAGCGATTTTTAGTTTGTTTTTTGCTCATTTTTTGAGTTGTTTTTTTTACAGTGTTGCCATATTGAATAAATAGAAAAAATAAATATTACATAGTTTCCTAAAACCAGCTATAATTTTTTATATACTGCAATAATATAAAACTATAAACTAAATAGTTTTAACCTTAAAAAAATGGCATGTCTTGCACTATAAAATTAAACGAAAAAAAAATATTAAAAACAATACGCAAAGATGTAGAATCACAGCTTAAAAAAATTCACATAGGATTATTTCACTAATTTCTAGCATTACCATTAATTTTCACTAGCTGCATATTTCACATATCACCTTTAGCTATAGAACTACCTTTTCTAAGAGTATAAATATTGAATAAATAAAAATAATAATTAAAATAAATACCACTCTATGATAATTTATGAAATATATTCTTCTTTTCTTTTTTCTGTTAATCTCCACTATTTTCTTTTATTTTTCCCTAAATGCAAACGCAAAAAACTACACTTGTACATTGAAAAAAAAAATATATATATATAAAATACTAAAAAAACATTAAATGCACGTTTGTAAACTCACTGCAACTGTTAAAACTCTATGCATTAAATTTTACTTACTACTAATTTCAAACAAAATTTTTAACTAACTTCTTTCATTTATGCGCCTATACTACTAATTTAACTACTACTCTATTGAATGATTTTTAAAATGCAAAAACTACTTGCTCACGACTGCTACTATACTTACAACTATGTGTTGTTATTTGTTAATGAAAATTAAATTTTTTTTTTGTTTTTAAATTTAAAATTTACCCCAAACTATAAAAAATTAAATAATACAAAAAATTTAATAAAAAAAATTTTTTTTCTTACTGCCGATTTACACTGAAATATATTTTACAATTCTTTATCAATTTAAATTGCAATCTTATTCTTAAAACTTTTACCATAAACTACTACTTTTACTACTTATCTTTCGCCATGCTACCAATGTGCATTAAAATGTCAAAAAATACATTCATCATTTCATAAAAAAACTATGTATTCATTTTAAAAAATATATCCTCTATTGCAATAACGATGAACACTTAATACTTTTTTACAACCACAACATCTACAACAAATTGTTTCTCCTACTATTTAACAACTAAAATAAATAAACACATTTTTGCTACAAACTGCTTTTGCACCTACTACTATTTAACATGTAAAAAAGGAGGGTATCGAAGTAAGTAAATTAAAATTAAAACATAAAAAAATATACTAAAATAACTAATTAATTGTTGAATTAACAATCCTTTGTTGTTAAATTTTTACTGTTTACGTTGTCAACATTGTTGTTTTTTTTTTTACTGTTTTAAATTGTATTTATTTATATACACATACAATTACTATTGAAATTGTTGTTATATAATTTATTAATACAAATACAATGTAACCCACAATTCTTACAGTTTTGTGTTTTACAAATCTGCTACGCAGTGCCAATGTTGCCCTTTTCTTACAAAAATATTTTTCTGTTGCCTAACAATTTCTTATTTTGTATTTCAAATTGATTTTTTTTTTTCCAAGTTTTGGTGAATTTTTTGATATGCTATTTTAAGCTGATTTTTTATTACCAAGCTATGTTTTTGTTAAATTTTTTAGTTTAACCTTTGATATTAAACTGTTGGTTCTGTTAATGATGCTATTTTGTTAAGCGATTTAGATTTTTTTTTAATGTTTTTTTTTAACTTTTGTATTGTTATTTTATTTGACTCTAAATTCATAGATTTTTAAACTTTTTTTATAAACTGTCAAAGTTCGTATTCACTTACTTTTATGAGAGTTTGTGCAACTACTTTTCAATACCCTAATTTTCTTTGCTCAGTTTCATTTTTATGAACTCTAGCGAGCAAAACAGGTAGTAGGTTAGAAGTATTAAAATAAAATCACCGAAAATTGTTCAAAAGCGCCAAAGTTCAGAAAGAAAAAATTGATATATATACGAGTTTTCCCAAAAAATATTTTTTATTCAAATTGGTCCTGAGTGATTCTGAAACTTGAACGAAATTTGAAACACAATCACCCCTATCATGAATATATATTTTGCTGCCAAAATATTTTCAATTACTTCCAATGAGTCCAAAATCACAGTTGCATTTTTCATATTTGATATATAATACTAACATTGGCTCTTTCCTCATTAAATTTCTTGCTATAAAGTTAGGGAAAAAAAATTGCGTGAAACATCAAAAAATGTTCCCCAAAAAAGAAAAAATTTGAAGGAATGTTTATTCATGATAATGGTGAATATTTTCGTTATATATGCGAATAATAAGGAAGAAAAATTTACAAAATTCGCAATATTGGGACTTACATAATCTTGAAAGGAAAAAAGGTTTTCAAAATTTGAGTATTTGCTTCTACTAGAGAAGCAAGAGTAAGACTTATTTCTAATTCAAATCCTTTGAGCATTGTTTTTTTTTAAGAAATACATTTTTTTTCCTAACTGACTGATTAGTACCAGAGACGGTTACAGCATCCTTCGCCCATCCTCCCCCTCCCAATTTTTCGGATATAATATCTACGAAAAAAGTTTTGTCCAGAATTTAAATAGTTACTACTTTGAAATCAAATTTTGTACGTTGTGCCTCTCGCATTGCTCTCAAATTTACTTCTATAAAATATTTTTAAATATTTTTATTTTTGAGCACTAAGTTCTAGAATTGTTTTTGTAAAATATTTCTTTGCTTTTTGTTCATCAATTTTACAAGGAGAGGCCAAACTCTCTCTCAAATGCAAACTAAAAATCAAATTCCAAACCAAATATGTTGAAATATGAAATTTAGAATATGACATCATCATACAATGACAAAATTCATTAAGAAAGGATTTTCTGCAATTCAAATTCTTTTGGAGAGTATACCACCATCCAGAAAAGCAAAATTTAATATTTTCACTCAAAAAGCTGAATGGTCTAAGTCAACATTTTTTCACCAGAAACATAAAATTGAAAATATGAAGACATAAGATTTTCGTGCAATGTCATTATTCATTGTGAAAAATTTTTTCAATATTCAAATCCTAAAGAGGCATGGCACATCCAAGAAAATAAGAAATTTACCTTTTTCACTGACTGGGAAACGTTGCTCGAGTCAAAATATTTGCTCTAGAAAGAAAATCAGAAAAATTCAGTATACCCAGCTATTTAATATAGCAATTGTAATTTTAATATAAAAACCCATGAGTTATGAAATATGCTCACAAAATTTGCTGACAACAACCAGCGCTTTGTACACTTTTTTTTAGCATCAAGGCTAGAAAACTTATGTATTTTGTAGAATAACTCCAGTCAAATACATACTCCAAATCAATTAAATGTTCCACATACGACATGGTTAACAGAAATAACCTAAGCTAAATCATTTTTTCCTAATATAACTTTTAATTATAGTTTTTCTAGTTTAAAGTTTTCTTAATATTTTTTAAAGATTTTTTATAACTTAAATTCAATTATTTCTATATTTAAATAGTCTGATTACTACTAGTTTTTATTAAAAACTATAGTACTTTTTTCTGCCCTTGTAATTTTTTGTTTATATTTTAATAATATAATAAAAAAAAAAACTAAAAATCAAAATTGATACAATGGATTCATAATTTATATACTTTTTACAAGATAACTTGAAAGCTTCTGCAAGCTTTTTTGCCACTGCATGTGCTTTGCTTTCATTGAAACCATTGATTGCATGTTGTGTATATAGTTGCTTACTTAATTATGCAAACATTAATGTATTTTATATGTATAATAGATATTTGTAATTAAAAAAATGTGTGTACATAAAAATTAATGATTTAAATCGCAAAATGCACAGAAAATATTAATTTATAAAAATATTCAAAATATGAACAACTTAGATTGGTTTTTGAAGTGAAAGTATAGGTGTATTATTTTAGAATTGTCACGCCTATAATAACGCAAGCAAAAACATTAAAGATTTCATAGCAATAATTTAATTTTAATGCTTAAAAGTTGTTTATATTTTGTTATCATAATACAAAATTTTCACAAACCGCAGTTATTTGATTTGCAATCATATTTAAGAATCAAAAAAGTGCCTATAAATATGCAATAAAAGCCTTTCAAATTGCTGCAACTTACAAAATTACAAACAATATGTGACACATTTAAAGCATTAGCTATTAATTCAGTTTTTACTGTCACGTAATACCAAAACTAAGTGTCACCACTTCAAAAGTGCAGCAGCTTCTGTATTTATGATAATTTTGCTCCTAAAATAAACGCAAGAAAATACTTATCTACAACAGCTCAATAACACTATATAAAATTAAGTGAAATTTTTGTTGCATCTTCAAGGGATGTCTTAAATAAGAGCAGACGTTTCGTTTTTACTATATACCCAGTAAACATTTTTAATCGCTGAAATGATGTTTTCGATCGCATTTTAGCTCATAATCTGATGCTTAGCGATAGTCCAGTGGTAGCGAATCATAATGCATTTAAATATTTGAAATCTAAAAAATAACTTAAATGGCAAATCAGTTTTTCATGACATGAAAGATTTAACAGTCTACCAAATGTTTACTGGGCGCAAACATATTGCGCTAAAAACTCAATAAATTTGCTCGAAGAGCGTTAGAAAAAATAAACATTTGAGTACCACCTGCAAGTGTTGAATTATCTTAATAAAGTAAAAATGCTTTTACACAAACTTTACTACACTTTCTCTCTTTAATGGAAGCTTTCGTAAATATCATGAACATCGATTAAACTGCCATTATTTTTTATTGTTTCAGTGTGCCCTTTAAGGTCATATGTGTGTGGCAGTGCCCAAAATGCCATTTAATGCTTAAATTTGTTGACCAATAATTTTTCAATTATTTGCGCTAAATGAAAACAAAACATTTTCCTTTAGCGTGTGCGTCGTAAAATAAAAACATAGATTATGTGAAATGTTTGTAGCATATGTGGGTTTATGATAAAAACAAAAATAATTTACCCATGTAGTAACTTATGTTTATAAACCATGTAAGAAATTAAGTGTTGCACAATAAAGTCATCAAAACTCAATTAGTATTCCTATAGAGCAATCAAATATTTAAATGACATAAATGTAAATAATGTGCAATTTCATAAGAACCCTGTAAGTAATGTACCTTATTTCCATAAGACATTTTTGAAATTCAATTTTAAAATAATGATGAACCGTACGAAACTTTTCATCTATTTATTTATTTATTTTTTATTATTTTTTAATGTGCGCATTCGTGCTCTGGCTAGCTATAGCTTAAATTGACCCTAGTAATCTAATTAACGAACACACATAGACCAGATTTGTTCCTTTGTGATACCCTCAAATAGAAACGGAAATGCAATATTAAAGAACAAATATACTTTACTTAAATTAGAAACCAAGTTTTATAAAATGCAATAAATGTCTATTACTATCATTACACATCAATTTTACTTCACAAAAGTAACTTCAATCAAATTCCTGATTAAATCAATTTCTACACTTTTGTTTTCGCAAGGTTTTTTGCCAAGCAAAAACTAAACCATTTCCTTTTTGTCTTATACTAAGTAGCTACCAACATTTCTTTTGTTCCACCATTAAAGGCTTTTTTTTCAGTAGCTTAATCAGATTTTAATTAAAAAGCATTGAACCGAGATAGCAGCAAAAAAGTTAATGCACTCGACAAGAAATAAAAGAAAAAGTTGTATTGTTATTAATTAAAGGCAAAACTTTTTACTTACGAGGAACATTACAAGTGTGGAAGAGAGCATGCAAAGCAGAGTTAAAATGTTGGACTATAAGAAATAGGTTAAGCTCAATTACTTTATTCCTCAGTTTATATTTTTTCAAAATATAAAATTCGTTTAAAGCTTAAACTCAGTAATACGTCATTATTATTCAAATGACTTCAACTACTTACTTAGTATGAAATTATCATATGCTTTCTTATGCAAATTAAAGTGTTTTCGAAATTTTAATTAAAAAATCTCATTTTGCTTAATTGTAAAAATTATAATTTTTATTTATTCTCAAATAAAAATGTTAATTAAATTTTTAATTGAAACTGAAAGTTACTGTGAAAATCTACAGCTGTTAATTGTTGATTTTGCTTTTTTGACAAAATAATAACTTTTAATTAACTGTGACCTTTTTTTTTTGGTCACATTAAGTAAATTGTCTTGAATACATTAATATTAAATTCACCAGAAAATTAAGCAAACCAAGGCAGAAAAACTAAAAATCAGACAGTCAACCCTAATATGACATGTCCTTTTGAAAAATGATAACGTACATGTAATAAAATAATAATATATATTATTATTTACGTCTGTCTTTCTGCATAGCTTCTTTCAAATGTGTTAACCTAATTTGACCTATAGCCGAAAATTGTGTGCTCTAACACTTCCCAAGAGAGGAGCAATACGTTAAATGCTTTTATTTCGTTTTTATTGCTCATGTGTGTATTTGATTTTCTTTTTTTTTTAATTTTTTTTTTTTCTTTGTAATAGGACACGCATGTCCTTGCAATTATAGTTGCGTTAGAGCGCGTTAATACTTTATTTAACAATGATTTATTGGGATACGTGTTTGTTTGTCAACTTAAATAAATGAAATTATGTTGCATAGTTCAAGGTTCTTCGATTTTTTTCTTTTGAAAAAAAAAGTGAAATATGTTTGTCTTTTAAGTGTAAATTATGTGAGAAATAAATTAAAACGTTTTTCTTCTAGCTTACAAACATTTTAAAGAACTTTTACAGGCATGGACATATAAATAGCACATTTTTTTATATGTTCTTTCTTATGATACATTATCGTAAATATTATTAACAAACAACATGTGCTTGGGTTTTTGCAAAGGCTTATTATTTATATTCAATAATAAGACAAACTTCAGCGATAATTCATTAATAAAAATATAAAAATTGTCAAAATTTAAAAAAACTGATAAAATGAGCTGGACACATAAATAGCACAAGGTAAAAAAAAAACAGAAAAAATCCTATTAAAACTGATTTTTTGGTATGTACAAATATTTACGTAATTAATATTTTGTGTTGTAGCCTCTGTTTTTGCTGATAGCTTCACACCTGCGACTCTCTACGATTTTTTGGCATTTTGTTATGGAAATGGCATATTCCTGTGCGGCAAGCCAAAGACTTTCCATGTTTCTAAAATTTTTCTGAGGGATTTTTCTGAGGGATTGATTGACTTGACAATATAGAAATTTCCCAGTTTTAATTTTTGAATAATTTCTACATTTTTTGTTCAATTTGGACATCATTTGGAGATCATTTCGATTTTTTATTAAAGAATGATCTTTTCATTCATTTTTGAACATTGATCGTATAGAACTAAGCTATCTATCATAACATTAGCTGCGCGCTGTTGGAATGAAGGCATTACCTTTTAAACGATGTAAAATTTATGCGGATCAGATAAAAATTGATGGAGATGTGAGAAAATAACTGAAAAAATTTGCAAAAAAATGGTTGGCATTTTTGGAATCTAAGGACTGTCCCAGAAAAAACTTGCACTTTGTTTTTTAGTTATAAAAAAATACTCAGCAATTTTTTTGGTCTTGTTTCTTTTTTTATTAATAATGGCTAGTGTTAAGAATATAAATAACTAAAAACATAATTAAAAATTTTTTTTTTTTCATAAAAATTTCTAACGTTGTTCTTAAGGCCCTTTATTACATTTTGTACAGGTGTTTTATCGACAGTACGGAACGATCTTTTTCACTTAAGTCTAAAGTCTTGCAAGTTTTTTGTAGTCTTACCACTCCTTCGAAGATTTCTTTTCATTAGAGCCCGATATCTCCGAATTGGGAGAAGCTCTGGGCAGTTGGGCGGATTTGCAATTTTTGGTACAAAATTGATCTGTTTTCTGCCTGAACCCTTTTTTCGTGAAACAGGTAGACCCTTCTTATAATTAGAAATAACCGTTTTGACAGTTCTTTCTGATGCACCAACTATTTTTGCTATAGCTAAATATTTTAACCCTGGATTTTGCAGGTATGTGGACAAAATCAGTTCGCGGACTTTTTCTTGCTTGCTAGACATCTTTGTCGTTAGAAGTGCTATCTTCAAGTGTTATACATCATATCAAACGTCACTTTATATGGAACAAATATTTTGTCTTTTTAGACCTATAAGATTATCAGGTAGAGTATAATCTTAAAAAATAAAAGTGCAAGTTTTTTCTGGGACAGTCCTTATGCTTAAAAATACAAAGAAAAAATTTTATTTGAAACCAGCTCCCGAGATTAGATCCAAAGATTTCGCTGAAATCTGGTACTATCTCGCTCAAAGCCTTGCAAATTCCTTACCAAGATATCGTTATCAATTTGACAATAAGATATCAAATTGACAGAAATGCGCTGTCCTTGAGAAAAATATAAGGTCTGCTGATATCTGCCTTTACGAAATGATAACACTCCAAAATATGGAATTTTTTATTTATAGAACTAACCAGTTTCCTAAGATTTGGCAAAAACGATGATCGTTAGGCTTCAGTTCTTGAACCAATTAGATGCGAACTGTGATGTTTGTGAAAGAAAAGTTTATAAGAGAACTCTTATTGATGTAAATGGCACTGAATCGAAATATATTGTGCCATGGTCTGACCTCAATAGCAGCGTTATTTTTTCAGTACGCACATTCCTATAACTTATTTGCTAACACAATAAACACTTGAAGCAATCAATCACTGATGGTTGATAATTTTCAGTGTAATATACAAGAATAAAATTTGGCGAAAAGAAAGAAAAAGCTTAAAGTACCTCATTATACGTATCATTGTTTACAATTGAATCACATTAAAAAATGAAACATCAAAAATGAGCGCAAACATTTGTAATTTTACCCAGTTTACCAACACTGGTATGAACAGAAATAACTTCAAAATGTTTTTGCGTTTACTTTATTATATTGGTAGCTTTATAAAATATACATTTTATTCAATTTATCTGCATTTTACCTTATTTATTTTGGTTAAACAAAGTAAAAACAAATCGAGCTTACTTTCATGCATAAATATTAACCTTAAAAGTGTACAAGTTTTCACAAAGTTATTCACAAAAATTTACCAAAAACTTTTGCTGCTTAAGTCAATTTGAAAAAATTTAAACCAAAATCACTTTTAAAAACTTTATCATCACAAGTAGATTGCTTAGTTATGCTTTAAAATCAATGTGAGTGCATTTTATGATTTAATTCTAATTTAAATCAAAATAAAATGTAAATATTGTATGTACGTACTTAGTAGTTATGACTTTTTATGCAATTAAACAGAAACACTGAAAAAAGTATGCAAATCTTTTCTTTGCCCACACAAACACGCACAAAATCACTTAATTCACGCTTAAATTTATTTAACTAACACACTGTCAAAGAAAATACATGGCTTATTTGGAAAACGGCATAAAAGAAGCGCAAAAAAAAAAAAGCTTAGCCATAAGCTTCAGCAAAATTTTATCACTTAAAATAATAAAGCGAAAAAATACAATATGTTTTTATTAAATCTTACCATTACGCACAAAAAAAAAATGGCGTTAAATTTCACGCTACGTTTTTAAATTAAAAAATAACACAATGAAATACAGACATGCAAATTAGGGTGGACCAATTTTTTTTTTTTTTTTAGAAATTGCAGCAAACTTAAAGAAAGAAAAAGGCTAAGCTTCCTAAAAATAAATTGAAAAAATAATTTATTTCTAAGTATCGCTATAAGTTGGGGATCGCTGTAATTATTTCCAAACAAATAATCCAATACATTTTTAGAAAAGTTATATCCGCAACTTCTGATGGCTATATCTACGAAACCAAATCCGTCTGACGCTTTGACGCTATTCACCATAAATAAGTAAATTTGTTTGAAATTAAATAAATAAAATCTTTGGAAACTGTTTTGATAATGCTCGAGATAATAATAGAGTTTAGCTACTACAGCTATTAGCCTTCTTAGCTATTTAGCTTAAAGCTTTAAGTCAAGTAAAAAGCTTATAAAAAAACAAATTTTTGAAATAAAAAACTAGTTTTTCCTAGGCCGAACTAGTTGCTGCTTTAGCTTTCACTAGCCACAGTGCTTTTGCATTAAAATTTCTTTAGGCTTTACGGTAACTAATTTGGCCTAAAACTAGTTTGGCCGGTAACATATACAAATTTAAAAAATCTGGTAATAACTAACTAATACCACGCTTAGCCAAATTTTCGAGAGCTCTGTGGCTGCGTCTATGGAGCTCGCCTTCTAACTTCCTCTGTAGTTCATTCATAGCTTTAACTATTTTTTTAACCAAAAAAACCTGGTTGGTCCACTCTAGCATATTTAAGCAGACTGTCAACTTTCAAAACAGTTGACTTAAATTTGAAATTTATATACACTAAAGAAAAAAAAAAACGAAACTCATAATATACACAAGCTAACAAAAAAAAACGAAGTATCATAATTGTTATAAAAATAATTTTGAAGCGTAAGAGAAGAATAAAACTTTTATTTTAATGTTTTGTATTTTTCTTATTTTTCTTTTTATTCAACAACATCGTCAACGTTGACACTACAATTTGACTGCGTGTGTTTGTGTTTATCCTGCCATTGCTGAACTCATTACCATTGCACACTTAAGGGCGCTGCAAAGTTGACAAAGGATGACATTGAGAAAGTTTTCTCACTTTACGATCGGGTAAGTTTTATTTGATGTTTTCTGCTTAATTTTGCATATTTTATTTAAATTTTATTTTATCTCATTTTTTTTTTTTTTTTTTTTTGAGTTTTTCTAACCTTTTTTTATAAGCTTATATTGTTGTATGCACGTTCACTGAAGTTCTATTATTAGCTTAAAAATAACACAAGCTTTTATAGTTTAAGCAGAAAATTGAAGGTGCTTAAAACAGAATCTGGCAAAAACTGCCTAAAACTATGCAGATATTATATATATTTTATTGCATAGCTAAGGGACCTCGTATAGTTTACTGTGATAGTAGCTTGCACAAATTATGGTAATAAAAGATTTATTAAAACTTTTTATTGCCATTGCAATTCAACGCTTTTTAACTTTTAAATTTTTTTTAATTTTATTCTAATTTTTGAACTATAAACCGTTAAATTTGATGTATACATCTCTCATACCATACGATTTACCGATATTGATTGATGCGTATAATAGTGGCTTAAACAATTTTTTTTTGCATTCAATTTTCACATAAATTTGCATAATTTTAGGCGCTTGCAAATATACCGTTATTGCAGACAGACTTGATTTTCAAGTCAATAAAATTTTGCAAAATATTGACAACTTTTTTGCATAGAGATCTACAAATAAACACAAAAAAAAAAGTTTAAAATCAAGTGTATACTTTTAGGCAACAATTTATACAAAATGTATTGTTTTTTTTTTTTTGTAGCGCTTTGATAATATTTCTTATTCAATAGCATTTTCAATTCAGTTGATTGAACGTAAAATTTTTGCAACAAATCTCACAGACGAAGGCTCTTATTTACAATTCTTTTTATAGGCTTTGCATATTTTTCGGCTTAAGTTCGCTTTTATTTGTTTGTTTTTCATTTATTTGTTTTCGTTTGTTTTGTTTTAACTTTCATTTTGATTGTATTACATTCGATTGAATTTTTCAACATGTTACTGATTTTATATTCAATTTGACTTTTAACACTATGTTTTGTGATTTAAAAAAGGATAACAGCGGCACAATTGAAAATGAAGAGTTGAAAGGATTTCTTAAGGATCTTTTGGAATTGGTGAAAAAGGTAAGTAATGATTGTACAAAGTTTTCGAGAATAATATCGCAATACTGGCAAATGTGACGGTGTTTAGGTGAAGTCCTAAAAATATGCACTAAAATAAGATTTTTTTCGCAAGTGAATAGAAAATTGGCTAGCAAATGCTCAGTATTTACTAGAAAATAATTTTTCTTATCATTGTCACATTTTGTTCGAATAAGCAAAAACCCTAAGCATCAGTAATTTTGTCATCTTAATATCACAGTACCAGGAGATCGACAATAGTTCGGACTTGAGATTGAAAAAGTCGAAAAAATATGCAAATATGATAAAACTTGAATGAGTTGAATTAAGTGATTAATATGGAAAATAACCAAAAAATTGAAAGAGGTTGAAAAAATTGAATAAATTGAAGTCTGTAAAAAAGTGTGAGAAAGGCTGAAAGATAAAAAAAATATGGAAGATTTTAAGAAACATCGAAAGAGGTTAAAAAAGTATAGAAAATGTTGAAAAGAGTTAAATAAACTCGAAAAATATTGGAAAAGTTGGAAAAAAATGGAGAAAGCTTAAAAAAGTTGATAGAGATTGAACAAATTTTGAAACAGAAAATAAAGAAAAAAGGTTTAAAGAGTAGAAAAACAAAAAAGTTGAATACAGTTATTTTTCAACCAAATAATTTTTCAGTCCAAATAATTTTTAAGTCCAAATAAATTGAAAGAGCTTGAAAAAGTCGAAAAAATATGAAAAATTATTAAAAAAGTTGAGAGAGGTTGAAACAGTTGAAAAAGGCTGATATGTCGATAATATATGGAAAGTGCTGAACAAAGTTGAAAGAGGTTGAAAAACTCAAAAAAAGTTGAAAATCTAAAATAAAGTTGACTAAGGTTGAAAAGTCGAAAAATTTGGAAAATATTGAAAAAATGTTGAAAAATTCGGATATTTCTGAAAAATATTGAAAAAGGTTAAGTGCTGAAAAAAATTGGAAAATGTTGAAAAAGATAGAAGATCTTGAAACGGGTTGAGAAATGTTAAAGCATTTGAAAAATGCTAAAAAAATCGCAAAATATAGATAATGACGAAAAAAGCAGAAGAAGGTTGAAGAGCCAAAAAGAATGAAAGATGTGGAAAAAAGTTTAAAAAGGTTGAAACAGTTTGAAAGCTGTTAAAATATGGAAAATATTGAAAATAGTTGAAAGAGGATGAAAAACTCGAAAAACTGAAATACGTTGAAACAGACGTGTTGAAATTTGGTAAACTCAGTGTAGTTTAAATCATGTTCTCGCAGGAATGCTTTCGGACTGATACAAGACGCATTAAGAGCAAACTGCCTAGCGTTTTTCTAAAAAGTTGTCTCAAGTTTCCCGATGGCATTTTTAATGTTATTGAATTTTTGATTTTTCTAAAAATTGAAGTAACCTCTTCCCATGAAATTAACACTGCGAAGCTTACTTTTATACAACTCCAAATAATTAAATTAAACTTTTCATCTATAGGACGACTATGATGCGCAAGATCTGAGCGCTTTCGAAGAGACGATTTTGCGTGGTGTTGGCTACGATAAAGAGGGAAAAATCTCACGTAAAGAATTGACAATGATATTGTTAACTTTAGCAAAAATGCCACCAGAGGAAGATCAATAAATCTCAAATGCCAGCCATAAAGCAGCCTAGCAGCGAATTAAACTTTGGTAGTGTTTAAGTAAAAAATAAGAAAAAAAAAATAAAAAAAAAAAACAATAAAAATATTTTGTAAAGAAAAATTAAATTAAAAAAAAAAATATGAATACTTACCTACTCAATAAAATTAATAAACACTGCAAAAAAACATAAAAACAAAATTGAAACTGAATTACTTTAAAAGCTGAAAAAAGAAAATAGTATAAATTTTGAATAAAAAAATAAAGAAAATAAAATATTTTGAAAAACTTTGGTAATGATTTTATGGTATTTTATTTTGGTATGATTTTATGTTTCAATTCATATGTTTCCGTTAAACAAAAATAAATTATTTTGCAGTGTATCTGGCTATTCTTACAAAATCTAGCGCAAAAATCTATGCAGTGAAAGACTATGCGCTGCATAGCATCAGGCTGCAGATAATTAATTTTAAAATTCAAGTCAACGGATTTTATATTTTTTTTTAACATTTTCTCTTAACATTTTTATTATTCTAATTTTTTAGTATAACAAAATATTACTAACTCAAAGATTACAAATTTCAACAATATAAATCAATCAAGAAAAGCCATAAAAAAAACTTCACGCCACACGAACGTACATCGATTTTATTACCGTGTACAAAAAAAAAAGTTTTATTATAATACGAGTAAGTTGTAAATTTTTTTAAATTTTTTTTAATGTTTGTAAAGTAATTTGCATAGTTTATATTTGTAGTTAAATATTTTTAACTAACGTAATTTAAAAAAATGAAAACAATTGAAGATCTGAGTGCATGAAGGTAACATGTAACACTTTATGTGTCATGACTGTAAATGTCAAGTCCAAGCATTCAATTTTATCTTAAAAAAAATCACCGGTTGAAGACGTGCTGCTCCATAGTAAATGAATGAACGCAACATACTCTAAAATTAATTTCTGTATTAATTTTATATTTGGTAGCATGTCACTTTCATTCACTTTTGTCTTCAATTATTAATTATATAAAAGAATTTATAAATGTGTTTTTTGACAAGTCGATTTTTTTATATATTTGTGTGTATAAATTTTATTAGTAAATGAATTTAAAAAAAAATTAACAAAATTAATTAATATAAAAAACACTTATAGCTGTTTATATAAATGTAAGCCTAAAATATGTATCGTGTTTTCTGCCTACTAAATAAAAACAAGCGCCTAAATATATGCCACAAACGATACTGCATTTTTTTCACTTAATTACAGCAAAAAATTCGATAATTTTTAAAGCATAGTTTTAGGCGCTTATTTTAAACAAAAGCACCACAAATGGGCCTCTTCCGTATAAATGTTGACAAGCAACACTAAAAAATTATATCAAAGTATGAAAATATCATTGAATTTTAAAAATTTCAAATTTGTTCACAAAACACAATATGCAGCAATTCTGGTTCTCAATTTCCCAAAAAAAAATCGCTTTAAGTAAAGTGTCATATATAAATTTCCATTTTACGAGTTTATTATACCGAAGTCCTCTCAGACATTATCATCTGCCTTATTAAATCATTATGAAATACTTTTTATTTTTTTAATAAATTGTTAAATAATTTTCCACAAGTACATAATCCTTTCATCGTTCATCGTTCGTATCCATTAATGTTTCAATTTTAATTTGCGTTGAAGTGCGCTTTGTGTAAAAACAAACTGTTGTGCTCAATTAAATCCTATAAGATAATGCTAATTCAAGGATAATATAAAAATACAGTGGGTGTAGCAAAAGTATTAGTTAGCTGACCATGAAGTACGTGCAAAATATTGATACACCAAATTAATTGAAAACTTACCGCAAAGCAAAAAATTTCAATGCAAGCGCATTGTACAAAAGGTTTGGGTTCAAGCAAAAACATTGCTATGCCATTTATCCATAAAATAGAATGCAACTTGCAAAAATGAATTGGACTGAAAAAACTGGTGGAGTGAAGAATTGATGGAGTGAAGAATCTTACGCAGCATTTAAATAGAACAAAAAATTTAAAAAAAAAATCAAAAAAGAATCAGCCACTAATGAAGTAAATTTGTGCTTGAAAAAGTTTTAGCAATTAAAATTTTGTGGCTTGAATTTTCTTTAATTTCTAAGCAATTATTATTGGTGTTAGCATTTTATCAATAACAATTACAACTGTTGTTAAAAATCATCGCTAAAAATATATTCTTGATGGAAGTAAAACATTGTAGCTGGTGATAGAGGAATATATCACTGGTGATAAAAGTTATCACTGATGATGAAAGTTACCACTGATGATAAAATCTATCACTAATAATAAAAGTTATCACTGATGGTAAAAGTTATCACTGATGATTAAAATTATCACTGAAAAAAATCACCGCTCGTACTAAAAATATGTTCTTGATGATAGTAAAACATTGTAGCTGGTGATATAGAAATATATCACTGGTGATAAAAGTTATCACTGATGATGAAAGTTACCACTGATACCTAAAACCAATGCAAGTGATATAAATTATTTTAGTGGGTAACGAAAATTATTACTTGTGATTAAAAATTATCACTGGCAAAAGAATATATAGCAAGAAAATTTATAAATGCTTAGGAATCTGATGATAAGAAATGAATGGCATTTAAAACTGTCATTGTACTTGGCATTTACGTAATATGAGTGGTAATAAAATTTATAAGTGATACTTAAAGTCACGCTGGTGATAAAAAAAAAATATGCTTATGGCTAGTGATGGGTAACTAAAGCTTAAAAAAAAAATTTATAACTGAGCAAAAGCTGTGTGCATCAAAATTTTAAAGTTATGATAGCAATGTTCAATGAGAATTCATTAAGTTCCTAGCGGAAAAACGAACAGTAACCAACACGTCAGAGTAATCAATGATTTGCTATATATGACCCTCCTTCTTCGGAAATTTCTGCAATCGTTTTGGTTGTTTTTGAAAAGGTTGTAACCTATTTGCTTAGCAGTTATCACCAGTGACATAAATTTATCACTTAAAATGGATGTTGCAATCGGTGTTAAAAAATGGCCACTAATACAAAAAATATATCACTAGTGATAAGACTACGTATATTCCAGATGATATTATTGAACTGCAGTTGGTGATAATGAAATATCATTGATGATAAGTGATAAAATAAGGCAGCATAAGTAACAAAAAAGCTCTTGATAAATATTAAAAAATCTTTCTAGTGATGAGAAACTATCATCAACAGAGAAATATCTCTAGTAAAAAAATATAGCTGCTGCGAGAAATATTGTCCATTCATGCAAAATATAACTAGTGGTAAATATTTTAAGGTAAACAATTTGTTACCAGTGATAGGAACTCTCAATGATAAATTATTAACAAATATATAATGGAACAAAGGGCATTAAAGTGCACACCAACGCTCCATATGAGGTATTCAACAATTTGTGATACATTCAAATTCTTCTAGCTTAACCTCAAGTTTCTTTCCACCATTGCGGCTGCTCTTTATCAAGTATTACTGAGGCATCTATATTGGATTATGCGACCACATTTGTCTGTGATATATTCAACGCTTGTGTGAGAAATATCTGCAAGAGTATTGACAAGTTATCGGAACGATCGGTTACCAACGTTAGCCGCCATATCTCGACAGCCATTCTCGGTTCATAGGAGAACGAATTTGTGTTTCATCTTGATCTCAAAACATTGTACTGTTGTAAAAACCGGAGTGGAATTGAAGCAAAGACAGCTGCACCAAGTGCACTTCAGAAACTAATTGCATGCATAAGGCATTGTGGATGGGCTTCCGGGTACCGTAAAATGGCATACGAGTACTCAAGAAAAAGTGAAGAAGACTTGATAGACATTGTTATACAACCAAGTTACGATGTTACACGTAGCTCCCACCTAAGTACTTAAAAGATCGCCAACGTTGAGTGATTGGCCATGATTAAATTTTATTTAAATATCACCAAACTTTTTTTTTATTAATACATGAAAACACTAAATACAAAAAACAATTTTCAATTTAACTCAAGCCAATATTAGTGAGAGACAGCTACCTTAAACAAACATTAAGCAAAAACAAAAAAAAAATAGATCAAATTATTTTATAATAGAAAAATGGCGTATCAATAAAATCAAGTTATATCTATACATATACTTACTAAATATTATTGTGTTAAGAATTTTAAAATTACTTATATATCACGTTTTATAAATGTTCAAACCAGAAGATCTATGAAAATATACTTTATACTACTATATAGTAAAATATTCTATTGAGATATTTAGATATAAATATATATATAAATGTTAACAAAACTATAGAAATTTGAAAGCTATAAACGAAAGTTACGAGGTGTAGAAATTTATTGAAAAAAAAAAAAAAATTTAAGTCTATCAATGCAAAAACTTATAATAAAACTACTATTTCATTAGAAAGTTTTACCAAAAAGAGACAAAACTTTATAATTTTTTTTTTTGCTCTCTAACGAGTTTTGTCAAATTTAATAATCTCACAAAGCTTTTGTTAATAGGGATGACATAGGTATTCAAGCAGGCAAAATTATTTCAAGATTTTGCTTAAAGAAAAAACTATGAAGTTTGTTTCTTTTTGGGTTTAATAATTAAAAAAAAAAACTATATACGGTGCTATCGCCTTTTCCTAAAACTAAAAGCCTCAGTTTGAAATTATATTTTCAAAAGAACTATATTTTGAATTGCTAGTATAATAAGCTTTTACAGTATTTTTAAGGAATGCATTTTTTACCTACAGAAATATTTCTTCCAGATATCGCTTGTTTCGTTTAATTTAAAACTAAACTAGAGATCTTTGACATACTTTCTCAAAATTCACAAATTGTGTAACCTCAAAAATTTTTCAAAACATTATAGTTTCTCATGAAAAACTTTTTTCTAATTATTCAAGATTTTTTTTAAGATATATCAAAGTATTAAGTCTTAATAAAACTTGCATTTAACTGGCTTTGTAGCTTGAAAACTATATCAAATTTTGTGACATATTTTCGAAACTACATAATTTCTTATAAATCAAAAAAAATTAAATATAAATGTCTGCGCAAAATATGGAAAATATTATAGCGCTTTAACCACCGTTCAACTAAGCATTATCTAAAAAATACCGTAAAAGCTATAAGCTATTATGTTCTTAAATTATTGCTCAATATTTTTGAATTATGTAGATTAAAAACATACAAGAGTATAAAAAGTCCATTATCTATTACAAAAAAAAAGAAAATAATTAACTTAAACATATGCGAATAAATAACTTTTTCTTAGTCATATCACTAAATTAAATTTTATAATTCTACAATTTTTTTTATTTTTTGGAAAATAATTATTTGCTATTTGTAATGAATCTATGATAAAAAAAACTACTAAAAACTTACTCTTTCATGCTAAGCAACTAAATATGACAAGTAAATGCCTACAAGCTAAAAACTCATAAAATTTAAAAATTATACAATAAAAAAAAGAATAAAATTAAATACGAAAAAAAATACTTTAACATATTGAAATTACACACACCAATTTTTTGAAATACAGCAGTGCAAAAATTTAATTACATGAAACTTGCAGTTATGATAAAATTAAAAAGTAAATAATTTACAATAAAATAATAAAAATGTATGTGTGCAAAGTTGGCTTAACTGCTGACATTAATGCAAATTAAAATAATGAAAAGAAAGAAAAAATACTGAAAATATTTATGGAAAAATTAAAAAAGGCACACAAATTATAATAATAAAATAAAGAAAATAAATAAAGTGAGCGACGAACGAAAAATATTGTGTATTGTTTTATATTTGGAAAATTCTGGATTTGTAATGCGATCTGCGTAAGTTGACCTTATCTTCAGCGATCGATAAAGAAAGCGTCAGAGGGGGTTGTGCCCCTAGCTTAAAGGCGTACCCAACCATCGCTGGATTAAGATATTTGCAAGGGGTTTTGATAGCGCTATGGTCCGAACCCCAAGCTCAGGAGGACCAAAATGACAACAGAACCTTTTTTATGGTCACACCTTATCAAGATCCACAAAAGCCTGGGGCCTCATTTGCCCAATTCGGTGTGATTTACTGTTGAGAACAGCATTATTTATTATTTTATGAATAAATGTCCTTTTTTTTTGCTCATCAATATGTAATTCAATATTTTCATTGCATTTTTAGAAAAAAAAATATATATTTTATTTTGGAATTGAAAATTTTTTATCTTAATTTATAAGATCCCCCTTTTTTTGCGAGAGTAAAATTTTCAGTAGAGTTAATAGTATCGCAGTATCAAAATTTGTTGATTTTGAGATTTGTCTTAATTAAGACACAGAAATATACTAACACGCAGTATCAACTCGGCTTTAGTTCAATACTCGAAATCAAGGCAGCGCTGACTTCGATTTGGTTCATTTTCTTGAAAACTTTTACCTCGGTTTTCTTAAAATCAACTTCAGAATCAATTCCGAGCTTTAAAAGCTCTTAACTTTTTAAGTTTTAACTAAATAAGGTCGTGCTTTATTGCTTATACTGTCTTTTTAAGAATAAAGCTAAGTGTTAATTTTCACCCTTTGCAAGAGATTAGGGACCGTCCTTTAATTACGTTAGGTGTTTTTTTTTTGAAAATTCGGCCCTTGGTGAGCTCTTACGGGAGCTCCCCCCTCCCTTCCGTGAGACTTGGATTACAATTTTTGAATGTAATCTGCTATAATAATGTATAGTCTCTGCATTAAAAAGTTGACGTGAGATTTTTACCCACCCCCCTTCCCCTTGGTGAGATTTTTCCGGACCCCTTCCCTCCCATTTTGACTCACCCTTACATAGCATTTGTTTTTTTATTACTCTCTTATAAAAGAGATATTAGATGAGATCAGCATTGCTGAATGGAAAAATCTGTAAATTTCAGAGCTGCATGAGAATGTTTGCGAGTTTTGTACAATTCAGCATCGGCTAATATAAAAGCAAGTGTTTGTCAACTTCGTGCCTTAAGTGAAAGTGCAAGAAAGATGTAATCAAAAAAATTTCTATTTTGGTTTTATGTTTTATACAATACTTTATTAATAAAACTTGTGTTTTTTCGTCTACAAACTAAAAAAAAAGTTGTATCATTTAAAATTTAAACAAAAAAATATACAGCTAATATAGTAAAAAAAATATTTATAAAAAAAGTTGCAAAACTTAGGCTATATTAAAAACGAAATAGATTTGTATACAATTTCAGCAACAGCGATTAATTGAGTTTCTTTGTCTGCTGGTCAGCCTCTTCATTTTCTTTCAAACGATTAAGACGCTGCAACAAAGTAGGATGTGAATGATTCCACGAAGAGTATAGCCAATCATAAACAGGGAATCCTAAATTATCCAAATCTAATTTGATTAACGATCGTCCCAACTCCTTGGCAAAGCCTAGCTTGCGTGAAAATTCGTCTGCTTCATATTCAAAACGACGTGAGAGTATTGTCATAACAAAATAAATTATTGCATTATACGGTGACAGAACATAAATGAAAAACAAGCTAACGAGTATGGGGCGTGTGCCGGGTGCAAAACCTACAGCCTCATAGAAAGGAGCATATTTGAAGAGGTAACTAAAAGCGGCAAACATAAGGAAAAGATGTATTTGCGTAATGACGATATTTTTTGTAACGTGACCCAATTTCCAGTGGCCCAGTTCATGACCCAACACTGCGAGTACTTCTTCGTCAGTGCAACCCTTACCCTTCTCTTCCTCATTAAGATCAGAATCATCGGGTTTGCCTTTGTTCAGCAGTAGCGTATCAAAAAGAACAATACGTTTGGAATTCCAAAGACCATAAAAGTATGCATTGCTATGTGACGAACGTTTGGAACCATCAACCACGTAGAGTTTGGTAAGTGGAAATGACAACGTTGCAGCTAATTCTTCAATGGATTTGCGTAGTGGACCATCTTCTAGCGGTGTATATTTGTCGAAGAGTGGAGCAATGAAAATTGGATAAATTGTCAATAGAGTAAAAATGACAACACCAGTAAAGATCCACAGCCAGATGACGAAAATATCGCCACCACGTTGTACTATAAATATGATGGCTGGGGTAATGGGTGTCATTATCACTTGGCGCACAATCAATTCTTTAACTTGATCCCAGGCAAAGAAACCAAGCGTTTGTTTGTTGAAGCCGTGTTTCTCTTCCAGCACAAAGTTTTCATACAATTTAAACGGCAAATCCTTGAAGAAGCTTATTATGCTTATTAGTGTCACAAACATGCAGCTTACAAAAATTTCATTTCCTGTATTCAAATGACATTTTCCCACCAACTGAACGGACCATTCCCAGAGTATGGCAATGACACCAAAATACAATTCTAAGCTGATGATAAGTACATCCATTAGCAGGGCTTTAAAGATGCTAAATTGTTCATTGTCTAACCCATATATACGCGCCTTGTGAAATGTTTCATCAGTCATAAAATCGGTCAATCCTTTGGGTACTTTGAGTGCGGTTTTGTAGACTTTAATCTAGAAAATTCAAAAAAGAACTCGTTTCAATACATAGCTATTATACATACTGTTATTCAAAATAAACAAATGATTTGAACTGAACCGTTTTCAATGACAGCGATGAGTGAAAAATACAGAAATATATATTAACCTTTCGTATTTAACTTTTTCATAAACTAATAGATATAATTCCAAGTAATATTAGAATAAAACTAATAATTATAGCACTGTATAATACAGATAATTAGCAATGATATCATCAACATTCAACAACATTTCTAAATTTATTTTGTGTGCAAGTGAAAATGATTCGTTTGGCATACTTAATGAACTCATCAGAAATGAAGGTTCGTTTATTTAAATATTAGCCATTCTGAAGAAATTTCCGCAGCCCTGGATTCCAAATCGTTTCGGGAATTGTTTTTAAATGCCACATTACTTGGAAACTTAACAAATTTCAAATTCGTTATTGCACATATTATATTTATATATACATACATGTGTATATATTTAACGAAGTTACTTTTTCACGAAATTCGTGCTGTGTTGGGTTTGAATGAAAACTGGGAGGTTGGGTACCCTCAGTTTTGTATTAAAATGATCTATTACTAATCATGGAATACCATTTCAGCTAAAAAAACATAACTAGCCAAATTACCTCCCAATCCTAGCCTACGTTACTTTAATTATGCTTTCAATCAGCTCAAATCAATTAATAAAATTTATCTTTTTATCGCTCAAACAAAATTGTAAATTCGCTGGTTCATACAACTCACCTGCCGCAATGAAATGTAAATCTCAAATAGATTTTCCACAATTTTGAATCCCAATATGCTGTAAAGTACAATATCAGCTGCTGGCAATGCATCCATTGCTGTAAATTTAATTTTTTTAGCAACTAAAAATTTTACTAATTTTTACTATTTATTCAGCTTGTTGCCAACAACAGTTGAAGTCATTGACTAATCGAAATCTAACTCTAATCTAGACTAATCTAGAGACCGGAAAGTCTTTCAGGCGGGAAAAATACTTTTTGTTAGTGTGAGTGAAAATTAAAATTCACCCTTGCGTGGTGAGTTCACTCGTGTGAGTGTGCCGATATTTATAAGTCTGCAAAAGGATTAAAATTAAAAATTAGTATTTTTTGTAAAGAAAATCTTAATAAAATGTTTAAGAAAACGTTAGCACTTACATAATTTATCGGTTTTTAATTATATAAAAGAAAAATCTAACGAATTGTTTTTTTTTTTTTGTACAAAATTCAAAATCTGGCAGCTTTCAAGCTGTCAGTTGAGTTCTTGCAATAGCTGCAGTATCCATTAATACGATAGCGATGTCCCAGAGACAATTAATCGTCGCACTTGTGGGTTGATGCAAAGCTGTTGATGTGAAGCGAGCGAACAAGCAAAATTTTGCTGTTGTTGCTAAAGCTGAAATTCAATTATTTTTAAATAAAAAAACTTGATAAGCAATATTTTTTACCTTTTTATTGCGTTCCTCCAAAAAAAAAAATGTACTTTTCAATCAATTGCAAATATTAAATGAGAAATGTCAAAAACAGCGGTGGTGAAATTCAACATGACTTACAACAGCGCAGTCGTCGGAGCGCGGTGTATTCAACACACTGCACCGCGCACTTGTACCCTTCACCAACGGGGCACGGTGTACTCACCAACTGGGCACAGTGTACTCACCTTTCTGCATATGAATGCCACTGTTTTTATTTTTGCAAAACGAGATTGCGAATATTAAGTTTTTCCCGCATAAATTTTGAAACTTTTTTCTTTTTAACAGCTTCAAGTTATACAAAAGTAAAGTTGTAGAGTTTCGATATGAATTTATCTAAGATTTAATATTAATTCGGAAAGTTTTATCGGAGATGAAAGTCAGCATCGGTTATAATTGAGTCATTATTGCGAGTTATCTTGTATTTGATAGATGTAAAAGCTGAAATATTATATATTTATATGAGCATTCTTTTATCTTCTATTATTTTTCATTCACATTTTTCTATCATATTTTATATGGAAAAATCGACTACTAATAGTTTTTCTAATTGCTCTTTGGAGAGAACATAGTCGAAAGTCAAAATAGTCTCTTATATGCATTAAAAAGATATTACTTACTTACTTAGATGGCCATAACAACCCGTTGTCAGGTTACGGCCGACCTCATTAGCTCTCGCCAGGCGCCTCTGTTTTGCGCGCGCCTTCTCCAATCGTTAATGCCAAGCGCGGTTAGGGCTTCCTCAGCTTGGTCTATGGGGGGGAGGATGGGGCTGCTTGTAGAAGTCCACGTAAGTGGGGAAAGTCCTGATCGCCACTCACTTGGGAGTGGCCAGAGATGATTCTTTTGCAAGCAGTTCAAGCAGCTCACAAACTTCCGGCCTTTTTTGGCCAAGTATCCTCTGGAGATCCCTTGGACACCCGTCCGGGGGTGAGCTAGTTGTGAGAAGGCGGGTCTCTCCTAGACTTAAAACTTGGAATGTGTGCGTAGGGTTTGGGTCCCACCACACATTATCATCATTTCCAATGAAAACCAAATTAAAAAGATATATATTTGTCAAAACTATCAACTTTATTTATACATAAACTGCCATTTTTCCGAAATACGCGCTTTGGCGTATAGCTGGGGCAACAAACAAAATAACACAACAATAGGTCCTAGAAATCTACCTACAGCATTATTACACTAAACTGTTTTCAGCTACTGGGCATTTTTGCATCGTGAACTATTCGTAAACTGATATAAATACATGCAAATTTTCCATCTTCTCGATGTTCATTGACAAATGCTATTTTTGGACATCACAAAGAATTATTTCACACTGAGGAACATGAAATGATTGACTTTCCATTAGTATATATTCCTCCATTTCAACTAGTCCTAACTAAGCAACAAGCAAATACTTAAGCTCTATGTATAAAATTTGCGTTTTTATTATTTTAATTAATTTCACCATATCATATTTCCTTGAAAAAATCACATACATATGTAAACCCGAAAAACCCCCACAAATCAGATACGATTCCGTGTAAATTGATTTTTTTAGCATACGGTACCTTTGTATCTCAAAATATTTGACAATCAATACGTGTGATGAAAAACAAGAGGTTCCGGTCTAGATTAGTCTAGCTAATCTAAATTTGGCTTAACTGCTGACATTAATGTAAATTTAAATAATGAAAGAAAAAATACTGAAAATATTTATGGAAAAATTAAAAAAGGCACACAAATTATAATAATAAAATAAAGAAAATATGTAAAGTGGGCGAAGAACGAAAAATATTGTATTTTCTTTTATATTTGGAAAATTCTTTATTTGCAATGCGATCTTCAACGTTGAATTAATATAGAGTTAAAGGGGGTTATAGCCCCTAGCTCAATGGCCACCCTGCATAATGAATTAAACTGTGTATTGATTTTTCTAATTAGCAATTAACATACACAGGCTTCGAAAAACTAGTTTTTGGTCATGGTATGCAAAATGGTATGCATCAGAAACAAACTATGTCAAATGAGAGAGCGCGAGTCTAATAAAAGAAATATTAGATGAGATCAGCATTGCTAAATGGAAAAATTGGCAAGCTTCAGAACTGCATGAGAATGTTTGCGAGTTTTGTACAATTCAGCAGCGGCTAGTAAAAAATCAAGTGTGTTTGAAAAACTTCGTACCTTAAGTGAAAGCGCGAGTTATTTAGTGCACAAAATAAAAACCTCATAATATAGTACAAAAACTATAAGATTTCTCTTAAGTTTTCATTCAAAATTTCCCTAAATTATTGCTTCATTCACCTTATTCACCTATAAAACTTTATCTCTTTTGATTTTCATAATTTATTGCTTCATTGTTAACTTTATATTTAGAATTCTAAGTTTTTAATTTTTAAGATACAAATTTTAAAATTATATTTTGTGAAGTCGTCGCCTGAATTTCCTTTTGCTCCATAAGCATACGTTTTATCAAGCTTATGGAGTAAAAGAGAATTCAGGCGACGAAGTGCTTTGTGAGCATAATATTTATTTAGTAAGAACTACAAGCTGTCAGTTTGATCTCCGGAACATCTACTAAAATCAATTTATTGTGCTTCATGAAGTTTATTCGGAGCTCAACGCAGGATTAAAATTATTCTTAGATGCAATCAAAAAATTTCTATATTAGTTTTGTTTTATACAATACTTTATTGATAAAACTTCGTCTACAAACTAAAAAAAAATAGTTGTTTCATTTTAAATTTAGACAAACAAATATACAGCTAACTAACTTTGTTCGGAAGATTTTCAAACAGAATGTTAAATTTCAATTATTTTTATGTGAGAGAGTACATTTTTTTTATAAAAAAAGTTGCAAAACTTAGGCTATATTAAAACGAAATAGATTTGTATACAATTTCAGCAACAGCGATTAATTGAGTTTCTTTGTCTGCTGGTCAGCCTCTTCATTTTCTTTCAAACGATTAAGACGCTGCAACAAAGTAGGATGTGAATGATTCCACGAAGAGTATAGCCAATCGTAAACAGGGAATCCCAAATTATCCAAATTCAATTTGATTAACGATCGTCCCAACTCCTTGGCAAAACCTAGCTTGCGTGCAAATTCGTCTGCTTCATATTCAAAACGACGTGAGAGTATTGTCATAACAAAATTAATTATAGCATTATACGGTGCCAGAACATAAGTGAAAACAACCAACAAGCCAACGAGTATGGGGCGTGTGCCGCGTGCAAAACCAACAGCCTCATAGAAAGGAGCATACTTGAAGAGGTAACCAAAGGCGGCAAACATGAGGAAAAGATGTATTTGCATAACGACGATATTTTTTGTAACGTGACCCAATTTCCAGTGACCCAGTTCATGACCCAACACTGCGAGTACTTCTTCGTCAGTACAACCCTTACCCTTCTCTTCCTCCTTAAGTTCAGAGTCATCGGGTTTGCCTTTGTTCAGCAGCAGCGTATCAAAAAGAACAATACGTTTTGAATTCCAAAGACCATAAAAGTATGCATTGCTATGTGACGAACGTTTGGAACCTTCAACCACGTAGAGTTTGGTAAGTGGAAATGACAACGTTGCAGCTAAGTCTTCAATGGATTTGCGTAGTGGACCATCTTCTAGCGGTGTATATTTATCGAAGAGTGGAGCAATGAAAATTGGATAAATTGTCAATAGAGCAAGGCTGACAACACCAGTAAAGATCCACAACCAGATGAAGAAATTATCGCCACCACGTTGTACTATAAATATGATGGCTGCAGTTATGGGTGTCATTATCACTTGACCCACAACCAATCCCTTAACTTGATCCCAGGCAAAGAAACCAAGTGTCTGTTTGTTGAAGCCGTGTTTCTCTTCCAGCACAAAGGTTTTATACAATTTAAACGGCAAATCCTTGAAGAAGCTTATTATGCTTATTAGTGTCACAAACATGCAGCTTACAACAATTTCATTTCCTGTATTTAAATGACATTTTCCCACCAACTGAACGGACCATCCCCAGAATATGGCTATGACACCGAAATACAATTCTAAGCAGATGATAAATACATCCATTAGCAGGGCTTTAAAGATGCCAAATTGCTCTTTGTCTAACCCATATATACGCGCCTTGTGAAATGTTTCATCAGTCATACAATCGGTCAATTCTTTGGGTACTTTGAGTGCAGTTTTGTAGACTTCGATCTGGAAAATTCAAAAAAAGAACTCGTTTCAATAATTAACTATAATACATACTGTTATGAAATGAAATGAAATGAAATGAAATGAATATTGGTTTAGAAAATATACTAAAATGAACTATTAGCGAATGTAAAAAATGAACACGCTCCGGAGCAATAAAAATTACAATAAGTCGATTAAAAATTAAGTTTTTCGGTTTTATTTAACGTCTGTTACCTTTTAATATTTTCTCGTCCAGAGTTGCCTATAAGCATTGTTTATATGATAGAATCGCAATAAATTTTCTAAGTTTATGGAATGATTGCAATTCTCACAATAAAAAAAAAGCACCCGTTATGTTGTCATCAACAAAATTACGACGCATGTATTAAAATTAAGTAAAGTGAGTCACTAGTATTTTTCATAAATCAAAGTATACAGTTTCACTTAAAAAAAGTGGAATTAAATATACAATTTAAAGCATTTGAGAATTATTGCGTTGTTAAGCTTCTATAATTTTGTGTTGCTTATAAGCAATTTCTAATTATTTAGTGATCGAATTAGTCTAGAAAGCTAAACACTTCCAAAATGTCTTATATAGACTTAAAAAGCCTGGATAATTTTTTCTGGCAGCTTGCCTTGGAGCGAGCGCGAAAGGGTTAAGTAACGGTTCACACGGCACTTCGATATGGAAGCTTTTCTCGAATAATTTGCGAAGAAAACTATCGAAGTCGAAAATTATCCGTTTGGCAAGTTTAATGGATTTAATTTTTATTTAAAAATTTCCGTAGGATTTTCTAGGATGGCTCCGCTGAGATATTCATAAAAAAAAAAAAAAAATATGTAGTTACTTGGAAACTTAACAAAGATCTATATTCAGTATTGCACATATTATATACACTGCGTCACTGAGTCAAGTAAGTATAACATTTGATAATGCCATCTTAAAGAGAACATATCCAAGCACAAAATATGCCAGTATGAGCCTCTGAGGTTCAATATCCAACATGCTACAGCACATTTTCTTAAAAAACATAAATTGTGCTATAGTTTATGAACGCAGTGTATACAGTGATATTCCTCTAAACCGAACTTGAAGGGACCGAACAAATGGTTCGTTTTAAGCGGAAGTTCGTTTTATATGAAAACTTTAATGAATATCGTCGTTTTTTTGTTCACTTTAGGCAATAAAACGTCTTAAACGGGGTTTGATTTAGAGGAATATCACTGCATGTACATATACATATGTATTTTCGTGCTGTGTGTGGTTGGACGAAAGCTGGGAGGTTGGGTACCCATAGTTTAATATGGTACATAACCTCAGTTTTGTATTAAAATCATCTATTACTAATCATAGCATACTATTTCAGCTAAAAGAAACATCACTGCCCAAATTACCTCTCAATCCTAGCCCACGGTACTTTAATAATTCTGTTAATCAATTAATAAAATTTATCTTTTTATCGCTCAATACTTCCTTCGAGCGATAAAAAAAGTGCGAATTCACTGATTCATACAACTCACCTGCCGCAATGAAATGTAAATCTCAAATAGATTTTCCACAATTATTAATCCCAATATGCTGTAAAGTACAACATCAGCTGCTGGCAATGCATCCATTGCTGTAAATTTAATTTTTTTTTAGCAACTAAAAATTTTACTTATTTTTATTCAGCTTGTTGGCAAGTTGAAGTTTTCTAATTTTGACTGTTAAGAAAAAAATGCCGCAAATGACAATTGAAACGACAGTTGCCAAAAAATGAGGCGGCGAAATGTCTGTTGATAAGTTTTGGTTAGTTCACAATGGTATGTGCCAAGATATGACTTAAGGCCTCCACCCATAGCGTCCGTCAAATCCGTTACGTCAAAGTATACAACTGACATGACGGAAATGAAGGAATAAAGGGCCAACTAAACCATGCACGCTTTGACTGCAGTCAACTTCTGCAAGTGTGCGAATACACACAAATCGTATATCAAAGCTACAACGTACTTAACAAAAAGTTTCGTTCAATTTCCACAAATGTCATTTGCTTAAGGAAAGAGCGAAACTGAACGCACTTTCTGTACGGAATCAGCTGTTTATGCATTGTATACATAAGAAAAAATGTTTGCAATGGAACTTGAAGTGGAAAATACTTTTGTTTTGAAATTAATAGAAAATGTGAAAAAGAAGATAATTAAACAGTAAAATAGACGCATTTTATTGAAATCGATGTAAAGGAAAGGGCTTGGAGTGAAGTTGCAGAAATATGCATTTTAATGTACACACACAATACATACAACAATTTGATTGACAATTCAGTGATGCCACGCTTTGCTTTTGCCAATACTTTTCCCAACAATCTACACGCATAGTACAAAATGAGCAATTATGTTTTCTTATTTTTTTCTTAAATTTAATAAAAACAATATCTGGATTTCATATTTATTGCTTTAAGTATCTAAATTAATGTCATTGAATAACATTTTGTAAATGATTTCAATTAATTTAGGAAATATAACAAATAAAATTTATGCAATTGTGGGAATACTCCATACGTTTGCAACTATGGCTACATCGCTTCTTAAGTTCAACGAAGTACAACATAGCCACTAAAAAGTCTACTCTGAGTTTCTTAAGCATTTGACAGGCTTTTCGTTCAAATTTGACAGTAGGTTACGCTAGGCGATGCATGGTTTAGTTAGGCCTTAAGGCGGCCAAATGAATACGTCTGCAACGAATTTAAAGTAAAATAAAAAAACAAAAAAAAGCTTTTGAATGATAAATTTCATTACTTCTCCTTTATACTGCGCATTAATATATTTCTTAAACATGAAAACAATTTTAATTTTCTTATCTCTCTTTTTATCCTATGTTTCGCACAAACTCAAAGTATTCAACGTACATCAAAAGTTAAAAGTTGCCCAACTTCTTCTGTTGTGTTGACGGATAAGTTGCGAATAGGCCGCACTTCATACAAATGCATGCATTTCATCTTAGCTGTCAGTTGTAAACTTTGACGCAACGGACTTTACGGACTCTATGGGTGCAGGCCTTTAAGCTTTAAACAGATTATGACGGATGACGGCAAATCGACAACGACTAGATTAAAACCATTCGAAAAATCGTTCGAGTTAGCACAATCGGGACGGATGAAGAATTACCGAAAATTCAGCTGTCATTTTGTGTCCACAAGGAAACAATTTTTGGTTTGAAATAATTTTGATTGTTACAACGTTTATTCATAAATATTGTAATTCAATTCATTTAGATTCATATTTATATAACAATTACTTTTTATGGAATTAAAATTGGCACTACAATTTAAAATTAATAATACACATAAGCTGATTAGAAATGAAGCACTACCAATCGTCGTCCGCCGATGGTGAAAATAAAGTTCAAGTCGACGGGTACCCGTCGGTAGGCTTTCAGTCTTTGCCACAATTACGTTAAATTTCATGCGATCATGCGTTAAATTTTTGCTCAACAAAATTATATACATTTGGCACAATGATTATCGCGCGTTTTTTCAACTCGCGTTGTGATGCTCGTTGGCTGTATTAGCGCCGAAGTCATGCTAAATGAGCGTTGAAAAATTGCCCGTGTTGCGTATTATTCAACGTTGATTTTGTAGTAGTGCGGACGGGGTTTTATATAAAGTAGTCATTGTGAATAGTACAGCTTTGACAATAGAAAATTTCACAAGTTTTGGTATTTTGTGTAAGCAGCGATTTAATTTATTATAAAATTAAAGATAATGCAAAAATTAATTAAAGCAAAACTTAACTAATAACTGGACAATGCCAAATACAATTGGAACTGAAAAAAAATCTAATAATGAAGCTACGCAAAAAAACGTAGCTTCACTTGAGAAGAGCGCTGGCAATGCCAATAATGTAGTTGGTAGTGGAACTTCTGTCGGAAAAAGAAGGGCGCGAAAAAGGTTTTGTTTACATTTTTAAATCTAAATTTTTGTATTATTTTTAACTTTGAATATTCCAGAAAACGTTGCGAAATTATTAAAAACAGTGATAGTGATTTGGAATCAGAATTTGAGGATTGTGACATGAAAGATGCCATTGCTATTGAGAAAAAATTACGAACTATTGCAAGTACCAATAACTTTAGTGATGACGAGATGCGAAGGTTGCTACAGGTTGGTAAAAAATTAACAAAACTGAACAAAATATTGGCGATCTTTTATGGTTAATATTGTAGGGGCTTGGGAAAAAATTTTGCTTGGTTCTAATTTTTTGGGAGACTGTTGGTTAGTATGTCGGCTTGCTGTTTAAACCCCACAGCTGCCAAGCAAAAAGTTATTTCTTACGGCTCCACAGCTCACAAGTCGTAATGCTTCATGAACTATCGCCATTTGGATCCGGCACGTTTCTAAGGCGGCCAAATTTTCGAAAAGTCTATGTGCGGGACATTATTGAGATACCGCTTAGAAAAAAAAAATTAATTCTTTCTATTTTTCCCTTTGAAATCTTGCTGCACTTTCGAGCAAAATTGCGATTTGATGCTATGAATTCTAAAAATGAATTTAAAGTAAAACAAATTCCAGGTAACTTAAGATTGGAGCGTGACCTATGACTAATTTGATCCATTGACAATCTACAGAGCCACAAATGAATTAGCCACCTTTCTATAAAATCTCATTTATTTTTTCACTTGTTATAATTTGATCAACAAAATAAACATGAACATATGCCGATTGTACTTATTCAACATATCATCCTCTCCCCTTCTATGGAGGTGCAACCTTTTCTAAATATTTAGTTTTAGTGAAAATCTGTCGGAGGATACCGCTGTGTATAGGACGGTAGATAGATCGCATTACACTAAACTAGGACTCCGCCTTTTTGTAAAAATTAGATGTTCAAAACAAAATGGCGTTGAGAAAATTTAATATTCTTTTCAGAAATTTGTTAAAAATGAGCATATATTAGCCTTCGTGACACTAAAAGCTGAAGATGAATTAGCTCGTGAAAAACTTGAAGCTGATCAGCGTACGATTATGATTATGAACACACCATCTGTGCCCAAATTTACGCGTGCTAAGGCACGTGAGCTGAATCGTACGCCTGCCATTACGTTACCCTCACTAAAAGAGTCATCAGCTGGAGGAACAGAAATTGCTGACCTTATCAAGGATGATCTGCACTCGGATGAGGATGATGGAGAGTATACATTCAAGGAAGAGGATTTTATTGCAAGTCAAAATATTAATTAGAAATGTTAGCGTCAATAACGTAATTTTAATGCTTATTCCTGTTAGTCTGATGATGATCCCAATACCACTGCTTCTGATATGGAATCAAATCCACGCACACCACAAACTCCATTAACACAAACCGAGTATGAAGATTCGCCGGTTAAATTTACATCAGATGGTTGCTTTAAATTACCCTTCGATAAGCAAGAAGATATGCGAATTGCAGCGCGTACACGTTCTAAATTTTGTCTTCAACAAACGACTATCGAGGACTTGCAATCGGAATTTATACCACCAGATGTGGAAATTACTGATATGCAAGATTCGGAATTGGGGATAAATGATGAGGAATGGATGCAGTTTTTAAATGATTTCTCAAAACCATTGAGTAAATTTTACGAATATATATTGAAAAATTTATTTAAACTATGTGTATGAATTACAGATAATAATTTTACGGGCGATGATGATGATCCAGTAAATGATCCAGAGTATGTGGCAGCTGAAAAAGTTACAGGTAACTTACAATGCCAAATTTCTTTATTTGGCTTAACGATTTTTCTTATATCCCTCTAAGTTGATGCCGAGGAACTACGAGACGCTAACATTTCCAAAAAGGAGCTTACTGAATTAGTTGTCGGACTTTTTGAGGGCCTTACAAGTGAGGGCCTTTGCTTTGAATCCGTTGAGCTAGAAACACCACAAAAATTCTTCAGCAATAGTACAAGTGAAAAGCTAGACACGCCAACATTTGATGATACCTTAAATAAAAGTCCTAGCAAAACACCACCACCAATCAGTATGGAACTTAATGCAGTAACAAGACAAATTGATTTTGATACTCCGCAGCAGCTAGATATAGTATCAAACATACAAGTAGCAACACATTGTGTCTCTGATGCGACGATTTCTTCAACGAATGTAGCACAAAATGAGTATTCTTTCCATCCTGATATTATGTCAACACCAGCTATTGCCAATGCTGTAAACACTACGATTATACCCATAGCTTCCCTTGATCACACCGCCAGATTGCCCAATACAATTTCAATACCAGATAATGCATTAAATACCGATCCTGAATTGATTGCTATACCTGTGCCAGGACAACCGAATTCTTTTCAATTGGCACGTATTTTAGCAACAGGTGGAGAGCTATCACAGCAAAACATAACACTGCAATCGCCTGAAAAGCCAGAGGCTGTTGATCCAACAGACACGCGTTACACTATTCCATATGATACGAATTATACATGTAAATATATATCAATTAAAAGACATATTTACTCTGAGTATATGCAAAAATTTAACGAAACGTACGCTATAACGACGACATCAACAACTACGACAACAACAGCGGTGACGGCAGCACCACAGACCCTGTCTAATGCTAAGGGATTTACACAAGAGCAACATGACTTGTTGCAACAGCAATTGCGTATACATGTGCAGCTTCTGACACAAAACTATATGCAATTCTACTGTCATCCCGATTTATGGAAATATGCCCAAAAACCACGTGAAATGATGATGGAATTAAATGAAAAAGCAGCACACGATGCTTCATTTAATGTCTGGAATTTGAGACCGGCAATTGAGTTGATAACAGGATGGGAGCAAGAGTTGTCTATAGACAGTGAGGAAAATCGTGAAATGATGCAGTAAGTATAAAAAAAGTATCAAAAGAATCTATCAAAAATTTATTGTATTAATATTTCAGATTCCTACACAAAGAAGTTGAAAGAACGTAAGTTTAAATTTGGCGTCGCTGGTTTAAAAAATTGATTGAATCCGATATCATCATCCGAATCAATGTTTAATTAAAATTAAATAGCAAAAATAGAAAAATTTGATTTAAAATGTGTTGAAAGAAAATTCGACTTTCTCACTCAGGAAATCCAATTAATCAATTTAGGTTTTAAATGTGCTCAAACATTGCATTATCATTGAATTTGGATTTTAAAAACGGAACTAATCGGGTTTTCAAACCGGGCTTTAATATATTCTCTAAATGTTTAACGCCAAAGTTGTAAATCTTATTTCATTTTAGTAAACGTAATACACGTCAAATCGCACGCCTGCCACCACGTATTATGGAACGGATGTTAGACAGTACAGTTTTCATGTATCCTGAATTTTTGCCACGTATTGCATTCACTTCAAAGAAATGCTCTTTTCATGTCTTTGCACCAGCAGAATCTCATTTAATTGCTATGGGCTTAGAAAAGCATATGACAATAGGACGTAGAGTTCAAGGCAAAAAACGTGTAACACTTCGTCGTGCATGTGAAATTATAAGTCGAGAAATGAATCGTTCCAAAACACAACGTCGTATTTGGGATCATATTAAAACGCTGCGAAATGCTGCATACTATAATCCAGTAAAGGTGAGTTTAGTTTGATTTGTTCCTTAGCAATATATACAGTACTCGTATATTCATTTGTTTTGAAATTTCCAGTATTTCTTTGAACATGGTCGTGCACCACCTACTGAGTACAAAATTCATACTTTTCCTGATAGTATTGTATTGCCACCAAGAGAGCGCGTATCTGAATTGCCCTTAGGTTGGAGGAAATATCTTGGAGAGGTGAGTAGAAACATTTCATGTCACTTTTTAAACACATAAAAGGATGGCTCTGAAAACCTATAAAATAAGAATTTCAATCGTTAAAAAAGTTCGACGGTTGAAAGAGTCCATTAAATAAGATATTGTGAGCCAATCATACACATATCAAACACATTTATAAAGCTGCATTCTGGACCCCTAACGTTACATGTTATCGAAGATTTCTTAAATACTATTTTAGTTTCGATAGTCAAAATCGGACATATAAATAGCACGTCTTTCAATCTTCTCTATTCAAAGCACGTTATTGTTTTCCCACCAATTACCTATTTGCTTAACAGGAAACGATATTACGGCACAGCATTTCGTGATATAAGAAATAATGCGTTTTGTAATTGTGCAGTCATCCAAAGCCTCTCATTTCAAAGGCAGCACCTCTAATAATTGTCAATGTTTAGCGACCCGATTGCATTTACGTCCGACTTTCTCAGGTTGTATCGTGAGTACCAAAGAAGCCGGATTAGTGACATACTTTTTCAGTGGTCGAGATAATTTATTGCAAACTTATTCAGCATGACTAGTTTCCATGTTGTGAAAGAGTTAACCATGGCTCGGTTGCTCTTATTAACAAAATGATTAAAAGTAATTTTTTAATTTAGTTGACAGTAATAACTGAACTTTTTAATACAAAATTAATGAAAATTCAAAAGTATTAAAATTAATTCTGAATAGAATATAATTTAAACTATCAAGTGTTGCTACCAGTTATTAGTACGTTCATTTATCCATCAGTATCCATAAGCACTTAACAATTGCTACTCCTATCACCAACTCTATCACGTGGTATCAAACGCAATTCCGAACCATGCTTAAGGAAAACATTGCCAGCCGTTTGTTGTGGGCTAATTCCAATACCATCGTCTGTTATTATGGCGCTGGTAGCTGCTGGTACCTTGAATTCCTCAGCAGCAAATTTCAGCACAGCAGTGAAGGGTGTTGCCTCTGGCACGCTGAGTACTTTGAAAGGCAATTTAGGATCGGACGTGAGTGTAATTTTAAATGTTACTTTGCTGCTCATTTTGTTCGAATTTACTGACTGACTGTACGGAATGAATTTATTAAAAACTTGATTCAGTCTGGCGATACTTAATGACGTGGTAACTTTTCTGGTGCGTGCTGGTGTTTGGCCCAAGACTTCACGACTGTTTTGCAAGTACGTACTTGCGACACTTGAGCAACAGTTAATTTATTTCGGAAACTGCAAACGATATTTAATTTTTTATCTTAATTATAAAGTCATTGCTCTTTAAATTGCAATAATATATTAAAAAAATATTTACTTTCTTCCTGCTGTTTACTCGTGTCAGCTATGCACTGTCAAAATCTATTGTGAACTGTGCTCAAGAGTTGCCAGCTCGTAGAACACATTTTGGGAATTCGAATAAAATTTTGAACGACTCAGTACACCTGTCCTAAGTGACTGCACTTCTCAAAAGTTGGTAATGGAGAATAAATAATAAATCAAAAATCGGCTTGAGTTTACTTAAGGGATAAACCAACATTTTCTTATTTCGCTCGGATCTAGTTTCGAAGGTATAGCCACCCGAAGTTTTGGATATATTTAACTTTTATTAAAACCGGTAAAAACTATACCCACCGACCCACCAATTCAGTTCAATTGTTTGGAATTGGCGATTTTCAAAATTATAAGTTCGGGGTTTAAGTTTGAAATACCATTACCAACATTCTATTTAAAACATCAGGTAGTTTATTTGTCTTCACTCACCAAACTGCAACCGCGCTCCTACGCAATTGATCATTGGCACGGCTAATTTTCGGTCCGTTTGCCTATCCTCCAACTGTGCCAAGGACGTCCTGTATCCAGATTTTCCTAACCATGGACTTTTTCCAAATCAAACTCATCGCGCCATCTATTGAACAGAACAACGTCCGGGCAATAAAGTAAAAGAATCAAAATAATGAAATTTACAATTATTTCCTACTGATTTTTCATCAAACTAATGTACAACTTTGGTTTGAAATAATCAAACTAATTATAAATCTTATTTTAAAAATTTATTTTAAGAGGGTTATGGATTATTTTTCCTAATCGCACTTAAAAGTTGGGTGAAAATTAGGTTTGGATCGATATAATCTAATTTTATTGACTTGTTAAACTTTCTACAAAAATCAATTTTAAATTCACGTTCTTCCTACAATGCACACATGTTGGTTCCATGATTGAACGCGAGAAATTCTAACCGCTAACATTTATTCATGTCTCGGACTCGTACCATAAAAATGTTCGCAAACTTGCAATCTATTTTATTTCCAGATTATCGCAACTCTTTAATTTAGTGCTTTATTGTGAATGGTTGAAAAATTCAGCTACAATGATACTGATATCCCCACAAGCAGTTATGTTTTTGCAAATCTACAAAAGTCAGTTTTTTTGTTGTTTTGGTTATGTTTAATATGTAGCGAAAGAAAGTGCAACAAACCGTGCGTTGACAGCTTTACCAATCACAATTGTTTACCGCTTTGCCAGTTTGACATTTAAACTTTTTTACAGTATTTCATTTTATTTGTAGTGATTCCTTTCAAAGATTGGGGAAAAAATTAATTAGTCCTAACTTCAGAAAAAAGCAAATCTTGTTAGTTATAAAATTTAAATATGAATATTTGGTTGAGAAATCGATAATCTGTTTTGCAACTGCGTTATACATTAATTTGTAAGAACTACCGAGTATAAATATTGTAAAATTTTTGAAAAAATTTGGATTTTATATCTGTATTTATAGAAACAAACGACTGCTGCGCAGAAATCTACATCACCAAATGTAACTGCTTCTGAGGAAGCTCGGTCTACTTATCTTCAGTTGGTAAAAGAAGTTGTTGGTGATGAAATTCAACTACCAGAAAATTTGCTACTCGAAGCAGAAGCAGAACTTGAGCAAAGTGTAAAAAGTGCGGATGCGACGCCCACAACTAGAAAGAAGTCAAAATCCGCGAAAAAAGTTAAAAGCCAAAAACGACAAAAACAGAACCTTACGATCAATGTGAATTATATTTTTGGTGCTGATGCTGCAGCAAATATACTGAATAACACTAGCAATAGTATAATAACACCAGCTACTCCCAGTCCAATACAAAGTAATACTGATTCCAATGCCAATTTTGCAACAAATATTGATGATATAGGAGAGAACACACCACAAACTGATAATATTAATACAACGATAAGCAGCAAGAATATACCCACAAACACTTTACAACCTATTGCGTACAATTTTGACTTGAATACTAATGCACTGCAACCCATTGTTTTGACCATTAATGAGGAGGAATCTCCTAAATCGAAATCGACACAAAAGAAACTCACGGACTATTTTGAAAAACAGGTATGGATAAGAACATTATGGTCAACAACCAACCAAAAAGTAATTTTCATTTTATGTGGGGTTTTGCAAGTGGAACTGTAGTTCCACGATTAATTAGAAAAATCAGATTTTATGGTATTTCACTTCTATTTATTCTATTTATATTCTAAGATCATTTAAATTAAAACTCACTGTTGTCGCCAGTTGTTAAATTGATCCCTGCTGTTAACCATAACTTCCGCGAAAGTCGAAGGTCAGAAAATTCAATAGGAAAGTGCTAAATACTTTTCTCTGTTCAAATTGAGAATAAGTAAAAAGTCTTAAATACTTTCCCGCTTTAAGTGTAACTTTTGTATATATGATGTTGACAAAACGCGTGTGTCTATGATAATTCCTATACTTTTTGAGTAAAAAATTCCTATCGTATTCTTTTTGAATAAATATTCTATTAATACTGGAGAAATTCAATATCATTTTCCTCCAAATATAATTTCCTTCTGTTAGAAATGAAGTAAACCTACCCTACTTTTTAAATAACATTCTTGCATTCGATTAATAATATATACTCTTTCATTGTGCTATAGGAAACCAACAATTCAATTCGCTCTTCTGAAGATTTAGAAAGCAGTGAAAAATCTAACGAGTGTCAAAATACAAAGCGACTACAAAGACATCACAAGACTAACAAAAAGAAAAAGAAACTCCATAGAGCGAACTTAACATCACAACTTTTCACAAATTATAGCTTAACCCAGCAAAAGCAATTGTTACGCTACCGCCATAAACCGCTACTGCAGTTTTATTACCGCAATTTTAAAGCACTCGAATTATATACCGATTTGTTAATTGAGTTGCAAATGTTTTGTAAAAATTCGAGTAGCAATTCTTCCAATGTTGCGGTGACCAATACAAATGGCACAACAGCAACAACGGGCAGTCCAACAGGGGCGAATAAAAGAGCACGTCAAATAGATGAAGAGGGTGGTGTTCGCACAAAAAAGGTTAACCGTCAAGAAGAGAATTTTAGAAATATGCTACTGCCTGATAGCGCTGAAGATGCAAATCGCAAGGATGCAAGTAAGTAACTTGAAAAAAAAAGAATCATATTTTAAAAGAAAAAATACTGGAGACTTAACCAAATAACTGCTTTTCTACAGTTTACGCCTTTAATTTCTATGAAAAAGTTGAGGAAGTACTCAAAGCTTCAAGTAGTCCTGAAGACTGTAAGCGTTTTAATCATATACTCAAAACTTTTGACCCAAAACACGATAGAGTGGCGGATTTATATTATGTAAGTTAATATTGCAAAATATCGATAAACCAATTTAATATTTTATTATATTCCAGAAATTAGAAAATTTACTTATGCCCGATCATCCCGAGCTGGCTCAGGTTTTCCTAACGTTCTTACTACCCTCAGAAGCAATTGAAATTGGCAAATTCTTTGAACATTTTATGGCCAATAATATGACCACCTTTATTAATAAGTTAAATATATATTTCCACAAACAACCTGCACAAATACGCAAAGTATATAATTGTCTTGGCGAACTTGCGGAAGAAGAAGATGTAACAATGGAAAAAATTGAAAATCGTATCATGCCATTGTTGAAAGGTAATCAATTTCTTGTCGATTGGTTTAAGCAGCTATTTCCAGAATCACCACCGCCGGACCGGTAAATTTATATTTTGTTATAATTATTTCTTCTATATTTGAAAATGTTATTAATTTCTTTAAGTTTGCTCGCCGCACCTGAACATGTTAATATTAAGGATGTGCTTAATAATCAAAACGGCGAATTTATAGAGACTGTTGTTGATACGTTAGAGACACCAACGCAAGAGCCACAAAAACGACACTGTCAATTGAGAGTAAGTTTAAAAAATAAATTAATTTTTTAATTTTCCTAAGCTTGTGTTTTACAGTACATCAATGGTCGCATATTTTATGGCTCTAAAATTTTACTACCCGCTAAGTTGTCTTTTATGGCGCAGTGTTACCAGCTCGATAGCATGGATGAGCCAACAGATGAATTAAACTCAAACGATGGCTGTGTACATGCTATACGCGAACACGGAGAGCAACGTTTAATTGATGCCTTATCAGCACCAACAGATTGCAGCAGCGGTGATGATAATGACAAATCCGAAGAGGATGATACTTCTAAAGGTTTGTTCTCATGGGGGGATATTCTTAAAAGAGAATACCTATTCCTTAACTATTCATCATTTTATCATCTCAAAAAAAAAAAAGACCTAGTAGCATAAAAAGGTCTTAAAGCTTCTTTTACAGGCCTTTTAAAGACAAGTAGAAAGACAACATATTATATATGTATATAAATTTTTTATAGGGGCTTATAAGAGCCATTTGGCGTATGAAGTATAAAGACATTTTCTCCTCAATGTTATCTTTCAAGAGACTCGGTAAAGTATCTTTCTGAGCTGTTTAAAAGACACCTTAAAAACATTAAAAAAATATCCGTGTCTTGTAAAACTTTGTTATATTTAATTTTATCTTATTATCAAGTTATTTAATTAATTGCCGAATTGGAGAAACTTTATTATGCTTAATTTGATTTTATCATCAAATTTAATTTTTACTTACGATTTACAAATTTGCAAAGTCAGTCTCGAACCCATGTCCCAGCGATTCATAGTCCTGCGCGCTAACTAGTAGGTTAGCTGTCATATATTATAATATATGTCAAAGGCGAATCATATCTTTCTCTCATTTGTTTTGGTAAAGCAATAAAAAAAACGGGCAATAATGTGCCCTATCTTGAGTGTCTCTAAAAACATCAAACGTCATGTTTTTCAAGTGACTTGTATGGCTACAGTATTAAGACATAAAGAGACATGCGGTCCCTTTATCATGATTTTATATCTTGTTCTAGCAAGATATTATAAAAGCAAATTTCACTACAAAGGCGAAGAATCTTTAAAAGACATCACTGTTTTGTAAGCTAGATTTTTGTCTTCATAACTTCCCCTGATGCTACTAGGGAGATCTATACATATAACCTTTTATGAGTTCATACATACACTTTTTTTCCAATCCATTTGTGACAGTATGTATACGTATTTTATCTTTTGTCACATCTCTAATCAATAGCATTGTTAATCGACACTACAAGCGACGATGAAAACTGTTCTTCAACACTCGATGCCTGTGATGATGCCGCGCTGCATGCACATGCTGTACGATTGAATCCAAGTTATTATGGTTACACAAGCACTTTTACAAGCACACCAAACTCTGGCAACAATTCACAACAAATACATCATCCCAACGCTAAAAAATCTTCCTTAAATTTTGCTGCAGATGATGTCAAATTATCACCACGTAAGCAGCAACAAATTTCCAGTAATTTATCGAACACTGCACCGGCAGCCACTTTAGTTAGTACTTCTGCCACCGCTACCAATTCTCAACGTGAAAGACGCAAATCACCAACAAAAAAACATACAGCCAGTAGCAAATCTCCAAATGCTGGAGCTAACAAACAACGTGCTACGCAACCCATGGTCGTTATACATGAGCGTAACTCTGCTATAGCATGTGCGAAAAAATTAAAATCACTTATAGAGGATAGTTTGGAAAGTGAGCTTGATACTAAAGCAAACATAGCGATTGTTGCTAAAGCTAAACATAAAGTAGTTGCTACCGAATTACAATCCCAGCAACATTTTAAAACTGAAAGCAATGATGAATTAGAATTTTTACCTGAAAATGCAGAAATCTCAATGACGTTGTCGCGAAATTCTAATTTTCCTGAAATGAAAGTTGATTTAACTGAGGACGAGACACAACAACAGACGGTGGAGCAACAACAACATCCTGTAGTTTCCTCAACACACTTTGATAGCGATGAGGATTGTAAATTGGATATAGTTGCTTCTTTGGCGACTGCCACAGAGGAAGAGCCCTGTACTTCGACGGCATTTGCTGCAAAAAGTCGTGTGTCAGCCTCACTACCAATCGCCTGGACACGTGATGAGGATAAAATTATTTTAATTGAAATGAAATTAGGTTCCCGCAATCGTGATGATCTTTTTCAGCGTATTAAAGCGAAATTACCGAGTCGCACTCTATACGAAATAACTGGACGTCATCAGTTTTTAATAGACTTCCTTTCAAAATTGCAGGGAAACTAGGTGTAATCAGTTTTAAATATTTAAGGAATTTTAATTTAATTATTTTGATTTTTTACAATAGATATTGTAAAATCATAGTTGTGTTTAAGTTAAAAGCTGCTCGAAATTGTGCAGCTTTTTGTATTGAAATATGGACTTGGATCTAAAAATCACTCAACTATTTTTAAGTTATTTTAAATAAAACTCATATTTCTTCCAATGAAATATTAGAAAAAATCTCTTATATTAAAATCGTTGCCATTTCAATGAATTGTTGAAATTTAGGAGGTAATTGGGGATGTCGCTAATATCGTTCAAAAGTATATATTTCAAGGTGGTGTGTGCATTGTGACATTAAAATTATGTGTTACGACTTTGTGATAAAAATTATCTCAAATCGCAAAATCAACTCAAGTTGTCTATTTGTTTATAAAGTGCCAAAATAATTTCAGTTTTCAATATTTCGTTTGTAGCGAGTTCTTTAAGAAGTCCCGAAAACTAAAATTTCAAAACTCTCCGGAAGCTTAAATCTTTCCACACGAATCTTTTCTTAATTTGTGTATTTATTTTGTGAATCCAAGGTTTTTCTTTGAACTCTGTCGGCAATTCATTTCTACAGTTGTAAAATAAAAATAATTCGCTGCTCTAGTGTAAACACTGTAAAGAAAAAAAAAAAAAAAAAAAAATAAACTGATTAAAAAAACCTATGCTGCACAGAATCTTTCAAAATCTCAATGTCAACACGCTATTTAAAAATTTGTATCATTTCGAAAATTCTGTAATTGGCTTGAATTCATGATCTTTTCTATACAAAATAAAAAAAAAAATACGAAATTTAAAAATTCCAATTAATTATTGACACTCCTTCCCAGATGACTAACATTGGTATTAATGGATTTGGGCGCATTGGCCGTCTACTACTGCGTGCTGCAATCACCAAAAAAGTCTGTGTTGTGGCCATTAATGATCCTTTTCTTAAGCCTATTTACATGGCATACCTTCTAAAGTATGATACCAATCATGGTCGCTTCAAAGGCAAAATTGATGTTGGTAAAGATTCACTGGTGATCAATGATCAAAAAATACAAATTTTCAATGAACTTGATCCAGCCATGATACCCTGGTGTAAGGCAAAAGCTGAATATATTGCAGAATGCACAGGTAAGCTGACAACAATTGAAAAATGTAAGGCCCATTTTGATGGGTGTGCCAAAAAAATCATCATATCAGCTCCATCCTCCGATGCACCGATGTTTGTGTGTGGCGTTAATTTGGAATGTTACAAACCGGAGATGACTGTTATATCAAATGCATCGTGTACCACCAATTGCTTAGCACCGTTGGCTAAGATTGTACATGACAATTTTAAAATTGTTGAGGGTCTGATGACGACAGTACATGCAACAACGGCTACACAAAAATGTGTTGATGGACCGTCAGCAAAAGATTGGCGTGGTGGACGTGCCGCTGGTGGAAATATTATACCATCCTCTACGGGAGCTGCTAAGGCAGTTGGAAAAGTTATACCGGACTTAGCGGGCAAACTAACGGGCATGGCTTTTCGTGTACCTACGCTAAATGTTTCTGTGGTTGATTTGACCGTCCGTTTGGAAAAAGGCGTAAAATATGACAACATCAAGGAGGCGGTGAAAGCTGCAAGTAAAGGTCCCATGAAGGGAATTATGGGATATACCGAGGAAGAAATTGTTTCCTCTGACTTTATGTCCGATACGCATTCGTCGATATTTGATGCTAAGGCCGGCATAGCTTTGAACGATAAATTTGTCAAATTGGTATCATGGTATGATAATGAATTCGGATATGCCAATCGTATGGTTGACCTAATAAAGTTTATACAGAAGAAAGATGGCTATCTAGGCCCAAAATAGTAAACTGCTGTTGAAAAATTTGATTGTAAAAATTTATTTAAAAAAGTAAAAATTAATAAACAAAAGCGTATATTTCGTTAGAAATATATAGTCTGGGAGGTAGCGTTGCATACGCAGTGTGCCTGGTTGTGAGAGACCGACGAAAGAATTGCGCTCAAATTGCCACACAAATGGAAAAATATCGTAAGATGTTGTAGAGGAGATAAAAGCACATCTATTTCATGCCAGAAAAATCGCCATACGACAAGACCCACTTCACCGTTTTAAAGTTTTCAATAAATACTGAAATATGGATCAAAAATATTCATGGCGAAAAATGCGGTTTTCAGATTTGAGCGAGTAATTCAAATTTAAAACTTAAAATTTTTTCGAAAATAGAGATTTTCATTATTAATTTTAAAACTGTGGTGGGAAAATAGGAAATTTTTATGTCATGAAATGGATCTCCTCTACAACATTGATCTAAATATATTTTTTTTACTTATGTTTTTCCGAGTTATTGAGCGACATTTTATTTTTGTGGGCCTCGCACAACCAGGCTCACAATCTAGCGGTTGAAGCTATTTCGATTAATAGCCACACAATTAAACAATCAATTGCAAAAGAAATCATTTGGAAGGAAATGACTATGAAAAATGCAACGCTATTTCCCGGATTAATAATTTAATGTCTTAATAACAGATTTTTTTTTCTCGGGAAAGAAGCCGACAATATCCCTAAAGGAAACTTTCTATGGGAAACGCGTTAGAGAGTGGACTACTTCAAACCATTTTTATTCCCACAAAATATAGATTTTTTTATTGAATAAAACCTGAGTAAAGTTCCAAATTATACAAAATTTCGTATGAAAAATAGCAATAAATTTCAAATTTGAGGAAAACTCAGATGATTATATTATTCTGCGGTCAAATAAACTTATTTAGTGAGAAAGAATTCATTAATATCATAACCTTCTGAAATTACTTAATTTATATAATCGTCGGACTTATTCTAAGGCTGAAAACGCGACAGTAGATACCCTCGTATTAAGTTCCTCAGAAACAAACAATCAACATAATGATTTTTGTTTAAATTCCTTTAATGTTTACGGTATTATTTCTTATATTAACTTAATTATGCTAATTAATTTTTAAAAAGATCTAAATTATAAACTAAACTAACAAATCACATATTCTACAATAATATGTTTTACTCATACTTTTTCCCACACGCAAATGTATTGAATGCTGTTAACAACTCTCCAATTACTTTGGCAACAAGCGTCGTAGGCTGAACACAAAACTATCTGGTTCCATATTGTTATTACTGGTGGCCTCACTAACAGCAAGCAATCAAACAACACTAGAATTGCCATTAAATTGCACAGAAGAAATACTCATAATCTCATTGTCATCTTCATCAGCAGCATCATCGTCATCATCACCATGTAGTGTTGGTGTTTTAATACGATTACGTATTATTACATCACGATCTGCAGCCGGTTGCAAATGTAATGGATTTGGTGTAATAATTGAATCAATGTCACGCTGTAAACCGAGCGTCAAATTTAGTTTGGAATGTTGACCGGCTGTTAGTTCGCTACTAGGTGGTATATCTGAACCGGCATTGGTTGCACCTGTCAATGGTGGAGGTCGCAGACGTGAGGGATCAAGTAAAGAATGCATTTTTGTCTGTTTCTTAGGAGTACGCGACGGTGATGTTTTACGACTGTTTGAAAAGGTTTTTAACTGTTTAGCGCTGCAAAGAAAATTACTCGTTAATATACAATTTTAAATAATATAACAATTTTAAAATATAATTCATTACTTACGCTTCAATCAGTTTGAGCAATAAACGGTGATATGCCTCATATTCCTCGCTACCAAATTCGTTGGGATCATGACGTGCATGTTCGTACATATCACAAAATTGATGTATCATACGCTGTCCAGAACCATTCATAGTTACTGTGAGCGTTGTGAGCAAAAAGGCGCGCAAGCTATCGAAAGCGTGACGAACGCTGCCATCGCTTTTGGCAATTTCTTTTTCTGAAATGGATAAATTATAAATTTAAGAGAACAAAGTAAGCGTCATTATAATCACATTCATTCTTAATTAAAAACTACGTAAGTAAAAGTAGGTTTAATAAAAAAAGACCGATTGTCGTTAAAGTAAACTTAAGCCCCAATAAATTACCTAAATTTTTAATATCATCTACTGCCTGCATGCGATAGTAATATGGAGGCAACGGTTCATCTGGTTGCATTATGTATTTATCATCTGTCCACAGAAGTTTTGGTTCCTGCGTTATCTTTTGTATGCATTCCAGGCGTCGTTCAATCTCACGACGCAAGCCCTATAACAAAAAATACGCTTTAGTGGACGACACACCCAATCTGCCCTATTCATTTCATACTGACCTTTTTAGCATCATTTCCTACTGGAACATGAGGTCCGCGACGGGAGCGTAAAGTAAAACGCATAATTTGCCTTTTCGCGAAAATGAAAAGCATCACAAAGGTCAGCACACCGCCGCCAATGATGATTATAATCATTACACCTGATAATTGTTCCATTTTGCTGCCACCTCCGCCACCACTTCTGCTAGTGCTGATAGGAGTTCCTTGTATTTCTACAGCTTTTAATTTGTTTACCCGAATCCCATCCATAGAAGAATTGCGTTTTCCGTTTAGGTCGCTGCTTTGTTTCGTTGTTGTTTGTCACAATATTTTTGGCAAAACATAAAATATTTAATTTTACAATAAAAATCAATTTTTGCGTATCATTTCAAAAGGCGAATTTATTTCTTTATTTTCACACTTTTAGTTCAATAATCACAGCACATCTGTCAAAGTATACAAAGAAGTTGGCAAATGTGTCAAAATATTGTGAACGCCAATTTTTGTGCTGCCACCTGCTCGAAAAAAGAAAAGCTTTTTTCGCAATAAAATGTATTTACCTACACTATAAAAATACTAACTTGCAGCACATGATGGCAGCATACTCGATTAGAAAAAATAGCTGGCAACACTGCAAAAGTTATTCAATTGTGAATTCTTTAGTATCTGTCAAAGTGGTAAAATGGCGAACATGAATTTAAATGTGTTTTTGGTTAAATTCAGTGAATTAGTGAATTAGTAAAAATGCGAAATATTTGTGATTTAAAAATGTGTTATTTAAGTGAAAAAAATTACAAACGATTGGAATATGTATAATTCAATAAAAAAATGTAAGTACATAGTTGCATTTTATTGCAAACTTAGTAAGTGGTCGCAGACATGGAATATTTGCAAACATTTTGAAAATTTAGAATTACTTTACTTGGTATATATCATTCGATGCGGAATTTTAATAGGAACAAGTATACTTTGCTATTTATATTACGTTTTCCCGAAAATATCTTAAAATAAAGAAAATAAATAAAGTGCATTGGCTGTTGCAACAACGCCCCAGTAAGAAAATTGGCAATGAGTGATTAGACGTACGGTATTTTATACCATTTTATTCTTGTCAATAATCAATACAAAAAGGACCGAGAGAAACTCTGGCTGAGTACTCCACTAAATGTTATAATTAAGTGTGGCAGTGTCTGATAATAATGGTTATATTTTAGTCATATAAGACATTTAACACATTTTGCTTCAAGTTTGCTTCAGGTAATCCTCTTCTAATTTATATTGAACCCCTTTTTTCTGAAGTGAATTTTAATGCTTACAACGATTACGGAATCAAATGAGATATAGCTATCAGAAGTTCCTTTCTAAAAATCGATTATCTTGTAATTTCGCTAGCATATTAAGAAATCCTAACTTATTTCCTTTAATATGCAACTGGCTCTCTAGTTATCTAAATAACCCTTTCATACCGAAAATAAATAATCGGAATAAATCTTAAAAAATTAGAAATCAAAACTTTAGAACTATGTGACTGTCTTAAAAGCCTAAAAAAAAACTCGATTCCTAAAGAAAGTGGTGTTCGTGGTAGTTCTATGCATTATAATTTGACGTTTTATTATGACACAAATCCAAAAATTAATGAAATACCAGGGCCAACTTATAAATAACAATAACTTGGTGAAACCGTAACGTGCAGAAATTAATTAGAACCGAGCTCAATGCTTTCTTGTTTGCTACATTTATAAATAGATGTATGTAACATACTCTTCTGATCCAGCCAAAGTCGAAAAAAAATTTAAAAATAGCTGTATCAACTCACATTTGACTTTCGCGCTTGATATTAACTTATTTTTCACAACAATTCTACTCAATAAATATTTCAATTTCAAAATTTAAGTTTTAATTTACATGTTATGAGGCTTAAAATCTGTCGGAAACATTTAATGGCATATTTAATCCTATATCCTGATCTGAACAGTCCAATGAATCAGGAAAACTCCTGGATCTGTTTTTAACCCAATTGTGACCAAAACCGAACCAATGAATATGAAAAACTCGAATGTAGCTAAAAAAAATTCAGTTGCTTAGTATTTCTGTAATATAAGGTTTAATTGGATATAAAGCATACACTTATTGGTTCAGGCTAGAGAAAAGTGTTGAATCAAAGTCACTTAGGTCATTACATACTTTTATATTTTTGAGCATATTTTAATGGGGTAATAGACATCAAAAATTATTTACAATCTTTATAATATATAATTATAAGAAAGGACATGTTTGCAAATCGTCAAAGTTGAAAAGTTAAAAAGTTGTAGCATATAAATAATAACTAAAAGTCATCAATGATTTTGGGTTTTCTTAAGGGGTTCTCAACAAATTTCGACACTTTCACACTTTCAGTTCAATGATCACTATACACATTTGTCAAAGTATAGAAATAAGTTGGTATTGGTGTCAGAATATTGTGAATGCCAATTTTTGCGTTGCCAACTGTTCGAAAAAGGCAATGTTTTTTTGCTTTTTTTTGATAGTTCTTTTATAAAACTACCCTGCAACACATGGTGGCGACGCGGTTTCCCGCTTAAAATATTTTTGTATGAGAAATTAGTTGGCAATTTGAATTTCTGCTTCCGGCGTAGACATAAGCGTTGGTATATTCACAATAGAGCTAGCAAATTTGTAATTTTGTAGCAGTTTCAAAAAGTTCCTAGTTAGTTTTTAATCAAAAAATTCGTTTTAACATGGAGCGTATAATTCCACATCGATTTTTATATCAAGTTTTCTTCTAACTGATAATTTTATTCCGCTATGTACGAGTAGCCTATAAAATGAAGTAACATTTGTGACAATTTGCTTATACTAATCTTCTAAGTTTTATAAATAAATATTAAAGCAGAAATTATATTTCATATGAAATTTATAATTTGGGAATCCATCCAGGGGTTCCCAACTATTGATTTTTTTTTGAAAAGTTATGTCTGCGACTTCCAACGACTATATCTACAAAACTAGTTACGTCCCCCAACTTTTGATTACACTCTTATTATTTTCTCCAGAAATCGTCTCCTCTTCCACAACTCCTCGTCCCATCCTACAGGAGTCCCATAATAGAGAAATTTACCAAAAATGTTTTTCAGTAATCTCGTGAATTTCATGCATATTGTATACAAATGCATTATTCTGCCTTTTCTTATTTTGAAATTGTACTACAGAGAGACGACCATATTGCTTACCTACATACGTCATTGTTTTCTAAAACATGTGTATTTGCTCAGAAGTCTATTTTTTTTTTGTATGCTAAGTTAAAATGAGTCCAACGAATTACAGTGATAAAAGAATAAAAATGCCTCACTTCCAAAAAGTTTTGTTTTTTATTTATGTTTACCAAATAAAAAAAAAATATGTTAAGAAGAAGAAGTTGCTGGAACTTCACGCATATTGAAAAAGAACTTATGTGGAAAATAAAATATTTGAGAAATTGATTAATTTAGTTTGTCATTAGAAGCGAAGAGGCATAGTGAATGCTACTATTGAAAATGATTTCTCAGAAGTTTATTTTTGCTTTCACATTTATACTTTTAATTTTAAAATTAACAACCGCGCGTCCAGCTGGAGGAATGGAAGGTTTATTCGAAAAACCGAATTATCAAGAAGAAGTGCATAATAAATTGCTAGAAAATTCCGAAATAAATTTAATAGCAAATAAGCCCCTATCTGAAACTGGAACTGCACAACATTTAGGAAGTGAATTTGGATATATGGATTCTATTTCAGCGTGGAGAGTTATCAAAATAAAGAAAACTGATCCCTATATGAAAATATTTGATTTTGATATGCAACGTGCAAAACGATTTGCAAAATCACAGTGGAGAAGATTGTTGCCTATATATGGAATTCCAGGAGAAATGGAATATATTCCTAAGAATTCAAACAATAAAATAAAGAAATTGAATTAAAGGAACATTTTTTATGAGATCCCACTAAGGACTGACAAGTTTTCGTGTAAAATTTTTATATTGTATATAATTGACGCAGTTTCTGTGCGAAAAAAACCAAATAACATTACTCTCAGAGAAACTCTCTCACATTTTGGAACTAGCACACAACATCAAAATAAATGGATTTTAATACTTTAAAGTGTAAATTAAAACAAATTAAAATTTATTAATCAAACAAAAGTGTAATAATATTGCTTAAATAAAGTAGAAAATTGATTAAGTGCGGTTTTATTGATTTAAAAAACTATAGCTCCATTGAATGTCTCTTATGTATTGTTGCAATGCTATTCTTTCCTATGTTCTGCATATCACTTTCGAAATCAACACTGGACATTGCAAAGTTATCAAATGTAAAATCTCCTAGCGAACTTGAACGTTTAAATACCCAGTCGACATGTAAATTTTCACTCCAACTTTGACCATCACCGCTAGATCTGCTTATGTAGTACGGCGTTTCAATATCAACTGTTATGGTCTTGTGACGTATCTCAACGCCAGCAACACAACCAGCCAACCCGATACTACTGCAACTATACTCTTCATCACCCCAACTATTTAGAGCCCTGCGTCTTTGATTTGTGACTCTTCGTGTAGGGTATGTGTCAACACTATCACAATCTGCATCTATTTTCGTGACATTTTTGCTAGCACTACAAAATAAACGTTCACAACAATTTGCAATTGTTGTAAAACCTAAAATTCGAAAGCATCCATCTGATGCACCACGTAAGCATAGAAAAAATTCCGGCATAAAATATGGATTCATGACGGCATACACTATGATATTCAGACTTAGTTGTAGCGAATTCAAAGTTATGCATATGATTTCTAAATGTTCCATGAGTTCAAAGTCAACCTTTGACATATCACCGCCGAAGAGTAGATTAAGTGCACTTTTTCGCGAAGTCAAATGTGCTGGTATTTCGCCAATTAGATAAAGTGATATAACAATGATGATTGTGATTGTAAGTTTCGTTTGATGCTTAAAGAAAACAAGAAAAGTTAAATTTTAATATATTGAGCTAGGTATAAATGCATAATCAGTTACTACAAATGCTAACAGACGAACATGGCTAAATCGACTGAGATGGTGATAGACTTTTCTATACCGCCCCCTTCTATGCGTTATAGGTGGAGAGCCCGCTATAGAAAAGTCGAGTGCATAAGATTACAGGATGGGATGTACGGGAAACATAGTGAGCCATTTTGGTGAAACTAACGAAACAGGGTTGCCTTGATAAAGCCTGTCCCGATGCCAGAAAATGCCCAAATTGTAATGTTGTAAGTTGTAATGCAGTCAAATGACAGAACTTGAAAAGGCCTAAAAATAATATTAAAGGTTGTATTGTTGAATCCTGTCCCCAACATAGGTAGCGATCCATTTAAGAAAAATTGGCCCTAAAAACAGGTTGCAACCTATGTATAAGACCGGATTCGACCAATCAGCCCTATATATTCTACTTAGGCTCTTCGAGCTCTATCGTTTGGCACACATTTCAAGCGTTAATATATATTATTAAAAATTGACCCAAAAAACCGGCCGCAACCCATGTTGGGGACAGGTTTCAACAATACAACCCCTCATATTCTTTTTAGGCCGCTTCGAGTTCTATCATTTGACATATATTTTGAGGTATTATATTGTACCGTTTCAATTAAAACAACAAAATTGGCTAAAATTCGGTCATTTTCGGGCATAGGGACAGGCTTTCGCAAGGCAACCAGGGTTCGTTAGTTTCACCAAAATGGCTCACTATGTTTCCCGTACATCCCATCCTGTAATCTTATACACTCGACTTTTCTACAGCGGGCTCTTGGGCTATTACAAACGAAATGACAAAGTAAATATACCCTCTGCGCAGGGTATAAAAATTAGTTTCCTTTACTAACCTGATACCTTTTTTGTAAATTTTTTGCATTTTGTTCGTTTTTCTTTGTGTTATTACTATTATTGCATGGTCCACGGCAAACTTCACCCTGTTTGATCCAACGGCGAAATGCAACAATGACAGCAACATTCCCAATTAGCAAAAAAATAATTGGCAACACTGCAAGTACTGCAAAAGTTATCCAGTTGTGAATTCTGTAGTATCTGTCAAAGTAGTAAAATGGCGAATATAAATTTAAATGTGTTTTTGGTTAAATTCAGTGAATTAGTGAAAATATGAAATATTTGTGTTTTAAATTTGTGTTATTTAAGTGAAAAAATTTCGAAACGAGTGGAATAAGTATAAGTCAATAAAAAAAATGTAAGTACATAGTTGCATTTTATTGCAAACTTAATAAGTGGTCGCAGACATGGAATATTTGAAAACATTTTAAAAATTTAGAATTGCTTTGCTTGCTATATATCATTCGATGCGGAATTTCAATAGGAACACGTATACTTCGTTATTTATATTATGCTGATTCGCAAATATTTTGAAATTGAAAAAAGTAAAAATCTTCCAATCGCTTTTGTAACAACTAACTCCCCAGTAAGGAAATTTGCAATGAGTGATTCGACATGCAGCATTTTGTACCACAGTTTGTTTTTGTCAATAACACAGGCTGATAAAAAAAGTGTTTGTCTTTTAGATCACACCGGGTTTTTTCTATGTATTTTGATTTGCTGAAAACATATTTTAGCGTTTGAAAAATTTTGACGCAATGGTTTTCTAGAAATCACATTCAAATGCGCGATATTTTAGGTCCTCTGGCATTTTTGGGGTAACTTCATGACACTCTTCAAGACTTGTATGATATAAGCAGAATTCTGATTGGCTTAAGTTTACCGTGACTCCCATTGTCCAATGGGAATTAAACTAAACTTTTCTTATGTGCTTTTTTATTCTAAGCACAAATGTGTAATCAAAAAAAGTCGCTCGGATCTGGTTTCGGATATATAGCCATCGGAAGTTGCGGATATATCTTTTATGAAAATCCTTATAAGTTGGGAACCCCTGAATGGATATAAAAAATATGGGCGTCATACTATAGATAATTTAATGGCCTACAATAATGGTGAGTAAATCTTTGAAATCTAACCCATAATTTTGGAGATATGACCATTTTTCTGAAATTTTGTTGAATTTTTTTTTAAAAAACCGTTATTTTTTCCAAAAAATGTGTGATTAACCTATAACTTTTTTAGCATGGTAAAAAAGCTTAATTTATTCCCTTTAAAATGGGGTATAGCTTGTTGTAAACTTTTCAATATTAACCCCCTTTTTGACCGAAAAATAAAAAAATTATTTAATAAATTCCTATGGAAACTACGTTTTTATGGTCAAAAACATTGAAAAACAACAAAAAAATAACAACGATTATTAGAAGATGGTTTCCATTGAAAACTTAAAAATCTCGCGCGCGATTTTTAATAAAAATTTTTCGTCTGCGGCGCTCTTTTTTTCAACATAACCATACTATTTATAAAATTATTAATTTATTTAATAATAATGTCATTTTATAATGAGAATCCTCTTATAATAATTGTTGTTGTTGTAATAGTCGTTGTTGTTGTTGTTTTTCATTGTTTTTTGACCATAAAAACATAGTTTCCATAGGAATTTATTGAATATTTTTTTTTTATTTTTCGGTCAAAAAGGGGGTAAATATTTAAAAATGTACAACAAATTATACACAATTTAAAAGGTAATAAATTAAGCTTTCTGATCATGCTAAAAAAATTATAGGTCAATAACACAATTTTTAGAAAAATAACAGTTTTTAAAAAAAAAATTGGTCAAAATTTAAGAAAAGTCGTCATATCTCCAAAATTATGGGTTAAATTTCAAAGACTTTTTCACCATTATTGTAGGCCATTAAATTATCTATGTTATGACACCCATATTTTTTATATCCATTCAGGGGCTCCCAACTTATAAGGATTTTCACAAAAGCTATATCCGCAACTTCCGATGGCTATATATCCGAAACCAGATCCGAGCGACATTTTTTTTTTGCAATTTTTATTTCCATTTTAGGGGGTAAAACAAAAAAAAAGATTGGAGCATGGGAGTTACGGTAAACCTGTGCCCAATAACTGCCATGATAGTTTTTTTTTTGTCTCGGGATTGGGATAAACTTTTCCTCTTATGGCCAGTTTCAATGACATCCCTATTCGATGACCAACAGTAATCTGCCATCATATGTGCATCTCATCTTCCCTGATATCTCCTTTTCATTTCCTTGAGGTCTTGATGGAAGCATTCCCCTTGTTCTTTACTATAGTCCGTAAATTTTCAGGAAAGTAATATTGACGTGAAAGTAGAAAATGTAGTTTTTCAAGCTCATGAAACAGCCTTGTGTCTGGAAATTGTCCAATAATTTCATTAGATCTCTTGTCGCCTAGGAAATTTTCTACAACCAAAATGAAGCTTTCTCTCGAGTACATTCATAGGTTTGATAAACTCTCCATCCTTTATGATAGTTATTTTTTCCCGGCCATTAAAAATGCATTTTAGTATTTTTTCTGAAGTTTTTTTGGAAATTTTTGATAGTTTACTTGAACTTTTGCTCAATGTTGTTGCTGTGGATCAACTGAAGGTTGAGCAAACAAAAATCCACTCAAATGGGAAATCATTAGAAATCGCCGCAACAACCACTCTATCTATGTAGTATATTGACAATTGATGATACTCCATAGCTTGGAAATCTGTACCTCGGTAGTACTTCACTAAATTTTAAAACTAGTTGTGGGAGTGTCCATGAAAAGAGCCGATATATTTTGGTTATGGATATTGTATGTAACACCCAGTTTATTTTGAAAATTTTATTTTTTTGTTGCATATAATTTAGCTTGAGAAATAAAAATAATTGTCCCAATACTTAAGCTTCCTAGCTCGAACCTGTAAAAGGCGCGGACAGAATCCGATTTCGTTGAAATTTAACGAAAAAACCGACTTACTAAAACGAAGAAAAAGTCTGTCTTAGTTACCAAAACTTAGCGTTTTTGGTATTTTGGTTGTATGGGAGATGCCACCCACTCTTGTCAAACCACGCCCACATTTTTCGTGTCGCTGAAATTGCGAACAAAATACACCCGAATGGGGTTTATTTTTATTTTTAAGCTTGAGGTCTTATATGCCTATATTATAGAATCGGTTTTCAAGAAAATTCTTTTAAAATTTCAGCTTCCTAGATCAAACCTGCGAACCTGTGTTACCTGACGCAGGTTAGACCCTTTTTTCTGAGTGTAGGGGCTCTATGAGGTTTCGTAATATGAAAGTTGTGCCTTATTTTTGTATTTAGTAAATAAAAGATTTTTATGGAACTTTGCCTCAGGCGTCGAATGTGCACGGAACGCCAATGGGCAATGCACAAAATTCAACTCATGCCATGCATGGTACAGATATAGATTAAGATTAAGTTCGCAAAATAGATAAATAATCTATAACGAACTACAGAAAAAAGCTTTTCAAGTTAAATTAAGTACAAATAAGCTAATTGATCCGTCCATATAATGCGATAAGTAAATAATAATAAAAATAAATCAAAAAAATCTGTAACAACCTTCGATAAGCTATCTTTTGGACACTATATTAACTTTTTCGCTTGCGCAAATTTTTTTTAGTAGCTATATACAATAATACTCAACTAATATACGTATAATATAATCACTCCTTTGCATTTTTTCTAACTTGAAATTTCCAATCTGGAAATTTCATAAACATATTTAAACACAAACTCACTCGGAATGATAAAACTCCGTTGTCGTGAAGCTGCCATCTTCGTTTATAATAAAAACAAAAAAATACGGCATATTTAAGATGCTTGCAAATATAACCACCGCAACAATCATGCGACGAGATATTTTGCGGCGGCAAAAACGTGGTGGCGTACCATTTGGTATAGCATATCTAAGGTATATCCAACGATCCAAACTGACACAGCCCAAGACCAAGTTAGCCGCTCCCGTCGTTATACCAAAAAATGGTGTTTGCCACTGCAAGTCAAAGGTGAGCCACCAAATGCAATTATAGAAAATACTACGTGAAAATGCCGTCATTGTTATGAGAAAACACGAGAAACAATCCATCCAGGATAACGCTGTCAAGTAAGAAAAGGCAGACGGTGTCATTTTCGGACGACTAAATACCATAGCATTAATGAAATTTGCACATAATCCAAAAACGGCCAGTGTCGGTATGACAAATGAGTACATAATAAAAACTGTAGCGGTCGGTTCACTACGTTGCCAGGAAACACAGTAAGATTTATTATCCGGTCTGAGTTCTTCAACACAATGCATACTTTTTGGCGCTGTTTAAAAATATTATTTTCATAAGTTTCCCGCAAAGTTTTGCACACTAGAACGTTTGTAAATCAACTATTTTTGTATGCACAGTATTATCGTTACTGACTTTCGATACCGTTCTTTAGTTAGCTGGTAGCCAATTATTTCTGATAAAAATTACAATAAGATAAGCCATAATTGGATAACGTACAGTGCTTGAAGATACGTTAGAAGTTAGTAAATAATTTGAAAAAATAGCTGTGTCCTTTTCGCCAAGTCGCTATTTATCAATTTATTTAGCCACTGGCTAAGTTGTCTACTCGTTGTTTATATGAGTACTCGTTCGTTGTCTTTTCTACTTTTAATTTTGAATTGCATAATAATAATAATAACAATTGCGAAATTATACTCTTTCGAAAAGTAATACTCTTTCCCTGTAAAATGCACTTGAAATTTTTTGGATATCTTTTTTTTTGCCGGAGAAATCGTTCATGAAAATATTGTCTTATATATAGTATGTTAATTTTTTGTTGTTGTAATAGTTGTAAGGAAAACGCTGAAGCAATATATTTTCATGAACGATTTCTCCGAAAAAAAAGATATCCAAAAAATTCCAAGTGCATTTTACAGGGAAATATTATTACTTTTAGTTGCCGTAAGTCAACGTTTACACGAGGAAACTGTTGCCGCAAAGTTTCCTTGTTTTTTGGCAAGAAGGGAAAAACGAAAGGGTGGCGTACAGAATTTTGTTGTGGTGGATCGACGCAGTAACTGCTTTGATATTCGCAAGCAGAAAGAAATTCTAGTTTCCGTGTGAAAACGCAAAACGATTTCACAAAAGGGAATGGACAAGAATTTGTTTCATCGAATTTCCTCGTGTAAACCTTGACTAACAAGTTTTGTGGAAAAAAGTTAATTCCTTGTATATTAGATTCCCAAATATATCGAAAATACCTGTTTTTAGCACTTTTAGGCTAGGAAACTTTTAGGTCTGAGACCGGATTTGAATTCAGCATGCCGAAAATCTTCGGAAACATATAGCTTAGTCTCTGTGTATGAAATTTCATCTGATTTTGTTGGCCTTATAAAGAACTTTTAGGACAATTTAAGACTTTTTCCAGTTTTTTTTTGCTTATGTTCAAAGCACTGTGCATAATTTTTATCTCTTTGCGCTATGTTAATTTCTGTATAATTATGATAAGTTGTTTGCGCTTTTCATTTGTTGCAATTTTTTTTTATTTTTGTGTTTCGGTCATATGCTTTTTTGTAACTCTGCCACGGTGTTTTTTTACAAACATGATTTCGCAAGTTTAACAGCTTTTATTGACGTCATCAGTATAAAATCCTTACTAAGTATTGCATTCTAAATTATTATGATTGTATAGATAGATATACGTTGTTTGGTTCTCATTACATTATTGATTCTACTGCATTTTACTTAAGAACGACGATTGCTAAAAAACCTTTTCTTAAATAAATTTTACTCTGAAAGCATCGCTGCTATTAACAGTGATTGCTACTTTCGAATAACAGTGAAAAATATGTAAAATTTAAATCAATAGAGAATACAAAATTTTTTAAAACTCCGTACATTCATCTTGAATTGCTGATTAATTTTTTCTACATCATTTTATCGATTTAACTTTTTTATTTATATTGGGTTCTTTTGTTAATTTATTTTGCCATACAAATTGATAACAATTCAAGTTGTTTGTTTGTATAATTTGTCATATAGATACCTACTTAATTTAAGTGTATTGATTTATCAGTGCACTAATTTGTGTCATTGTTTGTCGTTTTGTTGTTGCGATAATGTGTGAACTGTCAAATTTTGGCACTTTGATTTAGATACATGTATTTTCCTGATGCTACACATTATAAATTGTGAAAATTTTTACTTACAAACATAGTAGCTTTAGGGGTATCTAAATATGTTTAATGCAAGACGAGACAAGTGTTTTTTTATCGTTTGGTGTGTGAATATTAAAAGGGGTAAAAAATTTATTTTTGTATGAAATGATATCAGCAATAGCATTAATACTGTATTTAGATAATTTTCTCAAATTTAACTTGTAAAGGTGTTATCTTTTTCCACGCCAAAAATTAAATACCCTACACCGCTTTAACAGAAAAATTGTGAGTAAGTCTTATAAACATACAGCCAATTCTTACTCGGTGACTTAAACGCGAGATAGTAGCCAACCATGAAAGGGCTGTTAAATTTTTTATTAAAAGCGTATTTATTTAATTACGTTCAAAGCTGGATGATTTGACTAAACGTAGCTGCATTGAATTTGGCAACATTTATTTAAATAGTTCTTTGTATAGCATTTTGCAGCCTATGCTCGTATATGAGGATCCCCGCCCACTTTTTGTCTGAAGCTGGACCAAACTATTTCTTGAAATATGGTTTCATAATTTCTTAGTATTGCAATTTGAATTTTATGCTTGTGTAGTAGTTGCCACGCCCTCTTGTCGAAATTTATCTAATTTTAGTTAATTCCTTGTCCGAACTATCTATATAAATAAAATGATAGCCGTTTTCGATGAACGGGATTCACGCAAAATCTACTGAATCAATTTCGATTAAATTTTTTTAGCTATTTTTCTAAGACGCTTGGTCTCAACATAGAATTAAAGTTATCACGATATTCCTGTTAAATATCAAAATAAATTTAAAATTGCTAAAAAAATTAATTTCACACATAGAAAGAAGCATGTAAGCATAACAAATCGTTTAATGGCAAGTTAGTGTGTTAGTTAGTGTGTATGTGTTTTGTTTTTATATGGCAATGCAATGGAAAAGAATATTCAAATTTTACTCTCGCTCTCATTCTCAATTTGTCAACGCAGCAACGCGGAATTTGTGAACAATGAAAAAAAAAATTACAGTACGTTCACACATAGAAAACACACATGCTGTCCTAAATGGCTTGACAACATGTGTGACTGTCAATATTGCTTTGCGTTCAAGTTTTCGTGCATGCTATCAAACATCAATTGCAGAACAATTTATGAGCGTCCACATCGAAGTGAACTGCATGAAATGACAGTCAGTTAACACAGGTTGTATGGTTGGACAAGCCAGCAGGAAAATCAACAATTTTTGAAATCCATCGAACATGTGTGTCAAGCGGTCGTTCCTAGAGTTCACATTATCGAACATTGATCTTGGACAACATGTGTGATAATGTGTACTAGGCTAATTGAATGTGTTAGTTTGTGTGTGTGTGCTTTGTTTTTGTCTTTCACATGGCATTACAATGGAACATTTATGGAAGAGAAATCAACAAGAACTCTAGATCTGTGAACAAGAATCCAAAATTGACTATTTAAAAAAAGTAAATTGTTTGCCTTCGCAGAAAAACAGGCTACGCGCACAAAGTCGCGGGCATCTGCTAGTTGCTAATATTAGTGTAGAATTTGGTTGCATTACCTTAGTTAATTTCTTCCGAAGAACGTTTTCATATCTAAGTCATATTATAGGTGCCATGCCTTCTAAATGTATTCACGTTTTGCAGCTGCTAGACCAAAGCGTTAATAGTATTTGTGCGAAATTTTGTTATATAAATTCTTAGTACAGTGTTTTATAGTTTTTGTTTCTATGGGTGGTGCTACGCCTACTTGCAAAGACTTAACTAGTACTTGCGCAGAGCTTTTCCGAATCAATCATACTGTTTGAATGGAATTTGGTTTCATTATCTTAATTGATTCTCTCTATATAGTGTTTTATGATTCTCGCTTGTTTGAAAGGTGCCACAACCTTATGTTGATATTCACCCGAGTTTTTGTCTAAAGAATATCCGAGTTATCCCTAGTATTTATGAAACATTTGGTTACACTACATCAAATAACTTTCTTCGCATAGCGTTTCAAATGCATTCTTTGTATGGGCGGTACGAGTGTCCGCCAACCGATTTTGCTCATTTTCAATCTCAAGAAGCTTGTGAGAGTATACCGATGGCTTACCGTATACGTATATATTATTTACCGTAAATAGCCGAATAAATAAAACAATCAATTCTGTTCGAAGAAATTTTTATGTTTTATTAGAGTTTTCCCATTTTCATTTAGTTCAATATTTTTTTTTCACATAATATAATTTATATATATTTTATTTTTAATAAACTATAAGTAATAATAATAATACATATTTAAAAATTTAAGTAAGTTTTTGTATGACTACGTTTGTTTTAGTAGTTAGTTTAAAGTTATTCACTTGTAATTTTTGCCATAACTATTTAAGTAAATTTGCTAAATTTTAGAGTTACATTTATATATTTTGTTTTAAATATATTTGTATATTGAATAATCAAATATACACATATTTGAGTATTAGTTTTTTAGTTTTTGTTGTATACACATTTATATATAATAATATAATTCTGAAAGTGGTATATAATATGTGTGTTGTTTTATATATAGTCAAATTACTATTGAAATGTTCAGTTTACGTAAAATTTTGTTTTATTATTATTTTCATATAAACTAAACCAATAAAAGTTTAACGTTAAGAAGAGAGCTTAAACATTTAAATTGTGTTTGTAAATGTCTTAGCTTAGTAAATATATAAATTTGTATACGTTCTATAAAGTATTTTAAATGTTTTAATAGAAAATATCTAATAAATATTTTTCACATGATTTATATAAAGAAATGTGACAGACTTAAAAAATTGTTTACAAATCTTTTGAGTTTAATTTATTCTATATAATAAATGTTAACACGTTGAAAAATATAATTCAAAATTTTTTGTTTTAATGATTTATTTTAAAAGAAAAAAACAATTACTATATAAAATTTTAAATGGAGCTCAATAAAGTCAATTATAATGCATTTTTGTAAGCAATTTACAATATAGTATTACCTAAAAACTATGTATTAAGAAACTATTTAGGACTAATGTTTATTTAACAGTTTACATTTTTTCTAATGGAAAGTTAGAAATATAATTTTTATCTTTAGTGAAAGGTACTTTTATGCTTTAAGCTTAGTTTATACAGCTAAATGTTTTATTAATACTTGCTGTATTGTTGTCAAAAATTTCATAGAAGTGTTGTGAAAAAGATACTTTACGCTTTATTATCTCTCTATAGACTTATGCCATTACTGTGCACATTGATTTAATCGAGTGCTCAAAACTATTCAATCAATTTGTAATTTTTGCTTGGAATAATTTCATCGCATGTATATTTTTTGGCATCACTCTATATCAAATTTTTATTATAAGTATCTCTTCCTAACTAAACTACGCTCCTATGAGTTTCTTTTTTTATAATTTAGTAGCTACCAAAAATTATGCAATTGTATAAGAATAGAATTTTATTAGCTCTATGCTATTTTTTACCGACGAGTATACTTTAACATAACTGCTATTTTTTTCCACATAAAAATATGCTACAATAATTTCTGACAAAATTTTTGTAGCATACATTTTTCTTGGTGGGCACATAAAAAGCAGCGACAGCATACAAATATACTCGTTGATGAAAATCAGCATTAACATTTTTTGAGCTACAATACATTTCTATAAGATGCTTTAATTTTATTTTATTACTTTAATTTATTGTAATTATATACGTAAATAACTTGGTCTACTTTTAGGATATTGTATAGCTAATGTTTGTATAGGCTCTGTAATGCAAGCGGTTATTGATGGAAATTTTTAGCTTTGTTGATTTGCATTTTTATTGACTTCAATTGTGCACTTTTTTTTTTTGAATTAAACTTAGATTAGCTTGCAATATGTAAAAAGCATTGATCGATTTGTAAATTTACATGAATATCGGTCTTTGCTATTGACTGTAAATAATGTCAAATCAAACTCTTATATCGGGAGCACTCAATTGATTTTATTCAATTTGAAGGGAATTAATTTTTGAGATGGCCGGGATTTGCTTTGCAACTCAACTTGTTTAAAAAAAACTAAATTTACTCCTAAAAGATTCGAATCGAAATAAGAACTCACCGCCAAATTTATCAAAATTCTGCAAAACTAAAAATTTCCATTCATGAATAATTTTCTTTTTAGCTTAAAAGTATGCAATGAATTATTTTACAGCATGTTAGTTCTGTACAGTACAAATTTTTGAAAAAAGAAAGTTTGCTTTAAAAGTATAAATATATAATGCCTTCTTTGAATTTTGAATTTTAGCTTTTCTTTTCTTAAGATTGTCAATTTTGTTTTAAGTTCTAATAAGTAGTTTTTTTTTTTAATTATATTTCTTTTCACTTTTCTTAAGCTACTAATATTGAAAATCGAATTCACACTCAAATTTTATCGAACCGAAACCGTGGTTCAAAAAAAAAACAGCAGATTTAAATTTTTTTTTTTGCTTGTCCTAGGCAATTCAAGCTTCTTTACTGCCGTTGCTATTTGTTTTTATCTAGTGAAAATCCTTACCATATTCAGGAAATGTTTGATACTTTGAACTCTACATTCCTAGTTGTCTTCAAAAAATTTTGATTTTTTTTTTTTTGCAAACTTTTGAAAGTTATTTTGCTTTTTTTATGCCTCCAATATTGTGTTTTTGCTAATTTAATAAGTTTTTTTTATATTTTGTTTTTAAATGCATTCTTAATCTTGTTTTTTCCTAATACTTTACTTTTGTCGAGGCTTAATATTAAAACTCTTACGCATTAATGGTACATAGAGACTCTGTTTGCCATAATTGGCATTTTGTTTTTTAGCTTTTATAATTTTATTTTATATACTATGAATCCAAAACACATTAAGTTTTTATGCACTATCATAAATTTTATTAAATAATACACCTAATAAGTCTTAAAGTTATTGTGAACTTGATGTTTGAAATGATTTTAATCATAAAGTTTTTGAATTTTTATTTTTTTTAAATAAAATAGAGCCTAAAAATATGCTGCGCATACGCCTATAAATTATATTTTTAATTTTTGTTTGATTGGTAACATTATTACCGCAATTTCATTGCATACTCTTAGGCTCTGTTTTGCTAGTTGATTTTTGTTTAAAATACTTCAATTAATGTGTTACATGTAAAAATAATAAAATTTTACTGTTGATTAACGTTCTTGCATGAATAAAGTCCTTCTTGAAAACTAAAATCCTTCTAGAAAACTTAAGTCCTTCTTGAAAACTAAAGTTTTTTTTTGTATTTAATTAAAAAATAATTTGTATGCTGAAACTAAATTTACTCAATTTTTTTTTTTATTTTCTTTGCTTGAAATTAATTAAAAACTTACGTTCTGAATAAAAAAATCTGTTGTACTTCATATTAGTTTTTTAAGCTTTTGATATTTTTATGTTTATAAACGTTTCTATCGATTGTTTAATGTAGGGGCAAACATAACAATCGAGTTACGTTTATTTGAAGTTTCTTATTTCAGTTAAACTGCAAATGTTGTAATTTATAAAAAAAATATTTTTTTACCAAATAATGATTTATATTTTAACGTCAAACTGTCTTATTTTTTTTTTTTAAAAATAACTTTTACGATTTTTGCTATAAACTATTTTACTATTTGAAATTTTGTGGTGATTTTTTTACTCTTTTTTATTTTACTAAAGAAAGATTAATGAAAAAGTTTTCTTAAAATGCCTTTGCACATTTTTATATTATGCAATTGCTAAAACTTAAATGGCTAAAGTATAAAAAAATATTGACTGCAAGAGTTATGAATACAGTAGCGCCTAAAAATTTGCAATGCAAAGTTACCAAAGTGTTCATCAATTGTAAAGCAAATAAGTTATGGAAACTACATATGTTTTCATTGCATATTTTTAGGTAGCTAAAAATTTGCGTTTGCAAATTGCTTGACAATGTGTAAAATCATATGTTACTTTTGTAAAATTTTAAACATAGCCAATAGTAACATAAATGTATACAATTTACATGCAAATGTGGTATGTAAAAATATAATTTAAGCGATTTGCTATAAACTCTAACGTCATTTTCTAAAAGAATAAGAGTATTGCAGTATTTTTTTATGATTTCGTTTGTTAAATGATTATATTTTTGAATACATTCTTTTTTAAGTTTATTTGCTATTTAAGGTCATTATATTGTTTTCATAAAAAATTGTTGAAAGGTGGGTCGTTTGTTAAAAGACAGTGAGTTTGAAGACCGATTTTTCTGAATGTGGATGAGATGAGTGAACCAAAAAGTTCAATTTGATTTAATTAAAAAAATAAATAATTGTTTTTTTATTTTACTTTTTTTAACATTCACTATTTTTAGGATTGATTTTTCAAATTTTCTTCTTTTTTTTTTTTGAGCCTAAGGGCACGAACTTTTGTTTGTGATATTGTAAAATTTTAACGTGATTAAAACTTTAAATGAAAATTTTTATAGAATTATTTTTTGTCACAATGTTTTATTTTGTTAATAAGCCGATGAGTATTTTTTTAAAATTTCTAAATTTCTTAACACTTTCTTAAATAATTATTGAAAACATTTTTAATAATATAAATATTGAAGAAAAGAAAAAAAGAACATTTATTATTTGTAAGAACATTTATTGCTTAATATAAAATGGAAACGCTAAATGCTTAATTTAATAATTAAATAAGTTTGAAATAATTAAAAATAATAATTATTTAAGTCATTTAAATTGCTTAATGTAAATTTTGAGAATTAACATAAGAATACTAGTTTCATTATGCTTAGGTCAGTAAAAATTTTATAAATGAAGTTCCTAAAAGTATGCAATATTCTTTTGCATTCACTATTTGCTATTAAAGCAGTAACAGTTTCTAGAATTTTGAAATAAATGCTTTAAAGCTGAAGCATTAAACTATAGTTTACTCTAAGAACTTGATTAAAATTAAATTTTTTAACTCTTATACAAAAAATATGAAGTCTCGTTAGCATTTGATGTTCCATTTTGCATACAGTAAATAAAAGCTAGCTTTTAGTAAGGTGTTAAGCCACAGTAACCGTAAAAAATCGACGTGTTTCTTGCGAATTCTCAGTGATTTTATTCCTTCAAGCAATCGAACTCAAAATTGAAAAAACTTTAAACAATTTTTTTGCTATTTAAGTGAAATCACATACTCGTATGATATACAATAAATAATGACTTCAATTAAATGAAAATCGTAATATGTTAGCATATTTTGTGGCATAAAAAATAATGACTACTTTCAAATATTCATGTTAATAAAAACAGCATTAATGAAATGAAATGAAAATAAAAATATAAATTCAATAGTCACTTGTATCATTTTTTTTAATTTATTTTCAATTCGAGTGTCTAAACGTTCAAAAGTGTTTTAATTTTTAGCCAACATTTCGATTGGCATTTTTTTCTATGAAGCATGCATTACTTTTCAATTTCTATAACTACATCAACAAATTTTTTACCATAAAGTTGGTTAAAAAATAAGCAAAATTCATTTTAATTTTAGTTGTAATTTTGTAGGCCTTTATTTATTTATAGAATCTTATACTTGAGCCTTGATGCTGGCAAATTGTGGCATCGACTAAAGTAAATATATAAAAATAATCCCGCAAGTATGCGCACTATAATTATGTATGATGACATACATCTGTAATAGAAAAGCAAGGAAAATAGGCGAACAGTGAGACAACGCGATTAGTGAGGTGATGTTATTATTGTAATTATTGTAATTTGTTCAAAATAATCAATGCCTCTTTCTTGTATGCATTTAAATAAGTAAAACAGCCCACAATTTAGATGCCTAAAAATATGCTATTATATTTTGAATGGCAACAGAAATGTCTGAATTGAACTTAATGTGCATGAAAATTAGAGGCAAGAGTTTCGTGAAACATCTATGCAAATTTTTAGCAGCAAACGAAGCTTGCTAGTATATTTTTAGACATGAATAATACATGTTATTTCTTTGCAACACAAAAACAAAATGCTTTAGTATATTATTAGGTAAGAAAACCAGCAAACATCTTCAATTTAATGCTATGTTTTTATAATGCAATGTATATGTAATTTAGTTAAATTCCGCCATTTTTGTAGGACTTAAATGCACTCAAATTTCTTAAAAATCATTTTGTCGGCTTGTCAGTTTGGTTTCGATCCCAAATGAATTATTTCTTTCGAAATCGTATTTTGGTTGCTCATCTGCTCTCGGGACTCAATATCGCAAAAAAATGTTGCAAGTGATTCATAAGTTTCTTTAAGCATCTAATAGAAAATATCTTCAGTCTTTGAAACAAAAATTTTAAAATAAAAAAGATGACAGGCGAACAGTGAGACAGTAAACGCTAATACATCTCATGCTACAAATCATGCTGCAGACAATTCATAAAACTCTGCATGTTGCGTAAGAAACAAGATATTGAATGTTTTAGGCCAGCATTTTTTATTTTCCTTGCATAAACTGAGCGATGAATCAGATAGCGATGTGGTGATTATTTATGATTTTCGAAAGATTGTTCGTAATTCCTGAAAATTAAAAAAAAGCGAGGATAACACATATTTTTATAGGAACAAGACAACTAATAACAGATGTTGGCTAGAATTGGAAGGAGAAAATTAAGCCGGTGCTCTTAGCGCTCAACTATGTGGCAATAAAATCTGTCAAGAGTTTAACAATCAGAGCTTAAAAAACTAACTATTTGATATCTAAATTGTGAATGCATCTTAGTGTGATTTTTTAAAAAAAATTTTGCGGAGTTGAATCGATTTTACTTTTGTTGTTTTTAATTAATTTAATAAAAACACTATATTTTGCACTGTCAAAATGATCGCACCGCTTGCGAAAGGAAAGACAGTTTAACTTTTTCTGTAACTAAGCGGATAGTCGAATTGTTTATGTTTATACATTAAAAATTCTTCCATTATTATTAACTTTATTTACTACAAAAAAAGTTTTAGTGAATGAACTTAGTCAGTAAAGCTTAGTAATTTTCGAAAAATTATTAATATATGAGCTCAAACATTACAACTGTCCGCTTAGCTATAAAAGAAGTTAAACTGTCTTACAATTCGCAAGCGGTGTAATTCACATTACTTATGCTCATCCACTCAAAACTTTTTCATAATAGCTATGCAAAATAGGCATACAAATACTAACAAAGTCTGATTGGAACTGCTGAAGGTAGCTAAAAAATGTGTCGTTTCAAAAACAACACTGTCTCACTGTTCGCACTTTTGCCCTATAAGTTCACGTAAATGAAAAAAAAGAGCAAAAATAATATGAAGCATACTTTTAGCACATCAAAAACTATTGCTATTGTCATATTTTGCCAGCATAGACATTGGTTCCATCAGAAAAAGAATATATATATATATATGTTTTAAAAAAGAACATTAAGTTTCAGAAATTATTGTAAACTATCTGTTAAAGGTATAATAAGTATTGATGCCTTTTTTTTTTGATTTCTATATTGGAGTTTTGTTAACATTCAAGATAATTTGCAAATATCATAGTAAATAATATAACATAATTTTTACTCTTAATATTAAGAGAGAGTTAATGATTTTATTTGTTAAAATATTTCAATAAATATTTATTTTATTACTTACAAAAACAATGTTTTAAATTATGAGTAAAAACAGCGCTTCTTTTCACAAAAAAATTGCATTAATTTTTTAAACTAAATCAAAAATTTATTGCTAAAATACACTAAAACTTAAATGTTTTTAAAAAGACACATTTTTACAAATAAAAGTTTACTACAAAATTTTACTAGAATTTACTAAAATATTGCTTAATTGCATTTTAAAAATAAGTGAAATAATTAATTTGAACTAAAAATAAAACTAAATAATTTCCTTATTTTTTTTTCTTATAAAAGTTGTCTTTATTTTGCCTTTTCTCCCAAGCTTTCTGCTTTAATGCATCACCACTGTGATAGGGTTCCCAATTCTTTTAAAAATTTGCTCTTTCAAAACTTTTTGCTGTTTCAACTTTGTCTCAATTGTTGTTGTAGTTCAATAAGTTCACAAAGCGTCAAGTCTGGTCTCTTTGTTAAACTGACCATGCAATAGAATTTGCACTTACATAGACGACGTCGACAATAGCAATATTTAAACGCACGCAACGTAATCCGGATTCATGTAGGAAAAGCCAACGAACTCTGTCTGATCCAGATTCATCATGAAAACTTTATCTGTTGGCGTTAAGTCTGTTTTCTCCGATGTGAATTGCTTATCAAAGTTTGAAACATCCTTGCGATGTTTCTGCAATGCGAGAGCGAGAGAAAGAAAGAAAAATAAATAAAATTAATGTTGCACACTCCATTCATTGGCTTTAAAGTTTATAATTAAAATGCTTTTAATTGAATTTTTATTTTTTTTTTTTTTAATCAAAATTTGGATTTTTTTCTTTCTGTTTTTGAGTTAAAACTTACAATTTTTGGCTTAAATGGTGGTTGCACTTCACGATTTTCTATTTTCTCCCAATCAATACGTCGGAAGAAAGGATGCAAACGTACATCTTCTTCACCGGTAGCACCGCAACCGAGTCTTTTATTAGGTTGTTTAGTAAGGAACTGTGAAGAAATAAATAAACTATAATCTAATTTCTATAATTGATTTAAATTTATTTTATAATTAGAATTATTAGACTTAAAATAAATATTTGTTTCAGTGTAAACTAACACTGTTTAAAATTCTTTTCAACAATTGATGTGACAAAATATTTTTGCGAGAACTGGTTCAAAGCAATACCATTTGAAGTAAAATAAAAAGTTTGAAACCTCTTTTAGTTGTGTGGGTCACATTTCCATTTTTCCAATATTTTCTTTATCTTTTATACTTGTTGAATTGTGGATTCGAAAGGATCTAAAAGTTTTCTGTTATGTTGGACTCTACAATCGAAACCATTGTATTGGGCTCTGATGAAGTTTTAGGCTTATAACCACGAAAGAGTCATAATTAAAGCCAGAAGTCGATGGCATCAATCGCATATCACTAGTGGGCGTGGCACCTCCCATACATGTAAAATACCTTAAATGATACTTATATAGCAAACAATGTGAGTAATCAAACTTGGTGTAAGAATGTTGTTTACATAAAGCTATTTCTGCATCAAAATTGTGCTGGATTGTACCATGTGTGTGTGCCACCGCCCTAAATTTTAATATTGATTACGACATATCTCAAAAGTCAAACAAGGCATTTAGATAAAATTTGGCATGCGGATGCCGAGTTTTTCAACATTTTCATACTTATTCGATTTTTCAACCTCATTCATATTTTTCCATATTTTGTGGTTATTTTTTCAACTTCGTCAGCCTTTTTCAACTGTTTCAATATTTTTCAATCTTTTAACATTTTGGCTTTTTAAAAATTTTTCGATTTATTCAACGATTTCTTCAACTTGCTCAATATTTTCCGTATATTACGACATTTTCAGCTATTTTCACCTGTTGCAACATTTTTCAACCTATTCCAACTTTTTTCAACATTTTCCATTTTGTTTTTCAACGTTTTCAACATTTTCGGCTTTTCCAACATTATTCAAAATTTTTCTCTCTCAACTTTTTTCAACATTTTCTGACTTTCTTAAATATTTTTTTCGACTTATTCAACCTCATTCAACTTTTTTCAAACCTTAAACGTAAAACCGACATATGGTCGGTCTACAGGTACTCATATTGAGTTGAAATAGTTGATATTTAAAAAATGTTTAAAAGAATGAAAAATAAATATATTGAATTTAATATAAATTTATCGCCTGGAAGATTAAATATCTTCCAAATGTTAACTGAGAATCAAGGTGGCTCTAAAACACTGAATAGTTTTAATATTTTACACACTTTTTTGAACTAAAAAAAAATAAAATGTAAGTCCCATGTATGGTATTTAAAAAACTCACAGCATTTAATTAATTTGCATAAGTTAATTTTTAATTAGAAATGCAAATGTACACAAACATAAGCAAAAGAAGTATCACTAGCACACAACACAAGCATATGCACACAAAAATTAAACACACACACTCCTGTAAAAATCGATACGCACGCCCTACTAACGGCATTTACGTGTCAGCCATTAATGATGTGTGAACAGGACGCGAGAGAGAGATTTACTTGCATTAAAGCGTTAAGGTTGAAAAAAGGTACTGAATACCCTTAAAATATGTATGTTTCAAGCTAAGTTTTTTTTGCTATCGCACTGTTCCATTAAGTGACCTGGAATCTACTGAGTTACTAAGCTAACACTACTTTTTACGCTGCCACACTTTCAACAAAACTTAAACATTCGAAAGAAACTGAAAATATTAAAAGTAAAAATAGCCGTTACTTACTCCCTTGCATGCCTCCTTCGCCTCTTTGCTCAGACTCTTTGGATACGAAACATTATGATCTGTAATGGCGGCAAAAAGTTCCTCTTCATCCTCACCATCAAAAGGTGGCTGACCGACCAGCATCTCATAAAGCAACACGCCATAAGCCCACCAATCTACGGATTTGCCATAGGGCTGATAGAGGATTATCTGTATGTGTGTGAAAAAAAAAAAAAATAAAAAAAAAGAAGAACATAATGCAAGAGTGAGATAAAAAAAATTCTGTTAAAAATGAAACACAAAGCAAACTTTATTAAAATGATGGCACGCAGGCACATCAAAGCGATTTAAAAAGCGCACGAGTGCCATTTCAAGTGGCTTTTGTTGTGTATTAACAATATATTGGATAGGAAAACAGAAAGAAAAAAAAAGTAAAGAAACTTAAAAATACTGCATCACCTTCAGTTATTGAATTTAAAGCAAAGAGTGGTAAACGTGCCTTCAGAGTGTTTATATTTTTTCCTCAAGTCTTAAAGAGATATGTAGTTGTGCATGGTATTTATCAGAATTGAAATCTCAAAAAACTGTAGTTACAGATGTTATTACACGTGATACGAAGTTCAAAATTTGTTGCTCAGAATGCTAGAAAATTCTCACAGTGCTTTCAAAGAAAAGTTCACCGAGCAATATTCGTCGTTTGAAGAGGCCAGATCTTTTTAAGTAATTTTAGATACTAACGAAATAACACAACCTAATCGCGTGATTTATTTTTGTTTTTGGATAGGTTGTGAATGCCAAATGTAATTGTTTTGCCAACAATAGGCGATGCCACGCCTTTAACAGCTACATACGTTTACACGGGTAAACTATTTGACCAATTTTGATGATATTTGGTTTGGAGATAGATTGAACATTAAAAAAGGATCTGAAAAACCCTATCTGGATTTGGGGCATGGCACCGCCCCTAACAGGAAAATACGTTTTCACTACAATCGTTCATAATTGAACGATGTTCATGAAATTTTGTATAGCGACAGATTTAATTCTAATGAAAGATATTTGTTTTTACTGGGTTGTGCCACGCCCATAACCAGAAAATTTATTTTCATAGCTAAATTTATGAACCGATTTAAGTGAAATTTTATATGGAGATAAATTAGTCCTTAAAAAAATTAATTTAATTTTTAGGGGGCGGTTTCCCCCTGTTTTCATAGCTAAGCAAACGTATCGATTTTGATGAAATTTGATGTGGAGGTAGGTTGAACCCAAAGGGGACGTCCACAAATTACGTGAGGTGTTTTTTTGAAAATTCGGACTCCCCCCTTCCCTTGGTGAGTTCCGGCGGGACTCCTCCCTCCCTTACGTTAGACTTTCCTAATAATTTTTAGATTTAATCTGCTATAATAATGTGTACTCTCTGTTTTAAAAACTCGACGTGAGATTTTCGTTGACCCCCCTCTCCCCCTTGGTGAGATTTTGCCGTACCCCCTCCCCCACTATTTTGACTCACGTAATTTATGGACGGCCCCTAAGGAAGGGACAAGACAGCATGATACCAAGATTTTTTTTGTTTTTTTCGGAGCGATGACATTTAACCCTGCGTAGTCAGATGGTTCTGGCCAAAACTTTTTTTATTTGAATTGTATATTAAATATATTTTCAATTGAGGTAATGACTTGAAATTCATTGACATCGTCCAAAATTTTATTGGCTATCAATAAAAAAATTATAAAGACTTATATTTTTTACTAACTCAAACTGTCTCATGTGGTCTGTCCAGACCACTATACATTTACGGGTATTTGTATGGGAATATGGCCATATTGGCGTTACATTCAAACGTAATTATAAATCATCTGTACATATAAAAATATGGGAAAAAATTGTGCCGAATCAAAAAAACACGTCGTCTTATTTCAAAGAATACACCGTTCACAAAAAAAAATGTTTATCTGATCTGGAGGTCAAACCATTTTTACTATGTTTTTTGGGTTTTATGAATCGAATTTCGACCTCGGAATCGCTCTATCACGTAAGAAAGTTCGCTCAGTTTTCCTAAAGTTTTTTCAAATACAGGGTGTTTTTTTTAGAGGTATAGAGCTTCGAATTGAAATAAAACACAAGAAAATCGTTTTAATGTCCATCAATTTGGCTTTATTGGAAGGATAATTTTATGCCATTAATGCTTAAATATGATTTCGGGCATGTGGCCGCCGCGGATGGCTCGAATAAAGCCAATTCTACAGGTCCAATTTTGAACCACTTTTTCGAGCATATGGGGCCGTATGTCGGCAATAACGCCACGAATGTTGGCTTCCAAGTCCCCTAACGTTTCTGGTTTGTTGGCGTAAACGAGCGACTTCACATATCCCCAAAGAAAATAATCCAATGGTGTCAAATCACACGATCTTGGTGGCCAATTGACAGGTCCATTCCGCGAAATTATGCGCTCATCGAATGTTTCCTTCAATAAATTGATTGTGACGTGCGCTGTGTGGCATGTAGCGCCGTCTTGTTGGAACCACAACTCATCCACATTCATGCCATCCAATTCGGGAACAAAATAGTCGGTTATCATGGCTCTATACCGGTCTCCATTAACGGTAACTGACTCTCCAGCATTATTTCGGAAGAAGTATGGCCCAATAACTCCACCAGCCCATAGAGCACACCAAACAGTCAGTTTTTGTGGATGTAATGGCGTCTCAAGGGTCTCATGTGGATTCACTTCACTCCAAATGCGGCAATTTTGCTTGTTGACGTAGCCATTCAACCAAAAATGAGCCTTATCACTGAACAAAATTTTGCGATGAAAATCAGCATCGAGATCAATCTCATTTTCGGCCCATACACCAAAATCACGACGCATTGCATGGTCTCGCGGCTTTAATTCTTGCACAAGCTGGATCTTGTAAGGTCGCAAGCCAAGATCTTTGCGCAAAATCTTCCATAAAGTTGATGGACAAAGCTCCAATTGCTGTGCACGGTGGCGAATCGATTCATTCGGGTCCTCTTCAACATTTTGCTCTACAGCGGCAATTGTTTCTTCGGTGCGCACTGTTCGACGTCTCTGCGGATGCGTATTATCACATAGAGTAAACGTAGTGCGAAAACGACCCATGGTTAACTGAATTAATTGCTCTGATGGACGATTATGTCGACCATAAAATGGACGGAGCTTGCGGTAAACTTCGCGAACTGAACCATTATTTTCGAAATAAACTTGCACGATTTGCAAGCGTTGTTCTTTTGTCAACCTGTTCATGATGAAATGGCAAACCAAACTGAACATAAATGACATTAAAGTTGCCAGATTTGACCATAAAATGCCAGTTTTACCTCTATTTGAAAAACAAACCTCTAAAAAAAACACCCTGTACATGGGATATACTATGAGATAGTCGTGTCTGTGAACATAAGTATATCGCCAATTTTCAAACCCACCAGTTGTAATCAAAAGAGTAACCGATAGATCAAATTATATCAATTTATTTTCCTTCATATTTTCCTTATCCTAACTTTAGCAATCAGATAAATGAGCAGGCTGACGGACATGACTATATCGACTCAATATGTGATCGAGAATTTATAGGGCATTTTTTGCTAAATAGAAATGATTTGGACCTTGAGTACTCAAATTATGCTGATTTTTTTTTTTTTTTTTTGCATGAGTAGTATTTGAGTAGTTGGAGATTTCTTATAAAAAACTTTGACATAATTCGATCCCTTGTTGCGCTACAATTTCTCAAAATTTTTGAAAGAAAAAAAAAAATTAATTTTAAAAGTTAAAATTTTAAATATTTCTTATCCCTGATTTTTCCACTTGCCCTATTTGTTGACGACTAAGTGCTTAGTGATTTACCTATGTATACACATTAAAAATGCTATTTCTTTAGGAAATAACCCCTAAATTTCACATTCTGTTTTTTTGCCTCTTACAGCAGATATTTTTGAACATCATTTTTCTTTTTCATCCGAACCAATGTTGGCGCATTTTTAACTAATTTTTGTTGGCAATGTTCCCTTGTGTGATTTTGTCTACATCATTAGATATCTTCGGGTGCTTGAATAAATACTTTAAAATCTGCGCCATTTTTTACAGACATACCTAACTAAACAGAGCTAATATAGGGCCTCAAAAATAGCAATTCAGTAAAAAATAATAATCGACAAAAAGTGCCTGTCAGTTATACTTACGTAATGGTAATAATACCAAATTTTGTAGCAATAATGGTGGCTTACCTCTCCGCTGCAAAAGTTCACACCCACCATTAAATCAAAATGTTATAACATAAAGCAAAATAAATCCACAACAATTAAATGCTGTTATACATTTACAAAAAATATACGTTTTTATATTCCATAAAGATTTTAATGTACGAAACCCTGCGGAATTGCATAGTCTATTCCATAGTACTTAAAGTTCTTTAATGTATTACAAATTACTTTGGCTTTTTGTTTGACCTTTTATGAGCTTTTACATTTTTGCAGTATTTTTAAGATAAAATCAAAAAACAAAAACAAAAACAAAAAAAAACACCTACAGCTGTTAAAATTCAAGCTTACCTCTGGCGCTATATAATCGGGTGTGCCACAAAATGTTTTTGTTGTTTTATCAGCAACAATATGCTCTTTACACATGCCGAAATCAGCAATTTTCACATGACCATCCGCATCTAAGAGTACATTGTCCAATTTTAAGTCACGATATAGGATGCCTTTGGTATGTAGGAAAAAGAGACCAGCAGCAATCTCGGCAGCATAGAAACTGTTAGGAAATAAAATTAAAATTTACTATATACTACGAGTAGGGTAGACTATAAGGTGGAACTTAATGTCAGTGAGGCAAAAATGCTTGAAACCTTGCTTATCTGGTGGGATAATTTATTGTATGAGTTTAAAGGAAAAGGAAGATGTTAATAACGTCATATGAGTTGTGACACGCCCTCATTTCGAAATTCGTCAAGTTTGTGTCTCATGCAAGACCAACTCATTTCTTGTATATATGTGAAATTTGGTTTTATTACTTTAAATAATTCCCTCAGTAATGAATTTAAAGGTTCACCCCAAACTCTCATGAGCGTACACGCATACACGTGTTGCATGAGCAGAATATCAAGGATATAAACAGTACGATGAAACGATTTTTAAATGAGCAATAAAAGGTTTTTCTTATTTGCTGTCCTGAAATTTTTTAAAAAAAGCGCCGCTTTGATAACCTTGGGGTGTATTCATTTTCATTTTTATTATTTTTTTGCTACCACTTTTGAACAAAGTAAGAATATGAGAGAATACTGTAGGACTTTATTTATATTTTTTTTTTCATATCAAGGATAAGCGCAGAAAAAGTTGTTAACAATGTTGATGATATTAATGTTGTTGTTTTTTTTATTTTGGTTTATACTCACACTGCAACGGGTTCCTTGAATTTACCAAACTGTTGTATTTGAAACATTAAATCGCCTCCGTTAACGTATTCCATTACAAAGAATAAACGATCCTTTGAAGGCCAGTTTAAGCAGCAGCAAGAGTAGTGTTGTAAAATGCGTGCAGAAAGAAAAGAAAATAAATGAAAAAGAAGATAAAAAATTGAATCTTTTTATTTTTTATTAAAATTGATACGATTGAAAATAATAATAAAGCATGTTTGAAGATTTTTTTTTATGATAAGTTGAGATTTTCTTATGATTTGTATGCTTACACTGAGAAAAATTAAATGTTGCATAAGAAAATAAGTTTAATTTTGGTTAACTGCTAATTGGGTGTTGATTTTGCTTGGTTTTCTTACACATTATAAAGTAATATTTTCTATCGAATCCAAGATCTTGAAATGGGAATTAGCTAATCTATCAAATAAACCATAGTTGATCAATGATTTTATTTCTTTTTATAAATAGTGCCTTGATCGGTGTCTAATATATTAAGGACGGCAATAAAGAATTAGTTTGATAAATTGCAAATTCCCTTAAACGCATTTCTTGCGAGCAAAGTTAGCCCAGCATTTTATTATTTTTCAAACAATTCAATAAGAAAATTTGAGGCTAACTTCACACGCAAGAAATGTTATGGCTCAAAAAGTTTGGAATTCTAGTAATAATTTAATATCTTTTATGGCACATGGCAGCACAAGAGTAATTTTATAGATATATGATAAATGCTGGGCTAACTTCGCACTAAATTTTTTTTTTGTTAATATAAAAACAAATCCTTGGGACAATTTTTTTTTTCGGATACGGCACATCATAGCACAAGTCGAGCACATTACAGCACAAGGTTTATTTTTTGAAAAATCAAAAAATTCTGGGACAACTTCACTGGCGTGATTTTAACTTGACTCCGATGACATTTACGTTTTGGCTTAAATTAACCAAATTCTTTTCATTCGTGTTTCTCAGTGTGGAAGCCAAGGTGAAAGCATGAGCAAAGGGTGTCTTTCTCTATTCCTTTGGTACTTTGCGACGACTTTTATTCTTCGAAATATGAAGTAAAAAATAAACGATATGCTTCAAAACCCTTGAAATATGCATTAAAAATATGCAATCAAAGCATGGCCTTTCAAAAATAATTTACAAGAATAATATTTTCATATATTCCCAAGTTTGTGGATATTTCCTTACATAAGAATAACATTTTCACGTCCATTACCATACAAAATATTGTCTACTAACAAAAATTAGTTTGTATTTGCATATGCAAAATAAGCATTCACACATAATCCACTTACCAATGTCTGAAAGCACGAATGCAATTGCACCAAAAATGGTGGCTTTTCCGATAGCGCCAACACACGTTTTTCAATCATAGTACACTCTACATCATCATCCTGTATGATTATATCCTTTTTAAGTATTTTAATCGCGTACAATTCCTCGGTGCCTTTACGTTCGGCTAAGAGAACCTAGCATACAAAGTGAAAATTAAATTGAAATTAAATGAAATACGAAGAGAAGGAAAAAACCAAAGCAAACAAAAATTTGTTTGAAATGGAAAAGAAATTGACACATTAAGATTTTCAGAAAGGAGAATTGAACCACATAAGGGTTTAACAAACGCTTAACGGTTATTTGATGCATAGCCAATTGTGAAAAAATCCACAGGATAACAAAGCACAGTGGTTGAATTTTAAATATTTATGAAATGCGAAACAATTGCTATGAATGACTTTTTATTTTTTTAATGAAATCCGTGAAATGTTTCAAAATATTTGGCGATTATTTGGGTGCAGGTTGTATTACCCAAAAATATTATTGCAAAAGTGAATGAAAATTACTCGACAAAAATTTCACATGAATCCCTACGCAGTTTCTAGTGTTGAAATTTTTGGTTATTGATAAAGTAAGTGCAGGTCGTTAAATATTAGGGAACGTCCTTTAATTATGTGAGGTATTTTTTTTTTTGAAAATTAAGACCCCCCTTTCCCCTAAGTGAGTTTTGGTGAAATCTAGTCAGGCACCCTGACTACATAATAAAATTTATTTGATATGTTCATGTATTTTGCTTCATGCCACTAATACTGATGTGTTTTACCCACTTGGCATAGAAGGTTTCAGAAACAGCACGTAACATACCAGAAATGTTTATTTTGAAATATTGCAAACGAAACGTTACAGAAATCTTTCTTATATATTTCAAATGTAATGTTTTGCATGCAATCACTCTGAAATGTTTCTAAAAGATTACAGATGTAAGATTAACTGAATTTTTCTAATGAAATTTTAATAATACTATTTTCTGATTCTGTTTGTTTTGTGTATTCTTTGTCAATTATAAATCAAGAAACGTCACAAAAATAACTGCATTTTAAGTATCAAAGCAAGTGATGATGCGGGTAAAATGAAACAATAACTCAGATTACCGATGACGTAACAAAATAATAGCGCAAGTGACGCAGAATAAAAAAAAATTTCTATGATTCAATGAAAAATTATTGTTTTTCCCCTTAATCTTACAATATTTCTGAAACGTTTCAAATGAAATCAAAAGGTGAACACATTGTAGAAAGCTTTCTGAAATTGAAATGAAAGTTATCTGAAATGTAACTCATATTTTGTAAGATTGCATGTGAAAGATTTCTGAAAGGTTTACGAAACGTAACATGTCGAGTGGGTATATACTACATGTTTTCTGTGCAATAAGAGGAGGGAAATGATCATACGTTCAAGGTACACTTTAACGAATATAGTTAAATGTATAATTTAGAAAATAGGTAGACAGTCATGCATGTGTTTACACCCTTTTGGTGAGATATTGCTAGACTCCCTCACACCCATTTTGATACACGTAATTAGTGGGAGCCCGCTTTTGTCTTATTCCGGTAATCGGTTTTTAAATTTAATAAATTACATTTTACTAAAAACACATTACTAAAGACAAGGTCTCATTTTTGACAGCTATTTTTTTTTTGCGCAATACTTCATTTTATGGTAGTAAATAATATGAACAACAGATATAACTCAATTGTCCCATTGTCCTACAGTATCAACATTTTATTACTAACCTTGCCAAAGGATCCTTTACCAAGCACTTTGATGAAATTAAAATCTGTGGCACGTATCATATCCTTTTTCGCTTGTGTCTGTGCATTGGTCTCAGTTCGCATGACCAATGGTTTCTTTTGTGTGGCGGATTTCTAAAAAAAAAGTTGGTTACATAAAAGATAACAGCGAAAACAAAAGAAATTTTGAAAAAAAGAAAAAAAAAAACGAAAAATTTAATATGTAAACTTTTATGTACAAGGACATTTTTTTAAAGGATAATAATTATTTATACTTTTGCTGAAGTTTCAACTTACTCGCATTTGACTTTTGAGCTTTATCATATCTTGTGTGGCATCTGCACATGGCACATTATAGAATTCACCCTCATCTTGTGTCAGCAATTTAAACCAACCATTGGTTGGATTCTAATAAAAGAGAATTCATTTTTTATAAAATGAAGTTAACTTTCTCCTTGATAATACTTGCCTTAATTACTTCGGATATGCCAAAAGATAACGCACCCATAAAATCATTGCGTGATGTACGATCCCAATCCCAAACCTCGATAAGCACCCTACGATCTTTGTCCTCTGCTTTTAGCTCACTATGTGTGTAATAAGTTTGAGTGTTGCGTATAAAGCACTTATCTGTGTTCTACTTACTATGTAATGGTCTCATTCCAAACTGGATTTAGACACGCCTTAATAGTGCGCGTCTTTTTCTTTGATTTCTCATGTTCATCGGGTATGAGTTTGACCTTGACATAAGGATCACTGAGACCATTTGGATCCATTGGTATGAGATTGGCGCCTTCTTTAACTAAAAAAATAGTAGAAAATACCAATTTAAATTCATTTTCAATAAATTGCCAATATTGACTAAGCTATTGTAGAAGCTTATGAACTTTTTTTTATAAATCCTTTGTGACTTCATCAATACTTGCTGCATGGTAAAAAAAGCAGCTTATTTTAAATCATAGCAGTGTCATAACAATGAAATCAGCACAATGCAAATGTCATAGTGTGTCGCTTTTTTTCTCGTCTATCGAGGGAAGGAAAAATTAATATGCATCAAGCGTTTTTGCATTCAGCCGACAAAACGACTTTGTAGCCATAAAAATAAGCTCAAAACGTACATATTCTTTTTACTTATATTCATGTAAATTTTTTTCGTTTAGTTGTCTTCTTAACGCAAGTGATAAAGTTAAGAAATGTAAGCTTAAAATAAATTTTTAAGTAATTTGTTTGCTTTGCTGTCAGGCAGTTACTGCAGCAACTTGGATTATATTATTCTTACAAGAATTAAAACTTATAGAGATGATGAAAAAAAAAATCTTTTTAAAGACTTTGTCATTGTTCTGCTTTTTCTTCCATTGGATAGATGTTCTATCAAAAACTTTATGGCTGCAGTCAGCCGTTATCCTTTCAAGAAAGATTAATGCAATCCAGTCGCGAATGAAAAAAGTTAAAATAAAGGCAGCTTTCATTGTGCTCTAGCAATATACCAGAGATTGTTGTTGCAAGTTGTGCTTGTTAAAATAATATTAGCTCATAACTTTGTTAACTTTAAGTTATTTTTTGTAGGACTTAAAAAATTTTTTGTCACAGCAAATTGGTTAAAAAAAAAAAGCTTAACGAAATAATGAATTTCCACTATTGCTACAATTCTTATATAAATATTGACCCATAAGAATAAAATGTAAATAATTACACTGTGGAACAATTTCCAAAAAATTTTGATTGAAAGGGATAAAATATATATTTGGTGAAAGGAAATTCGAGCTGATAAAATATCCTGAATAATATTTGTTTCCCTCCTCACGTCACAGTTTAAACTAAAATGCAGAAAAAAATGCTCAATATTTGATATCAACTTTCTTTTTTGTGAAATATTTTTTCTAATTGAATTGTTCATTTCTCTATGAACACTGAGCCGTGTTTAAGCCGCACTATAAAAAAAAATTGGAATTTAATTTTTCAATGCCTCATTCCATAACTTTCCAGGAATCAACATTTTTTAATTGAAAACTTTTGATTCCATTCCGAAGAATTGAAATTCGGGATCGACAAATATTATAATAACAGAACTAATAACGTCATTGTTATGAAATTTAATATTGCTGATCAACGTGCTTTAAAGAATAGTAGCAGTAGCTGTGGGCGTAAAATGGAGTTCGACGGAATTGCATCTATGGGCGTGGCAGCTCTCATACACCCAAAAATCGTTAAATGTTATGTTTAGTGCAATATCAGAAAAATCTACGTAAAATTTGGTACAGAATTGTCGGTAACTAAGTATAATATTAACAACTAAATCCAGCTAAATGAGATCGCATTACTGGGCGTGGCACCTTCCATATTTAAAAAAAAATTTAAGCGATATTTTAAGTGAACTGTTGCAGCAATTGATATAAAATATAATGTTAGTTGTTAACTTGCTATAAAGCATATCTGTATGAAAAATGTGCGAAATAGCATTAGTGGGCGTGGCACCGCCCATACAAATAAAATACCATAAATGACGTATTTAGTAAACTATGTAAGCAATCATGCTAAAATTTGGTTTGAATATGTTGTTCTTAAAAAGCTATTTCTGTATCAAAATCGAGCTGTATTGTGCCAGTGGGTGTGTCACCGCCCTTAATTTAACAACTAATTTCTGCATATCACACAAATTATACAAGATATTGTGATAAAATTTGGTATGCGGATGTTGATCCCAGGTAAAGTTAATTGTACCAAAAGTAGGCCGAATCGTATAAGTGGGCGTGGCATTTTTCGATGTTTTTACTTTCTTTCAACTATTTTCAAAATTTTTAATAATTTTTCGACTTTTTCAATATTTTAGACTTTTTCAACATATTTCACCATTTTTAAACTATTTTTAAACTTTTTTCCACATTTTCACTTTGAGTTGCTCAACCTTTTTCATCGTAATCGAATTTCCCAAAATTGTTCAACATTTTAAAATGACGTTTTTTTTTAATTTTTCAACCTTTTGGAACTTTTTTCAACATTCCTTATTTATTCGACTTTTTCTGCCTCATTCAACTGTTTCTAGAGTTTTCAACCTCGTTCAATTTTTTTTTTCAATTTTTCTTTTTCAAATTTTTCAACATATTTCGGATTTTTCAAAATCTTCCAACGTTTAGTTGACTTTTTCAACATTTTTCTTCCAACCTCGTTCATCGTTGTTTCGACCCTTTATAATTTTTTCGAATTTTTCAACATTTTAGACCACCTTCAACTTTTTTCAACAACTTCGGACTTTTTTTAACCTCTTGCGACTTTTTTCAACATTCACCATGTTGTTTTTTTTTCTTTTACTTTTTTTAGCCTTTTTTCCACTTTTTTCACTTTCTTCGACTTTTATGACTTTTTCGATTTTTTCAACCTCCTTCAACTTTTTTCAGGAATTTCCATACTATTTCGACTATGATCAGTCTCCTGAAGCTTATCCTTTTATACTTCTATTTTCTGAACATCACTTTTGTTGCAAATTCGTCACTAAAAATGTACTTAAAATCTGTATATGTACTAATATTAATAAAAAAATCACACACTCAATATTCATATAATTCACACATGTCCTAAATTCTTCACAAAACAATTTACAGCTTATAAAAATCGAACTTGTAAAACAATTCTCAATATAATAATTATTCAATAAGTTTTTGCACTTCAGTGAAGTTGCCTTAGTTAGTAGCAAAAATTACAATAAAATACTGCTACCATGCCGCCTAAAACTTTTGTGAACGAAACTGTTGCTGTCGCTGCTACTGCTGCTTGCGCAAATTGGCTTAAGAACTTTTCATCGAAACTTATGCGGTGAGTTACTGCGCGCTTAATTGATTGAGTTGTTGTATTAAAGCGAGATGGATGAATGACTCGCTGACGCGTAGCAGCAGCAGCACAATTTTAATAAAGTTAAATAAAAGTCGTTAGTGAAACAAAAAGTTTTTATGCGAACCAGGTGACAACTTTATTATAATTATTAAAAGGGAAAATCTTAGGACAAGGGTGACTTAAAATGAGTAACGATATTGTGCGCTTAAGAATTTTTCGTATTCTTAATTTTAATGGTATTTAACTGAGCTCAGAAGATGTTTGCTTTAAATGAATTGTTTTATTTTTTTGTGTTATTCGATATTCGAAAAGAAAAAAAAAAACTATTTAATTATTTTATCATGTCTGCCACTGATATATTATGTTAAGTGCATAGTATAGATAACGAAAATATAAAAGTCAGACATCAACACTGCAGTATTTTTAATTATAAAAATTGTTAAAATGTATAAAAATAAAATTCTATTCAATAATTTTATCGACCAAAAAAATAGAATAGTAAATTTTGCCTAAGAAAACTTGCACGGTGCTTGTTTTAAAGTAATCAAAAACGTCTGCCTTCGAAAAAGCAGTGCCAGAATTGTCTGCCTTCTCTATATTTATGTCTTTATTAGTAAAGCAACAAGTCAGCCAAGAGGCAGACGCGATAAATTCATTTAGTACTAAATTTTTTTATATGATTATAATACTGCAATTTTTAAAAGCGACAATAACAAAGTGGCAGAGGTTGTTTCTATCGTTTCTTATGGCATAATCTTTAAAATAATCGTAATCTGCCAGACGATAAAATCACTTAAGTTTGTAAATATAAAAAATAACTTAAAAAAAACGTTTGCTATTTGCATTTATCTGTTTTTGTGTTTAGACATATTTTTTAAAACGACCTTCAATTAATAACGTAATTGCAGAGATTTTTCGTATCTATAGGTAAGAGTGGCAGTCAGTTACAAAACCGACTCACTTAGACCAAATTTGGTCCATTGTGATTAACGTTTCTATACTATTTATAAAAATTTGCTTATATGGAAATTGTTTGTAACGCTTTGGGGCAAAATATACTGAACCGATTTAAATAATTTTTTTTTTTAAACAACATGTTTTGTGCTAAAGAAGGTTATAGCGTACTTTTTTTAAAGTTAAATATCCATTTTTTAAAGATCCAGTTTTAGTAAAACCTCACACAAAAATTGCTGATTGATTTTTCGATGCTTATGCTACTTCTTGAATTCCGTGTTATTGTTTTTTCATCTTCTCATTTTTACCATTTGTATTTGGCTTTGAAGTTCAAAGAACAAACTCTTTCAACTGTTTTTTTTGTTACTTTTGACAATAGAATATGGAATGAGATGTTAAGAGCGTAATATCATTATGAAAATAACAACGGATCGTGAGCGTGCGAAGCCGCGGGTAGTGCTAGTCAGTTATATACATAGCTTAGAACATCATGATGTTCAACCTCTGCCTTACGATATCAGCTTAAAGGCTGCTCAAAGGCTAGAAAATTCCATGACAATCTCTCCTCAGCAACCCTTTCTGAAACTTAAACTTAAACGCTGTTTTAATTCAATTTGAAAGCACTTGAGAGTCTTTTTCAAATGCATACAAAGTATTTCTCTGCAGCTTTATGATTGCTGAGACGCAAATGTATGCTGATATTGAAATTGGAATTTCTCAAATGTTATAAAAGCGTTGTCAATTTTGCAAAAAAAAGTTCTTTCATTGTAATAAAATTTTATTTCACACTTACTTAGCACTGTCAATGTATTCTCTTTGACATTTAGCTCCAAATTGATGCGTCCACGTCGTTCTGTGTGATCACAACCACATAAGCTTGGCACGTTCTCTTTACAACGTGCATGCACGTTCATGTCACATGCTGTCAAATGTTAAAGGGTGAGAAAATTGTTGTAATAAAATGGATAATACATTTTGTAATACGTAGAGCTTTTTAAATTAAAAAAAAGAAGGAAACAAAAAATTATAAAAAGCATGTGAATTTGATAGAAAAATACATAGAGAGAAAAACATATAACTTCAAAGACACGCACACACACCATACATATTTCACACAAAGGAAAAGTTTTTATATAATTACCTTATTGTTTGGTGAACTTATGTACTTAGACTTTGGTTCGATTTGAGATACTGTGTAACTTCATAAGAAAAATGCTGTTTCTTTTAGCGGTATTATTTTTGTAACTGCCCGAACTAAGGACTTAAGTTCATTTTTCTTAGTTTTCGAGAAACTTCGTCTTTAGTCCTGATAAAATCTATCTATTTTAAATATTTGATCTGACCGCATGAAAAAAATGGTGCTGGTTGTTAGTCCGGGCAACGGCAGACGTATGTTGGTTTCTTTGTTTGATTTGATAACTTTCGAGATTAGTCTGAACATATCATCGCTAAGATTGTAAACTCAAAGTCTTAGCGACGATATAGATATGCAAACTTGGAGACCATATAAGTATAAATCTGTGTTTCGCTTAAAAACGAAAGCACCACACCACACTTTCAATTCAATTTGATATCAATACGATTTCGCTTTTCAGTTATGCTATTCAATTCGTTTTACTTTTCTCTTTGCTTTACACTTCTTTTCAGCGAAACTTTTTTTTCTCAAGTGTTTGCTAACTTTATTTTGCTTTGCAATGCATTTTTTACATAAAAACGGAAATTAAAAATATGCAATACAATAAAGTGCGATAAGAAAAAAAAAAAATAGCATTGCATACTTTTATGCTACAGCTGTCTAACACAGCGTTAACAGAAAATGTTTTGAAAATAAGTAATTGAAAATTAAATTGCAATCATTATTCAATAACAGCAGCATTAAACAACAAGTAGTTGCAATTGTTCATGTTGTTGTTGTTATTATTGTTGTGTTGCTGTTATTGTTATTGTTTTGTTTTTGTTGTTGTTGTTACTGCTGTTATACAAGTTGTTAATCAAACATCAATAAAATAAAAATCCACTTTTGATTAGTTGATTTCTATACAAAATGTGTATGCTTTTTGCAGCATACTTTCGAGCATATACTTAGAAGTACATCTACACTTTATTTATAAATAGAACTTCACTAATTGAATGCTAATAATTGATGTAGTCAATTTTAAAATAGATATTTATTAGAATTACATTAATTTCATGTGAAAGTTTTGCTATACTAAGAAGAACTAATTTTGCTTTTGCTTAACGAACCTTTAATAATAATGTACCGGAAATGAAAACATAATTCAAATTTAAAAGAAAAACAAAAAGCATTTTATTGGCATTTCAAATGTTATTCATAGTTTTAGTAATATCTACATAGACTACCTTGTGCGGGCTTATGAAACTTTTCATAAAAAATTTCAGAAAATTATGCTCTAAAAAAATTCAATGAAAAAGAATATAAGAATCGCCCGAAAACACAGTATAAAAGCCAAAATTTAAGGAACAATAAATATCTTCTGTAGAAAAATGTCATATTGAGTGCATTATTTGTCAAGGAATGTTAGTTGAAAAGGAATTTGGGACTTTGAATCGACAATTATTTTTTGATGGTTTGTCCTTTAAAATTGTTCATTCATTTCGTGAACTATAAAAATATATTTTCTGCTTAGGGTCGTGTCACCGCCCACTTAAGAACAAATACATTTTATCACAGTTAAATCTGTCTTAGTACAAATTTCATTAAAATTGGTCGATTATCTATGCAGTGAAAATGTATTTTCTAGTTAAAAGAGGCGTGGCACCGCCCATTAAATATTAAAAATATTTCCTCAGGGTTCAATCTACCTCTGTACAAATTTCTTCAAAATCGGTCGATCAGCTTTTTAGTGAAAACATATTTTCCTGTAAAGGGCGTAGTACCGCCCACTAAAAAATAAATATCTTTCCTCAGAAATCGATCTATATATCTACTACATTTCATCAAAATCGATATATCGGCTCAGTTGTGACAGCGTTTTTTCTCATTATGGGCGGCGCCACGCCCACTTAAAGAACAAACAATTTTTTGATATCCTTCCTCAGGGTTAAATCTATCGCCATAATAAATTTCATCGAATTCGGTTAATTAGCTTAGTGAAAACGTATTTTCCTGTTGGAGGCGTGACACCGCCTAGTATTAGAATTGAAATTACACTCTGCACTGCTGCTCTTCCAGCATAAATTATGGCAGCTAAAAAGGAATGAAACGGTTTTCCTATTTATTTGTAGATTTGAGCGGTGTTTTATTTTAGTTTTTGAACGACTTTATCGAAGACTAATAAATAAATAATCGGAAAGCATTAAAATTATCATCAAAATTCAGCCAATTTTTCACTACTTACATAGGCCTATTTCATTGTCATTGTCCTGAAATGGAAACTCTTATGCTTTATCGAAAATACTTCACATTATCAACTACGTATAATTTAAAGAAAACCATTACATCAATTTAATTTGTCTTGAAATAAAGATTCCTTTTCTACCCATATTATTCATAAAGTAAACGAAAATGCAAAGTTATACCGCAACGATGTTGCTACTTTTTCTGCGCTTTTCCATTTTATTTCCAATCATTTAACAATGACAAAGCAAAGATTTATTGGTGCATTAATAATGGATATCCACCAAAACAAAACAAAAAAAAAAAAAAAGGATAAGAGCACCAAAATGAATAAATAAATGCCGACACAGCATACAGAAAGGAAGCAAAATTATTCTCATTTCGAAAAAAAAAAAATTGTTTTTATAAATTTTTCTCTTAAGTAATCAACAGTTTCAAAGAATAAATAAAAATAATTTGCATTATCCTTTAACAATAAACCAACCAAACTGGCGTACAAAGCTAAAACCCAGACTGTGAACACTGCTGCAATTCGTGGCGATAGCAGAGGAAACTATCAGAAGAGCAGTTTTTTAAAAAAAACCCATAAATTTTTACCATACCATAGTTGTCACAGATTGTCATATACAGCGCTAGAGATATGGTAGCAAAATAAAAGTATCGATATAACAGAAATGCTATATATTGAGCAGTCATTGTCTCGGATTGTCAAACTCAAGCATGACAGTTTAATAATCGACTAATTTTCTAAAGTTTATGATATGATTTGTTTTTCTGAGAGAAAATCATGGGATATATAATCGTTTTAAATAAAGATTAATTAAAGATTAAATAAAGATTAATGAGCGATTATTTTGGAAACACCTATAACCAAAAAAATCTCTTCCAAAATGATCACGAAGCATCGTAAATAAACTAAAAGCTGCTCATAAAAATTACGTATCCCTATACTGCACATACAACGTACATACATAGCACCAACAACTGAACTGAAAATGTGTTGCATAAAAGTGTGAAGGACAACTGAATCAACAGCAGCAGTAGCAGCAGGACGACAACAAAGTGCTAGTGTAAATTGCCAAGTCATGTGCTAAATTGGTTTTGTCATTTAATCATTGGAACTGATTGTGATTACTAAAGAAGTGTAGTGTAGTAAAAGTAGAAGTAGCATAGCCTAGTAGAGTCAAGCCAAGTCCAAAACTCAACATGATTGTTAAGCCCATCACCACCAACTAAGTGCTAACTTCCATGCTGGTTGCTTATTTTCTTATTTTACTTTGGCTTGAATTTCCTTTCAATAGGAAACTGCTGGTATGGTCTGTCCCGATAGTTGGTCCATAAAGTCATGTTTGGGTTTATGTACTCGTACATGAGAGTAGCATTTGAATATGAAGAATATGACATTTTTTGTGAATACGTTGTAGGAAAATACAGCATTATATTGTTACACTGTTTGATGTCATTTTACTGTAGTTGTTGTTATCATTATGCTGTAAGTGTCACTCTTTTTGCCTTTATTAAAGTCGAAAACGTTTTTCTGTCATCATCAGAGTATGTTGCTTTGTTAAATAATGAGCCTCATTAGGGTGTGATATGGCTTAAGAAGTTTCTGGTTATATGTGCTGTATGCTGAATTTAAAACATTTATAAAAGCGCCTTAAATTATGCTTCAAGTTTTTTTCAAATTTTTTGACAACATGCGCTGGCATTGCTTTCATATTTCATAATTAGAGTTAATCTTACCAATTTCAAATTCATCTCCAAGGATATTTAAATTAAAATTAATCTTTCTTATCCAATATTTTAATAAAGCGCTGCTGGTGGTTTCACCTCGTGTAGCAACAACGCTTGCAAATTTAATTTTGTGGCTTGGTGACCATTCTTATCTTTTAACCATTAATTTGTAAAGTTAAGCTTATTAGGTAGCCCTATAACACTGGGGTGTACCACAACAATTGTGTTGTGTTGGTGTGCTCAGTTGGTCTGTTCATATTTTGTTGCTCTTTTTATTTTTAAATGTAATTTTTACTGGCAATTTAAAAAGGGTTGAATTTAAATTGACCGTTGTTGCTTTAACTGCGCAATAGATATTTTAAAGTTTAATGTTGGAACTGAGCCAAATGCTACAATTTGGCTAAAGAAAGCAAAGAATAGTTTTGAGTTAGATTTTTATTTACTTCTTTTGAACTAAGAATAAGTTTGTTTGACTAAATACCAGAGCTGTGAAAGAGTGCATTCATTTGCAATTGAAATCCATTGAAGTTACTGCCAAAATACAGCATTCAGAGTGCAGCTATCTAAAAATGAAGTCACCTATAGACTTCAATGTCATAAGTTTGCAGCCTTTTCTATCAGAAAAGAATGCAATTATTTTGGTGACGTCACATTTTTGATTGGAATCATGATTGGAAAAATTTTGATTGCATTGAAGTCACCTCAAATCAATTTTAATTCTTTGCAATCACTTGAAGTCGCTGCAATAATTTGAAGCCACTGAAGACACTTGAAGTCATCTGCTCTGAATTAACTCGAAAATCTACACAAATATCTTCTAAACATATGTATAAAAGTGAATGTGTGTACATATGTATGTATATAAGTATGTATATACATATGTTTATGATCGATAAACTTAATGAATAAATTCCCCACATCATCAGTGACTTCAAATGATTGCAGCGACTTCAAGTGAATGAAGTGACTTTAAGTGCTTGCAAAGAATTAAAAGTGATTTGAGGTGACTTCAATGCAATCAAAATTCTTCCAATCATGATTCCAATCAAAAATGTGACGTCACCAAAATAATTGCATTCTTTTGTGATAGAAAAGGCTGCAAAATTATGGCATTGAAGTCTATAGGTGACTTCATTTTTTAATAACTGCATTCTGAATGCGGAATTTCTCATGAGCTAAAATTGAAAATGAATGCATTTATTCACAGCTCTGCTAAATACTTTTTCTTCGTAATAATTTTTTTCTAGAAGCTAAAAATTTTATGCCAAAAAAGCATTGCATTCAAAAAATAACTAATAACTTTAAAAATAAATATTTCATTACAATGTATCAGTTAATAAAATGTTAACATTGTGTGTAAAAAAATATTCAAAGTTTTAAGCTTTTTCAAACAAAACGATTGTGTTTCTCTACTATTTATTTAACAACAATGTAAATAATTTAGATTTTGTATGCAAACTATATTAAATTCAATAACGCATCAATTGACCACATGTTGACCATCAGGTCAGCAAATGTGCGGTTTAACAGTGCGTTCCTTCCTTCCCATATTGTTGAGAGCTGTCAACTTTTTATAACTAAATTAAAATAGATATTGAAAGCATATAAAATATGCTTTTTTGTTTCAATTAGAGTTTGCTAAAAAGTTAATCGTATTTTAAAGTAAGTGCGCCATATTACGTCATATTGTTCAAATATGTTTGTATATGGCGTCAAATAAAGTAACTAGAGGACACCCATTTTTTTAGGTTTTTTTTCGGACTATATTTGTTTATATTATGTTGATTGAAAAGTTTTTTTGCCTTAAGTTAAACCATTGTTTCGCTACAATTTTCTAAAACTTATGAAAACTAATTTTTATAATATTCTTTATCTCTGTGAATTTTAATTCTACAAAAAAATAAAAATGTTGGAGCATGAAACATTAGAAAACAGTTGGTCCTTATTCCTTTTTTTTTTTTTAATTTTTATATTTATAGGGTAAGTAATGCATTAAGCTTAACTTGAAAGTTTGTGGGAAATCAAATTTCGATATTCGAAAAATGGAAAAAATATTTTTCAATCAAAATTGGATCTTTATTTGTTCAATTTATTCTACCAATAATTAGAAAATGTTTTTTCTATTGAACATTATTTAAAATTTCAGAAAAAAATAGAAGATACATAAGAGATAAAAAAATTAAAAATTTTAAAATACTTAACTTTTAGTTCTGTTCAATTTTGATGTTTGACAAAAAAAAGTTATTTACGTTTTGAATGAATTTTAGTTTTGATCATCAGTATATAATTTTATATTTGTTTCCTACATTCGTAGGGTTTATAATTTGGCCTCTACCTCGTTCTACTTTTTAGACCCCCAAAGTTTTTCTCCGCTGCTTATAAGATATACAAATTTGAAAAAATATACTCTCTTAGTAAGACCAACTAATCTTAACACTTAAGAAGCACATTCAAACAAATTATTGGGATAACGTTAATATTTTCCCAGACGCGAAATATTTAAAAATGTTATTACTTCATTATTTCATAAGTAAATAACAAAATTTGCAAAATTGTAGCGCAACAAAATTAAAACTTATGCCAACTGATATATGTTATTTCATCAGCTAGTCAAACAACTCTCATAAAAAGGAGAAAAAAAGACAGAAAAATCGGAGACCTCAAGGTCCAACTGTTTTCGTTCTGGCGAGGAATGTTTGATATATATGTTACCGGCCAAACTCGTTTTTAGGCCAAATTAGTAAGCTTAAGCCCAAAGATGTGCAATGACATTTTAATGCAAAAGCACTGTGGTTAGTGAAGACTACGACAGTAGCAAATTAAGGAAACAAAATCTGTCAATTTCATTATATACTTGGCAAGTTGTAAGTGGGGGTAATGGGGCGGCCTTTGGCTGCGGCTCAGGACTTACATCCTCCAATATGTCCAATTTCGGCTTCGCGGTTCAGTCTATAATATGTTCAACACCGACTTCGCTATTCACAGCGCTTTTGAATTAAAATTAAATTGCATACTTTTAGGCCTTCAAATTAACTAGTTTGGCCTAGGATAAACTTGTTTGTCCTAAAAACTAGTTCGGCCGGTGACATATACATTAAATAACTCAATAAATTAAAATTAATGGTGGGTAACTTAAAAAATGCTGAAAACATTTACATATCAGCGATGGGCAAAATACGAAAAATATTCTTAAGACAATCCAAAACATTATATACATATACACTATATTCAAATTGAATTTAAAGCTAGAATATGCTTTGTTGTTGCATTATTCAGAAAAAAGAGGCGAGAGCGAAGAAGCAAACAGCAATGCGCACATTGAGGACAGCTTCTTTCGTTTCGTTTGATCAGTGTACTTTTACTTCTACACTCATGTGTTTCTTGTTTGATTCTTGGTATTGGCTTTAAGTTTATTGCTGACTGTTTTTTGCTATCGACGTCCATATACTTATGGTGGGGTTTTTTCAGTTGTTGTTTTTGTTGTAAGTGGCTCTTGCTTCTGAAACTTTGCCCATCTATGTTGTATATAATGTACTACTATAGTTCATGAAAATGTGTATATTGGAGCATTTAGTTTGAAAATATTTTGGATCTAAAGAAAATTTTTCAAAAATTTCAGCTCCCAATATCAAATCTATGAACGACGCAAACAAAGTTTGTTTGCTATGGATTTGCAAAAAAAAAACCGTTTCGGATTAAAATTATTCGCATTTTTAGTCACATGTTCAATAAAAGAACATGGTACATCCCATACAACTAAAATACCTAATCACTATACCTTAGAACCTAAGGCAGATTTTTATAAAATTTAATTAGTATCGTTTTTTATGTCAAATTTCAATGAAATCGAATGAAAACTTTGTTCGCTTTTTAAGAAAAATTTTTTCCTTGTAATTTTTTATTATTTTTTTTTTGGTAATTTTATATTAATTTTGAGCAACATTCTTGATAATATTTCCTTTTTTGCAACATAATGGCAAATTAATCTTCAAAATTTTTTATTGATTTCACGCCTTAAAGTTATTACTCTTTTTATTTCAAGACCTTAAGTTGTTTTCATGTAGCGAAATTTGGCATTCTTACCCTACAAAGTATATGAACACATAAAACCAGTTTACACTCACATACACATAATTATATGACAATATGTATTTAACGGTTGTTGTTGCTGTTATTGCTATGGCCTACATATACATTGCACATGAAAAGTCGGAAATTAACATGCCTTAGCATTTAGCCGGATGCGGATGTTGATGCCACAGTGGTGTACATTATTAACGCATTAGCTGGTATTGTAGTATGTGCGTTGTTGTTGTTGCTGTTCTTGTTCAGCTTGTATTGCATTTATTTGTTTGTGTTAGCATGTGTGCTTTTATGTATTCAGGCCTTTATGTTGTTACAATACTTTAATTTTATGCTTTTATGCTGCTGTTCCCAAATCAATTTTGCAAAATTCCTAACAGTGGACAGTGGGGTTAGGATACTGGAAATTTATGGGAAATTTGCTATTTAACATTGAAGAACATTTTTTAAGCTTAAAAAATTATTTTGTTTCACTGTCAGCTACCACTGAATATTTAATTTTATGTATATTTTGGTTGTATGTCTTATTTATCTCAGTGGTAGCCAAACTGCTGTTTTTGCCTTTGTATCCATTGATGGAAAATAATATGAAATATTCCCTACATTAATTATAAAATTATTTTTTATAAAAAAGGTAAAATTCCAAGCCCGTTAAATTATATTTTTTACTTGTAAACCCTATCGAAATGTTGTGTTTCTGTTGATAAATTTTGCTATGGGCTGGGAAGCGCTGGGTGAGCTTATGATTTTGCTTTAAAATTTATATTTCATTAAGCTTCAGTTTCACAAAAAAATTGTATGCATTTCTATGGCAAACTGCCAGTTAAAATTCCAGCTAAAATTTAACTATGTGTAATTGGCGCTTATTTTACTTTGTTTTTGTTAACAAAAGCATTTTAAATAATTGATTTTAGTGTTGCATAAACAAATTTTTTTAGTTCATTATTTATCATTGTAAATGAATTTCTACATTTTCGTTTTGTTTCATTTTTATTTGTGGATTTATTGTGGGTTTTTATTGGTTTTGTGGCTACATTTCAACAGTTGTGCTGGTATATTGTTGTTTAATTGGTGTAATTTAATGTTTATTAGCGCAAACAAAAATTTAATAGTGCTATATTTAAATTAAATTTCGATTACAAAGTAAGTGTTTTAGTTATTTTGATTAAAATTTCAATAAACGTGTAAATTGAGTAATTTTTAATACACATTTCATTAAAAATTTAGATTATAGCAGTCGATTTTTTTTTGAATTTTGAAACCTTAGAATTTAATTATTTATTTTTGACTTATAGCTGATGTAGGCCTTACACTCAATGTTAAATTTACATTATTTAATGTTGAATTTACATTATTTAATGTTAAATTTACATTATTTAATGTTAAATTTACATTCGTCATGTAAAAATAACAGTGTTGCGATATCAAAATTAATGTTTTCATAATGGACCAACATTGTAAACGAATAATTGTTTTTTACATTTTTTTTGAGTGTACTTCCATAGCCAACTAAAACCTTTGCTGGTTCAGTATATTTTTTTTGGTAATTGAACTCAGCTGTTTTTGATAAATAACTCATCATCTCTAGAAAAACGGGAGCTAAGAGTACAATAAACGATATTCCTAAACAAGTTTTATCAGAAGATGACTTCTAGTTAGTTTTTTTTGTGGCATATAGTTGAATTTTTCATTTTTTCAACTCGCGAAATATTCAAGACTTTTTTGGAAAAATTAGAAAATGTGTTCCAATTTATCCTGCGTCTTTTTGCTTGCTTTAATTATATGACCTTTTAAGGGCTATAGCACCAAGTTTGTAGACTTAGTACTCTCATTAAATGATTTCAAATCATTTATGATAGGATGTGCACTCTTCATATATTGTAAAAACTATATCTAAAGATAATATCATTCAAAAAGAGTTCTTATGAAGACAAAACGTGAACATAACGAAAATTCAAGAACTCAGTAATAACATACAAAGCGAAAAGTAAACAAAATTATCTATCATAATAATTTATGCATTCAACATTAAAAATAAAACCATAATGAAGTTCCTTCAAAAGTCTTCAAATGCATCACAAACAAATAACCCATTGCGCATCTACTGCTTTTTAAAACTCTCATTGTCCATTAAAACTATGGTATATCATTTTTAAAAACATAATACAGAATGTGTACTTTGACTTCACAGCACCAAAACCATAATAAGTATAACAACAAAAAAAGCGAAAATATATTCTTTAATAATTTTTACCTCTACACTTGAGACCCTTGTGCGTTATGCCATGCAACAGGGAACCACAATGATCGCAAAACATCGGCGATAGAAATGTTGCATGCTGCCATTTGTGCGGCATCTGATGCGCCTAAGAATGTTAAAAAAGACTGATGGAAAATTAACACTAAATTTAAAACTTTTCTTTTTTTTTAGTATAAAAAATTTTAATTTCTTAAGTTTATTTTCCTTTTTCTATAAAAACTTTAGTTTTCAATAATTTATTTTTTTTTTTGAATCTTTTCAGTGACATATGACATCAATGGAAGGTGAGTTTTTGCACATTCAAGTGAATTTTATGTGAAACATGAACCACGGTGACGTGAGTCTTAATATAATTTTGTGTTATGTTTAATTTTTATATATGAAAAGTTTCATGTAATACCATTAAAATATTGCAATGATTTTAATAATGACCTTAAGGTGAAAAATCATTCATAACATAAATCTTGAAATTTGATTTAACACCATATAGTAAGGACTTATTTGACAATCTGACATAATATCAGGCACATGTTGAATCTCAATGTTAATTAAAATAAGTTAGTTTTTCTTTAATAAAATACAAAGGAATATTTAAAAATGAATTATGTATATGCTTGTATATATGTTGAAGAAAAACAATCACAAAATGAAGTTTCCATAGTAACTCATAACAAATGTGGCTTAAAATAAAAAATTTTCGTTTTAATTGACGACACACAACTCTTCATATGTATATCGTTTACTGAAGATTTCTGAACACCTTTTTGGTTTTTTATTTTTGAACGATATCTTCATAAATATTGAAAAAAAAATTAATGTTCACGCCATAAACGGTAGTTTACTGTTTTTGGCTTTAATTTTTGAGCCTATGCTCAAATTTCAATTTAAAATTTGATATCATTTTACTAAGCTTACTGTTCAGTACAATGTGCGATAACACCACAAAAAAAATTTCAGAACAAAAATCAAACAAAAACAATAAAAAACCAGGTTAAAGCTAGTCGCACTAGTTTCATTCACTGCTAAATGAAATCATCAGTGACCCATCAGCTGATGAGTGAGAAGCCTGTTATATTTTCCTTTTTACATAGATTTGTTGTAAAACCAAACAAAACATGAAACAATACATAGTCACAATTATTTTTTATTGTTTTGTTTTTATTTTTGTAACTCATTTGATTTTACAATTTTTTTGTAAGCGCTTCATTGCAAGGTTTCTTGGCGAGTCAGAAAAGCTTGCAACGAAGCGCTTACAGCAACAGAGAAATTTGGCATTGCTTTGATTCACTTTTTGTTTGGGTTCGCAACAAGTTCATTCAAAAATAAAAATACAGCAGGTTTCTCACACATTGGCTTAAGGGTCACTGATGATTTCATTTAGCAATAGATGAAACTAAATCGCGTGACTAGCTTTAGCCGTTTTCAGTTCGGTTTTTTATAACTTTTTTGATGTTATCATACATCATAAATAATTTAAATTATTTTCTGTGCCGATACAACACAAATTATAATGTTATGGCGTATACTCTTGAAGTAATTTTTTCTGCAAAAAAAAAGAATACTTGCCAAATTTTGAGTTATTTTTTTTTGAATAAAGCTTATATTTTAAGTGTAAGTACAGAAATTATTTTATTCGAATATTCCGCTTAATTTTAAAGTCAAGTTTTTGTTTTGTGATCTCAATATATGGCATTATTTTCACTCGTTTGCTTTAGGTAGTAATATTATTTAGACACAATGGTCCACTAAGCGACACAGACTGGCTTATTAATAATAACTTTTCTATGCAATAACAACAAAAGCATAGTGTTCCACACTTGCCTATTGGTTTACTTGAAATTAAATTCTGTTTCGTATACAACTCAAATCAGGCGCAAAGTTCAAATGTTGAACTCTTTAAGAATGTATTGGCAGCAAAAGAAATAAAAAAAATAAAACGCCTACTAAGCATTTTTTCAATAGCGCACTAATTTGCTCGTTCATACATGAGAAGGAGGTTCTTAACACAAGTGTGGATTTATTTTTCTATTTTTTCATTTGTACTTTGCTCATAAAAGTACATAACAATAGATGCTTTAGTAGGCTTCATTCAATAAGAAAAAATTAATATAGAAATATGTTTTGCACACACACAAACACACATGCTTGTAGCAAGGACATGAACCTTTGTGGTATGCGAAAAAAAAATATTCAAGGCGATTTGTAGTGATCGCATACACTGTTAACCTTAATTCAGGGGCGAGGTTACTAAGTTAAGTAACTTAAGTTTTTTCATCTTCATAAAGAAACAGTCTATTTATAAAATTTTCTAGAAAACTCCAACTTAAACCTAAGCTTTAATACATATGAGCACAAACAATTTAAAATGTTTTTCATAAAATGTTGGCATCATAAGAAGTCCTATTAAACTTTGGCTGAAAAGTAGACAAAGAATATGAAAAACTTTTTTTTTTTTACACAATCGACAAAGTTGGTTTTATGTTTTACGCACACATGAACTTATTTTATGCTTGTTGCTTGTAGGAGCATAAGAACTTGTCAATCTTATTATCGTTCTTTTGAAAAAAAAACTTAAAGTTTTGTAAATTCAATCCTTTTTAATGCATTTGGCAAAAGTTTTTCAACGTAATTATAAATGCTGTCATTATCTTGTATTGCTTAGTAGAACAAAAATAAATAGCAAAATATTGGAAGAAAAATATTCCAAAAGTTTGCCATTACAATGGCACTTGATTTAATGCTGTAACATGAGCTTATTTTGGTTATATTGCCGAAATTTGCACTGACTTTTCTCAGAAAAAAAAAAGTTTTTGTTACTCGATTTTCATAATTTGTTGTGATCAAAATTGTAGCAGGGATTAGAACACATCGATGTTTGACCAAAAAATCTTTCTACGATAAGTTTTCAATGTCTTATGCCTTCATCAGAGTGTACGAGCATAGTCAAAATGACAGAATATTCCAGAGTAAACAAGTTCCTAAACTATCATGTCATGTTTTTGCATAGTTAAAAGAACAATTATGTGAATAGTTTGGGACATACATCAAAAATTAAAATTATTTATAAACTTTACACTAAAATAAAATTAAAAACGATTTAAGGGTCACTGATGATTCCGCTTAGCAACGTATGAATTTAGTATGATTCGCTTCAGTCCCTCTTTTTCTTACTTTACCTCTGTTTAATGCAATTTTTATGATGTTAACAAAATTGAAGAGTTACGTTACGAAAAAAGAAACATGAAAGCACGCGAATATGCGCTAAAAACCTGCGGGAATTAGCTAAATATGCACGAACCCGCATTAAAGCAAAATCATGTGCGAAAATAAGCTATAATACGGCAGCACGCGTGATAACGCAAAAGCATGTGAAATTGCGTTAAATACATAAACATATGTAATACATGAAAAGTCGCAAACATGCAAAAAGACGCGCGAAAATGCAAAAACTTGAAGAACCACTGAAAATGTGTGGGATCGCGTGAAAATACACAAGCGCGCGAAAGTATGCTCTAATCTTGTAAAAATAAGCCAAAAGTGTTAGAAAATTTCAGGTCATGTCAGGTACATTTTGCAGAACCAAGTCAAGGACACCACTGTGATTTCAAAATCAAGACCAGGTCCGCGTTATGACTTTGTGCATCCATAATCTAGAAATGGGCTCATTTTTAAAAAAATTTTTATTAAATTCACTTATTGATGAGCAAAAAAAAAAGTTATTTTCAGTAAGAAATTATTTTAATTACACATTGATTGAAGTACCCCTAATGACGGCATTGACCAAGGCTAAGCTTACCGCAAACTTCGCATAATCAAATTTGATTTGTTATGTTATATTAAGCAAAACCGTGACCTTCATAGCTATGATTGCAAGGTCAAGTTCAAGACTGCTAGGGTTTGTGCCTTTCATTTGTCCATCACTAAGCCTAAGCAATATGTGTGAAATCGGCTTAGTGGCTTAAGGGTCGTCCATAAAATGCATCCTCAAAAACTCTGAAATTTTAACCCTTTCTTCCCTATTTGCCCACTTCTGTCCGCTTTTGCTACCTCTCCCCCTAAAGGACGTCCACAGAGGATTATGCTAACTTCTATCTCTTTTTTTTTTTTAGTGTTCATTTGTTTTTTTGATTATGCTTCCTTTTATGTCTTTTTTAGTGTTTATTTGAAAAATAAAACTGAAAAGAATGGACGTTCAAAATGACCTTGACCCCTCCCCCTGCTTGACCGGTTTTTGCCGTTGTTTTAACCTCTTCCCCTTTTCTTCAGATGTCTATAACAAAGCAAATTACATATAATAAGAGCTTTGCCCACCCTCTATCTGTTCGATTAGATTTTGTAAGCTTCAGGTTTTTGAAAGTTTAATACGAAAAATATCATTGTGAAATGACAGCCATTTATAAGTGTTAAACTTTTTAATTTTGATGAAAAATTGACGGGTTTCATAATACTCCAACTTCCCCTATAATGTTGATGTCATATCTATTATCTGATAATATAAAGTTTTGAACGCATTTTAATCAACTATTTTGCATAAAAATTTTTAAGACTGTTAAAAAGCAACAGTTTGTTCCGAATGTAAAAAATTAATTAAATTTACGATTACAACAATTAAATATGTATCTTTTCAACTTGTAACGGTTGTAAACTTTACGTGAAATTACGCATTTCCGTTAAATACAAATTTCTAGTCTTGTTTCCATATAAAGTACTTCAGTCCATTTCAATATGTTGGAAAAACTTAAGCTTAATCCACTAAGACATTTTACTTAAAGAAATGAAAAATATATTAAAATAGTTCCAAGAATTAAACATAGCAATTCTATATTGCTCTAAAACTGTATTTAAAACTATCACCTAAAAGTATACAATCAAAATTGTTTCAGTTCACCCAGTATAGAATAGGCATAATAAATTGCTTTTCCAATTGCATAGTTTTAGGAGCTTGTTTAAATAACTTTGTCAGATACAGCCTATTTTTTAAACATTTTTTTTTTTGCTATGCTTTAAAGTATGCAATAGAAAATGTGTGTCATCTCATATCTTTGATTTATGATATTCACAGTCTTGAATGTTTTAACCTATAAAATTGGTAACCTTCAAGGCTGGTGCTATGCTTCTAAAGGGTCTAATTTTAAGCAGCTTGTGGCTTGCTGTATTTAAGTCAACGAGGATACACATGTCAGTCAGTCAGTCTGTTTTCCGGTGCTTTGAATCGTCATTAATATTTTAGTTGGCAGAATCAATTTATGTGTTTGACTTGAATTATAAATGAGTTCAATTTAAGGTAGGACACATGTGCAACACCTTATAAAAAGGACCAATGAAGTTGCTTTGAATAATTTACATAATTTAACGAAAGTAGTTTTCATTTTACTTATGAGATTTTTAAATGTATACAAAAGAGAATGCTACATTACTTAAGTTTTTTTTTTCTAAAAACTTTTTGGAGCAATTCAAAAAAATTCACCATTTAAAACAATTTGATTTTTTTTTTCAATTATCCTAACTTGCATATCCCAAAGCAATTTTCAATACATTGTAAAAAATAAAAAAAAATTAAATTTAACGCAAGTGTATACAAGTCAAACGACAAACTTTTACTGATTGTGTGTAAAATTGAAGAAAAATTGCACAATTTGCGTATTTCAACACTTAAGCTTACGTAGTAAAAATAAAATTGCGTGTGCAAAAAAAATATGCAAGTGAAACTTTTTTAAAAACCATTAAATGAAAAGTTTTGCAATTTAACCATTTCTCAAAACTTTGCACTTGTAACTTCCCAAGCACTTCTATTCAAAACTCAATTTTGAATACTCAACAGTTGTTGTATGCAACCTTTTCACTGATATCAACAGCAGCAGCAGCAGCAGTAGCATCCATATCCTTTATCCCTAAGCTGCCATACATCCTTGTAGCTTAGCAAAACTTTCACCTTCAATTGCGTCAGCAAGTCAGTCATGGCCAAGTGCTGCCATCTGCCAAGCCACCCTGGTGTCCGTTCAATCGTTTGCTTTGTTAACCTTCTTAATTTTTTATTCGACAAAATTCAAGGTATCGCTTTTGCCTTTTGTGTAAATACAATTTAGAATCAATAAAAATGTATGTACATACGTTGAGAAACATTTAAATTAATAAAAACTTTGGTTAGAAACAACAATTTTGATGATTCCAAGAAGGTAATGTTGAGAAGATATTATGAGCTATTCGAAAGGTCTTTTGAATAAAAAAAAGAGTATGAATTGTAAGACAAAAGACATGTGGTGAAACTGCTCTCAGTCTGGTGGGACCAAAAAATTGCGAAAGTATCACCAGTTGTTGATTCAAATTCTTGTGAGAATTTGACTCTCAATCACATAATAAAAATTTAGATAATTGGATGGGACTTCTGAGAACGTGAGTGTAAGTTTCATATCATTTGTTCATTACAAGATGTCACTCATTTCTTAAAAATTTGATAGTTTTATTGTTTTATAACTTATACTTTACTAACTACAGTGGTCTTTCATCAAAATTTGATTGCATATCTTTAGGCTTAACGGTAACTACTTAGTTTGGCCTAGTACTAGTTTGGCCGGTAACATATATATCATTATTGATACTTAAAAATAGTTAAGTAAAATAACAACGAAGTTAGATGAATTTCAACACATAAGGTTTTCTATTAAAAATATTCTTATTTTTTTATAAATTCTCGTGATCTCTCAAAGTGAACCTTCAAATGGACTTACCCAAATAAGTTAGTAAGCAAACACAACAACGTACGAATGAAATGAGCACCACTTTTAACAAAAGTGTAAGTGGCATACCTTGGCAAATGCTAAGCGCCTTAAAGTATGCTACAAATACTAACACATCATACTATATAAGTATGTATGTGTGTTTTTAACGATTCATTCATTCAACTTGTAATTCTCACTCATTTCATTCAAACAAATTTAACATTCCCATTCTGTTTCTATGCCATTCATTTCTTCATGTTTATTTCAGGCTGTCTGTGTGTCTGCTACATTTTGTCCTTTTAGCCTCAAATTAAGCTACGTTCGAGGTGAATTCGCAGAGTTGTGCTTGTGCGCGTGTGTATTGATGTGTGCTGACAATTTTGCACACTTAAGCGAAATTGTTTCCGTTTCCGTTGCGTTTTCGTATTCCGCTGCACACAAAATTAAGGCTGCTTAAGCTTCTTTTACGAGTTTTAATTTGTGTTGAAGTTTATTTTGCTTACTAAATAGTTTACTTGTGGAACTTTATAACGCCATACATCATGTTATGTGAAAAGTTTTATGTAAGATATTTTCAAAAGTTAAGCTCAACATTTATTGAAAGCGCATTTTTATACATTTTGAGCGAAAAAACAGAGCATAATTTTGATAGCATTGTTTAAAGAAAGTCAAGAACTTCCAACAATTTCATAAATTTTAATTATTTCAGAATTTTCCTTTTTTTTTCCTTAAATATTTCATACCTAAATCAAACCAGATTTCAAATTTGATTAAATTTTATACTGATTTGATTAAATTTTTGTCCTGAGCCTACGTCAAATCTTTAGTATCAGCAATTATTTTTTTGTTTTTCCACCCACCCTCTGTTTATATAGCAGATTGAAAATTTTCAAACTTTGACACATTTAAGCTCTGCACACGTGATAAAAATTGTAATTTGTTTTTTTGTTTGCAAATTTGTTTTTCATTATTCTTTTTGTGTGTTTTTTTTTTTTTTTTGAATTAAACTTGATTGTTGATTGCATTGAAATTGAAATTACGTGGATTAAGTCATAGCAATACAATAGCAACAAATAACACAGCAGTCAGCTAAAAGGACAATGAAGCCAAGTATATTTATAACAACAATAACGAAACAAACAATCACAATGGGAAGCGACATGAATTATTGAAAAACGTGCTGCCAATTATTTTTGAAGCCAAGTTAATTAAGTTGTTTTTTTGTTATCAGATCTCAATAGAATGAAAATAATATCAAGTTTCAAAAAATCAAATTAAAGTTTTAATGTGTAAGAAAATTTTTGCTAGAAGACAAAATATTTTCAGTTTGATTTTCTTGATTAAATTGTTTTGAAAGTTTCATTGTAGATATCGATATTCTATAAATATTATGTTGGTGTAAAATCATTGGCTTGGTTTGAGTTTCAATTAAGTTTCAAATATACCTTAATTTTCAATAACTTAAGTTTAATATGTGCCTAGCCATAACTAAATAAGTCTTAACTTATTTTCATCTCAGACATGTTTCAATTGTTCTTTCACCATCATTCAAAATTTATGGTATCTAAACTAATTATCATAAAACTCAAAGCCGTGATTTCAAGCTCAACTCTGAATTTTTTGCGTCAAAGTCCGACTTTAACTTAAAACAAGTAGAGCTAAGCTTAAGCTTAACTTAAACCTTAGTTGTGTAAAAATTCAGTTTTCATTCACTCTGTTCACTTGAACTTAACTTTTCTTATCGGATTCCAATAAATAAAACACTATTTTATACAACACTGCGAAAATCATTTGATTGCATATAATAAACGTATATTTGATATAAAGCAATCAAATATTTATTTGAGTCAAACATATTTTATTTGGAACAAATAGTAAGAAATTTTGGTTGAAACATTATATGATATTTGACTCAAACAAATATTTATGTGCTCTTTATTAAATATACAATTGTTTTATTCTAATATTAAATCCTTTTCTATGTGTACTTAACTATAGTTAATTGAAATTGAACATAATGGGTGATTCATTCGAAAATAGATAAAATAAAATATTAAATTTCATTGATCTTTATTATCACACAAAGAAACCATTCTACACATTTATTTTCAAAAATAATTTCTTTCAAATGTAAGCCGTAACTGCGGCTAACATGTTCCATTCTGCAGCTTCAATTTTCGATGACGCGTTCGAGAACTTCGAGTGGTATTTTGCGAATGACACGTGTAATGTTGGCTTCTGATTCCTCAATCGTAGCCGGCTTGTAAACTTTGAGCTTTACGGAGCTTTCACCTATAAGCTTTGATTCAGCAAAGAACTGCAGAGTTAAAAAGGCGGCAAGCTTTCGAGTTTCAAATGATTTCTCAAGAGAGTCCAAGTTTTGTGTATTATTTGCTTATTTGTCAGAAATATATTCAAAAGGGAAAACTTTGTTTGTCCATCAATTTAAAAACATTTCAATAAAATTAGGGGCCGTTCATTAATTACGTGAAGTGTTTTTTTGAAAATTCGGACTCCCCCCCCCCTCTGTTTGGTGAGATTTGGTGATATGTAAATTTAATAAAGGTCACTTTTTAAAAGGAAGACGCCCTGATGAAGCAGTCAAAAAAACTGCGAAACGTCGGCTAATAAAAAAAGAAAATTATTTTTAAAACTCTAAAAAAAAGTTTTTTAAAACAGTTTTTTCATTTTTATTTTTTTCGGTCGCTATAACCAGCCTTTTTTAATCATAGAGATTTGGTGATCTCTGACAGGACCCCCTCTCCCTTCCGTAAAACTTTCCTTAAAATTTTTATATGTAATCTGCTATAATAATGTATAGTATCTGCATTAAAAAGTTAAAGTGAGATTTTGATTAACTCCACTCCCACTTGGTGAGATTTTTCCAGACCCCAATTCAACTCAACTCAACTCAACTCAACTCAACTCAACTCAACTCAACTCAACTCAACTCAACTCAACTCAACTCAACTCAACTCAACTCAACTCAACTCAACTCAACTCAAATCAACTCAACACTACTCAATTTTACTCAACTTGAAACAACTCTGCTAAGCTCATCTCAACTTTCTTCAGCTTCATTGAACTGTGTCCTACTTCATTCATCAAAATTCACTCAGCTATGCTCTACTTGTTATTGAAGAGTTCTCTGAATTCATAAAGCCTTCTAAGCTTTTGCTAACTCTCTTTACTATTTTTGCTCACTGTGCAGTGAATTAAAAAAAAAATAGCAATTACAATAAATACAAGGAGATACCATGCGCATCCTACGAGCATATTATTCTACTTCAATAATAACAAGTACGGCAACAACAAACACTTTGATTGACAGTAAAGTCAATTTGAGCTTTCAGCTTACACCTGTTATTGTTATTGTTAGTGCTGAAGTTGTTATTGTTGTTCTTGATATTTATTATTGCTAATGCATGTTGTTGTTGCTATTGCTTTTATCCTATTAGATTACTATTGGATAGGGAAGCTCTCTTATTGAATTGTTTGCTGGGTAATTTAATATTTAGGAAATCTTATAAATTCTGCTTGCATTGCAGAAAGCAATAGTCAAAAAAAAAAAGAAAAGAAAAAATTAATACACTTAAAAAAATTGTTTGTTAGGTTTAAAAAAAACAAACAACTAATTAAAATCTTAAGATTCAAAAAAATCATTGAAAAATCTGAATTAAAGTCACGCAATTTCGATATAAAAGTGAAGTGATGATGCTTTGAAGCAAAAGTTCGTTTTGAGTGCAAAAATTTTAAAATACAAATGAAGTAAGAATAGTATGTTCAAACTACTTAAGTGCAAGTGAAACTATTTTTTTTCTTCAAGTGTAATATAAAAACAGCTACGTAAGCAGCTATAGTCCTTCTGTATTGAATTCCAATTGTGTAGAGAACCAAGAAATCTTAGGGGAAATTATTAGATATTTGAATGGCATTGATTATTGTTGAGCGCTGCTTAATGCGAGGTGTTGCTTGCCATTATTACTGCTACTTCTGCCTCTTGTATTGCTAATGCTACTGCTGCTGCCCTAATGCATTATTGAATATTGCAATAAATTGAATAAATAACTATGATTTTGCTATGAAATGCAAAATTATCAGTTTGACTTCCAAATGAACAGCATAAATTGTGTATGCTTGGCAAATACCATTTAAATAACTGAGGGTGTTGTAAGATATTTGCAGAAAATTTGTGAGCAAATGTATTTACAAATTTCATTCCCATTTAGTACAATCTTAAAGATTACTTTAAATAATTTATAAATTTAAATTTGTTTCTTAAAAACTCTGTTAGAATTTCAGGTGAATTAACTACACTTTCCTTTCAATATTCTTTAATTTCTTAAATCACTTGATATTTAATACAAACTTAAGCTACTTAGTACTTTGGTATTTAGCCTGTTATATGATCGACTGGTATGTGTTTCTCAATGTCAATATATTTCTCGTGCATGCAACTAAACTTCTACGAATACAAAACGCTAAGATTAGTAAGTAAGCTATAATTTTCAAGTGATATCTTATTCTTTTTATTCCTAGAATTATACCGATATAACTTTCGTTCAATGACACAATTTCATACTTCATGTATGACTCAGACGAATTACATTGTAAAGCAATCCCATTGTGAACAGTATACATTTTGCTTAATTTTAAAAATTTAAGCACAAATTTTGCTAGTCATATAAAAAACATAACAAAAATGGCAAGTCTGTAGCTTTCGATTCCGCAGTAAGTAGTATAGAAAGTAGTCTTCATTTTCAGAAGTATACTCTCGAAACGTTCCTGGATAGAGAGAGGACTTGAAATATTTTAAATTCAAATGAAGTAACTGAAACTTTGACCAGTTTTGAAGTCAATAATCGGCGAAAAGAATGTTACTTAGCTGAAGAATTCTCATAGCAGTTCGAGAGCACAAAAACACCCAAAAGTATGCAACAAAAAGTACTCCACAGTAAGCTGTACTAGCGTCTCTAATTTAGATTGTTTGCCCTATACAGCATATTCTTCTTTAGAAAGCTACCAAAATTAAAGCCTATAGTGCTCCCATAACCAATCATAAAAATACAGATTGTTGCCACTAAGAACTTGCTTTTCTTTAAGAAATTCTCAGCAAGATTTCTGTCAAGAAAAACACCAGAAGTTGTGTGAAAGACAGCTGTTAAAATTTACATCTTCTCCACTATAAAGGTGGAAAATCAACTTCTAAAAGGCTCTTGATCAATGCATTCACATAGCCTGACTTTGCTTTCTTGATGCCTTTTTCATTTTATTTTTAGCAAGAATTTCGTGATAATTTTAATTGTATTTTGAGACCAAGCGTCTGAAGTATAAAACTAAAAAAATTTAATCAAAATTAGTCTAGTAGTTTTTGAGTTATTAGCGAACATCGAAAACGGCTATCGTTTTATTTATATAGATTTCTAAGTGGGATAATATAAATAATTTAACCATTGCCAAATTTAAGTAGTTTTACAGAATTTTACTTAAGAATTTCCGATATCATGCAACGACGTAAAAGCTTTAGTATGCTCTAACCTTCCCAAAATATCTCTTTTTCTAATATTAATATTAAATTCTACTTGTTGAAGTATATTTGCGGTTGTGCAGCAAGTTTCTGTGGCTACCCTTTCACTAAACATTTCTACCACATGCAACAAATGCAATATTGTTGTCGTCGTCGTCCTCGTTGTCGTTGTCGTTGATGGTGACATCTTCAACCGGGTTGTTCGTTGAAAAACTTTTTCTGTGAATTTATTTTTTATTCCATAGTTCAGCACTCGCATGTGTATTTGTTAACTTCATGCAACAGAATTTGCGATAGAATGTTTAACTCACACTACACTAACGTTTGCTAAATTGTTCAAAAGCTTAAGTTTTGTTACATATACGTGTATACGTATGTATGTATATGTGTGGGAGAGTGAGTGGTTTTAAGACTGGAAAACTTTGCGTTGACATGAAATCAATTTTGCGAAAAGTTAAGATAGAGCAATAAAAAAGAAAAACAAAAAAATTTATGGTTACAAGCAATATTTTTTATGTAATTCTATAAAAAGTTGTAAAAGAAATATTAATTTCTGTGTTATTGCATTAAGCGCTTTAAATTATTTTTTCTTTTTTTCAAAAGTCACTTGAAAAATTCTTAAGAATTTATATCTTTTGAATTGTAAAAGCTTTGTTGCGTTATTTTAAGCCTCATTGAACTATTTGTTGAGTTTAATTTCTTATAAGAAATTAAATTGCAACTGTACGAAAAATAAGTTACTATTGAGTAAAAATATCACATGCACCATTAAAAATTTCAGAAATAAAGAATTTCTCCGAAAAAATATTAACATCTTAATTTTTTTTTTTTTTTAATAATATGCTTGAAATCTAAATTTTTTAGCTTTAATTGGATAATATGCTACAAATCACGATAAATTTTTGCTCATATAGAATAAGATATTTATAAAATTGTGTGCTTTGTGAACTTAGCAAAGTATAGTTCAAAATTCAATATAAAATTTACCACTTATCAAAACTTTTCAATGTAATTGCGCACTTATCAAAATTTATTTGAGTGAAACCTAAAGTTTTCAAGTTTTTTATGATAAGTGTATACAAGAAAACTAATATAACTTGCTCCACTTATCACTTATCAAAAAAAAAAAATTTAGCATTTTACAATGTTAGTAAGTGTTAGTGCCACATAGGCTTATCAAGTTTTCGAAAAAGTGGTTGTTGAAAATACTTAGCAAAATATATTTGAAAGAAATGACCATTTCGCTAAGTGATAAGTTGTTTTTTAGTTAAAACATGTTTTCTTATACAATCAGCATAATATGTGTATTTGCTAATTGATAAGTGATTATTCTTTAATTAATAAATGATAAGTTGAGCACATTTTACTAAAAATGGCTTCATTGCAACTTATCAACTGAACATTTGCTTAGTGATATTTTTTTTTTTTAAGAATTGCATATTATTTTCAAACGCCAGCTTAACACATTTGCATGAAATGTCCCACGTATTTGTGTTTAATTTTTGACGTTGTTGTTGACCTTCGTTAATAAAATACATATGTTTATGTATAATAAATACAAAACAAATACGAAAAAGTTTTTGTTGCTCTTGTTGTTGCTGAAATCCTGTAACAACAACATTGAAAGACAAAGTTCGGAAACATAAATAACATACAAAAATATGCATGATTTGGCACACGACAAATACAGGAAAAAGGGTGTTCTTTATTAAAAATTTATATAGTAGCTAGCGTTGCTGTCATATTTCACCTACTTAGAAATGAAAAAAAAACTTCAAAAAGAGCAGCATTAATGAAAAAAAGGATTCGCCTGTCAAGAAATTTAAGTATGCAAAAAAAAAATAAATGAACTTTCCTTTTTTATTTTTCTGTTATAGAGCGCTACGATAAAAGCTTTCTGTTCTATATGAATATTTATGAATTTTTGATAAAGTTGCAAGTGAAATTAGAATATCAAGGATTTTTATTTGATTACATTTTTGAAGCCTTTTAGAATTTTCTGTATTTTTTTGGAGTTTTAAAAATATTTTAAAAGTCGTAAATATTAATGTTGAAATAAAGATAGTCAGCTCCAGTGAAGGTAGAGTGCACATGTTTCACATGATAGCATGTAAACTCGTTGTGTTTAATATGGTGCCTTCAAAAGTCTTCAATTATGAATCAAAGGACTTGGGACACATGCGCCAGATTTGAACACCCATTAGATAAATAAAGCAGTCTCTAAATAATTACTCATTACAAGAAAGTTGTTCAAGTGAATTTCAAATAACTTAACACTACAATGTGTCGTTCAGTTAAAAATTCAACAATTTTAAGAAATAGGCGTGGCACATTCCATGGTTACACAATAATATCAAAATCCCAACTAATTTATATTAATCGTGAGAAATTGAAACTCCATTGAATATGAACCTTTTTCGTTAGTTTGTGTAGCACTGAAATGTGCTCAATTTCCGATAAGTAGGCGTGGTATCGACACACAATAAAAGCAAAAGAGCTGAATGGTATGTGTTGGAAATATAGCTATGTGCGTATAGATTGTTTTACTTTGATGTGGGTTAAACAACCCAATTTAACACTTATCAGTAAGCAAAGTTTTAAAAACCGATTTCGCGGTAAAAGCTTGATAAGTGCAAGATTTTTCAATAAGTTTTACTGCTAAGAAAAGTAATATCGTTAGTACAATACTTTTTGATAAATTTAACTTTCATCAATTAGCAAAACTATTATAACTACGTGCAAAAATGTGTTTACCGTGTAATATACTTATCAGTTAGCAGCTTTCCCATAAGTTTATGTCTGACAATTTCAAGCAATCACTGCTGCAAAGTACTATTTTTAGCGTACATTTTTTTTCTTAGTAATTTTAGTGAGTCTTTTCATCAAAGAAGAATTGGCTTAACTTATCAGCTATTTGAGAAAATTTGCGTTTCACAATTTATTGAAAAAACTTAGCATCTAACTAAAAACAAATACATTTTTTTTGCTTGTAACCTTTTTTTATATTTCATTGAAATTGAATAAAAACTTTTCTTAATAGACTAATTTTGTCGGATAAGTTTGATAAGTGCAAATATTTTTTGATAAGTGATGCTCATAACAAAAAATTGAAAATTTGACAAACTTATCACTTATTTGTGAAAAAATGTACTAATCATTGATTGAATTACTCACTTTTCAGTGTACTTCTATAACCATTTTTATTTGATAAGTTAACCATAGCTTTTGCTAATAAGCTTAGTTTTTTGAAAAAGTGATAATTTCATCAGCATACAGTTTTTTAAAAAATTTTGCAACAAGCATAAGTAACATTACAATTAAAAACTGATAACTTATCATTTATCCTTAGTAAATTACAACTTTTCAAGTGAAAATGCTAAAGTTTCGGCAAATAGCTTTAAGAAATGCTTATTGTTATACATTTAAATTTACTAATAGTATTTTTCTGAAATTTTATTGTGCTTCAGCAATACCAGCTTGATCAAAAAGTTTTAGGACTCGTCACCGTGTGGCGCTCTCGTTCGTCCGATTTCAATTCTATTTTTTTTGTTGTGTTGGTAGAAGTGTCATGGACGTTATGTCAAATTTTCAGCTTGACAGCTTGACATTTCTTGAAGTGACGCCGTATTGTGTGCATCTACTTTTGTGTGTGGTTTCGATTTTTTACAAAAAAAAAAATGTCATCAACTTTGCAGCAACGAGTTTGCATTAAATTTTGTGTTAAAAACGGATTTAACGGTGCGCAGACGTTGGAAATGTTGGGAAAGTGTTTTGGCGACGATACTCTAACGAGATCGAACGTTTTTCGCTGGCACGGACGCTTCAGAAATGGTCGTGAGTCGGTCGAGGATGACGAACGCAGTGGCAGGCCGTCGACAGCGAAAACTGATGAAAACGTCAACAAAATCAAAGAGTGAATTCCTCCCAGAAGGTCAGACCGTCAACAAAGAATATTATTTGGGCGTTTTGAGACGTTTGCGTGAAGCAGTTCGCCAAAAAAGACCGGATTTGTGGGCAAACAACTCGTGGATTTTGCATCACGACAACGCGCCGTCGCACAATGCGATCATTATTCGTGAGTTTTTGGCCAAAAACTCCATGAATACCGTCCAACATCCACCGAATTCGCCTGATTTGGCTCCCTGCGACTTTTTCCTGTTCGACCACCTGAAGAAACCGCTCCGCGGATCGCGTTACAGCAGCCGAGAAGAGGTCATCGAAAAATCGAAGATGGCCCTGATGGCCATACCGACGGTCGAGTATAAAAAGGCTTTTGAGGACTGGGTCAAGCGTTGGCGTAAGTGCATTGCAGTCGATGGGGAGTACTTTGAAGGAGACAATATCGATTTTGATGAATAAACTTGTATTTTTCATTTTAAAAATAAAGTCCTAAAACTTTTTGATCAAGGTAGTAGTTAAAATTCAAGTTGGCACTTAAAATTTCTTTGCAATAAAATTATGCTTTCATTTTTGTCTTAAGCTTCAAGACGTAAAATTTAATGCGAACGCATACATTTTTGGTTTATGTGGAGAAAAATTCAACTTAATCTGATTATCTGCAAAGACACACATAAACTATGTAAAACATTTAGGCCAACTTATGTACAAAAACATACATGTGTGCTGCCCCTACAGGCATAGGCAGATAAAGCAATGTTTGTATGTACTTTTTTCTTTTTTCGTTTTTATGTTATGTTAAAACGAATAAAAGCCACTCAGCATAGCATATAAAAATGTGTTTATTTTGCCTTATCTTAATTTATAAATTGCTTGTTTCATAAATTTTGACAAGTAAGATAAATATAGTAGCGAAAGTACATACACATCTGCATAAATTTACATATGTGTACAAACATAAGAGGGAGTGTTTACGTGCGAGCAACGTTGAATTGTGACTCTTAAAATTAGCGAACAATTTTAAGCAAATGAAGGTAAATAAAAATTTGATGTGAGCGGCGGCCACCTTTGAAACTATTGTGTCTTGGAAGCGCAATAATAACACTATCATAGGAGCAAAAATTTTGCATTCTAATAAGCATCGAAAAAGAGTTGTGAAACTTGAATTTGTAGAAAATATGCATAAACCTTCAAAACTTATATACAATTTGAAGTTTTTTATGATTGAAGTAAAGTTTAAAAATTTTATTTTTAATAAATTTGAAATTCAAAATGAATTTAAAGTTGTTTGTGTTCAAAATAAAGAGAACAAATTTTATTTTTAATATTTTTAACATCAAAATTTTCAAATTTGCTATGCCACTTTTGCCTGAGTGTATATGTTTTGTTTTGACTTTCATTTGCGGCAAGCTTCTTTTCTTTTTGCATCACGTGTTGCATGTGCAAAAGTGTTTAATTGTGTGTGTGTTTACTTCCGTCCTACTAATACATATGTACAAATGCTCCCATTATTGTATTTAGTCATGCCATGTTCCATAAAAACTTTACATTTGTGCCTATACAATGGATTGACATAAAAAAAAGTTCTTTGACGCTTTGCTTATTCAGTAACATTTCATTTTTTTTTTTAGTTTTATGCCAAAATATTTACATATTTTTATGTTGTTGTTTGTAGCTTATTGGACATGATGAATATTTACGAGTTCCTTTTTAACATTTGCCGCATTATGCGTATCGTTTTTACATTTTAAGGTTTTATTTTTTTTTTTGGATTTATCAGCATTTTTAAGGTTTCGATTATGTGGTCTTGAATTAATTAGATGTATGTTGGTATCCGCATTAACTTAACTTTTTTTTTTCATTTTCATTTTGAGCTTCTTACAAGTGAACCCTCGTAAATACATAGTTTTAAGAATGACTGTAGGCTAGTAGTAGAGATTTAATCAAAAAATAATAGTAACACCCAAAAATATTTAAATGAAAAGTAAATTCCATGCAACGGAAATGTCTTAAACCGTCACGTATTAATTTTGGAGAGTTTCATATGACCAAATTGATGACATTTTATTTTGACATATAGCAGAAAATCTTTAATGTATTATAAAATGTTGCTATAAATGTTACTATCAAAAGGCAATCACACAGATTTTTATGAGTCAAAAAGTTACAGAAAAATGTTGTACAATATCTAATCTACATTATGGGCATTCATCTAAACCCGCCAACCCCTGGCAAACTATGCATTTTTGCACCATCGCAAACAAACTGTCGAAAATCGTATGGAAAGTTTTCGAACAAACTACAAAAAGTTTGCGCGACAATTTTGGGAATAGTTCGAGCTTAAGATGAGTTTCTTTCGGCAAGAAGCATTTATTTTAAATTTTGTGATTTTTATTTTTAAAATCAAAAATAATCGTTTTCTTGGATTTTTTTTTTCGATCAAAAATAATCGTTATTTGGATTCTTAATTTTTTTCGATCAAAAATAAACTCTTTTTTTGATTTTTATTTTGTTCGATACAAACAATCGTTATTTAGGATTTTTATTTTTTTTTTTTCGATTAAAAATAATCGTTATTTAATTTTACTTTTTGTTATATCCAAAGAACTCGTAGCTATAGATCATTTTATTTCCTTGATTTTTTCGAAAAGTTTCTGACCGAATGTACTTTTCTACAGGCTTGAACTGTTATCGTTTTTTCGATATTTTTCGACTTAATCAATGTTAAAAATACTTTAACTCTCAAAACTTTTCGTTAAGTTTCGATGTTTTTCCGCGGTTTCTTCGATAATATTCGACTTTTATCGTGCTTTTCGTTATACATTGACTTAATCGATATATTTTTCTAAAATTTATCAAAAAACATCAAATAAAGCTGTTGAAAAAATCAAAGAAAATTAAAAGCTGCGAAATATAATGACTAAACTTAAAAATTATTTAAAAACTATACAAAAATGATTGATTTTATTATTTGCTCTTGAAGATATGTAGAGCCAATAAAGCGCCAAAACTGATGTGCCACTTTTCGAAAAATGTATTTGCTTAATTCAAAACATAAGCACGGCGCTCTTATTGTGAGCCCATTATAATGAAAAATAAACTATTTTGCATGAAATTTAAATTTCAAATTAAATTTTCCTTTAAAATGTGCTCGGTTTTAGCCAAAAAAGTATTGAAAACTGTAGCCAGAAATCACATGCTTAGCTAAGAGTCAAAAGTAGTGTGGCGATACGAAAATTACTTAAACTTTCACTTAAATTTCTTTCCCTTGTCCTTAATCAACAAAAACCTGTATATACAAACTATCAAAAAGAAATGTGCTTACAGCTTTATAAAATTGATTAAAAGCATAATATGCGCGCAAGTGCCGTATTGAAATAAGGAAGTATTTCTTTCTTTAATTTCCTGTCATTCGAAAAGGAATTTGAAAAGGAAAGAAAATCTTTTAGGAAACTCAGCAAACGTACAATATAATGAAAAGTATTAGCATATTTTTTAAAAATTACATTTTTTTCTGTCACTTTAAAACTAATTTGCATAGCGATTAAAATGACAATAAACATTTTTTTTTGCAACATCTTCTATTTTGTAGAGTTTGTAATACACTTATGGCTACATTTAAATTGTATTTAAACTTTCGTGAAAGTTTATTTTAAATTGAAATCATTGTATGCTATTTAAATGACCAATTTTATTGCACGTTTTCTTTCGCCATTATTACAACTTAAAGTTCATTGAGCGTTTTTTTATTTTTGTTATCAGTTTTCTTTTATATATTTTGTTTCATTTATGGAGCAGTACTTGCAAAATTTTATTAAGACATTTGAATGCTTAAAATAAGTAATAAAAATAAAAATTTATATATCCAACAAGTTTCAATTTTAAATTTATGCAAAATAATATTATATTCGAGTTTACGTGACGTATGAGTAATATTTATTAACTTTTATTCAATTAAGGCACACGCATAATGTGCAAATTTATGTCACTCAGACGCCACCTGTGCACAGTAATTGTAATAAATAAAATGGAAAAGAAAATATTTCAGCGCTCGCTTAAGAAAACTGGCGATAGAATTCCGCAAATTCTTAGACGAAAAATTGCTCAAATACCATTGCTAAGTTGTATTTGCTCATTTATAACGCGTCGTGCTGGCACTCACACACAAGCAAACTTAAGTACATACGCATAATAATCACATACCAAAATATGAATATGTATGTATGTGTGTTGGTATGTTTGAATATGTAAATAATTGTTGTGTTTGTAAAGGAATTTCCATTTTGCTTATGCTGTTTTATTTCCTTTTGTTGCTGCTGCATTTTTAATTTCGCACCGATGAAAACAAACAAATAGTGGAAAAATAAATTTTTCACTTGCTGTTTGTTTTGCGATTTAATTTTGCATACACACATGTGTATATATACATACATTTTAATCCGATTTTTTCGTGTGTGTGCAGTTTTTTCATTGTATTATGAAGATCCAAAACAAAAGAAAAAAAATTTCACTGAAAAAATGTTTGCATTTTCGTTTGTACACAATGCTGGCAGCAAGTCAAAATATCTGCGTAATTGAAATCAAACAAACGCACATGGTGGATGTTTTTTTGCCTAAAATCTTCTTGTTCCAAAGCTTAAGCAATTAGTAATTTTATTTTGGAACCCATTTGATTGTTATGTTATGTCTTAAAACTTGGCACTATTGAATAAAGAATCTTGCCAGAATTGATTTGAAATATACTCGTATTATGGAAACACATAACATTAAAGAAAATCTTGATTTAAAAGTGGGCGTAGTTGGGCGTGGCACCACTTAAAAAAAATAGATGTGAAATATCTCGAATTAAAAGGTTGCATAATGATTTTAAACCCTCAAGATATGATATAGTTTTGCTACGCCCACTTCACCAATTTCTTGCAATTTTTCTCATATTTTGTTCTCTTGCTTCTCTTTATCAATTTTCTCTTTACTTTTTAATCTTAAAAATTCAGGATACATCAATCATATTAAGCTTTTTATTTGTATCGCAGGCGTTACGCCTCCTTCAACAATTTCGCCCACTTTGTGTTTAATGTTTTAATTTGCTTGCTTTGCAGCTCTATGTCAAATTTTATTCTTTCACCGTTTCTCATACTTAATTTAATATATATTCTGCTTATCGTTTTTATAAAATGTGACACGCCTACTTTACTCATCTCGCCCACTTTTTATTTATTGCCTTACTTTGTTGTTGAGTTTCTAAATCAAGCTTGGTTATATTCCAATTTTATTCTCCCACGTATGGCATGTTTTCTTTGCTCAGTGTTATACGAGTATTAGGTCTAATTTGTCCGGTAAACCTTTTCAGAGTCTGATCTGATTACCCAATTCCTGACCTGATTCGATTACCTAAGTCCCGCACAAATCTGTAATGGGTCCAACTGTATGCTATCAGGACGAAAACTTTCACTCGGTCAGGATCAGGCACACTGATCAGTATCATATCATTTTTGCCTTGTCCGGTTAGCCTGCCTCCATGCGTTATTGAATCTATCCGGACCAGATCCGATTGTCCGGACGATAAGCCAGATGAAAATTCCTACTCAGGTTGTTCTTTTAGGGTCACTATTATTTTGTCTTAATAAAAATACATAAGAAAATCTAAAATATTATTGTTTTTTCTTATATTTAATTTTTCATCAGGTATGTGGTGAAATTTGACAAAGATTACCCCACGCGTGTCAGCAATTTTTTTTCCATAAAAATATTTGCGAAAACAATTAGCGCAGCAGAAAATAAACTCGTACAATATACAATGGTCAACATGACGTATGATAAATATTTAATGTGCCAGAAATTATCCAAACGTCTTTCGAACAAATTTTTACTTTTAATCATAACTAGTGATTTGATCTGAACTTTTTCAAAAGTTAATATTTATCTTAAAAATAATAATTGAATGACTTAAAAAGTTGCCGAAAAATTTAGTTTAAGTTTATTTGATAAAATATCAAACTTTCATGACTACTTCGCAGTCTTTATAGTAGTTATATATAAAAATATGCTCATTTAGTCGTTTCATTCTCTGATTTTTGGCACACCCATTATTTGTACATTAAATATTCTTTGAATGTACAGTTTTTCAGCGTAATACAAGTCTTCGAAACAAAATTTATTCAAATTTTTAACGTTTCCTTTTTTTAAAACATTTTGCCAATGGTTATTTTTCGCTTAAATGACACCTTTTGAAACGCTTTTATGTCCGTTGTTTTTATCTTTTAATTTAAATAATAAATAATACAATAAGCCTTTAAAATTGATGCGGAAAAACGACCTAAGTTATTTTAATTGCTTCAGTTTTTTTGCACAGTTTGTGGGCCTTATTGGATAAAGATCACCATCACTTGTATGCGCATACATATGTTGACGATTGTATCTCAATAAATATATGCAAAAGCAATTAGCAACAGTTTGCAGTATAAATTTTTTTCGTATGAAAAAATTCTTAATTAAGAAATAATGCTTTCAATTTGCATAGGTCAACATGACGTATGATTAATATTTAATCTGCAAATATTTACTCATATAACATGTTGTCACGTATGCTGTATTATTGACTTTTCTTTTAAGTTTTCACATTATGCACACGCTTGAATAAAAGAAAAAATGCAACATACAATGCAATCACACTTTCACACAGACGCACACTTAAAGAAGACTTAAATGAAAGTAGAGGCATAAACATAGAGGATAGAAATAGCAATAGTACATTCAAATAGTTTGGAAGAGTTTAAGGATTTTAAAATTTTCATTTAAAATTTAGAATTTTTCTTTTTTTGGAAAACTTTTATTACCTGAACATTTAAGCCCCTGATGGTAGATGCCGTACAACAACGACCCGCAATGATCACAAAATGTTGGCCCTGCATATGTGAATGGTTCGAAATGATGAACTGTTTTTGGTGAATCCTGGTGGTTTGTTATTTGTGATTTTTTTTTTGGTTTTCAACGAATTAGTTGAGGGAATATTTGTTTTTTTTTATTTAAGTTAGACAACGTAACAATTTTTTTGGTTTTTTTGTTCAAATAAGTGTCGTTGATTTTTCATTATTGTTGTACGATTTATTGTTGTTGTTGTTTTTATTGGTGATAAACGTGAATAAGTTGTATTTGTTTTTTTATTTGCCATATTCATTGATTGTGGTTACGTGGTGCCACGTGATCAAAGTGAAACAGCGATGATAGTAATAATAAAAACGAGACAAGAAAACAAGAAGAAAACGATAAAGAAAAACACAAAACAAATGATAATAATTGAGACGCACATGAAATACCAATAGTACATAGATAAATACAATCATAGAAATAAAAGTCGTATATGGCTATACCTATAATGTTAATGTGTTGCTAAATTGTATGCGTAGGTCTTTATGTGTTTAAGCGGTTTTGTGTGTTTGCTATTTGAATACATTAGGGTGCAACCAGAAAATGTTTTCAGTTTTTTCATAAAATTGATAAAATAAAAACTGTCCGACTATATTTAAGTAAACTCTCAAATTATGTGATGTGAACAATAGCGATTAAAATGAAGTTATTGAGAAAATTTTTTTTTAGAAAATATTTAATTATTTTGGTATGTCAACTCGTGCAAAAGTTTCATACAAAAATCATCTGATAATAATTTTTCAGCTCATTTCTCTAAGTAATTTTATTATTTTTTTTGAAGTTTAAAGTTTTGACAATTTTATGACTGAGTTTTTCGCCAGTATTTCAATTGCTATTAATTATATAAAAACATAATTTTTGGGGAAACTTTTCTGTTTTCTTAAAAGATTTTTTAAATTAACCTGTATGTCTTACTTTTTAATTATCTTTTTGGCTAATCTCATAAACTTAATTAAGTAGTTAAGAATAATTTTTATAGTATATTATTTGAAAAGTAAATAAACTTTATGTATTCCGAATATTTCTTAAAACTTTTAAAATTTTTAAAATTGATTGTTTATTTTAAGCCTTATCGAATTTTTATTATTTATTATTTTATTTTATAGGCTTTAATTTATTGCGAAAAAAAAAAAAAAACATTTCATGGTGCACCCCAAATTATATATTTGTTCCACGTATACTTTTATAGTTTATACAAAAGTTTATGTATTTTTTGAGCGTTTTTATTAGTGTTTATGTGTCATATATGTGAGTTATATTGGCAAATTTACACTTTATTTCTATGTGAGTTTTATGCTTTGAGTTGCATTTAGTCAATTCATGCGTAGTTAATAACGCGAACGTGGCTATTCAATTCCACATTATTGCAATAAAAAGCAAAATAATGAAATTCAGCTTTTAACTGCTTATAAGGGTGTCATATTTTATTACAAAATAATGTTTGAAATATATTTTTCAAAAATATTGCTGTAATCTAACTGATGTTCTAATAACATGGTGAAAAATTAAAAAAAAATATAAAAATTTATATTTTTGTCCACCACTGTTTATATTTAGTCAACGACTATCAAGTCACATATTTTTTGATGCAAAGTTTTCAACCTTAGTACCAGCAGTGCAAATTGTTTGCCAGATGCTAACTAATTGCTTTTAAATCCCTTGGAAATGCATAGTACTTTTAAAGTTTTTCACTAATTTTACATTTTTACAATCAAATTTACATTAATAAGTTGGAAAAAATATTAATTTTTTGTTTTATGGAAAAAATACTCGTACCAAATATTGAACGATTTTCAAAAAAAATTTGGCTGTTATTTGAAGAAGTTGTAAAGCTTAAAATTAACTTTCAAAATATATATTTTATCAGTTTCAATCAAAATCTTTTGAAAATTCCTTGGAAATGTAATGTACTTGAAAAATACCTTTTTTTTAAAGCAAGCGCTTAAAACTTTTCCATTTTTGTGCAGTAAAGCTTTGTGTCATGATTTCACCATACAAAATAAAAGTAGTGGCATATTTCATCATCAAAATTTTTAATATGAAATATTGATTGAAAAACTTGCTTCCAACCGAGTAACATTGTATAAGAATTTTACTTCTTCACTACTTTGTGGCTTTTAAGCTTGAAGAAATGCCAAAAACTTTTTACTTTTATATCGTTTACTTCCAATTGTAGGTATACTACCGCATTTTTATGTACTGCATAAGAGTTAAATGCTTTTTTTTCATTTAATTTTACACATTTTTTGCAGCATTGTTGACAACACACTTCGTTTGTTACATTTACATATTTTCATGCATTTTATGTTCCATGTTTAAATTGTATTAATTTTAGTTTGCACAAAAAAGAAAAATATAATAAACCTCCAAAATTGAGACTCACGAATGTGCGCATAGAGTAGTTTGCATTGAAAAAGAAAATATGAATTTAAGCTTGAAAAAAAATAAAGAAAATAAAAAGCTAATATTGTATGCTCGATCACGTGTCCAACTGCTGGCCAACTATTTGCTGGCAACAGTTGTCCAACTATGTGATGCCCAAAAATCGCACATGTCGTTTATCATTCAATGTTTAAGCTTCAGTTTTTCTAACTTTTTTTTTTAATTTTTTCAATGTCAGTCATATATGACTGACAGTTAACAAAAATGTAAAATAAACACGAAAGAATGCTGTGTTTCGATAATGTTCATGACAGCTAAATATTTCTGACACTAAGAAGTGCGTAACTCAACCGTTTTTTTTATTTTCTTCTCACGTCAGTCATAGATGACCGACGCTTAAATTATGCTACAATTATTTTTTAATTATAGCCGTTTAAAATTAAAATACTAACTTAATTTTTATAAAAATTTTAATGAAATTTTTAATTTCAATGGAAGACCTCAAAATCGTCAGTCATATTGTTATTTGTTTTGAAGATAAGACTATGTATGTGGGGCAATCCACGCCAAGCCATTTTGCTTTCGCATGAAATTTTTAAGACTTTTTTTTTAAAACGAACAAATTTTGGAATAAAATTTTCCCGAATTTTCATATCTTAAGTTATCTGTTTTGAAAATAAATAATTTCTTTAGCCTAAATAGCTGAACTATAAACATAAAAATTGAAAATTCTAAAGGATATAGCAACGTTTTCTCACCTTAAAACCGTCTTCAAATTTTTAAATAAGAGTTTCTAAAAAAAGTTTTGAAGAAAATCCATTATTAAATATATGACGATATATCTTTAAAAGTTGATTGACGATTTATCTTTAAATCTTAATATCGTAGAGTCTAGTCTCAACCAGTTTTTAAAGAACAAAATATTTCAAAAAAGTCAGAAATGTTGAAGCAAAATGTTATCCGATTTGGCATGGAATGCCCCATATGTAAACTTAAGTGGATTTTTTTAAGGAACATTTTTTTTTCTTAAATTCACATTTTGATCTTTTAGTACGTTAAGCCATTTCTCGTCACCAGTTGTTATGAGTTTCATGAAGATGAGGTTCGTTGGAAATGTTCAAACCCGCCAACACTCTTTAAATGGTGCTTCAAAAACGAGCCGCAACCCAAAAAAATTAAATTTGCTGAAGCAGCTGATTTCTATTGTTAAATCTGCTTGCAAAAATTCTAAAGAATAAATAATTTGGTTTCGTTCAATTTAACAATTCCGGATACTTTATTCGTAGTATACAGGAAGTAAGTCGCTCCCAAAAAAATGTTCGAAATTAAATATTCAGAGGTCGCTGAAGTTTTTCATATAAGAACGTATGGAAGATGCGCCATTATCAAAGTAAAAGTTTTTTAAAGTGACATTTTGGTCGCAATTGTGGAAAAAAAAGACACCCTAATGCACATGTGTACACCGATGCGCTAAAATTTCACGCGAAATGCGCAACGAAGTAAATGTCTGTTCAGTGTGCATTTTACTAATTGAATTCATAAAAAAAAAATTAATCTTTCCAACAGCACATTGCAGTAAGCTTAAAAGTAAACTTTGTTAAAAGTAACTTTTCAAAAATAATGCACATATTTTGTAAAATAGCAAAGTTAACTACTTACGAGCGCATTTTATTTATCGTGACGCCCAAATAAGTATGCAACATTATTTACATAAAACTCACTCAAATAAAGTACTACAAATGTGTGCTTATGATGGATGCTTAAAAATATTTATGTTTGTATGAAAATGTTTATACATGTGTGTGTGTATGTATATATGTTAATGAGTGTATGTACATGTGTTGGTATGTTTTGTTTGATTATGCATGTTCATGTTTCTATTATGTGTGTTTATTGTTTTAATTTATATATTTTGTAAATAAATTTTGAAAAAAATTAACTCAAACTTACGGAATCAATTCCTTTATCCTTGCCAGGGCATATGAATGTAACATATTCATGACAACGTTTGTGTACCACGTAAGAACAAACTGTAATCAAAATTCAATATATTGAGAAGTCAAAAAACGTGTGAACAAAATGTACATACCTTGACACTGAAAACCCTGTTTTCCAAAGCCCCTGGAAATAGAAGAAAAAAATTTTTTCTATTGAAATACATTTATTATTTTTATAAGAATGTTGAGAAGCTGTTAAAGTTTATAAGATTTTTATTTAAAGTTTTATATGTTCGAATAAAATTTACCTATACATTAAACATAACAAATAAATATATGTTCTATTTTAATATTATCAAGTTCATGTTTCACCTAATTTTAATATACATTTTTTTCCTTTGAATATCCTTTACACGTTATTTTTTTTTTATTTCAAAATAATTTTATGTTAATGTTAAGCCATAACATTTTCCCTAATGCCTGAAAGTCGACCACACTGTTTGCGTAAATGTAAATGAATTTTAATGAGATTTCCTTATGTAAATGTTAAGTGGTTAACATTACATTTCGAAGACAAGAGTTGCTTAAAATTTCAAAGGCATACTGACAGTTAGCTGTATCCCAATTGGAAATAATGAAATTGATGATCAAAATGTGCATCACAAAAAATGTTTTTATGATAGATAAGTTTTTCAGAAATGTTTTTTTTTTTGGTCTAATTTTGAATAAGCTTTGCCAAATATTTTTTGTTGGCATCAATTTTAATGATAACATTTTTCTTTTTTCATTCTGAATTGGTAGTAAAGTGCTTGAGTAAAAATGCACTTTACAATTATAACTTGTTGAAGGACTTAACTTAGCTAAACTTGTTTATTGTTGTGTAAGAATTCTATTATAACTTTTTGATCTCTTTGAGCAATAAATTTTACTAATCATTTTCTTTCGAATTTCCTCAGTTAAATTTAACTAACATTTTAAAGATGTTTTATGTGTAAAAAATGTCCGGAATTGTTTAATAAAATAAAGCAAAATTATTTTTTTCATCAGCATCTAATTTTATTCCTTTCGAAGTAGGTCCTATAGCTTAACGCTTGATCCAATCTTCCCTACATTTTTTATAGGCAGATCAAAAAATATACTTCAGCTTCTTCGGTAAATTTGTTTATGTGTGGCCTGACCGACTCAAAGCGCCTTCCTCAAGTGATAATCTTAACTTCGGCAGCAAGAATATTCTAACGGGTTGATATAAGCCGAACGCTTTGTCGTTGACATACTTTGAATTTTTGACGTAACAACTCTTGCTTAATTATGGTTTTATACGATGGCGCTTTGTCATTTTGCAGAATCCATGCGTTTTCCATTCAAAAACGTTTTCGTGTTGGCGGATATTCTAATTCATGCGATTTACGATGCCTAAGTCATTTCCCTAGTTTATCGTTTGCTATAAACGTATTTCCATTTTTTTTTTCTCAATCTTCGGAATATTCCCAAACTCTGAAAGCTAATAAATTGACGAAATGTTATCTTCACAAAGAAAATTTTTTAAGTAAAATTTTATGTCTTTTCAATGCCTTTCGTGCAAAATTTTTCTTCCACGATTTATAGACTGTCTAGAAAAGTATCCTTTACCTTTGGAAACCTAAATCTGCAACTATTGTATTAATCCTGTTTGAAAAAAATTAAGTCGCCCTCATATATATATATTGATTTTTTAAGTACCATTTTCCATGTAAAAAACATTTACTTTTTCTTTTGTATACCATAAAAATTACTACATAGTTTCTTGTATAAATAGCCAGAAAATTTTTATTTGTCAAATGCGTAAGCAATAAGTAAACAATTCTACAATATGTTGCCTGTGGCAATAGCAGCTAATACTGCTTCAACTAAAAGTGCACTTCAGAAATTCTTTATTGAAATGTTGCGGAGGAAAATGCAGCATGCTTAAGTGGCGGTATATAAAAGAAGAGATCTTATCATACATTCTGTTGAAACTTAGTTTTTGCTATAATCTCATCAAAGAGATTCAAAATTATTCTAATTTACATAGTCCTTTGCAATGTTATAACGTTTTCAAATTTTGTATGAGTTTTTAATATCACAAATATCAAAAAAATTATCATTTAAATATGTTTAATATTCAAAAATAAATCGAAAATTAATTGATCAAATTTAGAAATATGTTAAATTACCTAAATGAAATGATAAACATCCGAATATGTGAATTTTATAAAGCTTTTTTTGATTTTTGACTATCCTGAAAAATTTTCTAAATTATAAAAAGTTACTTTTCACATGGACGGTCCCATAAAAGAAGTTGATATTTATTAAGGCTTAAGAATCTTAAGAGACAACAAGTAACAGCTTCGTTGATAGGATTTCCACAACTTGTTGCTACACTATAGAAAATTGGATTTTGAGTAAAGACACTCAAGCATTACGTTGAAATTAATTCAAACAGCATGTTGCACATAGATTGTGCACTGTAGTGGGAACCACAATTGCAATTTTATTGTATGCCCACATTTCAGCAACACGCTAGGGAGGATGTAACATTTCAACTACAAAGTTTAAAAATCTCTTAAAAAAACTACAAAGAAACAAAAATTTATGTTCTTTACTATAGTTACGCAAAATAGAGTTGATAAAATCAATTTAAATTTACCGGCTACTACGAGTATATGGCTTAAAGTAAGTTTTTGTTTTTAATGTTTTAACAAATTTTAATAATGTAAATTGTTTTTAAGTGCAATAGAATGGAAATTTAAATTCAAAAATGTTAAAGAGGCTCAAATTGCTTCTAAAACAAAACAACTCCAAAACACTTTTAAAGAAATCGATTTTGCTGCTTATACCAGCTTCGATGCAGCGTAAGCTTATACTTTTTATTTATTTAAGTTGACTACAAAACGCTGTTCAAAAATGTTCAATTTAGATAATGGCCTCTTGTTGATATATTTATTTAGAAGAGTTGAATGCACCTATTTTTAAGCGATCCTTAATCAAACTGCATGTTTTTTTTAAAAAATTATTCAAAGTTAAAAAAAATATATATGACCAAATAAGCTTGACAGTTGCATCAAAACTAAAATATTTAGCTAAAAAACAGTTCGGAAAACTTGCTAAAAAGTCAATTTAGTTGTTAAATATGTTGACTTTTAAGCATATTTTCAAAAATTTCAATATTTTTTTTTAAAGCCGCTACTAACAAAACTGGAGTATTGAAATGCAGTAAACAGTCAATAAAATAAAAAGCATTGGATATATAAGCTAAAATATCTTGAGCTTTAACATTGTGAATTTTATTAATTTATTTTTTCAATATTTTGATTAACAATTTTCAAGCCGGCTTAGTAGCATATATATTTAATGATCATCTAGAAAAATTTTTGGCCACGCAGTTTGTTAAAAGCAGTTCAAAATCCATATATATTAAATAAACTCATTTGTATTGAAATCTACGTTCTTCACGCTATGATTTTTCAACTCCGATGTAACAAAATCATATAAGTTTTATTTATTATCTATGCTTGTTAATTAGCTTAAAAAAATTCCAGGTTTGATGCATGGCCGTCAAAAAATGCTGACGCTAATCTTACGCTTAAGTCAAAGTTTGTTTATAAATTGCAAAAATTTAAAGTGATATACACCTTTTTTTGCATAAATTTGTATGCAGCTTTGTTAACCAGTTGACCATTAGCACAACAGCAAGTTGGCACACTGAAAATGATTGCACACACACACTTTGTTACCAAATATTAATTTTAAACTTTTAGCAAGTTTGTGTGCGAAAATGTCATTAAATGAAATTGCCAAGATTGCATAAAAATTTTCACTTTGCTAACGTTGCTACTGTTACTGCTGTTGTGGCTTTTTCTTAATAAATGCAAATTGAAAATTCTTATCTAAATTGCTATCTTAATTGTCATCATAGCAATATGTGTTAAAGTCTTGTTGATTACTATATGCCAACAGCTGCAGTACAAAGTGCATTTTGCCAAAGAGCTTTTGACACCTACATTAAATACACATTGTTATTTTGCTAAGGAGGTTAGGATTTTTTAATTGAAAATTACTAATTGTGCATTAATTTTATTAGAGTTTAAGGTCTTAGTGGGTTTTCGCGACTGTTCTTTACATTGTGTCACAGTTAATGTAGTGATTTTTTAAAAAAATATATTTTAAGTTAATAAACTGGATAAAAGGTAAAACGACTTAAGTCAGCTTGAGACAAATGGTACGTACAATTTTCTATAAATTTTGAAAGAATTTCTCTTTCGCTTCTACATAAAGCACTTATTTAAGCCTTAATAATACCTGAAAGCGGAAAGCGCATTTCTTTAAGAACTTGTGGTAAATAGCGCACAACTCAATTTGCCATCAATAATATCACCTAATGTACAGTCACCTATTTGCAATTTCATAAGCAGCGGGTCAAAATAATTGAATGAAACAAATTTTTGAGCTAAAGAAAAACTTTTTGTAATTTATTCAATTTATTTCCGAAAGAAAAAAAACTTTTTGTCAATAAATCCTGATTTTCTTGTATGTATGTGTACATCTTAATGAATAAAATCGAAAATCCTATTAACATTTCATTAGTGACAGCTTCAAAGGCTTCCCTATAGCTTCACACTTCACACAAAAGAAACAAATTTTAGTTTATTTACTGCACAGACACATTGCCAGACAAAAGCAACGTTGAAATTGTAGCCCAATAAAGGGATTTGTGTGACAGCCGCTCTGCAATGTGTTGTTTGTAATAATACTACAAATAAAGTGGAATAAGGAAGACGACACCAATAAACACGATGAGGGATATATTTATATATTATTTTTTTGTGAACATTAATTAGGGTGCTATTAAAAAAAACTAAATCCTACATTACACTTATAAATTTCTGAGGATTGGGTTGGCTTGGGTATAATTTTACAATTTGCTAATAGGCTGACAAAAATTTCAAACTTAAAAAGAAAATAATTTTTCTTAAAAGATTACTAAGTTTTTTTATATCACGATAGTATTGCTTTTTCACCTTAAGTGTGGATTTCTTGGTTCCGATACCAACTATGAACTTGAAGTCAGAAAATTTATCTGTACTGAGAGGTGCTACAAAAAAATTCAAAATTTGATAAGTGGCTGCTTAAACTAAAACTTATATCTTCACTTATAAACTGTTTTAATCGGCTATAGAATTTTTGTTCAAGCCAGTTTACTGATGGCTGACAATATTTTATGTAGATATTTTTTGCGTATTTTATCGCATCAATTCTTTTATTGTAATATGACTGTATAATATGCACAAATGTAACAATTAAATTGTTATTTTTACTTCTTGAATTCAGCAAAAAAACATAATTTGTAATACCGCAATTAAACTCTAACAATATTGAAGCCTTAAAGTTATTAAAAATATTATTAAGCATTGCAAAAGCTGCTTGGTTCACAGCAACCATGTGTTATAGCATAACTTTCGTAGTTTCGATACAGTCTATAGGCTTCAATTTGCAATAATTTTGTTGAAATATGAACGTTTCATAAAAATATTAAATTTGGCATATGGCCGTTTTAATAAAAAGTTGCCCTCACTGCATTTTCAAAAAAAAAAAAAAAAAATTATATAGAAATACTTTTTTTATATTCGATAGAGTGTTATCTACTCTTTGTTTTCTATTAATCCACCTTATTATACTTAAGAGATTTTCATAAATCCTAGAGAACTGATACCATCAAAGCTGCCAAAACAAATAAAACTATAACATCGAATTTTGATAATGCTCGTATAGCTAAACTTCGTTTAAAGGAAAGCTTAAGAAAAGTGTAAGCAACACAAATAAAGAGAAAACATTTTTTTTTTTTTCTTGATTGAATAAAAGCGCTACTGACACAAATGTTGTAGATAAAGATAAAATGAATAAGATATCTACATACAAACAATGGCTAGATTGTAAAATTAAAGAAGGGTGGTGCTTGTATACTCCTTACGAGTAAGAACATGAATATGTTCTTAAGATAACATCTAAATAGCTGTCTTAGCTTTGATTTCATAAGTGTCTTGTTATTGTGATGTCACAAAGAGCTATGCTGATGATAAAAAAAAATAACAATGAAAATATGTCTGACAACGTTAATAATAACATAAAAAAGAATTGCTTTACACAGTTACTTAAGTAAAAAATACATTAAAAATTCCAAAAAAAAATCGTTAAACGAAAAAAATGCTAAAATGTAGCATACATCTGGGAGTCTTTAAAACTTTTAAGTAAATCTAAAAATTTTATAAAAGCATTAGCTTAGTACTTAAGTAATAATTTATGCAATCCTTTAGGTAATGCTTACAATTCTGCTGCTTTTTATTTTCCTTGTAAAAATCTACAGATAAATCTGCTTAAAATTCATTTAAACTGGTCACCCTATGCTATTTTGCACAAAGTATTATCGCTTGTGCTTTAATTTTCACCGCAGCAAAGCTTAAATCCACTTCCCAAGAAAACCCTGACTTACCTGCAAAAACATAAACACAATCGACTTAGTGCACGTACGCAAACACACATACATTGTTAGTATGGCATCCTGAAGCCATCTCATGTACTTAAGCGCACACCACAAATGTAAATTCATTGCCAACAAAGCGATCGTTGTGTACAGTTGCTGCTCGTAAATTTTTTAAGATGTTCATAAGTATTTTTTTGTGGCTGATAAATTTTTGCTCATTTTTTGCTGCCAAATACAAAGCCACCCACATGCCAAGGTCAACAATGCAACATGGGAGTAAAAGCTATAGTTGCAGCAACAGCTGCCGTTTGTTGCAAAGTCAAGTTGGACTGTGTGCTCATTTATAACATTTTTGGTTTTTTTCTACTTGAGTGCAGTTTTGTTTTTTGTTTTTTTCTGTTTGTAAAACTTAAAGTTGTTTTCTTTGAGTTGGTAACCTTATTCTTATTTTTTTCATGCATTCACAGATAGCAGCAGCCAACCTTTAACTTGGTCAAGGTTGAATTTTTTGGCAAAGTTTACTAACATCCACTTAAAATTTAATACCAAACTTTTTGGCTGAAGTTTGCAAATTGTGGTTACTTTTTTGAGTACTTATTTCTATTGAAGTAACTTCATTACCTTGTTACGAGATATTTATGCACGAAAAAATTATCTTATGTCGGTTGAAGTTGTTAAATTAATTATGTTATACTTTAACACTGAAACACTTTGTTTGTAAAATTTAATTCAATTACATAAAGCTTGATTCCAAACTGTGCATGGAATAATTTTTTATGATTTTCATACAAATTAGGGTCAAATTGGCAAAATTGTACTTTTTTGGGTGCTTTATCTATTCTAGCTTTTTTCAAAAATGTTTCCCAAGAATTATGGCCAATCGTTTCTTGTAGGGTTTTTTTAAGCGAATTTAAGCAACGCTGATTTTGATTTAAGCAGTTAGAAGCGAACTGTGTTCAAAAATGTCCAAGAACTTTTTATTTGAATCTCACACATTAAAAATAAAAATGGAAAATATTTCCAAAAAAGACCAACTGCCTGATATCCCTGTTAAAATAGATTTTTTTTTTGTATGTATGGCTATTCTTCTTCTTATTTCTGCGCTTTATTTCTTTTCATTTTCTGCAGAAATTTATTTAAAGTTGCTTGGCGATTTTTCATTTTTGTTACGAATTTATATTTTTTTTGGAGAAAAATAATTGAGTGACTTTCAATGAATCCTGTTTCCTGAATTCCTGTTATTTTTTAGATTATTTTGCAAATTTGATTTTTTTATGAGGAATAAAGGCCGAAAATTCAATAGAAAAAGTTTTTGGTAAAAAGAATACAATATTTTTTAACATTTTATCGGGGTACGCGAATTCTGATAATTTTTTCACTGATGGTAATTATTTTTAAACGCAACATTTTCAAAGCGATTCTTAGTTTTGTTATGTAGTCACTTGCCTGAGATAATGTTATGTATTATTACCTTTAACAGCATATTTAAACTGAATCGCATTGACTTTCTTTAACATCTCTTAAATTTTTTTGATTGATGCCCGTGGCGTTTTTAAACGTCGGCAATAAGCTTTAGGCAGATCCTGATAGAAAGGGACTATGTCGTTTTCTCTTAACTACAACAGCAACAGTATTTGTGTAAACAAAATTTTCTAAGAATTAGCGCACAAAAAAATATATTCGTATGTATATGTCTCGAAAACACACGTTTGCGATTTCTCCTTTAATCGGTAGTAATCCTCAAGAAACAAATAGCTTTGAAGATCCAAACTTGTAAATTAAAGCTAACTATATCTGACGACTATCAAAGTTTGAAAATCCGATTTCCATACCTTGCTCTTATATATTTTTACATTTTCTATTTAGTGCTACTATTAAGCCACTAAGCTAAGTTCTCTCTTCTATGAATAGGATTTATTTTCATAAATTTTCAATATTAGTTTTTAAAATGAATTCTTAGAACAATAAATCGTCAAAACTTTTACAAAAGCTAAAGCCATTGAAAACTTTGTTCACATTTTACTCATTAACTTTAGTACAACATGACGTATGAGTGACATTAATTTATATTCCATAATAAAGGAAAGTTTGTCATCCATCATAACGTCATCTAAATCAGTGATGATATTTGGGTTTTGAGTAAATTTACTGAATGGAGTCTTAAAGCCCTTTCATGGTTGGCTACTATCTCGCCGTTTTAGTCAGGTTTTTATGGTTATAAAGCCAAATCTTATTCGGTGATTAAAACGGTGAGATAGTGGCCAACAGTGAAAGGTCTGTTAAATTCTACTTTTTTGATGTTGAATGTACTTTTTCGACACAAAATTTTTTAATAAAAAAAAAGAAGCTGAGCAAAGTTTGCTCCAAGTACATTGAAGTTGTGCGTTAAAAAATTATGATGATTGATATAAAGCATACCATGAGATTAAGGCAACTATGAGTGAGAATACACAAGATTTTACACAAATTTTTATCCGAAAAAAAGATTTGTGCACGTTGTATTCCACATAATTTAACAATTACCCAAAAAAAAAAAAATGCCAATTTTGGTTAATGTAAAGAATTGTCAAAAAATACAGCAGCCAGAAGCTTTTAAGTCTTTAATGAAATAAAAAAACCAACAAGCGGCGTTGGTTCATTTTTCATCATGACAATGCGAACCCTCACACATCGGCTGAATCAACTCAATTGTTGACAAACCACAACGTCGCATTGATGAATTATCCTCCATACAGTCCAGATTTGATACCTCTTGACTTCTTTTTATTCCCGACCATTTAAAATAAACGCGATCTTCGACATTAAGTTTTGGAGATACCACAATAACAAAAATGTTATTGATAAAAGAAAAACTTAATTTTCAAAGTTGCCTTAGTCGTAATAAGAATTATATAATTCTTAAACATAGTTTAACTGCCTAATATAACTTTAATTTTGCAGTAATTTGACTAATTTTATAATACTCTAAGCTGGAGTGTTTTTTTTTTCTGCATCTTTTTTATTTTTTTTTTTTTATAAGACCTACTTTAGAAACGCGTTGACGCGTTAACACTTCTGCAATTAAGCATTGAATCTTTACTGCGTGAACACTGTATGAGTGTGGTCGTGCTTTTTTTTAATATTCTGCTTACAATTTTCAACTCTCTAGCGTTTTATATACTGAACTAGTTGACTTGTGCCTGAAAGTATGCAAAGAAGTTTTAATGCAAAATCACTGTGGCTAGAGAAGCCGTTGTTGGACTTGTTAACCATAAATCGTGACCGAATATAATATTTCATCAATAGCTAAAGGAAAGCCGAGCAAAATATTTTTAATGCCTTTCAACTTTCAAAAAAAAAAATCGTTGTGAAGAAAGTCGACCTAAAAATATGCAATGACAAAAAAGTTTATTTGCTGTTAACTTTAGCTGGAAGTTTAAAACTCTCTTAATTTGTTTTGCATACTTTTTGGCTTTCTTTTTATTAAGTTATGCACTTCCCTCCGGAAAACTAATAAGTTTTTTCTTTTAGATGCAGAACCAATGAATGAGAATGTAATAAAAATTATTTATATATTTAAAGGTTTTAAAGTTTTAAAAATTTGATATTTTTTCTTAATAATGAGCAACCTGAAAATATGCAATAACCAAACATTGAAATAATTTTTGTCATTAGATTTAAAATTCTTTTGCATACTTTAAGGCTACATTATTAGTCTTAAGTATTTGTCCAAAAAACAAATAGCGCCTGGATGCTTTTTATTTGTCATTTCTTCACAGTTTTCGCTTTTTTCAAATTTTTTGCAACCACAATTGTAATTTTTGCTCAGTGTAATCTTTTTCAGAGTGGCATTAGCAGTGTATTTGGTTGCCACTCACTAAACAGTTCATTAACGCGCATTTTTCATGTTCATGTCTACACGTCTACGTGTCTATCTTCAGCTCTATTATGATATTATGAAAGCGCTTAGGTAGCATCGGACTGAAGGTCAAACGCAGGGGGAAAAAATGAGAAACCTTCACCATGGGAAAGGCTAAATATTTTAATAAACGTACATATAAATATTAAGGTTGCATTGGACTTTATGTCTATGTAGTGAAAATTATACTTATAGTTGTGTGTGTAAGCATATGCGTGCTTGTATATGTAGTGTCATTGAAGGGTACTCGTTGCTAATTCGTTGAATTGTTGTAGTTCTTGGTAACGAGTGTTGATTTTTAGTAGCCTCTTGACACCTGGGCTGTTGTCTGACAAAATGGTGTGCGTCCAAGCTTGTGGTTATGGTAATAATAAGGATTTTGTTCAACATATTTGTTTTTCTTTTTATAATTTGGGTTACTTAGTTGACATTTTTCTTACGCTTAATGATGGTTATTAATAAATGGAAACCCTAGGAATTTTGGGTTGGAAGCCAGAACAATAGCAGCGATAAATGAATTTAATTCATTAGTAGTAAGTGTAGTTCACATAATTTATATTTCCTTAATTTTCTGTATAAAATGCATATAATATTTGGTGTTTAATTCCTTAAAAATGGCTTTTCTAAAACATCTATATTAAAGAAATGTAAGTGCTTAAATAAAAGTGAAAAGTAAACAAATATAATTTTCAAACAAATTTTGACTAAAACTAAAAGATTTTTCGCATAGTTCTATTATAAAATTCTTTATCAAAACTTTTGTGCGATTTCTTCCAAGTCTGTTATATTTTTTTTCCGAAGGGACAATATTTTCTCTTTGAATTTTTGATAATTAATCTTTAATTTTTGCTTTGAACTTTTTGTTGCGATAATCTCTTGTTTTTTTTTTTTTGATTGTAAATATTTTGGCGCATTTTGCCAACACCACAAATATTTTTGTAATTTTCCTTTGGGCTAACAATAATCTTTATCAAAGGTTTTCTGTAAATTGCTGACAATAAAGTCAATGTATTTTTGCGCATTTGTCTGAGAACATTTTATTAAAACTCAAAGTACATTCAAGAAAATAACAAACTTAAACAAAACTACTTAATTTGGTTAATTAGTGAAAAGTATTCATTAATTTATTACCAACAAATTAAGCTTTCGTTGTTCCTGCTGCTGCTGGGGAATGAAGTAATACAAATCGACGATTTGATCATTAACCGGCAACATATTTCGCAGTCTTGAAGATAAAGTAAAGTTTAAATTAAAAGCATTCATGCCTCACAATTGGCGTACCAGACAAATATCAAGTTCCCTCGTCTTCAACTGAGAACAAAAATTAAACAATTTAATGCACACAACCAAGTTTTAACAAAACTTTCTTAAAATAAAGCGAAGAAATAAATACAAATAGACAATCACACACACACGCACAGAGAGACCCCCCATGTAGCAAGCCATATAATGCGTACAGCTTTATTTCATATAAATATATGATACGCGCCGCAAAGTATGCCACAGTTTATTTTCTTCGCTTATTTTTCATTTTATTTTTCTTTTTTTTTTTGTGTCTTAATTTAAAAGCGCGTAATATTCAATTTGAATACTTTGCAGGAAGTAAGAAAACAGTACAATATTATAAAGATTAAGCGCATTGAATTATTTTCCGTATAAAGTATAAATAAATATTCACATTCATGCTATGCGAAATAAGTGGAAAATTTATTATGATGATTCTTTTAACTTTTTTTTTTCTTGTATTATTTGCCATATTGTGTGTGATTACATTACGCATTTCAATGACGCATAAAGTTTGCAAGACATTATGTAGAACGAACTCTGTTGAAAATTCTGCTGAGATATTTCACATAATTTGTTGATTTAGATAAGTTGTGGCATTTTTATTGTAAAATTATATAACAACTAAAAATTTGTTTATATGCTAGTTACAGTATCCACAATAGAAAATTATTTCCTGATCTAAAGTTTGAGCAAAATATTTCTTTGCACTTTTTTCATAAAAAATCTTAAATTTAACCTCCTCTGGCTACTGGGCTAAGAGACAGCATCATAAACAAAATATAATTTGAGAACTTTGAATAAATGCGTTTGTCAATAAAGATTATAGCAAAATGCATTTAAATCTTCGAAGGAGAAAGTAGTTTATTTTTTCTCCTCGCTATGACAAGGCCATTTAATGCAATGCTTGCAAAATAAGAAATCTTTTCACGCTTATATCTCAGTTCTTGCTTAAGCGGTCTTTAAGTTAATGATTTTCAGGCACTCTGTTTGATGGGTACTTTAATTTGATATATCATTCAGTATAGTATATAGTATTAGTATTCTAGACAAAAGCCTTAAATTCGAGAAAAAAAAAATATACATACTAAGTAGCAGTACGTTCGGCTAAAAAAGTAAAGATTTATCTGGTTTCCGATGTCTTTTAGAACTTATTTTTATATTATTAAAGGGTTTTGTTTTCCAATTAAAAATCATACGTGCTTTGCTATTTGCTTTTTTGTACTTGAGATCTTTATTATTTAAATAACTTAATAAATAAGCAATTACACCTTTACTTTCTTTGTGGCTTATGTTCGGAAATAAATGTTAAGAGCTCGACGTTTTTTGCACTTAATTCCAATAATATTCCAAGAAGGTCTAGGATTTATGTCTCAAATTTAAGCCGCAAGTCTAAGGCAGAATTAAATATCAAGATTCAGAAAAGGAAAAGAAAATATTAAATCTACTGTACGGCAAACAGTAGGTACAATAACAATATGAATGGATTTTTTTTAATTAAAATCTACTTCATCAAACAAATTAACATTTACCGCTACTGTGGCCGTTGCTATTGTTGTCAACCCCTTAGTGAAAAGCCGTACAAAATGAATGTACAAGGAGTTAAGTTGCGCACGGCACGTTCTTTAATTATCCTTTAAAATGTTTAATGATACTTGGCATTTGCAGTTGTTTTTTTTTTTTTGCTTCTACTACGCACTTATCCTCCTACTAACTCATTCGCACTTATCCCAAGTGATTCTGTTTATTTTTAGCTGCTACTGTTAGCTAGAGTTACCAAGTGTTTTAACTGTAGCGTAAGGCTTTGATAAAGCATATACAGCGTGATATTACCAGTAATAGATTTTTGTCGTTATTTGTGAGTTAATTGTAGTGTCTCTTTTCAGCGGCCATCGTTTAAATCTAAAATTATGTTAGTGTATATGAAGCTTAGGAAACTTGCAGTATTTGCACGGCTTAAAGCTGCATCGAAATTGTGATATTAACATTTAAAGTTTTGAATGTTCATACTGCACAACATTTAAAGGTTACTCATACGTCGTCATATAAAATAATACAATTTTCCTAAAGGTTGCCTCCATATTTGATCTGTTTTAATCTTGAAAATGTTTCTTTAATTTTATCAATATACCTTTAGTTGGCAACTCTATTGCTAACTACTGCCACAGAGCTCAACTGAATCCCATGAAATTGAATTCAAAGCTTCTTGCGGTAGACGCTAAGTGTTGTCTCGACTACATACGCTACCAGAATTTATTAATTTTGACTCGTGCAAAAACTTTACCAGCAACATTGCCAGCTTAAAAAAAAAAATAAATAAATAAAAATGCGACAGACAACGCGTAAAAATACGCGCACAGGGCAAACAAAAGTGATTGCGACAAAATTCTTACTTTTTAATTTGCATATCTGTGTATACAAAAAAAAAATTGTAATTAAAATTGTGTGAAATGGTATAATACGTGATAAAATGAAGTCCCAGTAACGAAAAACAGCGCAACCTACATAAGTAAGGAGAAAGTACGCTAGTAAAACAACGCATATTAAAAACAGCATAGCAAGCTAATGGAAAGGGAGACATTTGCATATATAAATAGCACAACAAGTAAAATGCCTGCGCAAATGATGTTTTCTTTTCGTAATTAATTTTTTCCGCGTGAAAGTTACGATTTGCACTTTTTTCACGTATTTTTATAGGCTTGCAATTATGGCTTTGGCTATAAAATGTGCGAATTTTTTTTTAAAATTAAATGCTACAAAAGTAATGCGAAAAAAGTGCTGTCAAAGGGCGTTGAGCCTTTGACGTAAAACGAACGCATGAATACATGTAATGAAATAATTTGCAGATCACATCACATGCTTTGTTCAAGTCAGTAAGATTTTAAAATAAATTTTTGTACGTACATACATTACTACTTGCATTTAGCTAACCATGACGTATGAACAACACTTAATTGTAATATATTGTGGATACAACTTGAAAATTAAATATTCAATGTATTTAATTCAATTTTATATGTTCTATTAGAATTTCATATTTAATTGTTGGCCGATAGAAAGACACATCAATGGCCAACTTACAAAATTAATGTATGCCTTAGACTTTTAAGCTCATTGCAAGATACTATTCTATCAGCTGTAAGTACTTGTATTTAAGTTTGTTGCTCTTCTTTTCAATTAATTAAGTAATTTTCAAAAGAAACGTGCTGCTGCATATTCTTAAGTTGTCTAATTATGTTATTTACTATTCTAGTGGTATATTATTGAAAAGTGTTTTTTTTTACCACACGCACAAACTTATTTACTGTTCTGACTTATTGAAATCAATTTTAAGTATTTTTGACATTTATAATGTGATTAAATTACAAAGGACAAAACAAGTTATTTTTGAGGTGACAAAAGCAATAAACAAACACACATTGACTACAATTACAAGTTAAATTGCTTACATAGACCCTGGAGGAAATATAGTCACTTATAACTCTAAGGATACATATTGCATATAAAATCGGATTAATCATACTTGAAGGAATTTCATATATTTTCACTTGATATTTTTAGTAACATGTAAGGATTTCTAAATGTCAATGCATCAGATAAGTTTGGATTTGATTGTCTTCTCCAATGGTTTCTTTCTCGGCAGGAATAAAGTCAAAGTACTCTAAAAGAAGATTGCAGCACTTAAAAGCACTTTTCACGCAAAATAATTATCAATTGTTTCGAAGGCATATTTAAGTTTTACCTCATGAGCATATGGTCTTCATAAAATCTTTCCTAGGCTTTTTTGTATGCAATCAAACACTTTTTTAACCAAAATTCGTATTAAATATTAATGGCATCAAAATGCTCCAGTTTTCAAAAATCTATGCAAAAAGGAAAGCATTTAAAGCTTTGAAACTTGTACTGATCGACTTAAAGGTCGCTGATGATTCCGAAAGATGAAAGCCTAGCCTAAGCCAATTCTATAATTTTTTTTGGTTTTTTTTTTGTGTTATCACATACATACTTTATATTTATGTATAAAAATTAGTAGGGAAGCACTAAATACTTAGGGGATTTACTCTATTAGAACTTACATGAATTGATTGAGTAGTCGCCAAAAGACAACCTCTGAAGAAAATTGGTCGTGATGGTGCAGTGAGAATGTTACTTTTTATAAAAAAAAAAAATACTTTTATGTATAATATTGAAAAAATTTTGAAACGGAATGTTTTCAGAATTGGTAAAATATTATAGTATGAGTCAACAACTAATCGAAAATTAGTGTGTAAATATAAGGGTCTTGAATACCGGGGTCATCGTCTGTAATGCCATTCCCAACAAAAAAAAAAAAATATTAAAATTTAAAAATGCATTGAATGGAATTCGCTTTCAAGTTACAGATTAGGGCCCTTGATGTCAAGGTATTAACAGAATCGAACAAACTTCTATTGCTTAAAATAGTAGTCATCATTAAATTCTAGATTTTCCTGCTGGTATAAAGTTTGCATGTTGTGCTCTCTCTAATATATTACATATAAATGTAAGAGAATAAATGTTTTTTTATTGATGTTTATTTATGATGATATTTTCGTATATCCTTACACATACACAGACACTTAAACAATTTTAAGTTACTCTATTGAAGTGTGAGTAAGGTTATTTGTTACAAACCTAACATGCGTAAGTTGTTGTGTGGTGAAACAACGTGTCAGCGTGATGTCTTTAATTACTTTTGATACTTCCCAGCAAACGTATATTCATTTGAAAGATTTTTAAAACTGAAAAATTTATGACGGCAGTGAAATTTTAGCGCGTTCAAAAAGTGAAAATCTAAGAATTCCTCTAGAGACTAAATAACAACCAAAATAAAAATGATTGATTCGGAATGTTCCATGCCATTTTTGGTAACTCTTCTATACGATTATATGATTTTGCAGGCCATGAATTTATAACTAACCTGAAAGGGCTTTTTGGTATTTTAATATTTTATATATTCGACCTCAAATTCAGAGGAATAGTTACAAGTAAGGAACTATTTGAATGTTGCCAGGCTGGTTTTCTATTTCATGGTCATTTTCAATTATAAGTACTACCCACACCTTCACACGCTCACGTTCCGTTGTTTTTTTCATAGTAAAATTCTATGAATTCTCCTGTTCAAAAGTAGCAAAAAAAAAAACTATTGAAAGAGAGTTTGTTATTTGAACTTCAAAGCCAAATACATTTGCACAAATGAGAACCAAAGGAAATAAAATAACATAAAATAACTACACAGAACTCAAGAAGCGGCATTAGCAACGAAAAATCAACCGACAATTTTTGTATGAGATTTGCAAAAACTTAATCAAAAAAAAAAAATTTATATTTAACTTGAAAAATTAAAAAAAAAATAAGTATGCAATAACCTTCCTTAGCACAAATATGTTGCTTTAAATAAGAATTTATTAAAATCGGTTCAGTAAATTTTGCGCCAAAACGTTACAAACCATTTCCATGTAAGCAATTTCATATAAATAATATAGATAAAACGTCAAAAAAAATAACTTTAATTCTCTCGAATGAAAAACTGTCGCTTGGCATCAAAATATAAGCTCGCGCGCAGTCTTCATAACTGCGACAATTTTTATGTGAGATTTTGCAAAAACTTAATCCCAAAAAATAAAGAAATTGATATATAATTTTGAAAATTTAAAAAAAAAAATAAGTATGCAATAACCTTCTTTAGCTTAAATATGTTGTTTTAAAAAATAATTTAATAAAATCGGTTCAGTACATTTTGCGCCAAAGCGTTACAAACCATTTCCATGTTAACAATTATGCATAAATAGTTTAAATGATGCGTCATAAAATATAACTACGTTCCTCCCGAAAAGAAAAACTGTCGCCTGGCATCAAAATATGAGCTCGCGCATAATTAAATTAATGATTCTTCCACGATTAAAAATGGTTGCTGGGTTCTGGCGTGTGAGTGTAGTAAGCACTAATTGTGCGTGCGTGCTCAAGACTCAGAAGACAAAAAAAAAAAAAAACAGCCACAAAAAAAAAAGAAAGTAGAAAAATGATATTTCACTAAAGAAATCATTAATTTGAAGTAGAAGAGAAAAAAAAAATTTGCCTAAATCGGAAAGCTGCTACGCCTTCTGGTGTTTATTTCTCTCGGTGAAGCTTTACACTTCTATTTCTGTATGTGTGTTTTTTCATATTTGCTTATGGCATATGTGAGTGTGTGCTAGTCTTAATTATCGTGTATATTAAGCAATAAATGCGTTATTATATTACAAACGAAATTATGTATTCCAAAATTATTTATGTGAACAATTTTATTTCGTAGTTGTTAGTAAATTTTCTGGTATGAAGTACGTTTTCGTTAAGGAAATATGCAAAATTTTATAAGAAGTGATCATTTAACGTTAAAAATGATTATGCTTTCAATAAGTTTCGAAAATTTAATCACAAGGTATGGTAGAAACCAAACTTTTATCAAATATTTACTTCACCCATATCAAATATATAATTTGTTAATTGTTACAAAATCTCGTTACATATGTACAAACAAATCTTTTAATCTGTGTAAACTCAAATGCAGTTAGTACCCGCTATGCATGGATTATTTGACTGACCACTACATCAATAGTTGTTTCTTTGAATTATATTTCATTATTTAATTCAATTCCATTCAATTTAATTTTCAATTATATGCAATTTTAATTAAATTAAATAAATGTCTTCGATGTTATCGACACAACTCAATAATTGACAGCTGTCTGAGTATTGATTGCAATAACTCAAGCAGGCGTTAGAAGCTGCCAGTAGCAAAATAAAGTGCAACGATTGCACATTGATCTCCACAGCAAGAAATTAATGGCAAATTGCAAATGCAACAAAAATAAAAAAAATATATTTTTAATGGCAACTTTCATGCTGGTGCTGCTCATAGCAAAATGCATTTCAATTACTCCAGTGGGATTTATGTTGCATTGCTCTGGATGATAACTCGTTGGTCTTCGAATATCATTTTTGCAATTGCAGCATATTTTACTCGTATTTCTTTTGCTTTTTGTCCTTTCGATGCATTTATTTTCAATATTGAATTTTTTCTATTATATCACTTTCCTATTGGATTTTCTTAAATCCTATCTGCTGTAAGTGCATTTTGCTTAACATTTATACAGCTCACTGGATATTTTAAGCGCACATTTATGGCAGCAACAGCATCCTTTGGGTACTATCGTTTGGAATTGCATTTCTTGCGTATTGAAAATTGACTTGTTGCAATTTATTTTGAAATTTTATATAAAATATTGAATTATGTGTATGTTGAAGTATTTGTTTGTTATTCTTTGTAAACTAAGCATGAGTACTTTGTAGAGATTTCCGAGGATTTTACAATTGTAGAGCTTTGAGGTAGATTCCTTTGAAATTGCTAGAATATTTATAACACTTCAACTAAGCTACACTTTTAAGTAATTTACTACTTTCGAGCTTTTTAAAGAAAATAATTTTATAAAATACCTACATCACATGGTATCCTCCTAATATTTGATTGCCGCTATAAAAATAAAATTTAAAATAAAAGAGAAATAAATCTGTTAAATTGTTTTTAAAAATATGTTATAAAATTTCTAGTTTTTACCAATACTAAGTTATCGCATGATGTCTACCAGCTGCGCACAATACATACTAATGTTGGGAGTTCACTACATTCAAATTATGCATGTAATAGTGTTAGATGTTGTTATGACTGTCTTAGCGCATGCTTTCAAATTTATTCCATTGTACTTAAATGATTTTGCAAAAATTGATTTTAAAGCGCTTTTGTGCCACATGGAAACACAGCGTTAACAAAAAAAAAACCCTTGGCATTAAAGTCAGCCGCAAAAAAAAAGGTCGTCATTGTTCGTCGAAGACTTTTTGTAAATACTTCAAACAACAATAAAATATTTTGCCATAATAATACAACCAAGGTCAATGTCTGCAAAATTTACTAAACATCATGCAACATACTTAAAATTGTATAAAAGTTGCTTTTATTTGCAGATTTTCTTAAAAAAAAAGATAAAAACTTTTCAAAATCAGACACATTATTCTTTTCAAAGTAATTTTCTATTTAAATAAATAAATAATAAACAAAAAAAAATGTAGCCAAAAATAAACATAAAATCATTTTGATGGCTTGATAAAAAATTGAACCTATTTAAATGCAAATATTCCACACGCGTCAATAAGAAATGTTGTCTCAAGGCATTCGCCAAAAAAAATGCCCCAAATGGGTTTGGTATTTGCCTTTTTTTTTGTTTTGTTATTTTTTTTGACCTTTTTAATGCTTGCATGTTGCTGTACCCTATTGTCAACATTGGCGTAGTCAGTTATTATAAGCTAAGCATTTCAATAGAAATTGACATAAAGGAGTATGCGTGCAATGACAAAATATGTATCACATACTTTAAGGCTTTTCAGGGCTTAAAGTTAACAATTTAATGTAATTTGCTTAATTTAAGTGGCTTTTATAAATAATGGTGTATGATGAAGAATTAGGGCAACATTACAAAATTTCGGTGTGAAAATGTTGGTTTTTTGTTTTAATAATTCAAGTAATTGGGATTTCATTGATAGCTAAAAGACTTAAGTGATATATATTGTTTTGCTATATACAGGAAAAATACACAGTCAAGAATATAAGTTGTTAAACATGAAAATAATTTGTAATAGCTTAAATTTCAGCATACGTATCGACATTTGGATCCAAGATGATATGTTAAAGTTACTCATTGAACTAATTAGTTCAACTAAAAACTGCTGGATTAATTGTGGTACATGTGGTGAATAAAAATGTCTCATCCGACATTCGAGTTTAAGCGACGTTCGAAAGCTTCGAAACAAAGGAAGCATCAGTGAACCCTTCCTCATCAATGCAGCTGTGAGGCAGGGATGCTCTCTCTCTCCACTGCTCTTCACTTTTGTGCTTGATAGCGTATTGGCGGAGATCAGTTCCACAAGAAGATGAATCACTTATATTCTGTCAGGAAAACTCGATGGCTTGGATTACGCTGAGGGTATATGTCTGCTCTCACATAAACTCAGTTATATACAGCCGTGGACAACTAATTAGAAACAATTTGTCCTACATTTTAAAAAAATTTTTTTTCAACGTCGGATATATCGTTATTGAAGGACAACGAATTAAGCATGTGTCTAATTTTTGTTACTTGGAGGCATAAGAGGTCATCCATTAATTACGTGAGTCAAAATTGGAATGAAAAGGTCCAACAAAATCTCATCAAACCTTATCCAGGAGAAGGGAGGGGAAGTCAATGAAAATCTCACGTCAACGTTGTAATGTAAAAAGTATACATAATTACAGTGTCACGGAAGGAAGGGGGGGAGGGGGCGGCCTCCCGCCAGAACTCATCAAATCTCACCGAGGGAAATGTGGGGTCCAAATTTGCAAAAAAAAAAACACTTCATGTAATTAATGGACCCTAATGACGGATAAACGGGAAAATATGTTATCAAAAATCAAGTGCAACTTTTGGGTGTTTGTATACCCTGTATGGAGAAGTTCACAAATTTACAGAAAAACTAAGCTTCGAATATTGAATGCATACGTAAAGTCAACGCCGCTGTACGGCAGTGAAAATTGTGGCTCACATCAAAAAACTACTCCAGGTTTTCATCAACAAATGCCTGTGGATCATGTGCAGTATATTCTGGCCGATGGTCGTATGGAATGAAGATCTTCGGAGATTGATACGCGAAGTACAAGTTCTAAATCAAATAAGCAACATAAAATGGAAGTGAAAGCCGTCAGAAAACATCAGTAAAATTTCTTTAGATTAGAAAGTTCAACGAAGCAAAGGTCACGGCCGTCCAAAAATCTCCTAAAAGCGCACAATTATTCGTAATTTCGGCAATTTCAACCTATCTTGGGAAAGTGTCAAGTTACTGCAATGAATCGAATAAAAATTTCAAGCCTTATCTATATAAATATAATGATAGCTGTTTTCGATGTTCGCATATCACGCCAAAACTGCTTGATCAATTTCAATCAAATTTATTTAGAGTTATTCCTTAGACGCGTAGTCTCAAAATACAATTCAAATTATCACAATATTCCTGTTAAATATCAAAATATTTAAGTTTTAAAATTGTTAAAAAAATGAATTTCACACTAAGAAACAAGCATTTAAGCATAACGAATTGTTGAATGGGAATTGAATGTGTTAGTTAGTGTATGTGCTTTGTTTTTTGTAGTTCCCATGGAAATTTATAAAAAAAATAAATTTTTTACCAAAAACTTTGAATAAGATTTTAAAATGTTTGAAAGTAAAAGCTGTTTGTTTAAGAAGAAAATATTTGAAAAATTATTAAAGCTATGTTCGAAAATTTGTCAAATAAATTGAAAAGGAACATAGAGCTAATGGTTTATATATTTCGTACTAATATGCACCATATCATTGTAAGCCAAAATGGTTCATTAGGTTTAACAACCTAGGGAACATTAATTAGTTGTGGCATTATTTGCTTATTAAAAAATGGGTTCATAGCTGCCAGTCATATAATTTGAGAAATCTCTTTTTGCGCTGTCGAATAAGAATGCTTGCAACATTTACAGCATCAAAAAACTTTGCAGCAACAATGCAGTTCAGAAAAATTCTCGCAAAATCTCTCAGAATAAAAAAAATATACTAACCAAAAATTGTTTTATTAACTGTATTCAAAAAAGTCTCAAAAAAACTATTTTTTTTTTTCAAACGGTGCAACTTTGGCAACCGTAGAATGTAGTGTGTAGTATTTTCGAATCAGTAAATGCCTTTCACTTTAAATTGCTGATCACCACAAAAGCAAAGCAATTATCTTAAAATGTATAAGGTTTCCCCCCATCAAGTCTTCAACGAGATCATAGCGCATGGGTTAAATTGTCTCTCAATTTAATCACTAACCATTTCATTACATTAAAATAAATTTCTACGCCCACACTTTAACAAAAAAAACAACACATTTTTCACTGCAGCGCTGTGACTCAGCAATGGGTATTTCGTTGCCAGTGTTACCAAATGCGTACGTGCGTACAATGGGTACTAAATTACTTTTCAATTGGTGTTCCGTAGATACAAGACAACACAAAGAACCGACAAGATTGCAAATACTTTGAAGAAATTAGACAAGTCATTTAAGTGATTAAGGACAGTTGGTGTTTTGTACAAAGGATAACATTATAAATATCATAGTACAGATATATTCTCAACTTAAATTGAAAGACATTTGAATTGCCAGGTGAAAAGCAGTACAAATGTGGGTGTAATTTTGTCATCTTGTAATTAGAAAAAAACTTTTTCAATTTAAAATGTTTTAGGGTGTATTGGAAAAGAGAAACGGAAAATGAAATTTGAAAAGTCATTAGTAAATAATGATGGCTTTGAGTGGAAACAAATATTTATAAATTAGGGTAACAAGTATTTAAGTTTTTAATAAGAACTTGAATTTATTTATTCCACAATTATATCCTTTTCTTGTACACTGGCACTACACTGTTTGTTAGAAAATATAAAGTCCAGAACACGTTGTCGATGTTTTTTAACTTTTATTAATTTTTTGTTATTTTTCGTGTTTTAAGATGTCTTTTATTTGATAATTTCTCGTTCTATCCAATTTTTTGATGTTTTTCGATCCAATTCAATGCTTTCTGTCTTCTTCATAATTTTCAATACTTTTCTACTCTACTTTTTTTCGATGTTATTCGACACCATTCGATACTATTCGCCTTCTATGTACTTTTTCAAAGCGCTCGACTTTTTCGATATTTTTCGGCACTTTTCAATGACAAAAATTGGTCATTTTTGTCATTGATTTAGTTATAATACGAAAAAAAATTTTTTTTTCATAACGAATTAGTTTTAAAAGATATATATATATATATATATATATATACTCTCGACTTTCAAAATAAATTATCATCGGATATGTATACGAGTCAAAATTGTACTAAAATTGGGAAAAACTGTCTAAAAGTGAAAAAGACCATATTTTGGGCATTTCTGAGAAATGCCCAAAGCTGGGATCTCGATTCGGGACAATTTTTCTAAAAAAAGCATGAAATCACCTTTCGAATGAGACCGACCTCGTTTTTTTTGGGCATTGTTATCGACGGGAATTTGATTTTGTCCATTTTTTCTCAAAATATAACAGTGTGCGCCGTAACCAGCAACAATGATGTCAGTCTGGAGATTAAGCGGAGAATAACAATTGCTAATAGGTGCTACTACGGTCTCAGTAAGCAATTACGTTGCAGAGCTCTCTCTCGATCGACAAAGCTAACACTCTACAAGACGCTCATTCTACCTGTGCTTCTTTATGGCGCTGAAGCATGGGTGGTTTCGACAACAGACGCAGCCGCTCTTGGGGTGTTCGGGAGGAAAGTTCTCCGCAAAATCTTTGGTCCTGTTCGAGTTGGCGACGACTATCGCATTCGAATGAACCACGAGCTGTATGAGCTCTACGCCGACATTGACATAGTTAAGCGTATAACAATACAGCGGCTACGCTGGCTGGGTCATGTCCATCGTATGGATAAAGAAGCTCCAGCGAAAAAGGTATTCGAAGGGAAGGTCCCCGGTCAACGACGAAGAGGGAGACCATGCCTCCGGTGGATAGACCAAGCTAAGGAAGCCCTAACCGCGCTTGGCATTAACGATTGGAGAAGGCGCGCGCAAAACAGAGGCGCCTGGCGAGAGCTAATGAGGTCGGCCGTAACCTGACAACGGATTGTTATGGCCATCTAAGTAAGTAAGTAAGTATTGTTTTTGTCTCTCTCGATGTTTTTTGGTACCATTCGACGCTTTTCGACATTCACCAATTTTTTCGATGTTTTTTTTCTATTCGATACTATTAGATTTTCCCGATGCTTTTCACTTTTTCGATGTTTTTGTAACACTGAGACTTTAATGCACTGCATCATGTTTTTCGAGTGCTTGTGTCGACTAGTTCGATGTTTATCGCTACCATACCATACTTTCCATCTTCTCCCATGTTTTTCGACTCCTTACGATATGTACCGAGCTGCATCGAGTTTTTGAATTTTTTTGATAGGTTCCGACGTTTTGGGTAATAAAGATTTGCCGTTTTTTGGTTTTCAACTTTTTTTTTGATGTTTTTTGATCCTATTCATACCCTTCGTTTTTTCGATACTATACATCTAAAGTTTCCAGAAAATTGGTTTTTAGAATTTATTCATTCCAATATTTTAAAGCATAGTTTTTGACGTAAAATGTTGGGTTGATGAATCCAATTTTAAAAAAGTTTGCTTCAACTTTAACACGGAATTTGAACTCGTCATAAAAACACAAAGAACCTTATTAATTCTTTAGTATACACTCTGTGAATTTTGTATGACTGTGAAAGTTTTCGAAATCTATTCTTTTTTTTTCGTGCCACCCTTTAAAGTAATGAAAAATACACATCATTTAACAGCTTTGTGCAACGTTTGTATACACATACATACATAAGTACGAGCACACGCATATGTCTGTTGTTTGGTGGCTTCATTTTTCAAAATGAAGTTTATGTGTATGCGGTATATAGAAAAATATAAAATAAAAATAAAATACAACAACTCTTAGTGCTCGCATATGAAAGAAAGGGCGGAACTTTAGAAGCGTAAAAAGTTTTTTAATTAAATACTGGAAAGAAAACAAAATTTTAAATTGAATGAAGGGGCAAAAATATACGATGTTTCTTTTGGGGGTGAAATAATTAAAACATAAAGTTATAGTTTCAACTTTCTGCACTAACCAAGTCATCAAAATTTTTATGTTTTTTTTTTTTTTTTTAATTCAGTGAGTGACATTTACTGCATGCTTTATAGAGATTAGAGCTTCTTAGCTGAAAAGTCAATTATTAGCAAGTATTTAATTAAATTTACATAATTCAATTTCATTTTAACAAAAATAAATAATACGATCAGTTATACCTAATTGAAATTTCATAAAATAATGTGCCAATCGTCGCCTAGAATTTACTTCTTAAGCGTCAAATTACATCTTCACTGCTACTGCGGTGTAAAGCAGATTATACGCAAGTGCCATTCTCCCTAGGGAAATAGTCGACGACATCACCGACAAAGCAACCTGACGCTGACAGCCAATATAGTGTCATATTGATAAATGATGCGTAGCGTGAAAGCACGACAACCACAAGCCATTGAACAAATGTTGGATAAGAGTGGACAACACCACACACAGGGGTGTGTAGTGGTTAAAAAGAGGATATAACCAACACGTTCGCATAGCGCAAACAAAAAAAATGATTGCTTTAATTGTGGCGCAGAGTGTTAAATGCTAATGACAGTCATGCTATCGTGGGTGGTATTTCGCTGATCGTCGTCAATTATGTTGGTCAGTGCACGTCAAAGCGTAAATTAATAACACAAATTTAATGCTGATGTTGACCATTTTATTGGTTGCTGCTTGTTGCCTGTAATTATTGTTGGCTATTGCAATTATGTGAACATGACCAACAACAATAGCGCAAAAACTCTAGACATTGTTGTTATAAGCAGCGATGATACTAATTGTGAATATTGAATGTGCAAATGATTAATGTGTTTTGCAATTAAAAGTGGGCACAATTAAGGCAAATCATATGTATGCGAAATTTTAACGAAACACTTAAACTTTGCAAAAAAAATTTCAATTAAAATAATGAAACGAAAAAATGTTGGTAATAACTTATGGGAATAGATCAGCTTGGCCAAAATTGCATAGCCTTAAAACTTAATTTAAAATCCCTAAAATTAAAAAAAAAAAAATATTTCTCTAATAAAATTGTTGTACAAAAATATTAAGAACCTACTGTTGCAGTTTAAAATCATCATAAAAATTTGGGAGACACTATGCTGCGTGAGCAGATAAAGGACACATAAATAGCCCATAAAAAAACCTTCTAAAATGATTTTTTTAAAGCACTGTGCCTTGTGAGCAGATAAAGGACGCATAAATAGCCCATAAAAAACCCAAAATATGCCTTTTTTTTTTTAATGCTAAAACTGTGGGAGCAAAAGTAAGCTTTGGTGTGTATAACTAATCGAGAGTGGCTTATTGAGTATAACGTCATATTTGGTGTAGTGTATCAGAACAATTGTAGAGTTTTCAAATGGGGTTCTCATGGTAGTTTATTCATGGCGCTTACTAAAAATTAAATTTTTATGATTCTTTGGACAGCGATTAGTTTAAATAGCTTTCTTCTGTTCTGTCTTGGGTGTGATTATTGGTATTTTCGATAAGAACATTTGTAGTGTTTCAAATTTTTATTTATCATTTGATGCATGCTAAATGCTACTTTATTGTTTCATTTTACGCTTATGTGCATTTTTAGGGAATTTGGATTTTTTTTTTTGCATTTTTAAGGGTTTTTCCATGCTTCTACTTCCGACATTTGTAAAGTTCCCGATTTTGGTTTTCGCTATTTTATGCTTATATGGTGTGCGACTTAGGAAAATCAGTTAAGTGTGGTAGGCAAGCGTGGCGCAATAATGTGGTCGTTGAGTGTTGATATGAACGTGATTTATGCAAGTGGGCGTGGCATAAAATAGCATATTTGGTTAAAGTGGATATGTTTGGTGTAATTTAATCATTTTGTTAGCCAATTTTGAGCATACAGTAAAGAGTTTGAGGTATGTTGGAGAGTTTTTGATAATCAAATCAAATAAAGTTCATACGGTGTGATTAATTAATGCTGTGTATCGGTGGCGTGCAAGAGATTTTCAAATAGTTGATTGCCGTAGCTATCAAGTTGCAGCCCTTTAAAGGGGTGAACACATTGTACTGGAAAATACGACAATACGCATTCATAAAGACATGATTTTCTGCAAATTAAATTGCCTTAAATTTAAAATTTAAAAAGACTCAAACGTAACTTTGATTGATCGTGCAAAGTTTTGGCCAAATTTGTAAAAAAATGTTTCATCGATTTTTTTATCTTTTTAGAATATTTTTTGCAAAATTACGAATAAAAACGTGTTTTGCTCATTGATACAAGAAAAATAACGCACAAAATCAGATTTTTTTCGTACAAATAATTTTTTGGCAATTTTTAATTTGTTTTGAGAACTGTTTTTTCTTCGATTTAATGTAAAACAGGTTTCTTAGTTGTGGGCGATTTTGTTCATATCAGCACTATGAGCAAAATGCTGAATGTTTTTTTGGTGAATTTTTCCATTAGTTTTAAAACCATTTTTCCGCAGAAAATAGAGCACCAAAATAAAAAAAAATAGAAAATCTTTTAGTGCAGCTCTGATTTAAAGTAAAAATAATTCTCTAATTTGCATGAAATTTATATAGTCGATTTTTAGAATAATTTTATTTTTAGTTGTTGATAAATTACTGCGAATTTATTCCATGTTATTATTATAATTTTTTCATTCTAATTTAATTATTTTTTCGAATAATTTTCATTGAGTTTTAATAATAAACCTTTGTGGAATTCATGCAGCTGTAAGCTTCCCAGTGCGTTTGTAAAAGCAATTAATTAGTGACCACAACCACTCGTTTTATGCGCTTGTTCGCATTTCTGCAGTTATAATGTGTGGTGGGTAATGATTACAAATTAATTTGGCAAATGAAATGCAAACATTACATAATGATGCGGCAAGAAATTATTTGATATAAAACCATGATGAATTAACTCTTTTTTTTATAAAAAAAACTTAATTGAGGGGAAAAATGCGGGCATAAAAGTGAATAAGCAACTAAGTAAAAACTTGAAAAGTAATTGCGATTAGATAAAGGCAATTTGAATAGAATATACGTGTGGAAAATGGTTCAATAGGTTCTTTAAGCTACCCCAAATTATGTGGTGAAAGTTACAGTGTTTCGTTGTTTTACAAATTTGGAACATGGCGCTGCAATGTGCACTGCATTTTCTGTTGAAATATTCTATCTATATTATTTTTTGTATTTATCGTTTTAACTTCCACCACACCTAGCATTAGAAGAAAATTCAATTTCGGATACTTTTTTCGCAATTTTTTATAAAAGAGCTCATCATATTCATGTGGGAGCTGGTTAAGATTAAATTTAAATTCAGCTGGGCACGTGTGACTAATATGTGATAGTGTATTTTATTTCAATATTGCTTTCAAAGTATCACAATTCTTATGCACTGAAGTTTTAATTATATTTTTTTAAAGCTCACAGCCAAGCTAAATTTTAGTTAACGCTCAAATAAATTTTTGACAACTCTCAAAAAAATTTGATTTTCCGCACAATTTAACTTTTTATGCCGCTCAAATGACATTACCATATCAAGCGTGAATTTAAATTCACTTTAGTCGCGAGTAGAAGTTTTTTGCATCAATAATTTATTTGAAAATCTGCCAAATTTTTTTGGTAAAAAATCCGAAATACTTAAAAATGCCATATTCCAGCTAAAAAAGCGCTTAACTGTAAGGTAAGCTAGCACGAACTTTCAAATATTTTCTTAAACTCTTTCAAAATATTTTATTATATAACAATAAATTCTGCCAACATTTATCAGCATTTTTCTTTGAAGCTATCACTTGTGCTTGACCTACCCATAAACCATTCATTCTTAATTTAAAGTTCAATTAATTTTCCTACAATTGCTACGCCATGGTAGCGCTTACCATTCACATGAAACCAAACCAAACCAAACCCATTTTTTTCAGAGAATTGCTTAACTCAGCTGCTATTGTGTAAACCCATCTTATTGCTTACATCACCCCCACATTTACAATGTGAATGTGTTTAATTCATTGCTCCACTGCTGTGTGTAGCAGTAGTAGTAGTGGTAATTTTTATTGCTTACAAACGTTTGCCGTACTCTTATACCCAAAGTGTTTTTCGATTATACAAAAATAAGCCATTCATGTTAAACATGCTTTGCCATGAACGAAGTACCTATTGTGTTGAAAATGCTATGATGGTATATAAATTTGTTAGATTGTAAGGTGGATCACAATATAAGAATATTGTTTTTGCAATGAAAAAATTAATCAAATAAAAAAATTATTGCAAAACTGGTGCGGCGTTGTCTGTCTGTTACTTGTGGAACAGAAATTATTGAACAAATTTTTATTGAGCTTTTTTAATTATACAAACAATCTTGTGAGAAACTTTTTTTATAAGAAGCAAAAAACAATAACGAGCGAAATTCGAAAAAAGCCAACTTTAATCGGAGGAATTCAAAGCAAAGAGTTAAATGTTGCTCATACGCAGCGTTGACCAAATTGTCATACATATGTAAGTTTATATAAATTTCATATATTTTGATCATAGTTTATTTATTTTTAACGATTTATTAATTCTAAGAAGTACACATTCTATCAAAATAAGTTCCACCTCATCGCACACATTTACATATTAAGACACAGCTATTAAGTAAGGCATATGTATGTATGTATGTCAGTAACATTTCGTTTGCCAAAAATTGTTTTTCTACTTTTTTTTATTTTCTTTATTTCAGTGCTTAACTCGTTCACACAGTTGTGTTTATATAATTGTAACTTGTGCACGCTTGAACGTTACGTTATTCGGTCAAAATGGTTTTACCTTAAAAATTTTGATTGGTTGTGGATATGTGTGGGTTTTTTAAACAAATATTTCAATATGATTTTCTGAAATTCACTATACTCTTTGTTTTTTTCTTACAAAGCAATGGTGATTGATTTTAATACTGAACATATTGTTATCAATATGTGGGAGTTATGCTGGCAAAAGTAAATTTCACTGGTGTTAATGTCAAAGTTTGCGTTGCTATGATTGAAATGCTGACCTTTGAGGTGGATTGCTTTTTAATTGTTTTTAAATATTTTCATAAAATTCTACTGAAATGTAGTAATAATTTAGCTGATTTGAGCACTATAACTATATGTATATGTAACTATATAAAAGTCTTAAGTTACAATTTCAAGAAACTCATTTAAAATAGGAAGTAATTAAAATTTAAATGTCAGATGCGTAAGGCCTAAGAAACCTTAAGGTTTTTGAATTATAAAATTTTGATGAAAAAGGAATTTGTTTTTGTAAATACAAAAAAAAAAAAATCATGTAAATTTTAGGGAAAAAACCGCCTAAGTAGTAACAAACAAAGCGTAAATTTAATAAATTTTAAGTTTAATTTGAAGCTCTATTTTCAAAACCATAGTTATTTGTTAAATTATAAACTTAAAATATTTTTGAAGATTTCGATTTATATCATCAGTTGTAGCCTATATTTATGCCCTTACAAACCAATTCATTTCAAGCGCATAAAGCAATACTCTTATGAAAATCTTTTAACTGCTTGAAATTTAATTAATAATTAATTAAAGGTTACTCATACGTCTATGTTAAATACTTTGAATTTTTAAGCAAACAAGATGATAAATTTTTGTATAAATTAACTCAATACAGGCACAAATGTTAATTTAATACATTTCAACAAGTTTGATTTAAATTGGTTCAGCCGTTTTTGACATTTTAACGAACAAAGGCACTTTATATTTTGATAAGCTAAAATTACATTAAAAAAAAATACATCACGTGTTTAATTTAATTGCAGTTCACGTGAATTATATCAACTGACGTGTGCTTTGAATTGATATTTTTGCTCACGCTATAAGTGAATTTTAATAAAATTACACTAAGCTTTCATTTATTAACGCGCAAACATGTTTTCCTTTTACCTAATTAATTACTTAGCTAATAAGTTATATCATTAAAAGCGCTTTGCAATTTTTTCTCAATTTTTCGTAGAAGCAATAAACACATAATTGGCGTAAAATTTATTGTGTTAAACGTGCAATAACAATAAATCTTAATACAAATTAGGTATTTCTTCTAAGAAACCAATGATTGAAGCTGTGCTTGAGAAGGATGTAAAGTAAGAATAATTTCCTTTACATACTCGTATAATGAAATAAATGTCAAAGTTGGGATTTTAGCGAAAAATATAAGAAAATATTTTGAGCAAGATTAATAATTTTGTTTTTATATAATTGAAAATTCTACCGAATTCGATGAAAAATATTTGAACCGAAAACTTTGTTGATGCGCTTGTCCCAATTTTAGCTGATTAATTGCTTTATGCCATTAAGCGAGAAATCCCTATTCAATATTTTCTTCTATGATTAAGTAAAAGTTTTGCCTTTAAGCTAAAAATCACCCAATCAGCTTAAGCTCATAGCAAATCATGCTTGTTGACACTAAGTAACTGGTATAAGCACACGCAATCGGTGAGCAATAAAACCTTTAACCTTGACAAATGCTGTTGGCACATTTACTTTAGTTACGATTTAATCTTTTTTTTTATTGCTGTAATAAGAAAACGCTTAAATTTGCTTTTAACAATTTCAGCAATGTATTGGTCAAATTATTGCTACGCAATAATTGCATTTATTGTGACCGTTCAACATGTCGTATGAGTAATTTGAATTTTTTGTTTTCTCTATTTTAACGTAACGCATGAACGCTACAAAGCACATGAATAAAAAAATACAATTATTTCAACTCAACGCACACATTCTCACAACTCAATGTATGTGTGTGTATAGCTGAGACTTTAACAATGAAGTTGTAAAAAAGTAAAAATCATTTTGTGTAAATATATTTTGTTTATATTGATTTCACTTCACATTTTATTTTTTATTTACGTTTGCTTTCGATTTCGCCACGTGGCTGTCATGCTCTTTGCTTTGTATATAGGTTAGCGACACAATACTTTGACATTTTCAATGCTGTTCGGTTATAAAGAAAATAAAATAAAGAATCGCAAAAGTTTACTAACTTGCTGCAGCTTTGATTACACTTTTATTTACGACTTTTTGAAACTTGTGCAATTTCATGCAAAATTGAGTCATTATGACAAAGTTAAGGGAAATATTTTGTTTTGACTTTCTGAAAAAGGGCCATTCTGACGATAAATTCAATTTAGAAAGTTATTTTTGTTTATACTTGATTACCTGATGTAACTAATTTCATGAATGCAACTTTTTATACAAAGAAAATATTTAATTGACTATCAGTTCAACAACATCAAAGTTTCAAGGTTGAGCAGCTCAAATGACTAATTTTTACAAATCTATAGCTTTGTTTGCAGAATTTTGTACTATCACGCTATAGATCGTAGTGGATTTCATGTGAAATTTAGTCGTTCGCATTAACTAGGCTTAGTTTTTTTTCATAAAAAAAGCGTATACGCTTAAATTTGATTGACTGATACGTACATATGTCTTTACTTATTTTTGTTTTTATAAAAAACTGCTGAACAGATTTGCGTGAAATTTTTGAAAATGTATTTATCAAAGCTTATGGCAACCTGAATGCTAAATTTTGTTCAAATTTGACATTTCAAATATGATATATTAAACTATTTTCTCTTATGTAAATAAAAGTTACTCAAACGCACAGCTGATTCATTGAACTTTTTTTTTGAGGCTTGAATGTTAAATTTTATTAATCTAAGGTATCATGCTCCAGCGGGACAAGAAAACATAGAAACAATTTTTATAATGGAAAAAGGTAAATTTTTTGGTCAGTCTAAAAAAATATGGGATATCACGTCGAATTTTCTAATTTTTTTTTCCTTTCTGATTGTCTTCAAAATAAGAAACAAATTTTTTCTACGAAATCTTTGAAATTGTGTCCATCTGCACTCAGAGCTATTAAATATTTATTCGAATTACTGTTTTAAGAGAAACTGATATAGCTTTTTAAAGTTGGAAAAGTTTCTCATACGTCATGGCTAACAATATAAATATAGCATGTCAAAGATGCTGCTCTAGTCTGCGATTCAAACTTTTCTTGTTACAATTCTTTAACATTTTTAAGTATTACTTCGCTTGAACTTAAATCAAGTGTGCAAATCAAGTCAAATATTTTGCGGATTACACACATAAAAAAAGGAAAAAACTTCTTATTTAGATACCTAAAAATGTCTTCTTCGATGGTTTTGCTAGCTTACTACATAAAGTACTGAAGTGATTTCAATAAAACCTTTTGGAAATGTGATATAGAAACTTATTTTTGTTTCGAGTTAATCATATCAAAAAATTCAATTGACTTATTTTCTGATATTTAATTAAAAGTTACTCATACGCACCGTTTACCTATGCGGAAGAATTAAAGGTTATTCAAACTTTTTTAATTAGATAATGCTCCATTGTGAGACCACGGGTTATTTAGTTAAACTTTCTCGTAGTGAGAACATATTCCGTGATGAATCTGAGCAGCTAACCTCTACTAACATGTTCAAGATCATCCAAGTGATCAAATAAGAACGTACTAAGTGTTTTTTTTTTGCCTGCTGCTTCTACAGCAGTTAAAAGTGTGAACTCTTAAGCTTTCCGCAAATATATCGATTAGACAATGGCCAGTTTTCACAACTTAAGAAATATGCCCTTGCTTTTATTATAATAATTTCTTTTCAAAACCAAAATCCTTTCAATAAGCCAACAAAGTTTTCACGACTTTTCGATTAAAGCCTTCCTTTATTATCTAAAATTTATTGCCAACAAACTGAAGTTTACTTAAACTGTTTAAGAAAAACTTTTTACAAAAGAATGTCATGTTCCCTGTGCGTATGATTTATTTGTCTATAAAACTAAAAGTTTTTATTCAACCGCTTGCCCTCTCTCAGTTTTATGACAGCAATTGTTCCTGCTACTGCTGGCTTTGCTGCATGCAGCTGCTGCTCTACTGTCAAAGTTTATTTTATAAATGATTTGCAATAAGTTTTGATTTCTCTAAGGATGTAACTAAGTTTTTTCTTTTATTGTTTACTTTATGATGGGAATCATTTGGTTGGAATATATGATAATACATAAATATAAAAGGTTTTATTTTGTATTTTACTGTAATGAACTACTTTTGTTCTCAAGACACTTACAAATGTGGATGTTATTATGACTCTTAGCGCAGTAATGTTGCTTACCTGAAAGTAGAGGAAATTAAATTGAAATATTAATATATTAAGTTAAAACAATTTTCAGTATATCTTTGAATCTTAATTTTATTTTTTTGCATGTCTTTAGTACTTTTTGTGAGGTATATTCTGATTTTGCTAATACTTTTTATACATTCAATAAAATGAATTAATTTCTAAAAGTTAAAATTCCATTTTATGTTAATTTTCTTATTTTCTTTTCAGCAATCAATGTCAGTTATAATAAATGGTAAGTTATAAAATTGATTTCAAACAGCATATAATTCCCAGAGTTTTCGAGCAAAAATAGCGTAACTTGATTCGTAATTTTTTATTTTATATTTTGGATAAAATTTTGCGCATAAATTTGAAATTCAAATTGGCCGCAGGATGCTCCTCAAGATAAATGCAAAAATTATCATAATGGGAAAAAGTATCAATACCAATGTAATAATAATATGCGCGCACACAAGCAACCAGCGATTGTACACATTACTTGCACACATACATATAAAGGAATATACAATAAAACTAACCGAAGCGACAACAGAAAATAAAAACAAAAAACGAAACAAGAAAACAAAAAGGTTTGCCATGTACTGTGGGCTTTCTAGCATAACAAATCTTAGCCTTTAGCACAATTTTTGAGAATTTTGCGTAAATATGCGATTGATATCTAAAGATTTCTTTTGAGTAGCTATAATTTTTTTTTTTTTAATGTAAATTTTCAACTGTGAACTATATGCGCTTTTTTCTTTGTTATATTCTACTATAAGTTTGGGTGTGGCGAGCAAAAGCCTCTTATAGAAAACTACATCCGGGGTATAACTTCCGTATGTCAGTTGAATTTCATTAATATGATCTTGTTATTTTCATATGACTCGATAGTTGCGATTTTTCGTTACAGATTTTTTTCTACGCTGTGCACAATGTGAACATTTCTGCATAGAGATTTGGTTTCCTTTTCGTAAAAAATTTCGTCAAATTATTTATTCTTCATAAGAGATCGCAAATATTTATTCTTCTGCACATATTTCTATTAAAGGTACTAAAAAGATCTGTAAATCTGGCTGCATTCTAAATCACTGCTACAGTTGGAAAAAAAAATTCCAGCACCAGTCCCACAACGCACTCTGTATTGAGACAATTTAGTGCAAAATCTACTTCAACTGTTTACGCTGTTCACCATTTTTTATCAGGTATAGCTGGTTTCTACGAAAATCTGTAAAATTCTCGTTCAATCTTTACATTTATCGATTCTTTTTTTTTTGACAATGCTGATCTCATTCAATTGTTTTTTTCTGCAATTTCAAATAACAGTCCTACATTTGATTTTATTAGATTGATAACTATTTCGTAAAATAAATGCCGTATTCCCAACCTGGGTTGCCAAGTATCCGGGATTGTACTGACCATGCCCGGAATTACATGTTAAAGATGAGGGAAAATGCTTTTGCAATTAAATTTCAGTTTATTTAGTCTTCAAAAAATTTCGTCAAATTTCACCACTGTACCTCACTACACAAGTGGGGCAACAAATCGATGATATTGTGGCCGTAACAATACCAGATAGCACAAAATGTATCGCGTATGCAGAATATTTGCCTGTAAAATTTTGTTTTTGATTTGTTTTTTTTTTTTTTCAGTTTTCTCTCTCCTAACTTTCATCAGTTTTTTTCTACAATTTTTCGTTTTTATTCATTTGCCGCGAGCTTCGGTGAATATTTTCAAATGTTTTTTCTTTGTATGCTATGGACCAATTTTTGCAGCTGCAAAAGCTGACTGAGTGTTGAATGCCAGCAAAATGTATGAAAAAAAGTATCGAAAGGAAATCACAAAAATGAAAAAAAAACAAGTGAAATTTATTTCACATTTTGCAAGTCGCTATTTTGATTTGCACAGAGAAGCAGCAGCAACAGCGGCAAAAAAGTCAAGCAATCTCCACAGCAAAATGAAAAACATGAGCAACCAACTATGTGAAAATCAGTTTTTCCGGATGTCCTTCGGTGCTGAAAAATGTATCAACACATGAGAGTAGTTCGTTGCTGCGGATACATTGAGAACTTATAACACAAGGACAACAATAACGAGATTTATTCAGATTTTTGACATGTCAGAACTGTTAAAGAGGTTTTCAAGTTGCATGCAAAGTGCGCAATTTAGTGAGAGAAAAATGCTGAAAAATGAAGTAGCAATTTTATGATTTAGAATTGGTCTTTGAAGTGCAGCATATTCAAGATTACGGCGTTGTTATTTTTAATTGCGTTTTTATCATCCGTATGAACAAAAAAAGAACTTTGCAAAAAAAAAAAAACAAAAATAATTAAAAAACGAAAAATTAACTTCAACCTTAATGAAAAATTAATGACTTGTCTCGAAAAATTTGACGTAATTGGAATTTCAGATCTCTGTCATTATCAACTTTGAAAATACTGTCCAAAATTTGTCGTACGTTCAGCTCTGTTCTAAGGCATCTTTTTCGAAGACCGTTGACTGATTTGCATATTGAACTTGTACACTTTTGTCGCGTCGTTGAAGCTCGTTAGAAGCTCGAGAAATCATGTCTTCAGCGACCTGCTCTCGATATTTTTTTTTTTTTGCACAAAATTATATCCTTTTGGCTTTAGTCAAACAGCAACGCTTTTAATGCCTCAAGTATCATATCATTTTCATTTATTTCTGGTAAGAAATTAGGACTCACATGTAGGCAGCTCAATTAAATTGTTTTCCTCAAAATTGTGCATTTATATTTTATACAAAATTAGAGTCAAAAAGCACAACCTGAAGCCATAAATAGCAATTAAAACCATAAAGAATGAAATTCCATGAACTCTTTGTTGCATCCACAAAGTATGCAATGAATATTTCATGCACTTCACTTGAAAACGGCTGCCATCGCTAGCGCAACTCCCACCTTTGCTAAATATTTAGCAACTTTAATTAACATTTAATTTATTGAGCATACATGCAACACAATACGGGTATGTGTGTGGGGCTTAGTAAAAACACCAGAATGTGCTTAGGTATTCGTCTCAAATGCTGCTTGCATGGATGTTGCCTTTGTGTTAGTGCATAATATGCAGCATTTGCTTGTAAGAAAATTTTTGTTTGAAAAACTTTTACTAAAATTTACTCATATTTAAAAGTTTTTTTTATTAAATTTTGAAATTTACGTGCTTTGTTTACTAATAAAAGTAACACATAGCAATTTACACGCACTAAAATAAATGAAATGTATGGATACTTTGACACACAGTAATGATTTATATGTCATTAGTTAGCAACTGCTATGTTTATTAATAGGGTGTCTTCTTACCTAACAAGGCAATTTGCCAGTCTCGTGAAATGTCTTTGGAAATCAATTATTTTCTATGAAAAGCTAATACTTTTTTTTTTGTTATTTGTTGTAGGGACTCCCATTTAGTATAAAACAGCACAGCATATACAATGGTTCAGTGATATTGAATTGGCTTGATGAGCTTTAACATGGACTACGCCATTGTTTAAATATTATTCCATTTTAAAATATATAAAGAAAATTTTATTCAGCACTAGATTAAGATTCGTAAGCTTCTTGTGCCCTTGTCACAGTTTCTCACGGTCAATTTGAATTTTCGGTTTTTTTTGCGTATTTCAGATCTTTATTATCTTGAAAATCATCACTGTTGTCTTAATCACTGCTGTTTTGAGGCTCATCATTATCATCTTAATTATTGCCCTCTTGTGACTCGTCAAACTTATGCTGTTAGCTTATTCTGTTAGTTCACAACAGAGCACGACAGAATATTAAGTGTTTTAGGTTTTTTGTCCGTGGACACTTTTTCGTAACAATCAAACTATAATTCTCCCCGGAAGCAAAAAATATTTCCTCATAAGCACTCATATCAGCAAATGAAATTGATATACACAGTGCGGCAATAATATTCTTGGACTTACAATTTTTTTTGTATATCTCTTTTTTTTTAATTCCATATACTCTCCTTCCGAAACAATTTTCATTTTTGGAGAATATTGGAATGATTTAAAACACAAACTCGATTTCGTAACAGAAATTGATGAACAATCAATGGTGCATTATCGTATTCTAAACACCAGTCGTAAAGATCCCGATGTTTCGGTCGAACTCGATTAATTCTGTCCATCAAATTGTGTAAAACTTTCAAATAGAAAGCACCAGTAGCTATTTGACCAGTTGGAATGAATTAGTGCTGAATGATGCCCTTGCCTTTGAAGTAAACAATAAACATTGTCTTGATTTTTGATGGAATTCTTCGGGTTTTTTTTTTGGCTTGTGGTGATGGTTACACCTTTCTTTCAGCACTTTGACGCTTTGTTTCCGTGTCATACTGAAAGCATCATGTCTCGTCGACAGTAATCTTTTCTGTAATTTGCAAGTACAATATTTAAACACGTGCATAAATTAGACTGATGAACGAAATTTCACAAAACTGACTAATGCCAGTCCAATTTCAATAAAAAACTCAGGATTCGATCAGAAGGCTTAAGTTTTAAAAACACTTATAACTCCAAGTTGATTATACTTTCAGCGATATAGCTTCAGTACTGGAGTGTAATTGCCGTATTGTGTAGTTCCGTCATGTCGACTATAAACGATACGAGTATAAACTTGCGAACTTCTATGCAATTACTTCTTCAATTTCTCTATTCTAAGAAATTATTTCATGAACACTGCATTTTCGTTACTTACTTAATGTTTTGTGGTCTATTTATAGCGAATTACCTTCCAACCAATATTTATTTAAAGTAAAATTTCTCAAAAAAAAAAAAAAAATATTGGCTAGAAACAGCAAAAACAAAAATCTTGGCAAACGTTTTGAAAACTGTTGTTTGGAGAAGAATGCATTCAAAATTCATGTTCGTATATTTTTCCTTATAATAAACTGACCTTTCTAGGCCTGACATGAGGGTTAAAAATTCTGACTCATCGGCTCAAAGGTCACTGATGATTCCATTAAGCAATGTTTGAAACAAGCATGTCTTGCTTTCGGCGATTTTTTTTTTTTTTTTTGTTTTATTGCTTACGTTTTATTCAATTTTTTTGGTATGAAACACACTGCTCAGTAAAATATTTATGAACTATTTTCTGTTCAGATACATCAAATTTTTTACCTGCGAAAGTAATACGCTAAGTTGTTTTCTTTTTCTTGTGAAATTTCTTAATGAAATTATAATTAAAATGGCATTTATAATTCAATCGATTTCTGTCATTTCATTAATTTCAGCAGTCACTTACACAAGTCATCATATATCATGTGTTTCCATTTAAAATTTTGTTAGATGCACTTGCGATTAAGTTAAGTAACATAGCAAATATGACGTGAGCTTTTCGTAAGTAAGTGTACTCACACACACACACAGCGACAACTTAACACTTCGTTCAATAAAACTGTTTGCACGAAACACATACAGACTGGAGTGTCCATTATTTTTCAAATTGCATTTAATTGAAGTGAGCGGGTATATCAATATTTTTTGTTAAAAAAAAAATTAAATTTTTCACCCAAAAACCTACTTCATTTTTGTTTTCGAAATAATTTTTACAAGAAAACTGGTAGACACACGGAAAAATTTAAGAAAACTTTTTTGTTTATTTTTTTATGAGCTTTAAAGAAAAAATTAAATGCAGTCACTAAATATTTTCAAATAATTTTTTACAGCGCACTTTTTATCAGTAATATCTTTCTGAAGAGTATTGTGTTAGAATGTTTGTTAAATTTTCGAGTTAGAAAAAAAATTTAAAAAAAATCCTCGGTGATAAGCTACACTGAACTAAAAGAAACATTTTTTTTTTGTGTCAGAAATTTTATTTTCTATAATAAAAACCTCAAAAAACTGCGATCAGCTTAAAAATCAATTTTAGTAATAATGGACAGTCTAATTCTCACACGACAGCGAGAAATTTAGGTGGCAACAATGACATCCCAGCAACTTTGACAAATTTTGTTATTTGTATGTGAAATTAAAATAAATAAATGAGTGAGATAAAAAAAAACCCCTAAAACAAAAAACTGCAATAAACAACTTGCTTGTAGTTGTACAATGAATTAAGTGTGATTGCTAACTTACTAATCGAAGTTATGTTGATTGCTTTAAAAAATATTTGGCGTGCATTTAAAAAAATGTTTAACAAATATCAGAAAAATTGGCATAAAAAATAGCCAATTTGTAACGATTCTGACAAGTTCGGACTGGGTTGTACCGACTCGGATCAGTTTTAATATATTCAAATTGTTCCTTATCATTTCGTGCTTTTTGTGTTATTTTCATTTTAATTTAACATAATTCTTTATTTTTTATAACGATTTGGGTCAAATTTTCATATGAAACAAAGTGCCTTCCCCAATAGCTCAAGTGTAAGAGGGACCGTCGCAAATCAAAAAAAAATATGTAAGGGATGAAACGGTCGTGGTTTAAATCTATGTAAAAAATTAAACCAAAAACAGGTCTGATGAGGCTACGTATATATGTGGTAATAGACTAAACATATGTCTCCAATTTCTAGGTTAAAATTGATCTATTTGTCATGATTGTTGCATAAAAAAGCATTAATCAATTTGTAAGAATTTGCTGGAATATTGGTCATTGCTAAATGACTTGACTGAAAAAGTTCAATGTATTAATGTTTAATTTCAAAGTGCCATCTGTTTGTCAACAAACGCGCATTAATTTCAATTTAATTTTCAATTGCTGTTGTATCGCACAATATTTTTTACAGTAATGTGTTAAGTACATGCAATGCAACAATGCGATATTGACCTAAGATATTAAAATAAAAGGCTTTATTTATATTAATTTTAATTTGTAAATATTGTAAATTATTAATACCTCTGATTGCATCATCTTAGTTTTAAGTGCAGAAGAACTTCTCTCTTATGAACTCTGTACAACGAAATTTTTATTATTTCGATTTGACTTTTTTATTACTTTCGTTTGACTTTAAGTATTATTATTCGACTCTCTGAAACCGATTTTGATTTCAACGAAATTCTTTATAACGACTTTTTTGAAACTATTTATTACGAATTTATTTAAAACGAATTTTCTTATAACGAACTTCTTCATATCAAATTTCTTTGTAACGAATTTCTTTATAACGAATTTCTTTATAACGAATTTCTTTATAATAAATTTCTTATGAACGGATTTATTTGTTATAAATTTCTTCATAGCGAATCTTTCTCTAATTGAATTATATTTTTAGCCAGTAAACTAAGTTCTAATGCATTTTTATCTGCATGGGAGGGGTTTTTTATTTTTTAAAGGTTTCTGAAACAAAAAATTTTAAGATACATGTAAATAGGAGATTTTCGAAATAACAAAAATTATGAAAACAATGGACTGACAAGAAATCTTGAAATCTATGCATTAAGTGTCAGCTAACAACTATGCTGAACAAAAATCGAAACTGTTTTTGATTCTCTTCTAATTCGCTTCTTACCCGTTCGAACTGTTTTCTTCGATTCGTTTTTGAAACGTTTTATTTTTTATTTATCGTTTAAAATCGCTTTGAAGTGTTTTTGTGAGTATATCTAAGCATACAGTTTCTTAGATAAATAGTTTTATAAAATATGGTATAAAGAAAAAATTCAATATAAAAAAAACTCAAATTTCCTTTAGATTTTTTTGGAATTTTGCTTAAAATTTTAATTTACAATCCCCGAGCATGCACAATCCAGCTTGTTCTTAGATTTTACAACCCTCCCATTCTATTTTACTCAAATGCCATACAACATGATCATAAAAGCTGCCAATTAAATGTCAAAAGCAAGCAAGTAAACGAAAACCAAATTCAAAGCGCGCAAAATGCCAGACAACAAATCGTTGGCAATGGAGAGCAGAAAAAGAAACCAGTTAAGGAAAAATTAGGCTCAGTCTAAGAGCAACACAAAACGGAAATAAAAGTTTTACGCAAGTTATGCTACTACTGCTGCTCCTGCTATGAGTTTCCTCTTCCGCTTCCTTGATACAAAGTTTGTTGTTGGCTTTTTTCTTACGTTGTTAATTTTTTTCTCTTTCTCTTTCGTTTTTTTTTTGACGCTCATGTTATTTTTTGTTATTGTTGTTTTTCTGATTGTTTTTATACATTTTTTTTTGTTGTGTCTCTTTTTTTTCATCTAAATTTTATTGTTGTTTTTATTTTTTTTATTTTCACTTGCGTTAAATTTAACTGTTAAACGTTTTGTGTATGTCCTTTCCCAGCCATTTCCGTTTCCGTCATTTAAACAATGGTCTTTATTTTGATAGTATTGAATCATGTACGAAAATGTATTTGTGTTTTACGTTATTTTTTTCTTACATTGTGTTTCAATAAAGAAGATCTTTTAATTTACTAGGCACAATGTGTAAACTAAGCAATTCAAAGTATGTTTGCTGGTGAAAAATACACAAGTGGGCAAAGAAGTTTTTATTTTCTTGATTGTACGGATAGCTTGTGGTCATAACTTGTCGAATTACTCATTAATCATTTAATCATAGTTTATACAAACTTTCATGATAGCTTGATATGAATATAAGTATTTTCTCCAATGTATTTCGGGTTTGGAAATAGGAAATAGTTATACGAAGCTTCATCTAGAGTTAATTCCATTTTAAGAAAGTCTAGGTTAGGATAGGTTGAAAGGTGCGCTGCATATAGCGAATTTCTCTAAGGAGGCAGATTGTCCATTGTGGTGCCCAACATATGTTTGCATATGATTCCCTCCTTCACCTGAAATATCTCACTCAATGGGCACGAACCAAGCAGAGGCTTTTGTGAAGTTAATGATGCTAGTGAACATAGGCATTCGCAATTTAGATATGGGACCGTCTCATCCTCTTCTTTGTCTCCACTACTCCTGCAGAAATCTCTAAAATTTACACCATATCTGGTTGGCCCTCCTGCAATAGTTCTTAATTCTCCTCTGGAGAACCTTAAGAGAGTTTGTGTCCTTTTAAGATTCAGTTTACTCCACATGTTTCGAGACGTTCTGCATTCATCCGGTAATAAGTTTTCTACTCATTCGTTTGTTCCTTGATTGTGGCCTCTATCTCATAGTGTAAATCCGCCAGTGGTCTGTCACTTGTTGACTCACCGGTTGTTCTGATTGTATTTTGGCAAATTAGTTAGCTTTCTCATTTCCGAAAATACCTTTATTACCGGGAATTCATTAGAGTCGGATTAACTCTGCAATGTTCGACACATCTAGACTTCACGTTTGTGCCGTTCAGTCCTTTGATTGATCCTTGTCTACACATATGATTATATGATTATAAAGGAGGGAGTAAGCTCCCATTTTCGTTCATGCCATATTTAACTACTGTAAGTGAGGTCAGTTAATAACGTAGGATATATAATAGAAAAATTTATGAATGTGCATAGTTTTCTCGGGACTTAAATCTAAAAACAGCTTACCTATCTTAGAAGAATGTAAAGAGCTAAAGAGTTTAAATTTGTAGCATAATTTTTTTGAACTTTTAATTATTTTACTGTGCTGTTCAGTACAGTGAGTGATAACACCAAAAAATGGCCAAGACTAGTTATACTAGTTTCATCCATTGCTAAATGGAACCATCAGTGACTTTTGAGTCGATGAGCGAGAATTTATCAGTGTGATATATTTTCCGTTTTTCTCTATCATCGACTCAAAGGTCACTGATGATTCCATTCATCAGTGTGATTTATTTTCCGTTTTTCTCTCTCATCGACTCAAAGGTCACTGATGATTCCATTTAGCAATGAATGAAACTATAGTATAACTAGCTTTAGCCGTTTTTTGATGTTACTTTTTAGTTTTTCATTTTATTTTTGATATTATCAATATTATTATAATATAAACTATTTTCTATTTCAATAGACCACAAAAAAGTATTTAATTTTATTAACAAGACTGAGCGTTTGACTTAACTCCAAGACTTTTGACTTCAGTATATATTTTTTTCTTAGTTAAGTAATGAACTTTAAAATGTCAACAATTATAGGTTAATGTTAGCTTTCGTAATTTAAAAATCATCTTAGCATGTTTTACTTAAAAAGGAAACGTTGTATGCAAAGTATTTTATAAAAAAAAAAATTGCAGCTGTCTATTAGTGTTGTAAAAAAAAGGCACCATTCAGTTATCCCTGTTAAATAAGGCGTACAAATTTATTTATTGGTTTCAAAAGGAGTGTGCTAAGGAATATTACCCATATACCCATAAAGAAATAACTGTAAAAAAGTAGGTACAATAGAATGAAAAAAGCGTATGTTTTTTAAGATTTTTTTTTGCAAGCAAACTATCGTTCTTTTTCACTTCAATTAAAGCTTTTGTTTATCTTTGCAGTTAAAGGCCACATTGAAAACAAAAGAATGAAGAGAAAGAGCACAGTTTTTGCCTTTGTTTATTTGGCCTTTGGTTTTTGAAGTAAATAAATTAATTACAGCACATCCTACTCGTAACCAAACTGAAGCAAATGAATGAGGGAATTTGTAGTAAACTTGCTGTGCAGGTTTTTTTTTTGTTTTGAAAAAATTAAAATTTTTAATGCTACAGCTCTTAAGAACTTTGAAATTTGTATTTTGAATATTAGAAAGAAATAATTGCCCAGCGGCAGATATGTTATAAACAAGATCGATGAATAGTTATAATCATTGTATGAAGTAATGCTCACAACTCCAGCCACAACTGTAAATTCTTTTTTCAAAGAGATGGGAGTTTTCAGGCAGCTTGCCTACATCTCTATATACAATGTGTAACAAACGAAAGGCAGGTTGCCTTAAAACATCGCTTACTAAGTATCTGTATAGTTTCGCAAGTTGCCTACATCTCCAAATTTATAGCATGCAAGACCTCTTACCTCTTACCACTTACATCTCCATATACAAAGCAAGCAGCCAATAAGCAGACTGCCTACAGCTTAATATACAATGTAGGCAGCCAGCAAGCAAATATCAAAATATCACAGGAACAATTTCATTTGTGAAACATACAACACAATGGGTATAGCTTTTCATACATGAAAAATCAGAGTACTTCATCGATTTGCCACTGGGTGCCTTAGTCGTAAATATGATTTCCAATCCAGATGACCATCGAATTTGGAAAGTACTAAATGTTAAAATATACGCAGTTTTAAAAAAATTTCTAACGTTTGATCGCCAAGCTGCTTGCCTTACTCAACCTATCCTTGCTTAGCAAATTAAGTTACCATACTATAATGTTTGAACCATGACTTCCATATAATAAGTAATATGAGTTAAAAAATTATGGGTTAAAGAAGACAATTTATCTGGAGGTTATTCCCGGTTGATCACGTTTTGAGTTAGCCATGTTACTACCATACATCTTTACTTTGACAAAAGACAAAAATAGTACAAGTTCATTGAAATATTTAAATTTCTAAAAAGTCTACTCAACTTGCTACGATTTGGTCAATAAATTGTACTCAGAGGTCAAAAACATTTTGCTTACCCTGCTAAAAAAAAACTCATTTAAAAATAAGCAATTCCAAAAAAAACTAAACAGACAATGACTTTATCTCTACGCTTAGTTCGATACGTCAATAGCCCAGCAAATTACCATTTAAGATAATCACCGCGGCACGAAAAATGAACTCATAAAACTTAAGAGAGCAATAGTCAACAGCAACAGGAGTGGCCCGCCGCCAGACTGGCTCACCACCGTAAACAAAAAAAAATTCAATGATGAGCAAAAAAAGGAAAAATAACCAAATATTAAATAAACAAAAAAATCAAATACTTCGACTTTAAATGAAAATCAGCAAAAAATAATACAAAAAATAAAAGAGTAAAAATAAAAAATCACAAAAATTCCTGCAAGTGCAAAGAACTCGTTTAGAAAGGAGCAAAGAACTAGCAAAAATCAGCAGGCAATCAGCTACAGAAAATGCAAGAAGTTGGTTTGAGTTGCATGTGGCCAGAATAATCCTTCGATATACTGCTGTGGTTGTGGCATAACCACTTGATTTTTAAGCAGTTGTTTGCCTGTACCAACTGGATAATAGTGTGGTTTTCAATTACTGATATGAGCAAGTTGAGAGTTCAATGTTTGTGCCGTATGTACTATAAATGGAGTTAGAGAAAATGTGGCAAGCGAAATGAATCTAAATTTTTCCTTAATTTTTTGGCTACGTTCAGAAAGGTTTGGCTTCTTTAATGAAAATACTACAAGTGCTGAGACATGTGTAAAAATTAAATCATTATTTGTTGCTGCTTTAGGAAAAAGTATTTCAGTTTTGTTGTTAGTAATCATATCATGCGCTGTTTAGGAGTTTCGCTTGTCAAATCGATTAATTCCATGAAGCGAATAGTTGAGAAAATCGCAAAAATATATCAATGCCTCCAAACATTTTAGAATTTTGCGTTATTTATATAAAAAAAAGAGTATAGGTCCAAGCATAGATCCTTGAGGAAATCACTTTATTCCTCAGCCACTTTCGACTGATATATCAAAAAATTCGAGTTTTCTTATATGGAAGGCGTGGTATTGCCCATATATCATTTAAACTTAATTTTACCTGTTACTTTTACATGCGTACAGAATCTTATCCATCTGCGTCAAATAGTTGTGCTGATATAAAAAATTTCGGTTTTTTCTCATATTGAAGGCGTGGCACCCCACTTTTTTATTGAAATTTGATTTAACGCATTATTTTCAAATATCTACGAGCCTCATTCATTTGCCTCAGAAAGTTGGTAAGATGAGTCTATAAAAGGGGCGTAGTATCGCCGATTTTTTTCAAGAATCATTCACTGACAATAAGAACATTTTAAAAATAATAATGAAAATAGTAGTTCGCAAGTGGTTGATAAATAAAAAATTTCTGTTCTTTCTCATATTGAAGGCGTTGCACTGCCCACTTTTTTCATTAAAATTTACGTTTGCCATTTTTTCATATGTGTAGGAGTCTTATTCATCTGCGTCAGAGAGTTGATGAAAAGTATGAAAAAGGGAGGGGCGTGGAATCGCCCATTAATTTACGTTTGCCATTTTTTCATATGTGTAGGAGTCTTATTCATCTGCGTCAGAGAGTTGATGAATAGTATGAAAAAGGGAGGGGCGTGGAATCGCCCATTTTTCTGAAACCAAAATGAGAACCTTTCACAGACAGTCAGAAATATTTAAAAAATGTTTGAAAATCTGTCGATTAATTCGCGAGTTGCTTATACATAACATTTTTTTTTACTATGTAAGAGGCGTGGTCCTGCCCATTTTTTCATTGAACTTATTTTTGTCCATTACCTTTAGATATGTATCAAGTCTCAGTCGTCTGCTTCGAAAAGGTGTTGACAAGTGTAGAGGGCGTGACATGGCCCTGTTTTTATAAGCCAAATTAAGAACTTTTTACTGACCATAAAAACATTTAAACAAAATTATGAAAATTCGTTGAGTAATTTGGAAGTAAAAAGTTTTGCTTGTTTTCTTTTATAGTAGGCGTGGCACTGCTCAGTTTTTCATTGAAACTGTAACTGTGCTCGTTACTTTTCTATATGCTCTAAATCTAATCGGTAATGGTTACTGAAATATAAGACTGGTGACTTCTTCTCATATGGGAGAAATGGGCGTGCTTTCAACCATTTCTACGCTGAAATTTAATTTTTTTCCGTTCGTTTTATAGATCTGTACAAAGTCTCATTCATCAGTGTCAAAAAATTGTGGCATGTGATGAATTTGATTTCTCTCCTTTATTAAAGGCCTGACATCGACCTCTTTTTTCAAATCAAACTTTTCTAAGAACCTTCCACAGGCCGTATAAACATTTAAAAAACTTATGAGAATCCGTTGAGTAGTTTGCGAGTTAATATGCGACAAATGAACAGCATTTAATTTTTGTATAAAATTATTTCAAGAAGTAAACCAAAATAATATTTTTGAAACTTTTTTTAAAGCTTAATGAAATACGATAAATAGCACATGTTATGACACCTCACGAACTCACCAATTTAAAATTTTAATATTAAACTCTCACTCAAACACTTGGTAAGGAATATAATTTATATTACAAAAGATAATTAAAAGCATAATATGAGCTTATGATGTCCAAAAAGTGTTTCAACTGCATACACAATAGCATTTTTCACAACTAACTACCATCCATATCCTTTCTCGCATATATCACCAAGTTTCATGCACATAGTACCATTAAAACATATGAAATGTATTGTTTAATTTTTTCATTTTGTTTTTGTCTTATTTTATGATGTGAAACTCTGCATGTACTTAAGTGCTTCCATGTGTAGATTTACTACTAACATAGTTTTTGCTTTTGCTGTTTGCATAAACTTTTATTTTGTACAGTTTTTGCTGTGCGCTACTGAGACAATGGCACAAGAACGAGCTCATATTGTGCAGTGCAACAGTGCTGTTAGTGACAGCAAAATATCATTAGCAACACAATTGTGTGGAAAATTTAATGGTGAATGAAATTAAAGGGGGAAAATGCACGAACTTTTCTGCTGACTATGCAAATAACTATGATAATTTGTTGGCAAATTATAATAATTTTATATAAACTAATTTGGGTATATTACGAGTAGAACATTTTTTGAAAAGTTTTTACTGAAAGTACGCTAATAATTTTTAGTTATTATAATATTGCTAAAGGAGGCATTATTTTCAATTATTTGATGCACGTGTATCCTTTTGTATACTAGAACGAAAATGCATTTTGACATTGAGTTAAATTTCAACAGTTCATTTCGAGTTACTTAAATTTTTCTTCTTAACGAAGAAGGACTTGCACCACAAAATAAAGCGCTTACATATGAAATATTTGTCACACAGGCATTTTAATAATATTATGTAAGTAGTATCATTAACGTCTTGCTATGAATCCTCAAAAAAACGAAGAAATAAATTGTTTTAAAAAGTGTCACGCCTTCTGTTACGCTACGATTATTTCTACGTCCAGTGCATTATTAAAACAATCTTCTTAAAATGACTTGAAAAATCTTAAATTTTCAACTTAAAGTTTTATTTAAAGCTAGTCGATGAGTAGTAAAAAATATTTGAAAAAAAGAACACAATTATCCCTATCGAAGAGCTCCAAAATACCTCAAAATCGTCGAAGAAAGTTTCTTAAGATAACTTTTTTTTTATATTATTTTTATAATAATTTGTTTCACGAAAAAGTTGTCTATGTACTATAGTTCTTGTACCTATTTAATAAATCTATGAACTTTTTTGTGCGTGCTATCATTTTCACGTAAATTTTCTTCCAAATTTGTATATTCAGCTTACCTAGTCATTGAAAGAACAAAGTTCCTTGTTACTTCTGGTGGAAGGCCGTTCTATATATTCAACGAAGCTGTTATATAATTTCATTCTGAATTTTATGTTCACGCAAGCCAAATTTGTCCCATTGGGCTTAAAAACAATTTAAAGTGACTGATGAGTTCATTTCATACCTAATGTGGTAATCAAACCTTTTATTTTAAATATAATTGCGCCACATTAAGATATCGTTGAGAAGCAACATCTCTAATTAATATCCATTTTTAAAGTCAGTTCAATGGAATTTTACTCAAGCTTTTATTTTTTTAAAAATCTCATGAGATTTTTTTCTACTTGTGGAAATTATTCCACTTTTTATAAAATGTTTTAGAAGCATTACTTATTTTCATTAATTTAATTTAATTCAGATTTATCAGACTGAAATTAAAATATAGTAGCCAGGGAGTAGTAAAATAATCCTTTTTTCATATTGCATTTATGTTATGTAAGCACTTTCAAAAAGTCATGTGCTTCGCAGAAGTGCAAATATTTTTGATGTTAGAAGCATTTAAAAAATTTTTGACGCATGTGCTGTCATACATAAAATGCGTTTTAAAAAGCTTATTGAAAAAAGAAAGTTTTAAAAGTTGCAAGTTTTGTGTGGTTGATGTTGTTTCAAACTATATACATATTAAAAAAATTATGTTATATTTGTTGCAGGAAACAGTAACACTTAAGTCTTATTGAGATTATTTTCGAGCACTTGAAATAAGTAAATAAACTTAAGGGAAGTAAATAAAATTTTAGATTTTTAAAGCTTAATAAAAAAAAAAATCTCATGCCATTTTTTTAATAAAAAAAAAATGTTTTGAAATTTTTTATGTCATGAAATTTTTTATTCATATAAACTGACATCCTATTTTATCACATGTAATTTTTATTTATAAAAATTATTGATTCACCTATAAAAAATGACATGTTATTTTTACATGATTGATAAATTTTCACTTTCAAAATATGTACATACTCGTATGTACATATATTCCAAAAATACTCAGCACAAATTTTTTGTCTTAATTACTTTTCAAATGATGCTTGAAATACATAGCAATACATTGAAACAACTTGACATTTTTTATTTATGACATGAGTTTTAGTTCTAATTTTGATTCAAACTCGGCTTGAAATTAGTAAATATATATAGCTTAAAGAACAAACTAAAATGAAAAATGGCTGACAGAAAAATCAAAAAAAAATTTCATGTACATAATATTTTTTTAAAAAAAATGTTATGAGATTTCTTATAATAAGATATTTCTTATCTATAAAAAAATTTCAAGAGTTTTATTTGACACATTTGATAGTGACACGTTCTGCAGTTTTTGCGGAAATATTTTCACGTTTAAAATATGTTTCAAAATACTCAGAACAAATTTTAAGTCTTAATTTTGCTTCAAGCTTAAATTTAATTAATTAGCCAAACTTATATTGCTCTGCGTCTCATGTCGAAATTTAAGATTGATTGACAAAAGCTAAGTAAACCTGAAATAGACGAATGTATCAGTTTAAGCGCTAACTCGAAAACTTTATTTAAATTTAAAGTAAAACTTCCGCGTTACTCTTATGAGAGTTTTCTGTTTTCTTTCCAACGCAAGGTGCATTTCGTTTAGCTTTTAGTGTTTCTATTTAAGACTGACTTTCAAGGCAATCCATCTCTGGCACAAAATTACTACAGCTAAATAATCACTTCAATCACTCACTTACGTGGCTGTCTTACGCACACAGTCATTCAATCAAACACGTACAAACGAAGACATGTATAAGCACCATCATAACTAAAAAACAAACAACTACAAGAAAAATTTTAGCAACTGCTACAATCACCAACAACAGCGATGTCATCAAATATAATAGCAAATAAATCTTCTTTTTTTTTTCTAGTCTCGCACTCCAGAAAATTCTTCAATTTTTTCTTCGCTTCAATTCTACTTTTTTTTAGTTACTATAACTTATCTTGACTGTAATTCATAGTTTTTTTTAAGATATTTCTATCAAGCAACCTTTTGGCATTTTCTGTCACTTGTTAAGTTTTTGTCGCTATATCCTTTGCTCTTTTGTTAGGTGTTTAACTTTCTTTAATGTAAGCTAGAAGTTTATTTTTACTTCTAACTAACATATCATGCACCTACAGGCTTGTGAAATTTTTTTTCAACCTACACATTGACATATTAAACTTAGCACACACATGCAAGGTGATACAAAATGTGTGCTTATAGTGACATAAGTCGATACCATAGCTTATTGCGATACCGAAAACTTTTTGGCTTGATATGGTATTCATGCTAAGTACTCGAAGAAACAAACTATTGATATCAATATATTTGGATTCATATTGGGCGAAGTCAAAATTTATTTAAAAAGTAGATTGACTGATGAATATATTGATATATCAACTGGCAATATCTCCCATTTGTGGTTGATACAATATTTTCGATGCCAAATCTCTAATCACACAATTGCTCTCAAGTACGTTTTTACACTTCCGTCATTGCCATTCCACTTTTTGAACTTCGCTTAGCCTGTACCATCCTGCCAACCTCCATATATATGCAACGTATCCGACGCTTTGCTCATTTTCTATTTTTCGCTGTTGCTTGTCCTGATTATAACGCTCGTCATTATTATTTGCTGCCAGAGATTTGAAACAAGTTATGAGTGAGCATCACTTGCGTGGCGTACAACAACAGAAAGGATAACGTAAGGATAATGATACAGATAGCATCAGCTACGGTTAGATGTATGTATGAATGTATGTATGCATGTAGCATAGACATACAGAAATCATGATAAAAGATATAATAGAAAAATCGATAACATTTAAGTGGGGTTTTCTAGGTGTTGTTGTTTCGATACCTCTGCCGCATGTTACGCTTGCTCCCCACTTGATATTTTTACGCTGTCTCCCTTTACTTTACTTTATTTACTGCCGTTGTATCTGCATTTGACAGCTGGTTTTAAAATACACAGACATTTATTTCATGTTATCCGAGTCAAAAAAAGAATGATATTAATGTCAGTTTGGTTTTTGCAAACGTAAATAAATTTACCATTTTTTTTTAAATGATTGCTCTACGTAAGTGAGAAAAATACTTTCAATGACATTATTTAAAAAATTTAAAGCTGCAAAAAGTCTTTAAGTGAGACTTTTGTGCCTATTGTCATACCAAATGTAAACTTCAATTTTCCACAGTTTGTGCTACAGTGTTTGTAACTACATACATTTTAATTCATTCAGTTCAGTACTCGAGCAATGGTAATCAATTTAAATGTACACTTTATTTGATAGTAAAAAATTTCAACAAAATTAATTGTGTTGTATTTGTTGCAGGAATACTTGGAGTAAAACTTACACTTTATTGAGATTATTTTTGCGCATTTGAAATAAGTAAATATACTTAGGGAACGTATTTGAAATTTTTCTAGTTTAATAAAGAAAAAAATCTCATGAAATTTTTTTATTGAAAAATAAAATGTCATGAGATTTTTATCGCATGTCATTTTTTGTTTAAAAAGGTCATGAGATTTTTATCGCTTGACATTTTTTGTTTAAAAAGCTCATTTTTTCATTTCAAAGTTTTTTAGTGGGACTTTGTGCCTATTGAACAAAAAGATAGACCAAATTTAAACTTTGATTTTCGACGGTTTGTGTTTGTAACCATATTTTTGCATTTTAATTCATCAAGTTCAGTACCCGAGCAATGGTGTTTTATTTTAAGTATTATTTATTTAAAAGTAAAAAATTTCATATGTTTCAGAAAAAATTGCTGTAAAACTGAAGTTTTATTGAGATTATTTATGCGCACTTGAAATGAGTAAATTTAATTAGGTGAAGTAAATAAAATTTCAGATTTTTGTAGTTAAATAAATTAAAAAAAAAAAAAAGTCTCATGTAAGCTTTTTATTGAAAAAAAAAAAAAAAAAATGTTATGACAATTTTATCTCATGACATTTTTTGTTTAAAAAATTCGGTTTTTCATTTCAAAGCTTTATTTAATAGTACAAAATTTAATTCTTAAATGGTTAGGAACAATCGATTAGAGTTTTCACTAATGCTGTTGCCCCTGGTGACGGATATAGTCGATGAAAAGAAAAAGAAGTCAAGGACTCTTCAAGTGTCCTTTGATTAATACAATATTTTTTTAGTTTATAAATTTCTTCGAAAGTCATTGATCTCTACGCACTAATCTTTTATCAGGTCAATATCAACAAAATTGCTGAAGACTATATTCTCTTTGGAATAGTGGAGAATTTTTCACCAGTGGGTCAAAATTGAATCATATTTTTTACTGAAAATTTTAAAATTATTTCAGATTGGTTGCCATAGTTTAGGCATAGCTTGCGTATGCAAAGAGTTTTATACATCATTAGATAAGTGTTAGAAAGAACTATTTAAAAAGAAATGTAAAAAAGTCTCGAAATGTTGACGGGACACGTGTATGTGAACACGCATCAATCACAATATTTATCATTTCAATTTTTTCCAAATAAAACGCTTAACATTTATTGTGTATAGCCCCTCTAGTCACTTTCTCAGTATAATTTTGATTTTAAGCTTAAGTTTTATTTTTTAATAAAAATTCCATTTTTCTGAGAGGCTTTTTTGCACTACATTAAATTTTTATGCTTGAATAACTGAAGAGTATATTCCGTGAAATTTTATAAGAAAACACATTAAGCACTATATACAGCAAGCGGAAATAAATTTTTTTTTTATTTTTTGTAGTTAATGTAGCAAAATAAATATGGTAGTAAATGCGCCATTTATTGTCCTTATTCATAACATGTTTGTTTATTCATATTTTTTTTTTTTTCTACATAAATATTTCGGCGAATACTTCACAGAAAGTAAACAACTTTAACTATTTATTTGTAGGAAATATTTAGTGTAGGAAAATACGTAAGAACCCTACATAAACGTGTAAAATAAAAAAAAATCATTTTCGCAAAAGCTTAGTAAGTAAATCGCACTTTTCTATAAAATAAAATCAAATTTAAATTGAATTTTTTTTTGTATAGATTACTTTCGAATTTTCTCTTTTGTCGATATAGTTTGAAAATTTTTTAATTGTTGATAAAAGATATGAAACTTAACCAACAAAAATTCTAATCAATACATATATTAAAATATGAAAATGTCTTTCATAAATTACCTTTCCCTAGTTGCCTTATTTTTAAGTTTTTTCCACTCAATTGCTGCTGTCATTTAGTATTTAGTAACATTTTTCACACATGTCCATGAATAATTTATACCTGAACTTTATCGAAATAGATATCATCATTAGTAATATATACAAACAGAAAAGGGGGGCAAACTTCATACACTGACATATATATGTATATAAACCAACCGACACGTACAATGAACACGCATACATAGTTATTGCACAAACCAAACCATTGACATTAAAAATGACAGCGAAAAAATACTGACAGCCTTTTATGTGGTCACTTCATACATTTAACATTGTGGTCAGTCTGAATGCCTTGCATTTAGTTGCCTATCAGAGTTGACAAAAAAAAAACCAACAACAACGTAAACTATACCGACAACAGCAACAATAGTAGCGGCGACTGCAAATGACAAGTTTGCAAGCCTATAAATATGCTTTGAAGAAAATTTCTTTTTACTCCAGTTTATTCGTTCACTTCTTTTGCATTCCTACTGTCGTACGATACTCCTAACAACTTGTTACATGCGAACTATTTGCATGCAACATGATAGCAAAAATAAAAACTAAAAATAAAATGGACATGAAAAAAATGTAGCGCTGATTGTAGGTCCGGAAAACTATGTCATGAGAAGTTAGAAATGGCATGGCATATGTGTGTGTGTGCGCTTTGCAGAGATGCCACTTGCTAAGTTTTTATTTTTGCGTACAGAAATATCGATGTGATTTTTTATGTATTTTTAACAAAATATTTCTTAAGAAGATTCGTTGGCATGCACTTCTTAAATTCAGAAATTATCATGGAGTTCAGCGTATGAAAACAAAACATGTGAATTCTTGCATTTATTGTTTGTTGCTTCAATATCTTAAAAATTTTTCTATTATATCTGAGCTGCCATTTTTTGTAGCAACATTTAATTAAAGAAAAGACACTTCAAATGAAAATAACTCAGATTTTTTGGCTGTCAGTAGCCTATAACGTACTTAAAATAAAAATGTTTAATGTCTTCACAAACAAAAACTAAAAATTACTCATACGTCATGTTAAGTATTTTGTATAGTGTAAATAATAGAGGTCTGCATAAGTATAATCGTTAACTTACGAAACTGTTACCGAAGTCAATTTTATTGATTTGAATGCGTATACATAGCGTTTGCTTGTGTTACTGTTACCATCATTATAAATTTCTCTTCTTACTCGTAACCAACTGTACGTAGATGAATGCGTCATGTGTACGGATAATATGCATGTATGCTGCGAGTACAACAAGTTGCGCGATTACTACGCATTTGATATTTTGTACTACGCAGTAATGCACTTTAACATGCGTAAGAATGTATAGTGAGGATCAGTGAAAATTTGATGTGTGCAGGCGAGTGAGGTCTTTGTTTTCTAAATAAATTTATGTTATATTATAAAAACAGTTTTTGAAAACAAATATGAGCCATGTAAGATTATACATATGTACACAAAGTGAAATATTATATTAAAGTGAACATGTTTTATTTGCTTCTCCTTTATTATAACTTTTGATATTGTTGGCAATGTTGCCACTTTGTTACTTTGTTAATTTATTTATTATTTTTTTTTTTTTTAATTTGGTCCAGCATTGGTAAATATTTTTAAAATGTGATAAGTACAGTGAAATTCGACTTTTAAAGTGATTTATAAATTTATTCATAAAGTGTTTCTTTGTGAAGCTTGAGCTTTTTGCATATACTTATGTACATATGTATGTATATCAAAAATCTACATAAATCTTTGTTTAATATTTGTTAAGGGCATTCGGGAGATTTTCGAAAAATAAAAAGACATTTTTTTAAATTTTTTTTGAAGCTGCATTTCATCTTAGACCAAATTTTTTTTACATTATTAAAGTATAACTATTCAAGACTTATCTCTGAAATTTTGGTCCAAAAATATTTATCAATAAGTTAGAAAAGTGCAATGCCATGAACGACCTCAAAATTTGCGGTGAGCAAGATATCTGGAGACTGGACTGGTTCATCCGAAAAAAGAAAATTAACTTTTTTCCGGTTAAGCAAATAGTTAGGGGGCGTTTCATCAACCTTTAAAACCTTTGTTTTACTTTTTCACTCATTTTTTGAAACAAAAAAATCAGAAAAACTATGGAAAATAGCATGAAAAACATTAATCGTTTTTGATAAAAAGTGATTTAATATAAGTACTTTTAAACGAAAAAGATTCCGGGTTTTTTATTCTATTTCCTATAGTTTTTGAGATATTTCGTTACAAAAAGCGTATGTGATTTATTTATGAATTATGTTTATTTATATATTTTGTTATTTCTTTTATATGGACTGAACTAACATTTTTGTTTTATCGTTGTGATTAATAAATTATTCTAAAAAAACTTTGGACTTTGTAAATGTAAATATATGGCAGTAGTTATAGTCATTTTTCTAGCATCATTCTAAAGATAAAACTACCAAAAAGTATTTTAAACACAATGATGGTAAAAAATTAATATAATCCCGTACATTCGTTTTATTTTAGTTTTCAGATAAATAAATAAAAAAGTTGCGCATTTAAATTTTCTGGCAACGCCTTGGTGCATAAATGAATTCCCTCTTCCTCACTTTCATCGAATAAATTAGCGCGTCATTCAGTTCGATTCATTACCTTCAGTTTTGTTGTGCGTACACATACACGAAGCTTATTCAACTTTTTTTACTTTACGCTATGGTACTCAAAAGAAATGTGTACTTGTAATTGGAGGAACAGAAAAGTGAACGAGTACTGAAACGAGTAAATTTTTGGTATCCGTGCAGACCTCTAGTAAATAAAGCATTGAGCAAAATAACTAAAATATTCAAAAATAATGCAACTTTTAAGCCGGAAATAAGAATTTGATATAGTTTGTGTTTTAATCTTAACTGCTAAGCAGCTATTTATTTTATAATAATTATAAATTGCGTCGTGCTTAAGCTATCAAAATATGAAGTTAAAAATTAGAAACAAATACAAGTCAGATTCACTGATGCTTAAGTCACAGGTAAAAATGCCAGTCCCCGTGCCAGAATCCATTTTCAAACTGTCAGTGTATATTTCTTTGGTATTCGAAATGAGAGTCTAACTCTTTGTTTCATGTATTTTCTCTTGAAACTTGATTGAGAACTTAAAAGTGGTGGTGATATAATCAGTCCCATTTTGAATGTTGCAGCCACGAAATCGAGTGAGGATACTACCATAGCTGTAGGGTTTCGATTTTCAAAAATCAAGTTTCCTCAGTCTAATTGCAATTTCTGCTGCACTCCCTTCACTGAAAATTTCAAGAGGCTCCAAACGAAGTAAAGTGTCGAGAGCGGCAGACGGAATAGTATTTACTGCTTCGAGTACTCCAATACCTGACATTTTTTCAATTCTTGATAAGTTTGCCAAATAAGTTTTCTTGTCAAAAGCATTCCATCATACAAGATTTTCCTATGTCAGAATTCGTCTAATGATGGCTTCACACTTAAGTAGAACTGTTTTTGGCTTAACAGCCCAAAATTCGTTAAACATTTTCTTTCATGTATAAAAAGCAATAAAGCATTTCTCTACGTTTAGCTTCCAAGAAAATCGTCTGTCAAGGACTATGCCCATATATTTGGCACTCTCTAAAGGAAGTACTTACATAATAAATTACCATTTTGATATGAAAAAATGCTTAGAGACTCTACGACTTCTTATACGACTTGGCTTAGTCGCAAAAAGTGTCGCAAAGTCGGCAATGTGGCAAAAAAATTAAACGATTTTGCTAATATGATATGCTCATACGACCGGTAATATGAGAAATAATGTATCATCTGAGAACGTTAACATAGTCCCAGGATAATGAGCTAACATTCCAAAGCATTTCTTAGTTTATAGCATGGCTTCTAAAAAGCCATTCAAACAAAATTTTTTTTTTTTAAAGAAGCACCTTACGAAAATGAAAACTATATGCCATATTTCTTAGATCTGAAACCAAGATGCAAAGTCTTTGTTCAATACAACTGATAAACCTTCGGTAAGGTTACATTCATCTAAACAAAAACACGTTTCAATAATTTTGCTATTTTATGAATTTGTCACGTAGTAATTTTTTGCTTATGGTGTCTCTAAGCTTTTGTGGCCATAAATGAAACCTATATATTTTAATAAATATTATAATAAAAGCAATATTGTACACTTATTTAAACTATAAGTTACATCGAAATTAAATTATTAGTGCAATTAGCTCCGCTTATCTACAACAAAAATATGTTACACATACGTCAAGTTGTACCAAAAATAACTAAAAAATGTCCACAAGTGCTATAATTCCAAATACTTTTAGCAACTCTGTCAGAGTAGAAAAGCAACAATAAACCGACATGAAATTTAACTTAAAAACTAGAAAGAAAGAGAGAGAGAAAATGTTACAATAAAATAAAGCTAAAACAAAGTCAGTCACGTCGTCAACCTTAATTCTTTTATGTGATCACATTGCATATTTTATGTGGGTATGAGGAAGTAACGTCGTCATTTCTGTTGCATGACATTAGTAGCGTGCAGATAAATGCGCTAAATTAAGTTCGTTTTTTTGTTTTGCTGCTACAGTTATTTTGCCTTCTGCTTATATCACTTACTAGAAAATGTACTAAAAAATGTATCGAGCGTGTTTATTCAGCCAACGAAAAAAAAAAAATTGGCAGTAGTTTGGCGAATAACAGCATTTAAATGAAATCTTTTTTTTTTTTTTTTTTTTTGATTGCATTTTACTAGGCGGTGTCAGCAATCGCTGCAGTTTTAATGTTTTAAACAATTAGTTACTTTAACATGTTTATCTTGATTAATGTGTAGTTGTTGGCAGTCTTATTTTTGCCACATTTATGTGCATGCTCTAAAATGCTTGTAAAGAGATATAGATTTTTAATTTAAAATAAATTTCGTAATTTTTAAATCAATATTTTTGTGACTGCAAAATGCTCTCTACTGAACATTTAGTTATTAGTAAGTCACTTGCTAAATTACTTTTAGTTTTAAGCGGCCACTAATCAAACTTATGAATTTAGTAGTGAATGCGTAATTAAAGAAAGATATTTGGTTTAGTTGGCACAAAGCTATATCGAAAGCGTTGAAAAAGCTTCTGCAATTTGAAATTAATATTTCATTATTTATAAATTTACAAAAAAAAAATAAATAATTATTTTGTGGTAATAAAGAATAAATAAATAAATGCTCATACGTTACAGTAAGCAATACGAATTTCATTATTGTTCAATATCAAACTGTTTACAAAGGATCAAAAATACATAACGATACATTCGATGTTCTTGCAAAACTTATCGTTATTGAAACTAAAAAATATGGCACAAAATTTTGAGTACAATATAACTGACAGTCAATTACAAAAGTGTCTATATGAGAGCGCCCGATTTGAATTTCACACTCTATTTTTGTCTTATAAGAAAATTTTATGCATGAATTCTGTCAAGGCTGTGATTAAAAGACATGAATTATCACATGAGAGAATAATTTATTACTATTGTCAGAATTCACTGCAAAAATTGGGAATTTTTGTAGATTTTTCGATTAATATTTTTGCCAGCAGAGCCGGTAAGCGCATTCGTCTGATATTTTGTTTGTTACTCAAAAGCAAAATTTACACATTATAATTAAATAAAAATATTGTGATTTCTTGAATAAATAATGTGTTGCTGCAAAACTTGCTTAAAGGCTTGGAGGAATTTTCTTCGAATTTTGCACAGCTGACAATTTTTTTTTGCTTGAGTGGCCACAAATAAAATTTAAAAATTTTATAGCACATTTATAGCTAAAAGCAAATAACTTATACATGTGATTCTTAATAATATCGGATTTATTATATTTTTATCTGACATGGTTTTAGTTAAAAATAAAATGCTGATCATACGCAAAAATATTAGAAAAAAGTGTAATAGTGATATTTATGCCAAGTTGTGGCATGTTATATACAGAAAACCTGCAACTTAAAAATTCTATGCTAATTATTGTAAGAACTAAATTTATCATAGTTTTCCTTTCATGCTTTAAATCAATTAAGAATGAAACAGGTACTGCAAAAACACAAAAGTTCGTGAAGACCTAAAATAAGAGTTTGCATGCTTCATTGGCTAGGATTTTAATTTCATGCTCGATGAAACAACGTTTTTTTTTTAAAGTTCCAAAGCAAGATGTAGTGTTAGTGTTGGTTAGTTTCAGATGTTATGGAAGGGGTAAGAGAAAAACAATCTATACTTCTCTTACTATCACTAATCAATTTCAAATAAGGTATTAAATCGTACATATACATACATAATTAGTACATGAAAATATTTTTTTTTTAATTAAATCTTACTCATACGTCGATAATTAAGAACTTAAAAAAACTAAATTGTTTGGCGGCCATAAATTAAACTTGTACATTGTCTTAAATAACTGTTAGATAAGGAAATTATTTAGTGCATTTAAGTTTAGGCAACATCAAACCTTAGTATTCTAATTTAGAATACAAAAAAACTGATGTTTTATTAATATAGAATTACAGACTGAGGTTGAAATTGTTACTGTACCTTACGCGTTCGTTGCTTGCATCGACCGATTAGCTTCACTGCTTTCTTTTTTAAAAATATGAAAAAAAATATTAAATGTTGAAATTGACTCAGCTCTTCAAAAAATTTAGTTAAAATTCATGTTGCTGAAATTTACAAAAGACATAGTAGTGCTGACAAAATATGGCTTTAAGTTCTTCTTTGAAAATCGTTTGGGGAATTCAGTACCCCAAGCAGAGCTCTAATTTTAAAACCCCTCTTACTAGACAGTTGTATCAAGGAAACTGCTATTAGCAAGGTAATGAAGCCCATTAAAAAATAAGCAGTGATACCAAACCTGTGCCTTTATAAATGTATTAAAAGCTGTCGATAATAAGTTATGTGAAAAATTTAAATATGCTATGATCTCATAAAAATTCACCCCTGTGATCATAGATTGAGCTTTAACTATGCTAATATCTAGACTTATTAGAGCATAGATATTTACTAATTTCAATTAAATACTCAAAACTCTTTAATGCAAGTGAGCGTACTTACCCTTTTATTGGAAACTCTGTTCAAAGATTGATGTTCATCTGTGAACAGACATTGTCATTATATTACAGCATATAGAAAATGTTGAAAATTATTGAATTATTACACTTTGAGCGTTTAAAGAAAACAATCATTTTGTGTAACCAAATAATACCAAAATACCATCAGACGTTACGACTTCTCATACTACCGATCCTACGACAGCACGCATGAAAATATCAAAATAGTTAGGTTATTTCTAACAACTTTCCCTCCGACTTTTTATACGAATTGGCGAAGTCGTCTTAGGATTTTTTAAGAATTAAAAGTTACTCATACGTCATTAATGCATTAATGTTTATTTTATTATAACTTTTTCGTTTTTTTGCGGCCATAAATTAAACTATGAAATTATTATAAGACAACTGAGATGAATTAAGTACATTAGGCTTATAAGTTAAATGTATTATCCTGAGCTAAATATTTAAACCCAAAGTTCCTTAAAATATAGTTTTTAATTAGTTCCTAACAAAGCTTTCGATACTCATACGCCATGTTGATCCTTTAATGAGTTTAAGTTTATTAAATATCGATTTAATTCAATGAAATGCTTAGGGTATATTGAGCAAAATTAACTTATCTGATGATCACAGAACAATAACACAGCAAAAAACATTTAGTAGGTCATTGAAATGTTTATTAAAAAATGTATATCCAGACTATGAAGCGTTTCAATCAGAGCCATTAACTACAATTCTTTCACTTAAAATCTAACTATTCAAATACATTTTACAGTCCCTTTATGATACACTTCATTTATGTTCAATTTCTTAGTGCTTAAAACGTTTGCAGTTTGTTTTCTATGAACTTTCACATTTATTTTTATGCTTTCTGACATTTAAGCACACACACACACACACCCGCAAAGTGTGTCCATATTTGCAACACTTGGCGTGCTGTTTGTGTTACATCCGTTTCCGTTTCAACAAGTAAGTGGTTGCTTGCATTTATGTGCGCCACAAGTGTTGTCAATTGCATTGCAATTATTATTGTGTTTTTTTTCATGAGATTGTGAAAGCTAGAGACTGCAGATTTGAAGATTGCTATGATTTTTAACAAGATTTTTTTTTTTTTTTTTTAATTGAAGAAATGCTGTATGCAGTTTGTTTTTCGTTTATAAATGTCGACCATATAAAAATTGTTATCTAAAAAATTTTGCAAAACGTATGAGACTTATATTTAATATTATAACAGACCGTTTAAGTAACTCCCCAGTTTTTGTTACAATAAACGCTAAATAATTTTCTCTAAAATTTAACTAATTCATTTTTGAAAGCAACATTATTCAACTCACGCAAATTTTCTTTATTTTACAACTAAAATTGTGCAACATAATTGAACTCCCCGTTTTGCATTTAAAACTTAATTTCTCCGCTTGACACACAACTTTCTGCTGCACAAATCGTTTTGACCACAATCTCAAAAAAAAAAAAAAAAAACTAACTAACTAACAAACAAACTACGCGTCAGAACAATCAGTAAAAGTTGATAGACTAGATAAACAAACAAAACAAAATGGAGAAAAAAAATTGTTATTTGTTTTTAATAATTTTGCGCTTGACAGTTGCTCCCTCCTACTGTGACTACTGCTGCTGTTTCTGATTATTAAAATCAAACTTTTTTGTCATAACCAAAGTTCGCCGGCATTGTTATGAAGCCAAATTGAAACAGCACGCAGCAAATTGGAATAACTTTTGTGAACAAAAGGTTGGGTAAAAAATACACAAAATTGATTCAAATTTAGTAGCGGAAAATAGCAAAGTTTCGATCAAGCTCGAACATTGAGAAGCACTGTGTGAATATGAAATATATATTTAATATATTTAAAATAAATAAATTTCTATCTTACTTGCCATATTCTATATTAATTTGAGCAATAATGCAACTTATTTTGAATAACAATTATATATTCCTTGCTATATATATTCGTTTTGTCTTACCATTTGATATATCCATATACAACAAGCACATATTGCCTCTTTTGTCTTGAAACTTTAAAAAGACAAACAATTTTGCAATCTACTTTGAATTTATAAAAATGTTCACATTGATCCGGAAAAATGTTCCATTGTCACTAACTTTTTCAATGAAAATTAATTGAGGTCTTCATTGTCATTGGAATTATTTTTTATAAAAAGAATTACTTTTTTTTCTTCATTTTCTTATATCAAATAAGATCTTGTTTCAACTTCTATATATTTGTCCCAAATTATGTAGCGCACAATAGCAAAATATATAATGAGAACAATTGCATGAATAGCAAAGTGGTATGAGAAAAAAGACAAATAGAAGTAGCAAAAAGATATGAAAAACTTTGTTGAAATTTAGCTGTAGTTGAATTTAACGCAAATATTAATGAAGTGTATGGTGCAGAAAAGTTGCGAAAAAGTTCAACTGATATATTTAAATAGCGTAAATGAAGCACAAATGGAGAAAACAAACTTTTTCAAATCCAATTCAGAAAAAGGCGGTAACAGCATAAGAGAAGGAAATGTATATTTTGAGCGAAGTTTTTCTTTAGGTATATTATAACTTTTTGCTTCATTTGTAGCAATATTTTAATACGACAATTGATGTACTAACAACTTTCTAAAAACATATAAATGAGACGTCTCATCTCTATCACCTGTGCACTAGCTATTGAATAGTGACATATGGAGATTATTAATATTTGTTTTTCGATATGCTGGGACCGTTTATTTTGTGAGGTTTGATAAAAAAATGCTGGAGCCAAAAAATAATGGAGATGGGAGGAGGGCAAATGGCGTCTCATCAAGGTCAAAGTTGAAAAATTTGGGAGATTTTCAAATAAATCCGCCCATAGCTGCTCAGAATCAGCCCATGGAGCTATAGGTTGTAGGACCGATCCTCAATAATTTTTTATGCCGAACATTTTTTTGAAACAAACTTACCCCCTATCTCCACCCCTTTGGGGGGTTCCCATACAAAACTGATGTTTTTATGAAATTTACTCAAAACGTTCCCTATGCTACCAGGGTGCCCCTAGATGATTCAAGTCTATGCCCAACCCCTATTATTTTATTCTTCCCAACATTTCTTCATAATATACCAACCCCCTCTCTCCACCCCTTAAGGGGTTCCCCATACAAAATTGAAATTTTTACGGAATTTGGCTGAATACTCCTACCTTTCACGCTTCCAGTGTGTCCTAAGAGGATTCTTTTGTATTACCGACCCACATTAATTTTCATGTTTAACATTTTTTTCAAACACACTTACCCCCTATATCCACCCCTTTGGGGGGTTCCCATACAAAACTGATGTTCTTATGAAATTTACTCAAAACGTTCCCAATGCTACCAGGGTGCCCCTAGATGATTCAAGTCTATGCCTAACCCCTATTAATTTATTTTTCCCAACATTTCTTCAGAATATACCAACCCCTTATCTCAACCCCTTAAGGGGTTCCCCATACAAATTGAGTTTTTTACGGAGTTTAAAAAAGTTTGATGTCTCAGACGTCTTCTTTGGACATCTTTGGTATCTCAGTGACGAAGTTGTGGCTCTTGCTTTATTCGATCCTAGCGTCTCAAACGAAAAATGGCTGAAGCAATTCGTACGTTTGATATGGGTAAAGAGGAAAGCACAGTCATAGTTTCTGAGGAGGAGAGTGAGACATCATCTGATGAAAAGAGTGAGGCTGACGAGCAAGACATTCACAAAAAATCTGAGAGATATTTACACCAAGGCGTTAAAAGAGTGAAATTGGATTGGAAACAATTGAACTCAAAAGATTTAAGCCATTTCGTCACGTCTGAGACATCAAACTTTTTTAAACGCTTCAAATTTCCGACAGACTTCATTTCTACCGAAAGAGAAACTTGGGTAGAGCGTGAAGATTACCAGCAAGCGCAAGAGATCGTGTCTAAATTACATGTAGTCAATGATGTTGCCGAAAGAGGCATAAGATTAATAGAGGAATACAACAACGTCCTTTGTCGAAATGAAAAAGAAAAACAATTTTTACTTCAGGTCGTCATCGCCAACCGCAAAAAATATCCTTCGCACAATAAAAATTAATTAATATGATTCAACGGAACGAACAATAATAAAATCATTTCTTATTGAAAGTTAATACAAGCTTACATTTCTTTAAAAAATAATGGGGGCTATTTCTTGAAGAAGTATTTATTAGGTTAATTTGTTCCAAAGTGGTTTTTACGTTTATTTGTTTAGGAAACCTATAAAGGGGAGCAGAAAGGGGGTAAGTTGATAAAAAAATTATAGGTATAAGTAATTAATGGGGATTGGTAATAGCATCCAACCATTTAGTAGCGCCTTGGAGGGTTGGAAGGAAACAAATTCCGTAAAAAACTCAATTTGTATGGGGAACCCCTTAAGGGGTGGAGATAGGGGGTTGGTATATTCTGAAGAAATGTTAGGAAGAAGTAATTAATAGGTGTTAGGCACAGACTTGAATCATCTAGGGGCACCCTGGTAGCATTGGGAACGTTTTGAGTAAATTTTATAAAAACATCAGTTTTGTATGGGAACCCCCCAAAGGGGTGGAGATAGGAGGTAAGTGTGTTAGAAAAAAATGTTAAACATGAAAAATTAATGTGGGTCGGTAATACAAAAGAATCCTCTTAGGACACACTGGAAGCAGTGGAAAGGTAGGAGTATTCAGCCAAATTCCGTAAGAATTTCAATTTTGTATGGGGAACCCCTTAAAGGGTGAAGATAGGGGGTTGGTATATTCTGAAGAAATGTTGGGAAGCATAAAATAATGGGGGTTGAGTATAGACTTGAACCATCTAGGTGAACCCTGGTAGCATTGGGAACGTTTTGAGTAAGTTTCATAAAAACATCAGTTTTGTATGGGAACCCCCCAAAGGGGTGGAGATAGGGGGTAAGTTTGTTTCAAAAAAATGTTGGGCATAAAAAATTATTGAGGGTCGGTCCTACAACCTATAGCTCTATGGGCTACTTCTGAGCAGCTATGGGCTGATTTATTTGAAAATCTCCCAAATTTTTCAACTTTGACCTTGATGAGACGCCATTTACCCTCCTTCCATCTCCGTAATTTTTTGTCTCTAGCATTTTTTTATCAAACCTCACAAAATAAAAGGTCCCAGCGTATCGAAATCGAAAAAACCTGCACTATTCCATAGCTACTGTGCACTCAATATGTGTGTTGGCTATTAGGAACGGGTGCTAAGCGAATGATTTAGTATATTTTTTTTGATTTGAAAAATTTTAAGTTTTTGTTCAAGTAATAAAAACAATTTTGGTCGAAAATTCATCGTCTATACTTTTTTTCTCCAAAGCCATCGATTTCCAATAAAATCCGGACTAAAAAATGCATAATAATTATTCAGAGATTGTGATCCTTTTGGAGCTTGGGACATTTTCAAAACGATTTGCTTCTCATTGACTTTGGGGCCTACCTTAACACACTTTCAGCCTTAGAATGATAAATATTTTTAAATAAAAATGAATTTTTGTAATGTAAAAACTAAATTAAATATTCCTTGATATATTTTTATTTAAAAAATTAAACTAAATTTTCTAGTGAAACTCGTTATAAAATGTGGCATAGTTCTAGATATATGGTGCTACCACTGCGAAAAGTTTTTTTAGTTATTAAAATTATGATGTAAAACATCACTCAAACGAAAAAGAAACAAATATTTATTTTTTGCTCACCTTTCAGCTTTACAAACTTTGTAAATCGTTGCGGTCAACCATAAAATTCGACAAGGTATTTACGGTCAAGTAAAAAGAAAAAAAAAAAGTATAACACATTTCACAACCTTCTAGCTACAACAGGCAAAGCTCAAACATTAATGTATGCTAATTTGTGTTCGAAGGCCGCTTAGAAGAGCTTAAAAATAATCAATAAGCTTTTTGTATTGTCCGCATAACATAAAATAGAAATTGATAAAAAATTATTTTAAATTGCTGTTCTAAAACTTTTTAAGGAAATATGCAAATACAGAGGCATAATTATCATAATATTTTAGAAAATGTTCTGGGTAAAATTAAGCAAATATTCTTAAAACTTTTATTAATAATGTTTAATTTATTTACAAACTTTTTAGCTTAATAAATTTGCATAATTTAAATGAGCAGTTGCATAGTTTAATTAGCTGTTACTCATACGCCCCGTTGGTCGCATTACAAATGGTGCGCATAAAGGTATGCTAAGCATTTTATTCTTTCAGCAAACATTGTTAGCTTTATTTAAATTTGCTTTCTCTCTCTCTCTCTCGACAATTGTGCTTACACAAGCAGCTTAAAAAATCTTCTGAACTGCAAATAGAAAGACCATCCTTAATTCCTACTAACTATGCACATTTTGTGTTGGTTTGTTAAATGTATTTGCTTTGCTGCTTAAGCAAATAGAAGAAAATTTTAAATTTTTTTCCAATCGCTAGTCTCATAATATTTGAAAAAAATGTACAGCACTATGGTCTTTTGCATATTCCTTTCTCTTTATTTTTAAAAAGACTGGCGTTAGCTAGAAAAGGAGATTGACATTAAAATGAAAATAAAATGACAACTTTGAAATTGTTAAAAAAAAGTTATAAAAAATTTTCTTGAAAAAACCAACGCAATGGCATTTAACTTGTTTTTTCTTTATTTTATTAAAATCAAATCTGACACGATGCTGATAAGTTTTATAAATAAGTAAAATGAAAAAATAAAGGTAGGTTGAATCAAAAACAAACACTTGCTATTGCATTTTTTCGTCTAAGTCGTAATAGCAAGGACTTTTAAATTGCGAATAAGCCTGAAGGTGTGATATATTATTTGCATTAAAATTCTTTGGAAACATTTGATATTTTATATTGTATACACATATTTGTTTTTCTTTTATAAAGGCAGTTAGTTTTGTCACATATTAAATTCATTAAAACTATTTTTTGATCTGCTTCAGCTTCTTGCACTGAAATCAATACAACATCATTCATATGATGCTGTTAATGATTTTTCTTCTCAACACAAATGTATTTGCCATATGTTGAAGACAACAGTCATTAGCCTCATTAACAAGTCATTAGTCATTGGCAATATAATGAGTGATAGTATTAAAAAAATGCCATGTGAAGCTACTAAGCAACAGCTTGGAGACTACTGAGACATTTACTGAGCATTTAATTTAATTTTCCTAAGCCTTACCATTTCTATATCGGTAGTTTTTTAATTAATATTTTCATTAACCGTTTTTTTTTATTGAACTCTTTATTAACTTTTCTAGAATTTTACGCCTTAGGGCCTATTATACTTACTACATTTTATTAATATCTCATTTGTGCAGTACGCGCCTATTTCTGTTAATTTTTTATGACATTAATTTTCCACTTAAACGCATTTCTATAAAAATCATTTTCTACTTATTTTCTTTTTTCTGTTGTTGTTATTTCCACTTTAATGCTGCCCTCGTTATATATATTTAGCACTTTTTTCTTTCCTTTTATGACTTTTAATATGACCTCTCTACTCTTGGTAACTTGCAGCGTGTGCGTCAATTAGGTGGTTTGAAAAATTTAATAGAAAAAAGAAGATGTTGCAATAAAAGTGATTGAATGTTACTAATACGTCATGTTAGGCGGAACAATTTTAAGCTGATTTACATCATACACGTGTTCAGTTTTTACTAAAAGATAACGACGATTATACTCAAGCGACTAAAAATGCTTAAGCTACTAAATATTAACATATTTAATTCTTTTTGATAATTCAATTACATAAATGATTTTTGTTACTACATGTAACGAATGGAATAAGTCCAGTGTAACATTTACAGAAGCTAAAGTTCAACCTTATTTAATTTGTAAAAAAAATCTGTAATTGTGATGAGATTATTGTGTTTTTTGCAACTTAGATTTACATTTTACTTAGGTTACATTTTACTAACCTTACAAATTAATTTTATAAAAGAAGTTGTTAGTAAGCTCTCTGCAAAGTTTCATATGTAAAAGAAAAAAAGATGAAAAATTTAAATAAAAAATTGTAAATGTAATCAGAATTATCTAAGCCACTGGTAATTTAATATTGGTTCAAGAAAACTAAAACTACCATTCGAGCTGAAAGCCCTGGCAGCTAGTGCTCGACCACTTTTAATTATAAGATTTTATATTTTGTAGTTAATTATATTAAATAAAAAAATAAAAAAAAATTTGTCTGAATTCTTAATTTTTTTCATAAAAAAAAATCATTTCTTCAGAAAAATGTATGTATATCATCAGAAGCCCCGTATCAGGCTAAACAGCTTGTAAATCTAATACGATTTTTCTAATAATTGTTTTAAGCAGAAATGTGCCTTGTAAATTTTCGATGTGCCTTTGGCTGACCAAATGGCTGTTATCTGAAAAATATGATTTTTTCAAAAAAATGTGTTTCATCAAAAGCTCTGTATCAGCCTAAAAAGCTTGTAAATTTTATAAAAATTTTTTCAGAAAAATGTGTTTTATCAAAAGCCCCGTATCAGCCTAAAAAGCTTGTAATTTTTTGACAATTTTCCTAATAATTGTTTTAAGCAGAAATATGCACTGTACAATTTTCGAAGAGCTTTGGCCGACAAGATGGCTGTATCTGAAAAAAATCAATTAAATTCTTTCTTCTTTTGTTCATTCATTTAAAATAAAAATCCTGAAATATTTCACGTCTTAAGTATGTCAATAAAATAAAAAAATAGCTTTACTTTTTCTCCTACCATAAGCATATGTTTTAAAAATTTTCAATCCACTCTCTTGTGTGTCACATAAGTATATGACGCTAGCTTAATGTATTTCAGTAATACTCATAAAAAATGCTGCTTGCTATACTTAAAACTTTCTAATATAAAATCAATTTTTGCGTTGCAAAGTTTAATGAACCGTTAAAGGACACAAAATCCAAGAAAAAACAATCAACAAATAGCCTTTTTAACTTCACATCACAGGTGTGCAGGATGTGCATATTATTGGCAGTCTAATGACAAAATATCAAACGTACATATAGTATATTAAAATTTAAAAATAAAATATCACAGTTAAAATGATTTGGTATAGAATGAAGCGTAGTAGAAGTCAATATTGAAATCGATTTTTTTCATGGCTAATAATAAATTGCTGAAAAAGTGAAAAGAACATTTTATGCAAAGCGTAATGTATATTCACAAATTTTAAAATATTCAATGATTGCGAAATTATTCTTATATTTAAAGTTTCTGATTTTGTAAATTTTAATGACTTAATATGAGATATGATATGTTTTGCATAAATATAGAAATAAGTAGACTTATGTAGTAAGAAAGAAAACAACGGTAGCACAAATTCATTGGGAAAACATTATTTTGTTATACGAAACTCAATTAAAAGTCACTCATACGACATGTTGTACTAACTTGTAAATTCTTCATTATTTTCTTTACTAACATAAGTTACCATGTTTTAAGGATATGCTTTATCAAGCGTTGCTAAACTGACATTTTTTCTCTCGCCTAAGTTGTTAAAAATATATATATATATAGGTTTGAAGCATAAATCCAGTACATGCACATAAATGTTGCTAACAGTTTTATAGCCAAGAGCAAGAATATACATAAAACAAACAAGTTCATAATGACATTGCTGCTATTTTTGCTTGCTCTTTACGGCGAAAACGATAATAACGATTACAGCAGTGTAATTGGAAATTGTAAATTAATGCTTAAACTTTTATATAATAAATAGAAATTTAAAAAAATTCTTATCAACGTATTAAAATTATTGTGTGGTGTCATAACGTCTGATAATGTTTTTAATTACTTAAAATATGGCACCTAAAAATCAGCACGAACTGTGATCTTTGAAACCTCAATTGCATCAATTCTAAAAAAAATTGATTCAAAATTTGTGCGATAAACTGAGCAAAACAAATGAAAAAAACTTTAAATACTTCATTTATTCAATAATTTGAGCTTGATTTCGTTTGCAACCATTGATAAAACTTTCCATTATTGTAAATCACCTATAAATCAACAAATTTTCTACTAATTCTGAAACTTAAATTGCATCGAAATTAATCTATTGAATTTAAAATCAATATAAAAAATCTGATAACATGTCGTATGAGAAACTTTTTTTTTTTAATAAAAAAGTATGACAACCTAAATCACCGAAAATGTCGTGACTACATTTGCAATGCAAATGTCTTTCTAATTTATTCTCAAAAGCATTAAACAATAACAACCATTTTAAAGTTAAATAAAATGCTAAGAATTTTTTTCATTTCTTGGCACCTTTTTTCCCCCATTAACACCACACCGTTTATATGTAAATCTACTATAATATAAAAAAAGAAAAAAGAACACAACGCAATTTTTCACCACAATATGCAAAAAATTTGTCCCTCACAGCACATAAAATTGTATGCTACCACAAATTGTTCGCACTAAATATGCACAGTGGGAAAATTAAGCATCAAATGACATTTGAATGTTTCCGCAAATATTATGCTGAACAAAATAAAATAAAAAACTGTGCACGTAAATGACAGTAAATCATATAATATACGCACACACTCTTACACAATCGTTCATCATGTGAATGTTTTGGTTGACCGCCTAAAATGCGACAACACAAAATTTTCACAGCTGCAAATTGGAAGCAAAAACAGAAATTGTCAAAATAGAACGAAATATAATAGGGTTTCATTTTGTGTTGCTCAACAACAAATACTCGCGCAGCAACAGCAACAAAAACTCGAACACAATTATAATGAAAATGTCCTGCAGCCTATATTCATTTACCGGTATGTCATGTGAAAAATTTTTGACATTGCAAATTTTACGTTAGCTCCAGCATGATGTATATGTTAGAGTTTTTTTTTTTTGCATACAGTCACATGTATGTAGCGTTCACTTGTGGTTAAATCGGGATTGGTTTTTGAAATGGCTATCAAAAATGTTGGCAAGACCTGGGACACACGCATACAGCTGTAGATATTTTTGTAACGAACATATGCTTATGCCAAAAAGGTGGCTTTAATTTGTCACAATTTCATATTTCGCTAAATTTAAGTTCGGTTGCTTGTGACACGGTACTTTAGCGCCGATACAACCTCAGCTTAATTAAATTTTGCGTATGGTTTTACTTTAAAATGCTTAATAACAAATCTAAATTTGGTTTGTGGCCGCTATTCAGTTTGTCAAATTTTAAACGCATTTTGAGACAATATCTGTGTTTCTTGATGTCATACTTTTAATTTCACTACTTCCCAACATTTCTTACAATTTGACATAAATAGTCTGACTAAATGGTGTCACATTAACTGACTGAACTTTAATTTATGTAAAATAAAAAATTTTCAAGAAAAACTGCTCCAAGCACACGTGGTATGAAATTTACATTCATGGCTGTCTTGACTTAGTACGCAAAAAAAATGTTATTTCTATTTAATTGCCACCTTAATACCAACATGAAAAAACAACACATGCTAATGGCGTTACAACCGCATGATTTTACTGTGTTTTGTGTTGGTTACTGTTTTGTGCTGGAAAAATCCACAGGCATTGTATGTTGTTGAGACTCACTTTGTGCGTGTTTTGCGATTGTAGTTGTTGTCGTTTCTGTTGCTGATATGCAAATATGCCATGCAACACATGGCATAGAATTTTTGCATTGCCAATCAAAGCTAATTTTGTTTTTGCTCCTGTAGTCGCCTGCAATCTGCCTTTGTTTAAGAAAGCGTAGGAATGTGTTGGAATAAAAAGTATGTGTGCACTTACTATCAGTGTTACAACAGGGGGTATTAAAAGGGTTTTTCCAAAGCAAGTTATCAAACGAAAAATTGTGTAAAATTAAAAGAATGGCTGTTTCAGATACTTCTGACGATGGGCAATGACTTGATAATTTTGAAAATAATAGAAAATGCTTACAAAATTTTTAGCTTTAATACTATTAAGTCGCTTATATCATTCATGTGATAATTGAATTTTTAACACAAATTTTAATATCAAGAAAATAAAATTCCATATTCATTGGTGTTTTTTTATAGCTTAGTTTGCCTTCTAAAAATCGCAAAAACAAAATCACTTACGTGTCAAATCGTAAATATTACTGAATTTTCTTGAAGTTTTTAAGCCAATAAAAAAATATTAAACTTAAAAGTTTTTAGCACCCATACATGCTAACGCATAAATAATTTAAATAAAAGTGAAATAAAATATTTTTATTTGCTGTCTTAAAAAACTGAAATTGCCAGAATATGTAATGGCAACATTTATAGCTACCACTCAAATCCATGCACACACACACATAATATACGTACTAATACATAAACACACATGTGTAATGCACAAACACTGATACATACTTATACCTGTGATAAACATAACCACTTCACCAAAATTATGACAAATTGCTGCAAGGAAATGGCAATTCCCTTGCCATAGCAAAAGTACAGTAAAGTCTCAGATAATAAAATTAAAAAACTTGCAGGTTTTAGTAATTCTATATAGCATGCATTGTGCTGCAACTGTGTATCAAAATAATCCAACTATGTACATTTAATCGCTGTATCGATAAGTTCATTTTGGTATACGGTGCGTATGAGTAACATTTAATCACTTATTCTTTTCATTGTTATAAAATTTTCTTAATTCCTACTTAAAGTAAAATACTATAAATTGTGTTTATAAGTTAGCAACACTATTGAGTTTTTACTGTTAAATACTTTGTGAAGCGCAACACAATGAGTACTCCTACAAGTATATAACTTTGCCACGTTGTTGTTGTTTTTTCTTTTATGATCTTTCAATTGCTGCGTGTCAACGATAAAATTTCGCGCTATTTCCAGTAGCATAAATTTGTCGTATTTTTTTTCTATTGCTTTTATATCTTTCTACCTGTCATAGACAACACTGTAAGTTTTAATACGTTTCAGCGCCTAAAAGTAGACAGTTACATGAAGAATGCGCTAAAAACGTAAATGAAAAAAAGTTATTGCTGAAATGTCGTCCGGCGGCGTCGTCGACGACGTTGTAGTAATAAAAAAAAATAGAATTTATGTGAATTTTTATTAAATGTTGCTGATGCTATTATTATCGTTGTTGTTGTGCTTCCAAGTTTGTAACATGTTGTTGCTACTGCTATTACATTGCGGACGTATGTTGCTTATGATTTCGCTTAGTTATGTTAGTTGTTATTATGTTGTTGATGGTTTTTGTTGAGAAAATATTTAAGTATCGTATGATGTTTATTACTATGAAGTGTAGTTTGTTTAGTTAAAAAAAACAATAATAATGTTTGCTTGAAATGCGTCTTATGCTGGAAAACACTATAAACGTTTTAATATTTTTCTTTTTTACTCTATTTATTTTAAAGTCCAATATAGCTTTAGGCTAAGCCTTTAAATTCATTCTTCTTTAAGTTCTCATGGAAATCAAATTTTAAAAATTTTTCTAATATCAGTAATTCAAAACAAAATGGAGATCGACTTGGCGTGAAACTCTCCATATAGAAAAATAAATGTTTAGTGCTTTCAATTAAATATATTGATATAAATACTCTTATAGATTTCCTAAACGTCATGCTTAAAGTAACAAATAAACTCAAAAATTTTTTTATGACAACAAAGATCAAAGATTTTATCTGACCAGCATAAGTGAATAATCCTTAAAGCACATCCTTGGAAAAGCAACGACCTCTTTCAATAATATGCCCATACATACAAAAAAAAAAAAAAATAAAACAAAAAACACATGAAATGATTTCTTTTCAAACCCACTTCAAAGTGTCTGCTTTACAAAATTTTGCACAAGTCATGACAGCAGCAACAGCAGACAACTACACAAAAGTGACAACAAAGAACAAAATAAAATATCGAAATAAATACAAATAAAATAGGCAAAAAATTTAACACACATACAAAACAAAAATACTCTATTGCAACGTCATCAACAACAATAATATGTATAGCAACAGCAGCAACGATAGCACCACTTTTAATATCAACAACATTTTCGCTGCCAACCCAATACCCCTAGTGCTATTTACCTGTGGTTTAGAAAACATGTTTTGTCTTAAATAAAAAATGTTTTTTTTGTTCGTTCGTGTATTTGTATGTACTATAAATGTGGTCATTTTAACCCCTTAATAATTTATCCATGGTATTGCTGCGGTTTTTGTTTTGTACTTTTTGTTTTTTTACTCAGCGTATTTTTTTTATTATTTCACTTTGTCTAGTTTTATTTTACATTGTGTTAATGTTTCTAGTAATTTTAGACAACAGTTGAAACAGGGTGTTATCTATTTTAGAATTTCTGCGTTTATTTTGTGGTGATTTTTTTCATTAACCGGGCCTGGCCATTTTTTCAAAAATAAAAACAAAAGTTATCTAAATAATATTACCAACGGTTGTATTATCTTCGAATATTTAACAGGTGATTTTTTTAATATTTGTTTTTTAGTGTACATTTTTTGACACTTCACGAGTGATTTGTAAATTGTGTAAACGCCAAAAATGCTCAGTATGGTTTGCCATTTTACCACAAATAGACTTACAAGCGAACAGCGCCTGCGAATCATTGAATTTTATTACCAAAATTCGTATTCTATGAAAAATGTGTTTTTATCGAATAATTTAAAAATTTTCTTCAGCGACGAAGCTCATTTTTGGCTCAATGGGTACATCAACAAGCAGAAATGCCAGACAGCAGCCAGAGGCAGTTCAAGAGCTGTGCCAATGCACCCTGAGAAATGCACTGTTTGGTGCGGTTTTGGGGGTCGGCGGCATCATTGGACCGTAATTTTTCAAAAATAATGAAAATCGCAATGTTACAGTCATTAAAGCAAGGTATCATGTGATGATTACCTACTTTTTTTGCGCAAAATGGAAGAAATAGACTTGGTTGACATATGGTTTCAACAAGACGGTGCTACATGCCACACGGCAAGCGATAGCATGGACCTAATGAGAGGCGAGTTTGGTGAGCAATTAATCTCATGTTTTGGAGCAGTCCATTGGCCGCCAAAATCATGCGATTTGGCCCCACTAGACTATTTTTTGTAGGGCTATGTGAAGTCTCTCGTATACCAGCCCTGGAAGACAACATAACAGCTGCTATTGGTGAGATATCCTCCGAAATGCTGGATAAAGAATGCCAAAATTGTACCTTGCGTATGGACCACCTCAGGCGTAGCCGCGGGCAACATTTACATGAAATAATCTTTAAAAAGTAAATGGCAGGAATTGATCTATCTGTTGTATTTTCAATTTTCAAAAACCAAACGCTTAAAAATTCACAATTTAGTTTTGTTTTCCTCATTTTTAGCATAGTAAATGGTGCCATATTGTTTTATATGAAAAAGTTCAGCCGGTATTTGTCGAACACTAAATATTCAAATTCAGAAATTTCCCTAAGGTTGGATTTCTCTTACCATTTTTTTTTTTAGGAATAAGTAAGACTAATGAAAACGAAATAAAAATTTCGAACTTTCCTCAAGTGGGAGCTGTATGAAATTAGCCCTTATAAATTCCAAGGGACTGTAGAACAAAAAATTATAATAGAGCTTAGCTATTACAACTATAAGTTGTCTTAGCTATTTAGCCTGAAGCTTTTAATCAATTAAAAATCTTATTAAAAACAAATTTTGGAAATGAAAAAACATTTTCTATAGTAAAATTTTCCGTAGAATCTGAATATCGTAATAGGTTTTTTTTTCGATTAAACCCAAATCTCAATTAATTTCTTTCTGAAGGAAAGTCAGCTAAAATCCGTTTTTTTTTTTTAACATTTTTCAACTTTGAAGCCGAATATGCTCGATATAGATCATTTCGCTTAATAGTGGGTGGGTGCAAATATAAACTGTGTTTCTTCGATCTAACAATTTTTTAAGACTAACATCCTTAACTTTTCCTGTAATAATGTCATGTTATATTTTTTTACGAAGTTTGATTGTGTTTGCCTTAATGGCTTGAATACCATGAAAAATAATAATTTTTTTTTTTCTTCCATGAGCAACAAGCACCTCCCGAACAATTTTCGTAAAGTGAGTGCTTGTATAAATTAATGAATATATCATTAGTCCTTACATGTTCGCTTTACCGCATAATGTGAGACAATGGAAGTTGCTGTAGACAAATCAACTTGTAGCTGTTATTTTGAAATATATTTGGAGGATTTTTTTTTTTTGTTTTTGTGATAAGAAAACAAAATCTTTAATGAGTTAATTTAAAAAAAAAAACAAATCTTAAGCAATTTTTTTCGAAAATTCAACTTTTTTCTAACATTTACAAGAAACACCAACTCAACATCATATTCACATCTACAGTTTCTATCCTAAAATTGTTGCTTTATTTAAGTTTTTATGCGATGTTAAATTTTTGTACGTTAGTATTTTTTAAGATAATTTAAATAATATTTGCGGCAGCTTGACTACGAAGCATCCACTCAACTGCTTTTGCTTGAACGCCACAGCAAGAGCAGGATTTACTTAATCTTTTGTGTGAAGTGTACCATCTTTCAGTTTGTCTTTCGTCTTTGTGCTTTCTCAAATAAACAGAAGCTACTGAATCGAACTACACTGAACTCCGCATGAAATTTTATAATCTTTCAAGAAAATTTCTTACAAATATTATTGAGTTATAAAAGGCAAAAAAACCCACATTATGACGATTTTAACCAATTTTCCCCAAATACATAATTAAAGGTTACGCATACGACGTGTGTGTTACCAAATGAAAGTTATTACATTTTTAATAAAAATCAACAGTCCTTCATGTACAATTCCAAATATATACCATGTGTGGCATACATTGCTATTAAAATATTCAAGGTGTATGAATACTAAACATATGAGTGTCTAAAGGGAATCGTTTGTTGATAATATGTGTCAATGTTTTCGTTCTCTCTTTTTTTCGTGCAACAAAAGCAACACGCGTGAAAACTAAAAAGTGAAAATTTACACCGAAGGAAAAATTGATTTTTCTTTTTTTTTCTTTTATAGCTTCCGATATGCAGCGCTGCCATACAAACCAACTAATTAAGCACAATATATGTATTGGTATATACTTTTAAATGTATGTATATAAATTGTATAATCACCGGTTGTGTGATTTAGTTGAAATTTGTATGGAAATCGATAAGGGCACATTCTGTTTTTGTTGTAGTTTATTTTACAATATTGATTGGTTTTTTTTTTTTTTGTTTAACATTCATACATATTTGTAAGTGATAGCACAAGTATTTTCGTTTTATTATTTATCGTGAATATGCAACAAATTAGACCAAAACAATTTATTATACTTATCAGACAGAATGAGACATTTCTTTAGTGACATTGGGTGCAAACATTAATTTTGCAGCAATTTAAGCTTAGCCTTATTTGCGCACTAACGAATCTTAGTTGAACTCGCACAAAAACAGCCATTACTGCGTTGATTGTAGGGTAATGTAAGCAAGCGTTGCTAAGGCATTTCAATTTGCCAAAAATCATTTTTCTTACAACAAAGTTTCTTGACAATCTTGCCAATGGTACAACACATACTTTGAAATTTGTCCACTTAAAAATGGCCTTTGAAATTTTTTCTAAAAAGGACAAGTTTTCAATATCGGTTTAGGGACACGCCTACCGCCCATACTGTGTGTATATAGTATATAGCCAAACCTATTTCGAAAAAAGTTGCAGTGATTTTGATGAAACTTAGGGACTTGGTGCACATGTTAACAATATTTAGATTGGCTAGCTGACAAGTATTAAAAAATTATTACAGGGGCGTGGTACTGCCCTAATTTATAATTTTCATAACGTCATATCTAGCAAATCATGCTACATATTGAGATGAAATTTATAAACGGAAGCAAATCACTTATAAATACCTTGAACTGTGGTGAAAGTGAGCGAAAGTATAAAAATGGGCGTGTCACTTTTACATATTTCGATTCTATATTACGAAAGTTAATTTTTGCGACTGATTATTTTTATTATAATTAAACATTATGAACTTACAGTCATTTTAGCAAAGACCAATATTGTAAATTTTACTTATTGATCAATGCTATTTTTTATTCAACAAACATGACAAAGATAACAAATGGAACAATTTAACCTGGTAATTGGTGACATATGTTTCGGCTATTACCACATAGCCTCATCAGACCAGTTTTTGGTTAATGTTGTACATGGAGTCAATCCCCTGACCGTACATGCATTTCAATTGCATATCTGTCGACGGCCGCTCTAACAACTGAGCTACTGAGGTACTGACCTTGAACTGTACAAATTGCGTATATCCATTTATTATCTCTTGTCACTTTCTCGCTTGTTGTCACAGCTGCTAAGCCATTGATTGATTGATTGATTCTATATTACTCGAAATTAGCACCTACGACTTTCATAAAAATTTTTTGAGATGATGCCACTGAAAGCAGTCATCAATACAATCTAAGTCAGTATACTGCCAAAACTCGTTGAAAGGCGTGTCACAGCCCACAATATTTATAAATGTTATAATAAGAGAACTTACTACGTAATCGTTATGAAATTTATTTAGTAGATGAACTTGCTATAAACTGTCTTTTAACAAAAAGCGCGTGCAAGAGTGTTTGTGGGCGTGGCACTTCCCATATAGGCAAAAAGCATTAAATGGTGTATTTTGTGTGCTATGATACTAATCTTCATAAAATTTGGTGTAGAGATGTGGGGAACTATAAGCTTTAAAATTTAATAGAATTCGAACGAGATATGCAACAGTGGGCGTGGCTCCTTCCATATTAACACAGAGTTCTATGCCCTAGTTGAAGTGAAATATTGCAGGAATTGTTACAAAATTGTATGTAGGTGGCTGGTTTTCTATAAGGTATACCTGAATCAAAACCGGCAAAAATATCACTAGTGAGCGTGGCACCTCCCATACAAGTAAAATACCTTAAGTGGTATATTTTTCGAAATATGTTAGCAATAGTGTACGAATGTTGTTTATAAAAAGCAATTTCTGAATCAAAATTGGGCTGGATTTTATCAGTGGGTGTGTTGCCGACCTTAATTTTTAGACAAATTACGGCATATATCGCGAATTATACAAGCTACTGTGATAAAATTTATTATGCGGATGCCAATTACGAATATAATTTATTGAACCAAAAGTAGGCGAAATTTGGAAAGTGGGCGTGGCATCTAAGTTTTCCACCTCCTTCAAGTTTTTTCAACACTTTCTATATTTTTTTTCGATTTTTTTCAACCTTTTTCAACATCTTTCAACATTTTTCAACCTCTTTCAGTTTTTTTCGCTAATTTCTTTATTTTTTCGAATTTTTCATCGAATTTGAATTGTCACAACATTTTCAAACTCTTTCATTTTTTTTTTTAAATATGTTTTCGACCTTCAGCTTCTTTCAGCTATTTTAAAAAATACATTTTTTGAAATCGTTAACTTCTATAAATATTCAAAGTGTGAACCTTTTTCTCCATCTTTGCTTTCACTGATGAAAGTTCTGCTGAAACCTACAAAACAATGCGACATTCGAGAAAGTGTACCCATGAGTTCGTTTCACGCAGTACTAATTATAATTAAAATGAAAGCAAGAAATTTTAAATAAATAAATTTCCACCTTGCACAACACTTTGCTCACTTTACATTAAGCACACGAACCAAGTCTAACAAAACAACACTCCATCAAACAAAAAAAAAAGAAAGTATACGCACAGGGACAAACGTAACAACAACAAAAAATGTAAAAAGGACATTTTTCGTAGAACGATTTAACCAAATTAGCTCATTCCCTGACCCGCAAATCATCCCTCTAAATATGCCAACCAACACAACCAATCGACCACGCTATTCATTAGGCGGCTATACTTTTGCGCGCCGCATACACTAACACACTTACCATATAAAATCCTTGCAATGCGAACAGAATGTCGGTTGCTTAAAGAAACGTGGTATGAAGCAATGATCCTTCACATTAAAGATATTTTTCTTTTTTAGCGCACCCTTACGTAGGCGACTTTTCATTTTATTTTCGCCGACGGCTTCATCGCTGCTACCTCCATGCGATGATGACTGCGACTGCTGCTGCTGTTGGTCCATGTTGTTTTCATTTGTTTCTGACATTTTGGTAATGGAATAGGTTATTAAATTTCAAGTTCACTTTCTTTGCACTTTATTCTTGTAGATATTTGTTAATTTTTTATTTAACCTTTTTGGGGCTATTTTTTTTTTTGCTTTGGAGAAAAGCTTACGTTTAGTCGCAATTAATTTAGAGTTGTGTGCCCTTTGAAGTGTCTTCTGAGGGATTGCTTGACGTTTTTCTTTTGGGGTTTTTGGTTAAGTTTTTAAATTAAATATTTTTCCGGTATTTTTTTGTTTTGAAATTTCTGGCTAAATAAAAATATTTGAAATTTTTTATATGTTCACTATTTATTAATTTTTATTGAGAATTTTTCTTTAACTTTATTTGGTATTTTTGAAATTTTGAATTATTTTTGTTCTTTTCTAGGCTTAGTTTATTAAAATTTTCATTTTCATTTATTTTTAAAATAAATTTTTAACTTTTGCACAAGATAAATTTTACACTTATTAGACAAAAACTTCCGAAATTTTTGTTAATTTTTTTTTTAAGTGACTGTTACTTTGCATTATCTTTTGGTAAACATTTATATATTGAAATTTAAAATTTTAGTTCTTGCGTAATTTTATATACATTTATTTACTGTATAATTATTTTTTAATGAATTTTTATAATATTTATTTCTTTTAATATTGAGACTTGAAAACGTTTGCAACAAAACGCGCCAGAAGCTGCTACATACGTTTTGGTTTTTCTATAATTTATGTACGGTTTTGCAAAATATGATCCCTAGTTTCAATTAAAATTTGATGTTTTATAACTTTTGATTTGCATTTGTATATGTTGCTGCTGTAGTGGTTGTTCAAGCTGTAAATGAAAAGAGAAATATGTTAATTTATTAAATATTAAAAAGTTTAAAGTTTTTGAATATATGAGAAATGATATTAAGCGCAACTTCTAAAAGAAATAAGTGACCATAGAATTATCGGAAAGTATTCAAACTCAAAACAATTGAAAAATTCTAAATATTTACAAACGGATGTTATTGAAAATGATGAAAAATTTCGAATAGATTACGCACAGTAAATTAAATTCGAAAAGTATCAAAAAAGTCCTTTAAATTTCAAAAATATGTTTTTAGTATTGAAAAATTTCAAAAGTATAAATGTTTCAAAAATTATTGTGCACTATCATAAAATACTAAAAAAAGTCAGAAAGATATCCATCAAATAATACACAAATTATCCAAATTATTTTAGAGTCTATGTATGTCGAAAAGTATCAATAAAAAATCGAAAAAAAATGAAATCAAAAGGTGTCGAATTACACCTAATAGTAGGAAAAACATCGCAAATGCCTCGAATAATATCACAAAAATTCAAAATAGTCTATGAATTTTTAAAAACTACGATATTGGCGAAAAAGACTTAATAAATTTAAATCAAAAATTGTAAAGTGATGCCAAGATGTCGTATAGTAAGAAAAAATATCGAGTGTGCCTCGAGTAGTATGACAAAATTTTCGAAAAAGCCTATGAATGTTGAAAAGTAAAGATATTGGTGAAAAAGATTTAAAAAACTTCAAACAAAAGTTGTCAAATGACACCAAGATGTCGAATAGTAAGAAGACAAAATCGGGAGTGCGAAACTTCATTGAAGTTCAATAGTTAATTACAGATTTTTCAAAATACGTTACTTCAAAAATGTTGTGTAAAATTTCAACTGATTAAAACAAAAATTATAATAGCTAGACGTCTCATTTCTGAAGCGGGAGTTATCTTTTGAAGTTGCTATGAAAAATTTCATATGCTCACATGACTAACAGCGTGACCTTGCATTTTGAATAGGATTTTATTTTTTTTTTGGGAGAGGGGTCACTTAAACTTGGCTTTTGGGGGTTCATCCCCCCGCCCTTTTGGCCTCCATTTTAAAAAAAGAAGGTGCTAACAGTTTTTTCGCGATATCTTAGAAATCGTAAATCTCACTACGAAACAACATTACAAAAAACATCTGTTTTCTCATAGAATACAAATCTGCAATAAAAAAGACATAAAGTTTTTGTATAAAAAATCATAGTTGACCACAAATTGACCTTGACGACTGGTTTCAATTTCAAGATTACTTATTCCCCTAAAAATCTCAGAACTCTTGTCCTATCTTACTTAGATCTCGAAATATTGACCTGTAGACATTTTACTGTAACATACTGTATACACATACCTATGTTACCAGTTTAAGTATAAACTAGTTTTTCCTAAGCCAAACTAGTTTCAAAGCGTATTAAGATAAACTAGTTAAGCCTAGGACAAACTAAGGCAATTATTTATTTTAACAGCCTCACTCCTGATTTTCTTGAAATTTTAGTATTGTTTGGTTAAGTAAGTAGCCTTTGACCGTAGCTCAGAGCTTACATCCTGTAATATGTTCAATGTTCAGCCTTTGACAATACTTTGTCCAACACGGACCTTGCTAACACACAGGTGCTGGTTATAATTCAGATATCTGAGGCCGAGTCCATGTTGGAAATATTGTAGGATATAAACATTGAGTCGTGACCGAAGGCCGCCCACTTACCTTAAGGGGGGGGGGGTAAGGTTTGGAAGTGAGATTTTAAGCGAATTTTTGTTATTTTTTTTTGGAGATATGGCTACAGTATTTTATTTTTAAATTACATAAGCTTTTTTATTATATTTTAAAGTATAATTATATAAATTTTTAAGTAAAAATATTAAAAATTGAGGCATTGGTGGCTATTTTCCCCAGACACGTTAAAAAAAAAAGAATTTGCGTTGGACATTAGAAGTCGTCACTGAATTATCTGAAACAAAAAATTCAAAAAAATTATATTAGTTTATGAGATTCTCGATTGAATTACGAAGAGTTTTTCCATTTTTATTGATTTTTGAGTTTTTGGCATCATTTAGAAAAAAAACAAGGAAATTTTGTGTAAAAAAAGTGCGAAAATCAACATATTTATTATTGTTTATAAAAAAGTATAAATAAAAAAAAAAATATCTCGACGTAATTCAATTACAAAATGTTTAAAGAAAGTCTGTGCAAAATTTTACGAGGATCAGTCAATTAGTTTTTGAGTTACAATGTCCACCGCCTTGAAAAAAGTAGTTTCGAGAAATTCGCGTTTAAAGTTTTGAATACATGATTTTCGCTACAAAGCGAGTCAGAGGTAGGGATATTCTAAATGCTGTATCTCCGTTAATTCGGCTCCGATCGATCTGAAATTTTGAGAGAGTATTCTTGATATGTACTTTCATTTAAAATAAAAAAATCGATTTTTTGAAAGTTCCAAACCTTACCCCCCCCCCCCTTAATATAATTAAATCTTCCTAGGCTAAACTGGTTCATCCTTACACGCTTTGGCTAAACTAGTTTGGCCTAGGAAAATCTAGTTTATCCTAAAAACTAGTTTGGCCGGTAACATACATATATGCAGCTTACCGCTTGGCTTCATACTTTTGCAGCGTCATAAGAGAAATTTAAACAATTGGTATATAAGTGGAATAATTTGATATGGAATTATCTATAAAGCATATCTGCTGTATTTTTTCAATAAAATCGTTAGAAAAAATTGTATAGCGCTTAAAGAATATTTTCTTTAAAAATGTTAGCCTATTTTTAATTATAACTTATTTATTTTCAATTTTACGGCAAAAAATGTTTGAATTAATATTGTAGTAAATTCAATTTACTACAAAAAAAGCTTTGATAAAATTTTCTGTGAAACTTAGAGTTCTCGAGATATTGCAGAAAAACTGTTTACACCGCTTTTTTCAAAATAATAGCTTTCAAAACTAATTTTTATGCTCACACTGAGCCCCCTCTCTACACATTGAAAATCCTAGGTTCGGGCAAATATTTTTTACATTTAAATGTAATATTTTTTTGACTCTGATATTAGATTTTTGACATTTAATCTGTGTTTCATTACTTGCTGTTTCTGGATGATGTTTGTTATATATTTTTTATGTTAAGTTTTTAAATAAAAAATTGGCAAAACTTTGATGTGATTGGAAGATTGTTGAAAAATGTCATGCCTTTTTAAAATCAATATGACAACAAAATCAACTGACAAAAAATGTGAATCGAAGCAGAAGCAACTGTCAACAAAATCCAGAACTTTCTCTGATCTGACTACACACACTCTTCTTAATTACAAAATCAGTTTCTTGCCACTCGTATAACAGAGCTCAAAGTGAACCTTTTTTTTATAGCTTTGGAAACGTGCTGTTGATTAAATTTTCTTTTGTTAGCAAGATATAAACGTTGTTAATAAAGTGAAATTTTTATTTGCTTTAATGAAACTTTGACAGACATTTTTAGCATTACTTAAAGTAAGGAGTTAACAGAAACTAAATGCTACAGCTGATAAATCGCAACGAATTTTATGGAAAGGGTTATGAAAAAGGTTTTTGATAACTCCATAAGGCTTATGTAGTCTTCATAAAATTATCTTAAACATAAGTGATAAACGATTTTAAAAGTGTGCAACTTGAAAAATAATAAAAGTTGAATTTTTCCGTGTGTTTCCAAGCCATGCGCAGGACTATGTTAGTTACCACCACGAGTCAAAGATCTATAGGATCTAAAGAGTTTAACATAAAGACACATGCCCATTAAAGAGTTAAGCCAAAAAACGCATGTCAATTATAAGGCTTAACATAATGGCACTTGTGCACTAAAGGGTTAAACTAAAAAAGACACATGCCCATTTGGTCCCAGCAAAAGAGCACATATCCATTTTTTTCTGTTTTCTCTTAAAGTATTGAACATTTTTAAAATATCTTTTTTCTGTTGGGTTTGAATGGGTTAAAATGGTATCGCAGTAAACTGGCAAAGACTTGAACAGTTTTTTTGCGATTTCTAAAAATTCTTGGCAACTGTACATGTGACGTTCTGTTCGCCCACTCTTCAAGTAAACACAAATTGTTCCTATTGGATTCTTGGATTTCGCTTTTGAATGCTCTTTGTCTAGTAAACCAAACAATTAGCGATATTTTGGGAGTTTACGAGTAGCTTTTATTTTTAAAATATAATGCAGTTAAAAAAATATGGAAATTTTTTTTTCTGCATTTAAAAATCAACTGATTTTTCCAGCAAAAAAAATCGCATGATACTTAACTGTAGCATAACATAAACAGCAACAGAGAAATAGTTCTGGCAGTATCCCTGACGCGTTCTTTTTCTAATAATAAAATCCGCATACTTTTATATACTTCTTACATAGCAGTATATTCAGATTTCAACCACAAATGCAGCCGAAATTGTAAGAGATATTACAATACTATATTATTAGTATCATGAGTTTTATTGAGTTATTTGTTTTCTTTAAGCAAAATGTATGCGTTATAATAATTTATATAAACTTTTATATAAACAAAGCGCATCAAAATGTTTGCTAAAAATAAAGCTACATTTTTCACAAAATTTTGAAGTAATGGAAAAAATATTAAAAAATTCAGTTGAAAACAGGGCGTGAAAATTAATAGAACTAGTATTAAATTAGAACGTAGTGGTTAAATTTTTTATGTATTTTTTTTCCAATTTTTTGTGTTAGCGGTTATAAAAAAAAAAAAAACAATTTTTTTTTCTTTCAACCACATAACGCTTTGTAGTTTTTTTCATGCTCACTGAACTGATGATATTCGAACAGTTGGTTGTACAGGTATTGCATGTGATGTATCATGTTTGCACATATTTTTTGTATTTGTTATCTGAACACATTTATCATAATTAATGTGAATTGCAAGCTTTTCGTGTTATTTTGTTTTTGTGTTGTATAGTGCTAAGAAAATGTGTGAATTTTTTTGTTATTAAGTTATTGTTTAAATATCGTTCTGGTATGTTGAAGTTATTTGTCTAAAAAAAACAAAATAGCAATAATTTTAATAAGCTTAAAGTCTGCGGGAAAACCCATTCATAATATGTACATTCCTGAGATTATTATTTCATAATATTTAATCAAATAATAGTATTGTACAAATGCGTACAGCTAAATGTGAGCGAGTGGTTTTTCGTATATATTCATAGTTGTAAAAATTATAATTAATTGATTGAAAGATTTTAATTAATTTTTCAGTTAGTAGTGAGGATCCATATTATTGTAAATTTACAAATTCATCAATTTTTTTAGCAAATATGACAGCAGAAGTTCGATATAAACTGTTGATGTGGCTATGAACAACGTCAGATCAGTTTGGTTATTTCATATCACTATTTTGGATGTATATAGTTTGCTCAACTCTTTTAAGTATCTACCAAATAAGATACGATGATGGTCTAAGTTCAATCGTCCATTACAGTTTCTGTTACTTAATAAATATTGAAGTATTTAAAAGACCCTCCTACGTATACATGCCAAAAGCTACGTATAAAAAAAATTTAAAAAAATACAATTTTTAAATTTTCTAAACACACATCAGAACATCATTCTTCTAATTATTAACAACAACAAAAAAATCAGTAGTATTAAAAACTACCTTTGAAGTGAGTTACATATCGTCTAGTCAAAAATCTTTTCTTAAAAATGTACAGTGTCTATTCTATAATAAAAGATCTGAGCTACTACAGCTATAAGCCTTCTTAGCTATTTAGCTTGAAGCTTTAAATCAAGTCAATTTCTGTTATAAACTCTTGAAAAGCTTATCAACTCATGGTTGCAGTATTCTATCTATATTGATAGTCTTATTCTATATACCGAACTTTTGATCTTGTCTTACTAAATAAGATTATTAGGCTTTGATTTACATGGAAATGATGTTAGCATAATTGAAGAAAGACTATATTGAAATAAAGTCCTTTAGAGGTGTGATACCTCCAAGACTTAGAAATTTTAATATTTTTCTTTTTTGAGTGACTGATTAGAAATCAAAAGAACTATAAAATCCGTTCGATAAAATCTGTTTGAAATATTAGTGTCATTTACCTAAGTAATAATACTTTTAAGGCAAAAACCTTTTATAATCTTGTAATCCTTTTGCCTTTTGCAAAATTTAGCAATCCCTTCTTTTTTCTAAAATTACCTTTTAGAGGTAATTTAAGTAAAATTTTGTAAAGTTTGAGTTCCAATAATCTGTAGGTAAATAGGCAATTGCAAAACAGTTAGCCCATGAAAACACTACTATAACTTAACATAATTGCTTCATTTTTTTGCTGGAAAGGTTGTGAAGAAAAGGAGAGCAGTGTATGCTTTTTTTCAATAGCACGCCCCAAAAAGGAAAAAACGTTTCTGCGCTTAAACCAATAAACCGATTTTAATAAAATTTGGTTTGGAGATGGATTGAACCCTTAAATGGTTATTAAAATCTCTAAGTTCTTTAAGTAGGCGTGGCACCGCTCCTAATAGAAAAAAAGCCTGCCACGGCTGAGTCGCTACAACGATTTTTATAAAATTTTGTATGGATATTGACTGATTCTTAAGTAAAGACATTTGATTTTAGTGGGCGGTTCCATAAAAAAACGTTCTTACAGCTAAACTAATGTACTGATTTTAGTGACATTTGGTACAGTGATAGATTGGACCCTGAAAAATATATTTGGTTTTTAATGAGCGGTGCCACACCTCCAGTTAAATCAAAAAATAAGCTTTCACAGCTAAACTAATCGACCGATTTTCATAAAATATGGTGCAGAGGTAGATTGAACCCTGGGGAAAGCTATTTACTTTTAAGTAGGTGGTGACACGCCCCTAACAGGATAATATGCTCTTACAGCTAAACTATAGGCTAAAGGCAGGAATAGGATAAAATATACCATGATTCTTACTATTGAGGAAGATGTCACAAAATAGTTCTTTTTCATGTCAGTTTTTTAATACCAAAAAAGCATTTTTTTTTTTACTTTGATGATTGAGTTTCAACCAGTTATTTTATTAAGCCAGTGGTAGGCTCATGTTAGAATTAAATTTATTTTAACAAAACTATTCATTGTTCTGATTTCAAGCATTTTATTACACGTCCGTGGTTATTTTCTTTGACACACCAATTTTTTCGCCAGCCTATACTACAATGCTGTTTTCTACCTTCCACCAAATTTTATAAAATTATTTCTAATAGATTTCAAGATAATTGGAAAGATAAATGCACACACCGCACCCCCCGCCCCCCTTCAAAAAAAAAAAATTATTTTTAAAAACAGTGTGATATCGATTTCATATCAAAGTTACAAGATACAAAAGATATATTCTCTTTTCGCTGACATTTTTGCTGCATTTAATGCTGCGTCTCATAAGTGGCAAAATATACATATCAAAATTCTATCATGCAATTTTTTGTTTGCATTTTTGGAACAGGTAACAATTCAATATTAAATTTTTTAGTGAGCTACCTGTTCAACACAAAAAGTTGAAAATGCGGCCGTCCTAAATCATTGTAAAAACGATCGACATATGTGAAACCGGGAAATGTTGGAGAGAGTTATCGTGCACGTTGGAAGAATATGGTGGAGACCCTATGACAAGATAAAGGGACACGAGAGAATCAGGGATTTTATCAATTATTCGCAAAATATTCCTTACATAGAAGAATCATTTTGACCTTTAAAAAAGTAGGTATTAATAGGATTTAAATTCGAGTTCGAATATTTTATGATCATGAAAAATTAAAATCCTCCAAATCGTTGGAACTATGACAGCTCAAGTTTGAAAAAAATCCATAACAAATAAGGCTTAGAAAAGCTTTTGACGCACAATTTCGGACTTAAATTCCACTTCTGAACTAAATTGCTAAAGCCCTAATCATTTCTTAGACAAAAAACCATTTGAGGACTTATTAAGGATTTTTATTTTTTAGCGCAATATTTTTCTTCAGGGTCTTAAAAGTTTTTCTTTTGAACTTTGCCTACCTTTGAAATTTTTGAAATTCTTACGTTTTTTTGTTTTTGTTTGTTGCCGCACTTAATGTTGCTGTTGTTACGTACGTAGGTTTTACTTTACACTGAATGCAATTTAATGCTTTAATTCATAGATTTAATGAATATACAATAAAATTCCACTTAAGTGCAATTTCACTTTATTTTGCGCGCTTCTCCTTTTTTTCTTTTGAAATTTGAAATGCACAAATGAACAGATGCAGCAACACACGCACACCTACTTACATCACATATGCGAGCGCGAAAGGCGAAGCAAAAAAAACACAGTGACACAAATACTGCAGCGGCAGCAACAGTGCGCTTAATTGAAATTGCGATAGCACAGAAGAACGTAAGCGTAGTACCTACATCTGGATTATACGTTACGTGTTAAATAAAATATAAAATTTTGTATTAAATGGAGTACGGAGCGCGCGAACAGCTATACAAACACACACACAACAATGAGAAATAAACAAAGTGAGCGCGTAAAAGCAACAGTTTATATTACGCTTTTTTTTTGGAGTTACGTTCTTTTTTTTTAACGTGGAGTTATTTTAGCATTTATATTTATATATTCCACTTTTTTACGTTTTTACAATTTTGTTTACTTTCAAACTTTTCAAATATTTACACTTTACGTTTACGTTTATATGCAGCTGTGCGTTTTACGTTTGCGTAAACTTTTTTTTTTTACTACAGCAAAAATTTGTTCCCTTTGTTTACGTTTTTCTGTCTGTTTCGAGCGTTTATATTACAACAACTTTATGTGAATTAAAGCTAAACAAAGATACGTCGACTTTAGCTGAATAATTGAAAAACTGCTACATTTAATTTTTACACTTTTACGGCTTAGAGCGTAATACTACAATTTAGTTACATTTAGAAAATATTAAATTTTAATTTTAAAAAATTAATTTAATTAGCAATTTAATTATTTATTTTATTTTTTGTTTTTTTTTTTTCAAATTTTTCACGCGAACGTCTAACGCGTGTTTTTCACGTCCTCAACACTCAACCAATCGAAACGGTGTGAAATTTCATCGCAATTGTTGCGGAATTTTCTTCATAGTACACGTAAAATATCTTCGTATTAGTATTGGTGTGTGTGTGTGTGTCCTCTGTCTATTCTATAGTGGTGAAAAGAATGTCGATGTCAGTCTCTCTCTCTCTGCGTGTGTGTCTGTGTGCGTTTGGTGAATTTGTATTTCTTTCAATTATTTAATTTTTTAACGGGGGTTGTTGCTGTTGGTTTTGTTGTTGTTGTTGTTCCCGTTTACTTAATTTTCCGCACAAATTCACGCGCTCCACTTGACTGACAACTACAGAATGACAGCTAACAAGTAGCATTTGTAAGCTTCTTCACTATAAGTTTCGATAATATAGGGAGCTGAGCTTTTTCCCACATTGTAGGGGTTATATTTTTATTTGTTATTGTTGTAGGCTTATTGTTGTGTGGTGAAAAGTTTCGCACTTGTTTTGTTTTCCCTACAACTATCTGGGGTTTCCACAGGTATTTTTCAATTGCTCATAAGTTAAGGTTAGAAATCGCTCGCGTTCTCTCATTTTTCTTGCAATTATCTAGCTCTCTTTCAGAAAACTGGTAGGAAAAAGAAATGTAGTTCATCTAAAGTGCATTTTTGTTTACCGCAAAAAATTCAAAAAAATTGGAAAATAACGAATAAAGCTTAAAGAGGCCAAAAAATGTTGAAACAATTGAAAACGGCTGAAAAGTGTGAAAAATTGGAAAATATTGAAAAAAGTTTAGAAAAGTCCAAAAAGTTGAAGAAGGTTGAAAAAGACAAAAATATATGAGAAATGTTTAAAAAAACTATAAGTTGTTATAGAAGTCGAAAATTGTTAAAAGATTGGAAAAAAATTTTAAAGTTGAATAACGACACGCCCACTTCTGCAATTCCGCCTGCTTCAATTTCAATAAAATATATTCATTATCGGCATCCGCATACCAAATCTTATCATAATAACTAGTATAGTTTGCGAAATATGCCATCTTAAATCTAAAAACTTATGGTGGTGCCACACCCACCTGGTACAATCCAGTTCGATTTTTATCCAGAAATAGCTTTCTGTGATCAAAATTCATACATAAAATTTTAGTATGATTACTCAAAAAGTTCGCTTAGTATGTCATTTGAGTTATTTTACTTGTATGGGCGGGAACACGCCCACTGATGCTATTTTGCTCACTTTTGATTCACATATACCTAATAGAAAATTAATCATCTACGTTAAATTTCATATCAATTGCTGCAATGGTCCACTAAAAATATTGCTTACTACGGGAGGTGCCACGCCTATTTATGAAATCCCGTCGAACTCTATTTAGTTGCAAAGTTTATAATAACCGACACTTCTACAACAAATTTTATGATGATTACTCTCTAACCTGCTATAACATTTAACGTTTTTAGTTTGTATGGACGTTTCCACGCCCCTTAGTAGTATTAAGTTCATTAAAATGGCTGGTCCCCACCCGATTTTCAATAACCTTAGGAAAAAATGTTCCTTGCTAACGAAAAAATAACACTTTTTTCTATGCTATTTAATTTTTTCATTGCTCCGCGATATGTACTTGGTCTCAACTCAACCGAAACTACCATATTTCATAGGATGTGCTAAGATAAAGTAAAAGTTACAGATTTGGGTATATCAGTAAAATGTTATTAGATAATTATAATTGATTTATCAAAAATTTAAGAAATTCTTACACCTTTTTCAAACCACTACTGATTAATAAAAAGTAGTCTAAGGTATAACAACTGAAAATTTCTTACTTTTACGGAGAACAAAAATATGTTATCTCGCTTAGCTAAGCTCAGCTGTACTACCCAACTTTTGTCAACTACTTCATTGGAAATTGGAAAAAAACAAAACATAATAAAACGCTTTGTCAATAACTACAGATAAATCAATTGACAAAAGCTATTTTTATCAAATACTTCAATTATTATGACTGTTCACTTAAAATGTGATAACACACCTTGCTTAGCTTGTCGAGTCTTTTGCTAAGATAATACTAATTCATTCATAAAAAATAAAAAATCAAACTGCTAATCTAATCGACAAATTTGTTCAAATCAAATGTTTTTTTTATCAGCAAAAAACTCATGCGCTTTTCCTACTGGTCTTTTCATCTTAACTTTTTTTTCTTTCTATATTTTGGCGCTCAAAAAAGCTCAAGCAATAAGTGGCAACAGCAGTTGACACAGTTTTCCGTCTTTTGTTTTATCCAGGATTTACGGTTTTTGTTTTGCTATTTTCTTTTCTATTTCACTATGTTTGCATTCGTATTTTATTGTGTTTTCTTTGAAAGCGTATTTTTCAAGTATTCACTTTTTGACTCATTGATTATCTCTAATGGCACAAAAAAAAAAAAAAAAAAAAACAACGAAGTTAAAATAAAACTTTTAAGCTTAATGAATGGAGCAGACGTCGTACAGTGGAACAAATTCACGACACATAAGCATGATATAAGCTGGAGGGGATTAAGCGCATTGAGTAGGAAAATAAACTTTAATGAATGAATAGTTTTGCTTTACAAATATTTTACTGAGTTAACTGTTCAATATAGTGTGTAAAAAAAAAATTACGAAACAATACAAAAAACGTCTAAAGCTAGTCATACTAGTTTCGTCCATTACTAAATAGAATCATCAGTGACCTTTGATCTGATTGTTGAAAACCCAAGCAAAGAATGAAACAAAGCAAACCCAAAATTCTATTTCCTGTTGTGTCTTTGCTCTTGTTACTCATTTGCTACTATATTCTCTTTGTAGCAGCTTCGTTTTGTCATCGCCTTGTTTCACTTTCTGCTTGGGTTCTTAACAACTTTATGCAAAAAGAAAAACATATTAGGCTTAGAAATTCGCACTCATCGGCTCAAGGGTCACTGACGATTGCACTAATCGGCTCAAGGGTCACTGATGATTGCATTTGGCCATGAAACTTAATAAGTGTGGGATTCAAAATTAAAATTTGCTCTCCTTTAAAGTTAAACTTTGCTTTACGTGCTCAGACAAAATAAGCGCGCACGTGACAAAATGTAATTCATAACACGCGGTGATAAAAATTTTATGTGCAGCGCCATGTGAATAATTTTTGTAAATAAATACTAAACGGTTGTTAACGTACGTAGTTTATTTGAAGAAAAAATCATTCTAATTAAGAATGCATTTAAATAAAGTATTCTGTTTTTCTTAAAACGTTGCGCACATTAAAATTTTAAAAATTGAAGCAAAATTCTTTTGGTTTCATTAACGATACCAAATTTTCAACGCAAAGCAAACTGCCAAATGTGATACAAAACGGATGCCTGATTTTAAGAGCATAAAATTGTTTTTTGTTCCCTTCTTTTTTTTTTTTTTTTTGATTTATCTTAATCTCTCTTATTTGAGTCAAGAGAATAAACATTTCTTATTTGCAACACATTTCCGTTCAGTTACCTCAAAATAAATTCAACAGTGGGGTTAGAAAAACATTCTCAATATGATAGATAGACAGCCTTTGTGTAATTAGAAATATTACGTCGACGCTGGTGTGTAGTTTATTTTTAAAAATTAAAAGATTTAAATTTTTGTGGATGTTTTTATTGCTATTTATGTATGAAAGATTTATGAAAAATCTTGGCAAAATATTATGAATTCAATTGTCTTAGAAAATAATGAAAAATACAAACTCATAACATTCATACTACATGCATAAAAGATATAGAATATAAAATTTTTCGATAGCAACAAAAAACAAATTTAAAACTTGCAAAAAATTTAATAAAAAATCGCTGTAAATATGATCGTTATTTAAACACACACAGTATGTATTCATTTTATTATTCCGCTTGTAACGCATAGAAGGAGGCGTGGTCAGTTGAAAAAAGCTCGCTTTTCGCCAAGAGGGTGTGTCACCTGCTATAGAAGAAAATGTCATATATGTATTTCTAAAGCGAGAGCTGTTTCAGTAGATAATAGCAAATGCACGTGGCAGGGTAATATGTTTTATTGATAAAGCTTTAAAAGTAAATGATGATGATGATAAAAACTATCATTAAAAGAAGTTGGGTGGGTTAGGAATTGTGGGAGTGGTACTTCTTATACAAATAAAGTCTTCAAACTATTTGGTACCAGGGGAGTAATAAAATAAATGCTGGCATTTAATGAAAGAAATAAGTGAATGAAGCTTATAGATGAAGTATAGCAGAGTGCATCCCTTCCAAAAATCAGCTGTAAAAATATCTTTCAAATAAATTTTTAGACTTAAATGCGGTACAATGGACCAACTTTCAGTATACTTAGTGCTTTTCAATACACTTGGACTAATTATTCTACTCTTTTTTTTTTAGTATAAAATTTGAGCATTTACATACGTAAATATGGCTTAAATACATTCGTTACAAAAAAAAAACCTTCCAACTCTGAATCCAGTACATTCTCTCCCAAAAGACTCAAATGCCATTACTGACCAGCATATGAAAAAGTATCATTCTTATTAAAATTCCACATTATAAGAACTTAAACTACACAAAATCTTTGGTAATTATAAATGTTTACAAATGTTTAGTTTTAAAAAGTTTGTACGTTAAAAAACAAAAACCTAATTTTATATTTCAACTGATTAAAAAAAAAAACTTGAATCGCCTAAACTAAAGTTGTCAACACACAGCAAAGTCTTAATTTGCTTTGAACTAAACACGTTTATTATGACTTGTCTTAAAGTTGTACCATTAAGGTAACAACAACGCATGGCACAACAAGAACATGCCAATAAGACAACAACAAAAAACATCGTATGAATGAATGAATGGCATTCCCCTGAAAGCACATTTTAATGAATATGCCTATGTCGAAAAACCAGAGTTCGCATAAGCTCGCGAGTGCTTCTTTCAAACACTTTTGTGTCTTTAATTTTTAACTCGCGAGCGGGATCCGAGAGCTCTACTTTTGGTCGTGAATTATCTTTTGGGTGTCGGCTCACGTTAGTTCTCAGCCTGCAAATCAAAGAAGAGCTCTTGCCTTTCGCATGGTGCTGCGAGCCCATAAGAGCTGGGAGCCAAAGCGAGTCAAGAGCCAGGAGAGCATTGGCGCTTATGATGCCTTTTCAAAATAATTTTTTTGTACCATTCGATGAGAAAAGGTCGAAAATTGATATTGGACATCACTTGGGTTGCCTTCGAATCATGGATGAGACCGTTCTTGACCTTTTTACAGAAAAAAAAACTACACCTATAATGGAGAAATGTTGAAAATGGCCTCGAATCCTGGAACCGTTCTTAGCCCATTTTCGTGAACATTTTTGTTTGCTTTAATTGATAGGAAAAGGTCTCAAATAGATTTTGAACATCACTTGCGCAAAAAAAATGTACATCTATCAATGGGGAAATGTTGAAAATTGAAAATGGTCCCGGATCCTGGAACTGTTTTATCCCATTTTCGTGCTCTAATTGATAGGAAAAGGTCTCAAATAGATTTTGAACATCACTTGCAGTAGTCCTGGATCATTGAAAGGACCGTTTTAGACTCATATTCGGAAAGAGTTTTTTTTTTGACATCACTTGGGATGGCCTCGGATCCTGAAACCGTTTTTGACCCATTTTCGAGAAAATTTCCTTTTGTTTAAATCGATGGCGAAATATTGAAAATAGATTTTGGACATAATTTGATGTGGCCTCGGACCATGAAAAAACTCCATTTCTGACCGATTTTCATAAAAACTGCAATCATTACAAAAAAATTGAATTATTATGTAAATGACACATTGAAACTCAAATAAAAATTGCACAAAAATATCAAATAAAATTAAAATTTTTTTTTTTTAAATTTTTGGCATTAAAATATTTAATATGAAACTAAAAAAAAAATTGATTCTTGTTTTAGAAATTTGTTATGAAATATTTTTCAATAACTTACCTCACTAAAAATATGCTGCTAGGGTTGAATTAATTGACAGGTTTTGTTATCACTGCAATATTATTGAGGTTTCATAATTTCAACTGAGTTAACTCATTTAGTTTGGCTCATTAATTTTGTTTATTTCTTTTAAATGATTTTTTGTTTACTTAACTAAATAAAACCGCAAAACAAGACCGAAAACCTGAAATGTACATTTTTAACATTTTTTTCACTTTTTTTTTAATTTATTTGGAATATACTTTGCTATTTTGTTTTGTTTATTTTTTTTGTATAAATTGGAAATTTAAAGTGGCAGCCTTTAGACTTTAATTGATGATGAAGATAACGCGAATTTCAATTGTAGCAACAGCAAAAAATGAACAATAACAATAAAAGGCAACAATTATAAACAACAGCAATTGTTTGTTCTTGTTGTTGTTGAGTGGGAAAAATTCGTGTGATACAAAAACGAAAAATGTGCGTGATTTTAATGTATTGTATTTGTACAACAATAAATATTTTTTTTTCAATTTTATTTGCAATGATACAAATGTTCTTTTACCATAGAAATAAATTTATATTATTGTATTGGAATTCAATAGAGAGCTTATATTTTAAGTGCTTGTGTCTCCAAATAGCTACAAATAATGTAATTTTAAGCTATTTTATATGTAAGCCCAGGATCATAAATTGCATCTAAATGTTGATGATAGTACCAAAAATGCTTATGAACAAATTGAAAACTTAATATGTTCTTGATTCATTATGCAAATTTTAACTATAGCGACTCAATCCTGATTCATCTGGGGCTACATCTATGCAAAAATAAATTTGTATATCCAATTGACTTATCCGAAGTAGTTCGTGGGTCTATATGAGCACATACTTTAAGTTTATCACAAATAGACTGGAAATCAAATGATTAAATAACTAAATCTTTCCAAAGTTTTCTCTGACTCAGAACCACAAAAATAGTTTTAAGCTGTCACATTTAATTAAAATTAACTTATCATACAAGCTTTTGTTGTATCAAGAAAAAAAAAAAACCATTACACACAAAATATAACATAGCAACAAAGCTGATGTGACTAAATATTTGATAAATTAAAATGACTAATTTTCGGTTAATTGAAGCTAAATTTAGACATAGTTTCCTTTCATTTAGCTATTGCATGACACAATAATTGATAAAAATTAATTCAACATACGTATGTACTTATACAGAGCAATACAAAAATCTGTGGGCATGACTTTGAACTCTGCTGCTAAATGGTACAAGAACAATTTTGAAGCTTAGAAATGTAACAGAAACTGAATATTTGAAAAAAAATGGCATTAAATAATGACCAGATATTAAACATTAAAGCGAAAATATAAATAAATTCCCAAAAAAATAAATTACGGTTCAAAATTTTTCTCATAAGGAAATCTTCGGATTTTATTACTAAAGAAATATTTGATGTATAACTTATAAAAAATAATACGCCTTTTGAAATTTTTGCTACAGTTTATCATTGCGAGGTAGATTTTAATAACTTTTCCGACTTAGCATAGCCGTAGCAAATAAGTTCAATGGCACTAAGTCGCATGATCTTGACATGGATTGTTTTATATCACCCTTATAAAATTGTCTTAAGATTTCTTAATAAAAAAAAAGGTTTAGCATCTATTATTTGACATCAATTAGAAAAGGTCTCCTGAGCTTAAATATGAAGTGGCGGAATCTGAAACTGTTTGCGTTATACGCGACGTAGGTAAACATATAGGTAAGTATCACATACTATAAGTGGAGAATTTTTCATCAAAACTATTCATTATATTTATTGTGTCTAATTGTATTCTCTACTAGTGGTACTGTCGGCTTCAGACGCGCATTTCTTGTTGTTTTTATTTTCTTTTTTTTTATTGATATTTCTCTTAACATCTCATTCTATCTTTTCTTTTCAAAAGTAACAAAACAAAGCAATTAGAACGAAGTTTGCCCTTTGAACTTCGATGCCAAATTCAAACAGTACAAGTCAGAAGAATAAAAAATAACAACACAGATTTCAAGGAGCAGCTATAAATTACATGAGTCAAAATAAGGGAGGGGGGGGTCCGGAAAAACTTCACCAAGGGGGTCAATAAAAATCTCAAGTTAACTTTTTAATGCAAAGACTATACATTATTATAGCGGAATATATTTAGAAATGATTAAGTCTTACGGAAGAGAGGAGGGTCCCCTCAGAACTCACCAAAAAGAGAGGGGAGTTCTGAATTTTCATAAAAACACCACTTGTAATTAATGGACGGCCCCTAAGCAACAAATTATCACACGAAGACTTTTGTGTAAGGTTTCGAAAAAAATTTAATCATAAAAAAATGATAAAAATAAAAAAAATAAGTATGCAATAATCTTTATTAGCACAAATATGTTGTTTTGAAAAAGAAATTATTAAAATTGGTTGAGTATATTCTGCGCCAAAGCGTTACAAGCCATTTCCATGTAATCAATATTACATAAATAATATAGACAACTTATTATTTTTTTTAGTTTTTATTTGAAAAAAAAAAAATATTTATTTCTTTTCATAAGCGATTTACCGTAAAGTTCAGAAATTTCAGCATAAGTATGTAAGTGCCCAATTAAAAATGTAAAAATCTAGCAAGGTAAATAAGAACTGGGCAAGATCTGTTGTTTTTATATTCAATATTCATTCTGACTAAGAGCTATTATTTATTATGAATTTTGTCAATGCCTAATCTAAATCCTTTGGTAGAATTTCTAGTACATAAAAATGTCGAGTTATTCTGTTTCGATGGTGCTATTTTTCTATTTTAATGGTTTGAAAATCTCAAAAATCTGCAGTGACATAGTAATTTTATGACAGAGCTTAGATGCAACATTTTGTTTGAACCAAATAAAAATGTAATAAATTTTGTCGTATGACTTTTGAGAAATATTTTAAAGAAAACACATTTCTATTAGTTTAGCAAGCTGGAAGTATTGGTATGGTAAATATATACACTCGAAATTTGTGTAGATTTATACAGTCCATATACGCACAGAAATTGAGCTATAATATTTGATATAACTTTCAAGAATTTTCACTTGGGTCATTTCTAAATATTTGGCCGCCTTTTTTCTGTGAAATTTGTCAGGTATTATTACACTGATTCATTATACTCCAGAGACTCAAATACAAAACTGGAATTTCAGACTTTGCTCTAACATAAGTTTGACAATGGATGCATTGAGGAGCCACTGTTTTCAATAGTTAATATGCGTATCAAAGCATGTAACGTTACGTTATTTTTCTATATATTCTATGTAAAATTTTATATATAAAATGGCGAATTTTCATGCACTTTTCGGGTCAGCTTTTTAGTTTTGGTTTTTTGAGCAATTTTTATAATGTAAATATTGCCGGAATGTGCTGAGAAAAAATCGTTCAAAATTCTATGCCTCTTGTGCCAGATCTTTTTTGGCGATTTTTCCGTTAATTTATTTGGATGTTTTGTTTCAATTTTGGCAAAAAAATCATTTAATTTTTGATTGATTTTTCTTTTTTTTTAACATAAATTTTTTCTGCGATTTTTAATTTTATTTTGTTTTTGGCAACAATTTTTCTGTCAGTCATTACTTTTTATATGAAATATCATCACTTTTTTGTTATATAAAATGTTTTTGTTTTTTTTAATATTTGGAAGCAATACCTGAATCTTTCTGCATAGATTTGAAATAAAAACTTTAATTGTGGAACTGACAACACTTTAATTTTTTTCCACATATATCTAATATTTTTATTAAAGTTATTTAATTTAATTGAAGATATTAAATAATTGTGTTTATTTAGTGTCGTATTTAGCAAATTCTCACTTCCACTTACTGCTCATTTGCATGTGTGTAGATCTCTTTGATTAATTGATTTTGACACGTACAAACGTTTGAAACAAATTAAATTAATTAAACCAGTAATCATGTGTAAAAACATGGCAATTTTCTGCCGCTGAGTTAAAATAATTAATTTAAATATTTTGCAAAAAAAAAAATAAATAAATTGCTAGCTACAAGCAAACACAACACAAAAAAAAAACTAAAAACGAAAACGTTTAGCGCTTTATGCCAATAAATCAATTTGGATGCGCGCAAGATACAAAACTCACACTTGCTCCATGCAGCAAATACATAACGTGTGGCGACGACGACGACGACAACAACGATGGCGATGACTACGGCCCGCAGTTACTCTTTGAACTAAAGAGCTACACAACGACGATGCTTAACAGCTGAAATTTGTATCGATGAGATACAAATTACGTCGGCCTTTAGATGCTGCAACGATAAAAAAATTTGCAATATTTTTTTTTCTTTTTCTTCTTTCTTTCTACATTTCTGACAGTTGCTATATTTATTTTTCTTACGTTTTGTTTATTTATTTTGACGCACGGCACCGGTTTTTTGTTGTTTTTGTTATTATGTTTGTTGGCGTTTTGTTTTTGTTTTAAATATTTATTTATCAGACTTTGCGCCGCAATTTTACGCACGTTTTCATTAAGATATTTAACTCGTGCTATACGACGTTTTTGTCTTAAAAATTATTCAATTTTAACTTTGATTTCGTCAGGTTAATATCTCATCATTTTCGAACATTTAATTTCATTAGTAATAAAACTATTTTTTTTTTTATTAAATTTGTTCGCACTATTAAAATTTTATCTGGAACAGCACACGTTATCCAATTCGAAATGCAAAGCAAATGTAGTCCCTCGCCGTTTTGATGTAAAATAATCAGCGTGTTTGTAGTTAATAGAACGAAAATTATGGCCAGCAATTGCATTTACACTTGAGTGGAAATAATTTCATTGATCTTTCAACGTTTAAATAAACATCAATTGATTGAGTACTCTAGCAATTTGCAAGAGTACTGCTGATTTTAGTTTGCAACCAAGTCTACGTTTTCAGATTGCTTCCTCTGTTGTCATAAGTGTGCAGAAAATGTATCTATCTATTTATTTGCTAATTTTTAAATTTTATCACACGATAGTGTAACAATCAGCGACCATATATAATAATAATCATAATTTTCAACAATTGAGGTCAACAAAATCACAATGCAGAAATATGATTTTAAGTATACAGATGACATGATTTTAAATTTTTGATTTTTATTTTAAAAATCAAAAATAATCGTTATACTGAATTTTTATTTTTTTCGCTCAAAAAAATCGTTATTTTGGATTTTAATTGTTTTTCGCTTAAAAATAATCGTTATTTTGGATTTCTATTTTTTCGATCGAAAATAATATAATTATGGATTTTTACATTATTAGATAAAATACATCCGCATTTCTATCAGCTGGGGACATTTTGGGCCTATTTTTTTACCTATCCTTGAAATTGTAATTGGATTTTGTTTGGCATTAATTTTACACTGCTCTTTGGCTTATGTGAAGTCTTGAGATAATTTGCCCTTTACCCTTCGACTTTTCCATTTATTTTGACACATTTCGATGTTCTTGAATAAAAACCGATATTTTTCGATAATTTCCATATACATATACTCAATTGTTTGATAGTTTTCGACTGTTATCAATCTTTTTGAGAAGTTCTGATACAAACCAATTTTTTTCAATGATTTTCGATAAGTTTTGACTTGTCAAGATTATTCGAAAAGTTTCATACCTTATCGACTTTTTCCATAAATTTTGAATATTATCGATTTTTTGTTTAATTTTTTTTTATATTCTATCGAAAAAAGTATCGAAAATGATTAAAAGTAGCCATAAAATCGCACCTTAGCCAAACGAATCGAGCTTTCCTTAAAAGCACTATCCATATTAAATAACGAAAAATTTTCCAAAACGATGTTGCTATGAAATTTTCAAGTTTCACAAATCAATCGTCGGTTTTTAAAAATATATATACTGACTGATTTTCTTCAAAATTTTTTTGTAAAAAACTATTTTTCATTTAACAAATTGTAAAACTTGACTGATAATGCGCAAACTTCGATTCAATTTTCCTGTTTTAGTTATTAGAGTTGAAAATAAATAATAATTATATTTTCAGCTCTCAACAGTAATGATAACTATAAATAAATATTTTGAAAAAAATCGGTCATTACTTACATTATTAAAAATGACTATGTATACTTAAAACTTGACAACCTCATATCATAATTTATAATTGATGACTTTTTTGATTCTAAAACTTTTTAAAAAAATTCAATTTGGTACACAATTCACGAAGCTATTTCAAAAAAAAAAAAAAAAAATTAGAAGTATTTTTCCAAAATTTTTTATCACTCGACTGTATTTAGAAGAAAAAACAACCAGCTAAAAAAGAAAAAAGATTTTCAAGAAAATCGGAGATGCAAAAGCAGAATGTTATCCGATTTGGCGTGGAGTATCCCACTGCTAAGTAAAATGCGTTAAGATTTAGCACAAATCACACACATTTTTTCTTTGAATCAACAAATAATTAAAAATACCTTCCTAAAACTTTCGCAAAAAAAATGAGGCACTCGTATTAGAAATTCCAAAGCGGCGTAACTTGTTATTGAAATGTGGATTTTTTGGCAAGAAATTCATGCACTTTCTACTTCTGTGTCACAATTTTAGGTTAGAATTTACTCTGATTTAAGGCATATTCTTCGAGTGACTGAGCTAGAACTATTTCTTAATCATTTCCAACAGCCTCTAGCGGGTACTGACTAATATTCTTTGGTGGTATTTAGTATGATAGGACCAATCTCGACCCGTAAATTTTTCACAAGCACTTAATTTCAGCTCACTGTCTACAATAAAATTCACTTTCATGTAATTTTTTTTTTTTTTGTTCTATTGATGTTTTTTATTTCCATTTATATGTTAGAAAATCTTTTTTCATTACAATAATTTTCGTTTTCCTTAACTTTTATTTTATTTACTTCAAAAATTGTTAAACTTTTTTTTTTATATAAAAGACGCTAATTTTTTCGACATCTGTCAGCTTTGTTAATTCGCTGGCATTTGTATAGCTAATTGTAGCTGCTAGTTACATTTTATCTGCTTAAACATAATGCAACGGCGTGACTTACAGCAGCCAACAGTTTGCGCGCACTTGTAAATGAATGAATGAATGAATGCAAAAATAGGCCACTAGTGCGACTGCTTGTCTGGTCGCTTTTTATAAATACGTTAAGTATAAGTTACTGCACTCGTGAGTACTCGTACATATGCATTAGGGTGCACATTAAGAAAAAATTTTTCTGAGACACAATTTTATCCTATAGGATAATAATTATGTAAGACCATTTTTTTTTATTTCAATCATTCTTAATAGCGCCGAAAATCGTTGAAAGTGAAAGAAACTGTAATATTATGAGTTATTTGCGTATATCTCGCAATATTTTCGCTTCCTAAATAGTATTTTATATCAAATGAAAGCTTTTAAAATTTTCTATAGTTCATGTCTAGGTCAATTTCTTGATAGAACCTATAGTTTTTTATTCTTTTATAGCGTCGCGAACCACCTAGTTTTCTTTTTAAAACGTCATCAGGTTGTTTTTTGTTGCAGATCAACTCTAGGTTGATTGAACAAAAAAGCTACCCAATTGGAAAAAATTAGCAAACGCCTAAACATAAGTGTCGATCTGATCAAAAAAGGATTTGGAATAAGGAATTTGGCTGTTCACGCCGTTATGGCGAAATAACTGCAGGTTTTATGGAATAACCAAGAAAAACATTACAGAAAATCTTTTAAGCTTTCATTTGATATTAAATATAAAAAAAAATAAAAAAAATATATGAAAAAAAAACTTATAGCTCCTAATTAGCTATATGATTGATGCTAAAATTGAACTTGGGCAATTTTTCGTTTTTAAGATAATTGCAAAAAATCCAAGGATTTTCCGTTTTCAAGGAAAGCACAAGAAAAACGCAAAAAATTCATTAAAAAAAAACGCTTTTATCGATTTTCGGCGCTATTAGGAACGATTGATATAAAAATAGATATGTTGTGCCTAAGAAAAACATTTTGTTAATGGACACTCTAATAGTTATTTGAACATAATGAAAAAAAAAACACATCAAACCAACACAGAAAATGACTTTCCAACTCACTAGCTTCGATTTAGTTGAAAATTTTTAAGTAGATAACAATGTGAACTCCATGGTTTAGCTTCAGAACATGCTTAGGTACACTGACTCAGTTGCTTTTCAAGTTATAGGACCTTCAAACTTGCAGAACACATCGATAATTTAGCATGGTGACTATATTTTAATTACTGTAATTCCTGAAATAACTGTGATATAAAGATGTAAATATGAAATTGATCAATTTCTTTCACCAAGCACAAAGGTCGATTTTATAATATCAGGAATGTTGGCTTAACAATTTTAAAAAAATTCAAAAATATTAAAGTAGTATCAAATTTTTGATGTAAATTTTCGTAACTCTATGTTTGGGCTGCATGATCGAGTTCAAAAAACATCCCAACATGCGTGTTGCATGTCAGAGGTCGAACCACATGCGGACATGTAATAAAGTTTTGCATGATGCCCTATTAAGCAGAAAGAAAAATTCGAGCAGCGAACCAGAAATCTTTTTTACACAAAAAATGTAATCATGAAATTTTATTTAAATAATAAAGAAAATAATGGCCTATGTAAACGTTAATAAAACAGGGACATTATCTCAAATAAAAAGGATTTCGCGATAGTAATATTTCTCTGGAAAATTCTGGAATTTTCTCTGAAAAATTGGCAAACAAAATGATTAGAAAAAATTTGAGAATTTCTCATTTGTGACCATCCATTAATTATGTGAGTCAAAATAAGGAGGGAGGATGTAAGCCAAAATCTCACCAAAGGGAGAGGGGAGGGGAGTCAATAAAACTTTCACGTCAACTTTTTAATGCAGAGAATATACATTATTATAGTCTCACAGAAAGGAGGGATTGGGTCCCGCCAAAACTCACCAAGGGAAAGAGGATGGTCTGAATTTTCAAAAAACTCCTCATGCTATTAGTGGATGGCCCCCCTTACCCGACTCCAAGTGCTTTTTTCGATGTAGTAATTTCATCTTCACGAACAGCAAAAAATTCAAATGGGACCATATCAAGTGAATACGGTCGATGATGTCTGTGGAAAATTTTTGCACAATGAAGGCTTTATGCGATGCAATTTTAAAACTTAAATATTTAAATATCTAACAGGAATATCGTGATAATTTTAATTGTATTTTGAGACCAAGCGTCTAAGGAATAACCCTAAATAAATTTGATTGAAATTGATCAAATAATTTTTTGCGTGATATGCGAACATCGAAAACAGCTACTATAATTTTATTTATATAGATTTATTGTTTACTAGTATCGCCTGAGGTCGAAATTCGACCGTTAGCACTAAGTTTAAATCTTAGAAGAATTTTGCAAAACGGTTTTGTTCATTGATTATGATCTTATTTATTTTCACTAATCACCTCACCTCACCTCACCTCACCTCACCTCACCTCACCTCACCTCACCTCACCTCACCTCACCTCACCTCACCTCACCTCACCTCACCTCACCTCACCTCACCTCACCTCACCTCACCTCACCTCACCTCACCTCACCTCACCTCACCTCACCTCACCTCACCTCACCTCACCTCACCTCACCTCACCTCACCTCACCTCACCTCACCTCACCTCACCTCACCTCACCTCACCTCACCTCACCTCACCTCACCTCACCTCACCTCACCTCACCTCACCTCACCTCACCTCACCTCACCTCACCTCACCTCACCTCACCTCACCTCACCTCACCTCACCTCACCTCACCTCACCTCACCTCACCTCACCTCACCTCACATCACCTCACCTCACCTCACCTCACCTCACCTCACCTCACATCACCTCACCTCACCTCACCTCACCTCACCTCACGTCATCTCACCTTTGGAATTACATTTAATTTACATTTGAGCGCGAAACAATATTCTTTCTATTAGTGCTATATAATTTCTATGATTTTGATTCATAAATTGTCCCCTTATCCCTTTACCGTTCAGTCCGACCTGATATCGTTCTTATGCAAGGCACAACACAACTATATTTTTCGTTTATTTTTAAGCAAAAATAAGTTAAATCGCAACTGTAACTCAAAATAAATCAGTTGAACTTTGATTTTCCGTGATAGTTGGGACCGAGCGCATCCCGGATAATGGAATCACTAATTTATTTTATTCCTTATAAATTTTCAAAGTTGTAAATACATAATATGTATGCTAAATTAATGGACGGCCCTTTACAGCACCGTTTTACAAAAGTATTTAGTTATAATACCCATGTATGGAAGATCAGCTAGCTCTAATTATAAAGATATTTTCTAATGTTGTGGGCTTAAAAGTAACAAAAAATACTTTTCAGTATTGAAAAACTAAATTGGAAAGAGCTATTTTTGTATCATGTTGTTTATCCCTACCTCTTACTCTTCCTTAGGGTGCAATCTATCTCCAAATCGAATTTCTCCAAAATCGGTCCATTAGTTAAGCTGTTAAAACATATTTTTCTATTGGGGGCGTGGCACCGTCCACTTTAGACCGAATACCTTTTCTCAGGATTCAATCTACCTCTGTAGCAAATTCCATAAAAATCGGTCCATTAGCTTAACAATAAAAACAATTTACCTGTTCGGAGCAGTACCACGCCCACCAAAAGAACATAGAATCTTCAGAAATGTTTTTAAGGGTTCAATCTATATCCAAACTAAATTTCATCACAATCCGTCCATTAGTTTAACCGTGGAGACGATTTTGCTTGTTAGGGGCGTGGCACCGCCCACTCTAAACAAATATCTTTACTCAAGGTTCAATCTATCTCCATATCAAATTTCATAAAAATCGGTGAAGCATTTCAGCCGTGAAATTTCGTTTATTTTTTCCATTAGGGGTTAATGCGTTTTGTATGGGGGAATCATGTAAATATGTTCACTTTATTTTATCTGCCTTAACGGCAACTTATACACCTGATTTTTTTCTCATTTTTTTTCTGCACATCTATGGAACAGTACCTTTCCAATGATATAAGTTTCATTCCCCTCTCTTTATAGTAAATACTAAAAAAGTGTACCACAAGATTCGATGTTCACGTATTAATATATAGATTCTTTTGGAAGCAATTCAGGTTGAACCGCATCACTTTGATCAAAGAGAACTCAATTCATTGCTTCTTACACAGTAAACGATTATTAACTTTTTTGATAATTTCCATTGAGTCATTTAAGTTGCTACAGCACATCCTTTAAAGTGGTAAATTTATGAACGATACAATTGAAAAATTTTAAAAACTGTTATCAATTAAACATTATCATCTTCTAAATTTGTCGATATTTATTACAAGTCTTAGTATCCTCTATCTTCGAAAAGATTGTCGTCAGCAAGCCTGAATTTCACACGAAGCTTAGTCTGTAAGTGCAAATTAATCCGATAAAATGAGACGTTTGAATTGTTTTTTTCCCACTTACATTTAATAAACTGGTATTTAATGAGAAGAGTAGCTGTTAAAAAATCAATAAGCAATACAATTTTATTGCTGCAATTAAAAATTAATAAGTACAAAATTTGCAAATGTACATATGTACATAAGTTCACTTTAACCCTTAATAAGATAAAGTTTTCAGATTATGACTGAATTATTCCATAACTTTTGAAATTACATTCTTGCATCATTTTTTCGATTTTTTCAATTTTTTTTTTGTGCTTTTTTTTGAATAAAAAATTTATTTTAAATTACTATAAAAGATGGTTAAAGAAAAATCAAATTTGATTGAAAAATAATTTATCTATTATAATTTTGATTTTATAAACACATTTTTTTTTTTTTTTTGATTCCTACTAGCCCTTCAAAAGCTAGCAAGTATTACTTAATATCTCTTGTAAACCCAGATAAATTTTGTTCCCACTAGCGACTGAACAAAATCGAATCGCGAATCGAAAGAACATAACACATTCTGAAGTTCATATATCAGCTAAAGTGACAAAGAAACAATAAAACTGCGAAACAGCTGGACAATAGCAAACATGAACTTGTAATTGTCCAGCTTGTGCTCACTTGAAATACATTTTCAGTGTTGCCAAATATATTCATTTTATTTCTTGAAATTTTTTATTTGTTTACTCTTGTAAGCTTTCGTATTATGTACATAAATTTGAATTGATTGCATAGAAAATCGTAAACGTACGTACACGTTTTTTTGAAACTGACGTTATCAAGCAAAAAAAAAAACAAAAGAAACTTTGCTACGCAGTTAGTCTTGAATATAAAAAAAAAAACGGTCAGTCAATCGCGGTTAAACTAAAAGTTAATTCTCAAGTTTTGTTTTTATTTTTTCGTGTTTTTTTCATCGTATTATTGAATTTTTTGTTGATCATCGACGTAATGAAAAATTGTTACAATCAATGACGCAAGTCAATTCGAGAATTGAAAAAGTAAATATTTTGCTGTACGAAGAATGCGTATTATTTGTGCACAGTGAAAGTAAACTAAATTTATTTACGTTAAATAGACAAATATGCAATGCAAATAACTAAAGCAAATTTATATCATCTGCCATTTATACAACGTTTCCCAATAACAAATAAATACATACATACATATGTATGAATTAATGTAATGTAGTTCAAGCGTCAAAAGAAAGATATTATAATATATTGGTATAAACGTTCCAATGTTTTAGCTTTCTATTTCAAAAAAAAAAAAACTAGTTTTTTCCAAAATTGCTTGTAAATTTATATTCACGATTAATTATTACGTTCGTTTACGTACCATTAAGGAACGAACAAGATCTCTTAAAATCATCAGTTGTGAGTCCTATTTTGGTATTGATATATTACGTTACGTTACGTTACCTTACATTTTACGTTACGTTACTCTACGTTACAATACGTTATGTTACATTACTTTACGTTACGTTACGTTACGTTATGTGACGTTACGTTATTTCACGTTACGTTACGTTACCTTACATTACTACGAAATTAATTTAAAGGGAATAAAATAGGTGAAGAAAGTATTATTTTATATTCATTAATAAATGAGGATCCTCGGGTAGCAATCGCGGTACATTGCCACTGTACCTCAAGACCAGCAACGTTTTGTAAAATAATAATTTTCGCAGTTTTAACTTAAAGTAGGCAGACTTCAAATAATAAAATGTTTTTGTTATATAAATGGGGCAGGTCATTGATTTTATGGCAATAGTAAAACACCAAAAATAAAAAAACAAGCTGCTTAAATTGTAAAAACTTGTGTGTATTAATTGATTGGAATATAATTTATTGCTAGTTTCCATTTCAGAACGAACTGAAAATTGAATTTATATTCTGTTTATTGATTTATGTACACTTAAGTTACTGTTCGACAGAAATTTTAATAAAATGTTTTTTTTCAGTCGACTATGAAAAACATCGCTTGGCAATTTTTTCGGAAAATGTGTATTGTATGTAAAGTATTTTTTTGTACCTAACTTAAGTATTGCAGGTGGTATATAAATGAGACTGTGGCAGAAAAAAAAATATTTTTACTCCCTTATACTTTAATATTGTAGATGTTATTTTTACATTTCTTTTATTTTGTTATTTCAGAATAAACTTCGCTATGATAACTGATTATAAAGTATCTATCGGTAAGTGTATATTTGTACCTTTTTATATAAATTTTATAATATTTAATTAAATTCGCCAACAAACTTGCTTTAATATGATGAAACAGTTTCTCATCACATATGAAATTATAAAATCTCCTTTTAAATACGAGTACATACATGTGTGTATTTCCGACCTGAACACTTCTGCGCCTTAAATCTGTCAATAATAATTTAGTTTCAGTCCAATTGTGAAAACATGTCCCATGTTTCATTCAGCCGTGCCAAAAAAATTGCTGGGGAAAGAGAAAGCATGTAGGCAAATGACTAAGAAACATTTTTTAATGACCGCTCTTTGTTCCAAAATAATTTTTTTTTTTTTTTTTGAAATTAAAACACATTTCACAAAACTACGACAAGAATGTGCAAGTGACAATGAAACTTTCCAAAGCAAAATGATGTTCGTCATAACATGCAATTTGACCAAATGACGTGACTTAATAGATATACACTATAAAAGAAATAACTCGGTAAATTTCAAGACTGTACGAAAATGTTTTAGGGTTTTGTATAAGTCAGCAATGCCTTAAATAAAATGAGAAGCGTTTAATACACGCAACCAGTTGAATTTTGGTCTGGCTAATATAAAAATTTTTAATAAAATTATCCCTAAAAATTATTAAGGGAAAGAACCCGTTTTTGACTGCTCTCTATTTTCACCTTTAAAAATCCTAAGAAATATTTTAATGTAGAATAGTGCAAATCACAGATTTACGAGCAAAAAACTTAGAATGTTTATTGCTAAAAGTTCAAATAACCCTAGACACTTTCAACATGGTAAAGCTTTTTCACCACAAAGCCTAAAACAAAAGCTTTTAAAGCAAAGACATGTTGGTTTGTCACTGTGATGAACAAACTCAGATTCTCACCAGCTGGCGCTGGTAAAACTTAAAATTACAAACAACAATTTTCGAGCTTAAAGCTTTTTACCAAGCAGTAGATTTTATTTGCAACATTTTGACAACGTTAAATCAATCTTCAATAAACTTAATAACAATTTAACAGTGATGTTACTTTCCTCTGTTGCTGATAAATTTTATATCATTGTTATAAATTCAGGATTCATAAATGAGAAACCAATAAAATCATTCTGATCCAAATTCATCATGAACAATTTATCGGTGGGCGTAAGGTCTGTCTTTTCATTAGTAAACATCTTATCAAAATTGCGTATATCCTTGCGATGTTTCTAAAGTAAAGTAGAAAATATTCATTAAGTGTTTGAAAAAAATCTGCTATTAATGCTAAAAGTTACAATTTTTGGAACAATTGGTGGCTCCATTTCACAAGCGGCAGCCTTCTCCCAATCGATATTTTTATAGAAAGGATGTGATTTTATTTCCTCCTTGCCATAGCTGCCAGCACCCAAGCGATTGTTGGGTTTCTTAGCAAGAAACTATAAAAATGTTAAGATTTTTAATGAAAATTTTAAACCAGAAAAAGGACTTAAAACATCACTACACTACTTACACTCGTTACAATATCCATAGCATCCTGCGAGAAATGTTTTGGGAAAACTGCCTTTTTTTCCTTGATATTTTTAAATATCATCTCATCATCATCACCCTCGAATGGTGCCTGTCCAGCGAGTAATTCAAATATCAACACTCCATATGACCACCAATCGGCAGTGTTGCCATATGGTTCATAACATAAAATCTGTAATAGTCAAGAAAGGCTTTCATTCTGAGTAGAGCGAGAAATGACCCTTTTTGACCACCTACCTCAGGTGCAATGTAACTGTTAGTACCACAAAATGTACGTGTTGTATCACCGTGTTCTACGCCTTCTTTACTGAGGCCAAAATCAGCCAATTTAACATGACCCTCACCGTCAAGTAAAATATTATCCAATTTAAGATCACGATATATGATGTGATTGTCATGTAGGAAAAACAGCGCAATGGCAATTTCTACTAAATAAAAACTAAAAGGATACACGAATTTTTGAAGTTGAAATATATCGGCTTAAAAATGTAATTTGCTTACATTGCAACTGATTCTTTAAAACGTCCATATTGCTGTAAATGAAACATAAGATCACCGCCTCTACAATATTCCATAACAAAGAAGAGACGATCCTGCCGAAAAAAAAAAAATCATTGAAAAGGATATATTAACGTTCGAAAAAAATTTCATCTATATACTGACCATAGTCTGAAAACATGAATGCAATTGCACTATAAATGGTGGCTTTCCTGATAGCGCCAAAATACGTTTTTCCGTCATTGGCAACTCCATGTCATCGGCCTGGATGAGCACATCCTTACGCAAAACTTTCACTGCATACAATTCATCGGTACCACGTCGTTCGGCCAAGAGTACCTTACCAAAGGAACCTTTACCGAGTACTTTCATAAAATTAAAATCAGCAGCACGTATCATATCCCATTTGGACATGTTATGTGGTGTATCCTTATTATCCATGCGGCGCTTGGCTTTCTTTTGGCTAGAGCGCTAGAAAAATAATTCAATTGTATCATGTCAAAACTTGATGTGTCATGAGATTATAGTTTGCTTTACATCAAAACTTAAAGTGTAGACATCGTAAAGTAAAAGTGTTGTAACAATTTACATTTAGTGCCATTACCAAACAGCAATGCCTTGGGGCTGTATAATTTCCCTCAGTAATTTTTAAGTATATGAGAAGTGTAGTAAAATCACAGTGCAACTTTTGATGATAATGGGAGCGGTGAAGCAAGCCTTTGAGCGGTGATTTCAAATTTAATATAAATTTATTGAAAATTCTAAAAGCATTAAGCTAAATGCTATGAAATAATGGCTCAGTAAGCAGTAAAAAAAGGATGTGTGTTAGTTCTTTTTTTTTAACAATAACGTGTTCAATTGGGCGTTGAAAAAAATTATTTTGAGCGGTAAAATAAATTAATTGGGCTGCAAAAAATTACAAGTGGGTGGCAAAATTTGGTTTGGTTCAATATGACACAAATACAATTTTACCACTTTGATTGATGTGATATTTTTACACCCTGTGAGGTTCGCGTGCGATTTTATATTGAATGAATGTTTGAGTTAATATTAAACGCATTGCTTAAATAATACTTTCGAAATGCCACTTAAACAATATCGAATTGATATGTATATCGAATGTATTATTGCTTAGTTAAAATTAGTCATACAATAAAATCGTGTACAAGTGAACTTACTCGCTACTTCTGACATTATGTGTAATGATTCTATGATAAAAGTGACATGAAACATTTTTTATTTGTGAAAATTATGTATTTTTTTTTTGTACAAACCGGAAAAAGCATTAATGAACATATTTTTAGAGCACCGTGTATTAATAATTCAACGCTATCTCTGTTACGCGGTTGATAATGGGTATCATCATCCTACAAAATGTCATGATACATGAAAGAAAAATGATTACTAATTTTGTGTGATATTTCTTTCAACTATTTGAAGAAATCTTTAACTTTCCGTTATTGACCCTAGATAGCTTATTTTACTTAATATGCCTTTAAAGCTAACCATACGTCATTTTGACGAACACATAAATTTTTGCTGTTTTAATGCAGAATTGTATACTTTTTCTAATTTAAATGGGTTAAGTATTAGCTACTGTTGTTATTTTTATAATAAAAGCTAATAAATAAGCTTGCATCCGAACAATTATTTGTAAATAACTTTCTATTTTTTTAGCAAAAAAAGAAAATTTTTTTTATTTTTCTTCGTTTAAATACGTTTTTAATGTGTAAGTTTAAAAATTTATTGAAAAAAACTAACACAAAAGCTAACCATTCGTCAAAATGACGAACAAGTAGCCTAAGTATCAAAATATTTGCTGACTACCACTACAATCAAGCTTCAATCTATCTCCATACCAAATTTCATCTATATCAGTGTAGCAGATAAGTCAGTGGCAGCGTTTTTTCATTAATGGATGCGCCTCGCCCACTAAGAGCTTACAAAGTCTTGAATACCCATTCCTTAGAGCTCAATTTATCTCCTTACTAAATTTTATTAAAGTTGATCCATTAGCTTAGGCGTGGAAAAATATATTTCCCCGTTAGAGGCGTGGTACCGCCTACTTAAAAAAAATACATTCTGCAATTGTTTCATGGAAGGAGTCATTTTTTCCACTGCCTATTTATATATATAGATAGCAAGATTCTTATAATCAACTAGGGGGCTTCACCCCAGGTTCGTTTCGTTCACCCACCCCATTCGCCTCCCCCTCCCAATACTTCGTTTCGCTTCGCAACATTGATGAACAGTGGCACTATTTGTTGGCAGTACCAACCACAAATTTAGCTTCAAGCTTTTTTTTTACAAAGTCTTGTAGATAGTTTGCCTACATCTCAACATACAATGTGTGTTAAACGAAAGGCACGTTGCCTACATTGTCGCTCAAAAATTAATGTTTAATTTGGCGAGGTGCCATGGCTCCTTAATTTACAAATTACATAAAACTATTTGCGCAAATAGAAACAAACCATAAACTATTGCTGTTTTCTGCAATGAAAAGATGTCATTGTAAAAAAAACGCTTGCAATCACAACAAACCGGCTGCTGTGTGTGCGTTTTTTTTTTTTTTGAGTTTTTTCTCTGAATCCAGTTTTGTTTTGTGAAAATTATAATACTAAAATACAGCAGAAAAGCTTTTAATTAAATTAATCGGTGCCAAAGATCTCCAATAAATTGGGTGCTTTATAAAGAAATTATTCAAGTTTTAAGTTCGCTTTTGGTGTGAAATTAGATTCGAGCGATCTTCATGTAAATTTTTTGTGTAGAAATTAATCAGCCTGTTTGGCATTTTTTTTAGAAAAAGCATTTTTTGGACCCACCATAATGCGTATGCACTTGTGTCTCTGTGCATGGAATTTTGTCATGAAGACGACATAAACGCGCACCCGTTTTTTGTCTTTGTTTAATAAAACCTTTTTACTTCTGAAATGCGAATATTTTTTATTCAAAACATTGATGAAACGATCGAATCAAGGATCATTCATACTTTTTCAATTTATTCCCGAAGAATTCTGTCCATGAACATGTTTGCCAATAAAGTCTTTTCAGCGCTGATTTGCCATGAAGAAAACAACTAAGCAAATACAATAGGTTTTACCCACGTAACATTGCTATACCCCTTCTTAGTTCGGTTTTTTTGTAAGTTTTGTAAAAGTTAATTTCCTTCCAATGAATTTTTAACTAAAAAATTACTTACATGCACTTCATCACGCAAGCGTGCGATATCATTTACAGCATCGCTGCAAGGTATGTTGTAATGTTCACCCTCCACCTGTGGTAAAAATTTGTACCAATTATCAATGGCCTCCTGGAAAAAAAAAATTAAATATTTTTTTTGCATATTTTTAGAATTTCGCTCGAAATTATTTTTAACCTTTTGTATTTCATCTAAACTAAATGAAAATGAGCCCATAAAATCATTACGTGAAGTACGATCCCAATCCCAAACTTCAACGAGCAACCGCTTATCACGATCCTCCGGTTTGATTTCACTGTAAATTTTAATAGATTAGCACACATTTAAGGATCATGTGTTTAATATCTACAAAGTAAAAGTTTCATTGAAAACTGGATTCAAATTCTTCTGTATAGTTTTGGTCTTCTTCTTAGTACGGCCGCTGCGATCAGGATGTAATGACACCTGTACATAGGGATCACTAAAGCCATTTGTATCCATTGGGATTAAATTGGATGCTTCCTTGACTAAAAACATAGGAAAAATGTGAAAAACTTTTAGAGCAACATAAATTTTGTAAATCGGTTTACTTTCAACTTTTAGAACGCCACTCTTAATCTCAGCATAGAGCAACAACTTGCCACGTATTTCACTGATATCAGCACCACATAATGGTGGCACTTTTTCCTTGCAATTGTGATGCACATTAAGTTTGCAATCTGCATAGTGAGAGACACAAAATAGAAAGCGCTTTTTAATCAATACTTTTTTGGGAAAAATCGACGCTATGTTTTACTGTTTACTCGTATGTCAGTGATTAACATAGTCATAGTTAGATATCGATACTTTTAGTCTTGAAGTAAGTACTGGGAAATTATAAATTAAGCTCGATGTGTTTTATATTCGGAATAGTCACGCTAAGTAAATTATTTTATCGCGTCTGCCTTTGATACACCGTGTTAAAGACATAATAGATAATAAAAATATAAAAGGCAGACGTCCATATTACCGCAATTTTAATATCAGCAATTGTTAATATGTAAAAAAAAAAAACTTTCAAACGATGTTATCGCTTTTTTGCAGAGTTTTGTTGCCTTGAGCATAGGCTCTAGAAGCTGAAAATGCAGGAGGCCGACGTTTAGAATTTTTTTTCAAAATAAATGGGGTTATGTATATAGTTCAAAATCTTAACCTTTTCCTATCAACACCAACTTTGAATAATATCGATATCTTTTTTTCTTCCTCCAAAATATCGTTAATTTAAATTTTCCAGCTGTCCTGCCGTACTGGAGCTTATGTATAACTGCATGTAGGCCTATGTATTAAATTTCAATTTGCGATGTTTCGAAAAAAAATATGAATAGCAAATAACTAAAAAAACAAAAACAAATTGGTCTTCGATTCGGCGTGGAGCGCCCCATAAACATACCCAGTAATATAACAAAAAATAATATGTGTCCGAAAAAAATGATTTTTGAAATGAAATGAATTTTGAATAACAAAATGTGTGTAGTATAGGTTTTAGATACATACATAAATATATCTTTAAAAGTATGCATTTTAAATGCTCAAAATGGTCTGCCTTCGAAATATCAGCGCTGGAATCGTCTGCCTTCTCTGAATTTATGTTTTTATAAGTAAAGGAACCAGTTAGGTAAGAGGCAGACGCGATAAAATGATTTTTTACTCAATTTTTTATTTACGAGTTTGTAATATTCCAATCTTTTAATGCAGCAACTGCCAAGTGGCAGAGCTTGTTGCTCTCGTTTTTTATAACATAATCATTATAATTATTGCAATCTGCCTGACAATAAAATCATTTAAGTTAGATATATATCAATGTATTAAAAAAAAATAATTAATCTTATACGCAGCAACATGAACGTCTGCCTCTTGCATTTATTTATTTTTGTGTTTGAGCGCAATTTTTAAATAAATGGCAGATGCAATGAAATTGCTTATAGTACATTTTCAAAGTTTAAACCACGCTCAGTTAATAACGCAGAGAAAACGCAACGGCAAAGTTTGTTCGTATTATTTATGTAACTTAGAACTTCATGAATTTCAACCTCTGCCGCATGATAAAATTGTTAAAAAGAATTCGGTAGCCGGCTCCTTAGTTATCTGAATTTCGCCAAGCTGTCGTTGAAGACATTGTCATCCCATTTCAATTTAAATAAAATGGACCATTTTCCGTACAAAAGCTTGTTTTTTTCGGTCACGGATTTTTTGGTATGAAAATAATCATAGATTAATTATCTATAATTCTCAGATAAGTAATGTGATCGAGGTAAAGTTAGTGTCGTTAGAAAGGAAATAAAAGAGGGCGCATTGTTTTCTTATTTCCTACCGCCTCATTTTCTACTCTTCAAAAATTCTAAAGTCAGACAACACCAGGCGCAGTCTTGAGAAGATATCTATTTTCATACCTTCCATCCCCATTCAGTCCCATTCTTAAGCTAACCAACGATAACAAAAGTTTCACGATATCTCGTGCACAAATATTTTTGCGATTTTTTTTTTAAATAAAATAAACTAAGTATTTTTCCGGGTATTTGCCCATTGAACCTTAATGGGTTAATGTAGTTTTCTATTTTAAAACTTGGTTTTTTTTTGTATTAATAAAATATTACGAACGCATCATATCGATACTGCTTGCTTCATTGCCTTATCGCCTCTACTAAAGCATAGCCCAACTTACTTTCGCACTGTACACCCTGATGTGCAATGCCATGCAACAACATTCCGCATTCGTCACAAAATGTTGGTGTCGTATATGTGGTAGAGTCCCATTTATGTTTGACTTTCGAGCAATCACCATCGATATCAGTGTCCTTGCCAGGACATTTGAAAACAACATTTTTACTACATTTCTGATGTATATTCAGGCGACAATCTGCAATCAATTTAAGCGTTTAATTAACTATTTGACTTAATTTAATTTATACTTTATACCTTCACATTGGAATCCTTGCTTGCCAAAGCCCCTGAAATAATTTAAATTTAAATAAATATTATAATGATTTTTAAGAAAAGGTATTTAAAGCCAAAAATATTACCATCACTAAAGTTTTTTTTAAATTTAAATACACCAATTGATAGAGGATTATAGAAATATTATAGGATGTTTCTCCTTGACTGTTTTAGCCATCATGTCAGAAACTTTTCCTCAAACAAAATTAAAATCAATTATGCGAGCGTTTTCCATTAGAAGCTTGCTTAAGATTTGAAGAAGTTCGCTTTTTCTTCTTAAATATTCTGCCAATTACAGTATTGGTCAAATAAATAGCACATTTTTCTTAAAAAATTCATTTTTATTGAGAATAACTTGTTTTTTCAGAATTCAATTTATGTCCAGTTCAGTTAACAAAAAAAAAATCAAAATCAAAATTAAAAAACTTTGAATTATTTTAAAAAAAAAATGGCTCACATAGCCCCAATGAGTTGCTCATATAAATAGCACAAGTATTAGAATTTAGAAATTTATTCTATTTTTTAATATTTGAATTGGTCAAAATCTGCATGTGCATATTTAAGTATACTTAAGACTTTGTACTAAGCTCTTTATTTTGTATGACCGCCTTTCATCTTCGGCGCAAGCTCTCCACAAGCCTTTCACACCTCTCCTGAGTAATTAACACCATGCCTCTTAGGCTGCTGTACATAATTCATAAAAAATTTTTGAAATTTTTATTCGAAAGATTTCCCTTTACATCACACCATAAGTTTTCTTTGGGATTAAGGTCTAAACTTTGAGCTGGCCAGTCCAAAGCGCTTATTTTCTCTAGCTGAAGCCAGGTTTTTATTATCTTTACCGTATCTTTTGTTCTTTATTTTGCGTACTGGTCCTTTTTATTGGCATCGAGTCAAAAATGATTCAATGCATCTTATTGCTTAATAGATTTTAATAGCTGGTTAGTTTTTTTCTTTTATGAACTCAATTGGTTCAACGAAAATGAATCCCATATCACTATACTGCTCTCATTACGCTTTACTGTTTCCCTGGTGTATCTTGTGATCAAGGTTTGAGTCTTAAAGTCAACTAACATAAGTCTTTCCATCTGGACTTAGTTGGTTTATCTTTGCATCACCAGTTCAAATTATATTTTTCCAAAAACTGGAAATCCTTTTTTTGATGTACCTTGGAAAAGCACAAACGCTTCTTCACATGTTTTTATCGAAAGAAGCGGCTTTTTTCTGACAACACGCCCAAACAGATTTGCTGCATTGAGCTGTCTTTCTATTATGCTCCGTGATGCGATATGCTCATATCGGCCACACCAAAAACTACCCCATAAATAGTTCAAAAATATAGCAAAACAAATGAGGCGATAACTAAGCAAAAAAAAAATGTAATGTACACGTACCTATGTTAAATAAAACGTAGGTATTTGCTTTTGTATTACACTCATTGATTTTAAAAAATCAATAATTTGCGTAATGTGCAAAAAATCGATGGAAAATTAAAAGAATTTTGATTGAGGAATCCTTACAGATATTCATTTCAAATAAAACTTTGAATCATTTCGAAATCAAATGTGCATGAAATCCTGCAGAATATGCTTACCATATAAAATCCTTGCACTGTCCACAATATGTTGGCTGCTTAAAAAAACGTACCGCAAATTTATGATCCTTGATAATCATAAGACCCTTACGTTTCATTGCACCTTTACGTATGCGATTTTTTATGTAATTTACAATATTTGCTTCACCAGCGATTTCCACAAGATCAGCGGGTACCTCAGATTTTGCTGCGGCAGGTGTGGCAGCAGCAGCGGTTGGAGCAGCAGCCATTTTGCAATTATTGGATCAAAAAAAAAAAAGGACTGTACAAATTCTAAAAGGATTCAACACTCTGCAAGAGAACGTTTCCGAAAATGTAACGTTAACGTTGAAATTCGCACTAGAACTATTTGTAGCGATGAATTTTTCACAGCAAATTCGTTCAAAAATGAAACCTTAAAAATTCACAGCGAAAATGAATTTGAAGGTAAATACCAATAACATGCAAAATAGGGGTTAAAACAATTGTAAAAATGCTTTGGTCATCGACCACATACATTGTTCGTATGTACGTATGGATATATATATATATTTATTTTATTTATTTCATTCATTTCATTTACCATAATTTTTCTTTTACTCTAGAACTATAAAGTCTACATGTAGAACTATAGCCTTAGGTCCACGCTGTAAATTTATTTGCAAACTTCCTGTTTTATCAACATAAAACTGTCGTCCTGTACAAATTGAATCCTTATGTATTATTTCACCATTTATGAGATCACAATAAGTTCCCGCTGGTAAAGCTGTCTGAACTTTTACTTTCATTCTCTCTCTCGTATTCATATTGATTGCTATAAAACCTACTTTGCCACGTCCAAATGCAATTTGATTTTCTCCATTATCCCACCAATTGTTCACATCGGCATATGGACCTACTCTATTACGAAATCCAACCATTTTAACAATTACGGGCCAACGATGCTCACAAATCCAACCATCAGTTGTATCGCATTGTCCATTACTTAGAAATTTGGGTGATGAATTTTTTGTACCATCTGCATTCATTGGTGGACCTAAAAAACCAAAAGAAAGATTGAAATTTTCTCGCAGAAAAACTTTCAGTGTTACCCTTAGCTTTTTTCGAAAAATCAAATGAACTTAATATACGCGTCACTTTGCCATAGGGATGCGCTAGCATAAATATGAGTGCCATCTTATAATGTTCACCATTCTTAAAGCTGAGCACTTCGCCTGCGCTGTCACCATCGTCATCGGCATCTGAACGTTGATTATCACCTTCGTCATCAGCATGTGAACGTTGATTATCTTGATTATCAATGAAAACTAAAGCATGATGTGAAGCAAGTAGACCCCATTCAGGTCCCCAGTTTATCAAATTAGGTAGCTCATCGTCACCGCGAAATATTCGTCCAAGTAAGTGAGAAACCCTAAATTCTGTAACATCACCGATATGCACATAGTCGTGGCTAATAAATAGAGAGAGAAAATTATTGGTTATTATTTGAGTGTTACCTTTTAAGAGCGGAAATTAGTTGGAAATACTGTCATTTGAATGGTAAAATTCCATGGAAAAATAGAAAACAAAATGCATCCACCTTAACTTACTAAAATCGGATTTTTGTGCTTGCGTGCTTGTTTCAATTTGTGCAAATAGTTTATTCAACAACTTGATTTAAAATGGGAATTATGTGCAAACTGTTATGCCCTTTGATGTTATTCGATGTTCCCTAATATTTTTCGACTCATATGATTATTTTCGTGAAAAAGGCGTTACTTTCCGTTACTTTTCGTCTATTTTCGTAATTTTTGCGTATTGTCGCAGATTTTTGGAATTTGTTCGCCTATTTTTGCATATGATAATTTCCGATAATATAATACCAATTCAATCGTAATCCGACATCATCCGATAGTTGTCGATGCCATTCGCTCATTTGCGTCAATTTTTGTGCATATTTGCGCAAATTTCCGCATGTTTTCGTTAATTTTTCTATTATTTTTTCCTAATTTTGTTTTCTAATAATTTTCTAACACGCTTGGCTGAAGTGCGATCTCATGAAACTTTTAATTACACTGAACTTATTTCTAATAAATATTTATTTGAAAATTTCAAAAATTTAACTTACGATCTTATGGCTGTCTCATTACCCAAGTCGATAATCTCTTGATAGATGTACGGTCTTGCGCTTTGTGAAAAATTAAATTCGCTACTCGTACTATTTAGACTATGCAGTTGTGACAAAATTGCACTTAAATCTTCAGGCCACATATTCTTTGCGCTATCTATTCGAAAACCAGCCACGCCCATATCCACTAGAGTATTCAGATACTCAGCAATAGTAGTGCGCACATGTGGCTCACTTTGATCCAGATCCAGTAAACCCAACAATTGACAATTTCGTACTTCCACAGCATTATTATGATCATTGATGTTACAGGGTGTATGGAAATCAACTTGATCGTATGGTACTGCAGGATAAAGCATTTCCCCATAATTAGCACTTGAACCAGCAGTACCCAACAATTCATTCGAGAAGTTAGCGGACATGTGATTTATTATGGCATCAACGTAAATGCGAACACCAACTGCATTGCAACGTTCTATCATTTCACGTAATTCTGATTCATTACCAGAACGTGACGTCAGCTTATACGATATCACCTGATAACGCTCCCACCAAGGACGATTTGGTAAAATGAGATGTTCACTAGGCGGTGAGATCTGTGAGAATATTAATATATAAAATTTTTATTATTATAAAATGGGAAAAATTGTGCAAAAATAGGGAGGGCATTTTATTATAATAAAAAAGTGTTTGAATGTCCTTTCTATAGGTGGGTCATAAGGCGGCCTCACCTTCTTTAACTCAACTTGGATATTAATCCTTAAAAAATCCTTATTTCCTTCTTAAAACCAACTGTGTAGCTTATGTGGCCATTTTCTGTTAAATTGTAATGAGTCTCTTTGCTAAGACGTGTAAGTAGTCATCAAGAAAAACTATTTCTTGATGGATATTATGTGCGATATTGTATGGAATTTTGTTGAACCATTTTTTTTTTTTTCTTATCTTTCATTAAAATAATGTGTGACTTTGTCACACGATTACAAGTTCACTTCGCCAGAACATTAAAAAAAAAAAAAAATCTAACAGAAAAAGCGTTAACTAAAAACTTCAATCAGACTTACCTGTACACCAGCATATCCATTAGGTCCCAAAAAATTTTCACATTCCTCTGCGATATCTAGCCAATTCCATTCGAATAGATGTACAATTGTGCTACGTTTACCAACAAAATGTGGTTCCTTTTGGCCAAACAATAAGTTAAGTTGCAAAATCACTAAAAAAATTAAAACGCTAATTCGATTTGTTGCCATTATGTTGGTCCCACTTATAGTTTTCAAATAAAATGCTGATACTTAAGCCAGCTATATTTAAAGCGCGGTTCAAATACTTAAAACTCTTATCAGCAATTACAATTATTTTGGCTACGGTACAATTAAAGCAAGTTAATTCGGCAATTCGTTTGTGAGTCAGCAATATTCCCTTCATTCTACTTCATTATATGAAAGTAACAAAAATTTAATGATAAACTTATAGTTCTTAGCAATAAGTATAAGTATTGATACTTTAATATATCGAAATTTTTTATTAACAATACTTGAGTGTATATATGTCACCGGCCAAACTAGTTTTTAGGACAAACTAGTTTATCCTAGGACATATTGAAGGATGTAAATCCTGAGCCGCCCTCTTACAACTTACCAAGTATGTAATGAAATTACAAATTTTGTTTTCTTACTTTGCTACTAACCACAGTGCTTTTGCATTCAAATTTCATTCCACATCTTTAGGCTCAAGCTAACTAGTTTGGTAACATATATATACATATACATATATATATTTATTTTATTTGTTTCATTTCATCTACATTTATAACTACAAAGTCAACATGTATAACAATAGCGTTAGGTCCTACCGGCAAATTTATTTGCACACTTCCTGTTTTATCAACATAAAACTGTCGTCCTGTACAAATTGAATCCGTAGTTGGTGAAGATATAATTTCACCATTTATGAGATCACAATAAGTTCCCGCTGGCAACGCTGTCTGCAGTTTTACTTTCATGTTTTCTCTCATATTCATATTGATTGCTATAAAACCTACTTCGCCACGTCCAAATGCAATTTGATTTTCTCCATTATCCCACCAATTGTTCACATCGGCATATGGACCTACTCTATTACGAAATCCAACCATTTTAACAATTGCGGGCCAACGATGTTCACAAATCCAACCATCAGTTGTATCGCATTGTCCATTACTTAGAAATTTAGGTGATGAATTTATTGTTGCTGAATATTCTGCGCTCATTGTTGGACGCTTAGCTCTATAATGAAGTTTACTGTTTTTCGAAAAATCAAATGAACTTAATATACGCGTCACTTTGCCATAGGGATGCGCTAGCATAAATATGAGTGCAATCTTATACCGTTCACCATTCTTATACCTGAGCACTTCGCTTGCGCTGTCACCATCATCATCAGCATGTGAACGTTGAATATTATGATTATCAATGAAAACTAAAGCATTATGTGAAGCAAGTAGACCCAATTTTGGTCCCCAGTTCATCAATTTATATAGCGCATCGCGACCACGAAACATTCGTCCAAGTAAGTGAGATACCTTGAATTCTGTGACATCACCGATGAGCACATAGTCGTAACTATTGAATAAAAAGAGAAAATCATCGGTTATTATTTGATTTTTCTTGAGTGTTACCTTTTAAGAGCGGAAAATAGTTAGAAATACTGTCATTTAATGGTAAAATTCCATGGAAGAAATAGAAAACAAAATGCATCCACATTAACTTACTAAAAACGGATTTTTGTGCTTGCATGCTTGTTTCTATTTGCGCAAATGATTTTTTCAGTTTTTTGTAAACTTTATTAACTTGATTTAAAATAGGAATAATGTGAACATTTTCCCTTATATTTTTCGACTCATGTAACTATTTTTGAGCAACATGCGTTACTTTCTGTTATTTTTCATCTATTTTTGTAGTTGTTTGCGTATGCTATTATGCTGTCGCGGAAACTTGAAAATTTTTGCCTATTTTTGAATATGGCACTTTCCAATATTATAATATCAATTCGATAGCATTCCGACATCATCCAATAATGCTTGATGTCATTCCCTCACTTGCGTCAATTTTGTGCATATTTGCGCAAATTTCCGCACATTTTCGTTAATTTTTGTATCAATTTTTTTTAACAATTTTCTAAAATTCTGAGTGCGATCTCATGAAACTTTAAACTACACGAAATTTTTTTCCAATAAATATTTGAAAATTTCAAAAACATAACTTACGCTCTTATGGCTGTTTCATTACCCAAGTCGATAACCTCTTGATAGATATACGGTCTTGCACATTGTGGAAAATTAAATTCGCTACTCGTACTATTTAGACTATGAAGTTGTGAATAAATTGCATTCAAATCTTCAGGCCACATATTCTTTGCGCTATCTATGTGAAAACCAGCCACGCCCATATCCACCAGAGAATTCATGTACCTAGCAATTTTAGTGCGCACAATTGGCGTACTTTGATTCAGGTCCAGTAAGCCCAACAATTGGCAATTTCGTACTTCCACTGCATTATTATAGTCCTTGATGCTACAGGGTGTATTGAACTCATATTCATCATAATCATAATCATCATCATCAAAATCAGGACTTGAACCAGCAGTACCCTTATAACTTTTAAAATATATATCGAACATGTGATTTATTATGGCATCAACGTAAATGCGAACACCAACTGCATTGCAACGTTGTATCATTTCACGTAATTCCAATTCATTACCAGAACGTGACTTCAGCTCATACGATACCACCTGATAACGTTCCCACCAACCACGATTTCCTAAAACGAGATGTTCACTAGGCGACGAAATCTGTAAGAAATTTAAAATATAAAATTTTTTATTATAAAACAAGGAATGGTAACGAAAATCGTGCAAAAATAAGGTGGACTTTTTTTTCAAAAAAAAAAAAAAAAAAAATAGAAAAAGGTACTAAAAATATATTGAAAATTGACGAAAAAATACTACTGATACTAGTTGAGAGTTCGTGTCTTAGAGCAGTTGAGCAATCTTCCACTTTCCGCAGCTATGGTAGCTAAAGTTTTAAGATATGGTAATGGTCTGATTTAGAAGCAACATCCGGAAATTTTAATTCCCCTGCGAGTTTTACTTTTGAGTAAAAAATTCTTTGGAAAGGGGGTGGGAGTATTTCTTAAGCGCCCTATGATTTAAAGAGTTATTAACTAAAATTCTTTAGAGTAGTACTTGCGAGCGAAGCCTATATCATAGCTTTCTAAGTTATAAAGCAAGTGCAATGAAATAAGCGAGTTTAAATAATTTTTTAGTGGTACTTCTATATCAAGAAGTGTTTTCAGTTCAGAATTATCGCTTGTTAAGGTCACAAAAAAAATTTACAATTTTTATTTTTTAAATTGAAGTTTTTTTTTGAAAAATGCCGTCATGAAATTTTGTGTTGCTACCCATATTTTAATGCGCCATATCACAATCTTCAAGTTTACTAGACAAATCTCTTACCTAGGTTGTGTACTTTTCCAAAAATTTTCACCAAATTGGAAAAGAATGACTCCCGGTTGTTGTTAAAAAAAATTCACTTCTTCAGAACATTCAAATCAAAGATCTAACAGAAAAAGCCTTAACTACAAAACTTCAATCAGACTGACCTGTACACCAGCATATCCATTAGGACCCAAAAAATTTTCACATTCTTTAGCAATATCCAGCCAATTCCAATCAAATAGATGTACAATTGTGCTACGTTTACCAACAAAATGTGGTTCCTTTTGGCCAAACAATAAGTTAAGTTGCAAAATCACTAAAAAAATTAAAACGCTAATTCGATTTGTTGCCATTATGTTGGTCCCACTTATAGTTTTCAAATAAAATGCTGATACTTAAGCCAGCTATATTTAAAGCGCGGTTCAAATACTTAAAACTCTTATCAGCAATTACAATTATTTTGGCTACGGTACAATTAAAGCAAGTTAATTCGGCAATTCGTTTGTGAGTCAAAAATAATCCCATTGTATTCATATTTCATTATCAAAAATAGCCATATGGCTACAACGAATACAATGAAGATCGGAAATTATAGAATATTGCGGAAACATATCGAAGCTTATCAAAAAATATCGAAAGAGTCGAAAACTATTTAGAACAATTTAAAGCTTCGAAAAAAATGATAACAGTCCAAACCTATTGAAAAAGATGATAGCATACAAAACTTTTTTAAAAAAAAAATAAGGTATGTCGAAACTTATCGCAAGCCGTCGAAAAAAAAACTGATCCAGCCATGTCGGAGCTTATCAAAAAGCGTCAAAAATATCGATAAAAATCGAGAAGCTTTGAAAAGCCGTAAACTAACGAATTACATGAAGGAATATCGAAAAGCATACTGTGAGTACCAAACAAAACTCATTTGAAAGAAGTTACATGTGTAGATGGCCAAAATGCAAAGGCGGGTATATTTGTTCTAAAAATCTAAACGATAATTTTGGATCTAAAAAATAGAAAATAACAATTGTTTTTAAATAAAAAAAAAGTAGAAATCCAAAATAACGATTATTTTTGATCGAAAAAATAAAAATTCAAAATAACGATTATTTCTGATCAAAAAAATAAAAACTTCAAGTAACGATTATTTTTGATCGAAAAAATAAAAATTTCAAATAACGATTTTTTTGGATATAAAAAAATTAAAATTCAAATTATCAATTATTTTGATCTTAAAATAAAAATCAAAAAATTCAAAATCAACTCACATTTCGACTTTTCCTTCGTTGTGATTTACGGTGCTTGATTTGAACACATTAAATTCTGTACAAGTAAATTATTCCGATTAATTAATCGTTGGCTTAGTGCAAAGATCGTAACTAAAAACTTTTTCATTATAGTAAATTTTCCGCTTGAAAATAAAAATCAAAACCACCGTAGAATGCACAATTTAAATTAATCGTTTTAAGCTATACCGGAAAGCGCTTATAATTAAAAATTACCGGTCACATTAATATTTTTTTGTTTTAAATTTTACTGCTTGAGTTGATGGTCGAGAAATTATTTTTATAATATCTACTAAAATCAGATTATTTCGATAAATTTTTTAGCAAACATATGACCCTGTTCAAGAACAGGTCTTGTATTTAGCAACTTTTCAAAAATTTGCCATAAATTGAAGCATTTTTAAACCTAAAACTAATACAAAATATCCCGTGCTTTAACAAATGACCATCATCTAAGTGATTTGATTGTCGCTTCCACTTAATCTAAGCTATGCAATTTAAAATTACTTTCTTTGTACAACATGTCGTATGAGCAACATATATTTTCTACGAAGATAATTTTTAAAAGCTTGATTTTGCTTTGAACAATCATTTATCTTTTTATAAACAAATACCCAGACTACAACCAATAAAATATGAATTTTGCACTCCCGCGCAGCCTAAATTATCGACGTCATGCTCCAGTTTCTAAATGAAAAAATTTGTCGACTTTGCGTTGCATTTGTTGTTTTTTTTTTTAACGTTCGCTTGAATGTGTCTGTAACTTACTGTGACATGATTTTCTTTAGCTGCTGCTACTTCTACTACTACCACTGCTACAATTGTCATCGTCTACGTCATCAATGTGAATGTTGTTTGTGTGTCCTTAGCAAAAAAAAAACACTTTTACCATCAATCTTATTTGTGCCAGTTTGTTTCATTTGTAATTTTGTTATTGTTTTTTTTTTTTTTTTAGTTGCATTTGGTGCTATTTTTAGAATATTGTTTTTCTACTCTGAATTTTTGTTTATATATCTTCTTGCGATTTTATGTGGAATGAAAAATTTTTGGCGCTGCTTGAGCAAAATAAGTAACCACTAGGAAATGTGTGCGGTATAAGTGGCCGAGCGCGACCCTAGCAAATGCTGTCATTGTTCATGGTTTTTTTGTCTCACTAATTTTATTCTATTAATTTTAACTTAATTTTTCTATAGTTGTTTTACAAATTATATTTTATACAAATCATATGATTTTATATTATTATAATATTACAATTTATTATGTAGCATCCATATGTCGGATTTTATTATAGAGTTCATGGCCCTATAAGTTATGGCTATCGGATCCTGCATATAAGTGTAGTCCAATATGGATTAATCCACTAATGCGGTAAACTCTATAATAAAATCTAATGTTCCACTTCCAATAAAAGTAGATTTATAATAACCATAAGGTAAATAATATAAAGATGACATCTTCTCAATGGTAACATTGCATTTATTGATATCAGCACGAAATGGTTTCAGCGGTGGTGACCAGCGATTTTTGAAATATGGTAAATTCGGACTACACCTATTTGCAGCATCCGATAGCCATAACTTATATGGCCCATTGAAAAATTTAGTTAATGTGTTATTGGGGAAAACATATGTTAGCGATTTATAATTCGATGTACTCTTTGCACTAAAAAACATTCTCCAATCTATAAATTGCCTATCGTCCAGCTCAATTTTCAATTCAAAATATCCACTCATAGCATATTGGCCACGTGATATCAACTTGATTTCATAATTTACATCGAAAGCATCCCTGTTAGTAATTTTTACAAAAGTGTCAAGGATATTGAAGTTTCTCTGAAAAAGAAAAAATTCATATTTTATTTTTTTATATTTTAATATTTATTTTGTAACCTGGAAGACAAGTGCAGCTATGAACTGCGAGAGCAGTAATGTACACCATATCCGAAACAGCCTCATTACTAAGGTCGACTTTAATCCATTTACATTTACTTTGTGTATTTATTAGATTTTGACTATGATGATTAAAAAAAAAATAATTAAAAAAACATACATAATAACGTGATAATGTTATTCAATAAAATGCGCTTAACTTTTTCAATCTTACAATCTCTAATTGAACATGACTTTTATAATGTTCCATATTAAGTACCAGGAAACCAATCATAATTTCGTTTTATAATTAAAAAACTTAAAAAATATGGAAAATGTTGAATACAGTTGAATAAGTCGAAAAAATGTAAAAAAATATTCTCAAATGTTGAAAGGGGTTGAAAAATTTTAATATGTCGAGAAAAGTAGAAATATGTTGAAAAGTCAAAATAAAAAAAAATTGTGAAATGTGAAATATTGAAAATTCGAAAAATTTTGTAGAAGTCGAAAAAAATGAAATATGTTGAAAAATGTTGAAAATATGTTGGAAAAATTTTTAAATGTTGAAAAAAAATATCAAAGGGGTTAAAAAACTCAAAAAAAGTTGAAGTAGGTGAAAATGTTGAAACAGTTGAAAAACACTGAAAAAGTCCATAAAAAAGGAAAATGTTGAAAAAAGGCTAAAGCGACTGAGAAACTTAATAAAATATGGAAAATGTTGAAAAAAGTTGAACAAGGCTGAAAAATATTGAAACAGTTGAAAAAGCTCAATAAGTCGAAAAATAAGGAAAGTGGTTGAAAAACTCGAAAAAAGTTGAAAGAGGTGAATATGTTGAAACAGTTGAAAAACACTGAAAATGTCGAAGAATATGGAAAATGTTGAAAAAAGTTGAACGAGGTTGAAGAACTCGAAAAAAGCTGAGAGAGGTGAAAGAAGTCAATAAAATATAAAAAATGTAAAGAAAAGCTTAAAGAGGTTGTATAAATCGAAAAAATATGGAAATATTGAAATAAGTGGGTTGAAAAACTTGAAAAAAGAGGAGAGATGTTGAAAAACTCCGAAAAAGTTGAACAATGTTGAGACAGTTAGAAATCGCTGAAAATGCGAAAACTAATAAAAAAGTTGGAAGGGGTTGAATACGTCGAAAAAATATGGAAAATATTATAAAAGTTGAAAAAGACAAAATATTTTTAAAATGTCAGAGAAATATGGCAAATGTTGAAAAAAGTTGAAAAGGGGCTGAAAATATTGAAACAGTTGGAAAGGCTGGAAAAGTTTAAAAATAAGGAAAGAGGTTGAAAAACTCGAAAAAAACTTGAAAAGTTGTCATAAGTTGAAAAAATATAGAAAACTCGAAAAAAAAATTAATAAAGTTGAAAAGTCGAATATATTGAATGAGGTTAAAAAAGTCGAAAAAGGCTGAGAAAGTCGATAAAACATAGAAAGTGCTGAAAATATCGGCATCCACATACCATAACCAACACCGCTACACGAAATTTTATTCAGATTACTGTCACAGCACTTCAACTATAACATTTAAAGTTTTTTGCTTGCATGGGAGGTGCCACACCCACTTATACTGTTGCATCCACTTTTGTTTATAAGATATCTTATAGCGCGCAGATCTTTAATATTAAATTTAATAATGATTACTTTGTCAGTTCTCTTATTATGAAGTTTACAAAAATTGCGGGCTGTGGCACGCCCTTCGAAGAGTTTCGTTATTATAGTGACTGACCAGCTTTCAGTGCTATCATCACTTAAATGTTTATGAATATCATTGGTGTTGCTTTCAACTAATAGTGCATCAAATTTTTAGATAAATTGGAAAATAGCACGCCCACTTTTCATTTTCGCCTACTTTTAGTACAATTAATCCGTTTACCAAATTTCACTATAATATTTTGCAGTTTTGAAATTGAAAACAGTCAGACACCAGAAAAAAAGGCAACTGAATCAATATTTAGTTGATCGTCGACAACAGAACACAAGCGCAACAAAATTAGTAAAATTTTATGCGTGATCTGGGAGGATTAAAATACGTTTCTATAACATAAACCATGGAGTTTTAATCGCATGATGAAAGTAAAGTTTGTCATCTGAATAGCTTTCTACACTGTAAATTAGGGGAAAAACTATAACTTTTTATCTTACATATCAAAATGTATGTATTCGTTAAACAGATCGGATTTGCTAACACGGTATGAATATGTAAAATTGAAAACTAATGATATTGTTAAATAGAAATCGCCTATAGCTTAACATAATCAGATTCACGCGATTATGTTTTTTTTTTATTTTAAATTATCCATGCGTGCAACTTACACGAGAACATTGTAATGAGCAAAATGATATAAATACTGCTGTCAGTTAAAATGACCTATAAACCAAAATCGGCCTTGACAATGAAACTAATAATAATTATTATTTACTGAGCCTTCTGTTCAGTACTGTTAGTGTGAAAAAAACACAAAAAAAATTACAGCGCAAAATGCATAAAAAGAAACAAATCATTTCTTTTGGGCAAACCAGCAGCTTATACTAGTTTCGATGACCGCTACGTCATCATCATCAGTAAGCTTTGTTCGCCGAAATTTAATAGTCTAACTAGCATACTATATCTTACTTCTTGCGTTGACCATTTAAGAATCATCGCAACAAATATAAACATAGTGCGCCAAAAACTACATTTCCCTCTTCATATGCAAATTGTTCTTGTAATCTTTTTGATATCACACATTTCTTGACTAGCGCTCCGTCGAAGGCTTATTTGGCGATACGAACGAAGGTGCAAGTGCTAATATGTAAAATCGGCAAGCTCACCGAAGGTAATTTTTTTGTTTGTGTTTATAGAACAGATCATAATATTTTAATTATTATTTACTGAGCCTTCTGTTCAGTACTGTTAGTGTGAAAAAAACACAAAAAAAATTACAGCGCAAAATGCATAAAAAGAAACAAATCATTTCTTTTGGGCAAACCAGCAGCTTATACTAGTTTCGATGACCGCTACGTCATCATCATCAGTAAGCTTTGTTCGCCGAAATTTAATAGTCTAACTAGCATACTATATCTTACTTCTTGCGTTGACCATTTAAGAATCATCGCAACAAATATAAACATAGTGCGCCAAAAACTACATTTCCCTCTTCATATGCAAATTGTTCTTGTAATCTTTTTGATATCACACATTTCTTGACTAGCGCTCCGTCGAAGGCTTATTTGGCGATACGAACGAAGGTGCAAGTGCTAATATGTAAAATCGGCAAGCTCACCGAAGGTAATTTTTTTGTTTGTGTTTATAGAACAGATCATAATATTTTAATTATTATTTACTGAGCCTTCTGTTCAGTACTGTTAGTGTGAAAAAAACACAAAAAAAATTACAGCGCAAAATGCATAAAAAGAAACAAATCATTTCTTTTGGGCAAACCAGCAGCTTATACTAGTTTCGATGACCGCTACGTCATCATCATCAGTAAGCTTTGTTCGCCGAAATTTAATAGTCTAACTAGCATACTATATCTTACTTCTTGCGTTGACCATTTAAGAATCATCGCAACAAATATAAACATAGTGCGCCAAAAACTACATTTCCCTCTTCATATGCAAATTGTTCTTGTAATCTTTTTGATATCACACATTTCTTGACTAGCGCTCCGTCGAAGGCTTATTTGGCGATACGAACGAAGGTGCAAGTGCTAATATGTAAAATCGGCAAGCTCACCGAAGGTAATTTTTTTGTTTGTGTTTATAGAACAGATCATAATATTTTAATTATTATTTACTGAGCCTTCTGTTCAGTACTGTTAGTGTGAAAAAAACACAAAAAAAATTACAGCGCAAAATGCATAAAAAGAAACAAATCATTTCTTTTGGGCAAACCAGCAGCTTATACTAGTTTCGATGACCGCTACGTCATCATCATCAGTAAGCTTTGTTCGCCGAAATTTAATAGTCTAACTAGCATACTATATCTTACTTCTTGCGTTGACCATTTAAGAATCATCGCAACAAATATAAACATAGTGCGCCAAAAACTACATTTCCCTCTTCATATGCAAATTGTTCTTGTAATCTTTTTGATATCACACATTTCTTGACTAGCGCTCCGTCGAAGGCTTATTTGGCGATACGAACGAAGGTGCAAGTGCTAATATGTAAAATCGGCAAGCTCACCGAAGGTAATTTTTTTGTTTGTGTTTATAGAACAGATCATAATATTTTAATTATTATTTACTGAGCCTTCTGTTCAGTACTGTTAGTGTGAAAAAAACACAAAAAAAATTACAGCGCAAAATGCATAAAAAGAAACAAATCATTTCTTTTGGGCAAACCAGCAGCTTATACTAGTTTCGATGACCGCTACGTCATCATCATCAGTAAGCTTTGTTCGCCGAAATTTAATAGTCTAACTAGCATACTATATCTTACTTCTTGCGTTGACCATTTAAGAATCATCGCAACAAATATAAACATAGTGCGCCAAAAACTACATTTCCCTCTTCATATGCAAATTGTTCTTGTAATCTTTTTTTTTGTGTTTTTTTCACACTAACAGTACTGAACAGAAGGCTCAGTAAATAATAATTAAAATATTATGATCTGTTCTATAAACACAAACAAAAAAATTACCTTCGGTGAGCTTGCCGATTTTACATATTAGCACTTGCACCTTCGTTCGTATCGCCAAATAAGCCTTCGACGGAGCGCTAGTCAAGAAATGTGTGATATCAAAAAGATTACAAGAACAATTTGCATATGAAGAGGGAAATGTAGTTTTTGGCGCACTATGTTTATATTTGTTGCGATGATTCTTAAATGGTCAACGCAAGAAGTAAGATATAGTATGCTAGTTAGACTATTAAATTTCGGCGAACAAAGCTTACTGATGATGATGACGTAGCGGTCATCGAAACTAGTATAAGCTGCTGGTTTGCCCAAAAGAAATGATTTGTTTCTTTTTATGCATTTTGCGCTGTAATTTTTTTTGTGTTTTTTTCACACTAACAGTACTGAACAGAAGGCTCAGTAAATAATAATTAAAATATTATGATCTGTTCTATAAACACAAACAAAAAAATTACCTTCGGTGAGCTTGCCGATTTTACATATTAGCACTTGCACCTTCGTTCGTATCGCCAAATAAGCCTTCGACGGAGCGCTAGTCAAGAAATGTGTGATATCAAAAAGATTACAAGAACAATTTGCATATGAAGAGGGAAATGTAGTTTTTGGCGCACTATGTTTATATTTGTTGCGATGATTCTTAAATGGTCAACGCAAGAAGTAAGATATAGTATGCTAGTTAGACTATTAAATTTCGGCGAACAAAGCTTACTGATGATGATGACGTAGCGGTCATCGAAACTAGTATAAGCTGCTGGTTTGCCCAAAAGAAATGATTTGTTTCTTTTTATGCATTTTGCGCTGTAATTTTTTTTGTGTTTTTTTCACACTAACAGTACTGAACAGAAGGCTCAGTAAATAATAATTAAAATATTATGATCTGTTCTATAAACACAAACAAAAAAATTACCTTCGGTGAGCTTGCCGATTTTACATATTAGCACTTGCACCTTCGTTCGTATCGCCAAATAAGCCTTCGACGGAGCGCTAGTCAAGAAATGTGTGATATCAAAAAGATTACAAGAACAATTTGCATATGAAGAGGGAAATGTAGTTTTTGGCGCACTATGTTTATATTTGTTGCGATGATTCTTAAATGGTCAACGCAAGAAGTAAGATATAGTATGCTAGTTAGACTATTAAATTTCGGCGAACAAAGCTTACTGATGATGATGACGTAGCGGTCATCGAAACTAGTATAAGCTGCTGGTTTGCCCAAAAAAAAAAAAAAAAAAAAATGATTTGTTTCTTTTTATGCATTTTGCGCTGTAATTTTTTTTGTGTTTTTTTCACACTAACAGTACTGAACAGAAGGCTCAGTAAATAATAATTAAAATATTATGATCTGTTCTATAAACACAAACAAAGAAACTAATAATATTTCTGGTAACGTCATTGTTATTGCTCGCGCCCTTTATTACCGGATTTGTCGTCCAGGTAGCAATATTACTTCAAAAAAAAAAGTATTTACATCAGAAACTAATCCTTTTTTTCAGAAAACTATTAACTTTATTGGAGCCTTCTTATAATGTTTCTCAAAAGAACTCCATGGATTTACTCTATAACGTCAAGTTAATATCACGCGGTAGATATGTACTTAATGGACATTTTAATTTGAAAATTGAACTGGATGATAGACAATTTTTGGATTTGAAAGTTTTATATAGTGCAAAAGGTGATTCAAATTATAAGTCGATATTTTATGCTTTACCAAATAATACATTATCAGCATACGTAAATGGACCATATAAGCTTGCACTAATGGATACTATATGTAAATGTGATCCAAATTGCATATATTTCGAGGGTGTTTGGTCGCCACCACTGAAACCAATGCGTAGTGAACTGCTTAATTGTAATATAACACTTAATATGGTGCCAACTCAATATGTTCCACACGGTTATTACAAATTCCTCTTTACAGCAAGTGGGACGATAGATGGTTTTGCAGAATTTACTGCATTATTGGATTAACAATATACATATGTACATATATGCATTTACAATATATACATTAGTAAAATGATACATTTGTGTATATATATTGTTATATTTCAATTATTTAATGAATTAATAAGCATAATATCATAATTTTAATTTAAAAAAAAAAATCTAAACTTTATATCTTGGATCACGTGAATTTATAAAGACTTAAATGTTTTTTAATATAACTACATATGTCTGTGCACACGGCCTTAGTGGGCATATTGAGAACGTTTGAAAAAGCTAAGCAAAAATTATAATAAAATTATCAAGCAGCAATTTTTTTATTATTTTTTTTTAATCTTGAAGCTAAATAGCTTAGAGCGCTGATAGCTGTAGTAGCTAAAACCAAATATTAAATATTTTTATTTAAATCAAAGACATACATTTTTAGTTTACTTTTTTTTTTTTTTTGTGTTAAATTTTGAACGCTTTTCTCGTGAATTAAGGTTTGTAAACATAATGCTTTCTCGACGTGCCTTCTCGATATGCCTTCTCGACGTGCCTCTGAAGCGACCGCCGTTTTTCATTTCTTTGCTGACACTAGCACGTCGTTCGATCAAGCTGAAAATTTGCATACATCAGTTTGTTTTGACAAAAGTTTTTGGAAAAACATCTACCGTTAGATAGGCTCTAGTGCAAGACTACACGATTGTCATAAATAACAGCCATTTGGGGACGCAGGAACTTATTTTGAAATCAAAAAATTACATTTCCTGCCTTGTCTTTCTTTCCTATTTCATTATTTGGGCCTGGAATTTGGTGTTAATTTTTCGATACACCCTAATATATATACATATACTTATTACTTACTTACTTACTTAGATGGCCATAACAACCCGTTGTCAGGTTACGGCCGACCTCATTAGCTCTCGCCAGGCGCCTCTGTTTTGCGCGCGCCTTCACCAATCATTAATGCTAAGCGTGGTTAGGGCTTCCTGAGCTTTGTCTATCCACCGGAGGCATGGTCTCCCTCTTCGTCGTTGACCGGGGACCTTCCTTTCGAATACCTTTTTCGCTGGAGCTTCTTTATCCATACGATGGACATAACCCAGCCAGCGTAGTCGCTGTATTGTTATACGCTTAACTATGAATTTCTTGACAACTTCTAATTTACAGTTGCCCGCTGTAACATGAGAGTCAGGATCCCGCACTCTCTTGTTGATGTTAGTAGACATCATGTATTTCGTCTTGCCCTCGTTTACCGTCAAACCCACTTTGGCTGATTCCTCTTCAATAGCAGTGAAAGCAGCAGTAACATCTCTCTTACTCCGACCGATAATATCAATATCATCAGCGTACGCAAGAAGCTGAACACCTTTGAAGAAAATGGTGCCATTATGATGCATACCGGCTTTTCGTACGATCCTCTCCATAATGAAATTGAAGAGATCGCACGAGAGCGGGTCGCCTTGTCTGAAACCTCAACGTCATCCTGCAGAGCCTTATCAACTTTGCAGGTATACCGAACGCAGACATTGTTGCGTATAGGCAATTCCGCACTGGGCTATCGAACGCAGCTTTATAATCGACGAAGAGATGGTGAGTGTCGATTTGATATTCATGGGTTTTCTCCAGGATTTGGCGTAGTGTAAAAATCTGGTCTATATATATATATTGAAAGCAATAGCGAAGTCAACAAAGCATACATGAAGGCGTGTTTACCATTCAGCTTTATACTCAATGAATGGTTTGTAATCGCTCCGAGTTTGCTTTAAATGCGAATGAGGACTTAAGATTAAAAGTGAGATTTAATATCTGAACAACATATAAATTCTATGATTATGCGATATCTTAAGAATTTATTACTACACTGCATTCAACGTATTTAAAATGAAATGAAAAATAATTTAACATAATTTTTGATCTGAACTTTATTTATATAACACTTTTATTTACCTTTCGATTGCAATAATTTTTATATATCTTATCAATCCACTACAGCGGTAAACTCTAAAATAAAATCTATTGTCCCACTTCCAGTGAAAACAGCTTTGAAATAACCATCAAGCATAAGCCTTGGCAATTTTTCACTGGTTACATTGCACTTATTTATATTAGCACGAAATGGTTTCAGCGGTGGTGACCAACGATTTTTGTAATAAGGAAAATTCCGATTACACTTATGTACCATTTCCATAAGCCAAAACTTATATGGCCCATTGAAAAATTCAGTTAATGTGTTGTTTGGGAAAACTACTGATAGCAATTTATAATCGGAGGCATCCTTTTTATTATATAGTACTTTCCATTCTACAAATTGCCTATCCTGCACCTCAATTTTCAAATCAAAATATCCACTCACTGCATATTGGCCACGTGAAATCAACTTGATTGCATAATTTACATCGAAAGCATCTCTGTTGGCAATTTTTACAAAAGTGTCAAGGATGTTTAAGTTTCTCTAAAAAAGAAGAAAGCTATTTTAATTTCTTATATTTTAATATTTATTTTGTAACCTGGAATAGAAGTGCAGCTATGAACTGCGATAGCAGTAATATACACCATATTTGAAACAGCCTCATTATTAAGGTCGACTTTAATCCATTTACATCTTTTTTGTGTATTTATTAGATTTTGACTATGAAAAAAAAATTTAAAAAAAAATCTTAGTAGCGTGAAAGTCAGTCATAATGTTACTATACAAGATAACATATCGAATAGAACATGACTTTTATAATGTTTCATATTTAGTACCAGGAAACCGACCATACTTTCGTTTTAAAGTTAAAAAACTCAAAAAAATATGGAAAATGTTGTATGCATGTAGTTGAATATGTCCAAAAAATGTGAATAATATTTTAAAATGTTGAAAGGGGTTGAAAAATATGAATAAGTCGCAAAAAGTAGAAAACTGTTGAAAAGTCAAAAAAAAAAAAAAAAATTGTGGAATGAAAAATATTGAAAAATGTCGAAAAGTATAGAAAATTTTAAGAAAAGTTGAAAGAGTTGTAAAAGTCGAAAAAAAAATAGAATATATTAAAAAATGTTGAAAATTTGTTGAAATGTTGAAAAAAAATCCGAGGGGTTGAAATACTCAAAAAAAAGTTGAAAGAGGTGAAAATGTTGAAACAGTTGAAAAAACACTGAAGAAGTCGATAAAATATGGAAAATGTTGAAAACAGTTGAACGAGGTTGATAAACTCGAAGAAAGTTGAGAGAGGTTGAAAAAATTCGAAAAAGTTTAATAATTTTGAAACAGTTGGAAATCTCTGAAAATACGGAAACTATGTATTGAAGAAAACATGAAGAAAGTTTAAAGAGTTTGAAAAAGTCGAAAAAATATGGAATATATTGGAATAGCAGAAAAAGTCAAAACATTTTGAAAAAGACAGAAAAATATGGCAAATGTTGAAAAGGGGTTGAAAAATATTGAAACAGTTGAATAGGCTGAAAAAGTCGAAAAATAAGAAAAGAGGTTGAAAAACTGTAATATGTTGAAAAAAAAAATAAGGTAAACTCGAAAAAAGTTGCAAAAAGTTGAAAAGCCGAAAATATTGAATGAGGTTAAAAAAGTCGAAAAAGGCTGAAAAAGTCGATTAAGCATAGAAAATGGTGAAAATATCGGCATCCACATACCATAACCACTACCTCGACACTAAATTTTGTTGAGATTACTTTTATAGCACTTTAACTATAACACTTAAAGTTGTTCGCTTGCATGGGAGGTGCCACGCCCACAGATACTGTTGCATCCACTTTTTCGTTACAGCGCGCAAATATGTCATACTAAATTTCATAATGATGACTTTGTCAGTTCTCTTATTATAAAATTTATAAATATCTCGTGCTGTGCCACGCCCTTCGAAGAGTTTCGTGACAGATCTTGCATTGATGACTTCTTTCAATGGTATCATCTCTTAAATGTTAATGAAAATAAATAAATGCTATCTTGAATGACATAAAATTTGGACCTAATTGAGATAGTTGTCAAATATTAGTGGTCCCATTTTTTTTTGTTATTCCAAAAGGTAAAAATTCGTCAATTGAATTGACTCAAAACATGTCGTCTAACGAGTGGAAGACAATTTTTGAAACAGAAAGCAGCCAGGGAACAGAAAAAAAGGCAACTGAATCAATATTTAGTTGATCGTCGACAACAGAACACTCGGGCAACAAAATTAGTAAAATTTTATGTGGGATCTGAGAAGATTAAAAAGTGTTTCTATAGTATAGACCGCGTACTTAAAATCGCATGATGAAAGTAAAGTTTGTCATCTAAATAGCCTGTAAATTAGGGGAAGAACTAAAACTTTTTATCTTACATATCAAAATGTATATAGTATTCGCTAAACAGATCGAAATTACTAACACGGTATGAATATGTAAAATTGAAAACTAATGATATTGTTAAATAGAAATCGCCTATAGCTTAACATAATCAGATTCACGCGATTATGTTTTTTTTTGATTTTAAATTATCCATGCGTGCAGCTTAGACGAGTACACATTGTAATGAACAAAATGTTATAAATACTGCTGTCAATTCAAATTTCCAATAAATCAAAATCGGCCTTAATAATGAAACTAATAATATATCTGGTAACATCATTATTATTACTTGAGCCTTTCATTACCGGATTCGTCTTCCAGGTCTTCAAAAAAAAAAATATTTATATCAGAAATTAATACTTTTTTTTTCAGAAAACTTTCAATATTATTGGAGCTTCTTATTATGTTTCTCAAAAGGATGCCTTAGACTTATTCTATACCGTCAAGTTAATATCACGTGGTAGATATGTACTTAATGGACATTTTGATTTGAAAATTGAACTGGATGATAGGCAATTTTTGGATTTGAAAGTATTATATAATGCAAAAGGTGCTTCAAATTATAAGTCGATATTTTATGCTGTACCAAATAGTACATTATCAACATACATAAATGGACCATATAAGTTAGCACTAATGGATACGGTACGTAAATGTGATCCAAATTTCTTATACTTCGAGGGTGTTTGGTCGCCACCGCTGAAACCATTACGTGGTGAAATGCATAATTGTAATATATCAGTTAATATGGTGCCAACTGAACATGCACCAAATGGATTTTACAAATTCCTTTTTACAGCAAGTGGGACGATAAATGGTTTTGCTGAATTTACTGCACTTTTGGATTAACTATATACATAACTTTATATCTTGGATTACGGGGATTTGTAAGCACTTAAATGTTTTTTAACACACGGCCTTAGTGGGCATATTGAGAACGTTTGAAAAAGCTAAGCAAAAATTATAATAAAAATAACAAGCAGCATTTTTTTTAATATTCTAGCTAAATAGCTAAAAGCTCTTGTAGCTGTAGTAGCTAAAAGCGCTAATAGCTGTTGTAGCTAAAATCAAATTTTAATATTTTTATTTAAATCAAAGGAAAAAAAATAAATGTTCAGCCATTAACATTTTAGTTTCCTCAGTACAAAAAAATATATTCCTAACGAAGATACCAAAATCAATTTTGCTTCGACACGATACCGAACGTGGTGCTACTTCGGAAATCCAAATGAAGCTTATGATTCAGAGGATAAAAGTAGAATATCGTTTCAAATTGACTATCAACGAAGCATACATGAAGGCGTGTTTACCATTCGGTTATATACTCTAGGAGCGAAGGAAAACTGTATTATCCTTATGCTTACATGAGCGGCTTGTACATTATTTGGCTTGCTTTCTACACAATCATCTCTCGATTTTGCTTTAAAAGCGAATGAGGATTAAAGATTAAATTCTATAATAATGGGAATGTCTTACGTACTCATTTCTTTGCAGTATTCAAAAATGTTATTTATTACCACACATTTCTTTGTGAAATTTTGAATTTTTATAATTTTTGACATCAATTTTATTTATATAACACTTTTATTTACATTTCGATTGCAATAATTTGTATATATCTTATCAATCCACTACTGCGGTAAACTCTAATATAAAATCTATTGTCCCACTTCCAATGAAAACATTTCTGAAATAACCACTAAGCATAAGCATTGGCATTTGTTCACTGGTTATATTGCACTTATTTATATCAGCACGAAATGGTTTCAGCGGTGGTGACCAACGATTTTTGAAATAAGGAAAATTTCGACTACACTTATGTACCATTTCCATAAGCCAAAACTTATATGGCTCATTGAAAAATTTAGTTAATGTGTTATTTGGGAAAACTTCTAATAGTAATTTATAATCTGAAGCATGTTTTTCGTTATATAGTACTTTCCATTCCACAAATTGCATATCATTCACTTCAATTTTCAAATCAAAATATCCACTCACAGCATATTGGCCACGTGAAATCAACTTGATTGCATAATTTACATCAAAAGCATCTCTTTTGGCAATTTTCATAGATGAGTCAAGGATGTTAAGAGTTTTCTGAAAATATAAAAATATTATTTTAATAACTTATATTTTAATGTATATTTTTTTTAAATTTTTATATTGCAACCTGGAAGACAAATGCCGCTATCAACTGCAAGAGCAATAATAAACACCATATCCGAAACAGCCCCATGATTAGAGTCGACTTTGATCCATCTACTCTGTGTATTTATTAGATTTTGACTATGAATTATACAATATTTATATATAAAAAAAAAATCTTAATTGCGTGACTGTGATAATGATAATATGTAAGAAACGCTTAACGTACATCACTTTTATAATCCACTCCATGTTTATACCGTATTGGGACAAATTTTGTTAGGTGATGTTTCAGTCGTTAAAAATTCATAGCGAAAAATTGGCATTCCTTAGATATATATTTCTTCAAAATTTTGTAGCCGTTTACTTATAGTCTTGCACATATTGCGTCTTTATGTAGTTGATGATTTGCTGAAATTCTCGCCATGCCTTAAAATTTAAGCAAAGTAGAAATCCTTCCCATCAGAGTCATTGAAAGAATAGACTCACTTATCTGGAAACAAGAAGCAGCTTTTCGTCTGAACAGATCGTGCATTGATCTAATTAATACCTTTCGCATTATTATGAATCAGATTGGGGGGTTTGTTATATATAACTTTCATCGACCGGAATAGCATCTTTTATACAGTGAATAGGCGATTTGCAACACTCAAGATCGTTAATATCTTCAAGGCTTTATACGTAGATTGCAAATGCAGGGCATTATGCTTTATGATCCTTTTTAGTTCATCTCAAATATGCGCTAAGTTTTTTTGTTGTCACCATCAATCTTGTTTCTTCTGATAGTACTTGCTCTAGACTCTGCAAATCGTGGCATTTAATGGACTTTCAGCAAGCAACTGGAAGACCTTGCTTATGCTGATGATATATACCCTACTCGCCAAGAAGCACTCGGACATGCAAGCGAAACTCAATGCCGTCAGAACTTCTCCGGAAGAAGTAGAGCTAAATTCAATTTAAATAAAACAAAAATAAATAAAGGTAATGCCTCTTTGGGTTTGCCATAAAATTAAATGTCCTACACCGCTTAAGGGGAGGGTAAGGGTAACGTTAATTCGTACAAAAAAAGGCACATTTTTGTAAATTTTTTTCCACAACACAGCTAAAATCTATTTAATAAAAGCAATGGTAGATCAATGTATAACATTTGAAGAATATTTTGTAAAATTTTCAGGTAGAAATATTGAAAACTACGGCAATGGCAGTAATTATTGGGAAGCGTCTCAGAAAAAAGTTGAATTGCGGTCCACACTATAATTTCAAAATTACTGCATCGATTCGTTTGAAATTTTGAACACTATTTCTGTACATAATTTACAAGGTAACGCTGGGAGTGTTTTCTGAAATTTCAATTTTTGGGAACACTTTGAACTGAAAATCGCTATTTTTGCAAAAAAAAAAAAAACCAGATAATTTGTTATTTTAAAATAATAAATATTGACAAATTTGAAAAAAAAACTCTCCAGCGTTACCTCGTAAATTATGTACAGAAAAAGTGTTCAAAATTTCAAAAGAATCGATGGAGTAGTTTTGAAATTATGGTGTGCACCGACTTTAAAAACATAAGTTATGGGAAAAACGCTTTAAAGTTTCAAGCCCTAAGGGCACAAACACTGAGGCACGATTGCTTAAACTGCTGTATCTTCTTTAGTTTTACTTCGATTTGTCTCAAATTTTCACACAATATTCTTGAAATGCTTTTCATTTAGAAAATCGAATAAAAAAAAAAAGAGAAAAAAAATATGTTAAATACGTTATCCTGTCCTTAAACAGTAAAAAAGCGCTAAGTCTTAAATTTTTATTAATATACCCACATTGAATTTTGCCAACATTTACTTAAGCATCCCTCTGTGTAGCGTTGTGGAGCTTATGCTTGTATGGGAGTTGCCACGCCCTTTTTTCGAACATTCTCTAACTTTTTTTCTGTTACTTGGCTGAACCATTTTTTTTTTTTGTTTGTGTGAAATTTGATATTGTTACTTCAAATAATTCTCTCAGTGTAGCGTTCTCAGTTTTTGTCCCCAAGGATGATGCTACGTCTAGCTTGGATGGGAAGTGTCACGCCTTCTCGTTGAAATTTGACTACTTTTTCCCAGTGGTTTTCTAATATTTTTCTTTAATATTTTTAAAAAATTTTGTTACTCTACATAAATCAAATGACTCTCAGTATAGCGCTTTGAATGTTTTACTTGTATGCTCGGTAGGCATGTACGACTTCTTTAGTTTGGACCGTGGCCTTGTTTCCACATCATGAAAGTAAGCTCAACAGTATGGATTGTCATTCGAATAGATTTTTACCCTATAAATTCGGCGAAAAACTTGATCTTTTTATCTTAAATCTCGAAATATATATTTACGGAACAGATCAGAATTGCTAATACGGTTGAATCTGGAAAATTAAAAAGGCATGTTCTATTTAACATTGTTAGATTAAAAATGTTAAGTACTGCTCACAGTTTAACATAATCAGATTATGACTTATAATTTTAAATTGCTTAATCGTGTTACTTACACGAATACATTGTTATCACGTGGGCTAATAGCTGTAGTAGCTTGGATCTGTATTTATTATAAATATTTTCAAAACCAATGAAACAACAAAAAAATTTTAAAAATCAAATTTCAAAAATCAGTTCAGTGCAGTTTCAAAATTCAATTTTATTGTAAATGAAAAGTTTTTTTTTAAAAAAAACTCGAATGTCAAGTATTAAAAAGTGCAAACCCTTAAGTGATATTTAAACATTTTAAGCACTTAAAAATCAATTTTTGTCCTAAAAGGATGTCCAAAACTGGGCTACTTTGGAGATCCAAAATGGAGCCACTCGACACAATTTTTCCTTCATGATTTTAGATTTTATTTCTTTTATTGAATGTGCAACAAAATTTATGTGTGGGTAATTATAAAAAATTTCATCGATTTGAACGGAAAAAATCGTTTAAGAAATTATTTTTGGAGCTGAAAATAACTGTTACTTATGAAAGATTGAATGAGCAAAGTATTCAAGTATATGATGAGATTATGAGTTACATAACATATAATGTCGACATAAAATGTACGGCTTCGGAAGAATTTACTGAAAACGTGTAATTAAGATTTTCGAAATGAATGAGAGAAAATTTTAAAAAAAGAAATAAAAGTAGTAATAAAAAAATTACAAAGCAACCAACGAGCCGCTGCACAGTAATGCCAAATCGAGTCTCTTTCTATTAAAAGACTGCTAGAGATCGCAAGTCTTGTCGGAAATGAGTAATTTTTATTTTTTTAATTTTTATTTTTTTAATTTTAGGGTAACCAAAATACCAACATATAACCGGGGCCCAAATTTTGAAAAAAAAAATATTTCGTTGTTGATTTAAGTTAAAGGCCAAACCAGAAAATTTTTTACGTAATTTTTGTAAAATATTTAAAGAAAATGTTAAAAAAATATTTTTTAATGGCATTGTTTGAATGGTTAAGAAAATTTTTTGGATTACAAATCAATATATGCACAATAGGTATACACAAGGGTGATTTCTCAAGCGTTTGGTTTTTGAAAATTGAAAAAAGAACAGAAAATTTGCAATAGTGAATGAAATATTTATTTGAAGCGATACATCAATTCCTGCCATTTTCATTTTAAAGATTATTTTATGTAAATATTGCCCGCAAACCGCACCAAACAGTGTGTTTTTCAGGGTTCATTGGCAGCTCTTAAACTTCCTCTGGTTATTCTCAGAACAAATTCGGCAATTCTGTTTGTTGACGTACCCATTGAGCCAAAAATGAGCTTCGTCACTGAAGAAAATTTTTCGCCTTTTCACATTTCTCAAAGAGCACGAATTTTGATAACAAAATTCTATGATTTGCAAGCGCTTTTTGTTTGTAAGTCTCTGCATGGTAAAATGGCATTCCTTACTGAGCATTTTGACGTTAACACATGTTACGAATCACGCGTAAGGTGTCAATAAACTTACAGTGAAAAAACAAATAGCAAAAAAATCACCCGTTAATATATATGATATAATATCTATATTAATAAAATGATAGCCGTTTTCGATGAACGGGATTCACGCAAAATCTAAGGAATCAATTTTGATCAAATTTTTTAGTCATCTTTCTCAGACGCTTGGTCCCAACATAGAATTAAAATTATCACGATATTCCTGTTAAATATCAAAATATTAAAGCTTTAAAATTGCTAAAAAAATTAATTTCACACAAAGAAAGAAGCATGTAAGCATAACATATCGATTAATGGCAAGTTGTGTGTGAGCGTTTTGTTTTTATATGGCAATGCAATGGAAGAGAATATTCAAATTTTACTCTCGCTCTCATTCTCAATTTGTCAACACAACAACGCGGAATTTAAATTACTGTACGTTCACACATAGAAAACACACATGCTGTCCCACACGGCTTGACAACATGTCTGACTGTCAAATTGCTTTGCGTTCACATTTTCGTGCATGCCATCAAATATCAATTGCAGAACAATTTATGAGCGTCTACATCGAAGTGAACTGCATGAAATCCTATTTAAAATGAAAAATGTTCACTAGGCTTGACAGTCAGTTCACACATGTTGTATGGTTAGACAAGCCAGTAGGGAAATCAACAATTTTTGAAATCCATCCAACATGTGTGTCAAGCGGTCGTTTCTAGAGTTCACATTATCGAATATTGATGTTGGACAACATGTGTGATAATGTGTACTAGGCTAATTGAATGTGTTTGTTTGTGTATGTGCTTTGTTTTTGTCTTTCACATGGCATTGCAATGGAATATTTATGGAAGAGAAAACAACAAGAACTCTAGATCTGTGAAGAAGAATCCAAAATTGACTGTAGTTCTATTTAAAAAAAGTAAATTGCTTGCCTTCGCAGAAAAACAGGCTACGCGTACAAAGTCGTACTAGTATGCAAATAAATTAAATATAAATTAACTTAAGCATCAGTGAAAAAATATTTATAAATTGCATTGTGTAAAATCTTTTCTAAGCTACAGAAAATATACAAAAAATATTAATTTTTCTTATAACAATTTTTCATCAATGCGTCAGGATTTTTTTTTTTTGAAATATCGCAATTAAAAATTATAATAATTTTTTTTTTTTATTTTTTACAAATTCTTAGAACTTTTTACTTAAAGCAATTTTTTATGAATATAAACGAAAAAAAAACATGACGTCATAGAAAAACGAAAATTGTTGCAATAGTAAAAAAACTATTTTTCTAAAAATTTTAATCATTTTTAACATTGTTAGACTTTCTACTTTCATTCTTAATTTTGCTTTACCATCTGCTTCAGTCTTGTGTTAACATTTCTCTGTTAATGCACTGTTAAGTCAAGTGGTTTGCGCCGCTGCTAACAATGCTATTGAATTTAGCTTCACGCTTTGGCTGAATTATTAAAAATTAAACTTAATTTGGTATGCATGTTGTAATTTGTTGTATACTATTTAAAATTGTTAGATAAAATATTTAACATTGCTAACAAATTAACGTTATCTAAGGCACGTCATCATGTATCGTATTATTTGTATTAACAAAATCATATAAATACAATATACCATATGAATATAGAACATAAGTGAACGTAATGAAGCTGCTTACATGTCGTATATTGTGTTTAATTTTGCTCCCGCAGCTTACTAGCTCAACTGACTTCAAGGTTTTAAAAAGAATTTTTAACAAAAAAAATAGTTTATAAATTAAAAATTTTTTTTCAGAAAAATATCAACATTCTTAACACTTTTGTTAACATTACTAGAAAGGACTATTTTGATGCACAGTTTAATGCCACGCTAATATCACGCGGACGATATGCAACGAACGGATATATTAATTTGAAAATAGAGCTGGATGATAGACAATTTATTGATTGGAAAATATTTTATAATGAAAAGGATGCTTCGAATTTTAAATTACTTGTACATGCTTTCCCAAATAATACACTCACTGCATTTCTAAATGGATCATATAAATCATTGCTAATGGATCATGCATACGAGTGTAATCCAAAATTTTCATACTTCAAAAATAAGTGGTTGCCCCCGCTGAGGCCAATTTATGTTGAAATTCATAATTGTAATTGGACCATTGAAAAGCTGGTGAAGGTTAAAATACCTAGTGGTTATTACAAATCTACCTTTTTTGGAAGTGGAACATTAGATTTCATTATTGAATTCACTGGAATACTGGATTAATAATCTTTTTTGACACTGAGAAAGGCTGCCGAAAAAAAATACTTTTTTTCGTTTCAGCATAGTTTTTTTTAGCATTAAGATTGATACTTTAAACAATATTATATTAAGTTAACGTAAAAAACTTAATTGGATGTTCTTAAACGAAGAATTTGACGCAAAATTTTAGAAAATGCAAACTGTTTTACTGTTTGCCTGCTATTGGGCTAACAGTGAGACAGTGCAACTCAAAACACTAGCATAATATGAATATATCTAGCAAATGTTAGTTTTTGTCAATTAAATAAATATTATAATGATAATATAAAAACTAGCGATCAACGGTGTCGTAATGACAAAATTTCTTGTCAATTTTTGTTAGAAAAAATACGATTTTTGCTCATATATTTTGTAGCTTTTAATTTTAAGCGTAAGCAAATTTGCTTATCAAGTTTTCGCTCAAAATAAGAAATTTCACAAAAAAAGTTTCCACGCATAAAATGTACTTTGCGGACGCAAGTACTTTGAATTGCTTAAAACTCAGACAAATCATAAGTCAATTCGATTCACCAAAATATGGCATGGGTGCAACCGGAGATCGAATAGGTGCTAGGCATCCTCACTGACTAGTGTCTTTTTGGCAAACATTATAGGCGTTCTGTCATCTCTTTTGTAAATGCTTTTGCTGCGAATAGCAGAAAGAAAGTGTTTAGCACTGTCTCTATTATTATCCTGCTATTTATAGGGGTTTTCTGGTTTTAAACTAAAACCTTTAAATAAGTAGTTGAACTATGTATGTCAGCACGTCTCAGGTAATAGACCTCATGAAACTAAAACGAAAAATTTCCTAAAATTGTGAAAAAAAAAATCGAAAAAAAGTAGGTTCAAATTTTATTTATCTCATGCGATTTTTCCTTAAAGCACTACATTTTCTAACGTTTTGGTGCATAGCAAAATATGGTGAAAACAAAAGTTAGTTTTTTTATTTAATTAACTTCCACCTTGTCCAAATATATGATAAAAAGAAATCATTACATTAAAACTGAGCACGAATAACTCATATTTTTAGTCCAGTAATACTGTAAATTCACCAATACCATTTATCGTTCCAGTGCCAATGAAAACAAATTTGTAATATCCATTTGGAGAATAAGTTGGCAATTGCTTAATCGTTATATTGCAATTATTGATTTCAGCTCGAAACGGTTTCAATGGTGGTAACCAGAAACTTTTAAAATACAAAAATTTGGGATTACATTCCTGCAGCATATCCATAAGCGTTAATTTGTATGGTCCATTTACCCACTCAGTTATTGTATTATTGGGAAAAACATAAAAGAGCATCTTATAATTTGAAGCACTTTTTTCATTATAAAATAGTTTCAAATCGAAAAATTGTCTGTCATCCAGCTCAATTTTCATATCATAATGACCATTAATGACATATCTACCGCGTGATATCAGCTTTGCTTTTATGTCTACATCAAAAACATCCTTTCTGGATACATTAACGAAACTATTGAGAATGCTAAGGTTTTTCTGAAATGATAAAAAGGATATAGCTATTAGTTTTTTATTAGTATATGCACTACAACCTGGAACAGAATAGAAGTAGCAGCAAGTTGCTTAAAATATAGCAAATATGTAATCCAAAATAAGAGCAGCTTCATTATTAGACTAATACAAGGCTTGTAAACATCTGCAGTAAACTTTTGGTGTATATATAACAGTTTGTGAAATTGAAATCACGCAAAACATGAGTATTTTAAAATATAAAACATAATAGCGTGACTCTGATTATGTTAAGTTTTACTAGAACACAACATGCAAAATTAAAATTGGCATGAATTCTAACCTTACGATATCATTAGATCTTAATTTTTACAATAAACATTTATTAGTACAATGTTAATTAAAAGTGAACTACATCAAGTGTTGTGGAAAAAACCATAATTTTGGTTATTAGTTTCTTAATATTATTAATTAAGCAAAATTCGCTAGATCTACCTTACCACCCACTTTCAAATGTTTGCTAAGTGTAGGTTTTTAAAAAATCATATGTACATCATTTTGAACATAGTAAAATAGTCGTGTTTTTTTTATTAAAACTCATTTGCTGAAAGATTTTGAAGTCACCGACGAAGCTTCAATATAGTAATAGTCTGTTTTTAATATTTTTTTGAGAAATTTTCATCAAAAATAAAGCTTTACTTTTAGCTCTCCATAGATTTTACTTAAAAACTTCATTCCACCACAACTGGCAGTTGTTTCACTTTAATATAAAGTGTTCAAAATTAAAGAAAATTCAGCTATTATTTAACGTATGTATATGGATTCTATTGGCAACTTATGTTTTTTTTTTCTAGAGCTTTATATTATATGTATTTATAAAAAAATTAATGATACTCATATGTCATGTTGAACCAAAAAACTAAACAGGCGTTTTAAATTCAAAAACATGATAAAATTTCACTAGGTGCACTATTCTGCGTTAGAAGCCCAAAAAAAATCTGTTAAATGTTTTTCCCAATTAATCAAAATATTTTCAGGCGACTTTGCTTAAAATCTGCTCCCTGGCAGCCAGACATCAAACCTTTATATTACCAACAGAAAATCAAAGAATGAGAAATGTTATTGAAGGTTATCTTTTTAAGTTGCATCGGACTGAAATTATTAATGTTTAAAAATTTTTTGTATTATAAGTAAATTCATGTTACTCATACCTCGTGTTACGTTAAGAATTTTTTTAATTAAAAGCACAGTTGCTTAAAATTACTTTCGTACAACTTCAGAGTTTGTACCTTTATCATTCTTTATACCTTTATCATACTTTTTTGTGATATTTTTCTTTAAAAAAATTTATGACGTTTAGAAAAAAATTGAAAAAAAATATTTTTCTAAATATTTTAACCAATTTTAAAAAGTTTTTACTTAGTGCGATTTTTAGTGAAAATTGATAGTTTGGGAGACGAAGGTGATAAAAAGAGAAATTTTGACCAACATGTTTTTATCACTAACGCAAAAGCTAAAAGTCGTAGAGAACATTTTTTTATGCAAACGATCCTATAGAATATGAATCTGCAATATAAAATATTGATTTGTATATAAAACATCATGCTGACCTCGTCTTGACTCGACTTGGAAAATGGTTTCAAGGTCCAAGGAAGGTCTTTGTTATTTAACCATAATATATCTTTTGAATATGGCAATTATCACTATCTCCCTAAGCTCTCGAGATATTGGCCTGGGGAAATTGAAATGGAATACACTGTATATCCTTAGCTCTGCGTAGCTCATTAAGAACTAAGTTTTCATTCAGTAGCAGCGGGGGAGGGGTATCGTAAAAATTTGCAAAAGTGGACAAGCCGAGAGGGAGGGGTAAAGGCCCTTACATGTCACACAAATTGGATTTAAGAGCATGGACCTTCTGTTATGTATGCTGGCAAAAAATTCATACAGAATAAAAAATAAATTTTGCTAGAGTCCTTTATAAACTTTGCCTAAAAATGGCGTTCTGTCGGTCAGCCAAAGTGCGAAACTTTATTTGTTCTAAAAAATATCAACAAGTTTGAAGCTTAATAACTATTTTATTTCGGAATAACATCAGTCTCACATTACGAAGGTTTTTAGCACCACTGCTACCAAGTAATTTCGTGTTACTCATACGTCGTGCTTGACAATGTGAATTAAAGTTCGATTTAAAGAATTTCAAAGAAAACAATTTTCTTACTGAAGTGTGTCCGACTAAAATTGTCTGAAGTTTTTCTAAACAAGACTTGTATATTTGTTACTCATGCATTGTGGTTGTCGAAATACAGAGGATGGCTTTTTCCTTAAAAAAAAAATCAATTTTAGAAGTAAGGTTTGTTAAATAACATTGTATGCGTTTAAGGGCATTTTTTTTTATATTTCTTCAAACCCATGCGTTAGCAATCAAGTAAAGTATCTCAACGAAAAAGTAATTACTTATGGCTTAATTATTGAAGAATTAATTTGAAAATAAATGCTTTACTTTTTTGCTACTTTCTACAATGTCACTTAAAAGCCATTTAACAGTGAGCAATTTTTTAGAAGCCATTGTACGAATGTCCTTCTTCATATAAGAAGACCTTAAGGAAATTGTTAGACACATACACAGTCGCTCAGAGCACACACTAACACAAAACAAACTAGGCAACATGCTGAAAAGATTCATTTACGTCATCGTTTCCATGGAATTTTATATGCATGCAATAACTACGTCGCTCTGTGCTTAGGAAACGAAACGACAAAAATACGTCGTCGTCACGCAAAAAAAAAAACAGAAAAGGAGGCCAAGTCAATATGCTATATAGCAACAACAAAAACAGCTGCAAATCTGGCATCTCGCATATTAAAATTATAACAGTTTTACAAGGTGGTTTATAACACACTTGTATTTCCAACGGACCATGTTGTCCTTTCAAAGTGTGAGTCCTTTCGTCTTTTATTGCTCACTACAACTGCGGTTAAACTCTCTCTTGCTCTCTCTGCTGCTGCGCCCTACTGTTGTATTGATTTACGTGTGAATTGAGAGAGAGAAAAATCTGCGCTGCTTACGATGTTTTTAAGTGGCATTGTGTTTGTAAACTTTTGAAAATACGATGGTATCATGTGGTCAATTAAACAAAAAAGCACTATGGGACAATATCGTGTAAGAAGTGCTGTAAAAATATCTTTCAAGAGTGTTTTTTATGCAGCTAAAATTTAAATTTTTTTTTTCTAAAAAACAGAATTTCTAATATTGTAATATTATTCAAATTTTTGTGTACCCAGTTGTATCAAACTTGATACATTATTAGATTTATTAGGCCTTAAAGCCTGGTACAGCTTATATATAATTTAAATGTTAATCGTACGCCCTGGTACATAAATTAAATGTTGGCAGAAGGCTTTAATTGGAAAAAAATTGTTAGCTCGAAACTCGTTCAGTTCTTACAACAATAACAAAAATTACCAGTTCTTCTTGAGCGTTCCTTTATTCGAGCTAAATCATTTTGGTTAGCAATCACCGCATACTTTTTGTTTGGGTAAATTTATCTTCAACGCACTTACTCAAATTAAACAGTTTCCATTAACTATCACCGCGTGCTTTTTGTTTGTGTAATACATTGCACCCTTTGTTCTTCTCGTTGTTCAAGGTAAACACTATCGGTTGGCAATCGCTACATGCTTTTTGTTTGTGTAATTTGGTTTTCAGGTCACTTGCTCTTTCAGCTCTTGCATTTTGTTTTATATTTCTTATCTTTATATGCAATTAGTTTGACACAGCTAGTTAAAAAAATTTCGTCTACACTAGATTGCAAAATATTTTCGCGTTTTTTACCCAAACTGATGTTGATGTCTAAATCAAGTAAAAAGCTCTCTCTCGTCGATTTTGAGCACCAAATTTTTTCCAATGTATTTAATAACATAGTTAAAAATTTTCTCTTAAGACTGGAATTTATATAGATCTGTATTAGAGGTCTGCTTGAGTACACCGATCATCATATAAGCTTCCGAATGCAATAAGCTTCAAGTGCTTGAGCTTGTAAAACATTATATTTGCGATTTATTTGCAAGTGCAGCACTGACCTATTCCGCTTGGTGCTTCGACTTATTTTGATTTGATTCATGGTTTTTTGCACAAGGGTTCAATGAACTCGCAACTTGGCAAGTGGCTTGATGGAGCAGTCATGCAGACCTCTAATCTATAGGTTGAGCTGTGTAATAAATTTTAATTTACAATATTTCGGAGAAACAAAAAAAAAATAAAAAAAAACTTTTAAAAAATAATGGAGGCTTGCCTCTTTCAGTACTAAAAGAAAAAAAAAATTTCACAATAATCAGAAATGCCAAAAAAACTATGTCCGTTTTGGCGTGAAATGCCTCATATATACAGCCTGGAAAACTAGGAAAATGATTTTAAAAAATAGAAAAATAAAAAGTAAAAGCATAGCAAAAGTCGCACGCTATTAGGTTTGTATAGATATATCCCTACTAAGAGCTTAAGTGCACAAAAATGTCTGCCTACACAAAATCAGCGCTAGAACGTCTGCCTTCGCTATTTTTATGTTTTTTTATAAGTAAAAGTACTAGTCAGCCAAGTGGCAGATACGGTAAAATGATTTATTACACAATTTTTTACTGACAACTTTTTTGACAATACAATTTTTAAACGTAGCATTTGCCAGATGGCAGATTTTGTTGCGCGTGTTTCCTATGACATAGTCTTTATAACTAACGCAATCTGCCTGACGATAAAATCGTTTGTATACACTAAAACAATTTTTAAAAATTGAATTATGTACTCTTAAACGCTGCAAAAAAAACGTCTGCCTCTTGCATTTATTTGTTTTTGTGTATAGACACATTTTTTTTAAATAAAAGGCAGACGCAATAATATGGTTTTAAAGGAGTCTCAATCAAAAACGCAATGGCAGAGATTGATCATAAGATCATATGAAAATTTGTAACATATTCGATTCCGGAACAATTTCAAAACATTTTAAATTCAAATTTAAATAAAATAAAAATCATATACAATTCAAATCATCAAAAAAATTACTTTTCCATTTTGCTAGAAATAAAATTGTGCAATAAATCTAATCAATTGATTACAGGAAATTGGCGAATTAGGCACTGCGGACTTTTTTGACTCAAATGTCAACAACAAAACATAAACGAGAAAATGTCAGTAGCGATAAAAATAAATTTTATCCAACGATGATGTTTGTTGACACACTCTCTAAGGACCAATTTAAATACCCAAAACAGTAAAACTAAAAAATGAGAGCGCAGATGAGAATATCAAGTAATAAGCAAGGAAAGAAACTTTGATGACGACAAAAACTGCGTGTATATTCTTGTGAGCAGTATAACAAAATAAAACTTGTAGAAAGGCCGGCCTGTGCTAATGTGTTTTGCAAATGCAATAACAAAAATAAAACAAGAGCGTAAAATCACAAAGCGCAAAGAGCGCAAAATCATGACAGACTTAACGAATGCTTGGAAATATAACAGTAAATCAGTTGATATACAAAATAACAGTCGTAATTGAGACGCGTAGCAGTGAGCAAGTGTCGGGTGCGCGCTTTGTATAATGTGTGTTGGTCACGTGCATAAAAGAGTGTGCTGGAAAAAAATGAGAGAGCGTATCAAAAAAGAAAAAAATGTCAATAAGAACTCACAAAAAAAGTCAATTAATTAAACTCGGCAATGAAAATTAACTTAAATTGAAAACGAAAGTGAAACTAATCGCCAGCAGTGTAGTTAAAGTAAATATGAAAAAAGAAAGATATATCATTTAAGAAATTTTGTTTAAATTTAAAAAAAAAATGTAAAAAAGACGCTGAAAGTTGTCCTCTAGCATTTTCACTTTAACCTCAAACTTTGCGTCAAATTTTCTGCTGATATTTTTTTTTTTTCACTTGACTGCAGCATCCGTTACAAAGATTTTACTCTGTTGTTCTTCTCACATTCTTCGTTAAGTTTACTATTCTTTTTTTTTTGTTTTTCTTCTTCATTTTCTTCCTTTTGTCTACAACCTCTTCTACTTAACTGCAGCATACTTTTCGGCGCATCGTAGTAAAATAAACGAAAACGCGTTATTTGTTTTTCATTCGAAAATGAGTTCGAGTTTTTCGTTGTTGCTGTTGTTTTTGTTCTTTGCTTATTCGAATTTGAGCGCATCTGTTCATGGTATGGATGCTGCTGGTTGCGTGGGCAACTGCGACAATATTCGTGTGACATTCGTTGGCGTTAAAAGCACGTGGTAACATCAACAGCGATGTGAGGCAGGTGCTAAAGTGTGTTAACTTTTATTTTTGAAGGCAAAAAAAATTGTATTTGGTTTTTTTAAAATTAAAGTAAAAAGTGCGTGAAAAAAAAACCCAACTTTTTAGCCAAATATTAAAAACAACATGTGAACTTAAAATTAATCTAAAACGCTAAACTTATTATTTTTTTTAGAGAAGAGCTATTTTTTAAAAAAGAAAAAGTTTCAATATCGAACGTATAAAGCGTTTTAAGTGAATTTAAATATCTTCGTTAAAAACGAACTTTTATTAAAATTTTTTATTTTAGCTTATACTTGATTACAACATCTACTAACTAAGGCTATAAGCTACTGAAAAAAAAAATTATTATGCTAATAAAACACATATATAAAACGATATTTTTTAACGATGAAATACGTACATACATTTCTTTGCTAAATAAAAAGTTCAAAAAATAAAAATTTTACTTCGGTATGTCACTTATTTGGGTATGTCACTTAACGCTTTTCTAAATTAATTGTTCACTCAAAAACCCATAGACTGAAAAACTATGTCACAAGATTTTTTTAATTATTATTATAAACTTGAAGAAAAAAATAAAATACACTGCAACAAAATCTGAAGAAAAACAGAAGAGTTTTTTAAGTTTTTTATTATATGCTTCAAAAAAAAATATAAAATGCATTGTAAAAAAAATATGTCATGTATTTTTTTTTTTTCTTAAGCCCACATCAAATAGTGAACAAGAAAAAAAAACACTTTTTTTTAAGCTCACTAACTTGCAATGCGTCTGAAAGAACTGCTTTTCTCTTCAAAATTCATTCGGATTTGTACAGATATGTTTATCTTCTAATATCTTTGAAAAATCGTATGTTGAAATCAAGTATACTGCAGTACTAAGCGAAAAGGGCGTATCTCAAAAAAAAATATCATATATTCTTATGGCATCGGATAGCTTAAGAAATTACACGTCTAATGAAATACTCTGATGCTTGCATCTTAGTTCAATCATATAAAAAATCTACTAAGAAAATTTCTTCTATCTCAATTTTATAGGTATTTCAGCAAATTGAGCATCAATTATCTCGAAATTAATTTTTTTGAGAAACGCGCTTTTCGCTTAATACGGCAGTATAGAATAAAGGAATGTTTTAATTATTTTATTCAAATTAATAAAATCACATGCACAAAAATAGCAGTTTTGATTGAAGGTTGAATAACAATATCCTATTCAATACTATGCCGCCAACTGAGCGATTGTATCACAATATTCCTACTGTGTAAATACACCGTGATCAAAAGTATTAGGCAACCCTTAATTTTTTCAATTCTGCTAGTACCGCTTAGAATATTTAAGAAGTTATTATTTACAATTTCTATATAAGCTATTTTCTTTAAAAAATCAATATTAAGTTGATTCCCCCTTAGTCCTTGTAACAATTTTTACTCTACAAGGCATACTGTCAAAAAAGCATTTACTTATAGAGTGGGAAATTTCACTTACATCTCTTTTTATACATTCAACCAATTGATTCTGCTTTGAATAAATCCGTCTGCGCACCTTTACTTTTAGTATTATCCACAAATTCACAGTCGGAAATAGGTCTGAACATATGAAAATACACAAGGTGCCTAATACTTTTGGCCACGACTGTATGTGCACGGCTCCTTCTTCAAAGAAACTCGAATCTCAGAAAATGTGGTTATTTCCCGAATATTATTTTATTTTTGTGTATTTAAATACGTGGTTATTATGCATACTTAGTCACTTAATTTTGACTTCTTAATTTTGACTTATACACCATTGAAAATATCAGTGTAAAATTAATAACTTTTAGTTATTCATATAAATTCATAAAAAAATCGTATAGATTTCATAAATTCAGAATCTATAAAATTTTATATGAATTTTATTTTATATATTTCTTTCTATATTGAAAAGTATGGAATAGGTTAAAGTATACATTCTATTTCATAATAAGAGTTTTTATTTAATTTTAATGATTAGTAAAAAAAAATGTATATTTATGTCGGTTGCTAGAACGTTTAACTGGGACGCAGAACTCACAGGTTCGAGTCCTGGAACAGATACTTCTTTTTAGTTTATTTTATTTACAATTTTTATTTATAAAATGATTTGAATAACACAACTTGAATAGACACAGATTTGAACCTGCTTCATTTCTGGAACAGTTTGAATGCGGCCCCGTTCCTTAGCTAGCTCAGCTACAGAATGTTGATGTTTTATTAGACAAAATTGAGCATAAACAACTGGCCGCATAGCTGGTTTTTATATGTTGAGAAGTTATTTAGTTGATTGATTTATTTTTCAGAAAATCGAGAGTTAAGTTGAACTACTTAATTTGAGCATAAGACTTCTTGACATTTTAAAATAAGATTTCCGGAAAAATTCAAGTGTGTTTTGAAAAGGAACCGTAGTTCTTTCGAATCACATGATTTCATAAAAATAAAATACTTCTTGATATAACATAACCTCAAATATCTCGAAGAACTATGTTTTTTGCACTTTTATGTTAGAAAAACACGAAATCCGGAACTATCAAAAAAAATTCCGCATTTGGATTCGAATTCAGTGGGACAAAAACCTTCGAAAAATTATATTCTGGTTTCTAGGTAGAACATTTGAGGGGATTATTAAATTGCTGATGCAGCGTTGTTTCTATTATATTTATCAAACCTTAATTCTACTACTATTATAGGTGCGGGGAACTAAAACCCTTTTATCCCATTGCTACTAATAATTTAGTATTTGTTCAAATTTAACTACCACTAAACAGTTATTGAAATAGAAATTCCATTATCATTAAAAAATTTAAGTGAAGAAATTGTCTATTACTGCTAAAAATTTAAGTGGACTCAAAAGAAGCTAATTTCCATTAATATTCTCCACTTGTTTAGTAAAGTTATCAATATGAAAAATGCATTAAAACTGAATAAAATGCAAATAAAATAGTTACGAATTTGTTGGAATTAATCAGCTTTTTGTTTTCACATTCCTTCAATCTCGCTTTTGCAGTGAAATTCGTAATTGTTATTAGCAAACTTATTCTTCAAATGGAATTTTATATAAAAAGATTGTATTTGCTATTGTTTCAATGAAAAAAAGTTTTTTTTTTATCACATCATCGATCTGCTAGCAGCACTTGACTTTAATTATTTTATTTAACAACAGGTTTTGTCTAAGCGTCTCCAACATTTTCGGCGCACTTGCAGTAAACTTGGACTTTTTCTAAAAATTAAAACTTTTTTACTTTCTTTTTGTAAATTTTAAAAAATTTTCTTTGAATTTTTTTAGTTTTAAGATTTCATATTCATGACAAAAAAAAAAGTACATTCAGCACCAAAAAAGTACATTTCAAGTCTCGATTCAGTACACTGTTCACTTGTCAACAATATAAAAAATTGTGCGTTAATCATACGCCATGTAGCTACTTTAATTCGCGTACACGTCACTGGCATTAGCTTTCTGTGAAAACAAAATTAAATTATAAGACAAATGCATTTAAAATGCTATTGATTAAACATTCTGTTTTTATAACGAAAACTAAAATTCTGCTGTACTGCAATGATGCAGTAAAAACGTGCAGCATCATGCTCATAGTTTATTGCATAACAAAAAAAAAAAAACACAACACAAAATGCCAAGTAAACAAAATCATCACAGATTATATGGATTTGTAAGCAGAGTTGTTCCTTGTGTGCATGTGAGATGACGGTAAATAAGCCGCTTTATGCGCAAAGCATACAGGTCAAGGTTATTTGGGAATAAATTGCAGTAGCAATAGTAATAAGCAACTGGATTTGTTGCAAAACAAAAAGAGCTGACTGAAGCGAAAAATTAGCAAAACTGATAAAAAAGACTTGGAAATACGTAAATTTTTCGCTTGCGTTTCAAACATTTGAGTAGAGTAAATTGATGAAGAAATCATACTTTAAACAATCAGATATTTGCGTTTTTCTGTGATAATTTCTTTTGTGATATATAATTTTTAAAATTTGCAAAATTCTTCAATCAATACTTTTTAAGCTCTAAGTTTTAAATGCATAATTCACACATGATATATAAAATGCCAAGCAAACATTTCAAACCATAACTAAAGTTTATCCTACATTTTTCAAATCTTACCTAAGATTATGCAACAAAATTTTTATTCACTTTTATTAAATTTTGCTTATTTTTAAATTAATTCCAGTAAAATATTATTTTTTTGCAAACGATTTATATATCTTATATTTTTGAATATTTTATAGCATGCTTTTATGCGCAAATTTAAGAAGTGCCCATCATTTTTAAAAATTCATTTCAATTCTACTTCTAATTAATGCAAAAGAAATAGAAAAAGCAACCAAACCACTGAACACTCATGCGTATTTCTATAAAATTTAATTTAACGAAAGTGAGAGATATCCTAAGGACGACCCCAAAATTTTACATATGCCAGCGTGAAATTAAAATAAATCTTGAAACAGACATGGGTAAGGAAAATAATAAATGAAGAACCAAAATCCCTGCTTAATTGACATGCAGACACATATACCGACAAATATTATTTATTAACATAATTGCATACATATAAAAGTATATACCACACACAATGTGTGTATATGCGAGAAATGCGAATAATAACAAACCACAACAAAATAAAACGGAAGTGCGTCGCAAAAATTGCTAACGAACAAATGAAAGCGGGTAGATGTAAAAAACACAAAATATAGACTGAGCGCCTAAAAGTAAGCAAATGAAAAAGGTTGTGCTTTCAAACATATACATACAAATGAAATTGCTTGTGTATTTTGTGCGTGCGTATACATGTGCTTGTGCGTAATTTTATTTGTTGTTTTTTTCTTTGTTTTTTTTTGATATTCTAAGCAGAAAAAGGAATTGGCAACACACACACACAATTTAAGAGACTTAACAGCTAAGCAATAAACTTAAAATACTCTTACCTACACCTAAAAATATATTATGTAAAAAAAAACTTTATACAAAACACTTTAAAGACTTAACATTATTGTGCGCGGCAAAAAAAAAATAAACCGAAGCCCTAAAAGTATACTTGGAAAAAAATTGTGCGCCCAAAAAAAATTTCAAAAATGCCATTTGGACGCAAATCACCACTGGAAGCGCTCGCATTACCCGGCGTCATGCTTGCCTACAAATATAGTCAATTTCGTCAGCGTCGTCGTGAGGCAGCCAGTCGTCGTGTCACCGAACGTGAATTGTCAGCATTGCATCATAAAATTGTAAGTTTTTTTATTACAATTTCTAAAAGATTTTCTTTATTTTTATTGCATTCTTCACTCCTAAAACTATGCCTTAGAAAACATTCAGTAAGTGAACAATGTTGAAATGGATTTTATTTGCAAATCAGCGCCTATTTCTAGGCATTAAATTATTTATGCAAGTCACAACTTTAACCCAATTGTCATTGGCTGCTAAGTGTTCTTGTTTTTTGGTGGAGATTTCTTTGATTTTGATTTTAATATGCCTGATAAGGGTTGCGTTGTCCGTCGTTTTCTATTTGTGATGTTGGTGAGCTTGGGCGAAATGTCGTTAATTTAAAAATTGTCATCCAAAAATGTGCAGTGAATGAAAAATAAAAAGTGAATCCTTTTTTCAAGTTTCTTAAGTGGCATAATTAATCTGGCTTACATATGTATATGCCAACTTAAAGTCTGTGATGTTGAGCCTTACACATTTTTCGTTGTCACGTTTTTCATAAAGCAGATATGATGCATTATTGAAGAAAAAGAAAACTTAAGCATATTTTCAGCACAAACTACAAATTGAATGAACTTCCAAAAAAAAAAAATGTTTTTGAAAGTTTTCTATAATTTTCCAGACATTGTCTACCTAAGAGCATACCACGTATTTTTGCATCGAAAAAAATTGATAAAATATAGAAAATGGTGGAAAAGGTTGAATAAGGTTGAAAACTCGATTATGGTTAAAAGTGGTTGAAAAATGTTGAAACAATGTAAAATTGATGAAAATGTCGAAAAAATACGGAAACCAATGAAGAAATTTGAATAAGATTGGAAAATGTTGCAAAAATCAAAAGAGGTTGAATTAGTCGCAAAAATATGGATAATATTAAAAATTTGAAATATGATTAAAAATATGAAAGAGGTTGAAGAAAGTTGAGAGAGGTTGAAACAGTTGCAAAATGTCGAAAAAAGTTTCAAAAATCGATAAAGTCGAAAAATATTTTTAAAAAATATTGTCACGCCCATTTTTCCAGTTTCATCTACTTTTGATTCAATAAATTATATTCGTGATCAGCATCCGCATAGCAAATTTCATCACAATAGCTCGTATCATTTACAGATATGTCGTAATTAGTTTTAAAATTTAGGGTAGTAACACACCCACTGCTGCAATTCAGCTCGATTTTGGTTCAGTTATAATTTTTTATAAAAAACTTTCCTACTCCAAATTTTAGTATGATTGCTCACATACTTAGTTTGCTTGATATGTCGTTTTACTTGTATGGGTGGTTGCACGCCCACTGGTGATAGTTCGCCCGTTTTTGAATCAGATAAATCTAAGTAACTCTTACATCAAGTTAAACCTTTATTGAACTTTATACCAATTGTTACAATAGTTCACTTAAAATAGCGCGTTTTGTTATTATGGGATGTGTCACGCCCACTGATGCTATCCCGTCAAATTCTGTTTAATTTCAAAACAACACCACTACACCAAATTTTATAAAGATTTCTCTCGTAGCAAATTTAATATAAAATTTATAGTTTTTTGCTTTAATGGGAGTTGCCACGCCCACAGATATTGCTGCGCCCACTTTTGCCATAAGATTATGCTTATCGGACGTAGATCTTGCATAGTAATTTTTATTACATATTAATTATATTTTGTATTGATTATATTATATATTAGTTATATATAATTATCATCATCTTTATCGGCATCATCTCTACAATTTTAATAGAAATTGTTGGTGCTATTTTCAAGGACAATTGAATCAAATTTGTCACTTGCGCCTACTTTTAGTCAATTCAAGATATATAGATATGGTCTGCATCACCTTACCAAATTTCAGCACAAGTTATGTTTCTTAACTCTGGTTGACTTACTTAAGACTGCTTTTACTCCAACTTTCATGTCATATTCCATAAAACTACAAGACTATGTATATTGCAAGGAAAGCAGCCTTTCCTTTCATACATTTTTAAAGCCGCTTCTTAAGTTTTTGTCTAAGCTTTAGCGAAATAATTTCTTTCTAATTTAACTTTGCTTGAGGCTTTAAAAATAGAAAATATGAAAAGTTGCATAGTACATAAAATTTCGACTGCCGCAGCAAGTTACAGCTGCATTCACTGAGGTGTTTCCTTAGTCATTTGTGGCACTTTCTGAGGCTGACTAGCAGTCAAACTTTAATTTTGAATATACCATTTTGAGGACTAGAAATAGTTTAACCAGACAAAAAACGCAGAAAACAAAGAATCGGTTCAGGAACGACTGTTTTCATAAAATCTTTATATATCAGATTTACTTTTGAAAAACTTACTAAACGTATTTTTATGACTAAAACCCCCACCGCTCAACAACGATTTCCATAGAATGTGATTTGTCTAAGATTACTTTTGTCCATCTTGCTGCAATAGTGCTTAATATTCTAAAAACTAAAATCTTAAAGCGGTAAAAATTAATGTGTTCAGTTAAAAAATAATTTTTCAACAGATTTATGCTAGATGTAGAGAACATTAATTGATCAGCAAAAAAAACATTTTGGTCGGCTAATAAAATTTTTTGTCAGCAAAAAAATTAAACAAATGGCACACAAAGTTACGCAGCATTATTATAATTCATACCAAAAACAAAGCTCAGCTGCATCTTTCTTCGAATGTTTTGAACAGAATTTTCTTGATACAGCTTTCCAAAGAAGCGCTCATTAATTTACACAGCTTCTTTAAAGGCAAATTTCAATTTTACAGCAATTTACTGACAGACACATTGTAACTACTTACACATGAGAGTGTCTACTAAAATATACGACAAAATCTCATGCACACACACAAATGTATGTAGCCACATCCGACTAGTAGTCATAAGAGAAACTATAAATAACAACGAAAAGCATCATTAAACCTTAAAAAGCACTAAGCAGTGGCTTTTAAGTGGCAATAGAACAAGATGTTGAAAGAAAATACTAAAAAACAAAAAACAAAAACTGAGGAAAAATCAACTTAGCAATGGGCGGTTTTGCCTACCATATACTCGTGCATACTACATACAAATGTCACTCGCATGTAGTAGTAGTTATCGTTGCTTTTTATAGCATGCTATTTATGTGTATTGAGTGAAAAACATAAACAGTTGCATAGAAAATTTTGTTTCGCAAATTTTATAATGCCATTAAAAGTAATAAGATTTTGTTTGTTTTTTTGAGCATTATATTAAATTAAATAGAAAATTTGATGAATTTTTTTGAATCATTAAATAATTTAATTCATCAAAAAAATTTATTTATATAAATCAGATCATCCTACTTTGCGCATAATGCATTTTCGCTTTCATTGGCTTTTCCGAATCTCGATTTTGGTTTTAGTAAATCTGCATTTGAGTTTATCTCATTCTTCATATTCGGTGAAGAACAAAAATTTCGTACAAACAAAACATAATTGCTGAGCTTACCATTTGGTACAGCGTGTGCTAACACCAAAAAAGTTACATAACCCAAAGACCAAACAACAAAAAAAGGACTTAATAGATAGTCATACTAGTCTCATCCATTGCTCAATGAAATCATCAGTGACCTTTGAGTCGATTAATGAGAATTTCAATCAGTACTTTTTTTTCAAAAAATATTGAAAATATCAGCCTTTTGGTCTTAGTTTCCTGAGAATTTGGAATTTTTTCATTTTTTCTCTGGCCGCTTCAGATGGTTGAAAATACGTATGTCATTAATTTTAACTAAAACTACATACCAGAACTATATACGCGAAAAAAATGTTATGCCGTAATTGGTTCCAATTTCTTCCACCGTCTGTAGAACGACCCAATTTCAAAAAATCACTTATTAAAATTTTCTCAGATTTATCTTACAAAAGCCTTCAGTTCACACGCGCTTCAATTTGAGTTTCATCCATTGCTAAATGGAATCATCAGTGACCCTTGAGCCAATGAATAAGAGGTTTAAATCCTCTGTTTTTGAATAGATTGAGTAGAAAAATTGATTGATCAGCGCAAAAAAATGATCGATCGTCAGAAAAATTTGAAAAATCGAAAAATCATTATTTAATCAATAGTAATTCACAGAAGCGAGATTGAAAAAAGAAACTAAATAAAACTTAAGAAAAATTTCAATTATTGTCTTGCTTTCTAACACTTCTTATAAAGCATTCGTCAGCACTTTATTAACGAAAATCTTACAAATATAATTCAATATCTCAATTTAACACACTGTCAGCTATGTATGACAAATGTAAGTTTTTCTATTAACTTAAATAACCTATATGATTACAATTTAAAAGGTGAAAAAAACACAATTCACTACTTACCATGGCGCAGGTGTCACTTACGTTTATTTCTTTGGAAAAATCTTTAATGCTGTAAATCACACACAACTATATTATGAGACTAGCAAAGGATTTGAGTGTGTGTCTGTTTGTTTCCATAGCTTTGTAATTTATACAAATAAACATGTGATTCCCTTTAGCACAAAACAAGTCAACAAATATATATATGAGCGCTGCATAAATAATTTTATACATATGTACAATACTGTGCTGAAGAATTTTGCGCGCACAAAGATAATGGCATAAGGGAAAGGATTAAATGAAAATCCCATACACATGAAACGTTCGCACACACAGTACAGCGTACAAAATCCCAAAAGTCATAAAGCGGACGAATTTGGTGTGAATATTACAAGGTTTAAAGACAGTGTTGCCAGATGTGAGTAAAAAAATATAGAATTCGTAGTAAATGACTCACTAAACAATCGGTTTTCCTGGCAACAGGATACTTTACCTCGTGTTGGGCTATAGCATTTGAAGCATATCCATCTGGTCTGAAGTGATCATCATTATTATTTTCTTCTCCTTCAGGAGCACATATCTTTTTCACCCTTTGGCTGCTTGCCTCGATTACTTGTTCCTTACGTATTCCATGTCAAAGCTGTGCTTCGGTATATTCTTTACATTCTTAGAAGTTTCATCCAAATCGGTTCAGTAAGTTGTGAGATTACACTTAACAAACAAACAAATATTGGCTTAACAGTGCGTATGAGTAACATCAAATTACATATGTGGTGTTTTTCTTTTATTTTTGAATGGAAATATTTTCAAATTGCTTTATATCATAAATACGTTATTTAGATGGCTCGAATTTTAACTTTGCTCGGTAGATAACTTAATGTAATTTATTATTTAGATATAAATTTGGTCCACAACGGACTCTAGTTTACTCGTAGCACGATCTAAAGCTCCAATGTCGACAACATTTTTGAGCATAGTGGCAAGAACTTTTTGTGTGCCTTACGAAAACTTCCTTCAAAGGAGTCAAATTTTTTATAAGTATTTTCTTTGTGCTATTGGAAATGAAAATGAAAAGTTCTTCAACCAGTTGTTCGTAAGCTTTTTTTATATTTTTGCGGTCACCAATTTTAATTGTTTATCATATACAGGAATAATATCTTTTGCCATTGACCATGTGTCAGAACAACGATAAAAAAATTCAAGCTCACTTTGAATTCTGACACTCGTTGTTCGCTGTTCGTTCTTTGTTGGCACGTTGTTCATTTGTTCATGCACGTACAGTAAAGAACATTGAGCAAAAGAACATGCATTTAAATCCAGCAATCAGCACGAAATTTTTTTTTAAGAAAAAATTTTGAAATCTAAGCAACTAAATTTATGAGATAACTAAAAGTTATGCCTTGTAACTTTCTGTTGTTTAAATTTCAAAACTTTTTCTTAAAAAAAAAGTTCGTGCTGAATGCTGGATTTAAATGCTTGTTCTTTTGCTCAATGTTCTTTACTGTACGTACGTGAAAAAACGAACAACGAACACGAACAACGTGCCAACAAAGAACAAACAGCAAACAACGAGTGTCAGAATTCAAAGTGAGCTTAATTTTTTATTTCGTTGTTCCGAAACTCAAGTTCGAAAATACTTTTAGCAAACTTTCGTTTATCTGGCATCATCACTCGGCAAATTCTTCTCCCAAAACCACAACGTATGCTCTTTACTGCATTAAAAAAAATGCGAAAATATATTGCAGCATACTTTGTGGATGACATGAAAACTAACTGTTGGCTCATAACGTCATGATCGTCTCTATTCAATTTGTAGGTGCATTACAAAATCTAATTAAAATATCGACGTTGCCAAACAAAGCAGTTGTTGCAACAAATTTTCAATTTTTTTTTTTTTGCTTTAAAATTATTAGCTACATACAAAATTGAAGGTTTTTCTTTCTCTTACATTTCATGCTGAAATTAATCTATTATGAAAATGGCGTCATAAATTCAAAGAAAATTAAATTGCTAGCAACAAAAACGACGATAAAACTTGCACAAAAACATTGTAATTTGCATAGTGTTTGGAGGTTATGGGGAAGTAGAAAACTCGCACAGAAAACTTTTTTAACAATTTCATGACGTCATTGTATGAAAATTAACCACTATGCACAACGATAATGCGAAAAAGTCAAGGACATAACAATCATACGCACGAATTTAATTTGTTAGTTTTTTTGTTTTATTCTTTCGTGCGACAAAAAAATAAACAAAATGTTACTGTTTTTATTATTTAAACATTAAGTGTAACAAGCTGCTTGAAATTAAGCTACTACCTTTTTTGTATTATTTTTGCGAGAAAAACAAATGGTTTTTTTTTTGTTGTAAATTTTGTAAGTAAGCGCGTGATATCATGGCAAATTACCTAATTTAATTAAAAGTTTTTTATGACTCATTCAGCAAATTTAAGGGCAATAATTTATGCAAAATACAACGCAAGATTTTATTCACAATTTTTATAATTTTCTCAATGAAAATTTGCTTTGCTTTGCAAAATTTTAACAAAAAAAAATTAGAATTTAGTACTGTGGATTAAGTCTATAACCATGCAAAGACTTTAATTAGATACTTAATCCAAGTCCCACAAAAACCCGAAAGCATTCTACTGTTTCAATTCAACCTTTTCTCATTAATAAGCAATCAATCACAACTTAATGGTAAACTGACAGCTAAGAAAATCCATCTCCTTTCGTTTATAGTAAAGAATTGTTCTTTTTTAATATGAAGAAATAGCTTTGCTTGGCAAAAATTGTCCAATGTTTAATGCTATTTTTTGTTACTATTTAATTTTTTTTGAGAATTTATCAATTGTGTTTTGTGTTATAAGCTAAAATTTGCTTTTAAGATATTCCTTTCAAACTCTGGGCTATTTTTGCTCACAATTAAAAAATCAGGTAATAAATTAATGGGAAAAACTTATCGAAAATAGTTGAATAATCTCAGGATTTTCCTCCCGATTACGTTATATTTATATAAAATTATTTGCCGACCCGGCAGACTTTGTTCTGCCCTTACCAGTAGGTGGGAGCGACGAGTTAAGATATTTATAAAAATAACAAGTTATTTTTATGAATATCAACTGATTCAACTCGGGTTTCGGGTCGAGGACATATACAGGTACAACATATTCAAATATATCTGAAATGGGAAATATGAACCCCATTTCCCCTGTCCGCTTCGTGTGAAATGCCCGATATGTATCTGTATTTTAGTTTTTCTTATATGGTAGGAGTGTTACCGCCCATTTTTTCACTGAAACTTACTTTTGCCCGTACCTTCTACATATGTACCAGTTCTCATTCCTCTGTGTTTTATAGTTAGTAAGATATGAATTTGATTTTTTTTTTGTATATGGTGGGCGTGGTAACGCCCCTTTTTCCAAACTAAACTATGCTAAAAACCTAACACAAATCATTGAAAATGTTATCCATTTGCTTCAAACAGTTGCTGAGATATCATCAATATTGGTTTTTTCTCATATAATAGGCTCATCGAATGTTTCCTTCAATAAATTGATTGTGACGTGCGCTGTGTGGCATGTAGCGCCGTCTTGTTGGAACCACAACTCATCCACATTCATGCCATCCAATTCGGGAACAAAATAGTCGGCTATTCCGGTCTTCATTAACGGTAACTGACTCTCCAGCATTATTTCGGAAGAAGTATGGCCCAATGACTCCACCAGCCCATAGAGCACACCAAACAGTCAGTTTTTGTGGATGTAATGGCGTCTCAAGGGTCTCATGTGGATTCTCTTCACTCCAAATGCGGCAATTTTGCTTGTTGACGTAGCCATTCAACCAAAAAAGAGCCTCATCACTGAACAAAATTTTGCGATGAAAATCAGCATCGAGATCAATCTCATTTTCGGCCCATACACCAAAATCACGACGCATTGCATGGTCTCGCGGCTTTAATTCTTGCACAAGCTGGATCTTGTAAGGTCGCAAGCCAAGATCTTTGCGCAAAATCTTCCATAAAGTTGATGGACAAAGCTCCAATTGCTGTGCACGGTGGCGAATCGATTCATTCGGGTCCTCTTCAACATTTTGCTCTACAGCGGCAATTGTTTCTTCGGTGCGCACTGTTCGACGTCTCTGCAGATGCGTATTATCACATAGAGTAAACGTAGTGCGAAAACGACCCATGGTTAACCGAATTAATTGCTCTGATGGACGATTATGTCGACCATAAAATGGACGGAGCTTGCGGTAAACTTCGCGAACTGAACCATTATTTTCGAAATAAATTTGCACGATTTGCAAGCGTTGTTCTTTTGTCAACCTGTTCATGATGAAATGGCAAACCAAACTGAACATAAATGACATTAGAGTTGCCAGATTTGACCATAAAATGCCAGTTTTATCTCTATTCGAAAAACAAACCTCTAAAAAAAACACCCTGTATATAGGGGCGTGCCATCGCCCATTTTTTCTGAACCAAACTATCTAAAAATCTTCCGTAGACCATACAAATTAATTAAAAAAATAAAAAAGATCTCAATCGATCAAGTCGTTCAGAAGCTACATGAAACTAACAGACGCACCAACGATTATCTTTATATTAAGCTAGAGTTCAGCTACTACAGCAATAAGCCTTTTTAGCTATTTAACAAGAATTGCTTTTTTTTTTAGTTGAAACGGCTACAGCTCATACTCCAATTGCCCAGCAAATGCTCGTAACTTCAAATATCAAAATAATCTCACGTTCACGTTTTGTTTTCAAAAAATTAATTTTTGAATATCTTTTGAACAAAAAGAAGATAACAAAAAGATTTTGTTGGACAATCGAATAGAACATGATTTTTGGAAAAAAATTTAAGCTAAAATATTTTCTGAAAAGCTTTTGTTTTTCTACTTATCTCTTTAACAAAATGAGGCCAAACGAAAATACTAGTTCGATATAATTGAAATGCAGTACAATTTTTCGTGTTTTTCAAACGCTCGGAGGCCAAATTAACTTTTCTTCAGAGATTTTTTTTTAAATACGAGTTTCTTTCAGAAAAAAAGGAAACAGTACAAAAAAAAGTAGATAAACCTAAAATTAGATGGACAAGAAAATGCACTCATTTTCTCATTATTTTTTTCTTCTTTTTGTCACTTTTTTACGTTTCCAAGGAATTCGTTTTTCAATACGTTTTATGCCAAAGGCGGAAAAACAAAAGTGGAAGGTGGACAAACATGGACAATCGAATGTAGCATAATTTTTTCGCTTTTGTGCACGAAGTTTAAGTTTCTTTTGAAATTTATTTTCGAATACCTTTGAAGCACAGGGGAATGAATTTACGGATAAATGGGTGGAAAAACATGCACATTCGAAGGACAATAGTTTTTAATTGTTTTCGTGGACCTCTGGTCACGTTCATGATATTTCAGGTGAATAAACGAAAAGAAAGTGGACACACATTAACATGCGATGAGCAATCAAATGCAGTCTAATTTTCTATTTGTCCCCTCTATTGATGGCCACGTTTTTGTTTCTTTTAAGAAACTTGTTTTCTGCATGTCTTTGAAAAGCAATGTTAACAGCGGAAATTTGGAGTGGACAAACATGAACATTTGTTGGACAAAAGATATATTTTTCTTTATTATTTTAATTTTTATGATGGGTTAGCTTACTGTTTTTTTAAAGCGTTGATTTTTCAATATAAAACGTAACCAAAAAGTGGACAAACATGGACAATCAATTTTTTTTTTTTTTTTTGTTTTGGACAGCAATTTGTTTTTTTAACATCAAACAAAAATTAAGGTTGGTCAAACATGAACAATATACTTCTTTTTGGGTACCAAGTTCATGGTTTTTCAAATATTTTTTTGTTCATCTTTTGATCCAAAAGTGGTAGAGGACAAAAACTAAAGTAAAATTTCTGAACATTCGATGGACAATATGAGCTTTTCTCACATATTGGCCAATTTCACGATTTTTCGGAAATCAATTTTTTCAAACCTTTTAAACTAAACTGAATAAACGAAAGAATAAAGTGTGAACATTCGATGAGCAAATGAATTCATTCTCATTTTCCAAGCATTCGTTATGTAGGAAACTTTTTTATGAAAATCTTTTGAACCAATTGTGCACAGCCAAAAAAACTGGTGAGAGTACATGAACATTCTTTGAACAACTGAATGCAAAATATATTTCTTCAATGTTTCCAACTTTGAGGCTTGAGTTCACGTTTTTTCAAAATCTTTTGAATCAAATGTTGTCGAACGAAAATAAACGGTGGGCATTCAATGCATCGTTGGTAAATTTTTATATTTTCGACTTTTTATGTGACAATTTGACGTTTCCTCAAAAATTTGTTATTTATTGAAGCAGAGATGGATAAACAAAGATATGGTTAATCAAATATAATCATTCGATGCTCTCCAACTTTTTGCTTTTCCTTATTTTTGTTAGCCCCCACTTTTGTTTCCTTTGGATACCTTTTGAATGAAAAGTCCACAATTGGACAAAGTTGGACATTTGTTGGACATTCCTATTCCGTTTGATATTTTCGTTTTTCTCTACTTTTAAACATCAATTTCACGCAGCTAATATTTCAATGGATAAGTTAAATTTCAACTTCATAAGAAATCTATTGCTACCTTCATCAGAGTACTCACTTAAGCCGCATCACAGCTGCAAAGTCTTGTGCTTTTTTAGCACAATTTTGCGTCTAAATGTCCATATGCTTTTGAATTTGTGGTACAGCATAAATTTTCCGATTATATTTTTGTATCGCCTTGCAAAGGGTATAATTAATGCGCTTGCCACCGTTGTACTAGTCCTGCCAGTAACTTTTTCGCTATAAGTTTTTTTTCTAAGGCTTTAAAATTTTCAATCATTTAACCACAAAAAAAAAATGAAATCATTATATTTTTACCTGCTTTTCTTCTAAGTGTCTAACCATAAACTTTCAAATTGTTAGCATGTCAACTGCACATTACAATATATTGCTTTCTATAAAAGCTAAGAAATAGTGGACACTTCATTCGCTGCCAAGCAAACGAAGTAAAATTCGTGTAAAAAAAAATGTAACTGAATTTTTTTTGGCAAAGGCGTTACAATTTCAAAGCTCAAAGTAAAAAACAGAACACAAAAAAACCAATTAATTCAAGGCGAAATTTCAAACGGAAACGACACGTCGCCAACAATATTTTGACGTGCAAAAAGGGGCGAAAGAATATAAGAAAATCGACTACGGTGGCACTGAGCAGAAATGTCAACAAAAACTGCTAAGATAAAACGAAAAAGGAAAAAGATAAAAGAAAGACCAAAAAAAAAAGAAATTAATTTACATTTAGGGAGTAAGAGTTGTGAGTGACGATATGAAATTAGTAAAATTAAATTGAAAGAACCCCCTAATGAAATAAAATCAATTTTGTGCAAATTGATACATAAAAGCAAAAAAAAAAAAAAAAACATTGTCTATTTTTGGGCTTGTATTGATAAGGATTTAATGTATCAAAAAATACGGACTAAACTGGGGTTAAAATGGGGAAGTTTATATAATAAATTGAGGATTAAAAGGGGTAAAAAATAAATGCTTTTTCAGAAAAAAAACTGTGTCAGAAATATTTAATTCTGTATTTGTTTGTTGCCTACTTTTAGGCAAACGTTATAAGCCCAGCGACACTCCGCATTAAAGAGTGCCCAATATTTTAAAAAGGCCTTATTAGATGCTTAAAAGGCTCAAATAGTTGTTGTAATTTTAGCAGCTTTTTAATTGCATATCTCAGGGCACATTTAAGACTTTAAATTGCAATATCATGAACGAATTTTCATAGAAATTGAGACTTATAAATAAAATGTTAACTGAGAAAAATATGATTGCCTTCAATCGCTCATAACTTCTATTCCATCAGGGAGCTAGAAAAATTATGATGTTGTATTGCAAGATATCAAAGCATATTTTTAGGAACGCAAAGTTTTTGTTTTTGGTACATTTCTTTGCTCTTCTTTTAATAATACTAGAGTTTAGCTATTACAGCTATTAGCCTTCTTAACTATTTAGCTTACTGCTTTAAAACAAGTAATAAAACAGCTTATTAAAAAAATAACACCTTTTACTTTGCTATTTAAAAGAAATTTAAACTCAACGCATACATTTACTGAAAAGATACAGCAAAGAAAGAAAACAAAGTAGCATCCCTCAAACTATGCTACACTTTTTTTTTTTTCATTAAGTTCTGCTTCTCACTTAATAATAAAGTACTTCCTGTAAGTAAAATTTCTACGTGCATAATTACGCATTTGTAATTGTGTCAAAATGGGTTACTTCACTTCACACAATAACATAGCATGCTTTAGGGCGTCTAAACCATAAAATACCATTATTTTATTCTGTTAGAGCATAAATAAAAGACGCGTTAATCAAAACAAATTAATGCAGTCTTTCTTAACTATTACAGGCAACAAGCACAAGTTGAGGGTGTACACATACATATGTACATGCATATAAATGAATGTATGTATACACCCTCATATGCGTATGTTAATAATCGTTAAATTGCGTGTGTGCTTGGTTGGGTGTAGACAAAAACTTTTTTTTAATTAGTTTCTTATGTGGTATGGTATTGTTTCTTACCTTTTCTTTATATAAATAATAATTAGCAAGCGCATAATTAACTTCCTGGTTTTTATTGACACATTTTTAATAGTGGCAGAGAAGTTCGTAGGTAGCACTATAAAATAAAAGAAAAGCTGTTTTATTTGTTTCTCTTAAAACATTGGACCTCGAAAGGAAAACGAACATTCAATAGCGCGTGATTTGAAAGGATATCAATAGTAATTTCTTAATTCATTATAAAAATGTATATCATTAATATATGGGCATTTCCACGAAAACGGAAGTTTTTGTCCCGTGCGACACCTTGGTTTTTTGCAACTATCTTAATAACGAAAAATTGCCCAAATTCAACCTTAGCATCAATTATAAAGCTAATTAGGAGCTATAAGTTAAACCTATTGTCAAAATAAAAATCCAATTTATTTTGACGTTTTTCTTACTTTATGTGTTCGACGGTTGAACGTGACCCATAAAAATGCCCATATATGCCCATAGCATGCTTCATTTCGTTCAGAAATGGAAAACTTGATTTGATTTACCTTTTATTATTGAAAATTTTTAAAATTTTAAAAACAAAGCAATTACCCCTCAACTAATAAATGAACAACTTTTCTTCATTTACTCAAACTGTCCTCCGAATTGTACATCGCATTTCAATTTTTTCAAAGTAAATTGTCCATGCCCATCTATTCATAATTTATTCATTAATTCAAATAAAAAATTTATTCAATTATTCATTTAACACTGCAACTATGAGTATTTCCTTTTACTGCACCAGTATCTATCTACCCCGCCCATTCAGCCAATTTAAACCATGACTGGCATTCATTAGTGACCAAAACACACGACAGGATTTCCGGCAACACAGCATGACAGTTAGTGAGTCACTTTTAGCTGCTGTGGTTGCTCTTCGGAGTTTTTGTTGTTGTTGCTTTATTATTGTTGTTGTTGTTGTTACTATTATTGTCATGCCATGTATTGTCATTGCAGTTGCGCTATGTTTATTGTTGCTGTAAATGCTATTTTTATTGCATTTACTGTTGTTGAACTTTTAATGGTGAGGCTTTAAAGCAATTCACACTAGAATTATCCCAAATCAACACAAGAAATAAAGATTTCCTTGGAATTTAAATCAAAAGACTTTATGTCCTTGGATGAGCAATATTTTCCAAAAACGCCAAACTTAAGACTAAACATTAATCTTAAAATTTGATGAACTTAACCAGCTAACACGGTCATTTTTGTGCCGATTTCTAGAGGGAAATTTTTGTGTTTATTAAAAAATTATCTGTCTGTCTGTCTGCACCATAACAATTTTTGGCGTGTTTATGGAATTTTGAGCGACATATACGTGTTAAGTAACTTATGGGCAAATAGTCAACACAAATTCTATGAAAATAAAAACTATACCTTAAGGAGAGATCCTGAATTATGGGGTCCGAAAAAAGCTGTTTTTGCGAAACGTCTTTGGAAGGGAAAAACAGCTGAGCCCAATAAACTTTTTGGGATATTTTCATGTACATTACACCGGGCTTAAATTTAGATTCATATAGACACCGACTCAAAAGTTTGAAGGGCCCTTAAAAACAAAATCTGCATAATTTTTTTTTCGTTCTGAGAAAAACCAATGGAGCACTTTTTATTCTCCTGAAGGTCTTTTTTGGCTTTAAAAACGTGTTTTTTGCTCGTAACTTTTATTTCTTCACAGAATGGATACCCGAATTTACTCGAAAAATAAAGATTGTGTACTTGCAAAAAAATTTGACGTTAAAAGATTTTAAATTTTTTTTTTCTGTTATGGATAATATTTAGTCCCAAAATTCGATTTTTCGCATTTTTTATATGAAAAGTCGTTTAAAAATACTTCCTCCAATAATTTTAGTGCAAATAGAAGAAAATGAAATACTGAATAAAAAAACTTGACATGGAGTCAATAGGTCCATTAAGTTTTTTACAATCACGCCCGTCAATTTCGTAAAATCTGTAACTTTATGTAAATATTCTTGAATGCTTTTTGTATTGATTCAAGCAATAAAATAATATTTGATTTTTCGGACCTCATAATTAAGTATCCCCCCTTAAATCGACTTATGACAATGGGAGTAAAGTCCACTGTTACACCAGCTCTTGCTGAAAGTTGTTTTCCATTTTAAAGCATTTATTATACCTAACTAAGAACTAACTAATTTCCCAAAGGACGAACGAGAAAATTCACTCAAAACTTATGGTGAATAAGCCTTAATTTCATTTGACTTAAGCTGTTATAATTTTTTGCACAGTGCTATTGTATGCCACACACGACACAATAAACTGCGCCAGCTCAATTTTCAAATTAACGTTGTGCTTGGGGTTACCATACTTTAACTTCTTCTAGGACATATCATATGACATAGATATCTTCGAAAACCTGTAAATGCTCTGAAGTATTCCACTTGAGCACTTTTTTAAGGCACTCACACTTTTTACAACTACATACAAGTTAAAGTATATCGACATATTAATATACACACACACGCACACATTCCAATCTAAATATTTTATGACACCAAAAAGAGTAGTTACCCTTCCTAGGGTTAAGGTTCTTATAACATTTTTACTCTTTCATTTTAAGTCTTTCTTCAGGTGATTTTCCTTTTATCTTTTGAACTCCCATATTCAGTGTGATTTGTTAACTCTCTTCAAAAAAAAAATTTTTTTATTTTAACAGTTTTTTTTATGACGTTATGAATTTTTTTTTTTAAATGTCACAACAAAATAAAAAAAAATCAGTTTTTGTGTTTTTTGACCAATTTTAAGATTAAGATTCGGTAATTTTTTATGGAAATACCTCTTAGACAAAAAAATGTATGACGTCATAAAAAAAATCGTTACAATAAAACAAAATTTTCTGAATATGTTAACCAAATCTTAATTTTTTCCAAGAAAAATAACTTAGCGCAATCCACAAAAGCGCTTATTACATGTTTATCTGCATGTAAATTTCTTCACTTTTTGTTACATATTCTCTTCTTATGCAAAGACACGCACTTATGCAACACACAACACAAACACACACAAACTTTGTATGTGTCCAGTGAATGTCGTTGTGCATTTTTTTGTTTTCGCTTTCAACTTTGATTGCAAAAAGACACGCAAATGCTTGCGTTTTCTTTGCCAAGTTTTTTTGCCTTTTTTTTATTTTTTTACTTTTAAAATTTAAATTTTCATTCTTGAGTGCTTTTTTCTTTGCTTGTGACTGCTTTTGTTCCTTTCTTGCTTGAGTCTACAACACTTCCTTCCGTTTCCGCGTTGCAGTAACTCTGCATTTTTAATGGACGCACTTTGTTCGTTGTTGTTATTGTGATTTTTTTATGTTATGCATTTTGCTACATATCGCAACTACCGGTCTTTCTTACTGCCATTTATTTTTTTCGTAATCGCTTTGCAATTAGCTTGCTAAGACGCTGAAACCTTTGTTGCTAAACAGTGGTATGAAATTTAAAATTAAAACTTTAAGATTAAACCCTAATTGAGAAAGATCAACAAAAAGAGTGGTTGTCAGTTTTTAACAATGCAGTCAAAAATTACAAAAAAAAAATGGAAGATTTCCAAACAAAAACTTTATAAAATTTGTATTCCTCTTAACTCGTTAAAACTAAAAAAGATCTATCAATTTTAAGCCAGCAAAAACCAGACTTGCGTGATCTACAGAAGATTGAACGTTTTTTATATGATGTTTTATAGTTCGTAATAATCATTTTGAGGTAGTGATGCGTTGGACAGTAGTATGCTTTCAAAAAAACCGAAAAATTGTACATACGTCTTTTATGTTTACTCCTTAGCTCAGAAACTACGCTACAAATTGAAAAATATTTGTGGTAGAAAGTCAAAGAAAAAAAAAGAACGAATGGGATTTTTTAGAAATATTTCCGTGAAACCTAGCTATACTGCCTTGGCCTTTAAATGTTTTGACGAATAATGACAAAAGTTATTGCAAAATTTGAATGTTTTTTTTTACCATTCAAGTTTTTCTTATAGATTTTGCACAGCTATGGCAGATTTTTTATTTTTTTATTTCACAAAATTGGAAAGAAAACATATATCTAAGGACACCTCATAAAAACCTTAATAAAAATCCCAAAAAAAACATAACTTATCAGTACGCTAGAACAGCAGCTGATACTGTCAATTCCATTCAAGAACTTTACTTTCACTCAAATGCTTCTTAGAAAATAAATATGAGACTTAGAAAATCTGATTTTAAAAAAACTAAATCTTGGGACTACTTTCATGAACTAAGCTATAGAGTGTCATAAATATAGCTTCAAACAGCTGACTTCAATCAATTCCAAAATAGTGGCAAAAATTCATAAAACTTTCAAATATTAATGGTTAATTTTAAAAAAAAAAATGTTACCGTGGAACTGAAGCAATCGCTTGATTATTATACATACATTACAATATCCTTGAAAACCAATTTTCTTATAAATTTCTAAAGAGATTGTTTTGCTCGAGGAACGACATTGTGACTGACCTCGTGACCGCCTTCACTAATGAACATAAGAAAGTAAAATCTCTTAAGACAACAAAGCAGCGGTCGCAGATCTTGTGGTTTTTGTGAAATATTGAAAGCTTCTCCAGAGACTACCATATTTATCCTGTTCTCATTTATGTTTGGGAAAAATAACAAATAATTAAATATTGGTTCTTAGGAACTTTAGAAAAACACCCAAGAAAAGGACAATTATTGATATACTGGAACTACAGAAACATCATGATTCTATTTAATTAATTCCATGCAAGATCTTGACAAAATTCATCATCAACAGAGTTAGTGATAAAATAGAACAACTTATCTGGAAACAATAGGCAGGATTCTGTTGGAACAGATCGTGTATTGACCAAATTAGTGCCCACCCTTCGGTATATTTAAGTCCCGTTTAAGTTGATCTCAGGTGTACGGTAATGTATGGCAATCTTCATTTCTGTCAACTTCAAAAGTCTCTAGCAGCGCCGAATGTCTCAATGCTGTTGTCTATCTTCCTTTTGCTTTTCAACTAATCCCTTTTTCCAGAATCTTTTTTTTTTAAATAAAAACATTAAATTGTAGGGCATTTCGAGTATAAATGTTTTCAAATCGAATCATTTTTACACAAGAAAAAAATATAGTAATTTAATTCGTTGCACATTGGGCACATTTCTTTTTGGCTGAATTGTGCTGTTTGTGAATTTTTTTTTTGACTATGGATTTTTCATCTAATTTTAGTAAAAATTCTCTATACTTATTATCTAATTGCTATTTTAAATGATTACAAAAAAATCTAACAAAATGACTAAAAGAAATTTGCAACAATTCTGTTTATATCATACCTACAATTTGAAAACTTTTTTAATGGTTTCTCTTTCGGAAGAAATTGAGTGATATATAAATAGTACTCGTACATAGAAAATTCAAACAATTATTCTAATGTTTAAGAAATTATGTTCAATGATGTGAAACAAATAACACTGTTTTCGACAACAGTTAAAGTTCAAAACTTGAAGCATTCAGAATTTTTACTCAGCAAATACAGGGTTGCCCATATTCGAAGCGCCCATCAGGCAACACTATAACTTTTGACAGCGATGTCAAATCGACTAATAACATACAGCGTTTTGAAGCGTCATTCCAAGCAGATTTTTACCATGGAACAGTACACGCAACGCGAACGCTCTAAAATTGTTGAAAATTACATTCAACAAAACAAGTCAATAGTGAAAACTATTGAAAACTAAATTATCATGACCGATGAAGCTCATTTCCAGTTAAATGGAACGGTAAACAAACAAAATTGCCGTATTTATGCCACTGAAAATCCACAAGAGATTTAAGAGGTACCTGTACCGAATATGGGCAACCCTGTAGTGCCTAATAATATGCTATCCAAAGACTTAGCATATTGCATTCAATCTCTCTATTTCAACAGTGAAAATATAATGATTTATGTAGCATACTTTTAGACTTTAAATAATTTTGGAAATTATATTCAATATAAGCTAATTTACTTCATTTAAATAAAAATTAATTTTAAGAAATTTAATGCAATGTTTGCCCCACTTATTCGCTACTGGTCATCCACTAACTGGACTTGAATGCTGCTCTTGTTACTGCCCTTCTGTTTATTTTATTCTAGCGGCACGGAATTTTAATTCCACACGCCATGTTGTCATTGTTTGAGTTGTTGTTTTTTTTTTTCATTGTAATTGTTACTGTATGTGTGTATTATGCGTTGGCATTGGTTTTGTGTGTGTTTGCTAAATGACACTTTGTTTGCTATTCGGCGTAAGTTTGTCAGTGTGTTGTGCTTATTGTAAACATTTCACCGCTATTGTTGTGTATTGTTAACTTTTGATTTTATCGTATTTTCATTTAATAGAAATGCTAGCAATCTTTTTTTTATTTATTTTGTCTGTCTGTTATTTGGTTGTTCTTGTTGTTATCATGAGCTTTGGTTGCAAAATTTCCAAATATCGTTACTAACAGACATTAGAGCATTACTTTTATTATAATGTTGATATTCAAATTGCCACCTTCGTGTCAATTTCAAGTTGCTACTATTGGCTGAATGCATTTAATTGATTTCTTAATTATCTCTAAGGGCGCTTATTTGAATAGCAATCGATGGTAAAAAATTTTTAATGTCATCAGTTGCAAATTTGCGTGTCTTAAAAATATTTTGAAAAATATTAGAATGTACAGGATTTTTTAGAATTCGACTTAAGGACTTTACTCTGAAAGTTTGTTCATAATTAAAAATCTTGGTAATTATATAGCCAAAAATTATGCAATCGAAATTGTTTGAGAAAATTAGCATAAAAACACAGCGGTTTTCTTAAGCGAATATTTTTGTGCAAAAATCATTGTTAAAGTAGAAACACGAATATTATTCTTCTTTATCAAATACAAATTCTAAAATATAAATTTTCAAACATTTATGTCAACATTTACAAAAATTTGTAATGAACACATCAATTTACAAAGGGTTCAACAACCTTGTTGTCACTCATACTCAAATTGCTTGCTATATCGCTATTTTAGCACTTTAGTTTAGCTGCTAGTTTGTCATTACTTGACGGCGTAACATATTAATGTCATAGTTTCCTGCAGGCGGTACAAATTTATGTTGATTCGGAAGTTACATCAAATCATACGCACGCACAAGGGCAGTTTTAATTAATGTAATGACTAATGGCATTAACTAAATTAAACGGGGCGGTAAACTTGATTCATAGAATAGAGCTTTTTTGACTTAATAAAATATATCATGCAGCTAACCCTTCGTTTTTAGATTTATTTTATTTATATTATAACACAATTTTTAGATATAACTAGAAAAACTTCGAGGTGTAGTTAATATCGCAAGTGATGCAATTACGTTTCGACATTTTTCATTGCAATTTTACGGTGAAAGTCTTGCAAAATGATGGCTTTTTGCGATGGTGCTTCCTCAAATGTCGCCGTTTTCGGGGAACATACTCACGCAAGCACTTCTGGATGCCTAAATAATTTCCTTACTTGCGATTTGTCCTTCTAACCGGTGATTTTTTTGCTATTTGTTTTTTCAGTGTAAATTTTTTGACAGCTTTCGCATGATTCGCAACATGTGTCAACTCCAAAAATGCTCAGTAAGGTTTGCCATTTAATCGTGAATAGAATAACAAAAGAACAGCTTTTGCAAATCATTGAATTTTTTTATCAAAATTCGAGCTCTAAGAGAATTGTCCAATACAATTTTTTATCGAAAAATTTTCTTCAGCGACGAAGCTCATTTTTGGTTTAATAACTAGAAGTGTTGAATTTGGTCTGAAAAGCAGTCAGAGGCAATTCAAAAGCTCCCAATACGCTGTTTGGTGTGGTTTGTGGGCCAGCGGCATCATTGAACCGTACTTTTTCAAAAATAATGAAAATCGCAACATTACAGTCCATGAAGCAAGGTACCGTGCGATGATTACCGACTTTTTTTTTTGCCCAAAAAGGGAAGAATTGGACATATGGTTTCAACAAGACTGTGCCACATGCCACACGGCACGCGATACCATGGACCTATTGAGAGACGAGTTTTGTGAGCAATTAATCTCACGTTTTGTAGCAGTTCATTGGCCCCCAAGATCATGCGATTTCACCCCACTAGACTATTTTTTGTGGGGCTTCGTGAACAGGGACAAGCCAGCCACAATTGCAGCCCTAAAAGACAACATTACAGCTATCATTGGTGAGATACCCGCCGAAATGCTGGAAAAATTATGCCAAAATTAGAGCTTGCCGCAGGCATAGCCGCGGGCAATATATACATGAATTAGTCTTTAAAATATAAATGGCAGAGATTGATGTATTGCTTCAAATAAATATTTTATTTACTATTGAAAATCTTCTGTTCATTTTTTCAATATCAAAAACCAAACGCTTAAAAAATCAGCCTAAAAACTCGATTCCGAATAATTTGTATTGCTCTGAAAAGTAGTCCCCTGTATAATTTATTATGTTCAAAGATTTTTGAATATTACAGAAACATGCCTTTTAAAAAGAACATTTTAGTGAACTTTTCCTTTTTCAAATATTGGGTTTCTCTGTAATAGTTTTGTATGAAAACAAATTTTGGACTTAAAACGATTTTTATTTCTTAACAAATGTGTCTCAAAACTCATTTAATTTTTCCCCTTTTTGACAATAATACATATGAACTTTAAGTGATTTTTTCTCACAGCCATTTTTTCTTGATCAGTCTAACTTCTTGGATTATTATTCTAAAGAAATTCAGATTTTCCTTCACCCATTCATTTTATTCCTTTTTCTTTTCGCTTTCATTGTGCTCATTTGCTGCTAGAGCTAAAATTTTTCCTAAAATATCCAAAATTATTAAAATTAGACCTACCTCCTAAGAAAAATATCGTTCAATATTTTAATACCTTTTTGTCAAAATTTTTTTTTCGACCTAAGGAAAAATTTTCGAAATTCAGAAATGAGGAATATTCCGTAAAAAATCTGACTAATTGCCAAAAATTTTAATAGCTATTCGAGTAATGGAAAAAAAGGCCAAAAATATGAACGCTAAAAGAAAATTATTTTGTAAAAATTTTTCATAGAAATTGAAATATAATTTCATACTCAGCGGCAAATATGTTATACATAACATCGATGAATAGCTATACTCATTGTAGGCAGTAATGCTCACAAGCCCAGCCACAACTGTAAATGCTTTTTACAAAGGGATTCCGCTTTGTAGGCAGCTTGCCTACATCTCTATATACAATGTGTAGCAAGGGAAAGGCAGATTGCCTTAAAACATCGCTTACCAAGTGCCTGTATAGTTTGTCGAGTTGCCTACATCTCCACATACAAAGTATGCAGCCAACAGTCAAGACCCCTTACATCTCCATATAAAGTAAGATAGCAAACAGACAGACTGCCTACAACTACATATACAATGCAGGCAGCCAACAAACAGACTGCCTACAACTCTATATACAAAAGAGGCAGCCAGCAAGCGGACTGCCTACAGCTCCATATACAAAGCAGGCAGCCAGCAAACAAATAAACAAAATATCACACTAACAATTTCATTTGTGAAACATACTACACAAAGGGTATAGCTTTTCATATATGAAAATTCAGAGTACTTCACCGATTTGCCGCTGGGTATAAAAATGTTCGGCACTAACTCATATATTTTCAGGATAAGTTTTTAAAATAGATATCAGATTTTGCTCGAAGTTCTTTAAGAAAAGAAAACTCAAAATTTGATAATGTCCAAACGAGAGGTTTTTTCTTTTTAAATTTTACCTAAAAAAAATTTATTTATTTTATCCAAAAACTTGGATTTTTTTTGTATTTTTTTAATATATATTTCTAAAGTTTTTCATTAAACACAATTTTTCACATCAAATCGTAAAGCGCCAGCTTACATGAAGTCTCTGAAATGATTTTTTAAAAAATTTTTATTGAGTGATTATTGGATTAGTGGTGACCATTTTTTACAAGCAATAGAAATATTACTCGCTTCGATAAAACAGCATTCTAAAAAATATTGAATCATTCTAAAAAATTAACCAATAGATCGCGCATTCTTTAGTAAGAGCTGCTAAATCACTTCAAGCTCTGGTTTTTTTTTGAAATCAAACCACCACTTCCGAATCTTTTGATATTAATCCTTTCTTGGATAAACAAAGTTCATGGTCAAGCACTTACCACCAATTCTGCACTTTTACAAACCTCAACATCCATAAAACTTTAAACAGCCATGAAATCACTTGTACGAAAAAAAAAAATCACACCCACTCATAAATTCAACTAATAAAAGCAATACAACAAATAACCTCAAGGAAGGTCGAACATTTTTTAAATGTTTAAAAGCATGAAATATGATGATTATATTTATTATGAGTAAGGAGGGTATACGCTGAACCAACCAACATCAAATAAAATAAAACTGTACAACAACGATTACCTACTTACTTTACGTTGTGGTGTTAGTGGAAAAAACACAATCAAAATACACCTTTTGCGGCAGCAGCAGCAGCAACGGACACAACCTTCAGTGCCTTAGTGTAACATGTGTAATGGCTTATATTGGCCAATAGTGTTGCCAATAACTGTATTGCTGCCTGCCATATCACACAACAGCAGAGACCTTAGATTTGCCACATTGAAATTGATGATATTGTTGTGGACGGGTTGTTTGTTTCAGTTATAGTTGAGTTGTTGTTGCAGCATTATAATTGGTAGTTAGTTGGTCCTTTTTTGTCTGATGTTGGGTATTGTGGGCGCTTTAACTAAAACTAAATGTTTCAAAATATAACTGCTATAGCGTAAAATAACAAAATGGCAATAAAATAAATCAACACGGGTGGCATTATGTCTGTTATCCTTTGAAAATTTTTGATTTTGGCGCACAAGGTATTTGCGGCTATTTGTTGACACAGTACAAAAGGTGTATTTTTGGCAGCGACATAAAATTGTGTACATAAATCAATTTCTGTATTGGACAAAAATAAATTGGAAATTATTCTACTCACCTATTTTAATGTTAAGAAAAAATCTTCAGGAAAACTTATTTCTTATGTATACATTTTGGTGGAGCCAAACGTCGACTTGAGAGCTAAGTCATGCCACCTTCAAAACTTTTCCTTTTTAAAACGAATGCTCTTGTCAACATAAATTAATAAAAACTTTTATGCTTAATAAATATTGAATACTTAAACTCATTTGAAGTATATTTTTCTGCACTACAACTTTGCACAAAATTCAATCTCATATAAAGTTTCGTCAAGCAAAGCATTTTAACTATGTGGGAGGTAGAGATGTTCGCAGGCTGATTCGACCCATTTTTGGTGCAGTTACTTCAAAACATAAATACGCGTTTTTGTATATTTTCTTCGAGAACTATTCTATACACATATGTTTATTAGGGTGTATATTTTGGGACTAAAAATTCATTGGGATTAAAAATATTTCTCTCAAAATTTCTGCTTCCAGTGGCAAAAAAAATTTCAACGATGTCGCTTATATTTTTGTCGCAAAAAAAAATATAATAAAATATTTCCCTAAAATGAAATTGCTCAAATATTATGAAAGAAATTTTTACACCGAATTTGGTTATAAAAATGTATTGTTCTTGATGTGCCTAACAAAAAGTGTGATTTCTTAAGTGTTTGTTTTTTTAAAATTAAAAAATGGAAGAGAAAATTTGCAACAGTGAATGAAATATTTAATTCGAGCGATAAATCAATTCCTGCCATTTACTTTTTAAAGATTATTTCATGTAAATGTTGCCCGCGGCTACGCCTGAGGCGGTCCATCTGTAAGCTCTAATTTTGGTATACTTTTTCCATCATTTCGGTCGGTATCGTATCTCACCAATGGCAACTGTAATGTTGTCTTCCAGGGCTGCAATTGTGGCTGGCCTGTACACGAAAGACTTCACGTAGCTCCACAAAAAATAGTCTAGTGGGTTCAAATCGCATGATCTTGGCGGCCAATGGACTCCTCCAAAACGTGACATTAATTACTCACCAAACTTGCTTCTCAATAGGTCCATAGTATCGCGTACGATGTGCCATGTGGCACAGTCTTGTTGAAACCACATGTCAACCGAGTCCAATTCTTCCATTTTGAGCAAAAACAAATTCGGCAATCATCACACGGTACCTTGCTTCATTGACTATAACCTTGCGATTTTTATTATTTTTGAAAAAATACGGTCCAATGATGACGCCGGTCTGCAAAACTCACGAAACAGTGCATTTTTTAAGGGCATATTGGCAGCTCTTGGACTGCCTTCGGCTGCTCTTCAGACCAAATTCGCCACTTTTGTTTGTTTACGCACCCAATGAGCTAAAAATGAGGTTCTTCGCTGAAGATAATTTTTCGTTAAAAACACATTTCTCACAGAGCACGAATTTTGATTATAAAATTCATTAATTTGCTAGCGCTGTTCGTTTGTTTAATCTATTTATGGTAAAATGGCAAACCTTACTGAGCATTTTTGGCATTGACACTTGTTACGAATCACGCGTGCGGTGTCAAAAAACTTACACTGAAAAAACAAATATCAAAAAAATCACCCATTAGATCTTTATATGAAAACATTTTTACTCACCATTTTAAATGATTGCTCAGTTTTTTTACCTTGTAAAAGTCAAAGTATTTCAGTAGTGTCTGATTCTCTTTACCCCCCTTAATACGTCAAAAGTGGCACGGAAACTTATTACGCATGGAATAACCTTTTTTAACCCAAGTATTTTATTGTTATTATGACTTCAACTTTATGAGTTCGGAAACCACAGTTTGCAGTTTCCCAACAGCTGTTAACCTTAAATTTTGAAGAATTCAAAGGACATTCTTCTAGGGGTATTAGCTTACGAAGTATATCAAATTTGATGTTACATACTTGTGAAGTTACTACACTTTTGAGATGTAACGCACTCTACGAGGGTGGGCTGAAAAGTAATGGGTCTGATCAAGAAAGCATATCACTGGTATTGAATCAGTGTTTTATTACTTTCCATAAGATGACTACTGTCGAATTTTCAGGAAACTGCGTCACTCTATGTATGTTTGGGTGGTGCTTAAAGTGAACCACTTTTGCATTTTCGCAAAAATGAATAAAGTTGAATATCGTGCGGTAGACGTGTTTGGCGATATTCAACCGCAATAAACAGGACATTTTGAGCCGTTTCGTAACTGCCGACAAAACTTAAGTCAACCACAAAACACGAGAGGTTAAAGAACAGTCGAAATAGTGAACTAATAATCGAAACCAAAGAAAGCCAAGATGAGTCTACCAGCTGATAAGATGATGACGACTATTTTTTGAGCTGCTACGTGGCATATTTCACATTGATTGCCTTGAAAAGAGCATAACGAACACCGAACAATATTATTCGGAGCTGTTGAACCGATTCAACGCTGATTTGGAGCAAACACGATCGCACATGAAAAAGAAAAACGTTCTTTACCAACACGAAGACACACTAGCTTACAAGAGCGCCGTTGCCATAGCAAAATCGCACGAATTACGCTATGAATTGGTTTATCAATTTGTCCGAACTTACTCCCCTTTGTGATTGTTACCTATTTCCAAACTTGAAGAAATGACTTGGTGCAAAGTTATTTGAATCAAATAAGAGATCATTTTTGAAACGAACGTCTATTTTGAGAGCCTCAACAAATTGCATTATGTGGAAAAGATCAAAAAATCGAATTAATTGTATTGAGCTAAAAGGAGACTATGTTGATAAATTAATTAGGTTTTACACTAAAAATTGGTGTTTTGCTATCTAGACCGATTTATTTTAGCCCATCCCACTACTCTTTTGAGGTGCAAATTTTTTAAAAAACTATGCAATTCATAGTTCATTGTATATTGAGCTGGCAAAATTACATGTTGTAATTTCATAACATTTTACGAGGAGGTAACTTGTGTTGTTATTGTTTCCCTTATAAATGCAAATTACCACTAGTCGATAAATTTGAACATGTGCTTAAGTATGTATTTTGAAAGTTGTATTCGTTTTCTATTTTGGTGAGAGAATCGTATCAGAAAAGAGAGTGACAAAAACCAAAATTTGTAAACAATAAATTTTTGAGCTCACAGTTGTATGATTTGACACATGGTAATTTTATCACGTTACAATTTTACTATGAACTGTGAATTGCATAAATATCTAATGTAATTGCGCTTACTTCATAACATTTACTTTTTAAAAATCCATGCAATTTAATTGAGTTTTTCAAAAAGTCTACACTTAAATTTATTAAATTGTAACAAAGTTGATTGCACAAGGGCTTTTAACTTGTTTGCCAATAACAAAAAAAAAAAAAGGACATATTGCCTACAAAAAGAGGACAATGAGAAAATCTGTTCCATTTATTACGCACACAAAGCGAATGTTGAAAGCAGTTTCAAATGGGATGCAACTGACATTTTCCCTAGTTTCCTGCTAACAATGGAAAATTAGAGCTATATGCATTAAATAAATATAAAAAAAAACGTAGAATAAAGTAAAAAGTAAAATTATTTTCTATGCTATTTAATAATGCTGCATGTAACACGAAATCATTTGCAGTAAAGCTTTATAATATCGGAAGTGGATATGCCAAGATAAAGTGATATGCAACGGAAGCGGTTTTATAGGGAAGTTGAAGCCTTACATGCTTACGACTAAGCGGATATAAGAATATAATATGACAAAGAAAATAATAAGAAAAAATGGCATAGATTCTACTAGGCGTAAATTAAAACATTTTTTTGCATTTAAAAATAACTTGAATATAAACCTCAATTTTACTAAAGCTGTTTTAAATTATCACACTTTGAGTAATCGGTTACTACCCAAAATAAAAGTAAAAATTCCCTTTTAAAACTTATCTCTTAAAAGATATGTAATTATTTGTATAACATGACACCACCACGAAAGAAGTCACAATTTCCCAGCTCTAAAAATTTTATTCAAAAATATTTCATAGCACACACACACGAAAAACATAAACAATTCAACAGCACTAATGAAGCACAATAAACTATTTTATATATTTTTTAATTAAATTTGTAACACGATGACAACGTTGACGATGACGACGAAAGCGATGATGCCTTTATTAAATTTTATTTTAATCCAACTACATACAATATGAAAACCTAACACATTCATCTTTGTCATTCATTTTAAGGAGAAATCTTTTAAGTCCTTCAAGCTCCAAGTCCACCCACTAAACCCAAACCAACAGCGAGCGAGTGTTGCACATCGAACAAATGCACAGCCACAGAATTTCATTAAAACAACCCAAAAAAGAGAGCGAACTTAACGTCATCATCTCATCGGTTGTGAAATGGAGTATTATATAATAAATTCATATGACATCCATGCACAGTAACCCGCATCCCTCTCCCTCTCCCCCGATCTCTGTCAGCTAAATGCAATTTTCGTCATTTTCAGTGATGCATTCAGGCAGGCAGGCAGGCGACAAGACAGCAGCAGCAGCAAAAATGTTCCTTCTGGTGGTGGTTGCTTTAGCGTTGACAGCTTTAGGGCTTTGAATGAGTTACCATAAGTCGATGTGTTTGCACTACGTGTCATATAGCTGGTGAAGTGTGCGAAAAAAAAAATACTTCAAGGTAAAAAAAAATGTTTACATAGATCTGTGGGGTTTTTACTGCGTGGATTGATTGTTTTAAATTAAAGTCGGAAATAGTTGGAACTTGAAAAATTAAATGTTGAGCAATGTCATTTTAAAAAAAAAAATTACATTTTTATTGAATACTTTTATAAAGGTGTTTCCTTTTCTTAATTTTGAGGAGTTCACCACAAAGGCAAATATTTAGATTCTTATGTCCAAGGCTATTAAGCTTTACACTGTCGTTCTTCGCTATGTTGTTCCTTTATAATATTTTGATATTACATTTTGTTGTGCTGGAACTTCCGTTTGTTGCACATTCGAGCATTGTTGCTTAACGTTGCCTTAACTCACCAATAATGGATCGGGCACTTTTATTTCCACTCAAGCATCTTGATTAAGTACATCATTGGTGGTACAGACTATGTTGTTCCAATTTTAGACTTTTCTTCCAATTTTCAGGTGATAGTAGTCGAGAGACTGAGGTGGAAACCTCTAAATGATTCCATAGCGATCTATAAATAAGAGCGTGAAGTTAAATTCCGAATTTAACTAGCAAAGACACAAACCATCTGTTTTAACAGAGCTTTAACAGAGCTCTAACAGAGAAATGTTAACTTGACGCTGAAGGAGATTCAGATAGGTTCACTTTAAAATTGTCCAATCTTTCCAAATTATTTAGGGTGCACATATAACTATATGTGGACTCAACAGAAAATGAAACTATGTTTCCAAAGATAAAAAATTTTGGTGCATTTTCTATCGTTAAGTACATAATTTGGTTATGTGAAACTTCCAATTATTATTGTGAAAACATAACATTTTCATCTGGCCACTGGCCATTATTTTTTGAGTGTGCATATTACAGACTAGGTGGGTTCGATAGAGCATGGTCCAACGTTTAAAACGACATATCACTTTAGCGGCGCTTCTTTTTTGAACTAATGAGTTTCTTTGCCAAAATTTGTGATTTTTTTGGTGAAAAGGTAACATTTTCATCTGGTCACTGACCATTATTTTTTGAGTGTGCATATTACAGACTAGGTGGGTTCGATAGAGCATGGTCCAACGTTTAAAACGACATATCACTTTAGCGGCGCTTCTTTTTTGAACTAATGAGTTTCTTTGCCGGAATTTGTGATTTTTTTGGTGAAAAGGTAACATTTTCATCTGGTCACTGACCATTATTTTTTGAGTGTGAATATTACAGACTAGGTGGGTTCGATAGAGCATGGTCCAACGTTTAAAACGACATATCACTTTAGCGGCGCTTCTTTTTTGAGCTAATGAGTTTCTTTGCTGAAATTCGTGATTTTTTTGGTGAAAAGGTAACATTTTCATCTGGTCACTGACCATTATTTTTTGAGTGTGCATATTACAGACTAGGTGGGTTCGATAGAGCATGGTCCAACGTTTAAAACGACATATCACTTTAGCGGCGCTTCTTTTTTGAACTAATGAGTTTCTTTGCCGGAATTTGTGATTTTTTTGGTGAAAAGGTAACATTTTCATCTGGTCACTGACCATTATTTTTTGAGTGTGCATATTACAGACTAGGTGGGTTCGATAGAGCATGACCCAACGTTTAAAACGACATATCACTTTAGTGGCGCTTCTTTTTTCGAATACTGGAATTTTATTAAAAATGCAGATTTTTATATAGAAAAGCATGTATCGCAGTAAGAAAAATAGAAAAACGAATTTAACTAGTGGAGACACAATTTTCCATATATAACTAGCAAAGACAAAAACCATAAGAATTTACAGAGGAATGTTAACACGACGCAGAAGAAGATCTGAATAGGAACTAAAAAGAGTTGATAATCTTTCGATATTAATCTCGTTTTTGAGTGTGCATATTACAGACTAGGTGGGTTCGATAGAGCATGGTCCAACGTTTAAAACGACATATCACTTTAGTGGCGCTTCTTTTTTGAACTTTCGATTTTCTTTGCCGAAATTCGTGATTTTTTTGGTGAAAAGGTAACATTTTCATCTGGTCACTTACCATTATTTTTTGAGTGTGCATATTACAGACTAGATGGATTCGATAGAGCATGGTCCAACGTTTAAAACGACATATCACTTTAGTGGCGCTTCTTTTTTGAACTTTCGATTTTCTTTGCCGAAATTCGTGATTTTTTTGGTGAAAAGGTAACATTTTCATCTGGTCACTGACCATTATTTTCGAGTGTGCATATTACAGACTAGGTGGGTTCGATAGAGCATGGTCCAACGTTTAAAACGACATATCACTTTAGTGGCGCTTCTTTTTTGAACTTTCGATTTTCTTTGCCGAAATTCGTGATTTTTTTGGTGAAAAGGTAACATTTTCATCTGGTCACTTACCATTATTTTTTGAGTGTGCATATTACAGACTAGGTGGATTCGATAGAGCATGGTCCAACGTTTAAAACGACATATCACTTTAGCGGCGCTTCTTTTTTGAACTTTCGATTTTCTTTGCCGAAATTCGTGATTTTTTTGGTGAAAAGGTAACATTTTCATCTGGTCACTGACCATTATTTTTTGAGTGTGCATATTACAGTTTAGGTGGGTTCGATAGAGCATGGTCCAACGTTTAAAACGACATATCACTTTAGCGGCGCTTCTTTTTTGAACTAATGAGTTTCTTTGCTGAAATTCGTGATTTTTTTGGTGAAAAGGTAACATTTTCATCTGGTCACTTACCATTATTGTTTGAGTGTGCATATTACAGACTAGGTGGATTCGATAGAGCATGGTCCAACGTTTAAAACGACATATCACTTTAGCGGCGCTTCTTTTTTGAACTTTCGATTTTCTTTGCCGAAATTCGTGATTTTTTTGGTGAAAAGGTAACATTTTCATCTGGTCACTGACCATTATTTTTTGAGTGTGCATATTACAGTTTAGGTGGGTTCGATAGAGCATGGTCCAACGTTTAAAACGACATATCACTTTAGCGGCGCTTCTTTTTTGAACTTTCGATTTTCTTTGCCGAAATTCGTGATTTTTTTGGTGAAAAGGTAACATTTTCATCTGGTCACTTACCATTATTTTTTGAGTGTGCATATTACAGACTAGGTGGATTCGATAGAGCATGGTCCAACGTTTAAAACGACATATCACTTTAGCGGCGCTTCTTTTTTGAACTTTCGATTTTCTTTGCCGAAATTCGTGATTTTTTTGGTGAAAAGGTAACATTTTCATCTGGTCACTGACCATTAATTTTTGAGTGTGCATATTACAGTTTAGGTGGGTTCGATAGAGCATGGTCCAACGTTTAAAACGACATTTCACTTTAGTGGCGCTTCTTTTTTGAACTAATGATTAGTAATATGAACACTCAAAAAATAATGGTCAGTGACCAGATGAAAATGTTACCTTTTCACCAAAAAAATCACAAATTTCGGCAAAGAAACTCATTAGTTCAAAAAAGAAGCGCCGCTAAAGTGATATGTCGTTTTAAACGTTGGACCATGCTCTATCGAACCCACCTAGTCTGTAATATGCACACTCAAAAAATAATGGTCAGTGACCAGATGAAAATGTTACCTTTTCACCAAAAAAATCACGAATTTCGGCAAAGAAACTCATTAGTTCAAAAAAGAAGCGCCGCTAAAGTGATATGTCGTTTTAAACGTTGGACCATGCTCTATCGAACCCACCTAGTCTGTAATATGCACACTCAAAAAATAATGGCCAGTGGCCAGATGAAAATGTTATGTTTTCACAATAATAATTGGAAGTTTCACATAACCAAATTATGTGCTTAACGATAGAAACTGCACCAAAATTTTTTATCTTTGGAAACATAGTTTCATTTTCTGTTGAGTCCACATACAGTTATATGTGCACCCTGAATAATTTGGAAAGATTGGACAATTTTAAAGTGACCCCATCTGAATCTCCTTCAGCGTCAAGTTAACATTTCTCTGTTAGAGCTCTGTTAAAGCTCTGTTAAGTCAGATGGTTTGTGTCTTTGCTAGTTAAATTCGGAATTTAACTTCACGCTCTTTCTATAAATATGGGTCAAAAATTGAAAATGGATCTGGTTCAGGAGTCTACTCCGAGCGCCGAGGCCTGAGTGAATCATATAGTGTTTTTCAAGCTGAGGTCTTTGCAATTTTGAAAACTTGTCATTTACTTAATTATAAACCACCTCAATCGGGTGTTAAAATAGTGATATTTATTGACAACCAAGCGGCAATCAAAGCTATAAACTCAAACTTAATTAAATCTGAATTATTTTTGAAATGTAAAACAGCTGTTCGCGATTTAAGCAATCGCTGGGACGTCGTTCTGTGTTGGGTCCCAGGTCACAGTAATTTTGTCGGCAATGAAAATGCTGACAAACTGGCAAAGGAAAGGCTCAAATATGAGCAGTAGAACTGTTGATCATTCTATAAAACGGCCAATAAACACAATTAAAATGAACATAAATTTGCAGTGACTTCGTGAGGATAATTCTAGATGGTCTCAATTGCCGACGTGTATGACATCAAGATCAATTTGGCCATTTTATGATACCAAGCGAACGTATATTGCGATTTCACTAGACAAGGCTCATCTGAGAGACCTTGCTGGTGTAGTAACAAGACTCTTTTTTGTTGGCAAACACTTCGCCAAGCTCGGTCTGCCCAACTTCGGAGATCTTTGCAGGGGCTGTAAAGATCCTGATGTTGAGAAGACTGTTTTTCATTTTCTCTGTGAATGTCTTTCGACGCTTTAAGGTTTTTGGCAGTTACTCCTTCGACTCTTTAGATGAACTAGCATCAAATCTATATTGAAATTTATAAAAATATCGAAATGGTTCATTTAGGTTCAATGGCTATATATAAATCGGATATACAATGGGCCTATTCGCGGCCTAAGTTGTGATGATACATCATCTCCCGGAAATAACTTAACTTAACCTTGTTGTGTTTGAACTTCTTTTTGTTGCTCATTCGAGCATTTTTGCTTATCGTCGCTTTAATACACCAAAAATGAATCGGGCACTTTTATTTCCACTCAACACTTTTTGACAGCGAAGTCTTGAGTCTTTTTTCGCACAAAATATATTCACAGGGTTACTTTTTACTTTAACTGCAGCCGTGTACATGTGGCCTTAAATTTGCCTATATCTTCCAACTTTTTCTCAATTTGTAACATCTAAGTGGTAACTTCTAAGCCATATTTTTGAAAACATAATTGTCGAATTTGCTTTCTGTTTTCTGTATCATAATTTCGTTGACCACTGCAAACGTAAAAAATGGACTATGTTTTAAGGATATGCATCTGAAATATCCGTACCCTAAATAGGAAAGGTGCCTCTATCGAATTGGCGGATGCTAAATCTGATATCACCACCATTCAGGAAATAAGATGGATAGGACAAGGTTGCTGTAACCAAGCAAGTTGTGATATCTACTACAACTGCCATGCGGAGAGGCGCGTATTGGGATGCGAATTCATAGTAAGCAAGAGACTTCGCCACCATATCTCTGTGTTCACACCTGTGAGGGAAAGGTTGGCTACAATCCGCATCAATGCTCGATTCTTTAACAACAGCTTGATTTGCGCGCACGTCACGACGGTGGAAAAGCACGATGTTGTTAAAGATGGGGAAGTATACCACCGCTGTACGGCCTATGACGTTAAGATTGTACTCGACGATTTTAACAGAAAGGTCGGAAGAGAAGGTATAATTGGCCACACTGTCGGTTAGTTCAGCCTCCACGAGACCACCTCGAACAATGGTCATGGTAGTGGTTGAAAAAACAGCTAAAGTCATTATTGAAGTCATTGCACACAAATCATAACCCAAATCATAGTCTTCACCAAAACTGAAGTCGTTTTCAAGTTGAGCCACTGTTGGAGTAATTTTTTTTTTTATGAAATTCTTTGTCCATTCATATTTTTTAGATATTTTCTAGTTCACAATCAAAGCAATAACCAAAGTTTTAGTAGAAAAAATAGTTGAATTCGTAACTGAAGTCATAGCCCAATTCATAGTCAAGTCATATTTCAAGTCATTCTCCAAGTTAAAGTCTTAGTTACGCTAAAAGTCTTGAACGAGTTATAGTCAAGTCATTTTCCAGCTCAAAATCAAAGTAATTTTCCAAGCAGTGCCTCAAGACACAGTCTGAAGTCCGTCCGAAATCATTGTCCAAAACGAAGTTAAATTGTATGTACTCAAATACATTGCCTAAACTATATGTAGCACCAATTATAATCCATAACATAGTAGTACATGGCATGCAATAAGTCACAGTCCGATGCATAGCCAAAAACACTTCAAGTACGAAGAAACTTTATTTTTCTATTATTCTCATTATGTGTGTAGTTTTATTTTTGCTATTATTGCCGAAGGACATTTTCGAACATCTGTACAACTTCCTGCAATCAGCTCCACACAGCCACCTACACACACACGTATCGTATAACTTGTAAAGTATAAAGTAAAAACTGCAAACTTTTTAAAAGATAAATTTATTGCATTTATCATACACTGGTTATTTTATTTATGTGCACTTTTTAACGAACTTCTAAGTTACAAAACTACAACTACGTGTATGTCCTTATTTGGTCTTTTAGTAGTAGTAGTAGTTGGCAAAAAAAGTTCAAGAGCATGCTACAAGCATATGTATGTTTGTACAGAAATACCGCAGTTGTGCAGTGTAAAGAATTTATTTCTTATTTTTATTTATGACAAAATTGTATTGAGAACATTTTTTGTTGTGTATAAGATTGCCTTGCAATTGCAATACTTCCTCTTGTACGCATAAATTTTACAGAAAACGTTATTTGATTTTCCAGTTTTATAATATTTAAATTTTAGTAATGAATTTTAAGTTTTTTTAATTAAAGTGCGTTAGCTTTATATTAATATGCGAGCACACGCTCTCATCAGCAACCCTTGGGTTGCTTAATATATGAGAAATATGAAAAAATAGCTGCATCTGTGTTCCTTGCAGCTTACTGCATCATTACTTCAATATGTTATGAAATCACATTCTCTCATCAGCAGCCACAAATATTTAGTTTCCACTTGAAAATTAATATATCATGAATTATTATTCAATTTTCTTTATTCTGCCAAGTCTCACGGTAACTTAATGTTTCAAAAATAATCAATTTTGTTCATCAGCAGCCCTTTTATTGAAGAACAAATCGAATTAGTTCTTTCGAATTACTTGAAGAAACATTTTTAGTAGAAAATCAACATTTTCACTCTTCTTCTACACTTTGCTAAAAGATAATTAGCTTTGAAGTTGCTTATTAATGGGTACCTTTAAAGAAAATAGCTTGTTGTTTTCAAAATGACTACACTCTCTCCTAAGCAGACCTTGATATCTAATATAAATCGAAATGCTTTTTATTAATTATAGAAATTCAGAGTAATTTTTTAACCTTTTGGTTTTTAAAAATTGAAAAAAAAAACAGAATATTTGCAATAGTGAATGAAATATTTATTTTGAGCGGTACATCAATTCCTGCCATTCAATTTTTAAAGATTATTTCATGTAAATGTTGCCCGCGGTTACGTCTGAGGTGATCCATCCGTAAGCTCTAGTTTTGGCATACTTTTTCCAGCATTTTGGCCGGTATCTCACCAATAGTAACTGTAATGTTGTCTTCCAGTGCTGGCTTGTCCCTGAACACAAGTGACTTCACGTAGCCCCACAAAAAATAGTCTAGTGGGGTCAAATCGTATGATTTTGGACTGCTCCAAAACGTGAGATTAATTTCTCACCAAACTCGTTTCTCAATAGATCCATGGTATAGCGTGCCGTGTGGCATGTGGCTCTGTCTTGTTGAAACCATATGACAACCAAGTCCAATTTTTCCATTTTGGGCAAAAAATTGTCGGTAATCATCGCACGGTACCTTGCTCCATTGACTGTCACGTAGCGACTTTCATTATTTTTGAAAAAGAATGGTCCAGTGATGCCGCCGGCCCACAAACCACACCAAACAGTACATTTTTCAGGGTCCATTGGCGGCTCTTAAAGTGACTCTGGCTGCTCTTCAGACCAAATTCGGGAATTCTGTTTTTTGATATACCCATTGAGCCAAAAATGAGCTTCGTCGCTGAAGAAATGAAACGAAAGAAAAATTTCACATTTTTCATAGAGCACGAATTTTGATAATAAAATTAAATGATCATGTTGAAATGGCAAACCTTACTGAGTATTTTTGGCTAAGACTCATGTTACGAATCACGCGTGAGGTGTTAAAAAACTTACACTGAAAAACCAAATAGTAAAAAAATCACTCGTTATATTGAAAAAAAAAATAGTAATGTACGATGCTGAACAATGCAACAATGTTTTGAAAATTAACTCATACTCTCATCAGCGACCCTTAAATTGTCATATAATTCAAAACAATATTTTTATATATTTCAAAAATTTCTGTCCATTGAAAAACTGTGCTTCCACTTCTTACTCGCTTTGCCAAGAGACTATAAAGTATTTGTGGTTTTATTTTAGATGTGACCACCTTTGTTCTTCATCAGCCGTAAATATTTATAAAAATTTTTGCAGAGCCTATAAGAATATACATTTAGTATTTTACGAAAAATATTATCACCTTTGGACAACTAAATGAAAATATTTTAGGATTGAAAAAAAAGCGACTATATTCCCTACTCAGCAGCTCTTGATTTAATTTGTTATTTCAAATTTTTGCTTTGAATAAAACAAAACAGTCTTAGTAAAAAAATATAAATTTTACGCTTCAATAGTGTGCCAACTAAAAAAGCAACATAATAACTATATGCTTTCAAAATGCCTACGATGTCTCGTCAGCGACTCTTAAGCCTTTTTTTCACAGAAAAAAATTTTATTTGTGCTTAAATGTCACATATAAAAAGAAGCATTTCGCGCTGAAAAATTGGCGTTTACGAGTTACCAATGTACTATGCTAAAGCCAACAACGTCACACCATGTAATTTAAGAAATGGCTGCATGTCCTCCTCAGCAACCTTTTTGATCTAAGCAGAAAGGTTGCTGCGAAACATTTTCAAAAATATATGTATGTGTTTCCTATGAGTTTTTGTGCATATCATGTGCTGCGTTAAAAGGATATAACACAGAGCATATTACAAAAATTACCAAATTCTGCTTTCAGTAATTCCTAATACGAAGGACTAAATCATAAAGTGTGGTATTAAGGAGAAAAAGATTGTATAGTTGCCCGTGTCACATCTCACAACTTAATTTTTTCTTCAAAAATAATGTTCCCTCAAATGTTGCTGAAAATAAAATGTAGTGTCTACTGAAACTATCAAGCAGTAGAGTAATTTTTTCCCTCACATATAAGACATTGCCTTAACAGTGTATCCTGGTAAATGATAATTTTCACACCCATGCTTTAGTTTTATTTGTTTTGTTTATTTCACTACAGTTTTTTTATAACCTCTTCCACTTCTGATAACTTTGTTTTTCATCCACATTAATTAAGGTGACCACAGTGCATATTTAAGGATAAATTATTTAGCCAAATAATTAATAAAACTCATAAGATAAAATGTGAAAACTTTCACTTAAAAATAATCAACAAATTGCAAATTCATTAACAGTCTCTTGGAAATGTGCGCAGTAACTGGAAATACTTTTTATTTTCTCAACTGGTAACCTTAACTTTTTTACATAAACCGGACATACATGTGTGAGTCTACATTTGCTCCTATCATTTGTTGTGAGGCTGTAAAGGCGCAATGTTTTAAGTGTTTTGCAAATGTGCATGCATGTGTGTGTGTGTGTTATAGGAGTGGCAAATTGTTGATGTCCGTTTAGTGTAATTATGTCTCGTTCATGTCCTCGTCGTTGGCAGCATCAATGGCAGGCGGCAACAAACGACATTGACGCGTCGATGATGTTGCTGCTGGTGTTGCTACTGCTAATGATGATGTTAAGTCCATACGAGCATGTTGGCCATAGCATTGGCTTTGCGTTCAGTATGAAATGCAACCGGCAATACGGCAAGTGCAATTAATGAGTGCACGGGTGGTGGGAATGCTTACGTTTTTTGCTGCTAATGGACGTTAATGGCTTAAACTTTTACATGGTAATTAAATGCTATGAAATATAAGGTAAAATTTCGTTAGGCTGAAAGACATTTAATTTGATAAACTGTTGTACTTTTAGAGCTCAAAAACAAAAGTGAATATTGTGCCATAATATTTTAAAATCATATTAGTTATTTTTGAATCGAAACTTCATTTATTAAGCAAATAAATAATACTCTTACTATACTATAAAATTAACCTTATTACCTATAAACAAATCAAGTAATATTTGAGCTAGTAAAACTGTTTATTTGTAGATGCTATCGGTGTGCTGCACACAAAAAAAAAACATAACACTTTGACCAAATCGTTACTCAATTAATTTGTCAAATTTCCTAAACAATAATTCAGTTCAGCAAAAACAAAATCGTATTAATATTCCTAAACCTCCTTAAATCAAATCAAAACGAGGTCAAAATAAGTTGGCCAAATTAAAAGCACAAAAGCTAATGATTCCAATTACAACAGCTTAAAGGTTAAATTTTGATGAAAATTATTGTGGCAAAGTATCGGTGAGAAGATATCGAGTTGAGGTATCAGTATTATATATTTTTTGGTTTTTTGTTTTGTTTTCTGTTATGACAACTTGGCCTTACCCGGAAACATGTATATTACACTTTGAACTAGAATTCAACTACTTAACCTGTCTGACTGCCGTTCGGTAAAATATCAAAGACTGATTGTGTGTTTTTGTAATGATCTCTTCTGGTAGTTAAGCTCCTTTGACTTAAACCTATGAGCACGCTGTGAAAATAGAATATTTCCTCATGTGTACAAGTATTTGGTTGAAAGATTTTTAGAATATTTATTAACTATCAGCAAATTTTGGTAGATATTATTATGCTCTTAATTGGAAGTAAGAGTGTTGCTTATTAAGCCAAACAATATATCAAATTTAATCGATTTAATTGGATCGATATCTGTTTGGTAATACTATTTTTATTTGATTTTACTTCACATTAATATGAGTACTATATAGTTCTCAACATATTTAAACATATCACTATTTAATTATCTACTTCTTGGAATACCAACGGCGACTAATATAAGGCTGTGACGATATGGGAAAATATCGATTTATACATAAATTGATATTTTAAAATATCGAATTTTTGTTCATCGGATTTTGCCTAAATCGATATTAATAAATGTGTACGTTAGCAACAAAACAATATTTCTTCCGCAAATAAATGATTTGGTGATTGTTAATATGTGGATATTTGCAACAAAAAAATATATGTTTCAACCAATTTAATATTTGGTAATTATTACCAAACATATTATATCCAAATATAAGAAGGTAATTATCACCAAGATATTTATCGACATTCTGAGTTTTCATGCACCAAAATGCCTGCGGATATGCATTAATTTTGAATTTTTATAAGAAATGAGTTTTTGAATCTTTAGGGATAAATGGGGGTGCTGGGGGAAAAGTGGGCAACTGAAACTCATTTTTATTGTAAGATATTATTTAAGCTCACTTAAATACGTAATAAAGCTTAGGTCTACTTTTTGGATTTTGATTTTTTTTTTTATTTTGTGGGACTTTCTTTTTAACGTATTTAAAATTGAGAATTTGAGGTGATGGGTAAATTCTGACCCTAGATTCGTTTTTAGCACACCAAAGTTCATACCGTATGGTACCTCAACTTTCAACTACAATACTTTTTAATTGTTTTGTGGTCCTGTGTTATCAGTCAATTATTCGATTCGGTGAAATGTGTGGCATGTTCATTTATATCAAATATTTATTTGCCCATATCAAATATATACTTGATTTCTTAATTATTACCAAATCTCGATATATTCAAATAAATCATTTTTTCTGTGTAGCTTACTTAAGTCAACAAACCGCTTATCTCTAACCGATATAGGTAGTTAGTGCAAAATGAGAAATTATATTGCCCCAATGAAGCTATTTCTTGTGATCTCAATGTTCGCTAAGGAGCTGTGATATAATTGGTAGAAATGTATGTCGCAATGCTTATTGCTTATCTTAATTAAGGATTATTATCAATTTATTTTTTTACTTGTGCATTGTAATCTCTTTTACCTCCCTAAATAAAGACAAAATTCTATATATTTTCCCTTCAGTTCGATCTGAGCTACATATTCGAACATAGTTTTGAGCCCAATATTTATCGAGAGCATTTCGACTTATATAAAATTTGAGTACAAGAATACTGATCTCACAACTTTAGCCGATAAGGCTCTCCTTCTACACTAACAGTGGTTTCCATTCTAGAGAAAAAATGTTGCGCTCAAAGCAAGGAACACTTTTTTAATTTTTCTCTAAACGTCACTGGATATCATTTCAATAGTATCATTAGAAAATATCGAAAAATTTTTCAACAGAGTTAACAAAAGACTCTTACGACTATTTTCGATTTACAACATAAAAAAAAAAAATAGGTAAACACAATGCTTACATAGTCCATACAAGAATTTGATTACGAAAATACTGAAATTTGATTGATTGATTGACTATGTTTTATGATAAAATTTATTACGATTCAATGAATCAATAAATATGGCTTTTATTTAATATTATTTTTCTATAGCATTTTCCCAGCTATTCGATATTGCTGTTGTTGTAAAAGTATACAAAAATATACAAAATTGTTAACATCGGCAATCATGTTGTTATTCTTGTTGCTGTACATTTGAAATGCAATACTTTTTTTTAGCTTCAACTTCATGGTATTTGGGGGGCGATGAATTTTAATGGCTTTTGTGGCACGTGCTCAATATTTCAAATAGTTGGTAACGCGATGCAATGCAAAAAAGAATTTTTATTTTGACGTAATTTACGCTGTGTAGTACATGTTGTTGTAGTTGCATTAAAATTGTTAGAATTTTTAAACAACTTTGAAACTTTACAAATTGAGTACACACTTTGAAATTTTGATTTTTGCCTAAAAGCAGGCAATGCTAAAAAAGTTTGAAGTTTTTGAAAAGTTTTCTTATTTTTACATTGTTGTTATTGATTTATTGCTATTGACAGCTTAATTGACAGCGGAATTGAGGGCCTAGGCTTATAGTTTTAATTTTTTATAAGAAAATTCATTTGTTACGGATTTCGTTAAGTAAGACATTGAGTTGATTGATTAGTTTGTGTCTCCTTCTTCCTTTGTAGTCTATGTTATTCTTTTAATTATAATAATTAAACTCTAAAAGCGTGCAAGTTCAATGCTTTAATCACCGCAACACTTCCGCCTAGAAGTATGCACATAAAATTAGCTTATTTATGTCAAACATAACGTTAAACGAATGTTTTTTTCTAATTCATACCTTTGTTATTCACTAAGTGAATCATTCATAGCAAGCAAGTTTTTTTCATATACAAATGTTTATTTGCCCACTTTTAGGCGCTGCTACACTTTAACACTTTTTTATGAATCATTTCTTCCTTTTCCCCCTTAAGAATATTGAATTTTATGTTGATTTTTAACGTGTGCCATAGGTTAATTAGATGCAAACATGCTAGTGAGTAGGTCTTAGAGAACAGACGTGTTGTTTTTGTTTTTTTGACTTCTAATGAAATTAAGCAAAAGTTCTGTGAACTTGGTTACGGCCAAGTGGGGTTCATTTTTTTTAGTTTTTTATTACATGTAGTTACGTTTGTTGTGTGTCTGTGTGTGTGTGTGTGTGTGTGTGTGTGTGTGTGTGTGTGTGTGTGTGTGTGTGTGTGTGTGTGTGTGTCTTAATGCAGTGCCATAATTTGTGCTGTAGTAAAAATTAGCATAAATGCTAATTAAAAGGCGTTGCACTAAAAAGTGGTTTGCTGAGTGCTTTTTTGTTAGTTAGCAGAATATGTAAGAGTCTTAGCTATTCTTTTGTAGACACTGTGGTGTAGGTAAGCTTAAATTTTTTTCACAATATGAGAGAATTTTTTGATTTGTGTTTTTGGAGCAAATTTTCATAGTAATATTTTTGTACAGAGTTTATTATTCAGTACTATTAGTGCTGAAAGATGAACTCCAAAAAAAAAAACGAAGCCTGCTAAAAGGCTAATTCTGGCAGACTTGCACATATCTCCCTAACTTTTTTTTACTTTACCATTTTCTTTTTTTATTGGCTTAAATCATGCCGAACAATCCTTGAATCAAAATCTGCAACGTCTAAGTACCGATTTAAACTCAAAATTGTTTTAAGTCAATCTTTTCCAAAAAACTTTGATGAAGTTGTATAGCATTTTGAAACTTCAAACACGTTTTTCTCGAAACCATGTTTTCCAAATCGGCGAGCAGTAGAACTCAAAAAGTTAACATCCGATTGACTTGAAATTTTAACATAAGCTTCATTGTTTGATTATCTGTTGAATTACTTTTATTTTAGCGATTAACAACAACAACAAAAAAAGTTATAACAATTTAGGTCGATTTTTTTCGTCGATAACACGATTTTTTGTTAAAACATTCGCCATTTCGCGAAACTCAGCAAAACTCATGTACTTAGATAATGAAAAAAAATTTGTTTTTGTTATAGGTGGAGTTGGACGAGACTTCTACTGCTTGCCGCGGAAGACGGTAATCACTGCACAGCCGCCATTTTGTAAAAAAAAAATATCAATTAAAATATTTTTTTTCTCTTCAAGAGTTGCTTAATCCAATGTTATATTATTTGTATACCTTTAATCTCAAATGTCTATTAAAATAATAATTAAAACAGCCTTGTTTTTTAGAGCATAAGGAAGTTATAAGTCCTTAATAGGATTTTTATACGTTATTCATTCTTGTTTGTAAGTACTAGGAGGTTCAGTCCCCTGATCGCTTCGCTCATCAACCCACAGCTGCGCTCACATCGCATTACTCGTAGATTTTGGCTCGCGGTTTTCAGAATTTTTGTTTACTTTTTATATTGTACAACAACTCTTCTTGTACAACTAAAAGTATGCAATGAAGTTTTATCTTTCTTTGACAACTATAGCTATGCAATAGAATTCTTGTTCTCTTCGTATTTATATATGTTTTGTTTTGTTCTCTTATCTTTCTTCTTATGTACCTTTAATTGAAATTTAAGAAAATTAGTCCATATTACAGCATTTTTGTACTTCAATATCGTGCAATGTTTGATTGGTATTCATAAATGAACTATAGCTTTTTGTAAAAATATACCGAAAAATAATTCAAATATATTAATAATAAATTCAAATTAAATGTGTACATAATTAAGATGTTTCCTTAAAGTTTATGTTGCAAAACTTCCCAAATCAATTCTAACTACTTACTTTTAGGAGTGATAATGATTATTCATTTGAAAAATTTAAATAAAAATACTATATTTCATAAACATTTTTCCGCATAATTTCTTAGTAATTCCATGTAACTATGAACTTTTGTCTCCAGAATGTTTAGTTTAATATTTTTATATATTTTATATGAATAACACAAGGCGACAAAATTTGGTCAAACCTCTAGCTCTGAAACACAAATCTACTTTTCCGAATGCTCGTGATGCGGTGAATTCGTATGCAAGATCAGAACTTCTCTGATCATTCTAGTTTTCGAGATATTCTAACCTATAAAAATATAAAAACCATTTTTTTGTGTAAGACCATTAACGGGGATTCGACAGAACAACTTTTTCTCAACAAAACCTACTTTATTGATATCATATCATTTTTATTTCTCCGAAATGACGTAAATTCAAGTGTATTACCAATTTGCCTTACTGAAACTTATGAAGATTTGTATGTAGGTAGACCTACACAATAAATTTCAATTGACAATATTTCGGAGAAAAAAAAAATATGAGAATGAGTAGTCCTTTTGGACCCCATTAATGGTTTTGTTCGAAAATGTTACCTTTCGATGTAACTTTGCCTCGAATATGTCAAAATATCATGATTTTTGGTTCATACGAAAGCAAACTTCAACTAATAAAACTATTTTTTTATTTTATTAGTTATGTGAAAGAAATCAAAATTTTACTACTAGAACCCAGAGATAAAATTCGTGTTGAATTGTGTAATATTTCTCAAGAACTTATCACTTTTTTCTCTTAGATAGTAAAAATCGCATCCAGTAAAAAATTCTTAATTCTTAAGTATGTTTTTCATTTTATTGTGACATTTTGAGAAAAACACTTCATACTTTTTTAATTAAGTTTTTATAAACAATTAATATTTTTCCCTGTTCTGGGCTTCTTCAAATCTGAAAAAACGCTACCATGCATCAAAACCCTATGCAATCCAAATCCATTAAAAAAATTTTGGACTTCGATTATTTAGTAAATTATGATGAGAAACAATGCTGCGAGGTGTTTACTCTTTTTCAAAGCAAAAATCATTGTAAATTAAGTTTTCGAGCCAAACGACTTCAATGAAACTTTGGCATTTCGAAAAGAATAAAATGAGCCTTAGTTAGAAAATTTTATAAAAAAAAATATTTTTGTATAATTATTTAACAATTTGTTTATAAACAATTATTTTTTTTTTGTGTCTAAGTCCTTATGAAAATCTGAAAAAATGTTGTAATGCACCCTAAAGAATTCAAACCTATTAAAAAAAATTACGAGTCGCAATTATTTTAGAAATTCTGTTGAGACAAGCTCATAATTAGTTTAAAAAATTACATACATTTGTTAAATTTTCTTTATTTTTTATATTTATATTATTTACTCTATTTACTCTATTTATTACAAGGGTATTTTTTAACATATAACTTATAATTTAAATTTTTAGCACTATTTATATAATAAACACTTTGCTAATAAAACTTAAATTAAAGATAAAGTGATAAATTCCTAAAGAATACCACTGAGCGCTACAAATCATACTCTCATTCATTCAATATACTATAATTTAATTTCTTTAAAGCTTTAATTACGAAAGAAACCAAACAATAAGTGATTCATGCAACCACGCCATAAAACATTAAACACCCAAAGAAAAAAAAAACTAAACCAAAAAACTGCTGTAGTTAAGCCATAATGCAAACAAGCAAAAATTTTGTTTTGTTAGTCCTCCATTGGTCACGTGAGCCGCTGACTAAGTAATGGGACAAAAAACCACCAAAGCTGCACATAAACAAACAGCCAACAATAGTGGTAGCAGCAGTAGCTGTTTGATTTCGGCGCTCCTTAAAATGAAAACACAGAAAAAAAAAAACAAATCCAAAAATATTTCTTGACAAACTTGATTTACTGCTGACGGTTACTAACGACCAGCAATGCCTCAACTTTTCCGTTGCCAATGTCATGAATTTTGGCGCTACTTTTTTTCGCTTTTTTCAATTTCATTATAAAGGACAACAATGTCCTTCAGCTTTTTTTTCTCCACTATATGCAACGTTGACTTGTAAAAACATATGAGTTGACATTTTCAATTTTATTAACAAGAAAATAAATATTTGTTTTTATTTTTTGCATAACACCCTAATGCGTGTGCTATCTCTTGCATTTTGTTATAACAAAATTTTTTACTTTAAATAACAAAATTTTTTATTTAGTTAACTCTTAAATTAAAAAATTTTTGTTTGCCATAATATGAATGTTTCCTTGCTGTAAATATGCGCAACATTAGCTGACCTTTCTAAAATTAACTGCATACTTTTCGGCAAAAATGTTTAAAGTTTTGTATAACTTACACTTTTGCTTTGTTTTTATTTTACAGCATTCATTTGGCTTATTTTGCACTACATTTAAGTTTTATTTTTTATAGCCGGAAGTGTCGAAAAAGGTTTTCACATAACATCAGCAACTTTTGCGCTACCGCACTACTCGCCAAAAAGTATGTGTTGGTTTTTTGTTTTCAGTTTTTGTTTGGTGTGTTTTTTTTTTTTTTTTTGTGGTTTACATTTGGAAATACAAAAAGTTTGTGCTTTTTATGTTTTTATGAGTGGTCCTGGACAGTGGCGTGTTGTAGAAAATAAAAAAATGTTTGATGATGTATTGCAGTTTGATAATGGATTAATAGGAGTTAATGAGAGTGTGACTATTTTTTGAAATTTCGACATAAATTAAATAAAATTTTTTATAAAAAGACCAAATCTGAAAATTAAATCTTTTATAAGAAGGCTAAAAGCTGAAAATTAAATCTTTTTTAAAAAGACTAAAAGTTAAAAATTAGCTTTCGTCCAAACTTGTTGAAATTAAAAGAACTTGTAGGGCTTAGATTCTGATCAAATATTAATGAAACCCTTTCAAATAAGCTACATTGTCAATTGTGAAAATGATCAAGATAATTTAAACTTAAGGGTGTAGCTCATTTGGTATGACAAATGTCCTCGAGGTCTAATTGACTAGAACATAAGTTTAATGTTTAATTTGATTTAAAGTCAATATGGGCACAAGTCTGAGTTATGGGCTCTTTTTAATATATGGAGGGACTTAAGACTGCAAAATTATCTCTTTTGTCTGCAATGTAAAGACATTTTGAATAATGTGGTCATGAAGACATATAGTCAGAAACATTTTATGATCAAAGTCCTGAAGAAATTAGAACGAAAGTTTTTTTCACATATTTTTTGCAGGGTTTTATTGAGAATTTGACCACTATGTTATCGATTTGATTGGTTTTTGGGAGTGTTTAGTTATAAAATTTCGAGACAATTTTCATAAAAAATATGTATCCAAGAATGCAAAATTTAGGTCAATTTAATTTAATTTTCTCCGAAGGATTCATAATTTTTGGTCTCAATTTTCATGAACGATTTCTTGTAATTCTTCATAGAGTAATTGCTCGCAAAACATCATTTAAGAAGTAGAGTACAAGTAAAAATTTAATATGAATACCACCCACAAATGACCTTCAAATTGACTTTTAATATTTGTATCTAATAGTGCCATCGATTGCGTTTTTTAAATCGGTTAAAGTCATTTTTTTTCAAGTAATTACTTAGCGTCAAGATAAATGAGATGCCCAGTAGATGAGACGGCTGTATTTCCCCCCCTTTCCTTTTAAATCGTTATTTACAAGTGATTTATTAAACCTTTCTGTCTTAGACTTAAGTATTTAAAGAAATAAATATTTACATCTGTAAAAAAAATTAACACGCCACTGAGCGCACACTTTAAGAATTAAGTTTTCGTCCTTGGCTTGAACTATAGAAACAAACACACACACACACACACATACACATAAAAATATCACTTATACGAAAATACAAACTAGCTGTTAACTAGCACTACAAAAAAAAAAAAAAAAGAAAAACTTAAAGAAATTGTAAAATGTAAAATGATGACATAAACTTTGACTAAAAACTTAAAAAATAAACCTGAATTTGCAAAAAAAAAAAAAACATGGCAACAGCAGCGACATCATTTTTGCGCCACATTATTGCTGTTAACATTGGAACAAAAAAAAATGGCCGTTGGCGCATACTTTAAAAATCACTTAACAGCAACAGTTACACGGTGAGAATTTCAATTTTTCTTTCAATGAAGTCATAGACTTCAATATACTGTCACACTGTTAAACACAAAAGTGTAGTCATATTTTGCTTAGATATGCGCCTTATAAATCGCTGCTATTTGACAAGTTTTTGCAATTGATGTAATTTTTTTTTTTTTTTTTTTGTATGTACTTAATCTTACACATTAAAAACATCACTCTGCAGCAATATTTTGTCACCTTGTTGCTTTTGCTTCCAATGATGTAGCTGTATCTGTTAATGCTGTTGCTGTAGCGTTAGTTTGTTGTGGTCGCACAACCAATGCTGCTGCTGATGTTCGACGACCAAATGGTGCATTAGCATTGGTATCTAAAAAGAATTTTCCACGTAATCTGTGAAAGTGGAGAAAAAAAAATTAATAAAAAAAAGAATAATGACTACATATTTGGAAGAAAAATGGTGGTTTCAGAATCTGCTACAGCTTGTTGTCGTATAAAAACTCTCTGACAGAATTTAAACAAATGAATGAGTGTTGTCATTTGTGGTGTGCTTAATGTTATTGGGTTATAGCTAAAAAATTATCATACAGTGTCACAAATATCAAGTATTAAGTCGCAAAATGTGAAATACCGCCACATTTTTAAATTTGCTAGCAATTTTTTTTACGTATTCTATGAGTTACATTAGTGGACACGTGTGCCGGGAATCAATTTATTATTGAAGGTATCGAGAGATATCGTGCTATGAAGTTCGAAGGTTTTACGTTATATGGTGTTTCACGGTCATATTAAAATTGTCATATCTCAGGTAAATTTTAACGGAAAAATTGTTCTTTTATATCGTTTTAAAGTTAAAAAGATAAACTTTTTTACAAAATTTTTACTTATGGCATTAAGTGAAAAATTAAAATTTTTTGTATCAAATTAATTTCTTAAAGTTAGTTAATAGAGCGATGGCCACTCGATACGAAATCAAAAAAAATGCCATTAAATTTCTCGTCAAATTTCTTTTAAAAACTCTTGCGCGCACCCCTAAATATACTGCGACCCGCTGCACAGTGGTCTCAAATCTAGTTTTTGTTCAAAAATTGCTAGAGAGCGCATATCTTGTCGGAAATGAACAATTTTTTTTTTTTTAAATAAAAGCTAACTAAAATGCTAATAGATTGCCAGAGCTCGAATTTCTAATAAGAGATTTCGTTTTTTTATTATTTTAAGTTAAATGCCGAAAAAATGTTTATTTAAATTTTTTTTTTTTTTTTGTTCAGAAATGTCTAGACAGCGCAAATCTTACCAAAACTCTAACACATGCTCGGAGCACGAGTTTTGAAATAAAAATATTATTTATTGGAAAAAACCGAAAAAAAAATCTAAAATTTTTAGAGTTTCAAAAATTTCTAGAGACCGGAAACTTTGTAAGAAATCAACAATTTTTGTTTTTAAAAGAAAGCTAACCTAAACGCCAAAAGAATGTCGTATCGCAATTTTGAAAAAAAATAAATTCGTTTTAAGTTATTTTAAGTTAAAAGCCAAAAAAAAATTTTTTAAAATATTTTTGGGTTCAAAAAATGCTTGAGGGTGCAAGTTTTGACGGAAACGAAGATTGTGTTTTTTAATAAAAGCTAACAAAAACGGCTATAAATGGTCAGAGCCTAAATTTCGAAAAACAGTTTTCGGTTTTTATTATTTTAAATTAAATGCCGAAATTTTTTTTTTTTTTTTTTGGGTCTTAACTTAAAATAATAAAAAATTTTTATTTGTTTTCAAAATTGACACATCGACAATTTGTTGGTAGCTTAATAAGCTTTTATTTTAAAAAAATTTGTTCATTTCTGACAAAATTTCCGGTCTCCAGGAATTTTTGAACCAAAAAATATTTTAAGAAACATTTTTTTAAATTTTTCCAAAAAATTATATTTCTGTTTCAAAATTCAGATTCCAAAAATTTGTTTAGATTTTATTAGGCTGTAATTTTGTGTAAAAAAGTAATTGGACTTAAAGGAAATTAAAAATATTTTCACTAAAGTTTTTGGTGGTCGTGGTAAAAATCTGCACATGGTTTTCTTAGTGCTAATGAAATTTGAATTAAATTACTACTAAATATTTTGTAGTAGTGCAATTTTTATAGTACTTTCACTAAATGATTAGTAGTAAAATGGTTGATTTCACTAAACGTTTAGTGAATAGCCAATAAATATCTCGTGTTAGTTGAGTTTACAACCCATTAATATTTAATGGTTGTGGTATTAGATTTCTATGTAACGTACAGTGCTTGTGGAATTTGGATTCCATCACTACCAAACACTTAGTTTTAGAGGAGTCTTAAATCCAATAAAACTTCTTTAACTTTTAGTATTTTTGAAAACGATTGTGTTATTCAAACTTTTTATGTTAGCCCCCCCCCAATCTGATATTTAGCCAAGTGGCTTACATCTTCAGTTTGTTTTTGTAAAAAAATACTTTTACTGAATTGTTTTTCTATTTTAATTCAAAATAATGATAAAAAATAGTAAATTACTTTCGAAAAAATTTTACAAAATTTTAAAAATGTATGTCTCGGAAAATTTATAGATACTAAAACTTTTTTTAAACCGATTTTCATATAATGCTGCCCATTTTACATTAGAATTACTTAATAGCATGCTGATCACATTTTGTCTTCTTCCCAATGTATTTCACATATTTTCGTATAACACTCCAAAGCAAAAAAAAACCTTTAAAATTTACTGCAACTCACCTTTTATCAGCACCCATGCCCATAAAGGCCCGTCCATTGCCATCCTTGCAATCGGCAAATATTTTTGATGGCTCACATCTATTCACCGGAAATGCTTGCGGCCATTTAACAGATTCTATAAAATATTCCCAAGCGCGCTGATGACTGCAACCGACTAACAAGAAAGAAACACAAAAAACAAAATTGAGCATAGGAAAAAAACACAAAAAAAGGAAGAATGAAAACTTTTTTAAATGTAACAACATTAAAATTCATTTAATGCGCAACATTTCACTCGAGGCAAAAGCAACTTTGTCAGTTAACCGATAGTTTCTCGTGCATTGTGAAACAACGTCTTACCGCATGCCCTACCTTCTCATCTTTCTCACACTCACTTAATATGCCTATCCAACGATTATTGGCAATTTCCTGCCGCGCACAACCCGGCTGCAATGGACGTCCGCCATTTGGATAGAAATCTGCATGACCCATAGCATCTGGATTGCCAAGTATGCCACCATCAGTATGTATGATGTCGACAAAACGTGCATCTGCTGGTCCCAAGCGACGATTCGTGCTTTCACGTTCGAATAATGGCAAAGCGGGGTCGAGTCCTGTGGGGATATAAAAGAATAATATTTGTACAGAGAAATGGAGAATAATTTTTCATACTACAACGTAGCGTATGAGTACTTTTTTGCTGTGTAAATTTATATTTCACATAAGTGAAAATTACATGCAAAGTAGGAAATTTTGTTTGAACTTTTTTTAAAAACATTGCGTTATATTTTAGTTGGATGAAAGAAAAAACTCGAAAAAAACTACATTTGGAGAAATGCAAAGCGGAATCATAAAAATAAAAGTTGTGTAAGACTTTATTTTATTTGTATTTATGGCCACGATCTCTAACTATACGTCTGTGCAAATCACTATTAAGCGAAAACCAAACTGAATAATGACATTTCGTGTACAGGCATTAATTGCAATCCGTGGCATTAAAACTAGGTGAAAGTTAAATGTCTCGTGCACGCCTTAACACCTTCATACCTCACCTCTCCGCCAAACTGAATGCGTTATTTATGTAAATCCAATCAAATTTCATGGTTTACTTTAAATTATTTCAAAAACTACTGAAGCGATCTTAATATAACCATTAAAAATATATATCTTTGAGCTTATAGCTTTAGGAACTAGAATTTTGTATAAATTTATAATTTTATTGCAACGTTATTTCGTTTTTTGTATGTAAAGCAAATAATTAAAAGTTGCTCATACGACTTGTTGGCATGAACTTTTTTGAGTTTTATTTTTCGACTGAAGAAATTATACAAATAAAAAACAAATTTTCAGACTAAAATTGATTTGATAACGTAGACCTTTACTCTAAATGTGATTTTGACAGTACATTTTAATTTGATTCTAATCAAAAAACAATTGAAAGTTTATTCATATGCTCAAGGATATCTCAAAATCCATTGTATAGTATGTAGTGCTAGCATTAAACAATAAATATTATGGAAATTATAGTTATTACACTAAAAATTTCTAAAATATACTGCAATTTTATTTATATGGCGGCAAAAAAAAACACAAGTTTCATGCTATTAAAATCGCATGAGTCTGACAAGGATAATAAAACAGAGTACTTTATGACCATAATTTGCTGTATTCCTTTATTTCGTTTACATGCAATTGGTTTTTCTTATTCCATTTTGCTGAAATGGTTTTATTACCAACTGCATTTCCGCTTTGATGTTTTCTATTTTTTATGTTACAAAATTATGGCTCTTTATTGTTGCAATATTGTGCAATTATAATTTACATAAATTTTTTTCTTCACGTATAATTTTTCCAAATTTCAAAAATAAATAATATTGACTTATTAAGTACTAAAACAAATTATTTAATTTTATGAATTTATGTAAAAAAAGAAGTAAATATTTAAGGTGTAGTCTTTAAGCATTCTAACTGAAAAAACTACGCAATATTGTGCAAATTTATCGCTGTATTATGCAAAGTTCTAAACAAAAAAATACATAACTTTTATGTGCGCTAAGCCACTATGTAAACAAGCGTTTGTAAATATTGAACAGCTACAAGTTATGTTGTTAGCAGATACTTAAATACCTGATTTACCAACGACACAAGCTGACGAGAGATAATGTAAATAAACTGATGTCAATGTACTACTTAGCTATGGGATAAACAAATTCTGCAATATTGCTTTGATATTGAATATAAGTTCTTAGTTTTCACTTTTATTGTAATCTTGTGTGACTTTTTAGTCGTATGCAACTTTTGATTCGTATGTGAATTTTAAGTTGCATATGACTTTTTCGTTGCTTGCAACATTTTCGCTTTTAGCAATTTATAAATCATTTTAGCCATACGTTAATCGTAAATCTTATGCGACATTTGAGTCTGTCGTTTCTTTTTATTGCATGACATTTTTTTAAGTCCTATCTGACTTTTTAGTATTATGTGACTTGTAAGTTTTACGTGAATTTTTAATCTTATGCGAATTTTAATCGTATTGAATTTTGTTTTGGTCTCATGCGAACTTTTAAGTCACATGAAACTTTTCAGTGTTTTTGTTGTATGCAACTTTTAAGTTTTTTAAAGATTTGTGAAGTATTGTGCAGCTTTTTAATCTTTAACTAATTTTTATCTCATGCAACTTGTTATCCTTAATCTACTGATAAGCTGAAAACTAAAAGCTTTGTGAAACTCTCACTTGAAACTCTTTAGTGTTTTAGTTGTGTGCAACTTTTTAGTTTTTTTGGGATAGTTTAAATATTTTGAAGCTTTTTGGGCTTTTGTTAGAATTTATCTTATGCGACTTTTCATCCTTAAGCAGCTGATGAGCCTTTTCAGATATGTAAAACTTTTAAGTCTTATGAAAATTTTTAGTTTCATGCAACATTTTTCCCTTATGCAAATTTATGCGGCTTTTAAGTCTAATTGAACTTTTTTGTCTTATGCGAACTTTAAAGTCAAGTAAAGTTTTTAATCTTTAACTAATTTTTATCTCATGCAACTTGTTATCCTTAATCTACTGATAAGCTGAAATCTAAAAGCTTTGTGAAACTCTCACTTGAAACTCTTTACTGTTTTAATCGTATGCAACTTTTAATTTCTTTTTTGGAATTTTTTATATATTCTAAATATTTAAAAAATATATATATTCAATGCTAGAACTTATCTCATGCGACTATTTATCGTTAAGCAAGTGATAAACCTTTTAGTTTTGTGAAAATTTTAAGTCTTATGAAAGTTTTTAGTTTCAAGCAGCATTTTTCCCTTATGCATACTTATGCGACTTTGCAGTTTAATTCAACTTTTTAGTTTTATGGGACACTTTGGCGCGTGCAAATTTTCGGTTTTATGTAACTTTTAAGTTTTAAGCGATAGTATGACACTATGCAACTTTAAAATCTTATGCGATTTTTTTGTTTATTTTTAATTTAATATGACTTAGTCTAGTGCTACTTTTTTGTAACTATGCTACTTATAATGTATACGATGTTTTAATCTCATGTAATTTAAATCGAATTCGGCTCTTGATGTGACTTTTAATTTATCTGACTTATTCTCATGAGCATTTTGTCTATTATTTTATGTAACTTTTAATCTTATGCGACTTTTTAATCTTTTGCAACTTTTTAGGCCCATGCAACTTTTTTGTCCCTTGAAACTTTTTTGTCCCATGTAACTTTTTTCTCCCATTTCACTTTTTTGTGCATTGTTTTAATCTTATTAGACGTTTTAGTCACTATACCTTTACGAATCCCTTTTTAGTCTTTTGCGACAGTTAGGAATCTTAAGTAATTAAGCAACCTTTATGCCTTATGGTCAGTCCGTTAAATTTTATGCGACTTTTTTGTTTTAATGACATTTTAGACGTTACAACTTCTATGTTTCTTGGCAGAATAATTATGTTTATAATAATAAATAATGTTAAAAAAATTATACAATAATCGGTTTTTTACCATATTTTTACATTATAATGTAAATTTGCAGCATTTGCTCAAAATGTAAATCATAAAAATCATCACTATTCAACATAATAATATTTTGCTATATTATTGGTAGTCAAAAAAAACCAACCAACTTTTACTCACCCGTTATTCTCGGCAAAACAACACCCCATTCTTGCAACTGCTTCCCCACAAAACCGGCAACTTCGGCCCCTAAACTAAAGCCAATCAAATGAATTTGCTTTGTTGTATAACCACGTGCAATGAGATAACGTATAAAGCGTGCAATAAAACGTGCCGCTACTGGTAGATTTTCCACAGCATTTGCATACCATGGTGCTGCAGTTATGGGACTCCAATCAATCAAAATCACATTGTAATTGCTGGCGCGTAAAAAGGCTATTAGCAAATGGTAAAGAATACAACACAATACAACAGTAATGTAAATTCAAGGCACAAAAACTGCTAACTACTACAAATGCTTACAATCTTTTATCTGTTGACTTGATTGAGTGTCCGCCGTTGCTGTTTCGCTAAATCCATGCAGATAAATTGCCAATGGTTTGTTGAAATCAAAGTTGCTTTTGCCCAGTCGACGATCATCGCCAAGATACAAATTGTATGGCTTATAAGGATTTTTTCTGCAATTGCGTAAAAAAAAGTGAAAAAATTACAAATTTTGCATTTTATTGAAGATAAAAAATTTACCTCGTGTAGAGTAAAAAATTAATGTCCTCTCGCTCGGTTATTTCGCAACAATTGATACAAGTGCCACGCGGTGCAGGACTATAGAATATGGGAGCACCAGCTGTAAAGAGAGTAAAAAAAGTTTTGAAATTAATATAAAATGAAGCAAAATAAATAACGATTGACTTCTTTGATTAAAGTATCATACAGATTATTACTGTTCACTAAATTACATCATATTGTGCAATTGGTCAGAACTTGTGCAATATAACTTTTCAATACAACTTTTCAAGGCATGAGCGGAATAATGACATTTTTTTTTATACATATTGCATATCATAAAAAACTGCAAGAAACAAAACTAACTAGCAAGTATGAAAAGTAAAAGATCGCGTGTATTTCTTCCTACATGCCACGTGCTGGCTGATTTGAACAGACGTTTCCGTATTGATTTTGATATTTATTTAAATAACTATTATTCCCCGTTTACATACAGAAATTCTTTTCGAAATTTCATCTTCATTCATAAAAAAGGGAAAAACGCAAGGGTCTAGTACAGAATTTATCGTACTCGGAAATTCTTTGACGTTTGTTGTGGCTTTGTGACGGAGTAATTGTTTTGACATTTATAACACAGAAAAAAGAATTTAATTATCGTGTGTGAACGCATAGAAAATTCACAAAAGACAATGGACAAGAATTTCTTTCACAAAATGTCCTAGTGTAAACCAGCACCACAAACCACACACCTTGGGATGTGTAACGCCTTCTTTTCAAAATTGTCTCTCTTTTTACTTTTGCTTTCTATTTTGTGTTAATGTGGAATTTGATTGCATTACATTGAATGATTCGGTCGGTCAGTATAGCGTTTTAAAGCTTTGTCTTGTACGGGAGGTGCTAAGCTCCTGTTTTAAAATTCATCCAAATTTTGTCCAAAGTTTCTCCTAAATATCCAAATGCATAAAATTTCAACACACAATTTTGCAAAGCTGAATAACCGGACAAATCCAAATGCGTTTAGAAGTGGAAGAGTAGCTCTATCACACCCACTGTTCACACGTGGTAGAAGTGAAACCTTCAGAAAACTTAACTGCGATAGAATGAGACGGAAATGTTTATTAAAATAATAAAAGTTGACGAGATCTAAAATAGCTATAGCAATAAATGATATATCAAATTAAAGTACTCATTGAGTAAAGTAACCGAAAACTATAAGCTTAGATATCGGTTAAGCAAAAGCTGAGATATAAGTGTAGAAAGATTTCCTATTTTTTAAATTTTTTTAAACAATGCTCTGATTAACTACCAAAGTGAGGAGGAAAAAATCTACTACTCTCTCTCATTGTTACTGTTATTGTTGCCCAATTAATCGTTGTTGTTATTAAAATATCAAAAGCAATAGAAAATTACAATGAAAGAGAATAGCAATTTTTTTTCTCCTCGGTATGACAAGGCTTTTAAAAATAGAAAAATCTTTCCACGCTTATATCTCAGCTTTTATTTAATCGATCTCGAAGCTGATAATTTTCGGGCACTCTGCTAAATGAGTACTTTAATTTGATATATCACTGTATTGCTGTAGCTATTCTTGATCCCGTCAACCTTCGAGAAAAAACTATACTAAGTGACAATACGGTTGAAAAAAAAGTGTAGCCTTTCCCATTTCATTATGCACACCTAATTTCAAATTACACTCGTTCTTAAGAAATTTCACTCCAATAATATCTTTCTATGTAAAATAACCTCAAATATCTCGAAATACCGTGATTTTCGCACTTTTAGTGTAGAATATCTCCGAAACCGAAGACATCAGAGAAACTCTGTCTTCGAATGAGAATGCAGCGTGTCAAAAACTTTCAGAAAAGTATATAAGGGATTCTAGTTAGAAAATTTGTTGACCTGTGTGATTTTCTCAGCTAGCGTTTTGACTCTATTTGTTTGTATGTGCCACGCATCTTATGTAAGCCTGACCAGAGCTTGTCCGAATCATTTTTAGTATTTATGAGAATTTTGTTACACTACATTCAATAACTACTCTTTCAATTTAACGTCTTATAAGGGCAGATGCTATCAGAATTTTCAAGAAATCGATTTGCATTTTTTTTGCATTTTCTCAAAGTATAATATTTTAAAAATATATCCTGAAAATTTGAAGTCAATCCGACAATTACTTTTAGAGTTATTCGGCAATAACCAAAGGCTCTCTCTCTCTCTCTCTCATTCATGTGTTTCTCGTCAGTTTGTGTGCGGTAGTTGAACTTTAAACGCGTTTTTCTCAAAACTATGTTTTTGGAACTGGTGACCATTGTAACTCGAAAACCGCAGTTTTTGAGAAACATAAAAAGCTAGTGCCTGATGGAAAGATTTTTTTCTTTAATATCGATTTCTTATGAACAATTAATTGTTGGTATTTTCCCGAGAATTTGGAGGTAAATTTCCTGAGGCCGCCATTTTGTTGATTTAAAAAAAAACCATCGATTAGGCACTAGATTATTTATTTAAATAACTAATTTTTCTTATCCGATTGATTTTAGATGATTTTCAAAGAATTTGTGATGGACACCGCAAGGCACTCTGTATTGGACAGGGTCCAACACAGCCAGCTTTAACTTTTTTTATTTTTAATTTTTTTTTAAGCTTTCATCAAGTCAAGTTGAAACATGCCATATTATCACTTTTATTAAATAAATTAAATTAATACCAAAAAAAAAATGATTGAAAATGCTCTCCTGCCCCCTTAAATATTTTTTTCGTACGAATGTTAGGCGTGTCTTTGAACCGATTTCCAACAAGATTTTTGATTTCATCAAATTATCTAACTTGGTTTTCCCATAATCATGACAAAACGGATTTGAAAGTAGTGCCACGGATTAAAAAATACATGTACTATTCTATACCTGTCACGCCCCCTTACATGCGTTACAAACGAAATGACAAACTGAATATACCATTATTGTAGAGTATAAGAACTGCATTTTAGTGACTTAGAAATATAACTTAAAGTAAAAAGTTGTGTAGATTTTTTAATTATTGAATTTATGGTTTACCCCGTATATATGTATATTATGACAACTTTTTTAATGTCAAGTCATTAAAAACTTAATGCTTAGAAATGTGCAGAAGTTATTTTAGTCAAAACAAAAAAATAAGATAAATGGCGCAGGATAAGATGGTAAAACCAAATTTTTTTCAAATATAATTGGTATGGATAAACCCGTTTCGTTGATGAACTTCTTAGAAATAAAAAATTTATGCCGAAATATTGATAGAAATTTTTTGATTATTTTTTTAGCCTAAGCTATAAAATTTGCAATTAAATCAAAGATTTATTGAGAATTGAATTTTTCAAAAAACCTTAAATTCATACGAATACGTACTATGAAAATTACAAATTTTGAGACAATTAAATTCAAACTTTGGCTTCAGCATATGTCTTAATATACCCCTATTGAAACAACTTTTAATTTTTAAGTATACAGGAATAGAATTTAGAAGCGTTCTCTAAAATAATGTGTTAAATGCTAAAAACTAAAGTTTGCAACATAATTAATTATTTTTAAATACTACGAAACCATCTGCAGAAATTGCAGAATATAATTTTTCCCAGTTATTATTAAAAATATTAAAAAACTTATTAAAAATTTTATGTTAATAGCTTTAAGAATTTTTAAATTTAAATAATTACCTGTTGAGTGTTAATTTGTTTTAGGAATTAAATGAAATAAATTAAATAAACGTATACCGAACAAAAGCATCAAGTAATATTTAATTGCTGAATTAATAATTTAGCAATTCGTGACTTTTTCCATTAAAAAATAAACAATTATTTAATAAATGATAAATTTTTTAACAAATTTTCAATAAATGTTGGTATGTATTAATAACTGTTATAGAATTCTGTAAGCATGACCAAAACGATTTCAGTTAAATGGTCATTTGTTAATTGCATTATTAAGAAAAAAAAAATTTAATGTGTAAATAATGTTTTATTTTTTGTTTTGCAATTTGTTTTTCATGAAGAATTTATTAATTTTTATATTCATCATAATTTTGGTGTAACTTCCGTGTTTAAGAATTTCCGCATATAGAAATTGCTTAAAGAGTCTTTGTTGCTAATTTTGTACAGCTGATTTCATGCTTAGCTTTGAACTTGCTAATTACAACAAACCAGTCATATAATTTGTTGTAATAAGAAGTGCTAAAAGTTTTTCAAGTATGTAAGTAAATATCATAGACTTTAGAATTTGATCTTGCCAAATTATTAAGAATATTGTCTGGTATAAGCGATACTAATGAGCTGTGGCAACAGCTTCAAAGAATTTTTACAACGCACCATTCCAAATTTTGTATGTCTTTGGTACTAAGAAAGCTTTAGCAGTCTTGTTATTGACTCCTTAGGTTTTTTGATCTCATCAGATTTCGGAATAGTTTCAAAAATTCTAGTAAAATCATAGAAAACATAATATTGTCAGTTATCGCAACTAGGCGGCTAATTCCGATCGTCAAAACGAGAATTACACATCCAGTAATTGAATTTTTTCTTCGGAGTGCAAGACATGTGCCTCCATCCACATCCATATCTTGCTATTTAACCACAAAAAGTTGGATTATTATCGCGTGACCAGCCGCGTTTTCGATAATAATAATTCGATGATGGTCCCAGCACAAAATCCACACCAAACAGTAATACGTTGTGAATGCAATTGAGGATTTTCTGAAACGCAAATGCGGCAATTTTGATGATTAACGACGGCATCAAGATGAAAATGTTCTATACGCTGAAACTGATTTTTTTTTCATAAGCTTTTCGACAAACTCTCTTCTCTGTCTATGTTCTTCTTGAGTTCGTTGAACTTTCGCAGAGGCAAATCTCTCGTGAGAATACGCTGTAGAGAGCTTCTCGAAATGTTCAATTCTTAACCATTCGGTGCTGAATTGATCTTTCTCTAAGCAACACTCTCATGAGTTGTTGAACAACTTATTCAAGGATACGATGGAATTATCGGTCTTTATTTATTCGGAAATGAGGGAAAAGTCGCTGTTACTGTCGAATACTATAGTGGGCGGTACAGATCAATGATGATGAACTTTTTATGGACTGAATTGAAAGTTAATGATTTACCAAACATATGGTCTCATCAACACAGCATTACGTACCACACAGTCCATGCTGATCGATTTATTGTGTGAATTGTTCAGAAGAATAATCTTTAGAAATTCAGATCTCGATTGGATTTTAAGAAGTTGTGGGTGTTACTTAAATTTAAATTGAATTTCAAACGTCAAATTCGTGAAATAAATCCTTATTTATTGAATAAAATGGTCGAGGATAAAACTAATTATATTTGCCGCTGTAAGAGGTAGCCATTTCAATGATGCCTTGGAATTTATAATACTTGCATCGAATATGCTTCGAAGGGATGTAATGATAGCTGCCCTAACTCATTTTGAATTTGTTCATATCTATTTTATGGAATGACCAGGGTTGTAAAGTTGAAAAGCAGCTATTCCCGGCTTTTCCTCGCAAATTTTAAAATTTATATTATTTTTGGGGGAAAAGTTCATGACCTTTTGTCCAACTCCCAGGTATTTCAAAAATTTTTGAATTCTTACCAGGACCTTGGTTTTGATATATAATTTTCGGGATTGGCCGAGTCAGTGAACTAGTCATACTGTTTAGACTTATAACAAAAATATCAAATTCTAAATTAATTTTCAAACATTTTTCTAATAAACTTCTGAAATCTTTATGTATCTATATGAATTATAGAAAGAAATTACTTTAAAAATATTCAAATCAGAAAAAAAAATAAACTTATTGAGCAAAACCAACGCAAGTTGCATTGTAAAGAGAGAAAATACTAATGAGTAAGAGATTAAATTCAAAGAGCGCAAACACAACAAAACAAATCAAGTTCATGGCTAAAATCGTGCAAAGCTCTCGAACCATGTGAGAAAATACAACAACAACAACAATAGTAACCACAACAAACGTCGACAACAATAACTTTGATTAAAACAAAAGCGATTTATAGCGTGATTTGTAAGCATAGGCAATAAATTACGAATTTTTGCATTTCAAATAAACATATGGAGTTATATGAGTTTTTATAAATTGATATAATTTATATAAATTTACCAATTACACTATGCAACAAAAAAGAGTCATAGTTTAATAATACGAAAAACTGCAAGAACTCGCAATGTGACATTAGTACGAATGTTATGTTATCAGTTGAGACTATTAGTTTTTGTTGGACTGTCTATGTTCTATGAAAATGTAGGAAGAAGTTGCAAAATATTAAAAACTTTATAAAAGCCGTAAATTTGCAAATTTAAAGTGCATCGATTTGTAAAAAAATATATATTGCAGAAATCACAAGTCTATTAAACTCACTACAATTTTATGAAATTTGTGAACACTGAAAGAATTATTTTTTATAATGTTTTATATCAACTCTTAGTTATTAGAACATTAAATGTTAGAAATTAAGTGGGCTTTTAAAAAAATGTCTTTAAGAGAGGTGATGCATGATGGTAGTCATTCCGCAAAATCTCTCTTCCAATAACAATTAGCTAAAAAAAAGTGTAAAAACATCAATCCAATCTCTATTAACTGTTAATTTTTAATTTGCCTTAGTACATTCGACATAGAGAAGCATCATTTGTTCTCATTTCGTGATTGATAATAACAGTGTGTCAAAATTTTTGTTCAAAAAGAGTTTTATGTACATAATTTAAAAAACAAACAACGAGTGCAAAAAAAATAAAATTTCAAATTTTTGGAGATGCTTGAAGTTGGTCACGTGCACAAACGTAAGCAAGTGTAATAAATAGGCAGTTGCAAAACGGTTAAGCCACTTAACTGCCATATCACAACATAATCGCATAATTTTTTTTTTTTTTTTTTTGCAATGTTGGGAAATAGGTAGTGCACAGGGTAGTGCTAGGGGTTGTGCCACGCCTCTAACAAGAAAATACCTTTCCACGGCTAATCCAATAAACCGATTTTAATTAAATTTGGTAAGGAGATAGATTGTATTATAAAAAAGGTCAGTAGGGACGCTTAATCCTTTAAGTAGGCGTGTCACCTCCCCTAATAGAAAAAAACGCACCACGAGTCGCTACACCAATTTTGATTTCTGAGAAGAAAAATGTGTTTTTAGTGGGGCGACGACTACCGTATTCGAATGAACCACGAACTGTACGAGCTCTACGCTGACATTGACATAGTCAAGCGCATCACTATTCAACGACTGCGCTGGCTGGGAAATGTTGTGCGTATGGACGAAGAAGCTCCGGCGAAAAAGGTGTTTGATGCGGAAGCCGCTGGGCGACGACGAAGAGGAAGACCATGCCTCCGATGGAAAGACCAAGCCGAGGAAACCCTATCCACGCTTGGTGTGAATGATTGGAGAAGGCGTGCGCAAAGCAGAGGCGCCTGGAGAGAGCTTTTGAGGTCGGCCGTAACCCGGTAACGGGTTGTTATGGCCACCCAAGGAGAAGAAGAAGAAGTGGGGCGAAAATAGAAAAGTTTCATATTCTTTTAAGAAATTAATTCGATAAAGATACATATTAACTTTTTTTTTTAATTACTAATTAGATCTTGAATATTATTATTTATATATCATAAATATTAAAATCTTTATGAAAAATTGCCCAAGTGAACCATAATGTAAAAATATGAAACGTTCGCAATGTCACGTTCGAATGATATCATGCCTTGTAAGAAAAAAAAATAAATAAGATTTTGCAATCGAACGAAATCTAATAAAAAGTGATATTGTTCCATAAAATATTAAAATTAGTCGCATTAAACAATTTTGGCAGGTTTCGCTGACTTCTACTTTTCTATAGATGGCCATGAAAAACACTTCCATTCTAATAAATAAAAGTGACTTTTTCATTTATATAGAAAATAAAAGTGTTTTTCTTTGACTTTTATTTCACTTTAAAAGTGTACTTTCGTCGCGTTCGATATCAGAGAAGTGCCCATATGCATGTGATTTTTATTAATTTTCAACTTTCAAAAAAAATAAAAACAGGCGTAATGTTATATACAAACAATATTTTGAACTTTTTCTAAATATCTGGAAAATGATATTTCATTTGAAAAATATTTCAAAAACTCTGAAAAAAAGCATTGATTGCATTTCAGTTTTATTACATTTTTAATCATATAAAAAATACGGTAAAAAAAAATAAAAGAAAAATCTAAATTTGAGTTTTTCCCAATTTTCAAGGTTAACTCAAATTAACATTAACCAAATGCAAGATTTATATTTTAACAACTTTTCCTCAGAAGTTAATATTGACAGACACAAAAATATTTTAACAAGTAGTCCTTTTGTTTTTCATAATTTATGGAAACAATGGTTCGGTTAAAGCCGAAATGATTTATAGTACATGATCAACCATTCACATATGATCCAAAAAACCAGCGAAACTGCAGATCTCTAGCTCCAACTCTTTTCAAAGCATGTTCCATAGATATAGTATATTCGTACTTTACAGACTTTCTCCTTAAGTCTGTTCAACTCTTTTGTTTGGCAAGCTAGTTTTGAAACAACAATATTATTTTCACCGCTATGCATATTCTGTTTTAGTCAAATTTTTCCGAAAGAAACTAAACCTGTTTTTAATTTAATAGCTATGTTTTTTTCATTTTTATAATATTTTATTAAATTCTTAAGTATGTAATTATTTTTAATATTTGTTTCTTTTGTTTACTTTGTTGAAACTTAAACTTTTGCCAAGACGTCATTTGTTCAAATGTCATATCGAGTTTATTCCTAATTTTTTTGCGACGCACATAAATATTACCATATAAGTTCTTGACGTCAAACAAATACCATGCTAATATGTCGCTGATAGTTTGCCATTATCTAATATAAACTTTTGTTTAGTACGAGTCTTTAATTTTGTTTTTGATCATTATTTCATTCCTTTTCAATTAACACCCCTTTTATTTGTATTCGAATTTAACATACAACATTTTGCCAAATCATTTTCTAGAATATTAGCAAGTTCTTCCTTTTTTCTGCACTGTGCTCCTTTTGTTATGGGAGTTGATTTTGTTTCGCTGCTAAATGGTTGCCGTGCCAAAAAAATTAACTTTTATTGCTATTTAATTTTCACATTTGGTGTTATTTTTATTTAGTTTTTTTGGATTCATTTTAATTCCTTTATTGTTATTACTTTTGCTATCGAATGGTGACAATTCATTTTTTATTGTTAAGAGATGATGTTGCTGTGTGTTTTTTTTTCTGCTTAATTTCAAAAATAGAACTTTAATTCTTTAAGATCTTTTGTATTCAGTGTATTAATGGTTTATTTTTAGAATGAATTTAAACATTTGAAAGCTTCTTAAATTCTAAGTATGAAATCGCGTTTTTTGTTCAGTTCTTAAAGTTACGCTGCGCGTGTTTGTCTAAGTTTAATGCTAATTTGTTTTTAATTTATTTCTAGCACTTTGTCTATTTTGAAAGGTTTTTTACTTATAGAAAAATTTCCATATGAAGAATAGAATATTTGGTAAATAAAATTGATTTTGATGCCAGTAAAACGCAAAATTGTCTGTTGTGTGACAAACAAATGAACTATTCTTTCCCATCTCTCAATATGGATCAAATGGATATGCGGAATCAGCATCTCTGGGTGTTCTGTGCATATCGATTCTATCCGATTGTAAGAAATACTTCACATCATCTGTTCATCGATTTATCTATTTCATATTCATTATTCCTAAAATGGAATATGAATCGCAAGGACCTGCATAGAGGCATTAGACCAAATTCAGCAATGTGCGGTAGAACTTTCAGGAGATGTTACAGTTTCCTCATCTGTTAATTCGCTCCAGCATCGGCGCAATTTCGGTTACCGTTCTACTTTCTATCGCTACTACAATGAACGGTGCTCGAACACCTCTTGGTACAACCAGTCTAACACAATACGTTTCGGTCATTCTTTTAATAACTGCACAGTTTGTTTTTTGACGTTTTTGAACATTTTTTGAAACGAAATATCTCAAAAACTATGGTAGATAGGATAAAAAACTATTTAATTATATTTGTTAAGAAAGACTGTAACTTTTTAAAAAAATATTAAAAAAATGAGCTGCATATTTTGCGACCAATTGTTCTCAGGCATAAATGTCATAAATTGGTGAAGACGACTGGCCCTCCTCTAATTTGACCCATACCAATTTCTTCCTTAGTAGGTACTTGAAGAAAAGGGTGTACAACAACAAATCAAACACATTCTCGATATTTAAGGAGCAGCTTCGAAGTTAAATTGCAAACACCATTTTTTTGGTCTATAACCTAAATTTTTTTAAAAGTTTGGGCTCTAAAGATTTGTTGAAATGTTGGTAAGATTTCTTTTAAAAGAAAAATTCTTCATTTCCAACATTACTTTGCGCCATTTTAAAATCGGAGAATGTGTTGACATTTCTGTAAGTTTTCATTTAAAAAAAAAAAAAAAAATTTCATTTTTGAACTCAAAAATATATTAAAATTTTTTTTATCTTGTTGGCCTTTAACTTAAAATAATAAAAAGCAAAAATTGCTATTCAAAATTCGGGCTCCGATTATTTGTTGATAATTTGGTTAGCTTTCATATAAAAAAAAATTGTTGATTTCCGTCAAAATTTGCGATTTCTAGCGACTTTTAACAAAAAAAAACTCAATTTGGGGATACTGAGCACGGCCAGAAACCGCCACTTGACCTACATCATATTGCATACATAATGTTAAAGACCATATAAACAATCAATAAAATATAAATTATAAGAACATATTTCATATACAAGTTACTTAAAATAAACATCGACCTGAAACATAAAATGGACCCTGTATTTAGTATGTACTAAAACATTTTCATATGTATTTAGTGAACTGAAAAGAAACCGAAATTTTGAATATTTCACTCCATAATGAGCGCTTTATAATTTATAAATCAGAACTAAGGAAAATTAACATTCTATGAGACCACCAAGTCAGTTTTTATTTCCATAGCACTACCTTGCAGACGCATCTTCTTGACACAATTTAAAAAATTCATAAATATTTATTGAACTCTTAATTTCCATGACATCTTTTTTTGATCCATTTTATTTATTTTTTTTTTATATTAATATATGCCAAACAACAAATTAATTAAAACATTTTTAAATATTCTTAAGAAGCAAAAAAAAAATGTTTAATACTAATGGTACAAGTATATTATAAAACTTCTTTCGATAATAGTTGTATACCTATGATGAATAAATTAAACAAAATCAGGAATGAATTTTAAGCCATTTTTAAACCAAAAAATAAACATGAAAGATTATTTAATATTTTATTTTAACGCAAATATTTTTAAGCTTTCTCTTTTAGTTTATAAACTAGAATTAATCCAGAACCGGAAAAATTATTCTAAAAATGCCGCTGTTTGAAGAAAAAAATTAAATCACTGATTTTAATAAAGATTGAATTGGTGTTGCGTGGTTATATTGCCCCAAAACTAAAATTTGTAAACTGTTTTTAATCATCAGAACTAGTTTTTTTTAGTCAAGCAAATCGGCAAATAAACACAGCTATACTTAAAATTTGCATTTAATACAGGTCTTTCCAGAATAAAAAGAACACAGTTGTTTATTAAGGACTGAAGCAAAAATTTCACATTAACAACTCAAAAACTTTCAGATGAAAATAAGCTAAAAATTAAATTTTTACTGAAAACTTCATGCTAAAAAATATTTATGTACTTGCTTACATTTCAGCTTCCTAGCTACATACTTTGTAGCAATATTTTTCAAAGTAAATATCAAAATAATATATCATAAGGACTTAACTGTCTGTGACGTTTTAATTAAAAAAACACAAATGCACTTACCAAGGATAAATGTAAACAGCCCACATAAAGCTGAGCTGGCAGCGATCGCCATGCTTGAATAATTTTTAATCCACTTTAACTTAGAGCACACAGAATAAAATACACACTTAAACGAACAAATAAATAAACTGCAAGGATAATGCCTGCTACGGTAAAACCATCAAAAAAGACACACAAATACACACAAGTTGGATGCCAGCCAAAATAACGTACAATCGATTGTAAATCGTAAGTGCAAGAGAACCGCAGACTTTATAGGAAACTTTGCTGTATTTGTTTTTTTATTTGTAATTTGTAATATGCAAATTCAACGTCATACGCAACCGCAACAAAATTACTATTAAAATGGCAGTTAAATATAGAACAAAATAAAAAAGTTTTTTGTTGTACTTTTCTACTTTTTACTCAACTTTGCTTTGCGTCTATACAAAAATGATTTATTGCTTTTAATTGCTGGATTTTTTAAAAATAATTTTTATCTGCAAATTTCAGCTCTAAATTTTTTTTTTTTTTTTTTTCACTGTCAAGCTTATATTTTTTTCATTCATATGTTCCTTTCATTTTGCATAACACGAAAAAAAATTTACTTTTAAATTTATAACACAAAACGTTGTTATCACTTAAGTTTTCATATTACTACTATGTCACTTGAAATTTGTTTTTACTTCCTTAACGCTATTCCGTGCCGCATCCAATTCTAAGCGCGCTTCATTTCCAACTAAAATACAATCCAAAAGCAAAGCACTTCTCATAGCGCTTTAAATTTAAACTGACAACTTCTACTTTTTTTTTATTGTTAACTTGGCACAAAGCAGCAAGTTAAATAACAGCATACAACAACAATTAAACATGCTAAAAAAAATTGTTTAATTGTTAAACAAAATACTAAAATATTATTAATCTTTAATTTATACGCACACATGGATAGCGCAAAAAACGCTCAGTCGAAACAAAACAAAAGACTTAAGCAGCGAACTCGCCACCGCTAATGCTCTCTTTCAATGTTAGTGAATTCTCGCAGAGTGGCAATAAATAAAACAAAAGAAATAAAAAACAAAATATTGTCCACTAGCAACACAAGTACTGACGTCACAACGGAAGCGACGTCAGTTTTGTTTGTTGGTTTTTGTTGTTGTTGTTGTTGTTGTGCATGTAAGCAATGTTGCAAAGTGTAAATTAAAATGTCAATAAAAATGTGTGCTTGATGTCGGGGCCTATTTTATGAAAGTGCTACGATAAAATGCTTATAAGTCTTAAAATGTGAATGCTTACATTTATGCGAATGATGTTTTTATTCAAAATTGAGTTCAAAAATGTAATGGCAATTGTATTTGAACTTTGATATGCACTTTCAAACGATTCACACTAGCAACTAAATTAGCCTAGTTTTCATTTATATCGACTTTGTAGCACAGTTTTTAAAAAAGCTTTCACACTTGCATTATCGCGATTTCGTTGACATCTGACAGCCAAAAACAGAAAACCAACTATTTTTTAACCAAAAACAGAAAAAGATTGCTTTAAGTTTTCATTTTATATTTGCTTACTTGTGCAGTTCATCTTTGAGTTAACAGCTATTAGATGATGTTTTTTTTTTTTTTTTGACATATTGGGAACATTGAGTAGCGCTGGCAATTCATTCACAATAGCACCCAGTCTTAAGCAAAAACGAGAGGATTTAAATAAAATCAGCATTCGAGGGACTTTAGTTTTGATTTTAAGTTTGTGCGATGAAAAAAGCTGATTTCGTCTGGTTTTCGACATCAGGGCTGATGTTCATGCCAGTGTCATTCGCTTATTTGACTAATTTAAAGGAATAGTCGCTTAAAACATTTTCACCAAAAAACTAAAAATAACTTAAGTACTTTTAATACAAATTTGAACTTAAAGTACACAGTGCGGCAATTACATTCCGAAACTAAAACTTGCTATACCTCAGTAACAAGATGGAACATCTTTTGGAGTTATGTGTCATTTTAGAGTGTGTATTTTTCTAAATGAACCCTAACTTTTTTATGGAAATTGGTTTACATAACGTGTTGAAATATAATTATGGAACAACGGTCTTCTCCATGCAAAACTTAGCACAACAGCTGCAAAATGTTCAAAATGATACAAAAAGTTTATTGGGGTGATTGACTATCATATTCAAAGATTTTTGAATAGCAAAACGATTTTTGCAAGGCAGACAGACAGACAATTGCTGGAGGACGAAACCAAATAATGCCCAAAAAGTCATTTAAAAGTTTATTACAATGTTCATTACTTTTTTGATAGCAATTACATCATCCACCGGCCTAACTGGTCAAACAGTGTGCTGGTGCTTTCTATTTGGAAGTTTTACGCCGTTTGATGGCCAGAATTTGACCAGATTCTGGTGATCTGACAACCGGAGCTTGTTACACGAGAAAGCACCAAGTTACACATCGCTGATTGTATATCAATTTGCGGCACAAAACCAGATCTGTGTGTTGAATCATTCACCGTACGCTGCTGATTCAACACCATGTGGCTTTGCACTATTCCCAAAAATGTAAATGTAGTTGAGAAGATCCGTTTTCGATGGCATTAAGTCCATTCAAACACCTTCAACAAGCACCTTGGCAGCGATATCATAAAATGAAACTGAGAGGGCATTTGATTCACTATTGAGTCGCTGTTGAAAATACATTGAGTCAGAAGAAATATATTTTGAATAGAAAAAAGAGATATTACAAAAAAATAGTTCATTTCATTTTTAAAGCGTCAGTGCTGGAATATAATTGCCATACTGCGTATGTATGAAAGATTGAGCGTTTATTCAAAGTGTTTTAGCTTAAGTCTTCACATAGATTTTTGCGCGATTTTTCCTTAGAAAATAAAAAGAGCAACGCCCAAAGATTTTTGCGACAAAATAGATTTTAAATTATTATAGCGATAATGCAAAATATTCAAACAAATTATTCAATTAAAACCTCAGCTTAAACATTTGATCAAAAATTATGAGCCCAGTTTGGTATGAAAAATATGCAGCCCAAAATTAACGAATAATCACCTAAATTTTTGGGCCCAATTGTTATGATTGCTCTTCTACTAGCAGTAATACAAAATATTTTTGGCTCTATGTCCCTAAAATGGTTACAAAATATTTGTTATCCTTAAGTCGAAATGAATGCTTATTGACCAAGGCTATAACTGGCGACTGTCTTATTAAGCATCATGCTGTTAGGTTGGGTATAGTATTCAATGACTGTTGTAAAAATTGTTACAAACTCTTAAACACTTTCTTGCTCTTCCCCCCCTAAATACTTCGGACAGCCGTTTTTCTCGTCCTTCAAGTAACAAAAAAAGTTCACTTAAGTGAAATCAAAAGATCCGACGAGTACCACAATCAAAGGAACAAATTGAACTATGTAATAAGACTGAAGCAAAGAGTTCGTAGACACTGTGGTCTATGTGAAACTATGCAGCTGTCACCCATACCTTGGGTCCATTTTCATATGAAAAATTTCCGGCCTAAAATGTTGGGGAACTTTTGGCTGATTTTCAGATCATATTTTGATTTATGTTCTTGGCCACTTTTTCTCAATAAAAATGACCCAAAATTACAAAAGATTTCAAGGTAAGTGATATTAAAACTTGGGCTATTTTCCATGAAGAAATTACATTTAAAATTTAGCAAATTTCCTATTTTATTGCTGTGGCACTTTCTTATGAATATTGGCAGTACGCATAGTCCTTCTTTTCGAAATTACTTTGCTTTATATCTATTTTTCATCTATATTGGGCGTAGCTTTTTTGTCGTTATATAGTATTTTTCAATTTTATTTTGGCTATAAGGCCTAAATTATGTGAATTTTTAACATTGTTCCCTTAGTGATTTTGCCAAAAAAAAACAAAAAATTTCTTAAAATATTTTCTTCCAATTTAATGGAGTATAGTTTTTGGGTAATTTTCACAAACATTTTAATACATTAGACTTAGATTTAAAAACTTGGTGGCACTAAGTAATGGCAATGCTAAATTTTAGAAACTTCAATCTTTTCATTCATTGTTTGCAAAATTTTAAATTTTGAAACCTTGAAACGTGCAAATTTGCAATTCTTGAGCTTAAAAACTTCATCAATTTAAGTATAAAGATTTTGAGAATTTTAAAATTTTTTGAGTTGTATTAAGTTTGAAAAATCTTTCACGTACTTATTGCAAAGTTAGACAATGCGCCTGTATTTCATACTTGCGTATTTACTTTACAGCATTCAATCAATCAATAATAAAAAAATGTACACGATTTGAATAATTTTAATTTATTGGCCTTAGCAAGTGACTGAAAAAATCATGACCTACCTCTACTTGTAACCACTTTGAATCTTCTTTTATTGATTTTAAAATTATTATTTTAGAATCGGCGTCATCTCATTAAATGTTTCTAAAGTCTTCATGGTCAAGCAAGGTTTTTTTTCTTATTTATTGATAGTAAAATTATTATTGATGTGAGAATATCAGCACTTATATGCAAATTTTGATTATTTTAAAAATCTTGAGTATATGATAATATTACAAAAAAATATTGAATTTAAATTTAAACCTTATTCAAAACATAATGACCTAGTGAAACATCAAGACGTTGTAGTGTGAATGAACTTTTTTAATCAACTGTGTCGCTTTGACTTTTAACATGACTGATAGTGTTATCATATGTAGCTAACTGAATTTAGTTTTTACCTCTATTTTGTCAACGTTTTTCTTTAAATATTTAAATTAATTTAATACAGAATGTCATATGAAATTATTGCCGGAAGTTTGCAAAAGCGTAGTTTACCGCAAAAACACGTTCTTGTGCGCCAGACAACAACAGCTACAGTAAGTCATTAAAAATGAAACAGACTGTGTCGCTCCATGAGACCATGTGCTTTGCTTGTTAATAAGCGTTTTATTTTACAAATTGTAGTCAAATGAAACAAAAAAAGAATGATCTTAAGCTGGTCAAGGTTAGCCACCTTCACCTTATCGCTAAGGATTTTTAGTTAAATTGTTTATTGAGAAAACTTTTTTGATAAACTCTACAATTTGTCAAACAAAACAACAAGTAGAATATTTTATTTGGAAAACGTAAAAATTTTCATTGCACGTAAGCTATCAATATTATTCACATACTACGCGTCTAATGTTACGTCAATTACTAAGCACAAAAGCGTTATGCAGTAGCGGTCAAAATCGTATCGGCTTTTGCTGTTCAATGTCAAGGTGACATTTGTTTACTGCGGTTTAGTTTTCAAGTTTTTTTGATTGAAACTGTGAAACGGGTTTTTGATTTATTTTCCTTTTTTTATTTGTTGTTTTATTTATTGCTGCATTTGGCGTTGTGCAGCATTTTTTTTTTTATTTTTGCAGTTGCATTGAGTTTCTCTGATATATTTAAATTTAATTTTTTTTTTGTTTCTTATACCCTACACTCAAGGTATATTCATTTTGTCATTCCGTTTGTAACGCATAAAAGGAGGTGTGGCAGGTATAATAAAGTATAGCCATGTCCGTCTATCTGTCTGTCCGTTCATCACTCTGCCTGTTAGTATGCATGTATGTATGTCTTTCAGATTATACCTTGGGTGAAATCGGTGCATGGACACGCCTACCGCCCACATGAATAAAACATTTAAAACGCTATATTAAGCGAATTATATGAGTTAGTGTAACCATATATCTCACAAATACTAGAAATAACTCGCAAAAGTTCCGGACAGAAAAATATAGAATTTCGACAAGCAGGCGTGGCACCTCCCATAGAATTAAAAATTTTAAACTGAGAGTACTGCTTAAGGCAATGAAACCAAATTTCACACAAACAGCAGCAGTGAATCGAAAAAACTCTGGACAAGAACTAAGTGAATTTCTCCAAGTAGGCGTGGCATCGATGCAAAAACTGTGGAACGCTTAGCTGTGGGAAGTGTTAAAGGTAATGCAACCAAATTTTACACAAACACAAGGAATGTTCTGTATAAGCTCCGAACAAAAAAGGGGGATAAAAAATTTCATACAAATACAACACATAGTTCAGTTTGGCTAAAAGTGGGCGTATTTTAACAAGAAGGCGTGGCAACTTCCATATAAGCAGAAACCGCTGAAGACGGTATTTCAACCAAATTTCTCAGGTACTTGGAATAACATACATAAGGAAATATATTACAGACTTTTTTTTAAATTGCCATGGGAACTACACAAAAAACAAAGCACACACACTAACTAACACATTCAATGCCCTTTCAACGATTTGTTGTGTTTACATGCTTGTTTCTATGTGTGAAATTAATTTTTTTAGCAATCTTAAAACTTAAATATTTTAATATTTAACAGGAATACTGTGATAATTTTAATTGTATTTTGAGACCACGCGTCTATGGAATGATCCTAAATAAATTTGATTGAAATTGATCAAGCAGTTTTTGCGTGATATGCGAACATCGAAAACAGCTATCATTTTATTTATATAGATAAATAATAAAATTTAATAAATTTTAAAGTTACTTTCAATATAGTGTAGGGTATGCAAGATTTGACCTAGCCGAAGATAACACCTTTACAAGTTTTATATACAAATTTGCTCTATAATTAAGGAATAAATGTCGTTTGAACGCACTTGGCTATCGTAATTGACGAGAAAAGTCGATTATGCATTATTAATGTAAAGCCTTGGTTCAATAGTTGATTTATAGAATGTGGAAAACTCCCTCAATTTACTTTTGGTTTATTTCGTTGACTGATTATTCGTGAGATATGACCGCTTTAAGTAACTGATAAAATGTTTTTGCTCAGTATCTCGAAAAATGAAGAATATTATGAGGTGAAAAAAATCTATCAATTTCCTGCCTGTTTGATCTTTTTTCGACAAAATTTAACCCTTCTTACAATGTTTTGAAATTTCCTCTGACAACAGCGTTTTTCTTATAAAAATAATTACTATGGTGAAAAATGTGCTTTATGTCGTAGACTTTAAGCGATGCAAATAGATCAAATCTTAAAACGCCGTTTTCATCAAAATAACTATTTCTTTGCGAAAAATGCGGTTCCTATTGGTGATTTTAGATGCTGTTAGATGAGTCAAACCTTAGTGGTTTTTCGTTCAGAAAAATTGATTATTTCTTAACTTCTCCACAACTTCGGAGGCATTACATTTCTTATCAGAGGCTTTTTTACTAATTCTGTCCTTACTCGGTCTTTTTAAACGGTTACATCTTGCTGACTTATCGCTAACTTTAACAAACTTACAACCTTCATCAAAGTCATCCTAGAAATTTCATGGAGATTACAAATCTTCAAAGCTAATTTTTTGTCACAAATAAACTTTATTTGGTTTATTTGATTAAACGGTTGATCTAATCGGAAAAGAACATTTTAATATCCAATTTAAAAGAAACTTAAATTTTCTGAAACAAAAATCTTTAGATGATGATATTTGTCTTTTGCAAGTGCAAATAAGGTTAGGCCAACTCTAAACCAGCATAATAATGACTCAAAACTCGGTAGATCCTTTTTTTAACATTCTAAAAGACATGGCAGAGGAAGAAGACAAATATTTTTTTATAACATTACACAAACGAGTAGTTGATAATCACTGGAATAACTTGAAGGAAACAAAATATGCTTTTACATTAGCAATACTCGTAACTTCCACAAATCAGTTCAAAAACAGAGTGTCGTATAAATTGTAGTCATATTTCAATGTTTTTTAGCAATAACTTAAAATTTTTAGAAAATTTTAAAAATCCAAAAATACTCTTAATCATAAAAAATAAAAGTTTTTTTTCCCAATATTTTATATTTTTTTATATTTATATTTTATATTTAGAAAAATATGGTTGCACAAAATAATAAAAAACCAAAATTTTTTATAAATTGATTGAATTTGATTTTATGACTTTAATCAACCTCTTTGAAGTGGTAATTTTAGCTTCGAAAATAGAGAAAAGTCAGACGGGATCATATCAGGTGAATACGGTGCTAGGTCGTTAAAGTTTTGCTTAGACTCTTACACAATGATGGCTTCATGCGATGGTGCATTATTGTTGTGGAAATTTCATGAATTGCACTTTCACAAACCATGGCGTTTTTGGTAGAAACCAAGAGGCAAGCGCTTCATGTCACTTAAATAATATTTATTATATCCCATTTGAAGCCGATAAGATAATTTTGTTTTCTTATACTTTTTACAGTGTAGCCTACGCTTAGCAAAGTTTTAAAATCACAACCATAATACGGTTCAGTTAGTTTATTTCATTTAAAATATATTTTGGTTAAAAATTTTACCTTGTAATCGATACAATTTTGCTTAAAAACTCAACTTGAATTTCAATTAGAGTAAACATTAAATGTTTTCAAACGAAAAAAAAAAACTGTGTAGGAAATGTTAAAATGATTCAATTCTTGAAACGCGGTTGGCATAAAAATTCTTTAAATTACGCGCGATATCTGCCTTAAATTATTTTTTACGCGGAACTTGTTTCAACACGAATATATCCACCAGCTGTTTATTTTTCTGCGATATAATATAATTTGATTGAAAATAAATATTTAAATTTAGTTATTAAAGCACGATACAAAAAATTGCACTTGGGGCGTACTGAGCACGCGACAAGAAAAATCTAGGAAACAAAATTTGATTTTTATAGCTTAATAAAACAGGGTGGTATTCCGTTAACGCCATGCATTGAATATTTAATGCATTAAAATTACATCCGATTGAAAAAATATAGATATTGTTTTTAAAGAAAACTTTCTGTTCAAAATGAGGAAATTAAAGTTAAATTTTTTTCATAAAATAAAAAAAAATTGTAGTTGTTGTGCATTTTAGTAGTAAGCTGAAATCTGACTCTTTTTAAATATAAAGCAAAAAATCAAAAATACTCCAACAATGTGCCGGTAATTAACTTCGCACGCATGGATGGTGCGCTGATGAATGACCTCTAAAGTATTTTGTTGCACATGCGCAATGTGATTGCTGTGGGCGCGGCAAGCAAGTTGCTTTCGACTGATGTTACTATGTATATTATATTATGTATTTGAATGTATTGCTGCAGCGCTAGTGAGGTTGTTCTAGTCAATATTTATATTAAGTAATATTGACATTTCCAAAAATATCAATTTATTATTTATATTTTTTTTTTTTTTAAATACCATATTTTCTTGTTTATCATCTACAATATGTTTTGTTAATTAAGAGTTCGTTGCATTGGCTTAAATGAAGCTTAACCTTAATAAACACCAAGTTAAATTTTTACTTTCTGAATACCCTGAGTTAGATTATAACCATCAGCATCAATTCCAGCCAATTTTGCAATGGCAATTGCCAATTTACATATGATAGCCTTTAAGTCGATGACCCGCAAAATGTTGCCTAATGAACACCGTTAACAACTAAATTAACAATAAGCAAAATAACTAATAAATTATAACTAAAGTCAGATTTATATGATACCATTATAATTATACTATGAATAAGCATTAGTCCAATCAGTTGATGGGAAAAGGTGCTTTTGCCTTGCAGTAGTTGGAACGAGTACGATTTTTACGTTTACGTGGAGAGGAGGCGGCTGAAAAGTAATGACGTTTATCTTTAAGTATTAAGTTTTCAAGAAAGATGGTATCATATACATTTAAACTAATTAGCAAGGATTGCCTTGACAGACGATATTCAAGATCAAAGGTCAAAAAACATTTGTTCGATATAAATTCGCTTTTAATTGACCGGACGGAAAGCTATAATTTGATAATTTTTTATGGTGAAGATTCAGCACATAGTTCACGTGAGTTCAGCTGTTTAAATGAAGTTCAAGTTCAAAATTTAAAAATAAAAAGTGTGTAACATTTTGTTCCATAGATCCAAAATGAAACGATTTTTTCAATTTTATGACTTCTAAAGAATAAATCGCAGCTTTCTTTAAAAAATACTTTTGAAAAACAGCTAAAAGTAAACTCATATTCGTTGATAATTATTAGCATCAAGGGTGGTCCGAATAAATAATTTTATAAACGAGCTTTGTCAATCGAAAGTTTACGAAAAGATCTATAAAAACCGTGGCACCATAGAGTCTTAAACTTTCACCACTCCGTCAATATTTGATGAAATCACAAAATATTTGGCAGAAGTTTTTAGTAATCTGTCAACCGATGTATATATACAACGCCTATTCACGTTCCGTCAGCTCAGTAAAAAGTATAATGTGAAACTTTTTGCTGTGACTTGTGAATAGTTGTGGACAATAAATAAAGCCGTTATTTTTAAACATAAAAGTGTGTTTCTTATGATTTGGAGGTCACTAATTAAGAAAGTCAATTGCATAACAATAGTTATGCTGGTAATCTATTAACCGATATTTTGGCTCAGAAAAAGTTACTGTTAAAGAATATACCTATATATGACTTTCTATACCTGCCTCGCCCTCTTTTATGTGTTACGAATGACCAATTGAATATATCCCATGTGTAGGGTATAGTTTCACAATAAATATTCGACTTAAACACGTGTTTTAGGTTTCTTTCAATTTATTGTTTTAAATACAACCAAAAGTATAGCAACCAAGAAAAAGCAATGTATGTTCCCATCTTGTAGATCCAAAAACTGAAACCTTTCCACTAGGCCTTATTTCTACCTTTATTTACAAAGTCAAATGATATTGACACCTTGTTCTGAACAGTTTTTCTCTTCATTTTCAGTCACTTGAGGAAAGAGTATATTGTGAACAGTTTTGCTGTGACTTGTGAATTATTCTAAATAGTAAATAAAGCAGTGATTTTTTTACATAAAAATTGTGTTTCTAGTACTTGAGGTCACTTCTTAAAAAACGAAATGCGAAAAAATAGAAATGCTAGAAGTCTGTCAATTGATATGAAAAAGAGTCTCTTCAAACTCAGCCAATTCAGCTTATGAGTGTGACTTATCGTATTAAGATCGTGTCCTGTTAACACTTTTTAGCTTTGACATGCTATTTCAAAAATGTGTCTACGTATATTTTAACAAAAGTTTTAGGATTTAAAAAGGCAAAAACTTTGCACTTCTTAGCACTAGAATGACCTCTAAGAAATATTCAAAAATTTTATTCTAAAGGCAAAGAAATTTACTAAATTTACATATAAGGTTTCAAAGCAGTATTTGGACTAATTATGAAATTAAAGACTGAAAACCTTATACTGGCTTATTTACGGTGCAATTTTTAGGCGCATTGAGCACCGCATAGCCTTCGCGCTAGAACACTGATATTATGAAAACTTAATGCAAGGACATGGTGTTCTTATAAAGACATCGGCTCTTAAGGGTATTCTAATAAGAGTTCCGCATTTAAATTTCGCTCGATTTTTAACAATGAAGTTCAAAGCTTGAAAAAATTCATGTTTGACTGCTGTCAATCTGTAATGTTTCATTCGTGGTAATCGCGATAGAGCTGCAAGCCTTATGGGTAAAGTTTCAACAAACTTCACTGGCAGCGCTCTAATTGAGATACCTATCGAGTCTAGCATTCTTATTGGCGTACCAATGTAAGGTCATAATTTTGCAGTATAACTATGTCACCTATAAAAATTGTTTTTTTTGTATGAAAACCTATTCACTAATATCAATTTATCAAACAACAATGTTTGGCAACAAAATTCCTAAGCATTGATTGGAAACAATGTTTCGCAACATTGTATTGCAATTGAATTTTCAAACCTAAAATGTTTTCTTGAAAACTGTTGACTAACGTAGAGGTCATAACAGCAGCTTTTACTATATTAAAAATGATCTTGCCTCAAAAAATGTGTAATTTTTCAAAAAACAAATACTTCTACTTAAACTTATAAAAGACATAGTTCACATGTATCAAAACAAAAACATTGCTAACAGCAATGGCCTCCTCTACCGACGATTTTTTTTTTTTTTTTTCTTTTACTCAAAACTATTGAGCCGTAATTCTGCGTATGTTGCTAATTATTAAAACAAATATCTGACAAGCCAAAGCACAGGTCATTGTTACCAGTCCATGTTGTTAACAGTCAAAAATTTGTTTATTATCATTTTGCAAAACTTTAAAAATCAGCTGCTTATAACTGTCGATTTCATTGTGTCGTGTAATAAATTTAATAAATTTTTATTTTTTTTTTTTTTTGAATTTTTTAATCGCTGCATAATATTATATTTAAAATTCCGTTAAGGTCCTTGAGTTATTTTTCATTGGGTTTTGCAGTTATAATAACGATTTATCTTATTTACTGCACCCCTGTTACAATATGTGACTCCCTTACGCTTCACACTCTTGCGTTTTGTTTTTATCGTCGTTAATTTTTTAAACGTCATTTTAGCCATTGTTGTGGCTAATAAGCCGGCAAATGTGTTAATATGAATTTATTAAATTAAATTGGATAATAACAATATGAAGAGTAGCAATAACTCTTTTAACAAACTCAAACGAAACTGCGCCAAAGAGAGACACCACACAGCGCTGGAGAGAGATCATGAAATCACGGTTGGAGCTTTTTTGATTTCAATATTTGATGTGGCATAACTTTAGGCATTAATATTTTGTGGTACACTAAGCTCTTAGCATTGTGTTGTGTTTCATTCGACCAAGCAAAAATGTGGTGCAATCTGCGGACCTTAACTTACCAGCGCAATATTTGGATAATTGGACATCTAAGGTTTATGTGTTCTCTATATCTTTTACTATTTTTGCATGCGCTATTTGACAGCATAATTTCAGTTTATCCTGTACATTCCCTATTTTTAAATCAAAATCTTGCTCACCAATTTTGAAACTATTACTAATTCCTTATTTTATTTTTATTTTCCTCTTCCAGGACAAATTGCTGAGTAAACTTGAAGAAAGCGAACCAGATCCGCCGACATCGCAAGAAGATGAATGCGTTATTTGCATCAATGCACGTGCAACCATGCAAACCTCACCGTGTGGTCATCGAGTCGTCTGTCGACGTTGCTTTGTTAAAACAATACAGAGTGCTGTGGCACAACGCCTCTTGCCACTGCGTTGCGTCATTTGTCGTGCACGCGTTAATCGACTCACCTCTAGTTCGGGCACATGGCGCATACAAGAATCTGCCAGCAGTTATTCGATGAGTTCAAAGAGTTGGACCTCCGCTAATCTGGTACCTGCTCATTTGGCTAACGGTGTACCAGCTTCTGCAAGTTCCTATTCTATGAGTGATGCACATAGCGGCCTAATCGCTAGTGATCGTCGAACATTTCACGGTGGTGGTAGTGGTGGTGGTGGTGTTGGCATCCTTAACACTCGCTATCCGCGCAGCCCTAATGGTCGGGTAGCACAATCTGCTAGCCTTTATTCTATGAGTTCCGGTTCATCGACACTGTCAAGTGTCTCGAATGCAACAAACTATTCGAAAACGTCTTCCATTTCGAGTGGTCTTTATACGCCATCACCTTCGTCACCTATATCACCGGGATCGGCGACATCAACATCATCGTGTTCGGTGCTCGGCAATCATCTGGCACCGCCACTTTCATCGTCTTCCACTTCACCTGGATCGGGTGGTTCTTTATCACCACGCGATCTAACACGTCATCATCATCAGCAGCATTCGCATCATGCAGGTTGTCCCACTGGTTGTTCAGGCGCTATACCACGCAAGCCGCTGCAGTCGCTAAGTGGTGGATCAACATCATCGAATGCATCGTGTAGCAGCGCGGGCAGCGCTGGAAGTGGTGGTTACAGTTCTATTGCTATATTCACGCCATCTACTAATACCTACCCGGGAAGACGACATACTAAAGGACGCTTGATGGACTTGCAAAATCGACTGCCACCAATTAAAGAATTTCGCAGTCCTGCCAAAGTGCCACATCCATCACCGGTGCATATCAATAATCCACGTTTTCGGTAAGCTATGATGTGTAAGATGTATTAGTCTGTATTGTTGCAACTGTAACATTTATAATAGATTTACCTGACTTATGGCTTCAAGCCAAATAGCTTAGTAGTAGTTAAACTCTATTATTATTATTTGAAAATTCAAAACACAATGTGCATTGCAATCGACATTAATTTTTTCTATGTACCTTTCCTTGATAGGAATTTTACATAATTTCTTGTTAAAACTGTTACAGAAATCACATAAAGTACGTTACATGTACAACAATCAAATATAATTTATCTATCATTTTCTTTCACCTCAGTAACTACTCGTTTTATCTCTGAATTCAGTAAGACATTTTTTCGTTCATTATTATTTTTAATCACAGTTGTTACAAATGTAACAATAGTATTATAAATTTTTCTGATAATATGCGATACAATTTATTAAAGAATTTACTTGTCGAATTCTTTTACAAAAATAGAAACCTGAAATAGTCATCAATATCTACATATTATTATGACAAGTGTTATACTCAAAAGTACATCTCAAAAGCAATATAAAAACAATATGCTGCAGTTTTCTTTCGTAAGCTTCTCTCAAGCAAATGTTGCTTTCGAATTTAATATATCGGCTATTTTCAGGCATATATTTTGAGTAGTGTTACAGTTGTAACAGTTGCCATATGCAGCTTAAGATGCTATGCAAAGTAATCAATTGCAATTTGTCTATGTCGTATCTTCTGAAGAAAGTAATCTAGTCGAGCGTTTTGTGTTAAAAATTCAATGTACCTTTTCTCAAAAACCACTCAACTGATTTTTATGGAATATTTTAAGACATACTTGTTCGAAAAATATCACTACTGTCCACAATGTGGAAAATAGTCTATTGATATCGAAAATTCGAATAACATCGAAAAATTCCGAAACGTCGATAAATGTCGAGTAGATATTGCGAAAAAGTCAATAATGTCATGAAATCGAATAATGTTACCGAAAAATTTTGCAGAACTCATATATCGATTGAAAATCCGAATACATTATCATTAAAAAATCAAAAGAATTTGAAATAGTCAAAAAATATTTAAATACGTAGTTGGATATGTCGATAAATATTGAAAAATTCGGAAAATGTTGTGAAATCGAAAAATTTTGAAAAATTCGAAGAATGTTAAACAAAAGTCGGAGAATATTGAAAATGTGGAAGAATGTTGAAAATTCGAAAAATATTGTTAAGTCAAAAAAATTTTGAAAAAAATTAAAACGTCGAAAGTATCGTAAACGTGGAAAATATCGAAAAAGTCGATAAATTTAATGTGCAATCAGCATTAGCTTCACCGTCAGCGTTGGGGTCTGACTATGTTCCTTAACTCTATACAGCAAATTGTTTGCAACCATCAAGTAGAAATCTGTGAAATTGCAATGTAATATGTGATTACTTAAAACGTGCCTGAATTTCCAAAATAGTTTTTCGATGTTTCACGTTTTCGAATAAGATATTGAAGGGAAAGTAAGTCTAACGAAATAGCGAAACGAAAACACAAAAAACTAGATTCTATTTTCATATTTGAGTAGGTTACTCCCTTAAGCAAGTGATTGATTAGATGCCAAGGGGTGAAAGTGACATTTTTTTTTGAGAAAAACGAACTTAAAATTAAAGCTCTGATGGAAATTCTCAGTGCAAACATTTTAAAAATTAAATGATTTATGTTCACCAGAATGCATTACCTGCCAGTACTTGCATACATTTTCAACAACAATTCGATATATATTAATTTCTCTTTTCTGAATTTAATTCGGTTTAACTCTAAATGTCACTTTTGCCCCAATTTAGTTTCCATACTTCATACGCTCGATTACTGTTACAATTGTAACATAAAAACTAGCAAATCGTATACCACACACATTTCAAAAACTTAATTTATCCTAAACATAAAACCACTGAATCCTTTTCTTCACACCTGCTGCGGCCACATTTGCTCAATCAAAACCTAATTCACCACACGTCTCGTAATCCACACTTATGTAACACTTGCAATCTGCACTTAACTTCAATCCTGTACAAGCTTATGTGACCACTTTTTCAAATACTCATGCCAAGTACTTCTCTTTGTCTCTTTCACTGACAGCTACTCATCCTACACTAAATCTGCCACAAAATCACATGAGATGGTACCACTGCTGCGCGAACCATCCTCACCACCCAAAAGACCGATGAATATTCACGTTACTTCATCACTCACTACACTAGGCCCGCCACCACTTAAAGCCGGTGGCATTGTTGGTGGGTCGGCTAAAATAAGTCCACTAACAACGAAGCATGCGTTACCGAAAAATGCCTATGTTGTACCAAATGAAAAGAAAAAGTGCAGTAATAGCAGCAACAATAATAACAACAACAACTGCAGCAGCAACAACAAAAATATCAGCAACAATTTGTCAAACAACAAAAACAACAACAACAACAACAATAGCAATATCAACAACATGAAATTGTTGCAGGATTTTAATTCAAATACTAAATCACATACGACATGTAATGGCGGCGTAGGTAATGCTGCTTTATCAAATTCTAAAATGCATCATCATCGTACAACAATGACAACAAGTTCTTCCAATAGAAGTTTTCCATTGTTCTCATCATCTTCCTCCAGCAATAATCATAGTAAGTTGTTAATAGCTTTCATCATTGGTAGAATATACTAGGGGTATATTAGCATCAATTTAATGTAAAGGGTGAAAAGGCCACCTCAATCTGGTAAATGGTAACTTCCGACGCAAAAAGTCCTTTCTTGAACGGAACCAGAAGTCTTCCAGACCATTTCTACATATTTGCGGTAACACAAAAAGTGCCAAAATTCATCGATATCGATTGCCATGCCATTGACTGTACCACCAGCTCTGAATGACCAAATTATGGTTTTGGAGCAAATTCTCTCGCGCTAGAGAGTTTGAAATGGGCTTCGTCGATCATCAAAGTCGGCTTAGCTTCAACTATTCGAATGACGGTATTTGCGTAAGCATAGGACATGGCTTCTCTGTTTCCAATAATCTATAAGTCTTTGTATGCGAACATGTAAAGATTTTGCTCCATAATATCAAAGTTATTCAATGTTTTCATTGATCAGATTATAGTAAGATGGCGCACCCGTTACCTGTATCAAATCGTCTTCTTCCTGCTCCTTAAATGCTAAGCGGTAAATGGTGCATCAGCTAAGTCAGCGCGGCATTTAATAAAGTTTTTGTCAATAAAATGATTCCGAATGGTTTTTTTGACGCTGAATACAAATATGGGTTCCGATATTAATTTTCCGATATTACTTTTTCTGTTGTTTGTCTCTGAGAAAAAAATAGCTCAACAACCCGATATGCTAGCAGCTTTACTAATATTGCAAATATTGTACCCTTAGAAGTAAGAGTTTCGATAATTTGATCGTATTTGCTGTTAAAGAAGGAGAGTATTTGCAGATCAGTTTAATAGGGCGAATTGAATTATGTTCTCGAAATAAAAGGAGGTATAATATTAGCATATTGTGACGTCCCTTGAGTGTCGTCCATAAAAAACGTTCGCAAAAATTCTGTAATCTTAACCTCCTCGGTTCTAGGTGTCCACTTGTTTCCGATTTCGCTAACACCCTACCTACGTTGATTTTTTTTTTTTTGCGTTTCTTATGAACAATGAGAAACAAAAAATTCTAAAAATGATTTTTAGAAAAAAATTAACGTACGAGAAGGCCTTAACCCCTGCTCCCCCTGTTTGTCTTCTTCTGTAAGTTTTTATGATCCTCCGCTGTTGCGGACGACTTTTATGGACGACCCCCTACCTCAAAGTTTTTTTTGCTATGACCTATTATACCTTCCTTCTCTTATTTTGACTATATCATTCACTTTGTCTAATCACCCTTATCCCTAAATTAAGTATATTTCTTCTTCGTATATTTTATCCGAAACTGATTCCGTTTCGAATCCGTCTCGAAGTTGTTTTCGTATGAAATTCCTCTCGAAAAAGCGGAAGGACCTCATACACGGATACAGGTTCGATTTTTGTAAATACAACGGATCCGAATTTGCCGAACGGATTTGTTGACATTGTTATAATTAAAATTAATAAAAGCAAGTTTTTAATTAGAAATCTAGCATAAACCTTATTATTATTTTCAAAAAAAGAGTCCATCTTGAATTCGGTTTATTTAAAAGGAAAACGAGTCCGTCTCGGATCCGTTATATTTAAAAAAAAACGAGTCTATAACGGATCCGTATATGAAGTCTGTTTCAAGTTCGAGACGGATCTGTCGAAGCATAAAAAAATGGTCATCCGTTTTTGTGCAAATTGGGACGTCAGACTGTTGTTTTTTTTTTTTTTCATTTTTGAAGTATAAAATCTACATTCAATTAGTGTACAGCAAAACATAAATCTTTATAAAACCAAGTTTCAGCATATATTGATCTAAAAAAAATATTTTTTTCCACGAGAACCCACTGTACGTAGGATTCTTGAACGTATTTTTTACGATTTTCACAAAAAGGGAAGACCAAGAATATTTTTATTGGTTGTAATCCCATTACTCTCAAAAATTTTCTTTGCTGAATTATGTATTTCTTTCTGAGCACAAATTTGTGCATAGCGTGTGCAAAATCATCGGAATAACTTTGTTAATTCCATGGCAAAAGCCATACAGGGTTATGTAAGACATTTAGGTAAACTGATTCTTCGACTTGAACTCAGGTTGTTGTTCCTCCACACAGTTTTTCCTGATTATTTGAGATTATATTGAAAATTGATGAGAAAGTAAGCTCTTAATCGAGCGTCATTAAGATAGTGTTCAAAGTCGACGCTTGCGTTGCTAAATACAGCCACATCAAGAAACCTAAAATTGATTGGTTGAAATCTGTACAATTTCTCACAAACCCGCCGTATGTGTTTGTCTTTTCAATTTTCGCATTAAGTCTCCGTGCACGATTTTAATCTCTTACTCTGTACTCTGTCTTGTCAGGAGGACATTATGTATAAGAGTCCTCTTTGATTGAATTTTACATTAGACCGGGTCGATTTGTATGAAGTAAAATAAAGTCAGCCAGACACCGACTCAAAAGTTAGAAGGACATTTAAAAACGAAATCTGTTTTTTGCTCGTAACTTTTATTTCTTCACAGAATAGATACCTGAATTTAGCTTGAAAAATAAAGATTGCGTTCTTGCAAAAAATTTGACGTTAAAAAATTTTAAATTTTTTTTCTGTTATAGATAATATTTAGTCCCAGAATTCGATTTTTCCATACAAAAAATCTGCGTACTTTCGTATATATCAGCGGGCTTTCTACTTTTGTATAAACCTTGGGATATTGATATTGTTCGATGGGCGTCTGTGGCTACAGTTAGTTTGCTCATAATTTTTTATGCACTAGGATATTCAATCACTCCTGCGATGAACTTACTAAATTATTGCAAGATCTTAAAGTATCCTAACGTTAATTGCTCTACGAACAATATAAATTACAAACAAAGCGGCAACAATTGTGACTTGATTGTTTCATTTGAATTCAAATGGCAACTAACTAAATGTTGCAACTGCAATTGTTGTGACAACAATTGCAACTGCAAATGCATTAACCACAAACAATCAAACTTAATTTGCTCCTTTTCTCTTAATAATCTATGCATTTTTCTTTTTTTCCATCATAGAGGAAAAAGCTGACAATAAAAAGAACGAATCCATGGAGCGCAAGAAAAAGGATGAAAAACTCAAACAGAAAGCGGAAAAGGAAGCAAGAAAGGTAAGTTGCCGCTTTCACTCGCCTCCCGCCCCACACGTTTTAAGTTTGATGTTTTGTTTGTCATTTTAGTGGTAGTAGTTGGTTGTGGTTTCAATTTTACTGTACTACACTTTGCTTTCATTCAACCTTATTGTTTTTGTTCGTGTAGCTTGTTTTACATATATTTATTTTTTGTAATTTTGATGATTTTTTTTCTCTTTTGTACTTTTCTGCGGTTGTTTTGTTTACAATGATTGTGGACCGGAAATGGGTGGGCTATGCCATACCGGTATTTAAAGTTTAATGCAAAGTTAAAGGTTTCATTTACAAATAAATTTTCCTTTATTTTTCTCGCAACAGTAAAGTCAGGTTTTTTTTTTTTTTGTTTTCAATTGAATACCTTGGGGTAGTTCTTGGAACTTTGTCAAACTTTGATTTTATTTAGATTTTATGGCTTTGAGCTAAAAATAATTAAAATAATAATCAAATGCAAAAGAAAAAAATATTTTTGGTCTTATAACTTTTGTAACCACATGAGCAAATCTTTGCTGAATGAAATTTCCAAAGAGTCGAGCATATTATTTTAGCCAAGTTCAAAGAAACTTTGAATTTCAGTCAAGAAAAAATGGCAATGCAAATTTGAAAATTTTATTTTTGACACAACTTTGAGTAGAAAATTGTACAAATAACATTGTTTCACTTTATTTTTAATACAAAACAACTTTAAAATCAAACGTCAGGTAAAATGTGTTAATAAAACTTTTGTTTTTCAATTTACATATCACAAAGACCAAAACAGTTCAAGGAAAAAAGTTCTCCACAAATTGTCACTTTAAAATCATTTTGAATTTGGAAAGTATTGAAAATAACATTTTTCAACTTTACTTCAATCGTAAAAAACTTCAAATTGCAAGGGCAAAAAACCGATAAACAGCTCGTCATTTTGAAACTTAATAGACATTTTTTTTATACTCTTTACGCTATTTTTTGAGAGTTTTAAGAAAATTAATATCTAAATCTCTTATGACCTCTTTAATCTTCAAATGTAGATGCAAACAAAAAGCCATGACGTGCTGGACTATAACTTTGTTCAGCAAAATTGTTGAGGACAACGTCCTCTTTCAGTGTTATCTGTACCGTGGTTACTTTTATTGCAACAAAAATCTTCAAATTTGTTGGACTTCTGTTATTGGTATTGTTCAGAAAACTTAATTCTTATACGACATTTTTCTCTTTTTCAGGAAGAAAAACGTCTAGCCAAAGAAGAGGAACGTCTTGCTAAACTGCTTGCCAAAGAGGAAAAGAAAAAAGGCAAAAAGGAAGCAAAAGAATTACTATTAGCAAACGATGGCAATAATAAAAAATAAATTATTTTTGTTACAAAAAGGAATACTTGATACATTTAAATTTAACTATAGTAATAATTAAAATAATATGATTTTAAATAACTAATGAAAATTAAAATAAAACTTATAATCTCATCTTGCCAAGTAATATTTTAATTGTTTTTACAAAAAAAAAAAACAAATAAAATTATGTACATAAACTTTAAATTAAACACCAAAAAGATATTGTTAGTTTTAGAAAATTTTTTGTTTTAATTTTTTTAATTAAGTTTAAGTATAATCTTTAAGTTTTTGTAGAACCAGAAAGTATGCATTGTAAACGCTAACCAAATACAGTGGAATGAAAATAAATCTGTGCGACTAAAATTTATGGTTCCTATTGCATACTTTAGGTCTTTTTATTAATCGTTGTAAATAGATGTATTGTATGAGTTATAAAACTACTGAATTTTTTTTAATGAATTAATTTGCTAGCATAAGTCTTATAAAATAAAAAGGTTTTTTTTATAATGAAAAAAAAGTCTCACAAAAAAAAATCATCTCCTCATCAATTGCTGAAAACTAACTTGGAATCAGAAATTCCCTTGAAAATTTGAAATCAATGTATTTAATAAAAATTTTTTTCATGGCGCAATATGAGCTCTGTATTCAAATTTAACAATTAAAATTCACCGCGCCATGACGTCCAAAACTGGTTAATTTTAATTAAATTTATGAGACAAAACTTAGATAAAAAAATAATATCTTAACTCACAAATTTCTGCTAAAAAAATTTAGTTTTTGGTACTATGACTTCGAATAAAAATGCGTCCGAAAACATTATGTAGAAGGGAAACTTTTAATTTTTTATAGTACACAGATTAAAGAGATTTTTTCATTCAAAGTTTTCTGTTTCAAAAAAAAAATCCATACACTTTTCGAAACAAAAAATTTCTAAGTACTTTACTGTAAAAAAAACTGTCCGGAATTATCAAATAAAACTAAGCAAAATTGTTTAATCATCAAAATTTATGTTTTTGACTTCAAACGATAAAGAAGAAACGTCTCTGAAGCGTGAGAGGCGTGAGGAAATCCAACGAAAACGGCCAGCTTGGTGGAAAAACAACTCATGAATCTAACATCACGATAATGCTCAATTGCATACAGCCAGTATTGTGGAAGTGCTTTTAGTCACAAATTTAACGAATGTCATCGACCAAGCACCGCATTCACAGCTAGAGAGGAATAAATAGGTTCCTCCTGTTATTAAAAATTTAGTAATGAAATATCATCTCAGGTAACAAAAAGGTTTAGTCCAGAGAACTCTTTAAATCACTCCTATCTATGCTATTTTGTTGACCCTCAATAGTCTCATATTCAGCCAACAATGCAACTCATTTTTTGAATTACTCCGAAGCTTGGAAAACGTTCATATCTTTTGCTATAACACGAGGAAACAAAGCGCTTGAAAATCATAGCAACATTGAAAAGTCGAGCCGTAAAACTTATATTTCAAATAAACTGTATATAAAATTCCACACCTGTATGCATGTACCTTGAGCTTGTAGGCTTGGCAACACTTTTTAAAGTGAAATTTAATCATGAAAACTATTTTACTTTAGCTACAAAAAGATTACGCCTTTGAACGATTTAATTCGATCTTGCACGGACTTATAGGCCATCTTCAACAATTTTGAGCTCCGTACTAAACTGGTTATAAAGTAACCATCGCTTTTGCATTGTCAGAACAATGGAATAGAACTTTTGGAATAGTACAAAACCACCAAATCAATCAACATGCGCACGCAGCTTTTATTCTGCTCATAGCACCCTCTAAAAGTTTGTTTTTGTAAATCAATCACATTAGAAATAAACTAGAAAGCCGTACAATTACAACGATACCTCATTTTTGAAAATCGGTTCAGTAACAAGCGAGTTATTTCAATTATAAACCGAGCTTCAATCACGCGCCGCTTTTATTCTGCTCATAGCACCCTCTAAAAGTTTTTTTTTTGCAAATCAATCACATTAGAAATAAACTAGAAAGCCGTAAAATTACCACGATACCTCATTTTTGAAAATCGGTTCGGTAATAAGCGAGATATTTCAATTATAAACCGAGCTTCAATCACGTGCCGCTTTTATTCTGCTCATAGCACCCTCTAAAAGTTTTTATTTCGCAAATCAATCACATTTGAAATAAACTAGAAAGCCGTACAATTACAACGATACCTCATTTTTGAAAATCGGTTCGGTAATAAGCGAGATATTTCAATTATAAACCGAGCTTCAATCACGCGCCGCTTTTATTCTGCTCATAGCACCCTCTAAAAGTTTTTTTTTTGCAAATCAATCACATTAGAAATAAACTAGAAAGCCGTACAATTACAACGATACCTCATTTTTGAAAATCGGTTCAGTAATAAGCGAGATATTTCAATTATAAACCGAGCTTCAACCACGCGTCGACGCCGGCAGCGAAATTTTTGGTTTCAAAAATTTTCGCTTACTCAAATTTTGTCAAGTACCAGGCGAACATGAACAGCAGCAGGTTGCTGAAAAAATTTCAATTTCGAGTAGCTCCTAAAAGTAGGCCGCATTTTTTTTTTTTTGAAAAATTTCATTGCAGGCCACCATTTTGTTTTGAAAAATTTCATTGCATGCCGATGGAAACTTGCATTTGGGTACTAACTTTTAAGCGTGATTTTCTCGCTTTCTACTGAACCAATTTTTAAGAATAAGGTATCATTCTCTTCGTATTGATGTCTAGATTCATAATATTAACTAGGAATTGCTTAAATTTGTACGTATAAGGCTCTATAAGCAAAACAATGTTACTGTCAAACCGCATGGTACGTTTGCGTTTGCAATGCATTTGTATGTTGTTTATAAGGTTGAAAATATTTTCTTTAGCAAGTGTACAGGGTGTGCTTGCATGTGCGTAAAGAGTGCTGGTTAGAAATCATTACTTTAATCATGATTATTTCTCAAAAATCACAGTTCTAGGGTCGTGTTACTAACTTTTATGCGTGATTTTTTTTTGCTTTCTACTGAACCAATTTTTAAGAATAAGGTATCATTCTCTTCGTATTGTTGTCTAGATTCATAATATTAACTTGGAATTGCTTAAATTTGTACAACTAAGGATCTATAAGTAAAACAATGTTATGGTCAAACTTAATGCTACGAATGCGTTTGCAATGCATTTGCATGTTATTTAAAAGGTTGAAGACATTTTTTTTAGTTAGTATACAGGGTGTACTTGCATGTGCGTAGTGAGCGCTGGTTAGGAATCATTTTCTTACCTCAAAAATTAAGTTTTAAAGTGTCAGAATTTAATGTCGAATTTTTCGATTACCTGCCGTTAATGAGTGATTTTCCTGCTTTCTACGAAATCAATTTTTAAGAGTAAGGTATCATTCTCTTCGTTATTGTTATCTAGATTCATAATATTAACAATCGTAATGTCAAATTTCATGCTACAAACGAATTTGAAATGTATTTACATGTTATTTAAAAGGTTATAAATTTTTATTTAGTTAGTATACAGGGCGCTGGTTAGAAATCATTACTTTAGGCATTAAAAATTATTCAAAAATTACAATTTTATTGTGTCGAATTTTCGATTACGTGCCGTTTCCATTCCAAGTAATTGCAGTTCTTCATTGAGTTTTTGAGTTCCATGGCATGGTTCTAATTCAGAGCAAGAATAGATACAGAAAGTTATACAGAGAAGAAGTGTAATGCTGAGTTCTGAAAAATCTTACACCCATATCAATTTTTATATTTTTTATATAATTTATTAATTTTTTTATTCTAAAAAAAGCTGAGATAATCTCAAATTATTTATTTTTATTTATTTATCCCAATTATTGTTTTATTTAAATATTTCTGCCAAGTAAATGAGTTAACATTAATTTATTGTACCTTGAAATAAAATTTATTTTTTTTTCAAAAAAAAATAGTTTTTTAGTTGAAATACTTATTCACCTATTCAATTTAGCTAATATTGGGTTTGTTCGGAAATGCAAAATCTGGCATCACTGCAAAAGTTGAATGTTTGGAAATGCAACTCTGATTAAGTAGATGCGCAAACTTCGCATAAACCAAAAAGGAACTGCAGAAAATTACTTGTGTTGGCGGAAAAATTAAAAATTAAAATGGAATCTTATTAAGCAGCAACTTGCATCAGCTGGCATCGCATCAGCTTGCATCTATGCAGCAGTGATGCCAGAATTTGCTGCATTTCCAAACAAACCCATTATTATGTTAATATGTATATTCTAAAAAAGTAGATATATAAAAAAATTATTAGATATAAGACTATAATGAAAACTTACCACATTTATATTTTTAACACTTTTAAAATGTTTATGCTGATTCTGACAAAAAGTAACAATTATAATACTGACGAAGTTTGTAAAAAATCAGTATTTGTCTATTTAATAAATTGTATTGCAAAGCATATTTTTGGAACGTTTCAAAAGCTAAAAGAAGCTCGCTAATTACTGTTTCGCTTTGATAAAGAAGGTTATATTTTTAGGACCATTTTATTTAATGAAATGAGCAATATTTTGGAAAATCACTTACGTATTCATTTGGGTCTACATAAGAAGATTATTCGAAATATACAGCTTAAGTCCTTAAACATATGTATATAGAAATGTCTGTCCATGTCCATGTGTCTGATAAATGTTGTAAGAGTTTCAAGGGAATCGATTTTGTAAATTATTTTTCTTGAATTAAACATTTAAGTATTTTTGAAAAATTTAATTTCACAGCAGTAAATTTTTCTGATGAAAAATTCAACGTGATTTCTATGCATGAAAATTACCACACAAAATAAATTTTAAGAAAACTATGAAAAGACTACTGAAATTACGCGAAGGTAATAAATAGCATTATTGCTCCATTTTGTCAGAATAAGCATATTTATATGAAATTGTTTGATCCCATAGCAATACTAAAGGTTGGTGTGAGCGTTGACTAATTTACTTTTAATGAAAATTCTCAAAAAATATGCTGTATAAGACGCTATGGCTGTTGACCATTCACATATTTTTATAAGCATATTCTTAGACCAAAGCTCACACAGACCTTTAGTGAAAAGAAACTATGTTAATATTACAAATTAATGCATATTTAATCAAGGTTGTTATTATATATATAAATGATTACTTAATATATAAACTTAGGAATACAATTTTAACTTGATGCAATTAATTGTAATTGTTAAATTTAACTCAAGTTAGTCAACAAAGTTAAACTGAAAAATACATAGTGTAAAAATTTAAAGTTAAAATTTTAAACTATATTGAATTATGTAGTTTTATGTATGTTTTTACTAACTACTTGATAAAAAAAATAAACACATACAAAATGTAATAAAATATTAAATTAAATTTGAGCGTTTCAATTGAAAACTTGGCAATTTTTAATTATAATTATGTGGATATTAATTATTAACATATAAATAATATATTTATAATTATTTTTTTTAGAAGTTATATTATTTTAAATTACTATGTAAAGTTTGACATAAATATTGTGTATAAAATTTATATAACTACTTAAAGCAAAAATTGTATTCAATGTATTGAAAGCTATGATATTAAAATTATAAATAAAAAGCAATGCATTAATAAAATTATAAAAAACAAAAATTAGTTCTTTATGCTGGCCAACAGTATTTAGAAAAACACATATTTTTAAGATTATGTCAAAAAATATGCCGCACATATAGCGTGGACTTGTCCTCACTTTGTTAATAACTGGAAAAGGCAACTACAGCTTTTTGACGTGCATATTTTTGTGCTTAACTTATAAACTTATTTTCTATATACACAGCATGGCCAGCTGAAGTGATTATTCAATAAAAAAAAATCTAATAAAAAGTTATTTGGTTACTTGAAAATAAATTTTTGAGGTTTTCTTTTACACATCACCAAACACAAAAATGTGCCGGCATTAATAAGAGCATATCTACATCAAATGAAAGGGAATTAATCAAATATTTGTGTAGGAATAAATACATTCAAGAAAAGCTTAATGATTTCTAAATAAAAATAATGGGTTTTCTTGAAAGTATTTTTTATACAGTATATTGCTATTTATATTATCTGCAAAATCAAAATTTTTAAATAACTTATTGATTTTGATATGTTATTTCTATACCAAATAATATTTTCCAGTTTTTTCCAACTTATGCCCTTTTGCACTTTTTTAGGTCTCGAGAACTACCTGAAAACTCAAAAATTTATTTCCCACTTTTCCTGTTGATTTCTGCATTTCCGAAAAATTGTTTACTTAGAGTTTTGGGGACTCTTATGACACCACTTAAATTCGTTTTCAAAATTACCTGTTGAAAGTAACTGTGAGCTCAGAAGGATTAGCTGTTCTCTATTTGCATTTTAACTTTTTTGTGCTCAAGTCACTCCGACGAAAATTGGTAATATTAATTCAAATAATATTGTTATTAATATGGAACAGTACCATATCGTTCACTGGTTTCCTGCAGCGTTTTCGATTTTCGACGTTCTTGGAATTTTAACTTTTTTTCTAATAATAATAATAATAGAGTTTAGCTACTACAGCTATTAGCCTTCTTAGCTATTAAGCTTGAAGCTTTAAATCAAGTAAAAAGCTTATTAAATAAATAATGGAAAGAAAATTATAAATTTATTTTATAATTTTGTCGTAGCTTTTTTGCACTTTCTCAACATAGTTACACACTCACACCATGTAAACATAGACATATAGATATTAAAATAATCAAGTCTAAGTTTACGTGGTCCAAGGCATAAATGTTGGAAAATATTTACCCAACATGCTGTGGGGCTCGCACAACACAAACATAAAACTACACACCACCATTAAGCTACGTTTTTCGATTTTTTCGGTACTAACCTTGTTATTTCATCTATAGTCAGCTAGAAATAAAATCAGCTTTCTGACAAAATATCGTCGCTTACTTGTACAATAGCCCTAATTGACTTTTTTTTAAATCCACTTTATTACATACGTATTCCTGAAGACCAACCTCAAATACACCTTCACCCAATATATTGGAAAAAATTTTAAAAATGTCAATTAGGGCCGTTGTAAAAGTGAGCGTCGATATGTACATAAGTAAACGAAATTTTTGCAACGCCAAATTCTTCTCACATCAGGCTACAGGAATAGATAAAAAATTCGATTTAAAACATTTCCATATTTCTGGAATTTTTTACACATTTGGGAGACTATTCGTCTTAAGCTACAGTAGTAAATAAAATTGGTTTTAAATTTCAAAAAAACAAAATTTCATAAGTTAAAGGTAACATTACTGAAATTGGGTTACATTTCATTTTAAAAAATACATATTTCACTACACCTTAATATTTAACAACTCTTTTCCGACATATTATTGATAAAAATACGCAGCTTATGAGATTTTCGAGGCATAACATTATATTTTTTGTATAAAAAAAAAACTAGGTATTATTGTTGTTGTTCCTTTATTAAAACTTTTTATCAAAGCCAGCTGATTTCTTTTACAAATAAAAAAAAAACGTATTTAAAGTATAAATGTTTTAAATAAAAATAAAAATAATTTTAATGCAATAGTGCATTTAAATTAAAATCTTTCTATACTTTTTAAAGAATTATAAAGACAGCAGCTTTATTTTCTCACTTTTAGTATTATAATATGGCAATTTTATTGCTCTCCTCATAATTCAGTAATAAGTATGAAAAAAATTATAATGTAAATTACTAAAAAGAACTTAAAACTGACAATAACAAATACGGTCAAATCAATAATTTTTTTATCGCTCAATATTTATCCATCCATTCTGACGTCGAAATTATTTGCACTATGAACATTTAAACAATTGTTTAAAGTATTTTGATACTGAAATGTCAAATCACCGTTGCAGCCGAAACCGCCCAATTTATGTATGGCTGCATAATCGAAGCAATCGATGGTATTATCTCCATTGCAATCTTGTGCGTATTTTGTCATGTAATTTTGTATGGTGTTTGCAGCACAATAGGGATCATTAACACAATTTGGATAGGCTATAAAATGGAATATAATATTTAAAAAATAAACTCAAACACAAACATATTTTGTATGAAATACATACCTTGATCCGATTTTGGGTCATCATTATTTAAAGTTAATTTACCACCATCAGACCAATATGGCCAAGTAATACGGAAGAGACCGCAAACGCCACTAGTGCAGGTAGATGTTAGATTGCAGCCACTAATTGCTTCACAAATGCAGCCCAAACAGACATCGGTGACGGGTTTTTCTATAAGAAAATGAAAATTGAGTATATATTTTCAAGTGCATATATAGTTCACAGAAACTTTTTCGATATTACAACATTAAAACTTATAATGTATGCATATGTCTAAAAATTAAAAATCTCTTAAACAATTCCATAGAAGCTGCAGCTGTAAGCCCTCTTTTTTAAATAAAAGTATTTATATAATCTTTATTGATCAATTCGAATTTTTGCAATTGATAAAATGCCTTCTTTCAGTTTACTTCAAAAAAAGTGTTAGCACTTAATTTGAAAAAAGATTAAGATTTGCAATGAAAAATATCATGAAATTTCACTTTTATAGACACACCTAAAAAATGTCAATGGCAGAGGTCTTCCGTATTCTTTTTATTTTATTTTTTTTTTTTTTTGAAGTAAAAAAGCATTTGACAGCTAATAATGACACATCATTTGTTATCTGAGTTGGCAAAGCTACTTGAGGCTTCATTAGGTGAATGAGCTTAGCGGTGGACCTCATTGTTATGCATGACATACAATGTTCTGCGGTTATTGGCAAAAAAACAAACAAACACTTCAATAAGAACAAAACAATTGTAATTTGAGTGATTTAAAAATAAATCTTTTTTATACAAGATCTTCTAAGATTCAAAGGCTTTCGCACTAAGACGTATTTTGAAAATTTAATATTTCACTTAAACTGTACGACATAAGGCGGCACGATCGCAGAGTATGTGCTCTGTCGTTTCAATGTTTCATCGTGAGGTGATACCTCAGCGAATAGTGACCAGTGAGAAATTAAAACAGATTCTGTAGATTTTCTTTGTCTGACCTGTCTAAGGCCGGGATTCTTATACTTAGAGAGACATACACAAACTTTTTTCCTAGCTATTGAGGATTATGGTGATCGAAAACCATTCAGGTCTTGATCAAACCTATACTAGAACCTTTCCTGGTACTTTTCTGTACTAGAACCAGTGTGGCATACAATTCGGTTTGAAAGACAATAAAACATCCATCTTTATATCATTTTCAGCCATTAACCTCTGATATAGGTTCTGACCTTGCATTCGGCTCATAAGGTTTTGAACCGCAAGTCCTCTATCACTGTTGAGCATTTTTTTGAGAGTTCTATGCTGGTGCACATTGGTTGCCATGTATGAATTCGTATAAAAATTACCACTATATTGATCATATGAATCGAAGGGGTCACAAGTAAGAATTCTGAGGCTTTAGTAAACCAGGTGCAAATTACTTCTATTGTACTTAGGTGCGCTAGTCTTTGAACTTTGATCAGCTATATCTAGGCAGATTTGTGTCATACAAAAAGATGCAAAACATCACTTCCTCAATTGACGAGGTCGAAAATTAGATTCAGCCCGACGGGGTCTGAATTAAGATTTAGTTCTTACAAATTTTTTGGCTAAAAAATTTTTTAAATTATTTATTGTAATACTTAATATCATCTGGCTTCAAAAATCGAATTTTTGCGCATATCATTTTTTTAAACCACTATAAAAAGTTAATTTCTGTTTGAATTTACATAAATTTAGATTTATTGGAAAGGTATTGAGCTCTTCTTTTTATTGAAAGAGAGATTTGTGTGTCGAGGGAAAGTTTGTAAAAAAAAAAATATCAAAAAAGTCGTACTTTCCTAAATCTTGATTTTAATATTTAAAACCTTTAAAAAAGAGTTAAAGCCTAACCAAACAAATTTGAAAATATTTTAATCGTATTCTGTGGAAAAAATGCTACAAATTTACCATTTTTCCGAATTTTTATTACAACTTTCTGTTTGCCTTCAAAATTTATAGGTTTGAGGTTAAAAGGTTAAAGCAAAATTTTCATATTTTGGATGCTAACATCAGTGTAATGTAACTTGGGCTCTAAAATTTTGGAATTAAATTTTCATGAGCTACTTATAACGGGTGATTTTTTTGTTAATTGTTTTTTCAGTGTAAAGTTTTTGACACCTCACGTGTGATTTGTAACATGTGTCAACGCCAAAAATGCTCAGTGAGGTTTGCCATCTGACCATGAATAAACTGACAAACTGAATTTATTATCAAAATTCGTGCTGTGAGAAATGTGAAAATGCGAAAAGTTTTCTTCAGCGACGGAGCTCGTTTTTGGCTCAATGGGTACGTCAACAAAAAGAATTGCATCTGAAAAATGCACTGTTTGGTGCGGCTTGTGGGCCGGCGGCATCATTGGACCCAACTTTTTTTTTTGCCTAAAGAAGAATTGGACTTGGTTGACATGTGGTTTCAACAAGACGGTGCCACGTATTGGCCGCCAAGATCATGCGATTTGACCCCACTAGACTATTTTTTGTGGGGCTACGTGAAGTCTCTTTTGTACAGCGAGAAGCCAGCCACAATTGCAGCAATGGAAGACAATACTACAGCTGCCATTGGTGAGATACGGGTCGAAATACTGGAAAAAGTATGCTAAAATTAAAGCTTACGGATTGACCGCCTCAGGCGTAGACGCGGGCAACATTTACATGAAATAACCTTTAAAAAGTAAATGGCAGGAAGTGATGTATCGCTCCAAATAAATATTTTATTCACTTTTGCAAGTTTACTGTTCTTTTTTCAATTTTCAAAAACCAAACGCTTAAGAAATCACTCCTTACATAAAGTTTCAGATAAATCAAGCAACTTTTTCGGTTGATATGTAATGTCCCATGTATAAAAGTCTTTCATTTTCCAACTTTTGTATGGCAAGGGCATTTTTTCGCTCTACTGGTAATAATAATAGTCATATTCTTTTTTGCTGGTTGAAACAACTCTACAAGGTAGCTTTTATGTATAAGCGCGTAAGCTTAAGGAGCTGTTACTACTCGCGCAAAGCTAGCAAGGACAGCTAAATATTTTACTAGAAATCGACTTTAACAATGCTGCATTTTATTTCATGTACTTGAGCGCATTAATGTAAAAATGATCAAGATCATTTGATCATTTTCGCAACATATTCGCATCTGTAAGCTATAAATAGCTGCCATAATGAATTGACTCATCTCGAGCTAACTAAAACCGCCAGTTTGCAAGTACCAACTTGCAAAACTAGTTTTAGATCGATATATAAAAGTGATGATGGCAGGAAGTTCATGGGCGTTCAAGGCGTCACTATACGCATGTCAACTGACAAGAACGAGTTGCTTGTGAGTTTACCGCCGGATTGACATTGCAGTTGCTGTGGTGGTCTTAAGCGATAAGGCAGACAGGCAAAATGATAAATAATGTTAATCATTAATATCGAAGAACTGTTTATGCCCTAGCAAAAATTCTTTACTTGCTAATGATTTCATCATTTTATTAATAATGTGTTTACTATATCAAAATGAATATACTTATTTTAGGTCCGTTTGCTGTTCTATATAAATTCTTCATTTTATTCATATCGTTAAATTCAGCATCGCATACACATTTTAATAGAATTTCTGTTAAATTGACAATCCGGTTTTTCTGGATATTTTATTGAAACAAACACATTATCATTGTTAATGGAAATAAAAGCAAATATTTGTTTACTTTTTTTTCAATTTTTAAGACTTATTTTTTTGCATTGATACAGTATATTGAAAATATATATTTAGGTAAACTGATAACTTTTATAGGTCACCTTCTCGCAATCGCAAGCAGTCATCATAGAAAAATCAGTCGATTTGCTTGTACGATTTTCCAAATAATTTTAATTTTAATTTGCTGCTTATCAGCTTAAAATGTTGATTCTTAATAAAGAATAATAATTCGCAAGCGTCAACAATCAATTTTACTGTAGTATTCAACTTTTAATTGATACCGGAGACGCCTCTAGTAGAATTGTCTAAAATTAATTGCACCAAAGTATTAAGGTTAAAGTTCAATAACCAGTTTAATTAACGGTTTTTACACTATGTCCGTAAAAATTCATTTATGTAGATTTATCTCTTTTATATTTCAGTTTTTAAATGAAATTTGCATAAAATCAAGAATTCGCAGAGATTTTTTTTAATTGAAGATATCAAGCTGCTTTTTTAATTTGCCATCATTTGTTTATACTTAAGAATGACATCAAAAATGTCATATATTAATTAACATATTCACGAGTTTCACGAGAGCTTCAATAAAATTTACTGATTTCATTTAGGAATTCCCAAAAACTCTCGGCTGGTACGAGAGTACGAGCAGATATTTAATGCATGAGAAAAAGTTAACATGCGATAAAGGTTTTAATCGTATCTCTAATTTAATAAGCCTGGCTTACAACACGAGCATTGAATCCATTGTTTAGATTTTTATCTTATATTTGTGGCTTTTCACGAATATAGAATATTCACTGAATTAAAATGATTTTGTATAAATTTTTCATATGGGTTTGTATAATTTACCACTGAACAGAGTTAAATAAATGAAGTTAATGAGATGTAGCTATCGTCGCTTAAACTGCAAAATCGCATATCATTTTCGGCACTATATTTCTCGTGTATATCATTTTTGACACTTGTGCCATATACGCGATTTTCAGCTTAGACGACGCTATACATATGTATGTTACAAATACAACATGGTGAACTTTAACCAAATTTAATTAGCAAGCAATCTCTCTTCCAACAATAATTTGCTAGAAAAATGCAAAAACTTGAATCCAATCTCTATTGACTGTAAGTTTTTAATTTGCCATAGTTCATGTTCTAATGTCGCGTGCGCCTTCGAAAAACATCACTTGTTCTCATTTCGTGATTGATAACAGCAGCAAGTGTATGAAAATCTTTGTTCAAAGTTTCATGTAAATAATTTAAAAAAAAGGGGTGCAAAAAAATAAAATTTTAAATTTTTGAAGCTGTTTGAAGTTGGTCACGTGCGCAAACGTAAGTATAATAAATAATATAAAGAGGCTGTTGCAAAATGGCTAAACCACTTATTAAGTGCCATAACACAACATAATCGCTTTCAAAATTATGAAAAGGCGCAGTGCACAATATAATTTTCTTTCGAATAGTAGGCGGTGCCACGCCCCTAACAGGAAAATACGTTTCCACGGCTAATCCGATTTTAATGAAATTTGGTTTGGAGATAGATTGTACCATAAAAAAGTTATTAAAGACTATAAGTCCTTTAAGTGGGTGTGGCAAGACTGGGTCGCTACACCAATTTTAATCAAATTTGGTATGGTGACAAACTGATTCCTGAGAAGAAAAATTTGTTTTTAGTGGGGGTTTTAACAGAAAAAAATAAAAGTTTCAGATTCTTTTAAGAAAAATATCTACTGTTTCCTCTTTTCTTTGTTTAAATTGATCTCACCAATTAATTCGATAAAGATAAATATTAAAGTTGTTTCTTTTAATAACTACATACATACTTATGTATATTATATTATTTATATAAATATTAAAATCTTTATGAAAATTGCCCAAGTGAACCATAATGGAAAAGTATATCACATTCGCAAGGTCACTTATCGAATGATATATATATATATGTACTTTTTGAGTCAAGAAATAAATAAGATTTTTTAATCAAACGAAATCTATTAAAAAGTAAAATTATTCCATAACATTTTAAAATTAGTTGCATTCGAAAATTTTGGCAGGTTTCGCTGACTTCTGTTTTTCTATAGATAGCCATAAAAAACACTTCCATTTATCGTCACGTGCGAATTGCTTTTTTATTGCCTTTACCTTGGAACCAATATTACGTCTGCCATCGACTTTACCACTAAATATAGTGCTACCAAAGAGCAACAGAAGAAAATAAAAGTGTTTTATTAATAATTTTTTTTTTTTTTTTTTTTTTAATTTGACTTTTATTCCACTTTAAAAGTGTACGATGGTCGCATTCGACATCATGGAAATACCCATATTTATTTTCAATTAAAAATTATATATAAATTAAGAAACATCAACATTAAAGACAATATCAATATCAAAGAAATTCTTTTTTTATAAATAAAAAAATTTAAAAGTTTCTAGCACCCAGAATATAATCGGGATACAGAATGCTTTTAAAGCCAAGCTGATTAGTCACTTAAGCTACCGAGTGACTTAACTGACTTTGAAAAAAGCTTCAATATAAACAAATCAAACATGTTTAGGTGGGATATACGGCGTATAAGCTGCACCCCTTTCGCTATTTTAGTAGAAATGCAAGGTTCTTTTAAGTGACAGTCACTGAATTGGAACCAAATTTTCGTAGTTTATGTTGCTTGGATCAGTCATTTCTTCGTATAGTGTAAATTTGCGAACTATGGGGCTATAGTTTTTTACCTCCCCTCCTCTTCCCTATCTACAAGAGAAGTTCACATTTTGAAGCTGTACAAGAGATACACGTGTCTTGCTGTCTATTAACCTGTTCGCCTGTCTGCTTCTCTGTATGTTTTAATCGCGATTTACTCAGTAATTAAAAAAGATAATTTAACATAATTTAGTGTGGTAATTATCTATTTCATTTAGCATTATTAAAAATTAATGGAAAATTGGTTCTATTGATTTGTCAAATAAAAATTTCGAGATTGAAACGTGGCTTGATAGTTCAAAATCCAATAAAAAATGTTAATAGGAAATGTTCAACTCAATTCGTTTGTTTTCATTTTATATTGAATTCTGACAAATATGAAACCAATCAAAGAGCACACAAACTACATCATGGATTCGCTCTAACCTTTGAACAGTTGATACTATAAATACAAAGTTTTACCAAAGCGTAATTAATTTAAAGAAGCTTACGGTGTACATCGAATATACATATATATTTTAACTATTATATAGAACATTATGAGCTTTTTTGTTAAGAATTACATATTGACTGCAGGGCCAAGTTTAATTTTTATTTCACTATTAGTGAGCATATCAGTTCCAGGCAACGTAAATTGTAATTTTTTTTAATAAAATAAAGGTTAAAGAGCTATATTAGGCAAAAAGATTTTATAATTATGACTACAGTTAGTATAAAACCTTCTGGTAATGCAGACCAACATTTCGTTAAAAATAGATGGGCTTGGAAATACAGGTATAGTACCTACCAAAGAAAAAAAGTCATTAAGTCAAGTCAGCGCTATGTTAGAAAATTTTTTTTAGTAAATGCAAAGTAAAGAACTATTTTATATGTATTAATCTGTAAAAAGTAGGCAAGCTACGACAAATGTGTGTGGTATATTTTATATAGTCTAATATAAAAAACCCGCAACACGAAGAAACTATTCGAGTAATCATTACCAAGTTGGTGGGTGAAATAATCCAGCACAGTAGAAATTGTGCACAGCCTTGCTTAAGTTAGTCTGATACTTTACATATGAGCAATCGACTTGAAAACTGCCTGACAATTTTAATTAAAATACTTGTTTATCATTTCAACTCAGTGAGTTATTAATTTTAAATTGTCAAAAATGTTGATGTAAAAAAAAAGCATTAAGAGAACAATTGCTTTTTTAAAGACAATTTCATTTTGTATAATAAACTATGGACTAATTTTCCTGATATCAGTTCAGTATTTTCTGATATATCTTTTTCAGTGCGAAAAAATGAGACCCTCCTTGAAACGATTACAACTTCAATTCTTAATTTTTTTAAATATATATCAAAGTATGGAAAATACAATACAAAAAAAATTGCCTTAGTGATTGGCTTAAAACATTTTCAGAATAAGGTCTTTTCGAATCGCCAAACTTTATAAAAAAGTTCCAAACGTCCGATTCTATTTTTTACAAAAACCGACATTACAACACTCTCAATACACTAGCATTCATCCCCAAGTTGAATTTTGAGGGTTGCAGAATTTGCCAATTAAATTTGGTTATAGCTCACATTGACAAATATAACTATAATTTTATTTTAAAAAAATTAGTAGTAATATTTTTTATGTAACCTTAATGAAATATGAGTTGTTCTAAAATATTAAATATATAATAACATTTTAATATAATAAACCGTAAAAAGTATTATAGCAACAAAATAACAAAAACTACTTGTGCCTGAAAACAATAACATTTATATGTACTGTGCGAATCAGCAGCGTTTTCATTAGTTGCAGAAGCAGGGCGCTAGTGCTAAGATATGGTTTTAGGCCAATTTAAAGCTAAAAATTGTGCTTTTTGTCTATGTTATTATCTCAATATCAACGCGCAAGAGCTTTTCGATGGTCGAATTTGAGCACAGTATTATTAAAAAAATATACGAGAAATTATAGTTTTTATCAAGAACCCGAGTATCAAATAAAATGTAGGGTAATGCTTATGATATGTACGTTCTAAAAGGTGTCTATAAGTCTAATGGTTAACATGTCCGCCTATTATCCAGAAAGCCGCGAATCGAAGCCCACGGTAGCACTAACTTAGACCAATATTGTACATTTTTGACTTTGAATAGTTCTATTAGATATTGATACAATGAACAAAAAATATTTGATCCTAATTTATTAAGGCGTGTCCACTTGAAAATGTACATTATTTTCCAGGAGAAAGTTTCTCAGGAGCCCTAGGAATAAATAAACGATCGATCGGTATCTCATTGAAAATGAATAGAAAAGTTGTAAGAGCATGCTCATTGATCTTTTTAGCGATATAATATCGAGATAATACCAATAACACAGTTTTGAGACAATCAGAGATATGGTTCCTTTTTCAAATTACGGATAGCAAAAGTAATTAATTAATTAAACTATTACAAAACTTAAATAAGCTTTGTTATTTTAAAAACAAATTAAAATATGTACTGAAAATTACAGCTCAGTTAATTTATTCCGTGTGTCAAGATCCAGCCTTTCAAATAGTGAGTTCAGATTTGTGAGATACAAAAAAAAAACATATTGTTTTGTCAGCCTTTAGCACAGCACTGACGCTATAAGCGCATTAACTTGAATTCTAACGATATAATAGCAGCTAGAATTTATTAATGAATAATAGATAAAATATATAAGAAAGCATATGCATACAAATAAATATGTACACATATTAATTTAAACTCGCATATTCTGTTTATAATAATTGCTAATAAATGTTAATGAGATAGCTCACATATAAAAATATTTTTGTTCTAAGAATAAAAACAATTTTAGTGAGTTGCTTTATTATTATACGCTATACTCAAAGGTTTTCACTTTATTTTGCTGATAAAAATTGATAGGACTGAATACCTCAAAACAATTTTTCTAAATGCAAAAAAAAAAACACCTGCAGTTAGGAACTCGCCGTGAAACGTCGACTTCGAGGCAGAATTCCTCCTCAAAATGTAGTCGGCTTGACTTAAAGCATCTCGTATTGAAATAGGGGAATTAAAGTGAAATTAAACAATAAATATTTTCACTTTTGTTGCGCTCAAATGCAGAAATTAGAAATTCCATTTGATTTATTATTTTCATTTGCTATTTTTATTTTAAAATAAATATTTAATAATTGCAATTTAACCAAAAAAAAAATTGTATAAACTCAATTAATAATAGAAAATAAAATATGAAAACCTTAAAAAATGTTAGTTCTATTTTAATTAGAGTAGGATTTTACTATTAATTTTTCTTTCTTATTCAAATTCAAGTAGGCAAAATTTTCTCATATTGAATTTATTTTCTTACTGGCGGAGAGCTGGCTGTAGAAAAATCGAGTGTATAAGATTACAGGATGGGATACATGGGAAAGATAGTGATACATTTTGGTGAAACTAACGAACGTTATTTAACGTTAAAAAATAACAAAAAAAATAAGTATGCAATAACCTTCTTTAGCAGAAATATGTTGTTTTAAAAAAGAAATTATTAAAATCGGTTCAGTATATTTTGCGGTTTGGCGTTACAAACCATTTCCATATAGGCAATTTTATATAAATAGTAAAGATATGTACATACATATTTCAATACTCTAATTAACTAATTTATATAATAACATTTTTAAAAATTTGCTTACCTTGAGCATTAATCATTAAGGCGAATCCCAAGCATAGTAATGCAGCGACCAATATTGTATTGTAAACTTTAGTAGCCATTCTATAAGATGATTTTATTTAGATTTTCGTATGCAAATTAAAACGTTTGAATTTCTGCTTAAACTGCTGTATACTTTAAATTAACACTCCGGTTTTTTCTTTTTCTTTTTGTACGCACAGCTTATATTTCAAAGCAACCGTCAATGTTCGCGTTATAATTTCAACTGATTTGTTTTATATGATAACTTGCAAATTTTACATTTAATTCGAAATCGAAAAGTCTTGTTATCATCAATGTTGTTACTGCGCGACGAACACATTTATACCGGTTTTGTTGTAGTGGTGAATTATATGCAAGTAATCGTAACGTTGGTGTGGTGAATTTAAAACGTAAGACTTAAGCACCGAACTTTTTTCAAACAAATAAAGCAAATGATTCTTATGTCGGCTGTAATGATATAATTTTAATATTTTTTTTTTTTTTTTTTTTTGAGTTTATACCACTTTATTTAAGATTAAATCAGTAACTTCAAAAAGACTGAATTTAAATTTTTTGCAGTAGTGAAAAGCCTGTCAGAGGTGATATTTGGCTTTGGCAATATAACTAGGAAAATTTTCTTAAGACAATAAAACTGTATCTATGAAAAGTTTTCTTCTTTTATTTAATTGTATTACAGGGTGTTTTTTAGACAGTATGTTCGTTTCGAATTAAAATAATACACAAAAAATTGTCCAAAAGAAGTTTCTATTCGCTAGAAAATTTGAAATCATTCAAAGTAAAATATGATTTTGGACAAAAAGATGAGTGTCGCAACTGGCCAAAATACATATGTAAGTATATCGCAGTCTGAGAATCAAACTTTCAATCACTTTTTCGAGCAAATTAGTACTTATTTGCGAAATAACACGATCATGTGAATTTTGAAAGCGTCAAATATTGCTGTTTTATCAACACAAGCCAGAAATTACACACATTGCCATTAGAAATATATCTATGGTGTTATATCACACAATATTGACAGTCAATAGACTTCTGAATTGCACAAAATCATGTGAATTTTTAATGAATTTAACCCATTTAAAACCAAAGATATTTTTAAGTTTAAAAAACAATTGTTTTCCTTTTGATTTTATTCATCGGGGAAGTCTCTCCCTTTAATCGTAAGAGAGATGAAAAGCTGAGAAAGGTTTTATAGCTTCGAAACCTTAGCCAAATAGTTTTTGTCAATTTTTTGTACTCAAACGAGTACGATGGTAGCAAATGGGTTAAAGTTGAAACTTTAGTGAATTGAGTAAATTTCTATGTTTGGCAATCGTTTACCTGACAAAAGTCTATTAATTGTGAAATGGCAACACATAATGAGCACAAAGTCAACTGTCAAATTGACTGTCACTGGAAACAGTGTTGCCAATTTAAAAATCAAACCTCTAACAAGAAACACCCTATATACATACATATCGTCGCTCACATGTACAACGGCCATAATTGACATTTTTTTTTCAATCCAGTTTATTACATATTCCTGAAGACCAACCTCAAATGCACCTTCACCCAAAAAATTGGAACGGTAACACAAAAAATACCAAGTTTATTAGGTGATATTAAAAAGCCCTAACTACATTCAACATTTTTTATATGTTAAAAGGCCCTAAATGCTTTTTCTTGCGAAGTAGTTTTCAAAATTTCTAGAGAATTTTGAATTCAAAATTTCCGTGTAATTATCAATTTTTAAAAGTAACAATTAGTTCATATCTTATGTTGGAACGCGTATGTGGCCTTCGTTTTAATTTTTTGCAATGAGTGTTAAGGAAAATATTATGTGTGAGATCTATGCCTCTGATTCAATCCCGGAACAATTAAAACGTGATCGAATTTTAAATATGAAAAAACGAATGCGAAAAGTTCAATACATAGGCGTTTCGATTGAAAATGGTTTGTGTCAAGGGGCCGAAAGACGGCTTGGACCACCTTGTACATCAAAATATTGCGAGCAAATACGTAACCGGTACTGTTTGCTTTTTAGGACAAATGTAAGGAAAGCCATCTTTGATGCATTTTAAAAAGTGAGCAAAAAAAATTAAATGTAATAGGCCTTCTTGATCCGGTAAGCAGAAAACGAATTTCGTCCGAAAATTCAGGTCGTACTCAGCCTCTAGAATATTTCTTAAAACACGATTTCCAACGTTTGCAAATATGTCGTTAAATGTTTTTATCAATATTATGTTGGAAAGAAAAGATTATTTACTAAAAAATTACATCAATAAGTACAATATTTGCATATTTTCTTGTAAATGAATTACACTTTAAGTTTTCAAAGTAACTGCAAAAAGCCCTAAATGCACTTTTGCATACATAAAAATGATGTCAAAAAGCCCTAATTGAAATAAAATATGTATCAATAAAAAAAAATTAGCGTTTTCATTAAAAATAATTATGCTATTGTTTTTGTAACTAAACTGCATTTGAAAAAATTTCAATATTCTGCATTGTCGGTTTTTATACAGTTTTTTGTGTCTCCTGAACAAAATCAAAAATGTCAATTAGGGCCGTTGTACAAGTGAGCGACGATATGCTCTTTTTGAAAATTTTTTTTCTTTAACCGTTCTATTGACTACTGTTATGGAAAAAGATATATTTTATAAATAAATAAAGGCATTTTTTAAGATATTCTGACGAATAAAGGCACATTTCAATATTATTCATCGAATTAAGGCACAATTCAAGAGGAACGAAAATTGGTTCTTGAACAGAGCTTATTCAAACGATTTCTCCGCTGTTTGAATTGAAAATTTAATATTTTAAATTATTATTTGAAACATAGTTTGAAAGTATAGCAAATAGAAATCATTCAACTATCGAACAAATAAACAGAGGGCTATTAGACGACTAGCCATTCTAGTTTATTTTTCATAATCTAGAACATGTATTTGGAGTTATCGAAAAATCATACAATTTGTTTGCACAATTTGTTTGCAGTAGCAAAATCACCCAAAAACCTGGGATATAAATATTTTTATAATCACTCACATTCACGACTAAGTTTCATGCGATTTTTGATTTGCCGATAAGCACTGCAAATTTGCAGGCATTTGGGCGATCTTAATGTGATTCAATTCCTTTCAGTCCTATTATAAATAGTATAGAACAGTTAGTAAGCACTTAGCTTTGAATAAAACTAATACCAGAGACAATAAATTTATGTGACTTGGTAATCTTTATAAAAATGTTCACACGAAAATATCAGATGCCGACACTCAAGAAGTGTATGTGATTTGACCGAGGGGAACGGGGTCTATGTTTCCACGGAATTAATTTTTCGACTTAAGTTTACTTTAGCTGACATTCTCCAAATCAATTTATTTTTTTAGGGTTAAAAATAAAAAAATGTAAAATTAAAAAAATGTAAAATTAAAAAAAAAAGTCGCTCGGATCTAGTATCGGAGACATAGACATCAGAAGTTGCGGATATAGCTTTTGGAAAAATGATTATAAGTTGGAAACCCCTGAATGGAAAATGGAAAATACGGGTGTCATAAGAAGGATAATTTGATGGCCTACAATAATGATGAGCGAAGTTTTGAAATTTGACCTATAGTTTTGGAGATATTACGATTTTTCTGAAATTTCGACCAATTTTTTTTTTTGAAAATACCTTATTTTTTCCAAAAAACGTGTTATTGACCTAGAACTTTGTTAGCATGTTAAGAAAGCTTAATTGATTCCTTTTAAAATGATATATAGGTTGCTGTAAATTTTTTTATGTTTAAACCTTTTTTAAAGAAAAACAAAAAAATTTATTCTATGAAACTGTTTTTGTCGTAATACCTCCAAAATTATTGGTCAAATTTCAAAACTTTGCAAATCATTATTGTAGCCCAATAAATTATCTTTCTTATGACACCCATATTTTCCATTTTCTATTCAAGGGTTCCCAACTTATAACCATTTTTACAAAAGTTATATCCGCAACTTCCGATGTCTATATCTCCGATACTAGATCCGAGCTACTTTTTTTAATTTTTTTGTTTCTAGCCCCCCCTTTTACATAAAAAAAATAAATAAAATTGGACAATGTCAGCTAAAGTAAACCTGTTCCAATTTTTCTTTTATAAAGTCTCGTAAAATTATCTTACGCAAAATTTCGTAAAAAAAAAATCAAAGTAGATATTTTGGGTCAGTTAAAAATAAATCAATACATATTCTGAAATCAATACTCTGAAAATCACATTCGTCACATGCCTGCAGAAAATTTCAAAATTAAGAAAATCACTTGATGGTACCTTTAAGTCCAATGAGCAGCTCAAAAACACAACTGTTTGAGTATAAAATTTTCAGCATTTAATCATGCAACACGCTTGTTACTTAACTTAAACTTCCATATTTTTTTATTTTTATGACAAATTTACTTATGATGGAAATAAAGATAACGCAGCCGCTTTAAATCTTGTTGAATGCAGCGATATCAACAGATTGAACAAAGTCTTCGAATTCTTGAAGCTTCTCTTGCAACAAGTCAATGGATACCTTCTCATCTTCAATAACGGACATAATTTGCAATTTATGAATGCCATAACCAACTGGAACCAATTTGGAGGCACCCCACAAAAGACCGTCCATTTCAATAGAACGAACAGCTTTTTCCAATTGTTTCATATCAGTCTCATCATCCCAAGGTTTAACATCGAGCAGCACAGAAGATTTTGCAATAAGTGCAGGCTTCTTTGATTTCTTTGCCGAATAAGCAGCGACACGTTCCTCGCGAATGCGTTCAGCTTCGGCATCATCCTCTTCATCGGAACCAAAGAGATCAACATCGTCATCATCATCAGCGGCGGCAGCTTTTGCAGGGGTCGCGGCTACTGTGGGTTGTGCGCCGGCCAATTGTGGCAATGGAGCGCCACTCCATCCTGCGCGTTCAGTTGCGTCGAAAGAAGCAATGTGACGGTACCAGCGTTGAATATGTGGATACTCACCAGCTGGTGCTTTACCCAAAGCATCAAAAACAGACAGGTCAGCTTTAGTGGGTGTGTAACTACAAACAAAAAAAAAATTATGTATTTCTGAATTTGCATACGTGTTGTACATAACCTAAATCTGCTATAGTTCTTTCATTTTACTCACCCGCTAATATAGCTGTTTTCAGCCAAGAAATTATTCAATTCAGTTAATCCCTTTGGGGTCTTGACATCAGAGAAAGCCATTTTCCTGTTTATTTTCTTTTTTAAAATGTGAAATATTTAAAAAAGTTCGACCTATACGCAAAATGTGCTGCAAGCTACAAAACGTTTGACAACCGGAAAGAACGTTGACGTTACTTGACATAAGTGTTTTCAAGAGGGTTGGTAATCAAAGTGCTACCAAATTTCTAAACAATAAGTGTGCGTCCACAGTGCGCGCTCAAAGCGGAGCCGAGCGCAAAGCTGATCAAAGCTGATCAATGCGAGAAGCAATGCGAGAAAACTGGCTGCATACAATTTCATACGAAATCGCGCATGGTGGCCACAGTGAAAGCCGAGCCGAGCCGAGCGCAAAGCGGATTGAATGCGAGAAAACAGTTTTGAAGTGTTTTTCAGCGCTGACTCGCATTGCAGATGTTGATGATGTTATATGTAATTGCTTTTTTCAAGTGAATTTGTGTTTTGTTCGTCGTTATTGTTTTTCATTATTCTTAATTAAAAAAATAAAATGGACTGTGACTTATTGATTAGTAAAATTTTTTCTCATCCTGCTCTATGGGACCAAAAAAATAAATGTTATCATAACAGAAATTTAGTAGAGAGCTTATGGAGGTCAATTTCAACAGAAATGAATGTACCAAGTAGAGATTAACAATTAGTCGTTCACAAGGAGTTATGGGTATTTTTAGTAGAATTTAGTAGAAAATTTCAATTTCAACAGAAATGAATGTACAAATAGAGAGTAACAATTAGTCGTTCACAAGGAGTTATGGGTATTTTTATGAAATTGGTCCATTTTTTATCAATATGTTGCGAAATTTTTTTGAGAATGTAGTCAAAAGTTTCGATGCTCATTCGGGTATATTCAAAAAATTTTTCTGGGTATTTCCTCAAATCTTCATATAAATGATGAAATTCACCAAAATCGTTCCTTTTAACGTTTATTGGATGCTTTCCAAATTGTCTTTCTTTTAAAAAATAGTCCATGACAATCGGAGAAACAAAATACTCTTCATCAGACGAATCCATTGTTTTTACTTCAATAAACACAAATGAATGAATGAAGTAAATACGAACAGCAAATACGAACATGAAAATACGAACGACAAGCAGAATTTCAGCGCCGATTCTCGCATTCACTGTGGCCACCCAAAATTCCGCTTCTCGCATGAAAAATCAGCTTTGCGCTCGGCTCCGCTTTAAGCGCGCACTGTGGACGCACACTAAGCCTGCAGGAAGCTATACATTAAAACGCTATTTACACATACCAAACTTATGCGCCGGAGTTTCACTCCGGAGTATTTTTTCGATGTGTATATGTGAAAGTCGTCGCAGTTGTGTGTTGTTCGTCGACGTAATAGCACTTAGCAGAAATTCATTTAAAATTTAACACAAATAAATTTTAATATAATAATATCAAATAAAAATCATTAGATATTAATTTTTTCTTCTTAATTTTATTTTTTCATTTATTTTTTGTTTGTTTTTAGAACTATGAATGACACTTGAATGCCGATGTATGTGGTACGATTTCGACAGGCCTGCACATGCATGCGACTAAATAGTTGTACTATCTATAAAGTGGTACATTTTTTTTGAAAATTATTAAATTAATTTATGCCTATTCAATGAAGTCTCACTCAGTCGCAGAAATTTTTAGCATGCTGATGGTTAAGAAGTTGACGCTTAATATGAATATAGTCTTGCGATAGTTGAATAACTTTCTGATATATGAATAATCTATAACTTATTACTGTATACAAGCCAAAACTTTAGTTTTATTTTGGACATCTTCCTATAAAAACATGAAATTATTCCAATCAGTGTTAAACTATTTAATTGGTAGACAATTATTTAATCGGCGAGTAATCGCAGGCCGACTTAACTAATTGATGTCATTAGTTGCACTACTATTTAGTCGTAAATATACGTGGGCGATCAATGGCAGGCCGACTACACTATTTGGAGTGAACAGTTATAACGGAATGTTCCGTGTTAGCAAGGCACGTTGGCATATTAGTGCTTGGCTGTGCCTGCCATCAACGGTGGTTCGTTGATCTCACAAACCGTTACATTTAAATTAGTAATGTACCTAATTTTTTAAAATGAAAGAATAAGAAATAGACGGAAGAGAGAAGTGGAAAGAGGGAGAAATAGAAAGAGACGAACTTGAGCTTGGAACTCCAACAATTTATTATGCCAGATTATTTGACATCAATGCGGCCTACCCAGTGGCCTCTATCTACACCAACCGTTGGCAGAGTCGTACAAATATTAATTCTTAAGTAATCGTAGTATTTAAGGACTCAACTTGTTATGTGTATTTGTAGAAATAAAGGAAGAAATACTATTATGGGCGTATTATTAAATACTTGTATTTGGTAAAATTAAAAATATATGTATATAAAACACGATTTTCTAAAAAATTTTAAAAATAGTTTTTAAAAAAAATATGGTACATCATTATTTGATTTGATCTTAAGCCCTTCGATTCTCGATTACTTTCTTATATTATTATTCTTCAATGCAAAATTTTGTAGATTAAGAGTTAACATTTATAAAAAAAAACTATAATTAAAATATAATAGTTATAATTTTATCACAGCTAAAACTAAGTAATTGCATCGTTATCATTATTGTAGAATCCAAAATTTCAATCGTTCAATCAAGACCTGCAGGAACTTAAAACGAAATTTGTTTGCGGTGGCATTTTTGGAATTGTTTCTTCCACTACAACTACGCGTGAAAAACTAAAATCTTTCTTCAGTTCTATAATTTGAAAACACATGTTTGTGTTTGGATCATATTTTTTGGCTTCTTCAAAGAGAAAACTTTCGTTTCCTACACCGAAAATTCGATTACCAATTGATACACAGCCAAAAAAATTGCTAGATGTAGTTAGTGCAGATATCTGAAAAAAGTCAATTATTTAATCGCTCAGCCTTAGTATTGTTATTGTAAATTTTTTATTTATGTTTTAACTTCAATATCATACAAACTTAAGCATATTTTGTATAGCACTATATTTACCATAGTCCACGTATTTAAACTAGGATCATATCGTTCAACAGTTGCGCAGTAACTATCATTTTCGCCACCTATGGCATAGAGGTAACCACCTGCGGCCACAACCTATAATTAAGCAAGGAACAATTTTTTCCATGTTATTGTAACGAAAATTTTTGCCGCATTTTTATAAAAATTGTTTAAAATGTTCGATAATATTAACTTACGTCGAGATTTTGACGGCATTTATTCATTTCTTTTTTAAAAATCCATTCATTTTTATCAGGATCAAAACATTCAACAGCACTCAGCACATCATTACCATCGTATCCTCCAATAACGTACAGGCATCCACCGAGAACACCAATACCAACATCATTGCGATAAGTCAATAGTGGGGCGATATTCTTCCAGCTATTTGAAAATGGATCCCATCTAGAAAATTTTTTAAAATATTCAAGTCCAAATACAGAAAACTGAATGTCTACAATAAAAACCTTTCTGCTGTATTTAAAAATTCATAATTACTACGACCTCCTACAGCATAAAGATAACCATCAAGTACAGCAACGGCATGAGAAAATCGTTTTGAATTCATAGGTTTTAATGTTACATAATTTTCAAATTTTCTATTGGATATAATTTCTTTTAAATTAAATGCAAGCAACTCATTACTTTCGTCGGAAAATTTGTTTCGACCTCCTACAAAAAGAAGTTGTTCATTCAGCACAGCAACACCAAAATCATTAACCACGGGCAGTGTGAATTGCTCTAGAACTGTCCATTTGTTAAAGCGAGGACAATAGCTATTAGGAGCTATTGTTGAAGAATCGCACTAAAGTCAATGAAAAATGTTGAATTCTATAATGCATCAATAAGCTAATTGAAATCGAAAAGGGAATAATTAATTCAAACGCAAATTTTTTTTTTGGAAGTGAATAATTTGTACATCTCACTAACAAACCCTGATGTAATCATTCCTACAAAAAAGGTTGAAGAAAGTGTATCAAAATAAATTTACATACAAATTTTGGTAGTTTCTGTATTGAGAAATTACCTGAAAACAGCTTTTCAGCTTTTTTTAGAAATTACCATTTCCATGTGGCGTCATCCAAACTTTTACTGGCTGAAAAAAATTTTTTTTACCCAGAGATCAGAGCAGATAAGTCCGGTTCGAAAGATTTTTTTATGCTGAACATAATCTTATTTTTACTTATATCTTTGCTTAAAAATGAGAAGAACAATGTTTTAAGGCATACGTACTGAAAGATATTATAGGAGATTGTTTGGCTAATTTTTTTAATGAAATCAGACAGAAATAACCTAACTCAAATTTTTAAATTTTTACCATTTTAAAATAGTAAGCATGCAATTAAAAAAATTAAGAGATATTTTACATGGAAAAGGAAACAACCATCAAAACGTATAGTTTTGATAGGGTTTCAATGGCTATAATAATCTGGATATTTTTTCTGAAAAACGAACAGATAAAGCTTTTTAATCACTTTCTTCGTTATTTGGGAGTGGTGACAGCCTTTTTCAAATGCTTATTAATGAGGTACAATAATAACGAATAATTTCGTAAAAAAATTCTGCTAAGCCTACAATTTTATAACATGCATGTATATTTACTTCGTGTCCGAGGACTAACAAGTGACGTCCAAATATGGTAGACTTCCTCAGCTTGACACAACCATTAGAATTAAAAAAATCTTGCTCTATGGGTTGCAAAACTTGCCATGTTAATGTTTTCTTAACCAATTTTTGAAACTTTGTAGAATCACAAGGTTCTTCCAAATATGCGTCAATAAAATCCGGCTCTAAAAGAGGCAAACGCACAAGATTCAGTAGTTCTGTAATTTGTTCATCACGTGTTGCTAAATCATAATGCACCCAAGATTTTAAGCTTTTTAGGACATCTTCTTCAAGTGTAGCATTTATATCATCACTGGTTAAAAGTTCGCTCAACTTCTGGAAGCTTAACTGAAGGAACTCATCAGTTTTGGAAACCTAGCACAGAAAAATTTTAAATTTTATATTTACAGTAAGAACAAAGTCGTATACAAATATGAATGAGCCCGCGAAACTATGCAACATGTTCGAATCTCTCATATGCTTTAATATTTTAAATTGTAATATTTTAGGAAAATGTTTAAGCGAACAATTTTTTGTAAAATGGTATGAAATCGATATATGACAAATAACAGCAAGATAAACATCTATTGAATTCTTACCTCTACGAAATTTTGGCAAACGTAGCTCTTTGTAGCCTTTAGTAGGGTCTTAAGACAGTGTTGTTCAGCAAGCAACGCGAAGCCCAAACAATTCTCAGGTTGCAATTGACTTATTAAAAATTGACTACAAGTTTCGACTACAGTATCAAATTGTAACAAACTTGCGGTGGTAATTAGTGTTTCTACAGTGTTTTGACTCAAATCAATACTTCCAGTGTAACAGTGCTGAATTAGATTTTGCAAAACATCACCTTGAACATCTTTCAATATTACCTCGCTTTCTTGAACTTCACGCAATGATCCCGTAAACATTGCATCAAAATAATCACTTGCTGCTGATAACACCAGCCGATGTGCAGATATTCTTAATAAAAATAAAAACTGTAAGATTCGGAATGATATTTCTAAAAAGTAAAAGCACATCCAGCTACACTGGAACATAAGATGAGAACTATAGTCTTAAGATTAAATTCAAATTTCAAATGAAATACAAATTTATGATTTACCTGCACTGCAAAAGAAATAAAATTTATAAAAATAGTCAATTTTAATTTAACTCGTTTTATCCGGTTTGATATATTTTTCGGAGGAGAAAATTTTCTTCAAAATGTAGGGCTTACTTTTTAAATAAGACTTGCAACAATATACTCATAAATGCCACACATTTTTATTAATATTTGAACGCGAGGCGGGTAGCCACAGTTATTCGAGTCGGCTCAGGTAGCCAATCACAGATTTCAAACAACGACGTGACGCTTTGTTTTACGCGTGAAGTACAGCTATTACATGGATTTTAAAATTCATTAGAACATTTTCTGAAAACGGGACGATTCTATCTTCTTTCGGGACAGCGGGACAGGAGGCTTGGAAACGGGACTGTCCCGTTAATAACGGGACGTATGGTCACCTTAATTATGTTGCATAAATTGAAATCAAACTGTGTTAGGCTCAAAAATTTGTTAGTCACAAAATTTTGCATGATTTTAAAAATTTTTTATGTGGCCAAATGAGATAGGATTTTAAAAAGTGTTTGGTGAATATGATAAGTAAAATGAATTCGAAGCTACCGAGTTTAATCTCGTGGTTAAGCCCATTTCCAAACGTATTATTGCAAGGTATTTAAGCTTAATTTTACTTTAGCTCCCATTCGCCAATTTTTATTAAACCAAACTTTCACATGCGATGATAGACTAATTTGCCATTGTAGCTTATTAAATTATCTTTCTGATGGCACTCATATTTTGATATCCAGAGGTTCGAAACTTATAATGCTTTTTACAATCTGCAGCTTCCGAAGACTATATCTCCAAAACTAGATCCGATCGACTTTTTTCCATTTTTTTTTATGCTATTGCCATAAAAAGAAATTGGAAATGGGAGCTAAAGTAAACATGTTCGTAAAAAATTTACAAAAATCTATCCGCAGGCGTTTTCTTAAAAAGAAATGTAGCAAAGAAAAAAGTTTGACACGCGCCTGTAGCTTAAAAGAAACGCAAAAGGAAGCGCCTTAAATTGATAAACACATTTTGGCACACGTAACAAAGATTTACCTTGAACCATCAATCCCAGAAACTAACACAACATCGCACAACTTAAAGTTTTTCATGTAGCCATTCATACGCTCCAGCATACTTTCCGCGTGACCATCAACTTTAGTTGGATGGTCAAGAACATCCAAGTCCAAAGCTTCTCCATCGATTTCCACATATTCCATTTAGTATATTAGTTTATGGGTGCAAGTCTAACGAATTGATGTTTTCCTTAGGACTTCTTCTTTCAGTAAATAAAACATAAATATCCAATCAGATCCACTATTTATACGCACTAGTTTTTATTTGACGCAAAGTCAAAAATCAAAATTACCAATTTGAGTTCTTTCAATCTTTTTGAATTCTGTAATGATCACTAAAGATAGACAAAAAATATCGACAAATTTAAGAGAGTACAATCGATCACCTTGTTGTTCAAAAAACTTGACTGACAAAAAAATTTATTGAGCTTGATAAAAAGCGGTCGCAAGCGGTCGTCAAAAATTTCTTTCAAATCATTTACAAACAACCAGGACTGTGTCTAGGATCCACGTGACCCTAGGCTGAATATGTGGTGCGGGTCCTACCAGGAGAGGTTTTTGACTAAAAGATGACAAAAAAAAAGGTCATCAAAGGTAGAAAAATTAACAAATTGTGGAATTAAAAATACATATTTTCGGTCTGTCATTTATTATTTCATTTACAGCGTGGTCCATCCAGCGTTTGGGTTGGAACTACTGGTTTTTTTTAAATATCATTCGAACTATGGAAGCTAGTTTTATATCTTCGTTAATGGGTCGATATACACTTGGAAAACGTTAGCAAATAATGAATATTCATTTGCAAAACGAGTGAATCTGTCAAAAAAATAAAATTTGACAAAACCCATGGCACAATAATTATGGTACCAGCAGAAAATTCTGCCGACCAATTGTGTGACCAACAGTTTGACAAAAAAACTAATCGTATGAATATCGATATTTCGATTAAAACGCTGTACAGAATAACGAGTGAATGCGCAACACAAAACGAACGAGTATGAATCCTACGAGTTGGTTGAAGCAGGAAAGCAGAAGTGAAAAATTTTTGTGAATTCAAGAAATTTCCTGTGGAAAAAAGCTGCAATCAACACGGAAAATACGCAAACAAATTGTAAATGCTTAAAATAATTTTAGAAAAAATAGTGCAAATATAATTAAGTGCTTTAAATATACAAATTTTGAGAAATTTGGCCACGCAAAATTTTGCAATTGTGTAAAAAAAAATACCTAAATCGTTTTTTATGTTGCATCGTTGCTGCTGTTTTTAACGTCGTCGTTTCGCTCGTTATTTCGCTTTCGTGTCGCTAACAAAGTGGAAAACTAAAACGCGAAAAGTTTTTAGAAAAATTAAAACTGTGAAAGAAATGTTAAATTAAATGCAAAATAAAATACAAAATTAAATTTTGTAATGTTTAAGAAAGGAATCCAACAAGCAAATGAAAAAAATTTTGTAACAAACAATTTACTTTAAGGACTGTAAACATGTATGTATGTACATAAGTGTATGATTGTGTATAGCTGTAGCAAAGACGTCTCGGTGCCCAGAGCCAAAGCCTCGGTGGTGCTCCCCTGGATAGCGCAATTTGAATTTTGTTTATAATCATAATTTTTGTTTTGGAGAAATGAAACAGAATTTTGTTATTTTGCTTCCAGACTTCCGCTACAATTGTCAGTGTTTCTAATTTGAAAGGAATTGTTAAAACGTTTGAGCTGCTGCAAGAGAATTCTTCTCGGCATAATAATCCCTAGGTTTTCTTTAAAAACCTGTTTTTTGTCTTTAGATGCACTCTGATGGTGAACATGAATATACAAAGTATATAAATTAAAAAAGATCGCTCATTCTTGGTCTCGGATATATACCTACAATGTATCTGAAAGAAATATATGTATGTACATTGCAAACAACCATGCAAGCCGGCAGAAAATCACAGTCAAACCATACCACACGCAAAAAATTTGCGGCAAAGTTAAGCAAGGCGTGAAGAAACAGAGATCATAAAATTAAAATATATTCGTAGAATAAGTTTATTTAGAGAAAAACAAGAAACAAACAAAAAAATAGACGGCACCTCCCACACCCATTTGGATTCCTTAGTAATAATGAGGAGATAACATATAGTTCTTAATAAGTCTGCTGCATTTTTGAAAAGTAGCCCCCAATACTTAAACAAGGACAAGTACAGGGGAGGAGTTCAACACTTTCCTCCTCGCAGTAACAAATCACATAGAAGTCATTGCAGAGACTTAGCATGTTTGTCAAAATGACGACAGTAAGAGTACCTACCACCCATTTTATCTTCAGCTTCTCTAGAGCTGAGATCCTTTGATCGCGTTGGTTAGATTTAATACATCATCATTCATGTAGAATTGTTCACCCAGCAAGAATTTTCTGGGTCTTGGGATTTGTTTTTCTATATTTATCTTGGAATCTGGTGCAAGGAGAGCTCATAATATTAATAATTACTGGTAGCTTATCAAGTTTTTTAGTTTTTTAGACGATTTATATGAAAAAGAATGCTTTTTTTAGACAAATTCTTCTATATCTAGTGACAGAAAAATCTTACACAAGACAGTACCAAGTTCTTTGGAACCAACATTAATTTTCTATATAAGCATCTATTTTTTCTATATAAGCATCTACATATTTCATTAGTTGATTAGCTTTCAGAGTTTAGGAGTTTCTTTTTTTCTGTCATTTTAATAAGTTCGACAACAATTTATGATCTCGCAAGAAACATTGATGTTTGAAAGCGACTTATAACGAAAACGATTAAAATTTCAAGAAATAAAACTAAAAAAAAAAGATTATTTAAAAAAATTAAAAATGTACTATGATAGCAAACCATCCCAAAGTTAGTTCTGTTTTTTGTTCTTAAAAAAAAAAAAATCAATGGTGGTTTCGTTGACTAAAAAGCAAAAATAGCTTAGTATACATACATTTTTCTTGTTCGAAAACTGTCCAATTGGAAATGAATGTGATCTGTATGTAAAGAACTGATTATGATTTGGAGTTTTTTTTTTGTTGATAAATAACGAATTTAAAATTTTTTTCTTTTGGGACATTGGTTAGAAATTAAATATGTATGTATACTGTCTAGAACTCGTTGGAAAAAATTACCCCGTTCCATTATTTTTAAAAATTACTATTTGTGCATAACAACACAAATGTTTTTTTTTTTATATTTTTAATGATTGACAGGTCGTGCTCGTAATTGCATTGTTTTCTATTAATTTTACAGGTTCATTTATTTTACCCATCATCGATGGTACCATCGGTATCAAAACCAGATATTATTACAATAGAAATGAAATGAAAATAGTTTAAACTGCCTCGAATAATTCTCCTATTTAGTATTATATTTAGTTGTTTTGCATCAAGGAAGCTTATTCTTTAGTTATATTTTCATCATCGCTATATCAGTAGAATAAGTGATTTCGTCTATCGCAAAAGCATACAATTTATAGTTCTACTTTTCAAATCCCTGATAGATTTCTGAATTTTATCAATTCGCCTGGATGTAATCTGGTTAGACAAATTTTTCGGCTTAATTTTATTTTTACAATAGATTCGTTTCAGATTCTTATTTTAGTTTCGCTATTTTGTTTTATACCATATTCTTAAATACGCACTAAATAAACTTCTCCGCATTATTTTATTTAAAATATTATTTTATATTTATTATTGAAAAACAAATTCTGGCACATGTACACCAAGAATTGCTGAAATAAATCGCATTCGATTTGTCCACGCTGGCTTAAAGCATAGACCAACAACTTAACATTCTATTTGCGCCATTCACAGGATTGATCTAAGAAGTAGAATTTTTAAAGAATTTTCATTAGATCCTATGCTAAAACATAGAACGAAAAACACTTCGGATATACTATGTATGTATAGTGTTCGCACACGAAATATGTGGGCGAGGTTTGACCGCAAGGTGTAGCATCTCTCATACAAGTAAAATAACTAAAACAATATATCTTGGCACCTAACGCAGATTTTGTCTACGTTTTAGTAGTCCGTTTTTTTGTCAAATTTCAATGAAAACGGACACAAACTCTGTTCGCGCTGATAACAGGTTTGATCTAGGAAGCTAAATTTTTATGAGAATTATTTTGAAACCCAATGCATAATAGGCAAATATAAACAAAATCTACAAAATAAACACCGTAATTTACATACATAAGTAGTAGAGTATAATTTTTTATTTAAATTAATTAATATTCTTTTATTAAAAAACAATCACGAAAACTATGTAATTAATCTAATTGTAAGATAAATGAAAAATTACAAGAAAAAAAAAACGAAAAAACCCTAAAGCAAAAAAATATAGCTCGATAGTCCTCTACATCTTTGTCGTAAATTGCGCCGACATACTGTTAAAAGTAGTTCCCAAAAATTAAATTACTTAGCCGACGGTAATAATTTAGCAATTGAGATAAATTAAGTAAGCAGCGAGTCGATTTTTATTTCGGAAAATTCATTGTAATAGTGTTTCTCTAGAGGTATAAGCCAAGTTCTGTCTAGGGACTCCAATTGCAGAGAAAGTGTCTGATAGATTCTTGCCAATTATCAACTTCTAGACAAAATTAATTTTGACGTTATTTGGAGGAAACCATTTTTCAAATCATCAAAATTCAAAAATATTAGCCTTTGCCAAGCAACACATTTGCTTCAATTTACATTTCAAACTTCAAAGAAAATATTAAAAATTAAAATCAGATTTTTGCGTAAAATTCAAACTTCCATCCATGCATCATCCAACCCTTTTAAATGCATAGTTAGTCAATTGCAGGTGTTAGTTTATTTTTATGCTTCGCTTAAAATATGTTTTACCTTTCCAAAGCTATGTTGGAACTACGAATAAAACACCCCATACAGCATGTCTTTGTTATATTAAAGCTGTAGACTCTCATGTTGTTAAATCACTTTAGTAGTGGTTGAATTTATTTTTTTTTAAACCAGCTCAAAATCCATTAAAATCACCACAAGTTTTTTTTATTCTTCCATCATATTTCTAGGCAACGTCACAATAGCATCATTTGATGTTCCTGTCCTTAACGAAATCGTATGCAGAGTTGTAAAAAAGTAAAATCTGTTCGACTTAATTGATTTTTTTTTGTATATTCATAAACATTTTAAATGACTTCTTAACTTTCATTGCAATTTATAAAAAGAATGCATATAAAGAACATTCGTTACATATTACGATACATGTTACATATTTTGAAACCATTATTTACAGAGTTGCGATATTGTATTAGGGGCCGTCCATAAATTACGTGAATCAAAGTTGGGGAGGGGGTCCGGAAAAATCTCACTAAGGAGGGGAGGAGGTCAACAAAAATCTCACGTCAACTTTTTGATGCAGAGAGTATACATTATTATAGCAAATTACATTTAAAAATTATAAGGCAAGTCTCACGGAAGGGAGGAGAGGTGGTCCCGCCAGAACCCACCATATCTTAAGAAGGGGAATGGGGGATGGTCCGAATTTAAATAAAAACACCTCACGTATTTAGTCTTGATAAAAAGATAATAAAATTGGATGGTATTTTTTATGGATGTGCAGCCCATAGCTCAATTAGCTTTTTTAGCTCTTACAACAATAACAAAACATATTGAGTTCATCTCGAGCTCTTCCGTTATTCGAAATAATTTCGGTCCCCAATCACCGCATGTATTTTGTTCCTTTAATTTTTTCATCAACGCATTTTATTGTTTGTGTGATTTTGTTTTCAATTCATTTGCCTCTTCACCTTGAGGTTTTTGTTTTTGCTTACATGCAATTAGCTTGTCGCAGCTATTTCAAAATTTTCGTCATTACTAGAAATTTTTCCGCAAAATACTTTTTACCTAAATTGATGTTGTAGCCGCCAGCTCGCGAAAAAATTTTTGTGCACATCTCTGGTATATTTCACGAAAAAATAAAAGCGGCGTGCCATTATTTATGAATAAAAATAACCAAATACATGTGCTTATAATGCATAGAACACAAACCTATTCTTCAAAATGAGTGCAGTCTTTTGTAACGCTGTCACAAACAGGTACTCACTTCAATTCTCTGATTTTTTCAAGTCTTACCACCCATTTTTGTCACCCACTCAATATTTTTTTGTACTCTGTGTATTTTGTTTCCCTTTTACGTCGTTTTTGGCTTCGTTCGACTATTTCCTTTTCCTGTATGTTTCGTATTTCATGAATGTACGTAGCATTTATTAACTAAGTCCCAATTTACACACAGAAAGTTATCTTTTATTAAAATCGACTTCGTTGGCAAATATTTTGTCATTTGTTTTTATTCGTCACACACAGCATCATTTGTGTGTTCGGCTTAACCCATTCCCGCCCAGTGATGCGTTAGCGCAACACGTCGGCAAAAAAATTCTCTAATAATATTAAAAAAAAAACAAATTTATTTAATATTTGATTAAAATGTATTAAAGAAAGTTAAAAATAACAGAAAATAGCTTTGAAACAAACAGATGTATAACGAAATTGGTCCATAAAATTAACTTTTTTTCAAAAAATCTACAAAATTAGAAAAAAAAATAAAATTACTGAGAAAAACTTCCAGGATTTTAGTTTGAACTTTTGTCATTCATTTGTTGGGTTTTATTCCTCTTTAGATATCCCATCTGCACAGCGATGCGCTTGCGCAACAGTCTGGCAAACCGGAACCGGAAGTAAGAAAAATTTAAAATTTGGGGTTTAAACATCATATCTCACCAAAATGAGTCTTTCCTCCAAAAATCTCTTGGAAATTCGATCATTTTTTTTTGCTTGGGTGGTAACAGGTTAAAGTGATATTGTTCAAACGTGAATAAATAATTCAAAATAATGCAATAAATTCCCATACTTGTTTATTTTAAGTAAAACTGTTTTGTTTATCAAAGAGAAACAAAATAATATTTCTGTGTGTAAAAGTAAAAGCAAGAAGCAAATGGGAAAAAAGAAAACATTTCAAAGAAAAATTTCTGTGTGCAAAATGGAACGTAAGCAGTGCACAGATTGCTTTAACAACTTGTTCATTACCATTTCTAGCCAAAACTTTATATTCACCGTAGTCATCGCTCAATTTCTCTGTATGTTGTGCCAAGAGCGAGTCGAGTATGCAACAGACGAAATAGGGTAATGAAAAATACAAAAAAACGCAGTCACAGAACATTACCAAGAGAGAAGAATGAACGAAAAAAATCATGAATCTGCCGTTGACTGTCGTCGAAGGACCAATTTTTAATTCGGACTGCGCTATTCGGCTTTTCTACTCTACAATGCTGTTTGAATGAAATGTCACTTTTGCTGTTACTCTTACTAGTATTTTCTGTGCGTGTGTAATTGTGTGTCACTACCCTGGGGACTAACATTACCTCGGCATCCTTCTTGTTGTTTTGCACGCATCCTGTTTTCCACCATTTTGCTTTTAGCACTACCATTTTTCATTAATTTTGAATTATGTCATTCTTGTTAGTCAGCATTCACACGCGGCAATATTGCCGAGACTTTTGCCGAGCTTGTAAGCAGAAGAGTGAACAAAAAGCTTTAGATTACGAATATCGCAATACAGGCAATTTTCTTGTATTACTTTGTGGTGTTCACTTTAATATTTCGCTTCATATCATTTTTCTCACTGTGCGCTTAAGGACTTACCGCAGGCATTTTTTTTTGTCTATTTCATACATTTTAATTTATATTTTTTGTACTGTTTTTGGCTTTGTTTCGTTAAGTTTTAAGAAAAAAAAAAAGAAATTAACGAAGAAATATGTATTCAAAATGTCGCACAAGGCAAAGAGAAAAATAAAATTGCTTGCAAGTATTCTTCGTGTGAAAGCAAACTACAAGCTCAAAGAGAATGCTAAAAATATTGCCGGCAATTATTGCTTTATCTGAATTAAAGCTAAATATTTATAAGTTGTCCTCTATTTTGCTTCATCGCATCCTTTTTTCTTGCTCTCCTTTATTTACTCTCATATTATTCCTGTCTAAGTTCCTGCATATATATTCATGTACACGTAATTATTTGCTCGTCATCTTTTTATACGGCATAAAAGCGACAATTCAGTGTTTACAGTTATTTAATATTTAGACTGTAACGGTAGGATTTTGTTGCGTTTGTGTGCAGTTGAATTTTCATTGGTTCCATTTATTTGTTATTTATCTAAATGATATTTAGATGATTTTGTATTTTTCTAGATGTTCTTTTTTTTTCATGTGAGCTTCGTTTTAAAAATTTATGATATTTTTTTGAGGTGGTTTTTTTTACTCAAGCCACAAAGTAAGTTTTCGTTTCATAAAACTAACTTTCCATTGGACTGATGATTCTTTTGTATGTACTTATATGTATGTACATTAGGGTGATTGAAATTTTTTTTTTTTGTTTTTTCTAAGGTGCTGTTACTTAAAAAGTAAGTTTATGATATGAAGAAAAAGTTCACGAAAATTCAGCTCTGTAACTCAATTTTATAAGGTGGCGCCGGAGCCTGTTAGTTTTACATGTAAATTGTATGGAAAAATTATTTTTTACAAAAAAGGTATCTAAATGAATAAGTGATTAGTGTTGTAGAGGGTCGTTTTTCGACGTAATTTCTTACGCTGAATCCGAATCTGGCCTCAGAATTGACCCATCATGTCGGAATCCTGAAATATTTGAGGTTAATTACATGAAACATGATGTTTTTTTGTCTACTTTCGAGGCCATGTATAGAATTCAAAGAAAGTTGATCAGCTTATTTTTAACAAAAGCATCATTTAGTACCATCCTTGCCCTTTAAAATGAGCTTTCAAGTGGTGATCTGTGATGCTTCCTTGCAAAGTTATAGCCATTTCAAGGTGACATGAATTTGAAACTCGTTGGTTAATATTGTTGGGTTGCAACCCTATGTAGGGTATCCTACATCATGTTTTGGTAGTTTTTCTCATTTATTTTTCTATGTGTATCAGAAAATTTATACTTAATATAAAGGTAGGACATATGTACATATGTACTGGGTGTTTTTTTTAGAGGTTTGTTTTTCGAATAGAGATAAAACTGGCATTTTATGGTCAAATCTGGCAACTCTAATGTCATTTATGTTCAGTTTGGTTTGCCATTTTATCATGAACAGGTTGACAAAAGAACAACGCTTGCAAATCGTGCAAATTTATTTCGAAAATAATGGTTCAGTTCGCGAAGTTTACCGCATGCTCCGTCCATTTTATGGTCGACATAATCGTCCATCAGAGCAATTAATTCGGTTAACCATGGGTCGTTTTCGCACTACGTTTACTCTATGTGATAATACGCATCCGCAGAGACGTCGAACAGTGCACACCGAAGAAACAATTGCCGCTGTAGAGCAAAATGTTGAAGAGGACCCGAATGAATCGATTCGCCACCGTGCACAGCAATTGGAGCTTTGTCCATAAACTTTATGGAAGATTTTGCGCAAAGATCTTGGCTTGCGACCTTACAAGATCCAGCTTGTGCAAGAATTAAAGCCGCGAGACCATGCAATGCGTCGTGATTTTGGTGTATGGGCCGAAAATGAGATTGATCTCGATGCTGATTTTCATCGCAAAATTTTGTTCAGTGATGAGGCTCATTTTTGGTTGAATGGCTACGTCAACAAGCAAAATTGCCGTGCTCTATGGGCTGGTGGAGTCATTGGGCCATACTTCTCCCGAAATAATGCTGGAGAGTCAGTTACCGTTAATGGAGACCGGTATAGAGCCATGATAACCGACTATTTTGTTCCCGAATTGGATGGCATGAATGTGGATGAGTTGTGGTTCCAACAAGACGGCGCTACATGCCACACAGCGCACGTCACAATCAATTTATTGAAGGAAACATTCGATGAGCGCATAATTTCGCGGAATGGACCTGTCAATTGGCCACCAAGATCGTGTGATTTGACACCATTGGATTATTTTCTTTGGGGATATGTGAAGTCGCTCGTCTACGCCAACAAACCAGAAACGTTAGGGGACTTGGAAGCCAACATTCGTGGCGTTATTGCCGACATACGGCCCCATATGCTCGAAAAAGTGGTTCAAAATTGGACCTGTAGAATTGGCTTTATTCGAGCCAGCCGCGGCGGCCACATGCCCGAAATCATATTTAAACATTAATGGCATAAAATTATCCTTCCAATAAAGCCAAATTGATGGACATTAAAACGATTTTCTTGTGTTTTATTTCAATTCGAAGCTCTATACCTCTAAAAAAAACACCCTATATAAGCTTAAAAAAAAGAATATAATTGAACTCAAATTCATAGCATATAAAAGTTTTATAAGAGATTTTCTGCTAAAACCTCAGGTTTGACTGAGTCAACTAATTGGAAACAAAAAAAAAAAATTTCCAAAAAATAAAAGAAAAACTTGATAAAAGATTCCAGAAACGATATTGTGATATTGTCATTATAAGCATATCCGTAATCTTATACAGTTCCCCGCAAAAAGAGACCTCATAACACTTCTGGGTACAAGGATCGCCAGATTGTGCGCAAGGCAAAATTGGATCCTCGTAAGACTGCTGCAGACATCCACGCGAAATAATTAGTCAATATGAAATTAGTCCAAATGAACTGTCGATTGGCTGAGGCTGGACTCCACGCTAGAACCCATTGGTTACAGTTAAGCAGTGGAAAAGCCGCATACAACTCGCTAAGACGCATGCCGGTTGGCCGCTCATTAAATAGAAGTATGCCCATTTTGGACGTTTTACATATCTTCCACCATCTTTGCAAGGCATTTGATCTTCGTTTTGTCGCTACATACCACATCGATGAACTCTGGAGTATTTCTTACCTATCAGCACTGAAAACATTTATAATTTCAGTGCTGAATTACTGGCTGCGTAGATCCAATACCTCTTTTTATATTCGTCTTTAGGATAAATAATATCTGCAAAACATGATTTAATAAAAAACAAAAATAATTGCACTTGAGTAAACATACCCCATCCTCCCTCTGCTGGGTCTATTTCTGCTATAAAATATGGTCCCACATGATCCGTTTCTTACAGCCCGCTATAAAATGTTTCAGAAATAGCTTAGTTTCTTTTTGTTTCATTTATTTTTTCTGGTCTTAATGGTGTAAAGTGCTTCTGATCATGCTTAGATTCTTACATATTCATGATTGTTAATATACCAGTTCGATCAACTTTTTCAACGATAACATCAATGTTCCCAGATTGAAGATAATTGAACTAACTTCCTGTGACACACAATGATACTACATTATGTCTATAAACATCACAAATTTTTAAAGCAGGCTTAGTCTTCTTGCGTCACTTGTTTGTTAAAAAATTTTGAAATGTATCGAATTTCTTAATTCAAATTCTCTTCATCAAATTCATCTTGGACACATTGAATTGCATCCCGAGAAAATATTAAGTATAAATTACTTTAAAACTTAGTTACAACTATTTACTTTTGCCCTATGCCATAATAATTTTTACATTAAAAAAAATAACCCTTATTGAACTCTTTAAAGTATAAAGGTAGACACGCGCATATACCTACCCATTCATTCGAAACTCTATAGCAACAAACAATTTATACGTGCAAATAACCAAAGCAACGGAAATGAAACTAATGTAACGTGATTTTCCAAAGTTGTGCAGGATGCAAAGGAAGTGTAAAGTGAAAGATGCACATGAGACAACGCAAGCTTAGTTGTCATACTCATTAGCAACATTTATGGTACAGCAGCAGCAGCCAGTCAACACATCATCGGCGACAGTGATGGCAATGCCAGTAGCAACAGCAACGATGCAAAATTTTAATGATTTTGCTCCAATTAGTTTGTGTGTCCTTTTATGTCCTTATTTGGAATTCATTTGTGCTGATTGGAAATTAATTTTCTTGTCACTCATTTTATGGCTGCTCGTACTATTTTGTACTCAGTTACATCACAGTTAATTGGGTCTGTGTTGTTTTTTTGTTATTTTCATTTTAACATTTTAGCAATTTGTTGCATTTAAAAATTGCAAATTGCATGGTCAATTTAATAAGAATTCAAGAAAAAAATATATATTTGAATGACATGTTTCTGCGATTTGCAATATAAAAATATTTGAATTTTTTTGATATGCATTGAAAAGAAAATGCAAAACAATAAAAAGTAAAATCGTCGTAGCTATTTATACTTTATTTGCATTTATTTTTCTTTAATGACATTTATTTTGGTTTTTTCATTTTAAATTTAGGAATTTGTCTAAAAATATATCTACCAGAATATATTTTAGTAAGTAATGACTTTAATTTTACAACAACTTTTATTTTTCCTTAGTTTATGTACGTGGGGGAATTCGTGGAAATTTCAATAATTGAAATTATTAAAGAAATTATAATCGGTATAAATACGATTTCCGATTGTATTAATTTTTTGGAATGTTCTTGGTGGAATCGAATTCTTTCTCAAAATTACAAACTTTCCGACTTAATTGTGTTTACAAGCTCCAAGCTGCTGTATCAACTTTATTTTGCTGCCGGTTCACTTCAAGCTTACTTCACTTACATGCCGTACTTCAATTTCACTTGAACTTTAGCTGTATTTTACCTTCACATTATTATCATTAGCTTAACATCGGCTTTATTTCATCATCATAATCTTAACTTAATATTTTTTTTTTTCAACTTATTGTTCAGCTCAGCTTCATTTAACTTCACTTTACATTAAGTTTATCTTCATCTTTAGCTTTATTCTTTATTTCATCAAGCTCCAGCGTCTCTTTAACTTCACTACAGTGGTACTTCATCTTAATTTCAAGTTTATTTTGACTTCGCTTCAACTTTGATTTGGTTATACTCTACTTCAGCTCCCTTCACTTCTGCTATACTGCATTTCAACTTTCTTCCGACGTAACTTTATTTTCTATTTAGCTTTACTGCAGCTTCACTTCAGTTTTACTTTACCTCACATTTTCCATCAATATTCTTTTACTTATAATTTTATAGAACGTTTCAATTTCAATTTGTATATTCTGTTGAGAATTTCTTTTATAGCTAAATTGCATTTTCACGCATTTGCATTGAGAACGCCTTTAAGTGGTATGCGAAATATTCACAGAACTCCAATTATTTTCTACAATAAAAATAGAAAAAAGAACTTTATCTAAAAATAAGTTTAAAATATTTTAAATTACACTGACATTTCGATGGCAGATATTTTTAAGCTACAAAATCGAAATTGAAAAAAGAAGTCAATATATTTTGTACGCATTTGATTAAAAACAAATTTAGCTAATTTTTGATTTTTCTCTTATTTTCTGCAGAATACACGTTTGTTAACACAAGAGTGAAAGATTGTTGTAGGCCTACAAAACAACAGCAAAAACAAAAATAGCGCCAATACAAAAAAAAAAAAAAAAAAACAGAGTAATTGTAAAAGTTGTCGAAAGCACAAGAATAACATCAGCGGCAGCAACAAAAACTAAAGAAAATTCACTGGTCAAGGTGTTGACACCAAAAACAACAATTAATAAAAAATTGGACTTGTTGTTTTGGTACTGTACACAGCAAACTTCCTTAAAGCCAAACAAAACGAAAGTTTGTAATGTGAGAGCTCAAAACCGTCCTCTTACAAAATATTGTAATAGAAGATTCGAGAAAGGAACCGTAACTTGCTGCTGTAACATTCAACAAACCGCCACATTTTTTGTCTTACGTTCGATCTCCTTTGGGTTGTTTCATACGTCGTTTTCATCATTTGCTGGTGACTACCGCCTGCCAACCAGCCTGTTCAATGCAAAAACAACAAAATACAAAAACAGCAAATTTGTTTAGATGCAAAGAGTATATAAAAAAATATAAATAAAAATAGACGACAACAACAAGAGCTTGAACGACGTGCTCTGTTATAAAGCAACAACAAGAATAATAACGTCAACAGCAAGAATAAGAAAAACTATCTCTAAAAATTAGTATTGAATATTCAACACTCGAGTGAGAGTGTTTTGTGGAAGTGAAGAAAAAAAAATAAATAAAATAAATCAAGTTAAGATACAAAAACAAATAGAAAAAAAGGTGGTGTAGGAGGCAAAGCCGAAAAAGTAGGCAAAAAATACACGTTTTTTTTTTCAAAAACAACACAAAAACTTTAACAAAATGAAGCGACGTAATGCTGATTGTGGTAAATTACGACGTCCGATAAAACGTAACAAAATTACGGAAGGCATGTACGGCAGGTAAGCTATGAATTAAAATCGTCATTTCATTTAAAGCGACACAGGTTTAATAGTTTAATAGGTGGCTCGATAGAATCGAACTCGATAGAATTTTTTATTATTGGAAAGCTTTTTAATCTAACATTCAGTTACTTCATTTATACTTATTTTATCTTGCCAATTGGTAAAGGGAACAATTGATTTAACTATTTAGGAAAATAACACGTCCTTTTTCTTTAAATTTTGCGTTGATAGTAAAAATGTACTATTTTTTTTTATGTACGAAATATGTGCTTCAGATTATTATTTACAAATGAAAACGTTACGCAAAACTTATTTTTCGATATGCGTATTAGTCAAACTTTCAAAAAAATAAAATCTATGAAAAATTAATTTCGTTCAATGAAAAAAAAAAAATTGTTCCATCAAAAATGTTCTCTAAAGGATTAAAAAAATTTTAAAATAAGACTTTCGAACGGCTTATGAAATAACTTAGGTTAAAAACATTTTTCGGAGACTGTCAACAATCAACCGTCCAGGACCATTTCCAATGTCGAATTGGTCACCAGATGCTGTCAATATCCGATTTCCATTAAAATCAAGCGGCGAAAGTGGAAATGGATTAAGCACGAAATCATGAACTAACGTCGGTCAGAAAGCATTGGAATCTCAGAGTAGCAGAAAACGCTGCCAGCCTAAATCATAATGGAAGCGGTTTGCTAGAGCAGAAAATACTTGATTCGGGTAAACGTTCATTAATAAAGATAACAAAAGTTAGAAGCTCTCGAAAATGCCTTTTCGCCACCAAACAGTCCGACATGCAAGCAAAACTCACGGACGTAAGATCTATTTCGAAAGAGTTTTACAACACGGTGCTCAAACGGAGTACTTAAATGAAAGAAACGAAACCTCTTTTTTTTTTCTTTTTGGAAAATATTAGGAATAACGTCCATATCGAGGATCAGTATAATTTAAAATCCTATCATTAACACTGCATAAAAAATTATTTTTTTTTTTAAATATGTGAATTTGCCTGAAACTTCACCTATTTTTTTTTTATCATATTTGACTCTGAATCTTGTGCCAAAGACACATATAAAACTGGACGTGATAGAAAATAACTGACCAAATTCGAGTTGAGCAAAAATTGGATAGGCAACGATATAAAAACTTACAAAAAAAAATTTACAAATTGATCTTCCTAGCATATTCGTACTTTTAAGAAAAAAATGTGATTTTCTAAAAATTGGTAATGGTAGAACTTTAAATTTTACGGATTGTGCACCCGTTTTTATTTTTTTACTGAAATATTCCATTCTCCGCAGAAAACGCAAGCGTTCTAAATAATCGCGGAAAAGATCGGTCGAACAAAAAATACATAAGGAGACGTCCATAAATTACGTGAGGTGTTTCTTTGAAAATTTGGACCCCCCTCCCCTTGGTGAGTTCTGGCGGGACCCCCTCCCCTCCCTTCCGTGAGGCTTGCCTTATAATTTTTAGATGTAATCTGTTTTAAAAATGTATACTCTGCAATAAAAAGATGACGTAAGATTTTTCGTTGACTCCTCTTGGTGAGATTTGGTGAGACTTTGCCGCACCCCCTCCCCCTCTATTTTGACTTACGTACGTAACTTATGGACGGCCCCTAAGTCGGGATAATGTCGGAAAAAAAAATGAAGGCGCTCGCTAATGACAGCGAGAGAAGATTTTTGTGGCAGCCCCTACCTGAAAAAATAAAGAACACAAGAAGGAAAAGAACCTCACTCTCGTTAAAGTTCTGCCTCCACATATTAACTAAATCTATTTTTCCGGTCTTACTCTAATCAAAAGAAAGAAGAAAGGAGAAAGCAATTTTATTTAAGTAAAAAGTTAAAATATTTTTATACTTCTTTCTTAAAATTTAATAAAAATAATGATGTCAACATTAAATCTGAAGACTTGTGGGTTAATTAGTTTCCTCAACTAATATTATGAAACAACCAAAAAAAAAAAACTAAAACTACTTTTTTTTATTGGACTAGGTATAATTATTTTTAATCGAAAAAATTTTAAAGAACTAGTAATTAATTTTATGCTACGAACAGGTCCTTGATTTGGCAAATGATTAAAAATTTGCTAATTAAGTTAGTTTGTTATCGTAGTCGTTTTGGTCTTACATAAATAATTCTAATTTTTATTTTCTTCGAGTCAACTTTGCTGACACCACAATTGACAGTCGATGTCTCTCGCGCTTCAATTGTTTGATTTTGACATATTTTATGCTTTAATTTGGCATTCTATTGCAATGAGTTATTGCCAAATTTTATACGAATATTCGAGTTTTTTTATTTGTTTACGGGTATTTGTTTTTGTTGGTCACTTGTTTGTTTTGTTCAGAGTGCGTGTGTTTATGTGTTTAATTTGTTTTTTTGTTTGCGCTGAGCTTTGCAAATGGTTCTAATTAAGAATGTGTTCGATTTTAATGCGTAACCAATGCTTATTGTATTTTTTTGCAATCAGTGTTATTAGTTTACTAATGGATTTACCTTCTGGTTTAAGCTTATTTACTTTATTGAGCAAATGCGACTATTTTTTTAATTTTATTTATGAACTGAGAGTTAGTAACGTCAATACCTAGATTTATCATTGTGCAGGGTGGTCTGGTACTGAACTGCCATACTAAAAAATGCGATCCTCTGATTCATTGTGAGTAAACAATTGTAGTAAAGGAGGTGTCTATCTTGAACACTCTCTGAGTTACAGGATGTTTAACAAAGTTTCTTTAGAATGGTACTTACAAACAAAGATTATCTCATAACGTTCTAATTAATAGAGCTAGAGCAATAAAATGTGCAAGTTTTATAAGGTAATTAACTCACATACATATCAGTATTGCTATTATCGCTAGCCATGTTTTCAATTCAGAATTAACATTCCCTCCCTCCCAATTTTTTACTCAATATTTCAGAAAATACCAAACCGGACCACCCAGTATAATGAAAATTTTAAGTATCATATTGTTTCGCAACTTTTTTAAGTACATAATAATGGGTGGCAAATCACGTTGAGTTTCTTTATTAGGGCTCTGTTCTGAAATCTCGGAATCATATTTTTTCTAACAACGATACTTACCGCATTTGAAAATTTTTTGTTGGTACATAAACTTTTTCTTTAAAATTACCTAAGTCATAAGTTGGAGAAGTTATTAAAAAAAATTTTTAAGTTCTCAGAATTTGGTCTTATCATAGAAACACAATGTGATTTGTCTAAATGATGCAGGTTTTGACATTGCTAGCTCTTGTATTAGGTCTATACCAGTGGTGGGCATGGAAATCTAATAAAAGGACTAAACAACAACATCAAGCAACAACAAACAAAATTTTAAAGTTTTTTTGCTTTCATTTCCAAATTCGTCAACAGCACAAACAAAAAACAAATTGCACTACAAGCAAAAACAATTGCTACATTCGTCAAGACACAATGCGGCGCCGTCGCTTATGCCTTTGTGTTTTGTTTTCACTAGAATTCAAGTCAACGCTCGCCTCGTTAGCGTTGAAATTCTGCGAATTTTTTTTCGCTTGCTTGTGGGTTGAATAACGATACTGCAATGAGGGCGGATAGGGACACTACGTGCCCACCACTGGTCTATACGATCAAGTCAGAGCTGCCAAAAATGGAACATTTTTAACTACTTCCACTTGCTTCAGAGTATTCTAGAGCAGTCAACGAAGAGGCCTACTGATAGTAAGGAATCTAATAAAAATTATGATGTTTGCCACAATTATTAATCCGTTAGTGAACATATGTGAAATTAAGTTTTATTTTTTAACAAACGGCCGTCGATCTTTGTTCTGCGTTCTAACTTTTTTTTTATATAAACCTATCTCATTTCCAACCAATTTTTTTTAGACAAAAACTTCTTTATATTCTAGTATAAAGTGCAAAAAGCTTAAATTATTTTTTACCTAAGAATAGAAAGCTAGTTAAAAAACAAAAACTTTGTCATGTAGTGTTATTTTCAATTATTCTTGCGTTTATAATCTGATTTATAATCTAAAACTTTTAATCGCTAATTCATTTCATTGGGCCATGAATTGCATAAACAATAAACTTTCCAAAATTTAACTAATTGAAATTTTATTTATAGTTCACCATATAGTACGAACAAATTTATCAATATAAATATTATTGAATAAATAATAATAATAATGTTATCATCTCTTTATTTTTTTCAGCACAACTGTTTTGTACATGAAATTTTTGGTACTTTGGGCCATTGTGATAACAGCTGACTTTATGTTTATGTTTCGTTTTGAATTTTTATGGCCTTTTTGGCTGCTTTTACGATCGGTACATGACTCGTTTAAATATAAGGGCTTGGTAAATTTCTTAATATTCTAATTATAATAATTTAAAATAAAAAAAACTAAAAATATATTAATCTCTTTTAAAAGGCATTTTCTGTGTTATTTGTATGCATTGCAATTACATCCGATTTGGTATGTTTATTCTTTATACCAGTGCATTGGCTACTATTTGCTGCAAGTACATATGTTTGGGTGCAGTATGTTTGGCATACAGGTGTGTAGCTACATTTAAGTTTATCATTCAGTTGTAGTAAAACGTATTTTTCTTTTTTCTCTCCATTAGATAAAGGCATTTGCTTACCTACAATAATATTATGGATGCTATTTGTTTATTTAGAAGCAGGCATTAGATGGAAAGATAGCCGACATATGCCACATTTAGATTTATGTCGGCCTTTCGCCGCTCATTGGTAAACAATACTAAATTTTATCATTTAGCTTAGTATCTTATTTGACAAGATAATTTTTACAAGTTTTTTTTTTCGAAAACTGCTTCCGTTTTAAATACTTCTGGTTTAATGATTTTTTCTTTTTGTAAAAAACTTTTATGACTTTTTTATGTATAGATAGTAATTTTATGAAATGATATCAAAACCTTATGATTTCGAGTAAAAGGTGTATTGCTCCAAATTGAATTCTTAAAAAATATTTTAATAATCTCTGACGAAGTTTTATAATTTGTATTCACAATAAGTAGAGCGTTAAATTTTGTGGGAGTGTTACATTTCGTTTACAAATTCACCCAATGACAAAATTTTTAACCCCTTTGCCAACCAAAAATATTCACAAAACTTAAAACTTTTTCACCTTTGCAGTATTGGCTACCCGGTCGTTACGCTGGGTTTTGGTTTTAAAAGCTATGTTGGCTATCGTATGCGTCAGCGCAAGCAACGTGAAGTAGCTAAAGAAAATGAATTTTATATGCAATTATTGCAGCAAGCATTGCCACAAGAAGAATCGCTCGATGAAACACTAACAGCGGCGGCAACAACAAGCGCAAATTCCTCTATTACAGCGCATGGTGCACAAAATGCCACCACCATTATCAATAGTAATAGTAACAACAATAACTCATCGTCCTCCGGCATTAATTCAGCCGCACCGTCAAATGCTATTGTGAATGCAAATAATCATCATAGTCAACACAATGGTATATTGGCAACACATGCACAAAATAATCATCATCATAATCAACAACAACAACAGCAGTTGCCACAGCATCAGCAACAAAATGATAATCAGAGTAACAGTAGCAACAACACTAGCAGTAATCATCAACAGTCAGCAACGATGCATTTATCGTCCGTCGCGTCATCAACATCATCATCGTCGTCAACATCGTCATCGCCGGCGTCACCAACATTATTGGGTGCCGTTGCAGCTGCGCTATCAACTGCTTCAACACATAATGATGACAAAAATTATGTGCAAATCAGTAGTGGTGGTGGTGGTGGTAGTAGTGGTGCAACAGGAGGTAGTGGTGGTAATGCTTCTTCATCAACTTCATTTACATCAACAACAACAAATCAACATCAAAATAATAATCAGCATCATAGTAATACGCATCATCATCATCAACATAATAGTAACTCCAACAATTCAAGATATGCTCAAAGCAACTGTGAGTGAAAATGATATTGCTAATTTTAAATTTTTACACTGTGTTTATTACTGAAAAAGTTTTACAGTGCAAATTAAAAGTTTCAAAACTTGCTTAAAAATTGTAGAGTCTGAGGCTTAGCAACGTTTAAAAACACAATTTTGAAGTAGAAATTGCAAATACCATTTTTTTGCTCATTAGCACCACTGTCGAAGTCACATTATAATCTCAAAGGGTTAAAGTCATAAGTTACCAAGAAAAGTTACATTTTATTTTTTATTAGAAGAACCTCTGACACACGAATTACGATATTGGTGGTCTCATAGTAAAAGTTGAAGTAATGAAGTGAAATTTCCTACAAGATTGAAGAATAACTTGAAATTTCAATCATTACAGTTAATTAGGTTTTTTTTTACCAATAAGACCCCCAACGATTGAATTACGATATTCGTTACATAGTTCTGATGATTAGTATTGAAAGAAAAATTTACATTTTACAATTCTTAAAAACTTTTTTGTTTTGCATCTTATTTTCAAAAAAGTTTATATAGGATAGACCACAACTAATTTTTGGAGGGAATAATTCAAAACAGGGTCAACCGGAGAAGTTTATTTTTTCTTTAAATTTTATATATTCTTGAAAACAATTCAGACCTTGCAAATCGACTGGAAAAATGCATTCAGAAGCAAAAGAACTTTATAGAAACCCTATTAAACTAGTAAACTGAAATTTCATGGATTTTGTGGACTTGGGGTTAAGGTTTAAGAAAAACAAAAAAATAAATGAATATTTCACGCCACATTTCATACATGGGAACATTACAGAATTCATGAAATCAGCACGTAATAAACTGCTATTAGTTCTTTTTGATCATAATAGTATTTCAACTAAATTGGAATTTTTCTTACATATATCAAAGTAATTGTAAAATTAAACTTTCGGTAACTTTCTAAAGAAATCCTTTTTACTTTTGAGCAATCCAACTGATTTGAATGGTACTTTGCAATATGGAAGGAGATTAATTTGATTTTGAATTTAATTAATCTTTCGAAAATTTCCAAAATGTTATTGCTTTTTAAGGGGCTCCCCGCCCATACATTTTTCTTTTGACGTGTCATTTATGTATAAGAAATAATACAAAAAATATCGTAGATTTCACTTAAGTTCGTAAGTTTTTCAATAGTATTTTTTTTTTGTTTATTTTTGACTTGAACCACTTCCACGGTTGCATTTAATTTGATAACTTAATTCAACATTTTTTAACAACTAAAAGTATGCAAATGAATTTTTGTTTTCTTCTGATATATGATCTTTTATGTTATATGCAAATTTTCTGACAATGAAAACTATTTTAAGTAATGGATAGATTATTTAACTGACTGCTTATAAACAATTAATTTTATTTCATGTTCAGCGCCCTCTCAATATTTCAAAACCATAAGGAATCCAAATACGTATAAAATTAGGAGTTTCAATTATTTTATAAACTGATGGAAACTATGATACCCTTTCGGGCTTTGATGTATAGTTAATTTTTTTTTTTCAGAGTTTTTGAAGGAGTATAACGCGAAAATAAATGTAACTGTTTATAAATAAAAAGCTGAATAATAATTTATGGAAAAACATTTTGTTTTCCTAAATTCCAATTCATCCGCTGCCAAAATTTCATTCAAATCGGTTAGCTTGTTCAAGAGCAAGAAGTTTTTGTTAAGTAAGTTACCAAGAATTTCGTTTTAGAATATATTTGGTAAAACAAAACTAATTTTCACGAGCTATTTTAATATCAAAAACAGAACCGAATAAATGAGAATAATCATTTTTTTTTTGCTGCTTACACGAATACACACACGAATTACACACCCTTGAAACATTTTTTTTAGTAAATTGTACGTTTTACGTAGTTACCTTGCCAGGCTTTTAACAAAAAAAAAAAATCCTTGTATCCTACAGCTACAACTAATGGTCACATTGGTGGCAATAATAAAAGTAATCGCCGCAGCATGGACAAAGATAAAAGCAGAGGAGGCGGTAGTAGTGCTGCAGTCTCGAATGATAACAATGAATATCAAAAAAGTAATAAAAATAATAACAGCTATCAGCAATTGCATGTAGATAGCAGTGGTAACAATAACAAGGATAAAGATTGGGATAGCGGTAGCTATCAAATGCATCAATCACAGTCTCAAAGCTCAAAAGAGAAACATGGTAAAATATGAGTTTGACAGACTGTCAGGGTTCTTTTATAAATAACAACGCATTCCTTTTCTTGCAGACGATCATCGTGGTGTATCGTCAAATTCTTCAAAGAAATCATCTACGAGTTCTTCCGCTGCGACGTCCAATGGTAATGTTTTAAATTATGATACGGAAGATGTTGTTGTGGAGCCAGTGGAAAAGGCAAAAGGTATGTAATTTACTTTTATTAATTTCAACAATTTCATTAATCCACAATTTTTATTGCAATTTAACAAGGACGTCGTAATCGCTCCAAAAAAGATAACACTTCCAAGGACAATCATAATCAACATCACAATAACAACAATAGCAATAATGTCAACAACCATAATCACCATAACCATCATAACCAAAATTTCAATTCATCAACAAAAGAAAAAGAAATATTCAATCATAACAACAACAACAATTCCGATGCTTCATCTGTATCATCATCGGCCTCCTCAACATCATCATCAACATCATCAGCAGCAACAACAATTTCGAATCTAGCCTCGCAGGTCGTTTCGAAAATTTGCGAAACTTGTCTCAAACTAGAGGCAGACGTAAAAAAATATCGTTCCGAAATAAGTCACATGAAGCAAATTGAAAACGAACTACGTCAGAAGCTTGAATCGAATCTGACAACAAAAAGCTGTTTGCAGGCCAAACAGAAAGAATGCGATGAATTGGAACGGCGACTGCAAGAGATGACGGGAGCGCGTCAGCACGATATGGCGCAATTGCAACAGACGGAACGTCGTCTAACTGAGGAACGTCGTCAGAAGCAATCATTTGAATCGCAACTAAACAATGAGAAAAAGGCACGCAAACTTGCCGAGGAGAAGGCAGCACGACCTGAATGTAGCGAACAGTGTAAGCAACGTAAACAGCAAATGGACAATGAAATAAAACAGTTGCGTCGTGAATTAAAAATGGCTGAAGAGGCAAAGCAGTTGGCGGATCAACATGGCCGCAAATGGGAGCAAGAGGTTAGTGATTTGCCATCGGGTCTAGAAAAATTTATTTGTTTAATTTTATTATTTTAAAATTTCAGGTGCGTATGTTTGAGGCTGAGATACGTAATCGTGACGCTCAACCGGGCGCTGAAATGCTAATGAATGCCTTGGCAGCGATACAGGACAAAAATTGTACACTTGAAAAGAATTTATCGGCAGAGACGAGAGTTAAGCTGGACTTATTCTCAGCTCTTGGAGATGCTAAACGACAGCTCGAAATTTCGGAGAGTAAGTCTATTCGAAGTTATAATGTATCATCTTTATTTAAATTTTTATAACCACCCATATCATGAATATTTGGAGGAAAACTACTCTAATATGTGCTGAAAAATTGTATAACATTTGCAAAAAAAAAAAAAATGCCTAAACTAAAGCAAATTGCATAGCTTGATAGCTTTCATCTGCTCCTTATCGTGAAGCCTTTGGCGATATCCTCTTACTGTTCCATCTTTGTGTTTTTAGATCTTTAAAATATGTTAAAAATAAATCTTTTTCTTAAAACTTTCTACTAGAAAGGGTGATCCAGTAAGAGCTTCCTACTTTGTTTTCTAAACAAAATACATAAAAATCAATGTATTGATGCAAATCTTTATTTGATAATTCGGTTCCTACAACTCAATGTTTAAAAATTATTTCTTTCAAATGTTGCCCACGACTAGTTCTTAAATGGTCCATTCTGTGGGTCCAATATTCGACAACTCTTTCGAGCATGTCGGCCGGTATTCCTTGAATAACACGAGTTATGTTGGTTTCTAAAGCGTGAATATTTTCGGGTTTGTCGACATAAACAAGTGATTAAACATATCCCCAAAGAAAGTAATCCAATGACGTCAAATCACATGATCTTGGTGGACAATTAATAGGACCATTTCTTGAGGTGAACGTTTCCCTCAATAAAGCGATTGTTTCTCCAGATGTATAGCATGTTGCGCCATCCTGTTGAAACCAGAGGTCGGCTACACCAATACCCTGAATTTTTGCCAACAAAAATTCATTGATCATTGCTCTGTAGCGAGCACTATTGACCGTAACACGGGTTCCATCCGCATTTTTGAAGAAATACGGTCCGATGATGCCTCCACCAAACAGTACATTTATCGGGATACATTGGAAGCTCTTGGATTGCTTCTGGTTGTTCATCGACCCAAATACGGCAATTTTGCTTGTTAACGTAGCCGTTCAACCAGAAATGAGCTTCGTCGCTAAACACAATTTTTTGATAAAATAATGGATCAATTCGAAGTTGTTGTACACCAATATCAGCCGGCTTCAATTCTTGTACGAGCTGTATTTTATAGGCCTTCAGACCAAGATCACGCCTCAAGATACACCACAATGATCCATAAGAGATGCCCAAAGCCTGAGATCGGCGACGAATCGATTGTTCACGATTTTCACGAACACTCTCTGCTACTGCAGAAATATTCTCAAAATTACGGGCTGTATGCACTATGGTTGAATGATGAATGTCCAATAGTGCAAAATTGGTTCAAAATTTGGTGATGGTGTTACGAATAGTGCGCTCAGTTGGACGCTCATAACGACCAAAATGATGTTCAAGAACTCTATAACATTCTCTAACTGATGACTGATTTTGGTAGTAAGTTTCCACAATTAAAAACGTTGTTCAGGAGTAATTCTATTCATGATTGAGTCGTATTGAATACTGAACACAAGCGTCATATGCACAAGCCATTTGACACATGACAGCTGTCAAAATAACCCAGTTGGAAAAGGGACCTCGTATTGCATCACCCTTTATAATATAGTTTTCGGTGTCACAAAATTTGCTTATAATGAAAGAAGAAAGATAAAAGCAAAACAAAACAAATATAAGAAGAAAAAAATGCCATTGCATACTTTTGATTCTGAGAAGCGCGTGCTAGAGTTCACGAACTTTGCATATGCTATTGCCTGCAATCAGGATAATTTTCTACAAGGTGCATTTCCACCTATGCGGATGCGAGAATATTCAAAATAATCGCTTCTGGATACTACAAAACTGCTCTGCAAATACACAAGGTCAAAGATTTTGATTGGTCCATATTTTTTGAGGCGGTGTCAGTGACTGGTGAGCGCTATCTGTAACGACTTCTTGCTGCCGAAAATCGATGACTCGTGTTTGGAGAAGATGTGGTTTCAGCAGGTCGGTATAACAACCAGAGGGAAAAATATTGGACATTTTGAGATCCGCGATATCGCATACCGCAATGCTATTGTTTTCATACAATGTCTAATATTTTCAAATCCAGTTTACACGAAATTGAAGAACCAGTAAATTCCAGAAATTCCATCCTCCACTTTTATTTGCTTAACTGTCCGTCTGTTGAAATCATAATGAGGTGAAAACAAAGCTATGTAAAAAAATTATCTTACAAGGCTCTAGAGGTGAAAATATATACGTAGCAAGCGAATCGGATCGGATTGGCCTTAAACCAGAATTTGTAATTTATTGTTATCTGGCCCATCACGACGGTAGCTTTACTTAAATTTGGCGAAATATGTATGTTGATGCATAGCCTTGTAAGGATAATTTTGCAATTAATAGAACTGTCCATTAACCAAATCATATCGTCAAACTAATAAATTTTCAATACTATTTTTTCCAGGTCGTCGTCGCTCGAAAGAGGACGAAGTGCTTGATCTTAAAGCCAAAATCGCTCAACTGCTCGCTGTCATGCCCACAGACTCGCTCTGCCTACCACAATGCAGTTCCACCGGCGCCAGCTCAATGCTACGCATGAATGATACACCGCCACTGCAAGGTGGACCTGGTCCATCTTCACCGATGCTAAGCAGTCTTACTGCAGCAGCTGTAGCGGCTGCAGGTCAACAGCAAACGTCCTCACAAGGCGGTCATCAACTTAATACGCGCGGTCCCACCACGGTAAACGAATTTGTACAACAAGCACCACCTGAGTACGTTGTAGTTGCAGCACAACAGCAACATCAACAACTTCAGCAACAACAACATCAGCAGCAACAACAACAGCATCAGCAACAACAGCATCAGCAACAACAGCATCAGCAACATCAGCAACAACAACATCAACATCAGCAACAACAACATCAGCAACAACAACTTCAGCAGCAACAACAGCATCAGCAACAACAACATCAGCAACTTCAGCAACAACAACAGCAGCAGCAACAAGTGTGTGTTGGTGCCGGTGTGGTACCTGTTTCGGTGGCTACTTCAGTGCTCGTCACAGGGCCAGTTATAAATTCGGGCAACTCATCCAATTTAGATCCTAATGCATCGGTCTACACGCCAAAAAATGGTCCTGGTGGTGGGGTTAACAATGGCGGCGCTGGTGATGTTAACGCTTGACAAATTACTGCAAATCATTTACGACGACAAGTTTGAGATTATTTTTTCTTTTTTTTTTACCCATTGCAACAATTATAATTAAAATTTCAATCAGAATAAGCGAATTTTCTGCGTTGCAACAATGTTTTTTTTTTCTTCAAATCAGTAAATTAACATTATTATTATTGAAAAATCTTATGCTGCTTAAAATAAAACACAAATACCTAATTTTTAATTAAACTTTTCAATTGAAGAGCAATAAAAATGCCAAATTCTATAAAAGCGCTGGTGTCAGTTTGTTTTAACGGCCAAAAACGATATCGAAACCTAGAGCATACAAAAAGACAAATGTCAAAAATGATATGCATGGCTAGTTCTTATTTAATTTTATGTGCTCTTGGCCATTACAAATATTTTGATGCCGCTAGCAGGCACACATCTTTTGTGAACTATAATTTAATTTAAATTTTAACTAAGACTTGATCGTTTGAACTGATGGTTGCCACACTTAAGTTGTTTCTTTTTTATCTTTTTTGAATGTTAAAGAGTTAATTTTTTCTGTAAACTTGTTAACCTCATAAATATTATTTTTTCTATGAAAGAATCTCTCATTTGCTTTTAGTTTTAAATCAAGAATTTAAGAAAAGTAAACAAAAAGACTGTTGTATTTAAAAACGAACAGTCGAAAACCAGTTAAAAACTAAAAATATAAATTTATTAAAATATTCTTAAGTTTTTCAAAATTTCTGAAGTAATTTTTTGATTTGCCTTAAATTTAAATTGTTTTATTTTTATTTTTAAAAATTGACTACAAGTTTTCGTCTGAATTTTACTTTTAATTTTTATTTTTTGCAACCAAAACTCTTTCAAGTAATTTTGCATTAATTCTAAAAACGATGTTTTAAAACTGCTTTTGCCCATAGTAATGTAATTGTGTAGAATTTGTCAACAATTAATATTCAAAACTTAAGACAAACATAAACACTTGTTGCAAACCACGATAGTCTTGCCGATAATATCATTTTTTGAATTTCTTTTTCTCTAAAGTAATTGTCGACGAAATAATGGTTTTGATGATTTTTTTTTTTGATTTGTTCATTAATAAACTTAACCATTTGAAATTTCAAATAATGAAATATGTGACGAGAAAAAATACATACAAAAAAACCACTGGGATAACATTATATTTAAACAAAAAAAAAAAAATCAAATGTGAATGAAGTACTAAAAAGCATTATAAAAAGAAATAAATTCGATGATGGTTTAAATACATATTAATTTTGAAATATTTATTTTTACACGTCAAAAAAAAAAATAGGGCATAGCATAGCATATAGCATCTAGCGATAGAAATTCGGTGCTGATTAAGCCACGTATGCCTTCCACTTACTGATTAATAATTGAGTAATATGAGAGTTGGTGTCTGGGGACATTTTGCCAGTTGCCAGTACTACATCAATGTTTATAGAGAGATTTATTGGAAACCATCGGAAAGCGGGTAAGGCGCACTGGGCTTAAGGGCATTTGAAGACATGTGTGGTTCGATTGTTCCGTAATTGCTATTTTTTCATACATCTACAAGCCTTTAAAATGGTATAATTTAAAAGTAAGTAAAAGAAGGAGTTTCCCTCGTGCAGAAAGGTAAGCAACTTATTTTCATACGCTAGCAATTTGTTGCTATATTTATATAGAAAATAGCTTATTTGAATTACTAAATAATTTTTCCATTTAATACTAAAAATCGAAACAACATTCATACTTTAAGTGTTGTACCCTTTTTATGATTTTTTTAAATGAAAACGACGGATTGAAAAGTTTCGTAATATGAATATGTATTTTGCTACAGTTTTTGGAATCTGAAAAGGTAGGACTTTTTACCGATTTACAATAGATAAACGCTTTTTTTCTATTAGTGATTTTGTTTGGTATTATGTTTATCGATTACAATCATTTTGTTTTGATAGATAAGATTTTTTTTATTTTAGTAGATATTTCTTTATTTTTTAAATTTTTTACACAAAATAATTGAAACTGAATGAAACTAAACGGCTGTCTCAAGAAAAATAATAATATTTCAAGTCACAATGACGTAATTTTTTCTATTGAGTTTCTTAATACCAAAATGGCATCGTTTCTATTAAATCGATGGCTATCGATTTTATCGCAAATCGACAACCGCATTAGGGGCCTTAGGCTGTGACTATTATTTTACTATATTAAAAACAATGTGTGAGTTACAAGATTTTGTACGGATTTTTTTTTTGCGCTGAAGAGTTTAATATACTGATTTTGTGTTTCAATACTGACAACCCAGGACAAAACTTCAAACAAAAATATCTCATAACAAGATTATAAATAATTAAAAATTAACAATGTTTTAATTTTTCCATTTCATTTTACATAGAATACTAAATTCAGAACTATCATATGTGGTATAATTATTGAGATATCTTTGAAACTTTGCCTTATGTATTTCTATTTTTTTTTTTTAGCTTTGTGCTTATTTGCTCCACATCCATTCCCACAGCTGATTACAAATTTGACAGATTGAATCCGTAGCTACATAGGGATGCACGATATGTAATTTCGATAGTTTATGATAATGTGTAAAATTTATTGGATTCGAGCACATTACATAAACAAAACAATCTCAAAGTTGTTTTTTTTTTTGCAAGTTTTCTAATTTTGTGCATTGCAGTTTAACTTCACTAAAGCGGCCCTCACACGATCAGTATTGCGGACAGTATTTTGCATACTGACAGTATTACTGATCGTATGAGGTGATTACTGATGTACTGTCAGTATAGAAAAACGATACTGATGACTGATGAAAAAATCGGATATTACTGACGAAGTTTTTAAATACTGAGTAATACTGATGGTGTGAGGTGAATACTGACAGTTCATCAGTATTATTTGCACAGAAAAGTGGCCAAAAAGTGGCATGCCACGTCCCCTCCCAGGATTTTGCCGTCCCGTGCCTACTTGCACCCTCTGACCAACTTTCAGCCGGATCTGCCCCAAAAAGTGGCATGCCATTTTCGGCTGTCGGTCACGTTGCCGGAGCATAGTTCGCACCTTCACCAGTCGAATGTCAAAAAAACTGATTACTGACAATAAACAATACTGACACGGTCAGTACACTGACAGTTAATACTGTCAGTAATATTGGTCGTGTGAGGGCCGCTTTAAGTAATGTTTACATAAAATATTTATTGTGACATTTTTTAATGAAATTAAATAAATCTCCTACGATATCGGTATGAATATACATTTTTTAATCATTCACGTCACAATAATCGCTACGAAGTTTTCTCGTATCATAAAAATAGATGCACGTAACATATATAAAATGAAACGCAGAACATAAATTTTTTCGCTTCGGGTCAAAAGTGGAAGCCACTGTCTAGATGTCCAATATTCTCGCTGGGGTACATCGATATATTTTCACATCTCTTGCTGTATCTGTCAAAATTAAACACACGTGCTGGAACGCAGCTAAAAACAACGGAACAATTATCTTGCTCCAGGTGTATTTTGTTTAATTTAAACGATTTTCGCTAAAATAAAGGATAAATGGTGAGCAATATATTTAAATTAATCAAAATTTATATCTAATGTTTCATAATAGACATGGCGATTGAGGTGAATAAACGAAAGAGAAAACATAATGCTGATGGAGACGATGTCAATGTGGTGCCCAAAAAAATTGCGAAAAAAATTAAGACTCCAAAAAAGCCACATGAACAAGAAAAGCCACAGAGCAATGGATATGAAGACGACATTGATGAACTACCAGCTACAGATGAAATTGAACAAGAAAATGGCGAAGGGAATCAATATCTAAATACCGATGATGCTGGTGCTGTGAATAATGGTGATGCTGCTGAATATGCAGGTGATGCTGCTGCGGAAGATGCTGTTGATGAGGATACTGTCCACGATTCGTTTTTCGAACCTGATAAGCAGTTTAAGTTTAGCAAGGACTTCAAAATGTTAAACTTTCGTGCAAAATTACGTGGGAACAATTTTATGACAGGTAATCTTAAGTTTGAAAATAAATGGATTAGGCAGTTGGTATGCCGGACATAACGGTCACGCCAAATCGGATAGTTTTTTCAGAATTAATTTGTACTAATTTTTCAACCCTCCGATTAGCATTGTGGTCTGTCAGACCCTTTTGAAACTTTTTGTGTATTTTTTTATGTAAATATTTCGGCAAATGGTTCTACCGTCTACTCAATAAAGTTAAGAATCTACAAATACCTATGTACACTATACAGTGTACAGTATACACCGTATGCCCACATAATGTCACACCTTGAATAGGCCACGCAGCGATTTGATAGGTCACACCAGGAAAATAGATTATGTGAGCTGTCAGACCACAAAGGATGATTTACCGCTTTTTGGGTTACCAATAATCAGAGGTTTAACTACTTAATCGCTATTTATTTCCAAAGAGATTGGAGGTGATTCTAACCTAACCTTCCTCAAAACTTTTTCTTACAATAACTGCCGTTTAGCTAAGGAGACTGCAATCTCAACAGAAATGTTCATTCCGGAGAAACATCAGACCGCATTCAAACTGAGCTTAAGAGAGTGCATATCTCGTAAATTTGGCGTCTCTGATCAATAAAAAATAATAATATGTAACTATGTCATTGACGGAGGGGAAAGGGATCGATGTTTTCGCGAACTGTATATTTTAGATTAGAAAGTCCCATAAATTATGGGCTTCGAATTGACGTATCATGGATTTCAAGATTTTTCTTTATTAAGTAATAATCTCTGTTCAGAATTTCCTAGAATACCTCACGATTTTTTTAAAATTATTCTTCAAGGAATTGTTTGAGAAAACGGTTTTTTGCATGTTTTTTTCTTTATTTGACGAAAGCTTTTTGTAATAAGGCAGATCAGGCTTCAGACTTAGAGCTAGCTACATTTTGTTGAAATTATGGATTTTATGTCGCTGAATTGAAATCTGGAAAGACAATGCTTAGGTATGTTATTTATTTAGGGTCAATGTTATAAATTGTTGAATAAAAATAGGAGGATTTTGAGCAGTATTAAACTTTTCCCTGACGTTTCGTCCCTTTTTTGGCGCCATTTTCAAAAGGTACATTAATCTTAAAAACACATATCAAATATTTTTTCAAAAATAAATATCATTTGGACAGTTTAACACGAATGAAAATCCATTTTTCAATTATTTTTGAAGAAGTTTAATTTTTGATTTAATTTTATAAGGTTATTTTTTCCTAGACAGATTTCTTAATATAAGACATGATTTCGGTGTTTTCTAATGACTGTAGTTCGATAATATACTGTTTAATTATAATTAATAATAACCACTCGACGAAAAACAAATAAAAAACACAACACATCCTTAAATTTATCTCTTCTATTTCCCGACAGAGTTACGCCACTTGCTGTTTCTTACACAATCACGCCCGAAAATCATTGCCAAATATATTGAAAAGCGTGGAAAGCCGCTGGAATTAGCAGAGGCACTCGAACGCATTGATAAAAGTAACGTGATGCATGTTGCATATCTTTGTCAGGCGCTGCAGCTCGTAGTTATGGAGATACTGACGAATCAAAAATCGCATTTAGAATCAGCGGCGCATGCTTGTCGCTACTTTCTCAAAGCACATGGTGCTGTTTTAGAATTATTGCTTAAATCTAGCAATTTACAACATCGACGCATTGCCCTAAAATTGCTAACTGCTATTGTTTGTGTGGAACCACAATTGGGGAGACAATTGCTTAGCTCATACGACATTCTTTCAAATGTTAAAACTATTGAGAATTTTCTATCACACACTAAATATGAGTTACACGCTGAAGATACCGTACGCAAGTGTTTCATACACTTTGTGCTTTCCTATCTGGTAGATGGAAATATATTGCTTATACGAAACATTTTAGATAGGCCAACTCTAATATGCGCCCTTGCCTCGGGCTTACAATATGATGATCATGTAACCGTCTGCGTGGTGTTAAGCACATTGAAAAAATATGTGCTCGAATGTGTTGATATATCGAAAACGAAAAAGATACATGTTTTTAATTTAGAATGCTGTAAACACTTTATACGTCTCTATGATTGGCTGGGGCCAAAAGCTTATGCTACCAAAATGCAAGGCGGTAGAAATGCCAACAAAGTTATGACATTGCAACAGCAAAAAGGTTATGCAGACCCACAAGAATTGGAGCCTGTTGCAGCGGCAGCACATGAGTTTCTGGTGATGCTGCTTACATCGCGTAAATTTGGAATATCATTTGATGCGATGACACAATTCAGGCAGAAGCACAATATTATACAGGGTTAGTAAGAAAAAAAATTTGTGTTTTTTTTTTCTTAATTTGATATTTTTCATTTACAATTTAGGTAAGCTAATCGGCTTTTTGTATAAACCCTGGTGTAATGCACGTAAAACGGAGTTAATAACAAAAATCCTAATCGCTTGTCCAGACTTGGCACGTCATACAATACGCAATTTTGCTGGCATTGTAAATCCATTGCGTACTTCACCACAAGATTGGGTTAGTGCATGTAATTTTCTATCTGAACTTATAAGCACAATGCATCCCAATTTATTGCGCAATGCGCTCGATAAAATAACGCTTACCGATTTCACCTATTGGATCAAGGATATTTGCCTTCCACTTGAAGTACTACTGCATATTAATGGTTCAAAGACTTTGCGTCATCTCAAATATGATTTTCGTTTGGCTACCACTCGCTTATTGCTTACAATGTTTACACAGTATTCGAATTTCTTGGTGGCAATAAACAAACGTGAACAATCCAAAGGCAACAGCAATACGCTAAGACGTTTTAAATTTGATATTTTAAATCATATACTCGTCAATTTTCCCACAATGGAACATATTTTATATTCATTTTTTTTAACAACACAAATGAAAGATGAACTGCAAAATGATTTACAGGAGAAGGTGCTGCAACATTTAGAAATCACGCTAGATTTAGTTTTAATTTTATGCAAAGAACATCGTACGTTTATTAACAAAACAAGCACAGTTTTGGATTATCTTAAAATGTTGCGACCACTTTATGCTTATGATGATGAGATGCATAATATTAAATTGGAACTGAAGGCTATTAAAACTATTCTATTGTTATTTCCAAAAGCCTTAGAGCCGCGTGAAGAACTTTTCAGCAGTGTTTTGAAATCGTTTATAAAAGCCTTTGTCCATGACAGTGTTGAGGTGCAACGCGAATCAGGAGAACTGCTGCGTGGTATTTTTAAAAATACTGGACTATTTGATGCTGGTGAGCTGGAAATTGATTTATGGCTCGAGCCGTTGCGTTTCTTTGACGGCGAAACAGTAGATGTGGTGACGAACGTTTTCGTTGAAGTTTTGAAGGTAAGTGAAGTTCTTATGTTATACTTAATGTGAAATTATATTCTCAACTATTCATCCTACCAAATATTTTAAAGAGTTTTAATAAATATAAGTTTACTCTTAAGAGAACTCCTAAAAAAGTTACATTGAGTAGCTTTCGAAAATTCTCGGAACACTTTATTCCCCGGAAAGATTTAAATGTCTGTTCTCAGAAATAATCTTCACAAGATGTTCATAATTTTGTGATACTTGTGGCATTCATAAAATATTAAAATATTTGTGGGGTCAAATGAGCCATAAATTCTCGAATCGTACTTAACAAATTAACATTTCATGAGCATTTTTGAACTGCATCATATTTGGGGCTCCTTAAGGTGTGCACTCTGCCTAAATTTTAGGAGTAATAAAGGTGCCTTTAAATAGATTTTTAAGGGAATTCTTTTTTCGAGTACGTTTATCCTTTTGCTCTTGATTACGAATTTTATTTGGACTTAGTTTTAGCGTGCTCTCATACCTAAAGTATACCGAATGGATAGAAGATTGACGTGGGAAACTGAGTAAAAACATCGGCAGTTACGGTATCTTGAAGCTATAGAAATGTCTGACTTATAACATAGCTATAACATGTTCTTAAGAACACTTTCATACTTAAAAGTATGTTTTAAAAACAAACAAAATTATGCAATGTAAATTAAAATAAGATGACTCCTTTCTTTCTTTTTTTTACGATTTTCCAGTTCAGTTTTAAACTAAATTTAAGTTTTGCTTCTTGGTATTTTTTATTTTACTATGTCTAGTCATTTTTTGCGGTTTCACTTACACTCTCACAATTCATAAAAAAAATGTGAAATAAATATACTTTTTGGTTTCTTTTCAGGTCACTAAAGCTGACGTTGATATTCCCAAAACCGCTGATGCCCATACTAATAAAAAAAATTTGCAAAAACTATTTGAAAATATAGAGCAAGGACTCTCAGTACAGGCTTACATAGAAACATTGTCTATAAGCAAACTAATGCCTTTAATATTAAAAGGTGTAGAAATAGTGTCACCTTTAAATAAATACTTGGAAACTGTTTGTCTACTAATGTTTCACTACTATCCAACGCCTGAGCATGTGCTACAGCTGTACGTAACAGAATTCAAAAGCTTAAAACCCTACATGAACAACTGGCTGGAAATTAATGAAAGTGACGCTGATATATCCCCATCATTGATGGGTGAAATCGCAGCATATGTGCCAAAATTGCAAGAGTTACAAACAGCCATATTGGAAGGTAGCCACAAATTCGAAGAATTCTTTGCAGGCACCGATGAGACCTTTGAAATTGATTACAACGGAAAAATGCATAATTTTTCCAATATATTAAAAAATGAAGGCATGATTTTAATATACACCCAAGCCATACTCTTCATAGTAGCACAATTGGTGGCAAAACAAAAGTTACAGCAGTTGCAAGCAACACAGGCGGCAAGTTATCTAAAAGGTTTAATAAAAATTGCGGCGCAACATACTGCAGTCACAATCACTGGAACGACAGAAAATTCAAGCTTTTTAGATCAAATACTAAAATATATCTACAGCACACGCATCAATTACATAAGCAGTGTGGAAATATTCAACGCTACGCATGATTCAAATATAAATTATATGAAATTTCTTGCTGATATCACTGAAAGTTGCAATGAAATTGAGAATTTTGCGCATTACGCTGCCAATTATCGCTTAAAAATTGTTAAGGCTGTCGAAATTTCAGTGCAAAATGTTGCACAAACTGTTGCGCAAACAGAAAAACTTACAGTGAGCTTAAGATTGTTGCAAGCTTTTTGCTTGAACGCAGAAAATTGCATTGAAATATTAAATATATTGGCTAGCAAATTAATTTATAACGATTACTTCTGCGTCAACACAGCACAAAAGACCTTTTACTATGATCTGTTAGTGTTGCTGCTGCAGCGTTTGACAACGCTACACAAATCTGTTGATTGTGCTGAGTTTATGCGCAAATTTAGTAAATGCTATATAAATTGGCTGCGTAAATTAAATGCAAATGAAATAAATTTGGAACCTTTGGAGGATGCTTTACAACAATTTTTACAAATTTCACATCAGCACATAACACAGTTGGATAGCAAATTTTTTGATGTATTCTTTGTGGAACGCAAGCTTAACAAAGCAAGCGTTAAACTTGCCTGTCTGCTGCTCGAACGCAATGATAAATTGAAGGTGAATTTCTTAGCACAACTACCCAACAACTTTACCAAGAAGGAATTAATTTATCCTCTAATGAAGATTGCATTCGAACGTCAGTTTGAAATTGAGGCCTCTTTACTACAGAGCATATATCAAGAATACAAAAATGGTTTTATGCGCACCATTGAAAAGCCACAAAAAGCGGCCAACATTTACAAGGAAAATGTTGAAGCGAGTATTGCTTTAATAAAGCATTGTATGCCCAAATCGGAATGTGTTGACTTTTGTAATAAAAACTTTAAATTTGATGCAATTGAATTATATCAAATGAAAGTCATATATGCAATTTACAAGGAAGCGCTCACAACACTTGTGGGCGAGCCAAACGCTAAGCAACGTGCTACAGTTTTCGTAAATTACATAAACTTGCAAGTGCAAATGTTGAGTGTAGATTTGAAAAAACAAACATTGGACTATGAAAAAATAGCGCATATAGCACACTTCATCGCAGAGTGGTTCACGCATGCAAAAACTGAAGCCGAATACGATTTTACAAAAGTCCTGAACAGTCAGCAGTGGTTGAATTACTGTAAGACTACACTCAAGCTGGGTATGCACATCACCGACGAAGGCACTGCAGGCGACAGTGCCGAGCTACAAAAAGCGGATGCTTACAATGGACTCCTATTGAAATTATTGGCATATCTATGTGGGCAACTTTATGTAGATTTCAACACTGATCTGAAAGCCGCAATGGAACCTGCAGAGCCTGCCCAATTGTTTGAGTTGATTTTCACACATTCGAAATTCTACGATATTGTTTTGAATACGCAACATTCTGCTTCACCATCGCAGGTTAAAACTCAGATTCTACATTTACTTTTGGTGCTAGCGCAGAAGAGTCCAACACAGTCACTGCGCAATGAACAAATTCCCGTTATCTTGGGCGCCTATCAAGCAAAACTCACCGCTGCCGATCGTTATGCTCTGGCGCTACTACAGCTATACCAAGATTGGGATTGTGGCCTACAACAATATCGTCCTTTCATATGGGGTGAAAGTGCTATCGCCTTCTATGCCTTGCGTGCTGCTGATGACGAACGCTCGAAGCTAACACAACAAGAGACCTCTATATCGCAAGTTATGTCGCTAATTGATCGCCAAGTTTGCGAGTATACTTTAGATAATTTTCCCATATGGCGTAAGTTGCATGCAGCACAGCAGTTGCCGGAGTGTCAATTTTTACCGCCAGCACAACGCGCCTTAACTTTTGGTGCTAACGAGCTTGAGCGACGCATTGAATTGCAGCAAGAGCCCGCATTTAGCATTGCCGAATTGCGTTTGTGTCCCAAGCGTGAGGCCATCTTTGAGCAGTGTTATGATCCTTCTTTTTTTATACCTCTAATGAATATTTGTTTTGCACCTGAAGCGTATTCGCATCCAGCACGTCCTGTACAAAATGGTTTACTTTCGCTGGTGTTTGCCGCGCTTTCTTCACAAGATAAAGATATGCGCCTGGCAGCGGGCTGTGCACAAATACGTTATCGTGCGCATTTTGAAAGTAATAAGTTTTTCGAACGTCCACTTTGGATACAGGCATATGAAAATATCCAAGCAGGCTTACATGATTTACGTCTCAATTGGATGAAGCATAAACGCAACAGCGGTACACCGCGTGTTCCTTACATTTCGGGTCTATTTGTGGCGAAAACTTTCAATCTTACAACAGAACCAACGCATTTGCTGTACAAACAGCTGACTATGTACTTGCGCCTTAAGAGCAGTTTTAATTTCCAATGTGTGCCAGAATTCAACGTGCTCTTCTATTCACCTGAAGTGGAGCATCACAGTTTTCGTCAATTTATAGTCGAAGTCATACGCAATGGCATTAAATCCAGCTCTGATCTTTTTCTACTTGTCACTACAAATACTTTCAAGGTATTAATGGGCTTCTACGGTAGTCCAATGTCTACGCTGGACTTAAATTTACTAATACTCTCCGTATTTTCTACATGCGTGAAAATTCCGGCCTCCACAAAAATAATGATTGAAAATGTGGGACTACTGCCATGGCTATCGTCTATCATGGGCACTTTGGAGTTTTATCATTTCGATATAATTGAGGGCCTCATTAGCATCATTAACAATTTATGGTATGCTTTAAAAGCAAATGCTGCTGAATTTCATAATTATCAACACATTTGTTCGGACATACATCGTTTACTTTTGCTATTGTTGCCACACATTTCACCACGTATTTCTGCAGCGAGTTTTTCAAAGCTGCTGAACATTTTGTATAAAACAGCGCAGCCGCAACATTATTTAGCCGTATCTGCTGAACAGCTGGATAAAATGATTAGTTGTGCTCAACAAAATTATCCGAACTTGATTTACACTGTATGGGGCATTCGAGAGTGTGGTGGCTGTGGCGCTGAAAGCAAGGAACAATATTGTCAGCGTTTGTTCGATCAACAATTAGATATGGTGGCAATTTTAGCCTTATCCAGTTTACGTTCCTATGTCATTGACTGGTGGCAGTACTGTCGGCAAGAAAGTAAGTCAGTTGCGTTAGCTGAAACAAATACAATAATGGAAGATTTGAAAGCTACGGTTGTACAATTTTAATTTGTTATTTTTAATAAGTTTATTTACAAGTAAGTTACAAAACAAACTAATAAGCAATTAAGAAACTAAGTCAAAAAATTTTGTTAAATAATTTAGCTATTTCGAAAACATCATGGTGTTCACCATAGTTATGGAATAAAATATTTTTTCAAACAACAGAAAGTGTTATTATAAACTTGTAAAAATGTGTATGAAAAAACTTCAATAAGGATTGATAACTTCAGCCGCACAAAAATTATATTTGCAGCCTAGATCTCGAAGAGTAGAACATAATTAGACACCAGCTAAGCGGTGTAATGTAAAACTGAAGTGGCTTATTATGAGTACTCAAAACAGTCCTTAGCATCTTTTCATGGATTTCTAAGCTCTTTACCTCAGTATCAACCTTAAGAACTTGGGATCTCAACAAAATTAACTTTAACAAGCCTGTCTAGCTAATGAGGTATGCTAATAATATGTCTAGTTGTAAACATTTTCTTTATGAAACCTTGAGTTCGCTCATTTCTTTGTTTAGATAGTCTACAGAAAGATATTTCCACTAAACCCTCCCGAAGGTGCTATATTGACGTGTTATAGAAGACTATCTTGAAGGAGAATGAAGAATGGCTTCATTTGAATTAGCTTATGTTGAGGAACTGCCTACACTGACAAAGAACTGTATAACCGACCTAGTAAGCAAATTGGACAATAAAAAGCTCTTCAATCGGATAAGAACCATGACCGGTTTTTTGGTCTACTCCAGAAAAGAAAAATCTGGCACCATCATGAACGTCATGGGCGATTTTCGACGTTGTTAATATTCGTTGGATGAGGCTTACACCTAAGTAGCAAATATGTAAATGTATGCTTCAAAAAATCGGAAGGGATCAGAGCTTTAAAATTAAAATGTCGCTAGAAATAGCTAATACAAAACACGGGGCTTGCTTGTGCTCACAGTAACTTGAATGAAAGAAGCTGAAACCAACGTACTTTTTGTTTTTATCGTAAGGAACTTATTTTGTACACTGTATTGAGCTTAGTGTGGAACAATTGCAATAACATTTGGATTCTTCATTGCGTACATGCTACGATATGACTTTTACATAAGAAATTCTTTAAAGAATTTTTTTATTGCTATTATGCCTTTAAATTTTTAATGTTACTCGGAAAATCACGTAATCAATTCTGCAAATGCATATGAAATCCAACCAAAAAAGTAGTTCACAAAAAAAAGAAAATGAAAAAAATATTCAAAAGGCATCTTCAGCAGTACGGAAATTCTCATTGCACATTCAAAGCCCTAACAAATAAACGCATTCTCAATATTCCATGCCATCATCATATTCATAGCCATGCGATAAAACGTGGCTTACACTAAATGTGTGCGCTTCCAATCTGCAAAAATATCCTGTAAAATCCTGAAAATTTGAATCCTAGCTGATGCATGGATGCATGTTGCTTGCATGTGAAACATTTAACAGCGTGTGTAGGTAGAGTTACAACCACAAGCTTTTGTAAAGCTGCAATCAGCGTTTGTTGGAAGCATGTTGCCGTAACTTAACGCCAGTATTGCCATAACTACCAACTAACACCATACAACATTTTAATACATGCGCCACGCCACGCCACTACTGTTGTTCCCGTTTGGCATAATAATGCGCTCCATTATAGATTTTTGCATAATTTAACGTACATACAAAAATATATTTGTTGCATACAATGCAAAATATTTACAAATGCATGTGCATATATATGAGGTGCATGTGTAAATGCGTTCTATATTTTTTACAACTTTAAATCTGCAATCACTTCTCTTACTTGCGGCAGTTTGTTTGGCGAACGTGTTATGGGTAAATATTTTGATGAAGGCATTTGACTGGAACACCTGGTTTTATTGAAAAAAATAAAAGGTATTTGAGAAAAGTGTAATAATATAAAAATGAAAAACATTAAAGAAAATGAAAATGAATAAATCTTAAATTGAAATTATTTATTATAGTGTCAATAAAAGCCTTCCAAGTAAATAATTCTATCAACATAACTGCCAGTTCAATAGTCTGTTTACTATTTTGCTCGTCATTACAGATTATCGGCTTATCAGTCCGTCAACCCACTAGTGAGTGTCAAACCCTAGGTCCATTAGTTAGGTATACTATCAAGCTAGTCCATCAGCTAACTCAGCGAGCGGATACTGCTTCCTTATTTCTGAAATCGTATGTAATATGACTTAGAGAACTTCAAGGTAGGAACATTTACTTGACTTTCAAGAGTATGTATTTAGAAATCTTTAATTGTATCGAAAAATTATATACATGAGTTTTAATTTTTGTGTTACTAAGTACAGTAGAATCACGCTAATCCAGATATGATCTAATCCGGATTATGCAGTAATCCGGACAAGGTGAAAAAAGTAAAAATTTCCATTTCCAATTTTTTTAAATAAATTTTGAATTGATGTACATATATCCATTACTTTTTACTTATTTCTAACGCTTATTTTGAATGGATTGTTTTTGTTTTTTGTTTTTGTTTTAATACCTACATTACTATTATTTGTTATAATAATAATTTTTATATGTCTTTGGTAATCCGGATCTCCGCATAGTCCGGATCGGGGTCGGTTTTAATTGATCCGGATTAGCGAGATTGTACTGTACCTCAAAACGGACTAGAGAGCCTCCTTTTCAAGACAAAAATAAGCATAAGAAATTTGGTTTCATTTCCAAACCAGCACGTTTTATCGTATTTTTAATTTTAACCTCAAAAATACGTGTATGTAGTTTAGAGAGAGAATTTCCTCGGATTCGTATCACAAGAATTTGTCACCCATTGCTAGGCAGATATGAATCGTAGAACTCACATGAGTTTTGTCGAAGATGCTGATTCTTTGTTTTGCCATGGATTTCGCTGCATTCAATTATACTTCACTGCCAAACTCGTTTTTCTCAGTGGACTTGATAATCATATCCATAAAAATAAATGTACCTATCGTAGATAGAAATGCAAATATTTTCGTAATTTTCAAACTTAACGCTTGGTTGGCATAAAATTAATTTACGGAAACAAAAAAGTTTTACACCAACACACATGGGAGGTGTGAAAAGATCACAAATAATTCTGCACAAATTTCAAAACAAAAACCTCGCCTCAGGCAAGGATACATTCATATGCATGAAAAGCCAAAAAACTCATAATATTGGACCTAAAAATGTGTAGCATGAGTAGCAGAGCAACATAGTGAATATCTAATGGTTATTATAACAAAGGAACTCAATATATTACAATAACAATAAAAGCCCAAAATATAGTAATAACTCAAACAAACAAATAACTACATATACCCTCACTTTAAGGAAAAAGGATATCCCAACGGGAAAGCTAGGTGTTTAGTATACATCAAACTATATACATATGTATATTAAATTTGAAAATAAAATAGCAAGCATTCACATATGAAGAAACCATTAATAAGAGGGTATATGTGACAGTAGTACACACAAATAATCCATTCCATTCAAATTCAAAACTTTCTAAAGTTTTAGATTACAAGAAAGATGATATGCATTATTTTTTTTATCACTTTTCGAAATGCAGATCAATAGATAATATGTTTCAGATAATATCTCGTGAGATCAATATATAAACCAGTAAACCCATGACTTGAAAGAAGATTGTCAAACTTGAGAGAAAATTGTTGAAACTGTTACTGACAATAGTTCAAACATTTTCCGATTGAAAGACAAATTAACAAAAACAATCTATCATGGCGTTATAATGTCACTATGTAATAAAAATGCTGGTTGTGTGACATACTTACCCTATATTCCAACTGGGATGCTTAAAGTCTACAATGGCAAGAGTTACAACGCAGACAAACATATCCGGTTCCGGAAATCAGGCTTGACACATTCTTGTTCGTTGGAAAAATGTTAACGACAGGCATGCAGTTACAAACAAGTAAACACAAACACTCATATCTGTATTTAACAGAAAAGAAAGTCCTGTGTGGTAATGGCAAATGTTAGTAATTCTTGTTGTAAATTTTTTGGAAAGTTTCTTTTGACAAAAGGTTGGAGTTTTTTTTCTTTTAGCTTTCGCTAAAGTTGTTGACATTCAAAAGCCTATTCGACTTTTTTGCTTTTACTTGTACGCTTTTCGATGTAATCTTTACAAAGTCTCTGAAGTATAGCCGCAAGGCATAATATGTATGTTTGTCTTAACATGTCGATAAATGTACTTCAGTTTTGCATTTAAAATTATAACCAAGTTGAGTTATTTTTAGCGTGCAATGTTTTGTTGGAGAAAACTTGCACTGGTGATTAACTTTTTTTGATTATATAAGAGAAAGCATTCTTCATACGAACACACTCGTCCGTCTACCAACAAATTGTGGATAAGAGTCTCAGCTAACGTGACCTTGTGATCCGCGTTCGCGGGACAAGTCTCAGTTTTTAATTCTCAGTTCCGCGTTTTCATTTCATGGAAATATAAGTATTTAATTTTGCTAGGGTTTTCGGAGAGTGAGGACCTTTTATTTTTTTTTTGTAAATATAGAAAGAATCAGAATTCATAAGTTTACTTAACAGTAACACATTTTTCATAATTAATAAGTATTCAGCAAAAGAAATTGCAGATTTTATAAAATAAATTTTCCCTTCTCAAATCCCGCATTAGCAGGGCATTCAGAAAATGTTCCCCATTATAATTCCAACCAAGCAGATGGCAACACTAATCAACTGTCAACCATTTGCTTTAATTTCATTTTCATTGTGCGCGTAAATTTCTATACATAACTAAATTTTGCATTTTTAATATTATAAACAACATTAATAAGTAAAAATATAGTGAACATGTTTGTCTTAAGTGTTGTCTTAAATTCAATAAAATATTTTAATAAAAAGGTATAAGAATGCAAAATCTTTGTTGAAGCAGCGTCGTCGGCAGAGCCGCAAGTGCAAGTGCAGTGATTGTTTTTGGTGTGCTTTTTTTATTCAAAATTGAAATGAACATTGGAAGTGTACTCATTTGAACAAAAAAATATCAACAAATGTTTAAAATTTCGTTTTTCCAAAATATCGCGAGTGTTTGTTTTTTTATTTTGTTAAAAAGAATTCCTGAAAATTATTTAGCTGTATGAGTGCATTACAGTTGTATTAAGGTAATTGTTATTGCTTTCCGCAGTTGCGCTCCAGTGCTGCCCAAACATTTTTCTGGGGCATTTTGGGAATGTGGCGTTAGGGAATTGACGGTCACAATTGGTAAGTGTTTCCTTTTTTGTTTTTAATATTTATAGTCTCTAGATTTTATTATGAGAGGAAACTGCCACCAAATAGAGATAAACTTTTCGTCTTTTATATGAAAATGCATGTGCGTGTGTTTGCCTATGAGACGTTCAAAAATATGAGCTGCGTTTTGTTGAGGTGCATTGAAACTAATGTTGTTTTCTGCCGTTAGTTATATACAGGGGTGGCGGACTAAATATGAACGCTCAAGCCTTATTGCTGTTTCTTGTTCTTCTTTAAGTAAACAAAGTTTTTTAGTTTTTGTTTTTAACAATCTATTTAGACAACGAAAACTACACAAAAAGAAAATCCAATACAGCTGATCTTAAATCAAAAGTAATTCACCACTTCTGAACAAGGATGGCGATGTAATTAAGAACGATTAAAAACATTTTTCAGAAAACTTAAAATTTTGTTAGAAAACCTTAATTTGCTATTGCAGCTTTGCACCGCTTTTTCACGTACTGATCTTCCAACTGATTCTCGATAATCTCTTTCGAATTGATCGGGCTAATAGCGGATTGGGTTCATCCACATAACTCTCATAAACTGCGCTATATGTTGGCCAGCTGCTGCACTCGTTTGCACAATATTCAAATACTTAAAATTTTCTAGCAAATAAAGCCAAAATTCAAACCGTTTAGATAAGTTTTCATGTTTTATTTTAATTCAAAACTACGACAGTCTAAAAAAAACTCCCTTTATTTGTATAACTGTTTATCAGACAGTGAGTGTGGTAAGATAGAACTAGAACACTGTAGGAGAAAGAACCTAAAACTAGTTAAAGGGTTGAAAAGTCAAGAAGGAGTAACCAAACCCGATAAAACTCAAACAATCAAAAAGAGGGGAAATATCCATTTTGTGAAATTTGGAAGGAGTCACATTCTTTAGGCAAAACTTTATTTTTTTTTTTGAATAAAATCTATCTATGAAATAAACAAAATACCAAGGGCCTTAAATGCCAAATTCGTAGAAGTAGGCCCTTAGAACGTTTTGGAAACCAACGACTCAACTACTAAATGTATGGCTTAGCTTAACGTGACCATATAATCCGCGTTTTGCGGGACAGGTACGCGTTTTTGATTTTCCACGCTTTCATTTTAAGATATATACACATACATCTCTTTTTGCTGGGGTCTTGTGAACGTAAAAGTGAGTACCTTTCAAGAATGAGTTTAGTTGTAAAGTCTAACGCGTCTCTTTTGATGGAGATCTACAACATACACATGTTTAATTCCATAAAGAAATTTGAAGCTTTGTCACCTAAAAGACATAAGTAAACCGACAAAATAAACAAAACCAAAAAATAAAGAAATACAACTAAAGACTAAGAAAAAAGAAAAAAACACCAAAATTGCAGCAACATTCATTCAAGTCATGCTCATCACTCATTGTCATCGTTGTCGTCGTTGCGAACGTTTGTGCAAACAAACCCATTTCATGTCATGCCATGAAGATTTTAATTAATTTCAAAAAGTTTTCAAGATTTGTACAACAATTAGTCAAATCAGTGTATTGCAACACAAGCGTAGAAAGACATCAGTAGCAGCAAGAGCAACAACAGCAACGCTAGCGGTAGCTTTCAGACGACAATCAACACTAAGGACCATAGACAGTAACAACAAAACTAAACCGGAGACAACAAAGACAACAGTAGAAAATTTAAGGAAGCAGCAGCAGCGACAAGCGGCAAAATATACAACAAGAACAAAACCCGTAAAACGAACAAACCCACAACGGAGAAGACATTAGTAAAAATTTTAAATGTTGCAACTTGTTAAATGGGCACATGCATACCCCACTGTACGATTTGCGATCTACCCAATAGGAAGGCAAGTCATTGATGATTTCATCAGGATATTAATAAAATTTAAAATTGAAAATTTTGCTTACCCTCTTAATCTCATAATGACAGCGGATTGAAGGGAAACGAGGTATGTTTCATAAGACAAATCAATTTATCTGCTAAATAATAAATGGGCGCTATAAGGCAGGATGCGTGGAACATCCTTTTATTCTAAAGATGTTTTTACAAACAAAACAATGCGACCTCTCAAAATAAACAAACTTCCAAAATTCAAATATATTCAGAGATTTGAGAGCGCTTAAGAACCATTGAGATTCTTGAGCATGAGAGCTACTTAAGCACCTAGAGTTTTTCATGTTTGGAAAAAATGTTGTTTATATTTCCTATTGGATCTCTACGAAGAGTTGAACATCACATGCTTGTATATTTGTCTATTACAATTTAAATCACGTCTATATTCTGAAAGAAAAAAGGGTGCAACTTTGAAATTACTTAAGCCAAAAGACATTTTAATGGTTCACTGAAGCATCTAAAAACTGGATTTCATTTCAAGCCTAAGACGTATGGATGTAAATGAAAGTGCGTTGAATTTAAAATAATGTCAGGTTGCGGTTGAAAACTTAACTAGTTTATATTACATGTATTATATGATATGGTTGGATATATTGCATCGTTCTAAGATGCTAATTAGTAGCAAAATTAATGCCTATATTAAGCAACTAAATAAACAAAGTTTATGGCAAAAAGTTTTCTCAAGCTGAAAACAATGCTCTTCATATGCTGTTATGTAAACAAAAACCAATTTACAAGTTAAGGTATGCCTGTAAGAAATTAGACCTCCAAGCTAAATGTCTGACATTGTGATTTTGTATGTTGAAATATATAGTATAAAATGTCAATTTCATACAGCAATCATCACTACCATCAACAGCATCATGATGAATATTATTAATTCCGTCATCTTTCGCTTCGACATAACAAGCCATACTATACGTATACTTTGGCGAGTACACATACAATATACAAATTTGTACGCCTCAAGGTATGCAATCATTGTGTGCTTCATTTCATTACTACGATACTCTTTTACATTACACATTGTGTGGTTTATACATCAATCAAAACTAATTTTGATTTTCTCTTCATCTCTTGACATTTGCATTGAAATTAACAATTCCAAATCAATTTATTCTTTCACTTAATGCAGTTGCTGCTTGTTCTGACATTTCATTGCCATTGTGTGCTCATTAACATACTCCAAATGAAAATGTGTTTGAATAAGGTGGAGCAGCAGAGTAGGATGGTCTAAGTTAAGTGCAATTTCGCAAATTTATGCGTTCCATTACACATTTACCTTTGATCAGATTATTGTTGCATTAAAGCTGAAAAGTGCAAAAACTTTTGGAACTAAAATGTAATTTTATGCACATAAATATGCTACCAAAAATATACATATAACATTGTTTATATATAGTACATAGGAATAGCATTGATAAACTAGAAAAGTTTTTAAGAAGTCGATGATAGACCAAATGTATAGAACTGTTTCGTAAAGTATCAAGAAATCGATCGGAGATTGAAAATATAGAATACTATCGATAAATCGATCGGGAATGACAAATTTTGTCAAAGCCTAATGGTATCGAATCGCTCGGTAAAGTTTCAAAAATTCATTGAGTGCTCAACTGTATCAATTCATTTCGAAAAGTAACGAATTAATCGCCAATAATTTATAAATATCTATACATAGTGTCTTAAAGCTTCGAAAATGAAAAATTGTATCGAAATATCCGATAAAAGGCGATATATAAAATAATACGAATAATATCAAACTGTATTAAAAAAGTCAATAAAAGTTGTAAAGAGGTATCGAAAAATTGACAAAAAAGTCAAAATGTATCGATAAGTATTAAAATTGTCTACAAAAAACCGAAAATAATTGAAAAAGTCTAGGAAAGTGTCGAATAGTATAGAAAAGTATCAAAGACAGAAACCTCGCAACCGGATGTTTGATAACTACAGGATCTGCACATTTAGTTCCATTAATATTTCTCTAACCGTCAGAAAAGATCTCCATATGTGCAATTGTTAAACTGTTACAATAATTCAATGCAATATTTACATGATAAAGCTCATCATGTACTTCAAATGTCCAACAGTGACATTTACATTGGCTTATACAATCAAGGCATTACATCACAACAGATCCCATCACATCGCTATAGTAAACACATCAAAGAAATCACACTTCCGTATCCTTTGTCATGATGGCACTTGTCGTTTTTTGTTGTTTAATTTTTCATCAGCACTGCTTTTTTTTTTAATTGCACAAAGCAAAGTCAGTGCTGCACGAAACGCCAGAAGTGTTACTACTACAACACTGACTTTAATACTTTAACGCTCTTTGACTTTGATACTGTCTCTGCCTTCACGTTGTCATTGTTGTCTGCTTATTTCGCTTGTCGAGTCATTACGTTATGTATTTGTGGGAAGTTGTTCCTACTTAGGACTTTCTAATAGGTTTGAAAAAGTACTCGATACTTCGTTATTGAAATATTGAAGTTTAAAATTAAATTTTTTCAAAACCGACTCAAAAACCTCTCTCTGGGTGCAATCATGAAAAAAAAAATATTGTGCCTGCTAAGGCTTTAAATGTCACAAGTAGCCTTCGTTGCCATAATCAGACCTATTGTAAATGATATTGCTTACGAGAAAAGTGAATTAAATACAAGTTACGGAGAAGTAATTGAGGATTTACATTTTGGCATTTACAGTCAAACAAAAACAGAAAAATTAGTTTTGGCAGATTTTTCCGCATTTATTTTTATGGTATTTTTCTAAGGAAAAATCGCCGAAAAAATACTGAAAAAATTACCGTTAAAAGGTATTAGCTTGGGGTGATTTTTCTTAAGTTAATACTTGAGCCCAGAGGACGTTTGAGACTTTTGCGTATGAGGTTTGTGTACGAAAACTTTGAAAAAAAATTCAGAACTCAACGTAAATAAAGTACTTTGAATTATGTATTGCACCGAAATCAATTTGATGACGAGTGCGATGCCTTTACAAAAATTCAAATCGTTCAAAAACAAAAATTCTACCTAAAATGAATTACATGCAGGGCTACCAAGTAAAACCAATTTCTTGACATTTTAGTATATTTTAGAGTTCAGCATGCTTATCAAGAATATATGCATATGTTGCGCGTACAAACATATCTTACATATTTTTTTGAGCTTTAAAATGCCTTACATCCTTTTGAAGCTAATGATATCGGTGTTGGACGTACTATAGTTCAAGCTCGAAAGGAAAATATGCAAAATATGAAGAAGTAGTTTCAGCGCCCATCATAAACATTTATTCTTGATCAGCATGCTGAACTCTGCAATGTCTAAAATTTCTAGAAAATTGGTGAAGTGCTCCTTAAAATAAACTATTACCCTTTTTTTTACAATAACAGTTGAAAAAATTGTCAAATTTTGTGAAACCCATAGCGGTTTTCGAAAAATATATACATTTATAAATTTCTAAGTTGCTTTATCACAATTGGAGTCCAAATTACAGTCAACGAAAACTCCAAGCAAGTAATATTAAGATTTTTCCCCATTATTTGCAAACTCTTGCACATCTCTAGAATCGTTAACATGACCAACTTCCAATTTGATACGACTTGCGCATCCCTACCGTCGCCAGTTTAAAATACAAGAGCAAATCGTGCTTACATTCTTTGTTTTTCTTCTTGATCGCGAGTTCAATAATTAATTATAAATATGTATGTACTCAATTACTTAATAATAAGTGAATATATACTGGAAGCTTATAATAGTGAAATAAAAGTTAGGAAATTCTTTGAAAAAATGATTTAAAAAACGAAAATGGTTAAATTATAATTTTTGCTGCAATCACCATTGTGTCAAATGTAAATTGTGTTGTTGTTTTTCGCTTTTGATCTCGGGTTCTCTTTCGTGTGCTCGTCGTCGGCTTACTTGAACTTCCGTTTAAAATTAATACTCGTACGCATTAAAATGCATCAGCTTTCGCATTTTTTTATTCGTGTTTTTTTATGATCCGTGTGTGAATAAATTTATTAAAAATTTTTTAAATCGATGTGCCATACGGAATATAATACGGTGCTCAAAAAAAATTCTGCAAAATTAACTTAAAATCGGTAATTAGGAAACTTTTAAAAGTTGCATAAAAAATTGTGAAATCGTCGCTGTTGGTGTTCTTGTGTGTGTGTAGTGAAAAAGCGCAAATCATTGTCACCTGATTCTTAGCTCTTAGTTGTTTTTTTTTTTATTAAGCTTACAGGTTATTTGCTTATTTTTACGTGCAATTCGCTTTGTGGTTTCAAAATCTATTTTCCAAATTTAAGTAGTGTTAAGTATTAGTATTTTTTGTTAAAAGCAAAATTTCATTAAAAAGTGTTCATTTGTGTGGTTTTCTAATTGAAAAACCTGTCAGGAGTTTTGTTGCTGTTAATGGGTCATCGTATGCGGTTGCCATTGTGTTAGTTTTGGTGAGTTTTTTTTGCTCAATTTTTTATTGTAAGTTCTTGTACATCTCCTTGAGGTAGACAAAGAAGGCAACATTAAGTATAAAAGTGTCTCCACTTTTTTTAATTTTTGATATTGCATTTCTTGCTTTGATTATGAATCGGGATTTCAAATGCTGTCCCACTAAAAGCTTCGGGTTTAGTTTTTAAGTCAAACGCATTATTCAAAAAGGGGCAATATTTTTATTTTAATGTAACGAATAAATATTACATGCTTAAGTAAGGAATAAAGTATTAGGGAAATATGCCCAAGGCTCTTCTTGCAAACTTTTGAAAATTCTGCATACGATTCAAATTCGGTGCTCCTATTGGGAAACAATTACAATTGTGCTTGAAATTTCTCGATAGCGCTATGTACGATAAAATTGAACCGGGCTACGCCGTTTTGAATTTGTCATAAAAACAAAATTTTTTCCGATATTTTTTAGCACCAAAATTTAGTTTCTCTAACGTGAAAACATACAGCTTCTAATTGAATTCAAATTCATAGCATTAAAAAGATTTATGAGAGGTTTTCTGCTCAAACCTCAGATTTGACTGAGTCAACTAATTGGAAACAAAAAATAATTTTCAAAAAATAGAAGAAAAACTTGATAAAAGATTCCAGAAACAATATTTTGGTATTGTCATTGCTTGTTGGAACACTTTTTGACCGAATTTGCTTATTAGAGTATCCTAAATCATGTAAAATTCCCCGCAAAAAGAGACCTCGTAACACTTCTGGGTACAAGGATCGCAAGATTGTGCGCAAGGAAAAATTTGATCCTCGTAAGACTGCTGCAGACATCCAACGCGAAATAATTGATCAATACGATGTACAAATATCCAAACGAACTGTCAATTGGCTGAGGCTAGACTCCATGGATGAACTTTCCGCAAGAACTCATTGGTGACACTTCAGCAGAGGAAAAACCGCATACAATTCGCTAAAACGCTTGCCGGTTGGCCGTTCATTAAATGGAAGTATGCCCCTTTTGGACGTTTTACATATCTTCCGCCATCTAGGCCAAAGCGGTTGATCTTCGTTTTATCGCTCCATACCACATATTTCCATTAAATAAGCGCAAAACCGCCATGCATCTTTGCGAATTGTATGCGGATTTTCCTCTGCTTAACTGTTACTAATAGGTTGTTGCATAAAATTCGTCCATGGAGTCTAGTCTCAACCAATTTACAAGCGACAGTTCGTTTGGATATTTGTGCAACGTATTAATCAATTATTTCGCGTTGGATGTCTGCAGCAGTCTAACGAGGATCCAATTTTGCCTTGCGCACAATCTGGCAATATTTGTGCCCAGAAGTCTTACAATGTCCCTTTTTACGAGGACCATTTTTTGTTGTGTCATACTTATCGAAATGATCATGTGCACTCAATACAATTTTATTGGAGCAATTTAGCTGTCTTGCCATCGCCTGATATTTCATGGCCGTCTTTCGATTAACGCATGGCCGGTGTACAACTTTTGGCCACTTCCCATGATGGGCGTTTTTCCAAAAATAAAAAGATATTTTCTTAAAACTTTTTTTTGAAGCTGCATTTTATCTTAGACCAAAACTTTTTTTACACTATTAAAGCATAGCTATTCAAGATTTATCCCTGAAATTTTGGTCCAAAAATATTTGTTAATAAGTTAGAAAAGCGCACGGTTGAATTTCGAACTAAGAATTTTGATTTTGGGATTTTTTTAAGAAAGTTTCTCAAAAACAGTGGCAGATTTTAATGCTTTTTTTGTTCAGTACGTAGAGTTCAAAAAATATTGTCTTTTTGCCGTGATTCATATAGAATTTTTTCGAAAAACTGATATGAATTTCGAAATCCAAGCAGGAATATTGTTAGTATTATTTAATATTCTGCAAATCCTCTACACAATAAATCTCAAGAAAATTCTTAGAAATTGAAGGAGGACAGCTTATTTCAAAATTGATATAAGACAATTTAACAGTCAATTTACAATCTTACAGGATTGACTCATTTCTTTCTTTCATTCTGACCAAATTTTTCTCATTTCCCTATTTTTTTTTTTTGAAATCAATACTCCAGTAAAAAGTATTTTCAGAAAATTTAAAAAAAAAATCAAATGTATTATGCTAATAATGTTATACTATCAGCGCAATTCTAAAATATTACCCTAAGTATCTAATGTTTTTCACCCGATATTTCAACCATTCATCCTTTAACTCAATTCCACGTCTCTATCACGTTTGAATTGAAAAATAGCGCTGAAAAAAAGCAACACGGATATGGAAATCATAACTGGTCACATTGAAGAAAGTTGAGTTCGAGTCGTGTTGAGCATTGTAAAAATTGCCAGAGTAACAACAAACAGAAGCATGAAGGACATGACAAGGATTTTACAATACAACAACAACTACAACAGTAACAAACGGTAGCCGAAAGACAAACAGCGACATTGCACAGCTGATGCTACAAATGCAAGACATAAATGACATGACAAAGACAGATTTTTGCACAAATATTTATACGCCAACTACAAAAATAACAACAACAAATACTCGTGCAATAATAACGATGACAATGACGACATGAAAGCAAACAAAAATATTGTTGCATTTTTAAAAAGGCTACTTTCCGACGATGGCTAAGGATAGCTACATCTATGTATGTATATATGCAAAAAAGGAGTAGAAGCATTTGGCCATAAACCATTGAGTCGGGACAATGTTGTCACACATTTGTACACAAATGTGTTGATTTTTCAACAATTTAAAGATAAAGACGGATTTAACTAGAAATTTTTATGGCATTTTGCATTTATATAAGGAATTAAATCAACCGGAGTCTATTTGAAGGAGGATTTAAATTATGTTTTTTTCTGCTATTGGCTTTAATGCCTTTTGTTTTAACAAACAAAACTTAAAGCTTTTGTCTCAATGGAATTACCCCTTGGTGGTACCTTCTACTGGTGAGTGCTGAAATTCAGATGGAATTGTGCCGAGAAGATCATGGTTAAGCATCTATAAGTAAAACCATCATTTTCTGGAGAAGCTTTTTAATGAAGAGTTGAAATTCAGTCGTAGAACTTCTAGAACGTCAGCACTTCAAAATTTTTTGGCTGAAAAATTTTAACTTTTGCAGCACTTTTGCAACCAGAAAGTTCCTGAAAAGTTTTGCTTAGTGCTTACTGCATTGCGACGAGATAAAGCTTTTTTAAAAAGTTCAGCCTTTACGGCTCAAAAACTTCAAAAATTTGTAATGACAGAAAAGTGCTAAATGCCTCTTAACTATTTGCTTAGCTGAAAAAATTTAATTTTCTTTTTTCGGATAAGCCAGTCTCCAGATATCTTGTTCACCGCAAATTTTGAGGTCGTTCACGGCATTGCGCTTTTCTAACTTATTGACGAATATTTTTGGACCAAAATTTCAGAGATATATCTTGAATAGTTATGCTTTAATAATGTAAAAAAAATTTTGACTTAAGATAAAATTCAGCTTCAAAAAAAATTTTTAAAAAAGGGTCTTTTAATTTTTCGAAAAACTCCCGGAGGCCCTTAAGGTCGTGGTAAACCTAGGGACTCAACGATCATGTACCAAAATATCATTTTTAGACACTTAAATGTTAAGTTAATATCTTAAAATTTTGATCTGGTGTGGTAATCACATGGCATCACATTTAGATTCTACATTTCCAGAATATAAAAAAAATTCTAATCAGCCATCGTTTCACTCACTTACAGTTCTTAAGTGGGCAGAGTCCATCGTACAGTTTAACTTTTATAGTTTTTCAGTCCGCTCAGAATGCAGTCATATCTGCTCTTTCAGACGGAATAGATTTTAAAAAGGAAGATCGAAGAAAACAGAGCTTATAAAAATATGAATTAAGAAGGGTTAGTCCATTAAGATTTTGAATGGACTTTAATTCCAATACTTTTAGAAAAAATTTAGCGTTTTTTCGAAAAAAATATTTGGATCATTTTTTCCATTCAGTTTATGAATGAGATGATTCAATTTCAAACAAAATCAATTATTTCTACTACTTAAGTATTTATGATTTTACAAAAAAAAAAGGCGAAAACAAATTCCTAGATATATTGCAAGCGCAGACTGATTATATTCATCCATTATTTCGTATCCTAATGCTTGAACATGCGCTTTACGCATTAAATTCTAGTAATATTGGAAGATTAATTAGATAACACCAGTGGCGTAGCTAGAGCTTTGGTATGGGGGATCCGATGATCAGATTTCTTTAGTTCAACGCGGTACATTCGTGAGTAAGGAAATTGCCTTCTGAAGAGAAACTCAAAAACTGTTTCCGTTGTGTCCAAATTGTTGAGCAAAAAAAGATCTTCACTTTTGAATACTTAGATCCTTCAGTCACCCGCTTTTGCTTCACTTTTGTTCAGACTTTACAACGGTTTCTCTGGTAAACATTGATGTTTAGGGAATTAGTCACCATTAACATCATTCAGCTCGCCATCACTGTAATTTATAATTTTACTTCCTTTATTTTTTTTACCTTTCTACTTTCGTAAAACTTTTCACTTTTATCAACTCGTTGAATGTTGCAAGAGTTGTTGAACGTCAAACGTCAAAAAACAGCAATTGCAGCCATTGTAAATGATTTTTGTTAAGTGTTGTCTTGTAAATCATTTGTGAAAATAGTTCGCTCTGAGCAATTTGATGTTCTTAGCCATTTACAGTTGCAGCTGCTGTTGTTGATGTTGGAACTTTGAATATTTTTGGTTGAGTTGTTTTAATTATTTTCTATTTCGTACTGAATATAATTGTTACAAATTGCTCTACATTTAAATTTATAACCTTAGTAGCAAATGCGGGTTAACTGCATATGTAGTTGCTTTATTCGAATCACTAATGTTAATATTGTTGTTAGTGTTGCTATTGTTGGCAATGTTAAAATACCACTAAATAAATTGTTAAATTACATAAACAACTAACTAATGATTCTTTTTGTGTTTTCATTTTCAAGAGGACTAACTTTTGACTCAGAATTTCCTCCTTACTCTCCCTCGCACTCTTAAGTAGCGACAATTGGTTAAATGATGTTGTGGATTGAGGCATTTGTTGGTCGTTGCCATTACCATTACCAATTGCAACTGCAACGACTGCAATTTGCAGGCGCACTTACTTTGTTGTGTTATTTTTAATTACTTTTGCGGTTGGTCCAGCTGTGTTTAAATGCTTGTTAATGTATACGAGTACAAACTTAAGTGAGTAAATATTCAAGTCTTCCCTTTGATATAATTTTACTTACAAATTTGTTAATTGTAAAATTGTTTTACTTTGTTACTGATGAAATTTACGAGTAACGCATAAGTTTGGAAATCGTAAATGCTCTTGAAAAAGCATTAATTAAATGAAACATTTAGTACAGTAATAAAATATTTAAAATAGAGTGGAAGATTACTGCTTGATTTGGGGATTTCGAAATCGGTGAGCATATTCTTCCGGGACAATATATGAAATTATTTTTGATATCTGGAAAAAAGTGCCATACAAGAGTTTTCCTTACACCAAGTCGAATATGCCTCACGACAGAAGGCATTTTAATGATTGAGCACTTAGTCCGGGAGGTAGCTTTTCATTTTTCCTGGTTATCTATTTCCGCTTAATTTTTTTTTGCGAGAGGCCGAAGAAAAAACTACAAGTAAAAAAATATATTAAGGTCAATGTTGTAGAGGAGATAAAAATCCATCGATTTTGTGCCCGAAAAATCACTTACGACAAAATTAAGTGAGAGGAAATGACTATGAAAAATGCAAGGCTAGCTTCCGGACTATAAGGTATTGTATTTATGGTCTAGCGTTCAATATTAGAAGGCGTACACTGATCATAAAAATTTCGGGAACGCTCTAAATTATTAAATTTAAACAAAAAATTATGAAAGTTATACGCATAAACTAAAAAGAAGGTTGAACTCTTCCCATCTGATTATTTGATGTGTCCTAAATGACAATAATCTTATTTTGATCAAGAAAAATGATTAAAAATTATGTTTTTTATTTCGGGAACGATCATGTCGAAAACAAGTTCAAGCGTGTAGTAGTTACAGCAAACATATTTATAATATGAGTATTCATCTGAGCGCGCAAATTTCTCGCAAACTGTGTAAACTGTGCATTTTTGCGCTCTCGCAAACAAACTGTCAAAAATCGTATGGAAAGTTTTTTGAACAAACTAAAAAAGTTTACGCGACAATTTGGTACCGCAAACTTGCGCAGTTAATTGTGCAATTGTTTTCACTCTCTTTTCTCATACGATTCTCTTAGCAAAAATTTATTGTTTACAAATTTTGAATTTGTCACTCTCTTTTCCCATACGATTCTCTCACAAAAAAAAAATGACATGCTCATCAATTGCCACAAATTGCACAAAACATTCGAAGGGGCGTTCGTGAAACACATCGCGCAAAATAGCATACTTGCACAAATGGGAAATTTGCGCGTTTAGATGAATACCACTAATATAATTTGTTCTCACAAAATTTCTTACTCATATGATTAAACTTGTCAATTTATATATAAGATGCACTAATTTCACTTTAGTTTTGCGAGGGACTGACCAACTAAAAAAACATTACAGAAAAAAAAATAATTTTTTTTAAGGTAGTTGAACTACATATCTTAAACAATTCCATTAATATAATGGTCTCAGCTATGCTACCCCCCGTATAAAAGCACTACATTTATTAACTTATCAAAGTTTTACCATCTGATAATAACGACAAATAAACGAGTAACTAAACTAACTTTTTAATTACACAACTGAGATTGTTATTATCATATAATTAATTAATTACCATTAATAAAGTGGGTAGCTCAAACATAACAACAACAATATTGTTGGAGCACAGCAGCACTTTTACCACAAGTATATTTTAAGTTTAATGTATATATTGGCATATTTTTGTTGTAGCTTTTGTTGTTGTTGCTGTTGTTGTTATAGTTTAAGTTTATTCTGTGGGTTGTTTTGTAGCAAGAAGTGTTTATAAGTTGGCAGCAATATTGTTGTTATTGTCGTTGTTGTTGAAATTTGTATTTGCTGCAACATTGTGTGGGTTGACTTTTGACATAGTTTATTTTATATTGATATATCTTTGTATATTTTTTTGTGTGCTTACTGTACCAATACACCAGACAATAAATTTTGATTGTAGAGTTTATTGCAAGACCTTAAATCATTTTGAATTGTAGTATGTTACGTTTTTTACAGTGTTTTTGCTTTACAGACTCGTAAGCTTTGCAAAATTCCTGCAAGAACTCACAACATAGATTTAACCACAGGTTTAGTTTGAGTCCAACAACCATATCTACTAAATCAACTTTGGTTTTTGAGAAATCAATGCTTCGAAAATTTGTTCAATGACTTCAAATATTGATGTAAGTAAGGCATAATTATGGAGTCAGAAAATTGTTCCTGAGTGAAGGAATATCTTGGAATGAAGAAATGTCTTGTAGTAGAGCGACATGACCAAAACATTCGTTAAGTCGTAATTTAGTTTGTAGCTCTATCCTTTTCATTTGAAAACTTGCAAGTAATATGTTTTTGTCCACTGAAAATAGAATCGCAAATATTTCAAAAGATTGATGAGTTAGTTTACACCTTCATCGTCAAGCTTTGGCACAAAATGGGATTACATGAACGACTTAATTTGATATTTGATATTAAATTTAACCTTCACTCAACCAACTTATTTTCGAATAATAAAATCTGTTCTCATAGTCAGCATCCATAATTTTAAGGAATTCCATGAACTGATGATGATACAATCCTTTCGAACTCATGAACAAAGTGCATACATATATCCGTCTTTACGTATATCATTTTCTTAGATCCAAATTCCAGAGGCAATTGCATCGTTTGCTTTTATTTTAATAAACCATCTTTTTAGTCTATCGTCGCTGATAATCGATTTAATATATTCCAGTAACTAAGTATAATAGTCTTAAAATTAGGGCGGTGACACACCTAATGGTACAATCCAGTCCGATTTCGATCCAGAAATAGCTTTCAACAAACAATACTCATGCACCAAAATTTAGTATGATTGTTCACATACTTCGATAGATATGTCACTTAAGGTGTTTTACTTGTATGGGAGGTGCCACGCCCAGCGGGTTTATTTCGCCCGCTTTTGATTCAGCCATGCCTTACAGCAAGTAAATGCCTACATTAAATTTCTAAACAATTTCTTCAATAGTTCACTTAAAATAGCGCTTACAGCTTTATATTAATATGGGTGGTGCCACGCCCACTAATGCAATCCTGTCGAATTCAATTTTAATTTCAAAGCTTATAGTAAACAACACCTGTACTCCAAATTTTACGAAGAATACTCCCATTGCACACTACCTATAACATTAAACTTTTTTTTGCTTGTATGGGAGGCGCCACGCTCACATGTACTATTGCGCCAAATTTTTGTAAAAAGATATCTTATGGCAAGTACATCTGCTATATTAAATTTCGCAACGATTACGTTGTTAGTTCTTTTATTATAACATTGATAAGTATTGGGGGCTGTGCCACGCCTTTAAACGAGTTTTGCCAGTATAGTGACTAAGTTTGTATTGATGACTGGTATCATCTCTAAAATTTTCATGCAAATTGTCGTTTTCGAGTGACATTGTATCAAATTTTTCGATTGTTGAAAACTGCCGCGCCTACTTTTTCAATTCCGCTTAATTTTTTAGAGTTGAAGATATTAATGATCTTTATCCGTTTACCAAATTTGGTTACAATATTTTGAATGGTTTGCAAGATATGATGTTTTAAAAATTAAAATTTAAGGTAGGGAAATTTCGGCAATCATAATTTTGGTTACATGTGCACCAAATCCCCAAGTTTCATCAAAATCGCTGCTGTCCTTTTTGAAATAAAGTTCAGCCCCAACTTTTGATTGCATTCTTATTATTTTCTTTGGTGAAGACTTAAAAATTCTGTTACCTAGTGTGACTTTTTTTTTTTGGATTTATTTAACACTTCAGTTTCACTGTTACTGCTCTTGTTGCTGTTGTGCAGCGTTGTCAGCTCATTATGTTGTCTTGTCACCATGTTAACTACTCAACTATATATCAATATATGAAAATCAGTTCCTGTTGTTGCGCTCCTAATGTCTGTTGCCTTAGTTGTGTGCGACTTTTGTAAAACTTTTACAATTAGTTATTGCTAATGTTGTTGTAATTATTACGATAATGTTGGCAGTTGTTTATTTAAGTTGTTGGCGTTGCAGTAGATATTCGTAGTTGTGTGTTGCTGTGGCTTTTGAGTTATTTATTTGCATCGAAATGTGGTTGATATCGGGCTTAAATTGAGTTGTCTGTTGCAATGATTTATGGCAATTAAACGATTAGCTGAGAGTATTGAAATGACTTTTTTATTGCCACAATTACGAAATTATAGTTATCATAAATAGTAATATGCAATAGAAGTTTTTCATAGGTTTTTTTTTGTGTGTCCTTTCAATTCTGTAAAGTGGTTTCGTAGAAGGCTAAGCCTATTGGTTTTCGAAAACACAAACAATTTTCTGAATAGAAACTTTAATTTCGTTGACGACTTATGACTAAATTTGATTAAGATTTTACGATAAATGGAATTCAGAACATTTGAGAAAGGTGCGTTTATTAGTCATTGAGAGAAGGAAGCACAAACTCAGCCAGGCGTTTTGTTTTTGCAAGGCAACACAGCTGTCTACATGGCGCTTATTACAAAGCACGCATTTAGAAAAATCGGTTTTGAAGTTCGACCTTGGCTCTAGTGACTATTTTTTGTAAAGTAACTTGAAGATAAAGTTGAGGGAAAATAATTTGGGAATGAGGAGAATATTTTTATATGTATATTGAAAATGTGAAAAATTTACTACTGAGCTAAGAAAGACTTTATATACTAAAAAACAAACTTTTTCAAACCTTTTATAATAAGGTAATCTACCTCAAATTAAAAATTTAAAGTCAATCTTCCCCAATACCATCTTAAAAACTAGGCAAAGACCTGGACATAGATGCCCGTCAGTAAATGAATTTTTCATAATTTGTGTCTTAGAAATGAAACTGTTATATGCCAAGAAACTTCTCTATAATTGGTTTTTTCTCCATTAAAAACAAAAAAATCAATAATATTTTGCTCTCGAAAGCTTTCAAAAATGGTGTTTTTATAATGAAAATATTTCACTTGCCCTATCTTTGAAACAAAAGTAAAGAAAAATTTAAATAAAAAACGCTTAAGTTTCTACTACGCTAACGCCAGGTGCTAACTTAGTGGCATATTACACTAAAAAGTGTGAACAGAAGATTATTTTCAAAAGTCATAAATTTAAAAAAAAACAACTTACAATTCTAAAACATGCTTGCTTCTCTAGCGTCTAATGAAACTTCATCAAGGTAATGTTTGCAACAATGTACATAATAAAAAATGTTTAATCTTTGAAACATTTTAGTTTAATGTCTTAACATTTACATTTGCAATGAAGATAAAACATTACATTTCCTAAACTAAATAAAAGAAAAATAAGAAATAAAAAAAGTCTTTGAGAAAAGTCTTCAACGAGATGGACTCACATCACGTACTAATGACCTTACAGATGCAAAAGGCAAAAACAAAATAAAAACAAGCGTTAGGTAGCAGCATGTCATTTAGAAATTTTTATGTTAATTTCACTTGGTGACATTTTCGCATGATAAATGTCAAAACATTGCAAGAAACACTGAGAAAAAAAAACCGAAATATAATTTAAAATCAGCTAAATAACAAGCATAATTTTTTCATTTTCATAATATATTGTGCAATAAGCTTTTTACTTGACTTAAAGCTTAAAGCTAAATAGCTAAGGAGGCTAATAGCTGTAGTAGCTAAACCCTATTATTATCATTGTAGAGAAAAAAAAAAAAAAAAATGACAGTGGCAAGTTTATATTGAATCTTGGGCCCAAAAGTGTACACTAATGATAAACACCACAGTTAGAAGATGTTTTTAATACACTATGGGTATTCATCTAAACGCGCAAAACCCTCGTAAATTTTGGATTTTTGCACCCTCGCAAACGAATTGTCAAAAATCGTATGGAAAGTTTTTTGAACAAACTACCATTGTCTCTTCCGAAGAATTCCAGTATGTATTGAGAAATCGGCTCCGCGATTTCTTCAAACAATTTAAGTAATTTTAAGAAAGTTGATTTTTGCGACTGGTTATTTTTATTATAATTAATCATTATGAACTTACAGTCATTTTAGCAAAGACCAATATTGTAAATTTTACTTATTGATCAATGCTATTTTTTATTCAACAAACATGACAAAGATAACAAATGGAACAATTTAACCTGGTAATTGGTGACATATGTTTCGGCTATTACCACATAGCCTCATCAGACCAGTTTTTTTGGTTAATGTTGTACATGGAGTCGATCCCCTGACCGTACATGCATTTCAATTGCATATCTGTCGACGGCCGCTCTAACAACTGAGCTACTGAGGAACTGACCTTGAACTGTACAAATTGCGTATATCCATTTATTATCTCTTGTCACTTTCTCGCTTGTTGTCACAGCTGCTAAGCCATTGGCTTAGAGACTTGCTATGATTTTTATTTTTCGAAAATTGTGGTGTTGCCAGCCACATATTTTTTGAAATTGGCGTGTTCTTCCGTATGGTTTAAGAAAGTTGATTTTTGCGACTGGTTATTTTTATTATAATTAATCATTATGAACTTACAGTCATTTTAGCAAAGACCAATATTGTAAATTTTACTTATTGATCAATGCTATTTTTTATTCAACAAACATGACAAAGATAACAAATGGAACAATTTAACCTGGTAAAATATGTGGCTGGCAACACCACAATTTTCGAAAAATAAAAATCATAGCAAGTCTCTAAGCCAATGGCTTAGCAGCTGTGACAACAAGCGAGAAAGTGACAAGAGATAATAAATGGATATACGCAATTTGTACAGTTCAAGGTCAGTTCCTCAGTAGCTCAGTTGTTAGAGCGGCCGTCGACAGATATGCAATTGAAATGCATGTACGGTCAGGGGATCGACTCCATGTACAACATTAACCAAAAAAACTGGTCTGATGAGGCTATGTGGTAATAGCCGAAACATATGTCACCAATTACCAGGTTAAATTGTTCCATTTGTTATCTTTGTCATGTTTGTTGAATAAAAAATAGCATTGATCAATAAGTAAAATTTACAATATTGGTCTTTGCTAAAATGACTGTAAGTTCATAATGATTAATTATAATTTAAGTAATTTATTTTTTTGCTTTCTCTCGATAACTTAATTTTGATATTTTGGCAATTACAATTTGACATGCTCATCAACTGCCACAAATTGCACAGAATATTCATAGGGGCGTTCACGAAACACATCGTGCAAAATTGCCTATTTGCCCAAATGGGAAACTTGCGCGTTTAGATGAATACCACTACTAATTCTTACTTACGGTTCAGATTTTGAAGTCATTGAAGAAAGGCGTTACTGGTCAAAGCATACCCAGGTATTATTTTAGAAGGGATTTTATGAGATATCACGCATGCGTCAAATATTTTTTTGGGTAGCCAAAGATTATAAGAAATTTTCCACTCTAATATATAGGAGGTCGACATCAACAGGTTTCACCTACTTCTGCACAAATTCGGCAGAATTGCTCACTTATGTTTAACTATTTTATTTCTGGCACACATAAGGGTACTTTTTAGTGAAGATCTATGGTTGTAGCTTCAAACGCGACAGAACATATTCTACTTAAGGGACATTTCACTACTAACCTTTTTTTGAAAATAAATTGTCAGCATTGAAACTAAAGCTTTTATTATTTTTTCAATTTTTACAAATTAAATTTTAAGTGTATTAATACCACCACTTACTTACATTTGCATCTCAACTCTAATGGCAGTAACATTAAAAAACACGCGTCCTGCTCCAAAGGCAGTGCCTTAACAAATGACTCTCATTACAAATGTCCGAATAAAAATGAAAAAAATAAAAAATTTACCAAAATAAAAATAATGGCGTAAACATTAGTGTGCGCCGTTGTACTGAGGAGGAATAAACTTGTAGCATAATTTTGAGCGTACACTAATGTTGTAATGAACGTGTTTTCTTTTCCAAAAGAAATACACGAAACTAAAAAGAAACAACGAGCAAAAAATGAAAAAATAAAATCTAGCGAAAACACGAAAACGTCGTCTGTATTTGACTTGCATTTTTTGATTGATTGCTGTCGGCTCTTCGTTGTTGTATGTAAGTACTTTGTTTTGGGCCATATTAACATAGACTTGTCTAGGATTTTAGAAAAATCCTCCACAAAATAATGCTTGCTTTTGGTGCGTGCATTGGCATTGCGTGTCCCTTGCCACAGTGGTGCAACGTCTAAGGCTACGAATGTGGCATTTTTTCAGTTTAGTGATTTCCTTTGTGTTTTGTGGTTTCCGTTTCCGTTACTACAACAGTGAGCCATTTACTAAGAGAAACAGCTAACTGAGAATTAATTTTTTTTCTTCTGCAGCTGTTGAAAAAGCACTGTGGGTTGATTAAAACAATTGCAAAAAAATATTACTTACACGTTGTATACTGCTAGAAGTCTCTTTTCGCTGAAAACAGCACACATATTCCGTTTCGTTTCGTAAACCTTTCAGAAATATTTCACATGAAATACGTTTCATAGATTGGTCATTTTCATTTCAGAAAGCTTTATGCAATGTGCCAATGTCGGCCTTTTGATATCATTTGAAACGTTTCTGTAACATTACGGAAACCTTGAAAGATTAAACGGAAAAACAATTTTTTTTACTGCGTAATCAGGACTCTGAATTAATGCCTCCTTTTACCCGTGCTATCACTTGCGATCATACTTATTAGCAGTTGTTGCTTAAGATATTTCTTAATTTATAATTAACAATAAACTGTACCTAATATAGCACCAAACAGAGACGCATTAAACATTATTTAAATTTCATCAGAAAAAATCAAAATACATTAAATCTGAAATCTTTCGGAAACACTTCAGAATGATTACATGTAAAAGATTTAGTTCATAACGTGTCAGAAAGATTTTATTTGAAAAGTTCAGGAAAGCCTGAAGCCTTTCGGAAACAGTTCAGAACGATTGCACGTCAAACATTACATTTGAAATATATTAGAAAAATTTTTGTTACGTTCTGCTTGCAATATTTTGAATGAAACATTTCTGGTACGTTACGTAATGTTTCTGAAACGTTACACGTCGAGTGGGTATAGAACTTTGAGATAAACGGTATCAGACATAATAGAAAATACAATATATACAGATGTGACAAATGCTACTATCCAATAAAATTAGACAGGTTCAATTATAGTTCCTTCAAACATCCATTCATACTACTGTCCCTTCTAACAAAAAATATATTTTCACTGTTTTAAATTCCATCATAATTTCGTGGTTTTCCTTTTTATTGCTTCGCACGGCATACTGAGGAATAGACTTTTGATGAAACGAAAAATTTTACTGCCGCCGGTCGCTGCTGCTGCCATAGTAAAAAAAAAAAAACAAATGGCGATTAACTGCGTTGAAAATGTGCCTCGTATGCAAATTAAAGTGTTGCATGAAATGAAACAGTGCTTGCAAAGAAAATTGGTGGCATGAGAAGAATGTGCTTCCAAAAGCGGGAAGTTAGAAAATTGATGTTCACACGCAAGTGTGAGGAGTGGGCTGCAGCTGACGCTTGGGTGTGGATAGCAATTTAGTCAAAAAGTTGCCTGCTCCATTGTCGAGGAGTTGTCGTCGTCGTCATCCCCTCCCCCCATATTTTTTGGTGAAAACAATTAATAATCATCTTTCGCTTGCAATTTTGGTGCTGAAACCGAAATGAAGTGGCGCATTATATGCTGCTTGTGAAAAATTATTACAATGTTTTTCCTGTTATTGTTGTTGTAAAGATATTTTTCATTTTACCGCTTAAATGTGAATTACAACTCCATTCCACTATAAAGTATTTTTTTTTCGCTTGCTCCATTTTAATGTTGGCGTTGTGCTAAATTGTTTGTTGTTTTTGCTGAAATGTATTTTTAATTTGTAATGTTTTTTTTTTTGTACGAATGTGCGTGTAGGAGCGCTTTCAGTTTGACAGCAATTTTTGTAATTTTTAATATTTGAGTTCATAGCTTCTTCTTGAAATAAATTTCGAGAATTTTGAAAATTTATCACATGATGGCGCTGCTATAAAATTTTATTAATAAATCATAAGCTTAAAGCAATAAAAGGTAGTCAAGCAAAATTTGAACAAATTGCTAGCTTCAAAATGATTTTTGGATAAAATTCAACTTGATTTTCTCTTAACTAAAGAATTAAAATCAAATTATTTAATGAGTCAAAACCCCCACCATTATAGTTTTCTTTTGTAATTCCACTTGTCACTTCGACAATGACTGATTTGATTTTCATATTCTGCGTCATCAGCCAGACAGAAAATTCATTTATCTTTGTTTGGTCTGAGTTTGCATTTAAATTAGTAATTAACAGAGATAAAATTGTAAAAGTATGAGAATAAATGAACATAACAGCTAAAAAGTCAATCAATGCGAATCTTCAAACGGAAACGGAAACGTAGCAACGTAGGGAAAAGTGCAAGAAAGCGTGTAAAATGTCAAGCTTAAAAAATCACTTGAAGCTTAAAATTGATTGTAACCAAAAGATATGTCCACATCTGTCTGGCAATACAGATTTCAGTGATGCGACCCCCCAGCTGAGAATCGTGTATTTGATGACTATTTTATGCCAGATTTTACTCTTACAGTTTTTCGAGCGAACTCTACGCGCTTACCTCTAAGGTAAAGTGGTTTTGACGAGATCCTTAATGTAGAAATCCAGTACTCTTTGTAGAGTTTTAAGCAATAAGGACAAAATATTAATTGGCTTGTATTCCTTGGGTGTTCTTATGGCTAGGCTTTCACGGCTTGAACGCAAATCACTCTTACTTCTTCTACATGAAAATGTACCCTAAGGTTAAGCATCCCCGAAATTTTCTGGTAGCACAAGGTGTAATAGTCTGCGTATGATTTTGTGATAAGTACGCCAAAATATACTTTATTCTGGATACTGTATGCTGTTTATGAGTAAAATTAAAATTTTCGAACTTAACTCCTTTTCTGTTTCAAAATCTTTTTTTGTTTTCAAAATAGTAAGTCGTTACAAATAACTCAAGAGTTTCCCTTTGAAAGAGCTCTGGGCTTGGGTCCTTCGATAAAACGTCTGCGATCTTACTGCTTCGTTGATCCCTTCGAACTTTTCACATGCTGATTCTCGTTTCACTGCACTTGAAGCAATTTTGAAGGAGTTGAAGCTAGTTTGATGATTGCTCCAATTCAATTAGTTCCAATAAATTAGGCTTTTCAAACAGTTTCGGTGTTCACCAGGCTGTACTGACTTACATGGAAGTCCAAGAATCCGATCATCCGAAAAAACTTGTCATCTCAAAAAAATGTGGAACCAAAAAATATCACTGAAACGAAAAATGAATTTTTGTCAAAAGTAATGGAACAAAAATCCAAAAATTTCGAGGGGAAAAATCTTCTCTAAAAGATCAGAAATCAATTCCATTAATTTATATTGAAATTTCTTTCCTAGGTTTGAGCAGACTTTTATTTTGTCTTAGAAAATCTGCAGCGAGGAAAACTTTTATAAAGTTTTTTGTCAGTAAAGGTTGATTAAATCGTCATAATCCAGTCTGTTGTAATTTGCTTCAGCAAATCTTATTATTATCTTATTTTCTACTGGGTTAAGTTGTGATACCCAACACAGTGACATCAAAAGCAATACTATGTCATGATTCAGACGAGGCAATAATTGCTAGCAAGTCTGTCAAAATTGTAGGCAAAAGAGTGAAAAGAAAAGCGTAGTAAATGCACATTGCTATACAGTAATTTTTTTGTATTCCTCTATGCTGTTCGTTTTCTTAGTATTTCGCTTCATATTGTTGTTTCTACTGTGTCCTTAAATCAACATCAGGCATTCTGCCGCCCGCGGGCAACTGCAGCAAAACTCAAGCAGAGGTTGCTTACATGTATTCTCGTTGTTTACGCTACGAAATACGATTCAGCTCGACTCGAATACGCTTGGCCGGTTTTTTGTGTACATGTAAAAAATTTATTATTGATATTAAAGGAAATGTTTGTTGCTGAGGACCGTCTATGTGTAAATGCGCAGTATACACAACGAATATATATGCACACAGCTTCCGTTCGAGTTTTGCAGTCACCAGCGGCTGTCTTAACTTATATTTCTTCATATTAGAGACATTTAATAAGGTAAAGAATAATGTTACGTATTCTTATATTCTTTCCTAGTTTCTCCTGGTGTAGTTCCCGCACATATTGACATGCATTGATAACATGCATCTGTGTAGATTTGCCTGATACTGGCTTAAATACTTCAAAACATGCAGGCACTTATCTATTTTCATTATATCCTACATCCGGGGTATATTACATAGCTTTGTCATTTCATAAAGCATCAACGAGGCTTGGTAGATATAGGAAAGAATATATATTTTTCACCACCTATGTAAGTCGATTAAACTATCTGTCTACCCATATGTCTGTCTTCCTATAAAAACTATGAAAACGGAAAAACTTGATGAAATAAGGTACACATGATACACTTCAAACAGAGCTCGATAAATTGGAAATGGGCAAAATCGGTTGTCAGACACGCCCACTACCAAAAAAAAACCGCATATAAAATGCTATAAGAGCTATTTGTGGTATTACAAGATAATTTCACACCAATAACTCGAATTTTTTGGACAAACTCTGGACAAAAAATAGGACGAATTTCAAGAATTTCTATCAATTAACTAAACTGTTCAAAAAAGCGTATTCCCAGTGAATATTTCCAAATGTTCTCGAAGGAATTGTTATAATCTAATTTTGTTGACAAAAACATGCATTAAAAATGTCGCACAAAGCAAAGTGAAAATAAAATTTAGGGCAAGTATTGCCTCATATGAAAACAAACTGCAAATTCAGAAGGTTACGCCAGAAAACTTGCTGTCAATTATTGCTTTATCTGAATTGGTACTAATGAGTCGAAGAAGCGGACATATAATAAGGCAGATGAGCTGATATTCTAAATGTCAACTGAAGCCACAATTAAGTAGAAAGACAGCAGGAGCAAAGAGTGGGACAGACAAATTTATACAGTCAGTTATCTACGTATTAAATCAAAGGCACGGCAAAATAAGCTTCATTACATTTTTATTACTTGAATAAGCGGCAAATGCTGCAAAAAGCGATGAAAAAACTTCACACCAAAGAAAGAAGGAGGAGGCAATATTTAGTTTGAGCGAGAAAGAAGAAAGATATCATATAGCATTGGGAGACAGTAGAAATTATGAGAATATTGTGCAATTTATAGAAATATTGCATACTTTCAGGCGCAGCGCATTTAATGAGTTGACTTTTTTTGTATGCTTTTTTCTCAAGCTAGTTTAGTATTCTCATATATTCGTTTTTTTTTTTAGATTTATTGACATTTCATTTGTTGCTTTGTGTCAAAATTGCAATTTCGTTTCTCTATATAAAAAAAGATTTATTTTCTCCTTTTTCCTACACCAAAGCGCCTCAGTTTTGATGTGGTGGTATTGCTCCATTTTATTGCACCACTAGTACCATTCCTGCTTTTATAAATTTTTCCTTCATTTTCATTTTATGAATTTTTTGTTTTTTTTTTCTATTTATGTATTCATTTTGTTTTATGTGTTAGCCAACGGCTCGCATTTTTAATTCTGGTCAGTTTTATCTCAGATAGAATTTTTATAGTTTTGGCAAAGCTACATTCCTTTTTTTGTAGAATTTTTTTTTTTAATTTATGTTTTGCGTTCATTGGTCTTATCATAGAATGATCGCAGTGTAAGGATGCGTTTTTTTTGTTCGAAATCCTTAAGCATAAACAGGGTTTTGTTTCATTTTTTTTTTCTTTTTTCTATACTTAAGTGTTATATGTCAGTGATAGACGAACAGCTCTTAGCTTGGAACCAGTATCGTACCGTTGATGTGGCGGATGAGACAGATTGTTCTGAAGAGACAAAAACTTTGTTTGCTCATCAATTTATAAATGTGGGAAGGATAATATGTTTTCATAAAAAAGAGCTATCAAAAAATAGAAAAAAAATTTCTGCTTTAGCCCTAGATCACGCACTCTCATATGTTTTCACTCCAAAATTTGTTTGGAGGGAATCAAAGAGAAACTAGTAAGAACTTCAAAGGCCTCTTAATTTATCGCAATTCGTCTCGTTTCTTCTCTAATTTGTAAGCCTAAAAATATGCTAGCATAATCCTTATATTTGTAATAATTTTTTCATTGAGCACAGACTTGATATTTTGTGTTTTCACTTAAAATATAAAAGCATATTTTCAGGCTTAAAAAAAAATTAGCGATGAAACGTAACAAATCGTGTTACATGAAGAGGCCCTGAGTTATTATTGTTAACTTCAACGTCTAAAAGATGGTTTGAATACTTAAAACAAAATGTAAATGCAGAAATATTTACTAGTTGAAAAAAATGTCAGTTAAATGAATAGCTATTGCCCTGTATTTATGGTATATTTTTTAGTTATGGCACAACCGCCATGATTCAAACATTACATCTACATTACGCGCCGACTCTCCTCGGCTTTGGCAAACATAATTTCTCTGCATTTGAATTTCTTTTATTTTGTTAATGCACCAACGAACTGCATAATGGAATTTGTTTTATTTAATATTTTTTTTTTGAATTGAATTTTTTACGCAATTTATTTGTATCATAAATAGGGCAAAGGCGCCATTTATGAAAAAAACCTTTGAAGTAATAATTCAAAAGGCTACTGTAAATGAAAGATTTTAATTCATATAGCATACAAAAGACTAAACAATTTTAGATACACATACATATATTTAAAAGCGCACTAATTGAAATATGTATGGTAACAAATACGTTTGTACGTCAGATTTGTAAAATAACAAAAGTTATGGCTAATTTTTATTTTCGAAAAGGTTAAAAGAAAGCGCTTAAGGAAGTATCTTGAGAATTTAAATTTTATAGTCACTATTTGAAGCCAAATTTGGCTGAACGATAAAATGCACATATACATATTTGTGGAATTTCTTTCGCAGTGCAAGCTTGTCCACGATAATTGAATGAAAGAGTCAGTGCAAGCATGCCAATAAGGGCTGATTAAAAGAGCCAAAAATTGAATACCATGTATGTTACGCATACAATGAAATGCGTTAATTTGTTGCACATATTTGATCCGCTCTAATTTGCATACAGCAACCCAATGGTGCTCCATGTATTGATTAAATTTGATAAGCAAATGAGTAAAATAGGTTCACGTATACGCCGCATTATACTGAAAGGGAGCTATTTGCGGAAATCGAACTAAATTTCCCGCAAATAGTAGACGTAGTTTATACAACCTTTTGACAAAATGTGAAAAGGCTTGAATAAGTAGGCGTGGAACCTCTGGTATTTTATCAAATTCGGTAAGAAAATATTAGATGATCCAAGAAAGCATTGCAAATGAACTGGGCAAGATCTAAAAAGTGAGCATACAATCTCATAAAAAAACTATTCAAAAAAATGTTACCAAACATAATATGTAACATTTGATGGCACAAATGAACATTGGACAAAGTAGGCGTGACACCTCTATATAAAGTGACACATTCAAACGTTTTGACAAAATAACTATTCAAAGAAATATTACCCAAATTTGGAATGTATATATTTAATGGCACATACATATATGTAGGCATTGGGCAAAGTGGGCATAACACTTCTGTTTTACTTCTGCGGAAAAATACACTTTCAACCAATACTTAAGACTTTTTTTTGAATTTTCGATCAGTCCAATGATAACAACGTAGAAAGTTTTTTATTGTTCCAATGAAAAAAAGTATCAGCTTAGAAAAATTTGTCAAGAATAAAGCTTGATGGGAATGCTTGACTCAGTGCCTAAAAGTAAAATCGAAAGAGGTTAGCTCTCTAAAACTTTATGAGGTGACAAGAAATACGCTGCAATTGGAAAAAATGTGTAAAGTATCACAGGCCACTCCTTTAAGCCAGCTTCTTGGGATTGAAAATGGGAGAAATCGGTTTACGGACACGCCTATCGCCCTCACAAGTACAAAATATGAAACGCTATATTGAGAGTGTTATTCGATATATGTACATAAGTATGTAGTGTAACCAAATTGCTCAAAATTATTAGAAAAACTTATACAAGCTCTGGAAAAAAAGTTGGCAGATTGCAACCAGAGGGCGTGGCACTTCCCATGTAAGTTTCAAAATACTATACTGAGAGAATTACTTAATGCAATGGAACCAAACTTCACACAAATAGTAAGAATGATTTCGAAAAGCTCTGAACAACAACGTGGTGGATGCTGCACCCTTCATAGAAACAAAAACTTAAAAACGCTGCACTGAGAGAATTTTTAAAAGTAATGAAACTTTACTTCATACGAATAGAAAAAACAGTTCAGTTAAGTATCAGACAAAAAGTTGGCGCATTTCGAAAAGAGGGCGTGTCACCACCCAAACAAATATAATTTTCAAAGCACTGCATAGAGAGCTGTTTAAATAAATGTTGCCAAATTCAATGTGGGAACGTTTAGTCAAATCAATCAACATGTTGTGTGGGGAAAAAAAACCCTTTTAATAAAAACTTAAGACTTACGCGCACTCTTACTGTAAACGCGGTGTAGTGTTTTTAGTTTTTGGCGAGGCTAAAGCTAGCATCTTTATTTGTTCAATTTGATTTTGAGTATTTTGAATACCGTAAACTGTTTTTCGACCTCTTTAAATGGTCACTACAGAAAATTCCTAGCGTATACATTGGTATTCTCTTTAAATTATACTTGAGTCAAACATTTTCATTACATCATAGTTATATTTTGCAGTCGTAAGATGAATATTTGCTTTTAGTTACTGCTGTGTTGGATAATTGTATTATCCGTACACTGCAATGTATTCATTACTTTACAACTCTGTCGTATATAAGGAAACACAAATTATTTAAAAAAAAAAATACAAACCAGTAAAATTTTTGAAATACATACATAGTAGCAAAAGGCGCCAATTTTTTATATTTTTTTTTGTAGCCAACTTTGCACTTTATTCTCTTTATTTTTGCATATCTATGTCCATGCGTATTAAAACGTGCCACTGTGGCGCCATTATAGCTGTATCATATTTTCTCGCATCCTTTTTGAAACAATATTTTTTATTCCTTTTATTTTTGTTGTTTTTTAAATAGAATGCACTAAAATTAAATAAACTGCATTGCATTTTTTTTTTGTGTTTCATAACTGTTGGAAATAGTATTTATCTGTTTATTTAAATTTAGAATTTTCCTTTGAATTATCTTTTTTTGAGATAATATTAGTTTTACGTTTCATTACATTTTACCAAGTTTTTGACTTTCTACTTAATAATTTAATTTTGCTACTGACCTAATTTTACCTTGGCTTACCTTTGCAAGCAAATACACATTTACGCCAATTTTTTTCTCTGTTAAACCTCTTAACATTTAATTTTTCACCCACTAACCTTGCTACCACAAGAATTTAATTTGATTTAGCTTTTGCAAGTTTTTTTTTTTTCTTTTGTTGCGAAAATCTTCTTGGCATTAAATTGCATTAATTGTGGCTTTCGAAGTTCGCTCTAATTAAAATCTTAACGGCTTGTTTTTTCTTGACCTTACTTTACGAACCTATTTGACAGAGTTGCCAGCTGTTATAAGGTGAGATATAAATAACTTCCAAGTATGTGAAATAATGGGAAAGTTACGTTAAGTTCAAAGGAAGGGAGACCAAACCACTTGACGGCTAAGAACTGTAGACCTTTAAGCCTGTTGTATTTTTTGTTAGAATCTTTGGAATGGTTACTAGATTGCCATTTTCGCCAAAAGGTAGCAGTCTATGGTTTATCTGCTGCACAAAATGCTTAGGTTTAGGTAAATTAGTTATTGAATAAATTTACATTGTAAAGATTTCACTCGAAGGTATTTTCAACAATGTGTTGTTCTCTAGTACTATCCAAACTGCCTTATGTCGTGTGGGAACAGAAAATTACGTCAAGCTCTTATTGAACTCATACCGGTAAAAGGATAATTCAATCTGAGCTCAAGTCGCATACCATGGGACGTACTTTACTATGGCTCTCCGTTGTAGTTCTTTTAGTCAAAATGACAATCCATATTATGTGCTGTGTCGGAACAAAAATGAATTTATTATTATGTTACCGAGTTAAACGTTCAGTACAATGTGCGTCAACACCAAAGAAATTAAATTAAACGAAAATAAATTAAGAAAAAAAAGTGGGAAAGCTAGTCATACTAGTTTCATCCGTTGCTAAGCGTAATAATCAGCGACTTTTAAACCAATTAGTAAGAAGTTCTATGCTTGATATGTTTCTTTTTTTGCATAAATCTGTTGAGAGCCAAAGCAACGCTTGCTCACCAAGAAAACTTGCGACAGAAAAAAGAATATTTGCTTTGTTTTGTTTCAGTTTTTGCTCCGCCAGTTCAAGTATTGGCCCGTAAGCGACGCTAGCCTTGACAATTTTGTTTTGGAGGAAAACGCCTAGTATCTGGTCATCATTCTTAGCCGAAATTCTAACTAGAAGCCTAATGTGGAAAAGAGGTTTTGAAAGGTCTGTCTATTATTTTATACCTGCAATCATGTGTTTAACAAAATTTGGGGCCACGTCTCGAAGTTAGTGTTTTGGATGTACATATAATGCAATCATTCAGCCCGTTCTAATATATGGAATTTTGATATGATGGGATACTTATGATGACAAAAACCTATTCTATCCTAAGCCTATCAAAAATTGTGTGTCTACTGAAATACAGAGAATTAGACTGTTCTTCCAGCTTTAAGGTGATAACAGCTGATGGCCAAGTTATAATTCGATAGATGTTTCACAAATATTCCATCAAGCTTGATAAGGAGTCATCCACAAAAGTTGTCTACAGCAGACAAAGGGGGGCGGAGGCTGGGGCTATAAAATCGGACAAAAGCAGGGGGAGGGTCAAAAATTTTTCGGTCGTCCATTTTTTATATGTCGCTTTTGAGGTATTTTGGTTTTTTTGTTCAAGCAATTAAAAAAAATATAGAAGGTAGCATAATCGTTTGTGAACGTTAGGGGCGAAAAGGTAGTTAAATCAGATAGAAGTGAAAAACTAGGGAGGTTAAAGTTCCAGAACTTTTCGAACGTTTTTCATGGATGACCCCTTAGTTCAATATCTATGCATTTTCATTTTTTCTGCGATTGCTCTGCGTTTGCGCAAAAACTTTTTAAGGCTTTCGACAGTTACTTTCTTGAATCTTTTTACAAATTATTATCAGAAGGTGATAAATCCATTTCTAAATTAATAAAAATATAAAAATGATGACACTTTATCTCCCGAAAATTACCCAAGCTAACCTCGATAACCATTCTCTCATAGTTGGCATCTCTTACTTTTTTAATCTTTCTGTTTACTTCATTTTCTTGGTAAAATAATTTTTAATTGTTGTCAGCGTATTACGCTCAAAAGATGCTCCGCCGTCTATTAAAAAAGTTGTTGTAACCGAAGAAATTGTCATCGCTTGTTTTCTTGTCATTTGTCCTTTCTCATCGCTTGGCCTTTCGTTTCTTGAGTTGACCTTTAGCCGCTTTAGAATTCGCATGAACGGTTTGACGATAACAAGTGAAAATTAAATTTTTTCTAACTTTTGAAAACGGAAGTTGACATTATAGCCGCAGGATAAAAGCAAAACTCATAAAGAAAACAAAAGTAACAGTAGCAGTAACTCATTAAATTAAACTTTAATCAGTTCCATTGCTACTGTCTGTTTGGGAAAGGACTTAAATGCGCGAAATGTGTTGAATAAAGAAGAATAATGTGACTTAATAAAAAAGAAAATTAATTTAAAGAACTAAAATATTTATATTATGTTTAAAATGCTATCAGAAATACCAATATCTTGTCAAAAATTCGAAAAAAGATGAATATCTTCCACGTTAAACTTTGAATTAGGTCATAGTAAACATCTTGTATGTTTATTTCTTACTTTCTCCATAATAATACACTTTCCACACTACCAAGTGTCACATAATTCTCATGCGCTTTCATATGAATTTTCCCAAATGTCGAATTTTAAACACTTTTTTACTCACTGTAATAATATTTAAAAGTTCCTAAGACTTATATGACTCTTCAACTTCTTTCACAATACCATTTTGCATTAGACTGACTGTTATTTTCTAACTTTTCTTAATCGAGAGGCTTGGTATATCTGAAAAAGTTAAATGACAAGCGCTAAAATGAAAAATTTTAATGTCAAAATTTCCTTTTTAAAAAAGCAAAAATAAACATAAACATACGAAGCTTCTCAATTAAAAATTCTTAGCAAATAACGGACAGTCTAATGTACATAAAGACAGCATTTTGTACCTTTGACAGCTAGTTTTTATTATTTAACACTTTTTTTTGCCGCTGCTAGCAGCAACATAATTTTACCTATGTTGCAGCAAGAATTAAGAGCTTGTGACAAGAAACAACTGTAGGTTATTGCTGTACCCCATAGAAGTGTGAAGTAGGCAGTGCTGTTTTCATGTTATTTATGATAAGCTATTACTCGTATGTTCGGAGGCACAAAAGCACACCTCGTAAAATTTGCCCTCTGGCAAGTAATTTTTTTGTAGGCCTTATAAGCAACTTTGCATAGTTATTCGCGAAGAATATGAGTAGGAATTGATGAAGTTATTGGCTTAAAATAGGTAAGATATAAGTAAAATCCATAAAAGTTTTTAAGATATTTGATTTTCTTTTGACAAGGAACATATAAAAAATATAATTTGATAGTGAAAATCGTAATAGGTAGTTTGTTGGCTTACGTATGTAAATATATGTGTCGCACTAACGTCTGTCCGTCCAGTAGATAAAATCTGAAGTGAAAAGTGCTGACAGAAAGTCTTGAGAGGAAGTAGACCTCCTCCGGTTTCTTCTATCGTAATTATGTTTTCATATGCAATAGCCTTCTCAAGCAGACCTTTCTAAATATATATTAAAGAAACTCCCAGCAAGCCTTTTAAAATCACATACTACGTGATTAATTTTGATCGTAAAGCTCTTGTAAACTATTTCAGAGAAAAACGACAATAAACTGTATCATAAGTTGAAAACATCGGTAAGCACAATATGGATCAGAGCAATTTTTCGTTAAATAACTATTTCGGAATGTGATCCAACGACATAAGAACAACAAAGCGGCTGGTACCGATGGCCTGCTTGCTGAATTGTTTAAGACCGGCGGCGATGAGCTAATAGGGTGTGTGCATCAACTCATCTGCAAAATACGGCTAGCAAAAAGCATGCCCGACGACTTTGTTCTGTACTGAAGAAAGGTAGTCAACAATCTGCGCCAACTACCGGGGAATCAGTCTTCTTGCCATCTCATACAATGTCCTGTCGACCGTACTTTGTGAAAGACTTAAACCGTTCGCCAACACACTGATTGGGCCTTATCAGTGTGGCCTTTGACCTGGTAGGTCCACCATAGACCAGATCTTCACACTACGTCAAATCCTGGAAAAAGACCCACAAAAAACATATCGATACCCATCATCTCTTTATCGATTACAAAGCTGCTTTTGATAGCTTGATACGGAATTGCCTGTATGCCAGCATGTCTGAGTTTGCTATACCTGCGAAGCTAGTGCGGCTTTGCAGAATGACGTTGAGAAGCACATCCAGCTCTGTCAGGGTAGGAAAGGACCTCTCCGAACCATCTGATACCGAACGAGGTTTCAGACAAGGCGATCCACTATGCTGCAACCTCTTCAACTTTGTGATGGAAGGGGTATTGCGAATAGCCAGTGTACAACGTAATAGCACTATTTTCTACAAAAGTGTCCAGCTCCTTGCATATGCCGATGATATTGATATTATTGGAGGTTGTAAGCGAGATGTTACTGCTGCGTTTTCTGCTATCGAAAAAAAGCCAGCGAAGGTGGGTTTGACGGTGAACGAGGACAAACCAAGGTTTATGTAGTCCACAAACAAGGAGACGCCTCGCATTGGATCCTACGTCACTGCGAACAGCTCTACTTTCGAAGTTGTCAATGAATTCACCTATCTTAGCACCGCCGTGATCACTCAAAACGATGTCAGCCTGAAGATAAAGCGAACAGTCACTCTTGCTAATTGGTGTCACTATGCTCTTAGTAAGCAATTGACTAGTAGAGAACTCTCTCGCCCGACAAAGCTGACACTCTACAAGACGCTCATCTTACCCGTTCTACTCTACGGCATCCTCTGACTTTTACCTTTTTCAAACCATAATTCTAAGTGGGTTATGAAATGAAAGCTAAGTACTTTCACACGCCATAACAAAATTTGATGAGGAAAAAATTATTTCGCGATGTAATAATATACATCTTAACATAAGAAACGGGGCATTTTTGTTTTCTTTTTTTGAAGAAAAATGGTTAGTGAGGTAACTCAAAACACCATGAATTTTGGAGGGACGCAATTTAAGGGTTAAAGCATACTTCTTTAAAAAAATCTGCTTAATGCTATAACTAACTCCAAATGGAGCATGAGATAGGTTCCTGTGAAAATGATGTCAAGTAGGAATGTCGATGTGATAACATCGGTCTGAATAGTTTTAAGAAGTGAAATCATTGCCAAAGGGCTGGTTGAACTTTTGTTTTCAAAAGCTAATAACACCATTTTTAAACCTTAAAGTTCCACAAGAAAATCAATTTACACAAAAATTTTGCAATAAAATCACAAAAAATGCAACTTTGTACATAAATAAATTTTGTGCCTTAACTGCTACAAGCATAAAGTCCAACTAAATCTGGGAGCTAAGATCATTAAGTTCATCATGTTTATATTTATGTGCTCTTTGTTTACTTATCCATCTGCTGCTGCTTCTTAGTTACGAAGTAACTTCCTGTCATCAACTACATGCTAAATCTTGGTGTGAATTATTCTCACTCACAATCAGACAGAATTCATAACAATAACTGTCATACCGAATATGCAGGATGAAGGAAATAACTTAGGTGACAGTGTTAGTTATGTGTTTTTTCGAAATGGGGCTTGAGACCCAAAACTTGTTAATCTTGTTTTACTATATAGATGTTGGAAAAGGATTATTTTTTCAAACCATTAGCAAGAAGGTGATCTTAGTCACCAAGTTAAAATGTTTTTTCAAAATTAAATAAGACCGTCACTGTGATTTTTAACTTTTTTTTCGAATAAATGATGTTAATAATAGAATTATATTTTCTTTTATCAAACAGCTAAGTATTTAGAGATTTTCCATAAAAAATGTTATTACTTTCAAGCCCCTTAAAAAAAAGATTCCATCAACACCTATGATTGATACAGGAAACAAAGTCTTCAGGCTCTCTTGGGCTTTAATTAATTCCACCCAGTACACCCTGTGTTGTGGATATGTACCAGTAGTCTAAGAAAGAAATTACAAAGATTGTTATTGTTCTTGTTGTTGTTGTCTTCTTCTGCATATGCAAAATTGTTTCATTGCAATTTGTCAAAAAGTTTTTCCCCCAAAAACTTAATGTAAACAATTTACATTCTACTAATTCTGTGTATCTCTGTCTAGTATGTTGCTCTCTTTCGCAAGAGTTTCCGGTTAGCATTCATATGCTTTAATAGGGTGGCACACACAGAATTGATATAAATCTTAAATTAAAATTTTTACAAAAGGCTCTTGGATATCTGGGGGATTGAACTTTAAGAAAGTGTATTTAAAACTCTTTGTTCTTTTAGTGGGCGTGAAACCGCCTCTAATGAGAAAAATGCGGTTTCGGCTAAGCCGCTATACCGATTTTGATAATATTTGGTAAAGAGGTAAATGGATTCCTGTGGCAGTACCACACCCCCAACAGGAAAATAGGGGTTCACTGCTTTTGATTAAATTTGATTCAGAGATAGATTGAACTCTGTGGAAAGTTATTTGTTTTAAATGGGCGCTGTCACGCCCCTTACCGGAAAATATTTTAAATGTTTCTTATAAACCGATTTTAATAGAAGAAATCGGTAGACTTAAGAATAGGGTAACATTGTGCATTGGTTTTTATTTTCGGAAGCGATGTCAAAAGATAGCTCTTTTTAATGTCAGTTTTCAATATCAAAAAGGTTTTTTTTCTGATTATTTTATGCGCGTTTCATAAGAAAATATAGAAAACACGGTTTGTTTTGTGTTGTTGAATATTGTTGTACAATATTGAGGCATGTTAAATAGTAATATACTGAAAACTTAACAAATTCATAATGAACAAAAATATTTTCTCACAAATTTAGTTAATTTTTTTTTAAATTTCAAAACCACCTTAACGATGCAAGAGTATCTCCTTTTATTGTTTTAAGGATTTCTTTGGAACTTTGCGACAGTTGTTAAGAATTTATATATCAATGTATATGTGTCAGTGTGTAAACATATTTGTACATGTATTGTATTGTATTTTACAACTTTATAAAGTGTACAAGTTGGTATGTATAGTACGAGTATATTTTCATTTGTTTGAAGTCAAATTGTCTTCATCTAAATACTGTCTCCACTATTGTCTTATAGCAATATTTATTCTAACAAATGAATATTTGTCAAGTTTTGCAAATGTACACAAGTGTTTTGATTCATTTCTTTTATATTGTGAATATTTACTTAAAAAAAAATAAACGAAATTTCTTGAAAGAAATAATTGATTTTTGTTTGACAAAAACTTAAATAAAAGTAGGTTGTTTGCACTTAGTGTTTTCATCTAAAAATTCGAGAAACTAAAAGTAACAACTAGAAAATCCCGAATTCTTGACTTGCAACCAGGATATTTTTAACATATCACAAAAACATTTTGATTTTCGTGTGTAAGTGCAAAACAAATTCATAAAGGAGAATAGACAAGAATTTTCATCACGGAATTTCATAGTGTAAATCAGCACTAACAATAGCTTTCCGACGCTATCTGTAACTGAAGTAGATGTAACTTTGGTGGCTTATACCTCTTAGACGCACTCTTTCACCTTGTTGCGCTTAAGCAGTAGGTCGGTTGATGATTTATCTGGACGCTTCGGTAACTGCTCTGACAGGAAAGAGGCAAGTGAAAAGGAAGAAAGCGTAAGATTCCCCAGTTACTGCAACTTTTGACCATAGACCAACGCAGCCGCATGGTTGGTGTGTGCTGAAGGACACTCCGAAAGGCTCTCTGGGCGTGTACCTGTCACTGGGTCTGACAGGAAGCCTTCCGCAACTACTAATAATGTGGCTGTTAGTAGTGTACCGGTATCGTCACTCGGAGACTATCCGGCTAACTCGAGCTTTAACGGATGGTAATCCAAAGTGACATTCGACGGGGTCTATTGACATCTATGTGTGGGACGCCATAGAAGATTCGAAAGAGCTCACACTTTTCGAGGGAATGAAGATAGATAACGTACAGTAATCAAATTCTCACTCTCTTGAATGGCTCACTAAAACAGTAGCTTGATGGCGTGTCAACCATTGAAGGCTGTTTTGGAGCAATTGAGTGGAAAATAATCAATAGTTTATTAAGACAGCCAAAAATATATAAAGAAAGATTCAAGTACTTTACTTTAGATGAATACTGTTATAATTGTTAGTATAGGTTTGATAAAAATCCTGCTCAACTTTCAATTGGTGCTTTATGCATTCAAGAAATGAGCAATATTAGATGTCTTCCTATCTCGATAAGCTCACAAGTCCTCTGTACTTTGGAATTTTTTATCTTTGAAGTCATATTGATAAGCTGCACTGCTGGTAATTTATTTCTGCTGCAATTATTGGTATAAATAAATTCATATATTATTATTTCCTCTGCCAGCATCAATCGCCAATTAAAATGCTTTTTCCCTGACCCCATATCGCTAATTTTTATAAAGTTCCCGTCTTGGATTGTTTTTTGCTCTATAGCACCGGTATTACGTAGAACTGATTATGGCAATTGCAAAAATAAGTATTCCATCCAGTCCAAATATCCAACTATTTAGTATTTCGCTAACTACTATAAACGCGGATTTTAAGAGGGATCTATATCTTTAAAAAATTTAATTTGCTATCCATTACATTTTAGACTTCAGCTTCCTGTTTACATTTTTCTAAACGTAAAATTAAGCACAAGATATTGTTACTTTGTAATAGCGCCGTTCCATATTCAACTCTACTATGTTATGTTCCAAACTATAAGAAAATAACAGAAAATAATAAACTTTTCTTTCAATTTCCTTAAAAAACCAGCTCGTCTTCCGGCATTCTTATTTACTGTTTGGCATAAAAAGTGACCAGGACAACTTCCGTAATAGCATCCTTAACCACAATATCAGCCGTGCAGGCAAAAACTTTACACCGGTGTTAAATTCTGCCTTTTAAAGAGCACAAATATTAAAAATAGAGATGTGGCAATATACCTATGATACGATATATTATTCGATCTTTTGGTGTTTCATATATTGTATGCATATTTATTTCTATTGAAACTCAAAAAGCCAAATATAAACAGAACTTTAAAACTACAAAAGAGATGGAGGGAAAGATAGCAAAATGGAGCAAATTATTCATTTGAATAGGCTACAAGTCAAATGTCTCAGGCTGCTTAAAACTAAACCATATTTTCTTGGATTTTTCTAGAGAAAAGCTAAAGCTATCTACATTTAAAAATCAGAAAAGGATTCTCACATATGTATATCTAAAGGAATGCAGACTTTTTAGTCTTTCTTCATCAATTCTTAAGTCATTAGAATGACCTGTAGCCATTTTCTCTACTAAGGGTATTTGCCTTTATCACTGATAGATCCATTTAGTTTACATTCCATGATCTTGTTAATACAACCAACAATCACTCATTCAAAAAGGAATCCGAATAAGTTGGTTTGTTAACATTAAGGATACTGTCAAATCAGACGCCCATTAGGTTCGCAAATGTTCACATATTGAGCTCTCAATAGCTCTCAGTATAGCAACCTAAAGCTATTGTTAGTATAGTAGTAGCAACGATTTCTTGTCAAACACGCCTTCTTTTTGTTTAGTAATTGCTCAGGTCATTCTTAGTTTTCGTGGAAAATTTGGTTGCTTAACCTTAAATAAATCTCTTCTTATAGCATTTTAAAGCTTTTGCTTATATGGGAGTTGCCACGCCCTTTTTTAAGATTTCACCTACTTTTCATTTAGTGTTTGTATGAACTATTCCAAGTATTTGCGTTCAATTTAGCTGCATAACCTCAAAAGACTCTTCCAGTATAGAGCTTGGATGTATTTGCTTGTATGGGAGTGGCTACGCCCTCTCGTTGAAACTCACCAAACTAATAGTCTTATAGATAGACTTACAGTCAGTGCCGATATCATTTTAATATTTTTCATAACTTTACATAAACAAAATATCGATACTTTTCAATTGTTTACAATATCTAAGTAAAACCTACGCTAACATGACTAGGTCACCCAAAGGTATTTCATGTCCGTATACTAGAGGACATGCCAAAAATTTCACTTTAAACTGCAATGTTGTAACCAGCTCAAAGTGTTGCTGAAATTGCTGTTGTTGTTGTAACTGAAGTTTGTGTTGTTGCAAACAATGCGATTGTTTATAACTCAACAACCGGAGATTTTTAAGGGTAAATATCCGGTTAAAAGTATAAAAGTGTTATGCCATCTATACATAGTAAATGTCTGTGTTTGTGCTGCTGCTGCTGCTGCTGTATCGGCATGTGAACGGAAAAATATTGCATATTGTTGTGCTGTTGTTGTTGCAGTTTAGTTGTGGGTGTTGCCAAGTTTCATTCTTTTGTTGTGGATATAACGAGTTATGTACCCGCATTCCGAGTATGCAGGTATAATATAGGAACGCTGCTTTGATAACTGTTTGTGTTGAGCATTTACTAGGAAATTTTACAACAAACCGGTTATTCCATTGAATTCATTTAAAAAAAAGTGGGTTTGTAAATGAATATCTGCTAATTTCCAAAAGACTCTTGAGAGAGCTCAAATTTATTTGAAAATGGCATTATCAAACATTCAAAGTTAAGTTGATCTTTGCACTACGACTGCTAAGCAAAATCTGACACAGAGTTGTAAGGCAACGGTGGGCGCCATCTGTCAAATGGAGCCAAATTTGGCTTCGAGCAAATAACAATTAAATTAGAAGAGCTATTTCTTTCATACACACAAAGAGCAGTGCATGCTACTCTTAGAAAAACTAAATGACCCGCCTCGCTCGATGCTCTTCTCTTGAAAACAATGATTTTTCTGCTATTCGCTCTAAATCACGCCATATTTATAATTTTCCGGTGACGTTGATGGTTAAGTAACCACTAGTACAGTTTCAAAAATATGTGCGTCTCTAACAAAACAAATCATAAGCGTTGTATACCGCCTTTACTTAAAAAACAGACTAAAGCATATTACCAAACACACACCTATACACATATACATTTCCAATACTGTTAACATTCTCAGTGTCCTGTTTTATGTTAAATTTTTTTTTTGTTTTCATGTTGTTGGTTAGTTGGTTAAATAGTGCACCCAGTCAACTATGAACTCCGGCACTATTCATTGCCATTACAATTACCTTTACAACATCTCAGGCAAAATATCTACACCTACCCATGATTCTCTAGCGATTCGTTATGTTTCCATCAATATTGACCTTTTTTGCGGTAGACCAAAAGCATAGTAAGCAAGCCGACGAAGGTGTGTTAGAAAACTAATGGTGGGTAAATGGTGCCAAAAGAGGAACCCGCTGCTGTTGTTGGTTGTTGCCGTCTGGGAAATTGCTGCAACAATGAATACATAGTTAAGTTCATTTGGTACCATGTCTAGCCGTGGGTTATAAATACAATTTTGCAGACAATGCAGTTTTATAAATGGCTTAACTACTTATGTACCTATGCATTCTAGAAAAAAAAAAATATTTTAGGAGTGACACTACAAAATTAACAAGAATATGCCTACGAATAAAAACTTTCAAGATATGAAAGTCCCAATATACAGGTATCCCTTTATTCGCTTCAGATTTATATAAGCGGTAGATTTGCTCTTCAATCAATTTCAATCTGCATTTCCTTAAGCATAAATCTATAGCATAAAAATATATTTTGACCTGTGCGGCATCTCATAGGAATATCATATTCCATTTGTTACCAAGAAGTTTTGAGAAATACCTATTAAATGAGATATACTCGTACATATGTATATAACAAGCATTGCGAACGCAGTTTTTACGTGACAGTGCTTAATTTGGATCATTGTAAAACTATTTGATCTCTTCTTCTGGCTTTAGTTCTTCCGATTTTCGTAAATATCAGAGAACAAATCCTACGTTGAAACTGAATGTATTCCGGGATGAACTGTACCGGAATTTTTTAAACTTTTTTGCTGCTTATATGGCAACCTGAGGACAGGTCTCTTTTCATTTACCAAATGGTCTTCAAATTCGGGTAAGTTCGTAGAAACATCGCCGAAATAACGTTTAGCGAAAAAATACATCAATTGCCAACAAAGTTCAAGTTTTATGCGAATAATTATATTGTCAAAAGCTCGTCGGAATTTATGCTCAGTCAGAACACAATTGTCGCTGGAATACATTCAAATAACATCATACTTGGAGTAATGAACTAAATCAGTAATTATTTTCTCCTCACGGAGCATAGAGCCTCTAAAAAACTTTTCCAATCTGCACGAATAAAAGCGAATGCCTTTAATTCTCCGCAACATTTCCCCAACTCACGTATTCCTTGTTCTAGCGATCGTTTCCACGACGGCTTGGGATAGCCGTGTATTTTGCTATTGTGAAGGTTCTACTCTGGCGCCAGACTTCAGTTGGTTATGTTCGCAACGTATGTCAAATGCATTTCCGCTTTTGCCGTTTGATTTGAATGGGAATTGGATCTTGTTGGCACCTAATTCCACATTGAAGATGGTATCAAATTTTCAGAATGGGAATGTATCCAATTTCTCAATGCTGGATGAACATGGTCTTTGTTGTTTTTTTTTTTTGAATGTCGTAAATTTTTTCGGATCTACTTCATTCAAAAAAGATCTAATGGCGAAGAGTTTCTCTTTAATGTCAGACTGCTTTTTGGCGAGGAGGACGTATATCATTGACATAAGCCGGAAGAAGTATTTCTTGATCTATATTTTTTTTGTGAGAAAAAAAAGTTCATCAGAAAGGAATGCAAAGTTACTACACTCCCAAAGTTGGAAAGTGGACTAATTTCAAGTAGTAGCAGTATGCATATAAATGATTTTAAACTTTAAACCCAAAGCTAAACAATGAGTCAAAGTATAATATTGAACTCTTCATTTTTACGTTTAAAAGTGCAGTTATAAGACTTAATACTCTCATAAAAATGTGCCATAGTTCAATTTTACTTTAAATCATATTTGAAATTAAATTTTTTGTGATTTCATTAATGATTTATGGAAATTATTTTTTGTATACTTCTCTTTTATCCCATAAGTCATTTACCAAAATCGATAACATGATGCATATACTAAAGTCAAAGTCATCACGATTATGTCGCCGGAGGTCATCTTTTATGCACGTTTAATGGTCAAAATGGCAACAGCGCGGTATAACAGGGTGTGCACACAGAATAACCGCCAACGCCACTACTGCTACTGCTATCACCATTGCTGCTATGTACCACATATTGAGCTGGCTACAGAGCAGCATACAACTGCTGTAAGGACAAATTGAAGCAATGATTTATGGCTTTGGGAAATTGGTAACTGAAGATTTCAAATTGATATGCTATGTAAGTGAAGCAGCAGTAGCAGCATGTTGAGCGGTAAGATGAAGCAGCAGCAGTAGAAATAAAAAATGAGAAAATCTCAACATAAAGGCAGAAGTAGTAGCAGTATCGGTAGCTAGGAGTAATGTGTGATTTTAGAAGTGATGACATATTTTGAGATTGAGATGAGCTGATGAACTGAATTGTTATGAGGCTGATTTGATATTCAAGGTTATAGACCATATTGTTGTTATATTATGTTTCAAAAATATATGTCAATTTTATTTTTTAGCAGTTTTAGAGTCTTCTAGAGTAAAAATGCACAGCTCGAAGCTCGTTCTGCTCTTACAAAAATAACAAAAAAGTAACCGCCTCTGCTCGAGTTCTTTCTTTTACTCGTGCCAAATAATTTCGGTTGGCAATAACCGCATGATTTTTGTTCGTGTAATTTTATCTTTACTTAAGTTAAACAATTTGGGTTCCACATGTTTTTTGTTTGTGTAATTTTGTACTTCAAGTTTCTTAAGTAAAATAATTTCAGTGCGCTATTGCCGCATGCTTTTTGTTTGTGTAATTTTGGTCGTTGAACTCTTTCCATTACTCGCGATAAACAATTTCGGTTCGCAATCGCTACTTGCTTTTTGTTAGTGTAATTTTTGTTTTCAAGTCTTTTACTTTAGTTAAACAATCTATGTTCGCTATCACCGCATGCTTTCTGTTTGTGTAATTTTGACTTCAAGGCACTAACTCAAGTAAAATTAGTTCTTTTCGCTATTGCCGCATGCTTTTTGTTTGTATAGTTTTGTTCGTTGAACTCTTTCCGTTACTAGCGGTAAGCACTTTCGGTTCGCAATCGCTGCTTGCTTTTTGTTTGTGAAATTTTGGTTTTCAAGTCATTTGCTCTTTCAACTCATGATTTTTATTTTTTTCTTTATTATTTAGCTCAAATTCTTTAGCTCAAGTGAATGGAGTTGATGTTTTTGGTGCTAAACGATCCCCATCACCAACTGCTCTACAACTAACGATGTCTTTGTAAACAGCATTGCTATTTCGTTGTCTTGGAAAATATTGTTCGCTATATTCCAACTCAAACAATGTTTTTTTTTTCGTTCGGTCCTGTTCATCAGTCTAAAATTCAGAAAGGAACTATCGATTGTATTGTAGTATCACTAGCAATATCATAAGTTATCTTCATGTTAAGTGAAGTAGCCTTGAAGCTTTCAGTGCAACAGTGCCTTAAAGGTTTTTGAATTTGTGGTGTCTCTCCTTTCAACATTTTCGATTGCATCTTTAGCATTGCTATTTAAAATTATTGTTGGCCTAAAGCATTTCTATTGGAAACATGAGAGAATGCATTTATATTTTGATGGAGTGATGTGACAATTTTCATAAATCAGTAACTTTTTTTTTGTGATTGACATGAATTTTTTTGAACATTTACATTCTATGCATCTTTATTTTTTGTTTATGATGTGTGATTAATGTTTTTGATAATTAATTTTAAGAAAAAAGCAGCACTATTTACAGCTTTTTTTTATTATAATCAGAATTATTAAGTAACGAGTAAACTATTTGGTAGTTTGGAAAAAACAGTGCCATTAATTTAGTTTATTGTTAGCTATTTGACATTATGGATCGCTTAGCTACCTTAAAGTTTTCTATTAAAATTGTGATTCTATTGATTATTCATATGATCAAAGACTAATTTTGACCAGAGAATGAAGATTTCGATATAGAAAATAACAAGATTGCGCGAAAAGTTCCTAGGATACTTATTTTCAAGATCTGCTGATGTCAATCGGCCTTTAAGATTGTAAGATTTGACGTCGTTGAAGATTTTGTTGCAGAGTTCGACGAGAGATCATGTTTACGCTAGCAATTTTCTAACTTTCAAGCAATTCAAAGCCAATATTCGTCAAGCTATAGACGAGTTACAGCTCGATTAGCTTAGTAAAGTCATTTAAATACAAAACTTTGGCTGATAATGTCTTAGTATTTTCAGCTAAAGGGTATATGACCTTTGACTTCTTTATTACCCCGCGGTCGTTATTTCAAGGCTTGAAGACACTTTTTTTTTAATCATTAGGAAGCTTAGATAATTTTACAGATTTTGCTTCAAGGGAGGGCTTAAATCCCCAAAATATCTAAATCTGTGCTAAGACTTCTGTAAAAGTTGTTGCTGCGAAGAGAAGGAGGGAAGTGTCTATATTTCGTGAAAAAAAGTAAGAAAGTATCTAATTATCTTATCATTTTTTTTTAGAGCTTAGAAAAATGTCGAAGATTGAGAAAAAAATCGACTGTCTGTTTTTTTTTTATTTTAGAAAATACTGTTAGTTGCTTTTTACGATGGGTTTGGTCCCTTTCCCTCAGGGAAAAATGGCATTGCAAGTTTGAAAATTTTATTTTGACTTTTTTTCCCTTTTAAAACTTTGTCAATCAATGTAGTGGATTTTTATGCCTTTTTTTGACATTTCCCTATCGATTGGAACAAAAAAATTTTCATTTTGATCCACCCTAAATTTTTTTTTTTGCTCCAATCGATTATGAAAGGTTAAAAATGTCTTTTGGATATCACTTAGAGTGGCTCCGGAATTTGAAAAGGACCAAAATGGGTGAAAACGGTTTTTTTCCAAGGTCCGGAGCCACCTTAAATGATGTTCGAAATTCATTTTCGACCATTCCCCATTAATTACAGAAACAAAAAATTTTCCAAAAATGGGTCAAAAACGGTCCTACCCCGATCCGGAGTCACCCTAAATGATGTCCAAATCCAGTTCCGAACTTTCCTCACTAATTACAAGAAAAAAAAAATTTCCGAAAATGGGCTAAAAGCTGTCCTTTCCAGGGTCTGGAGCCACCCTGAGTGATGTCCAAAATCCATTTTTGACTATTTTCTATCGATTAAATAAAAAAAAAAAATGTCTGAAAATGGGTCGACCGTTGTCTTTTCCAGGATACGGAGCTACTCTAAATTATGTCAAAAAACAATTTTCGACCTTTCCCCATATGTTTAAAAACTTCTCAAAATATTCCACGCGAGTTTCACAAACTTTTTTGATACAATCTGTGAGCGACAGAATATTTGTACATGTACGATCGCTTATCGCGCTTGAATCGTTCATATTCATTTATGATAGCTTGAAAAATTGTTGGCTTGCATTCTTTCTTTTAGGAATGCTACTCGTTGTTGAAAAAAAAAAACAGATGTTCACATACGATGGCGGTTCAATAAAGAACGACTTTTAATCTTTCATTAATGCTCATGAACGAATGAAAAAAATTTTAAGAAAATTCATACATGAATAAAATCATGAATGCGACATTTTGAGTGCTCAAACATGAATATTTCCGAACATTTTTGGCTATGGCGCTAATCATAAGCCTTGATGGTTAAATCCAACATAAAATCGTTGATTTTGTCCCCGAATGTAGGAATGCTTAGACTTTTAGAATTGTATTCTCTACAATATTTAAAAAACTCAACAAAATCATCATGTGAGATGAAGGAATATTTCAAAAGTATTGAAGGTCAGATTATGAAATTCATATTTCAAATGGAAGCTTCTTGGTATAAATTTTTTTATTTTAATTTTTTTTTATTTTTTATTTTAATTTATTTTTCTTTACTAACAAAATTGCTCCAGCGTATTACTTTGCTACTCATATGACAGCTTCATTTAGTATTATACCAACAGTGGGCTGACTAGTGCAGCAATTTCATGAAGGCGTAACCTTTAATAGCGTCATAAGTTTCTGTTAAGAAATGTGCAGATTACTTTTGTATGATGTTCAGTTATTTGTAAACCACACTCATTTTGCTCTTTTGTGCTGTATTTTTTTTTAAACTTTTAGTTCATATTACGTTTCCGTAGTGGAGTCGTTAATGCACTTTAGGCCATCTACAAAATGTTTTTATGTGAGTTTGCAAAAGAACAGAAACTACGCTATTTATTGAACAGCATTTATTATGATAGCGGTGATGTTAATGACAACATGACAAGTACTATATGTCCTCGTGAGCAGGTTGTGTTTAATGGGTGATTCGTTGATTTGTTTCACTTGTGTTTAAACCATTACTTTCCATTGTTTAACAATTTTTTTTAAAATCATTTTTAATAAAATTTTTACAATAACATTTTTCAAAGCTTGTCATCAATTAAATCTTTATCTTAGGAAATATTGCTTTCTGTTGGTAAAGTCCCGCTCACTTATTGAGTTTTAACAAATGTAAAGTTTCTGTAATGTCGCTGGTAAAAAATCGGTTAATGCTGTGATACATTTATGACGCAAGTTTTGATGCTATTGAGACTTTCTCATATTGTTTTTAATATCCTTTTTTATTTTGCTTCAATATATACATAGATAGTTCCTATATGTCCTCTTAATAGAGTTGCATACAATATTTGTTGATTTTTATTATCGTTGTTGTTAATGTTGCTGCTGTCGCCATTGCCACATGTGGCTTCGACTAACGATATGACAGCTTAGCCGTTGCTATGGCATAATATTGACAACAGCGATAATTACAAATTTGATTGCGTTTTTTCAGCTTCACTGCGTGATTGTCTGCTTACGGGAACCTGCTGTTTGTTAAAGGATTGAGTTTAAACTCTTCTTTTTCGTGAATCTTAGATTTTTACTTTTTTTGTGTTTTTGTTAAGTACTTAAATGTTTATTTTAATGTGTTGTTTTTAAAATGGTAAGTTAATATGTTAGAGCTCTTTATTGCAGACTTCTAAATGCGAAAATATATCCACAGAAAAATGCTTCGTTAAGTAAGTTATTTTTCGTACACAAGCAGTATATTAACTTTTGCTGTGTATCGGAAAAGCAAATAGCTTATAATTATACTTTACTGCGCTTGGTGTTCAATACTGTGTGTGATAGCATATAAAAAAACGGCTTAGGTTAGGCATGCAAGTTTCATTCATTGCTCAATGGAATCATCAGTGACCTTTTAGCTGATGTGCGAGAATTTCTATACCTGATATGTTTCTTTTTTTGCATAGATCCCAAGCGAAAAGTAAAGCAAATCCTAATTCATTTTTTCTGTTTTCGTTTTTATTTGTAATTCATTTGATGTTACATTTTTCTTCCAAGCTTTCTTTGCGAGGCATAATAATATAACACTAGTTTACAAATTTGGGGTTGATCTCGAGATCTGGTTTCTCATAGACTTTTTTCCATGTATTTTGGGGCGTAGATTCCAAAAATGGCAACCATTTTTTTTTCTTAAGAATCGTTTTCGAGATATCCTCAAAAAACCCCTTTTTCGGCACTTTTTTCATTTATTTGACTATATCTCCATAACTTTTTTTTTGACTCATAAGCGATTTTCAGCATTCGAAAGATATTTGTATTTCCTTTTGAACGATATGCTCTTTGCTTGAATCGGATAAGGTTTGATGGAGTTACAAGCGCTCATAGTCCAAAAAAACTGACTTTTATGACCTTTTTTGAAAATCACTCAATTTCAATTGCTCCATTTGAATGAAAAATTTTTTCTTTTTCATATTTTTAAAATTTTTAATGAAAAACTATTCTTTTGCAAATATTTTTAGTATAATTTTGCGAAAATCGGAAAATCGGATAGAAGTTATTCGAAAAAACACTAAAAAACTTGCAATAAAATTAAACGAAAATACATACTTTTTAAATAAAAAACGTATGTATTTTCGTTTAATTTTATTGCAAGTGTTTTTTCGAATAACTTCTACATTTTTCGTCCGATTTTCGCAAAATTATACTTAAAATATTTGCAAAAGAATAGTCTTTCATTAAAAATTTTAAAAATATGAAAAAGAAAAAATTGTTCATTCAAATGGAGCAATTGAAATTGAGTGATTTTCAAAAAAGACCAAAAAAGTCAGTTTTTTTGGACTTTGAGCGCTTGTAACTCCATCAAACCTTATCCGATTCAAGCAAAGAGCATATCGTTAGAAAGGGAATACAAATATGTTTCGAATGCTGAAAATAGTTTTTGAGTCAAAAACAAAAAGTATGCAGATATAGTCAAATAAATGAAAAAAGTGCCGAAAAAGTGGTTTTTAAGGATATATCGAAAACGATTCTTAAGAAAAAAAAAATGGTTACCATTTTTGGAATTTACGCCCCAAAATACATCGAAAAAAGTCTATGAGAAACCAGATCTTTTTTCTTGTAAACTAGTGTAATTAATTGAAATATATACAATTTGGATTTTCTAATATATTGTAATTAATTGAAATATATACACTTTGGATTTTCTAATATATTGAAAGTTTAAACTGCCGTAGAAAATTATAACTACAATGTTTGCAAGCACGATAAAATATGTTAAATATAACAATAAATAATAAATGTGAGGTTGTTTACTTTTTTGCGATGTTGAATTATATTAAAACTCTCAGTAAATTTGTAATTGTTTACTTTTTTGTGACAGTAAAAAACATAAGATGTTTACTTTTTTGCGACGTTGAATAATATTAAAATTCATAGTAAATTTGTAGTTGTTTAATTTTTTGCGACAATGACAAATATAAGATGAACAATGAATGCACAGTTATGTACTTTTTTGCGATTTTGAATAATGTTAAAATTCAGAATAAGTTTGTAGTAGTTTAATTTAAATGACTTAGATATATTTGTACTTGTTTACTTTTTTGTGTTTACTTTTTTGCGACAATGGAAAATATAAGATGAACAATGAATGTACAGTTGTTTGTTTTTTCGCGATCTTGAACAATATTAAAACCCACAATTGTTTACTTTTTTGCGATAATGAAAAATATAAGATATATAATGACTGTACAGTTTTTTACTTTTTTTGCGATGTTGTAATGTTACAATTCAGAATTAATTTGTAGTAGTTTACTATTATATGACTCAGATAAATATGGGGTGAACAATAAATGTGCAGTTGTTTACTTTTTGCGATGTTGAATAATATTAAAATACATATACAATAAATTTGTAGTTGTTTACTTTTTTGCGACAATGAAAAATATAAGATGAATGTACAGTTGTTTACTTTTCTGCGATGTTGAATAATACTAAAATTCAGAATACGTTTGTCGCTGTTTTATTTTTTGCGACGATGAAAAATTGTGAGAATAACAATGTTTTAAAGTTTGATTTTTTCGAGATGATGATAACTAGTAAGGATGTTACTTTTAGCCTTGCCAAAAATAATATACACTGCATCTTCATTTGTAGTGAAAGTACGAGTTATTTTTAAATTTTTATTAAAAGTTAGTTTCTTCCACCATGCTACGTGCTGGCTGATTTAACAAAATGTATCTAAATTGAATTTGACAACATTTACCTAAATAGTTCTCTGTGCAGTGTTTCCAAGCTAATGCTTGTATGGGAGGTGCCACACCCTTTTTTTGAAATTTATCAAATCATAATCATTTCTTGTTTTTATGCAATGGTTAACAATTGGCAAATTTGCAGCTAAAACACATGGTTTTTTTACATTGCAAGAATTTTATAGCTTGTAAAATGTAATTAAAAAACGTTTGAGCTCTGTGTACACAAACATTTTTATACCTCATGTGGCCATAAACTCGCAATGTATGTCTTACAACTTTTTTTCAAAACTTACAACCACGAAAACCATCAAATAACTAATAAATTTTTTGCCGTAGCAAGCAATTCTTGATCAACCAAAACAATCTTAAATCAGAAGAAATATTTTTATATCGCACTAAATTTAACCATATCATCGTTATTGCACCCCACACATTTTCCCCTAAATTTCCATTCATTCTTTTGGACAGTGCACTTGAAATTTAATTTCACGCTTCATGAGCAAAATTTTCGAGGACAGCGAATGAAATTCTATAAAATCTTGCAGAGATATTTTTTTTTGTAAAAAAAAATAACGACAACTAACTTTAGCTATCAAGATGCATAAAAATTATGAGCCACACGCAAAATCATGGGTAGTAAATCTTGGTAAGAGAGTAGTAGACAAAAAATTACTTAAGTTTTAGGTGAAGTGACCTTTGACACTTTTGACCAAACGTCAAAATGTATAAATGTCATAATTTTTTGTAGACATAATTTGCTTTGGACGGGATAGCAACACCAGACTAGTTCAGGCATACTATGTAAATTACTGACATTGTTCATAACACTGTTGCTATCTCTGCATACGCACACTTGCAAATGCACTCACTTCAGGGGTCTGGCTCACAAAATTTATGTGACAAGTCTCCAATGGGAAACCATGATTTCCTCCTACGAAAAAAAACAAACCCAAAAAACTTCTCCGCTTTATGACAAATTTCATGCTACTCCTTTAACATTCATCCGCAATGATAATCCTTGTACTTTGGTCATATGTGTATGTTTTGCTTTAACTTGTATAATAACACCGAAAAAATTTTAGTCTCCGACAAGCCTTATAAATATGTCATAGCGAATTTTTTGGGAAATCGTTTTTTCCTTTTTTGGTTGGTTTAACATTTGCGTTTCTGCGGTCATGTGGTAAAATACACGCGACACTTTCACCAAAAAAAAACTTTTTGCTTTTTTTGTCTCACTCTCGAGTAAAATAGTTCCTTGTATTTTTCATGTGGGTGTTTTGTTCTAATTTCATTCAAGTGTTGCAAATATTTTTCAGCCTGACTTCATTTTCCTTTTTGACTATTTTCTTTCTGTCCTTTTCTTTTTGTCTTCCTTTTCATATTCAAATGAAGATACCCGTAAATTTTTTCACTGGCTTTTTCACATAAATTTTTGAAAACTGTCAAAATTTGTTCGAGCATAAAATTGAGTACCAGTTTTTTTTTTTTACATACCAAAAGATTAAAATGACCGTGGACTTTTGTAGCATATAGTAGAAAAAGTGAGACCAAAATTAAAGTTGTTAAATTGTGGCATTTTTAAATAATTGGGGTAAGGTAGAGGAAACATTTATCTTGAGCAGTTTGAAATTAGCGCTATTAACTTGGGACCCTTTAGATGAAAAATTCAAAAAATATCTCAAGAAAGTAAAAATACATTGAACTTCTGAATATTGTTTGTCGGATATTAATACAGCATTGTTGAAATTTTCACCAACATTTTCTTCTTATTTGTATAAAATAATTTAGCCACCTTCGCCAACTTAGTCATTATTGTAAGCTTAGTTGTCTTATTGTATTCTGATTTATTTTCTTCACATCGCAAGAGAAGACGAAATCGTACTGTTTTACTGATAAGGATAGTGGGTATTACATTGATAACGTAAATTGTTTAAGTTCCTAAAGAGGGTACAAGTGAGCCTTTCACATAAGAAGCGACTGACTGTATTATCGGGAAGTTATAAATATCATCAATAATTGATTGAATTGTACTATTGCATGTACATATATTTTAAAGACCCTATACTATGGGTGTGTTATTACTTTAACCTTTAAATTTACATTTAGCACATCTTAGAAACCACAAAAACTTGAAATATAATATTGACTAGAGTTACTCCACTAGTTAAAATTCAACCATTATAGTGAAAAAAAAAAAATAGTTCAGTACCATTTCACCTGATTAAATGTCATCGTCTCTAAAAAAAAAATCATGGCATCATTTTGCTCAATCCCCATCTATATCTCTTTCTTTAGTATCAATCTATCTCTATACCAAATTTCATCAAAATTGGTCAATTAATAAAGCTATGGACACATATTTTCTGATTAGGGGCGTGGCACTGTCCATTAAAAATAAATATCTTCCCTTGGAGCTTAATCTATCTCTGTTCAAGATTTCATCAAAACCGATTCATTAGTTTAGCAGCAAAAATGTATTTTTCTGTAAGGGGCGTTCCACCGCCCACTTAAAACAAAAGTCTTTGCACAGAAATCAATCTATTTCCAAACCAAATTTCTTATATCATTTCATTTCATAAATCGGTTCATTACTTTAGCAGTGGAAACGTATATTCCTACTAGAGGCGTGGCAACGCCACTTTTTTCACTACACCTTTTTATAACCTATAAAACAAAAAATAAAATTAAGTGATTTGGTAGTAAAAAAGTGATGGAACGGTTTTACCACCGCCTATTTATATATATATTATTCACGTAGTTCCTCTAAATCATTTCTAAAAGCTTTCTCTTGTATGGTAAAGCCCGTGCTTACTTTTCCATTCCTGTTTATTTGTAGTTTATATATTATGGCTTTCGAAACTTTAGGACTTTATAAAAAGTTCATTGGTTCAGTATTGTCAATTTCACATAACCCAATCTAACTGAAGTAAAAGTGACTACTTAAAGCTTCTTTAAGATTAATTTATTTTTAATAAGGGGAGGGGGTAAAGCCCCCCTCCACACACGTCGATTCGCTCGTGGGCTTTGGCACGTGCTTTTCAGAATTTTCGTATTCTTTTTAGGAGACGTCCATAAATTATGTGAGTCAAAATAGAGGGGGAGGTGGTCCGGAAAAATTTCATCAAATCTCAGAAAGGAGGAGAGGGGTGTCATTTAAAACCTCACGTCAACTTTTTAATGTAGAGGCTTTACATTATTATAGTATATTACATTTAAAAATTATAAGGCAAGTCTCACGGAAGAGAGTAAGGGGGGGGGGGGGGCGTCAAAACTCTCCAAATCTCACCAAGGGGAGGGGAGGGGGTGCGAATTTTCAAAAACACCTCCCGTAATTAAAGGATGGCCCCTTATATTTGATAACTAAATTCTGCCGTTTTTTAACAACTAAAAGTATGCAATGGAATTTTACTTTTCCTTAAAAACTAAAAATATGCAATGGAATTTTTGTTTTCTGCTATTTTATATAATAGAACGATAGCTTTTGTGGCTCTCGAGTTGTTTTAAATGTAATATTTAAGACTTGGGAAGTGCCACGCCTCTAGTAAAAGTTTTATAAAATCATCACCACCACAATATCATTCAAAATCGATAGCCATAACTGCTTTCTGATCTTTTAAAAGACAAAACTTTACGATCCGGACTTTGCTTAGCAATATATTGGGACAATGATTCCAAGGTTTTGAAATTTGAACGACATCAAATATTTCCACTGTAAAAGAGCGATGAGCTGCCGAAAATTAAGTACCGTCCTTTAAACAAGAAAATGTCCTATCATGTAAATTTTAAGCTTTTAGAATAAAATTTCTAAGTAACGTTCGATTTTTTTCTGTAATAATTAAAGTTAATTCCATTCAACTCTGTGTGCTAGAGTTAATTTCGACAATGTCATTTTCGACAAAACTCAGTGATAAGAAATTTTCCTAAGCACTGAGTGATATTCAGAATTTCACGTTCAGTGTGCAGGTAAATTTGACTTTTGTAAATGACCAACTTAAGCCTGACTAGAGAGTTTTCTCCTACAGCTAAACTTTGTAAAGACGATTATGAATCATGCTGCTACTCCAACATAAATAAATCTTCAAACTAAAAAACAAAAGCACCACCACCTTGATAACCCAACACTTTTGCAGTCAATTTACTAAATGCATTTTTATTGTCTTGCAATGCCTGCTATCTACATCTTCAGCTCAAGCTCCTGTTGACCGTTCACAACCTTCTTACACTCAAACTTTCAGCGTCATTTCAGCGCTTTTGTTGCAACTTCATTGCTACATAAAATGTTTAATTCATGTGCTCTTAATATTTCAGTGCATAAATTATGAGTTGAAAATAAAATCAGCCAAAACTTTGTGTGAAAATCAGAAAACAAAACAAAACAAAAACAACAATAAAATGACGCAAAACAACAGAAAACATTGAGTGGCAACAACGTGCAGCAGGATGCTTAACAGCAACAGCAACACAATTGCCCAAGTGTGGTAGCAACATTAGACTTTGACTTCAACTTCGACAACTATGAATTGTTGTAACCGCCGCCGCTATGCTGTGGTCGTGATCGTGGTCATGGTCTTGACGTCAGTGGCAAAATGGTATATGGTCCATTTATAAGTAACTGCCGATTGCCGGCGACGACGACGGCGTCATCACCTCCGTCACCCATTTGCGTAGTTTTGGTGATTTTACTCTTATGCCTTGTCGTTCAGAGACTTGGCGTTGTTGCACTTTTGTGGTCGCTGCTGAATTGGACAGTGATTCAATTCGTTATATAAAATTGAACAATAATTTGAATTTGTCAATAATGCAAGCAGCATTTATTTGTTCCACACTCAGCACAAACACCAAACACTGTGCTGCTACTTGGAAAATTGCATCGCCTTTTGTTTTGACTTTATGAGTTTATGATTGTAAAACCATTCAAAACTTGATGCTGAATATATAAACAACAACAACAACAGTAACAACAACAACAGTAACAACAACAATAACAACGACAACAACTATAAATTTTGTTGCCAATGTTATGCACCGTGTTATGTTGTTACTTTATTTTCATTGTTGCTGCTGTTGGGGTTGCTGCCACTATTATTATTATTATCGTCAACGTTTATCGAAGTTTAAGACTTGAGAGTGAAGTTGTTAAATATTTCGCGCTAAGTACGACAGCAATGGCAACAACAATAACACAAAACGATTACAACAACAAAATAAATAAACAATTGACTTTAATATGGTGGCAAATCTTTATTGAGGATTTAAAAAGCTTGCACGTTTTTAAGAACCGATTACTTGAATTTTTTATTCCTTCATTATGGGGACTTTTAAGTTTTCTTGTTAAACCATACTGTCTTTAAGTTGCGAGACACTGAACTGGTCCAATAAGTGTAGTAAAGGAAGATTTCTGGCACTTGTTGAAGTGATTTTATAAGAAACATTTCTTAGGGATATATTCCAATAGTTCTTGTAGAGCATTGGATTATCTTTTTTGTGGATGACGCAAAATAAATTGACACTCTATTCCATCAAATAAAAAATTTTACTAAAAGGAAGCTATTTAAGTAAATGCTACAAAACTAAGTATCATAAGCATTAGAAAAAAGTGGGCGAGTTCTGACTTGTGGGCGTGGATGATTATGCAAGCAAAGCTTTAAGACTATATGTTGCGAGACCCACTATATTCGCCTCAACTTACAAATAAATATAATATTTTTTAACAATAGTTATAATAGAGTTTAGCTACTACAGCTATTAGCCTTCTTAGCTATTTGGCTTAGAGCCTGAAAACCAGTAAAAGCTTATTAAAAGTAAGTCATGTTATTTTTTTATATTTTTTTTTAGCTATTTCGCACTAAAGCTTATGTTAATGCCTAAGCTAACACTAAGTAATAACTTAAATTTATGATAAAAACTTTTTTTAATTAAATATTTGTTTAGCCTCCAATAAAAACTTATTAAATGCTCTTTATATAATCTGTGCATTGAAATCTTGTAATTCTATACAGAAAATAGATTTTCACACTAGCGGCTAAAATATAATAAAATAAGTTATTAAAGAAGTTAGCAACAGCAAAGATGCAACAGCAGCAGCTGTAATAACCTATGATGATGAAGCCATCAACATCCGCATGCTGCCAACTTTAACGATACACAACGTTAAGATTGTAGCTAGAATTAGAAAATTTGAAACTAGCAACAGTTTACACTTAAAGCAAATAATTGCATAGTAAATATAAGCGCGGATAAGCAAATAACAAAATGTTAGTAATATTTTATTCAATCGCTTAAGCCAGTGGTTTCAGCAGAAGTTTTTTAAAACTTGCAAAGAACCTAAAAAAATTTGATATTTTCATATGAATTTTTTGAAAATGTGGGTTTTTTCAACCTCGGAAAGTTTTGATCAAACAAAAAAAGTTCTTTCAAATGTCTGCAGTTGCTGATACTGTTGTCTATACCGATAATAAGTCATGAAATTCAAACTTAAATGCAAGCTTAAAACTTAACATTTCCACAAAACGTGCAAAGGACCTTAGAAAGGCCTATTATTTGGGGAATCAGAGACCTTAATTTTTATATGATTTCATCGTGCGGCAGAGGTTGAAAACCCTTTAAAATTGTTAAGGGAAAGTACAATAAACAGCTTAAACGTGTCTGCCTTTGATATTAAAAAATGTGTCTATACACAAAAACAGATAAATGCAAGAGAAAGATGTTTTTATTGCTTTGTTTAAAAGTGATTATATTTTTTTCAAAATTTTATTATTTGTATTAACTTAAGTGATCTTATCGTCAGGCAGATTGCGATTATTATAAAGGTTATGTCATAAGAAACGAGAGAAATAACCTCTGCCACTTAGTTACTGCTGCATTTCATAATTGCAATATTACATAAATGTAAAAAATTGAGTACTAAATCATTTTATTGCATCTGCCTCTTGGCTGACTGATTCCTTTACTCGTAAAAAACATAAAAATAAGAAAGGCAGACGATTTCAGCGCTGCTTTTTCGAAGGCAGACGTTTTTGAGCACTTATGGTGCATATTATCAAGTATGTATATTTAACTAATACCGTGCCAATTTTGTTATGGAAATTTACTTCGCTATTTTTTCCGTCATTTATGTTTTTTTCTGGCGTGTATATGAGACACCCACGCCAATTCGGACACTTTTGCATCTCTGATTTTTGTGTAACTTTTTTTTCTTTTACTACTTTTACTATAAGTTTTTCAATATTTTTAATTTTTTTCTCCGAAATATCGTTAACTCAAATTTATTACACTGATCTACCTACATAAGATCCAGTACGACATGATATCTGGAATACTTAAATTTACGATATCTCGAAGAAAAAAATTGATTTCGATATAGTTCAAAGTTGGTTTTGAAAGGAAAATATAATTAAATATATTCAGAAAAATCTCTTCTCCCTAAAATACGTAGAAGAATTTGACCAAAATTCATGATTTTGACATATACAATAACATATGTTTTAAAAAAGCTTAGACCTTTACGTCTGCCTTTAACATGTTTACCTTACAGGGGCAATTCTGAACACAACAAAATTTTGGAAGAAAACTTTTAAAGTTTTTTTTTGCATATTAACTACTGCTGTTATTAAAAATAAACGTCTGCCTTTTATATTTTCGTTATTTATACTATACCTTTAACACAATATATTCGAGGCAGACGTGATAAAATAATTCAATAGAGTTTTTCTTTGCGATTTCAAAAATCATTAAAAGAAAACGGCGTTGTCTTTAGTTTACACATAGTTTTTCTAATTTTCATAAATGAAAACTACTTTGCATATCAATACTAACAACGTTAAAATCATATATATAAAATGTTAACCGGCTCTCTACCTATGTATATGGGGTCTTAAGCTCCCCATATACTAAATGGAATATTCTATTCACCCAAATAATTTAGTATTTCTAACTTCACCTCCACGACTGAGCCCTAGATCCGCGGTTGTCAGAAACTAAACTGAGGTATGCTGAAAACGCTACTTTCTAAGTGTTGTACTTTAACAATTGGATAATAAAATCAGCAGGACATTTTATGAATCACTCTGCTACTTTTTCATCTTCCTAGTCAGTGGTTTTGAAAATTCTACATTTACTAACACTTTTCGTTTGCCTTAACAAAAAAATTATCAACGTATAGCTATCAGCGACTTCAGATTTTTATTAAGTTCTCAAAGTTGATTAACAAAAAATTTTTTTTTAATTGCTTAACACACACACACACACACACACACAAACGTCAATGTGGTCAGCATTGCCAACTATATATTTTTTATCTTTTCATAATTTTCACATTTCACTACAATGTTTTTTTATTTAATCTATTGATTGGCATCATAAGGCGTAACTGTGCAACTCCAGGAGGCGAAACCTAAGCAAATAGCTTTCTTAATAAACCAACTGAACATCCAACCACCAGCTAACGAATGTTATAAACTTTCTGAAAGTCTCATCTAAAAGTTGACTTCTCTATTTCGCTGTGGCTTAGATATCAAGCTGGATAAATAAATTGTTAAGAAGATGCTATCTGCGAAATATTACAAAAAATGACGCCCCATTCATTTGGTAACTAAAGTTGAAAAAAAGCAGCAGGGCGTTGAATTCAATTTTTAGTTTTAACTACACTTTACGCTATTTGTAGCCAATATGCAAGATTCTCATATATCCTACACTCTCTCTGGACATTCTAACTTTTGGTCTGTCTGTCTGTTTGAATGGCTGTCATGTTGCTGCCGCTTCTTCAGTCTTGTGTAAATAAGTAATTATGCGTTCTAATAACTCAAGAAACATGCATTACATTGCTCTTGATGTTCATGTTGTTTTGCTGTTGAGTGTTTAAAACTCCTTACATGTCTGTCTTGATTAAGTAAACAGTTTTCTGAACAAAAGTTTGCTGCACTTGATGGATGTCTGCAGTATGCAAGAGCATTTAATATGAGACATTTATGCTAAAGTTTGAGCTTTTAAAAATTGTGCGCTTTCTCTTTTGGGACTTATTGTTACAGAAAAGTAGAAGCATTTAACCAAAATTTGTTGAAGCCAATTTAAGATTTGGAATTCATATTGTGTTAGACCCGCAAAAGAAATGTAAAAACTGAATTAAAGGCCTGTGCCTTGGCATTAACTTTCTTCTTTAGCTTTTTACCATTTGGTTTTGCTTAAGCTTCAACCTTAGGTTAACAGTTTAACCAACGTCTAAGCAGCTTGCGGATAAAGTAACCCCCCTTTTCAAATTACAACTCGTGAAACTGTGTTGTCTTCAAATGAAAGAAAACCAACCCCAAGTCGTAATGTTAGCTGCCACATTTAAAGTTTTACTTGAACACGAAGTCAGCTGTAATTTGCTTGATATTAAAGTAACCATGAAATTAAAGAAGAAGCAGTAGCTCGGGCGCGCTTTTCTTAATTCGCGCACAGGATACTGTTGCTGCTGTTGAATTGCAAAAAGCCATGGAAAAAAAGTCAAGGAAACCTCTGTGAATGCAACTCAACAGCAGGATAAACTGTAGCCAATGTTTGTGCAAAAAAACCAGGATGCGATGAAAAAAATACGCGAAGCAAATTAGCAAAAATACGACTACTCGTCGTCGTCGGCGGTTGCCTTTGGAGTTGATGAAGCAGCTAATGTTTTAGGGGGGCGATAGTGTGTTGGGGAATACCCTTGCTACTTTCTTTCTGGCACAGTGGCAAAAATTCTGATTTGAAAGCGCAAAAATGTTGGAACATAAGGGTCGCTCCTTGAATTATTGAGCACCATTTCCTATAGTCCGAAAATTATACATAGATTATTGTAATTAGCTTATATGAGGCTTTAAGTGTGAACCTTCATTTACTGACTATGCTCATTGTTTTATTTATTTTGATTTCATTCTTATTGTACGATAGAGCTTAGACAAATGGATATACTATAGATTAAAGGCCTTTTTAAGACAAATTGAAAGACAACATATTATAATAATAAATTCCTTTTAGGAACCATTTTGCGTATGAAGCATAAAGACATGTTCCTCTATGTCTTTGAAGGCAATTGGTAAATTGTCTTCCTGAGATCTTTAAATTACATTTTATAAAAACTTTAAAAAGAGTACGTTTCCAGCCTTGAATAAAGTTCTTTCAAAGATACTTGAGGACTTGAAAATGTCTTTTGAAGATTTTTGATAAAATAAAAGAATAGAGAATATTTTGCTTTATTTTATTATCAAATTTAATTTATACTTACGTTTTGTACACCGGTTCCGAACCCATGTCCCAACGATATTACACCTGGACGCTATCCACTATGTGTGCTATTTGTGATATATTTTATTATGCGTTAAGGGCGGATCACATATTTTCCACATTTGACTTGGTAAACCGCATTAAAAAGACAAAAAATAGACAGAATAAAGACATGAGACAAGAGATTCACTGTATTAAGACACCCACGAGACATGCCGTCTCAAGTCGTTACAAGCATTTAATTATGTACGGTATAAAGACACATACGAGCCACCTAATGTCTTTATAAGCACATTGTTATTTACAGTATACTGACACATAAGGTAACATGTCTCGTAAGTATCTTAATACTGTACATAATAAAACGTTTAAGACACATAAAGCAGCATGTCTCGCATATTTCTTTAAACTGTACACTATAGTGACACATACGAGACATGCCACATAATGTGTTCATAAACAGTCTATTATAAGTTTTAAAAATGCTTATGCGTAAATTGTCTACGTCTCTCTTTATTATGGTTATACTTATATCTATCTTGCTCCAGCAAGATATCATAAGGCAAAGTTTCACTACAAAGGCAAAGTGTCTTGGGAAACCAAGCTATTTTAAAGACATCACTACCTTGTAAGCTGGATTTTTCTCTTGATAACTTCCCCGTTTTCTTTAAAATGGAGTCATCAGGCAATGTAGAACCTTTACATTATTGCATAGTTACTGACTGATTGTCTAGCAAACGGAAAAATCCAAGGCAAAATAAATATGTTTTTATAGTCGGCAAATATAATTTTTAATCTCGATTATAGAACCCATTCCATACAGGGAAGAAGGTATCTTAACATATCTCTCTATGCGCGGACAGGCATTAACATGATACTGAAGTAATTTGGATGATGGGGAGCCGTTTCCTCTTTTGTCATCTAACGCTTACTTACGTGAACTTCATTTCCTCCACAGGGCAGACAATTCCGGATGAAGATTAAGTTTGTTGTTTTAAATTAGATAAAGATAATATCTTCCATAAGAAGATTATGATTTATTGTTATGAAGTAAGATTTGCATTTAATTTAATCATAGAAAAAATTCCCTATATTGTGCTTAAGAAGGTTGAAATAAGCTTCATTCTCGATTTTATAAATATTTCCCCATGTCAGTATTGTTGAATTTCCTATTATGCGTACTCCAAAACCGTGTAGAATTGATTTATTTGGATATATAAAATTGAGACCATTATTCTTTTTGTGCTCATTCATTTTGAAAAAGGTTTGGTCAGATGATGACCCTGGCTGAAAGAACATATTTTAAAATAGTTACTTATATATATAGCAAAGTAACACTAGTCTTTTGGACTTGTTCCCATTGCCGTTTCCGTAATATATCATAAAACTTATCATTTCATTCAAGTTTCAATTTTTTCCTTTGTCTGATGTATATATATTTTAAAGTTGGAAAGCATATTGAGCAAATAGTCCTTTGCTGATATTTCCTAAAAACTGCCAACTGTGCTTTGCTACGCAAAAGCTTTGCATTCTTTGCTGCCGTTAGCTTGCATTCACTGTGATGTTGTTATCTGCAAGTTATTTATTACTTTTTTTTATTTAATATATATTTGTTGTTGTTGCTGTTGTTGTTCAACAACACCCAAAGGTGTAATTGAATCAAATGAGCTAAAATTCGAGATTACTTTGAAAGAATAAATGTTGAAAATCCAAGTAGAGCAAGAAAAAGTAAATGAAGAAGCTAACTTGGAAAGACCGGCAGTTTGCATTGAATAAGGAGCACACAATTCAGGAAATCTTTAAATTAACTGAAATGTGATTTAATGAATTAATTTGTAAGGGGCACACATATGATTAAGTATTGTAAAATTAATATAGGCTTATAAGAGAAACGCAGAAGTGGTTGCAAATTAAAAAGAAAGTGACAGCAGAAACCATTACCAGCAATGCATACTTTTAGGCGCTTCTGAAGTAAGAAAGTGTTTCATTTAAAAATTTGTCTTACATATTAAGAGGCGGCTATGTTAATCCAATAACAATTTTTGGTTAACTTGCTATTACATTTCTAATTTTATTTTTGTAAAATATCTGTTACACCATTTTAGCCTTAATGAAAGTGCAAATTAATTGTTGGTGTTAACAGTTGACGGCTTTTTAATTCCAAAGTATGTACACTTAAAAGTATTAAGGTAAAAAATTAAGTTAAAAAGATCTCTACACAAATTGTACCCATATCAAGCTATACGCTACAAGATGTCTAAAAACCACTTAAAACTCATCAGTCCCCAAACATTTGGTGGTGGTATGTCATTGATAATAAACAACAACAATAAATAAAAATTAAATAAGCTTGAAGAATTTATCGTAGAGATTCTTTGTTTTTTACATTTTTTTGTTTGCATATCAACGCAGTTAAAAAATAGGTTCCTTCGTCTATGCATAAGAAAAAAAAAAAACTCAACTAAGTGAGTAAAAGTAAACGAAATTTGTGCAATTTGTTTAAATACAAGTACCTACACAATATTGAAAATAATTTATGTGAGTTCAAAATACTTGATATTAACCCAAGAAATGTATTAACCAATTATGAGCCATGCATGCTATCTGGTCGCCCAATTACGCTGTGATTAGCAATAATTAAGCTAAGATTGGTTTTTTTAAAAAGTTTTTCATGAACCCTAAAACGCCTGCAAATTAAGACCTATACTTCCAAGCGAAACTTGCGCAGTTTTCTGAAAACAATAATAAATCACTCATATACTCAAAGGTCACTGATGATTCCATTTAGCAATGAATGAAATTACTATGACTAGCTTAACATTTTTTTGTTGTTTTGCAGTTTGTACTGAACAGTAAGCTCAGTCAGGCCCGTGCGCAGGAATCATCCATGGGGGGGGGGGGGGGGGGGGGTTTTAACTCGGACATTTCATGTTAGATTATGTTCATAAAAAACGTCAAAAAAGATTTAATTTTAATATAGACATTAGACTGGGTCGATTTGTATGAAGCAAAATGAAGTCAGCTAGACACCGACTCAAAAGTTAGAAGTACCTTTAAAAACGATATCTGCCTCATTTTGTTTTCGTTCCGAGAAAAACCAATGGATCACTTTTGATTCTCCTGAAGGTCCTTTTTGGCTAAAAAACGTAAGTATTTTTTGCTTATAACTTTTATTTCTTCACAGAATGGAATTTGCTTGAAAAATTAAAATGCGCTGTTGCAAAAAATTTGACGTTAAAAAATTTTAAATTTTTCTTTTGTTATAGATAATATTTAGTCCCAAAATTCGATTTTTCCATATAAAAAATGTGAAAAGTCTCAAAATTCTGAACTGAATATTATCTATAATAGAAAAATAATTTAAAACTTTTTAACGTCAAGTTTTTTGCAAGAACGCAATCTTTATTTTTCGACACTTTCGGGTATCCGTTCTGTGAAGGAATAAAAGTTACGAGCAAAAGACACGCTTTCTTAGCCAAAAAGGACCTTCAAATGACGCAGATATCGTTTTTAAAGGTCCTTTTAACTTCTGAGTCGGTGTCTGGATGAATCTTAATTTCAACCCGGTCTAAAAGACATTTAATTATAATTAAATGCATACATATGTAAATGTGTTTATGTTATGATTCGATATTTAGATATCATTACGTAAGTAGCGAAATCTGCGAGATACTTGGAAAAACTCGTCCAAAACTCTATCCACATTGATTTCGATATCGCGATGTATATTTAGCGAGGCTAAGCCGTTCAGCCGATCTTCGGACATAGTTTATCTGAGGTATGTCTTTAGACGACGTAGCACTGAAAAGGAGCGTTCATTTGTTGCTGTTGTCACAAGTAAAGTTGCCATAACACGAAGCATTTTTGATGTCTTACCCGGCGATGCGTTGACGCCAAAGTTGAACTTCATTTATCCATATCGTTAACTATTATACAAAATTTAAATACATGGCGCAAATAGATTTGTGCATTAATTTTTTTTGAAGCTGATTTTATTGATGCCGGAGCTATGCTTAAACGCACATTGCAAAAACGCTCGTGCTACTTAGCCTTAGCGACGCGCAGTAGTCCTAAATCGCGTTTTTTGGTTCAAAAATAGCTAGAGAGCGCAAATCTTGTCAAAAATGAAAAATTCGGGCTCCGCAGATTTTTTGGCATTTTAGTTCTTTCATTTAAAAAAAAAGTTTTTTGTGTCTTTTTGATTTTTCATTCAAATGTCAATAAAAACCTACGAGCGAAAATTCCCATTGGGGGAGTTTGAACCCCAAAAAGCACCCCCTTGCGCACGGGCCTGAGCTCAGTAAAAGAATTTTATTAATAAATTACACTATACAATAACCAAAAGCGCGTAAGAGATTTGATAGTTCATGTGATGTTCTTAATTTTTCGTCTTATAACTTTTCAACATTTTTCCATCCTCTTCGACTTTTTTCGACATTCGCCAAATTTCTCGACTCTTTCATCACCTTCAAAATTTTTTCGATTTTTTATATTTTTCGAAATTTTTATTATTCCAAATTTCTTAAGGACTTTTGTATTTTTCCAACTTTTTCAGCATTTCAAATTTTTTTTTTTGACTTTTTCAACATTCCCGATATTTTCAAACTTTTTTTTTTGACTTTTCAACATTTGTTGATATTTTCAATACATTTGTTGATATTTCCAATATTTTTCGTCGTTTCCGACATTTTCAGCACAATTCGATTTATTCATAATTTCTCAATCGAGATTTTTTCGACTTTTAAGACATTTCCAACTATACTATACAAAATTTTCTTTCTTTTCAACATTATTTTATTTTCGACCTTTCACATGTAAGCACGCAATACTCGTCCTCAGAGAGCTTATTAGCCAATTGTAGAAACAGGTCAATTTTTCATGTAAAAAATCATTTGGCACCAAATGGGTTAAACAAATAAGTAGCAAAAGAAAGATAGAAATAATACAAATTCCATGAGGAAGTTTAAAACAAATACCAAAGTAGACAACGAGCTTAAGAAAAAGGATATTTTCAACAAATTACACAAAAAAAAAAAAAGATAAAAATAAAAAGATTGCGGAAGCAACAACGATGTCTTCTACAGTAAAAACTGCAGGTGTGTTGGAATGAGACGATACCAGCATGTTGTCGTTAATACTTTTACTTTTCTCATTTTTTACTTTCTTAGGGTTTTAAGTTTTTCGCTTCCTAATTCGTTATTACTTAGTTCTTTTGGTACGGTTTTTTTTTTGTTGCTTATGAAAACATAATTTTATTTTCCAAGGAAATGGAAACTTAACGCTTGCTTGGACGAATTTTCATAACGCATAATTTATATGCAGCATTGAAGTTTTATTTGCTTTGCTTTGTTTCAGTTGCTGATGGTATATTGCTTTTTAAATAAAGGTGAAATATTTGCGAAGAAGATTAATTTTATACAAAAAAAAAAAAATTAATAGATATATGCAAGTATATGTATATAAAACTACATTTTCGGTTCTATATATATAAGATTCGGTGAATATTAAAATCGCCAAGTAACAATATCAGCGTATCTTTCAAGTTGTTTTTGGCCTAAGTCATCGAATTTTTGGTGTTCCGGATGATCCAAACGCTTCGATTTCTAAGTGATAGCAATTTTGTAAGGATCTAAGCCCAAGTTCGATAAGTTTGGATCAAGTTCACTTCAGTTTCTTTCATAATATTCATGTCTATCAAAATTTGATCAACATAGCTAAAAGAATTTAGTTTTACACAGCTTAGAACTGCGTGTCTCACTGTTTGCACCCATCTTTGTAGTTAGAAGTTTTTTAATCATCTGCACTACAAAACAACAAAATTTGTCATAAATAATCAAAAAACTTAAACGAAATAAAATGCTATCAAACAAAATGAACTGACGTATAAATTTCAAAAAGGCTGTCATATTAGAGCTAAACAAATTGCCAGCTGTCAAACTGTCAGCGACAGCAGAAACAACAGCAGCTTCCCAGCAGAAATTGAAAAAACAAAAAAAAAAAAAACACCAACAAAAATAATTAATCAAAATAAACGAATGTGTGATGCTGAGCCAAAAACAAACAATTTCTAGTTAACATTTTGCTCCCTTAGCTAAATGTTGACCAAAAATAGTTTTTGCTAAACAGTGCTGCCAAATTACATTTTAGCTTAAACGAAATTACGACCAAACAAAAACCACAAAAAAAAAATTTAAATTGATATCAGTAACGCTGTTATGACGTGTAATGCGGTTGATTTTCATACATTTTGGTATATGAAGTTTGTCGACAAATAATTGTATGAGCTGGCATGCTTAGCGTAGAATGAATAGCTACACAAACAAAAATAATATCGCATTTGACCCGCATTTTGTTAAACCAAATGGTCTGATAAAATGTAGCTGGCGTGGGTGCTAAGAGATTCAATAAAGGAAGTAAAGGGTGGGCCATCAGCTATTTTTTTTTAAATTGCAATAACATACATATTGATAAATAATTTGATAATGTTTTTAAAGTTTATAATTTCACTGGCCAAAATTTGACAAAGATAGCTAAGTTTTACACAGGTTAGAAAAGCGTGTCTCACTGTTTGCACCCATCTTTATACATAGAAGTTTTTTAATCATTTGCACTACTCAACAACAAAATTTTTCATAAATAATAAACAAACTTAAATAAATTTATTATTTATGATCTATAGTATATAATTTCATATAATTAGCCGCCTTATCTCGCTTGACTGTAGCTCATCCTGTAAACGAAATTTGCAATGGTTTGAGGGTCTATTTCACAAATAGCTTGATTGTGTTTAAATGTCTGAATCATTGCTGAATTGTCGGCTTAGTCATTGATATTTTTGGCATCACATAAGCTAAAGTTAAACGTTGTCAAATTATAAAAAATCTTCAAAAACTATCAGATGGCCCACCCTACACAATTAGTATATAGAAACACTTTTATGTATTAAATCGAGTGCAATATCGACGTGAGGGTTGCATTTTGCCGTAATTTCTGCATTAAGTACATATCGTATTTTGACTGTGTTTAATGGTTAAAGCTGTGAAATATGACTTGACATTTGTTGATAAGTGGTGCAAAATTTTTGCTTAATAATATGACACAAATGCTAAAGTTCCAAATTTGTGCAATTGATGGTTATTGAGCGTAATCGTTGAGTTGGTAAGAATTGAAGTTTTATTTGGTACAATAATTTTATGCAATTCCTGCCTAGTTTATAGATTTTATTAAAAGTTGCAACACAAACTTAAACAGGAAAACTTTCCGATAAACAGCTTCTGACGGGTAGAATAAACAAGTTTTCTTTTTCTTCGAGTTAAAGAATATTTTGGAAGTTAAGGAAAGTTTTTGAGTAACATACTTTCAAGTGTAGACTACATCATTCCCATACGATTCGCCTAAATTTAACAAAAGTGACAATTGCCACCAGACTATCCATTAAATTTGAAGCTATGTTTCTGTAGATTTAGACAAGGCTGTCAATAACTGATGATTATATAAGAAGCCAATAGACTTCACTTCTTGTAGAGAGTCAATACTCTCTTTGTGATAAAATTGATTATAACACCGCTTGGATAAGTCTTGCATTCCATACTTACGGCTATGAAATTATAACTCTTTTAGAAGACTTTTTCGCAATAAAATTTTAGCACAAGTAATAAGCAAAACATTTACCATTCTTCAGGAAGATGAATGGCATTTAAAAATAATTAATTTTGAATACTCCATGCGATGATTTGACGACAATTGTTTAGGATAATTTGACTCCATTTACACGTCGATTATTTTAGAACAGCGATGGGCAAAATATTAAAAATGAGCCAACTTTCTTAAGAAAAATAACCAAAACAACAAATACGTACATCTTCATTTTTGTGTTTTATTTTACACACACTATTCATGAATTTCTTTTTAACTAAAGAGATCGAATTTATGGTGGGTTTTTTCTGTTGTTGTAATTGTTGTTTTTGTTGCTTTTGCTTTGTTTGCAGCTCCTACATCTAAAACTTTGCCCATCTATGATTTAGAATTCTTCGAGAAGAGTTGATACTTAATGTATATTTTCAATTTCATATAATTCAATGTACATAATATATTACGAATCGATATCACTTTTCAAGAATCGAAAAATTCGATTCAATATTATTCGAAAACGCTCTATCTCTATCTTATGCCAAATTTGTAGAGAGTTTTATGCTCTGCAACTATTCTAATAAATTCAAATGTCATTCAAAGCTAAGGCAATGAGATATTTACAAAAAATTTGTTTTCTCAACCCTTGACCTTGAATATCATAACTCGAGTACACGGCCTAGCAGCAAATATTTTCATTTCGACTTGAAAAATAATCTTTTGAATCTCTATCTAATGATTCAAACGCAATAGACAGCTTCACCCGAAAAAACGATCGCAAGACATGAAAAGCCGCGGCAATTAAAAATGACATTTGCCTAATTAAAAAAGGAGCTGATAAAAAATGCAGTATACAAGACGATCAGCATGTTCTACAATATTTGCTATGAAATTTCGGTAGATTTCAGGATTGCGCGAGAATTTGCTAGGGTTTTGTATAAATTAGAATCGTTTGATGTAAAGCAAGAAGCGTTTAATACGCGCAACTTTTTGAAGTTTTAAAGTGTGTTTGTTTTCATCATATTTAAAGCAAACCTTACAGTGTTTAAAGTGAATGATTAAGTAAAAACTTTGAGATAACGTATCATTTTAATATCCTGTAATTTAGGGTTACCAGATGACATACTTCAGTAGTAAATGTACTACTTTTGCAAGGCAAAACTACTTTACTTCACTTGAAATGTTCTACTTTTGGGTGAAAATTCACTACTTTTCACTACGTTTGTGTGCAGTGCATCTGGTAAGTCTACTGTCATTGGTAGTAAGACAGCCAAAGGTCAAATATATAGGGAAGAGGACATTTTTTTTTATTTGTATTTTAATATGATAGGCCAAGGATTCTTTGAATAAAACAAGCAGCCCAAGAATAACTGATGAATATATGGGCGACACCCATGTTTGCAACATACTTAGTAGTTACCCATTTCAGCTCACCCACTGATCAGCATATAAATGCGGTTTATACGAGTTAAGTTGTTTTATGAAATGTACAGCAACTTGAGGTATTAAAAAACTGTGCTTGTTTTAAAATTCTATAAACCAACTAATCGTGTACGAGTACTGTGCGCTATGACAACTTAATCTCTGAGCACGATTTTTTCTTTTATTGTTTTATTAGCTCCTTTTTCTGCAAAGTAGAAAAAAATCCTAACCCTTATAGGAATGGCTGCTTGTAGAGTCAACTTGTTTTTTCTTCTGATTTTTTGAGTATTAAAACCTCGAAACTATTCACGAGTAGGATGTTGTACATGACGAACATGATGATGACCTCGTAGAGTGGAGTTTTCCTTTTTCTTTTTACTTTGCTTTTTGTCAACATCTAACCAACGAAGCATGCTATCCCAGTGCATGAGCTTGCCAAGACAAAGTTTCGCAAGACACTTGTCGCTTGATTAAGGTTTCAGATGCAGTTTTTAAAGTTACGCGAGATACGCGGAAATTTCTGCCGATTTCAGTGGCCAAAAGTTTATGTCTTGTATGAGATGTTGTACAAAGCTGAAAGTGGGAAAAGTAGGTGGCCGTAGGAAGGTAGCTGGTAACCAACTCATTTAAAAATTTTTTTCTTTGATTCTGCACTCAGCAGCAGAGGTCGACATTAGTTTTGTTGGCTTAAAATGATAACACACACGGGAACAAAGTTCAGTTTTTATGAAAGGTTTCTTATACCAACTAAAGCTCTGGAATATACGAGTGGTATTGGAGTTTGAAATGGATTACCACTAAATGAAAGGTTTGACTTCCACTAAAAGTTTTTTATCACACTATCACTATAAATAGTAAAGTGTGAAATTCAGTGCAGTGGTTCCCACCAGTTGGTACTGCAATATTACTTTTGTACTGCACTTAAGCAAAAAGTACTACTTTTCCACAGTTTGTACTACCATACCGTACTTTGATGCTACTTTGCTTGTCTTTTATTTGTAAGAAAAAACATTTCATATAAAAAAGTTAATTTATGAAACAGCTACAAATCATTCCTACTTTCTGAACGCGACCAATTTTGATTGTTTGTCTATTTTTCGTGTTGTGCTTCCTTGAAGCAAAGTTTATTTAATCTGTTGCAAAGTTACCATAGTATAAGTTGGAAATAATGGTAACATATTTTATAATTATAGAGTTCGCCCACTGGTTGAAATTCAACCATTCTAGTGATAGTACAAAAAAGTCTAGTTCCATTTTACCTGACATATCATCGCTTCCAACAATACAAATCTTGGTATAATGCTGCTCTATCTATCTATCCCTTTCTTAGGGTTCAATCTATCTCCACACCAAATTTCATCAAAATCGGTTCATTAGTTTAGCTGTGAAAACGAATTTTCCATTTAAAGGCGTTTCACCGCCCACTTTAAAAATGTATTATCTCTGTGTTCAATATATATCCCTGCCAACTTTAACTAAAATCGGTTATTAGTATAACTGTGCAAACATTATTCTGATTAGGGGCGTGGTACTACGCATTAAAAATAAATATTTTTTTTACAGTTCAATCTATCACTGTAGCAGATTTCATTAAAGTCAGTACATTAGCTTAGCAGTGAAAAAGTTTTTTCATGTCGGGTGTGGCACCGCCCACTTAAAAACATATATGTACGAGTATAATTGCTTAAGAATCAATCTTTCTCCATACTAAATTTTATCAAAATCGGTGTAGCGGCTCAACCATGTCAATGTTATTTTTCATTAGCCCTTTTTAATAAAAAAGTTTTTAATATTCTTCTTTAGGATTCAATCTATTTCTGCACTAAATTTCATCAAAATCGCACCAATAGCTAAGCCGTGGAAATGTACTTCCCTGCAAGAGGTGTGGCACCGCCTTCCATTCGAAAAATAGTTACATTCGGCATTGCCTTCTTCAAACCTTTCCAACAATATAAAAATCAAGCGATTATGTTATGTGCTATGTCAGTTATAAGCCGATGGATATGATTAATCGTGCTGCTAAATACAAACAAAAATTTTGTTGCTCTGTGTTACCACTACGATAGCTGCGTTTGCTGCGCGTCGTCGTCATGCGATGCAATGTGACATGCTGAGTGCATGTTGGCACTACGCCAACAAGTGTCTTGAAGACATTGTGTAAGCGCCCGTTTTTATGCAACATTTTTTCTGCTTTCGTCTTTTGCTCTGCTTTGCAGTATTATTATGATTGTTGCTGCTTGATTTTTCTTTATTTTATTATATTCTACATTGGCTTCTGTTTTAGTTTTAATTTTTTTTTTAGTTTTAAAAATTGATTTTTTTCTCAGCACTACGTTTTATGCAAATTTTGCCATTTTTTTTTCATACTGCTGCTTCCTTTTCTAGTCTGTAGCTGTTGAAGGGAAAAAAAAAAATTTTTTTTATTGCGTTTAGGCGTTTCTTGGTGCGCTGCTGTGATACGTCGCGCCTATTAGTCGTCCTTTGCTTCTGCTGTTTGAAGTTAATTTAAATGGCTGGCTCAGTTTTAATTATGCTGCTTTACACAGTTTTACGACTTTACTTGTTAATGAAGTTAGTCAAAGAAAATTCAAAGCCAAGTTAAAATAGTCTATAGAATGTATTGTGTAATATTTTTGAATAGATGTATTTGGCTTTTATGTAAAATTTCACTCAAGAAAATGCTAATTTTTGTATGGTTTTACATTATTTTATATTTAACGCAAAAATACCTCAGCCTATTTTAAGAAGCACATAAAGTTTGTGGCATAAAAACTGTAAGAAGACAAATTTTTAGTTTTAATGAAAAGTAAATTCTTAGATTATTTCGTAAATTTTGAATTTCATTCAAAAATTCACGTTAAAAGAATAAAAAAATTCGGGGGTTATGCTTGCGCAAAATATATTCTTTATGCTAGAAGATTTTTTTTGGTTGATTTTCTTTTTAATTTTATAAAAATAGATAAAAAATAAAAATGAATTGTATTACATCAATTTGAAATCTAATGAATGAAAACCTAAAGAAAACGCACGATTTGAGATGGATTCCGTCTGCAGTACTGTCATATTAACTAATAGTTCTAAGTAAACTATGTATGGAATGTAATTTAAGTGGCTTACTTGATATAAGGTATATCATACATGAATTCAAAATGGCTGAAATAGCACCAGTAGGCGAGGCACATCCCATACGTTAAATGATATATTTTACAAACTGTGCGAATTCGGTGTAAGAATGTTGTTTATAAAAAGCTGCTGTTTGCATATCGAAATCGGGCATGATTATACCAGTGGGTGTGTCACCGCTCTAAGCTTTTAGACTAATAAGGGCATATCTCGCAAGTTATGCAAGCTGTCGTGATAACATTTGGAATGCGGATTCCGATCACGAATATAATTGATTGAACCAAAAGGAGGCGGAATTAGAAAAGTGGCTGTGACATTTTTAGGTATTTTCGGCTTTTTTATTTTTTTTTTAATCTCTTTCAACCTTTTTTGATATATGCCATATATATTCGTCTTTCTTACTTATTTAACTATTAAATTTTTTTTACATTTCCATATTTATTTGCTTTTCCAACTTCTTGAACTTTTTTAACATATTTCATAATTTTTTGACTATTTCAAATTTTTTCAATATTTTCCCTTTATCTTTTTGATTTTTTCAACTTAATCGAATTTTTCAAGTTTTTTTAACATTTTAACATTTCAACTCTTTAAGTTTTTTTTCGAGATTTTCAACCTCTCTTAACTTTTTTTGAGTTTTTCAACCTTTTCAAACTTTTTTCAACCTTTCCCAACTTTTTTCAACATTTTCCATATTTTATAGTCTTTTTCAACTGTTTAAACTTCTCAACATTTCCAATATTTTTTTAAACTTATTGAAACTCTTCAATTTTTGTTCGACTTTTTCAATTTTTTTCAACACTTTTAATATTTTTTCAGCCATTTTCAACTTTTTCAACATTTTCCATTTTTTTCGACTTTTTCAACATTTTTCGGCTTTTTAAATATTTTTAAAAATTTTTCAACTTTTTCAACATATTTTTAACGTTTTCTATATATTTTCACCTGTTTCAACTTTCTTCATTATTTTACATTTTTTATCGGCTTTTTTCGGTGCTTTTCAACGGTTTCAACATTTTTCAACCTTATTCAACTTTTTTTTTTTTGAGTTTTTCAACCTCTTCATAGTCCAGTCATTTAAGGCATTTTAAACCCCAATCTGCTTGATTTGATTTTTCAATCGCTGTTTCAACTATTAAGACGTCAGCATCATCACGTGATTGTCTTGTAGCAATACTATGCAAGAAAACGCGACTTGCATTCTACCTCGAAGGTGGTGAAGAAACGAGTGCATTGTCATAATATAGTCACTTTCTCAGCGCTCTACTCCGGAATCGGTTAATTTTACAGAAAAATGCTTCATACATTTTTTGTAGGTAATTGTACGATAAACAATTTTTATTTTGACCTCTATTGACCTCCGACCAATAGGTCGCGAGATATTTGCGAAAAACTGATTTTCATGAACTTTTGACCTTTATAACTTTTTTAGCCGGCATGATATCAACGTCAAGTTTTTACATCTTCATAACAATGCCGTAATAAAGGTGTATACAAAAATTCAGCTCACTAGGAATTTTTCCGCAGATAAAACCTTAAATGACTGGACTGTCACAACTATTCTCAAGATTTTCTATATTTTATTGTCTTATTTAACATCATTGCACCGAACTATGTTCCATCACCTGGTACTAAATAATTAAGCGAACAGCAACGAAAGGGAAATTTTGTTCAAAATTTATGGGAAATTGCACAAAAATGAAAAGTAAAATCGTTTACGAAATTTTCTGCTTGATGAATATTTAGATTCAAAAGACTTTTTCTTTTAAATATTAAGGCCACTTTGAAAAAATCCTAAAACTAAAATAAAAATTTTCGAAAACAGCATGAGTAGTCTCTAAAAATTTTAAGTTATTTTCGTTCAAAAAACAAAAAGAAAACTTTTCCCAAAACTCAAAGGGAATATGGGAAAAAGTGCAAAGGATTATTGCTCAAAAACTTATTTAATACGAAATTTTGAGCGTATTTTCCAACAAAAAATCCCGCCATTAACCAAGTCTTTTGATTTTTCGGTCGTCGCAGTTTCTTCAAGTTGATATCAAATTGAGCAGTTTTACCACACACCGACTACATTAACGAGCATAAGTTTGCCTGATTTATTTTGATTTCTTTGTTTTTTTCTTTTTGTATTTAATATATCACTGACTTGTTATAATTGTATTTTTAGTTTCTTAAAATATATGCCAATTCCTTAAGAGGACGTAGACGTTAAGATATATGCTCACCTTTGTTAATGAAACGTTTGCGAAGTTTTTCCCTTTATTTATATTTCTTTTTTGCGTACTTCACAACCTCGAGTGTGGATAATTTATGAGCATTTTATATGCCGCAATCGTCTGGTTTTTTAAAAAAAAACTTTTTTTTTACAAAGCAAAATTTTCTGTACTAATTTCCTTTGATCAAGCCGATGCTATACGCATTTGTGCATAAGTCTGACTAGCAGCATCGGTCTATGTGCTGCATATGGTGACATTAGCTTATTTAAAACACAATGAGTTAAGATAATGCTGATCTTCAGGGTACGCGAAAATTGTAAGATAATGTAAAAATGCAATTTATTGCTATAATAAATTGTTGATTTGATTTTGGAAAAAAAAAATGAACAGCAAAATAATGATATGCTTGCAAATATAAGGGCCCTTAAAATTGAGAGTTATAAAATAAATTTAATTTTGGAAATATTATATTTCACATTTGCAACTCAAATATCATCACAAGAACAAGAGAACTTTTCGGAAATGTATATTCCAAGCAAATGAATTACGAACTTAAATTTGATACTAGCGATTTTTATGAACCAAACTTTATTTTATGTTGGCCAAGACTATAAAGTCTTTATAGCCGCAACTCATCAATGCAATGACCAATTTAAATGCAATTTAAGCCAAGCCTTAGCATAGAAACTTAATCAGTCTTACAGAACGCCAAAAACTTAATACAACAACTTCAGGTCAAAAGTTAGTGTGTGTCGTTTAATTAATTGGCAAGAGATGGCGCAAAGTAACCTACGATACATAAACAACAGCAGCAACAAAAGCTTACACGTAGAAAATATTCCACATACATATACCGCATACGTATGGAGAAGAATCTACAAGGCAACCAAAAACCAACAGAGTAATGTCACCTAAAGTCGATTGGGATCAACTAACAAAAAAGAGATAAAATAAAACAAAAAAAAAATTCAGCTGAAAACAACAAGAAACGTTTAAAACGTTGGAATTTTTGCATTTAAATTAACAACTAAAAAACAACAACAATAACAACGGCAACAAAATCAACTCCTAAATTGCTAACAACTGCATCGGATAGTAAATCGTAGGTAGTGTCACCCCATGTCAACGGGCAACAACGGATAATAAAAGAAAAAACAAAAAGATTTTTTTTTTCAAATTTTAAAGCGTAAATACTATGCGGACAATTCCATGCGTTATGGACGCTACATATAATTGAATGCTCGTACAAATGGATTTTCGGTCCCAATCCCTTTACTAAAGAAACTAGATTAAGATTTTTTTATGAGATGTTGGCTTTCTTAATTAATCCTTTTCAAAATTTAGGGGCAAATCCATAAGCTAATAGAAATTAAATTGACAGCATTTCGCCCACTTATATTTTGTAGCGCATTCTTGTGATTGTATGGAAGGTGCTTTCCCATTTCATCCGTATTCTATATAAATTTTTGCAATGTTTGTTTGATTTCTAAAATTTAAATTTTTGTGGGAGTTGCCACACCCATGTGTGAAATAAATAAGGTATAATTATATAATACAATCTCAATAATTTATTGAAAAAGTTTATTATAAAACTTACCATTGTTTATTTTAAGAATCAGATAACAAAATTTCTTAACTAGATAAGTTGTGACACGCCTACCTAAGCTAACATTTTCAATACCACTTGGTAATGATCTTCATACGAATGATTATGTCAGTATCTTAAATTGCCTGAAATTTTGCAAAATAAAACCTTCTAATGTGCAGGTTGAATGGCTGCATGTGATCAAGATGAAAATATTTGCATTTTGTTTTTTTCTTTAAAACTAAATATGGCTTGTCCCAAAGAGGCTTTGCATGTGACGACAATCTACAACAATCGTGTAACGTATGTTAAAGTAAAAATTGTGGCGCAACTCAAGGTAGGACATGCGACAAAAATTATTACGCAGATACTCGTCGTTGTAGTAGATAGATTTGCCATAAAAGATGCCATCAGTTGAGAGTCGATTAATGCCATCGACTGACAAACAAACAGACAGATATTAAGTAGTAGACAAAACGAATGACAGTTGGACAAACTGCTTATTTTCAAACTAACATCTTTTCTCTAAATTTTTTGAAAAAAATTTGTATGAATTTTCTGTATATGCCACATTGGCAACCCATTGGCCAAAATATCCGAATAATTTATGCAGTTATTTGCTATAAACGGAATTTAAATTTTTATATGACAAGTAACAAAATTTATTTGCTCTATTTAATGCCCGCTTATTTTTTGCGATTCAATTTTAAATATTTTGGGTATGCCATATTACCAGCTTTTGTTGGATAACTTCTAAACATAATAAAAATTAAATTTTCAAATTATATAATTTCTATTTTAGCAGCTAGTTAATTTACATTTTTTAAAGTTCATTGAAATCGAAAAAAATTGGTATGCCAAATTGCCATCACTTTGTTTTTTTTTTATTTAATTTTCAATTGTTTTTGAAGCCTTTGACGAGAAACTTCCTTGGAGGCATTAAATTGAACAGTAAAACAGAAAAAAGTGCAGTTACTTAAAATTTTCAAAAATATTTGTATGCCAAATTACCAACCCTACGATTTTCATGTGTTTTTTTTTTCAAGGGCTTTAAGTTTTTTTAATAATTTTTTTTTTGATACTAAGCTAAAAACTCACTTTTTTCTGAGGTGCTGCACTTTTTCGAACTAAATGTATTCCAAAATAGCAAATTTGTAACGATAAAAATGTTCCCCCACTGTATCTTTGTTGTTCCTCATAACTGTTGCGTTACTTTTTAATGTATTTCAACGGTTTTCGTTGATTGTTTTGCTGTTGTTGACTAGTTTCTTGTTGCTCTTTTCTTTCGCTCTCTGGTATGTTCTATACTTTTATCTGCTGCTGCTATTACATACCCCACTGTTGCTGCAATAGTTGTGTCGCACATGTTTTCTCAAGTGCTTGTTGCATTGCATGTACAGCATAAAATTGCTGCACATAGCAAACAGCAACGCTGCAACAACGATAAGGAATTTAATTTTATTTGGTTGGTGATTTGCTTAACAAGATAAAGCCGATATTTATACAGCTGCAGGTAATGGAACAACAGCTATGTACGCCAATTTTGTTGCCTTCATCGGTATGCGAAGAGTATTTCACGTACTTTCGCAGTAATAACATGTACCAAAGAAGTTTAAATTGATTTTAAACTCTAGCAATAAATAAGGTATTCGTAGTATAAAACACTTGTTTTCTAAATGGTGTCAAAAGTTTAAGACTTATAATTAACTATAGTTTTTTTTAGGTATTTTATTGTTGTGGACGTGAATTAAGTTTTTAGATAAATTGTTTTCTTTTGAAAAGTATTTATTTTTTATAATTTCATAAATTTTTTGAAGTGAAAACTTCTTATGACACGTTGTGCGGCTGAGGAAAAAAGTATAAACTCGCGACACCGACCGTTATCGGGATTCCCCGTCATGAATGCGATAGTAAAATTTGAATGTTCTTTGGAGACTTGGGAAATGAACTCGATTTTGGAATTTTGAAGACTTGGGAAACGAACTCGGTTTTGGAATTTTGAAGACTTGGGAAACGAACTCGATTTTAGAATTTTGAAGACTTGTGAAACGAACTCGATTTCAGAAATTTGAAGGCTTGGGAAACGAACTCGATTTCAAATTTGGAAGACTTGGGAAACGAACTTGATTTGGAATTTTGAAGACTTGGGAAACGAACTCGATTTTAAAATTTTGAAGACTTGGAAAACGAACTCGATTTCAAAAATTTTAAAAACGTTGCCTACTTTTAAGCGCTATTTATAATTTACCTCTAAAAGTATGCAACAGTTTCTGACAAATTTCAAAATAGCGCCTAAAAGTAGGCAACTATTTTAAAAATGTCAGATAATGTTGCCTACTTTTAGGCGAAATGATACGATCGGAGCCAGGGTTACCTAGTCGTGCAGAAACTATTCCCGGCCTTCTAAGAAAAAACTGTTTTCATCATATGGCAAAAAAAAATTTAGTAATATTTTAGTAGAATGTCAATAATTTAGATTTTATTTGGGAAAAAATTGATCTTTTTTGTTGTGGTAGTTGAATAAAAATTTTAAGTCCATATCACAAAAATCGTCCAATCTCCAGCTATTCCCGGCCAGCGGCTTTGCTATGAAATTTCGTTTCTGGCCGGGTCAACCTCTCTCACTTGGTAAACCTATTCGGAACAGAATATCTCGAAATTTGGATGCACCAAAACTTCTACAAACAAATATATGTATGTAGATCAGGCATTAGCAAGTCTATAAGAAAGGATTACTCTACGGAATAAAAAAATAATTTGTCTATGGACAACAGATCATGACAGATTCTTATTTACCGAGCAAAATTTTTATAGTTTTGCTCCCAAGAAAAATTTCAATTTTACAGCTGTCTAACGAAACTTTTTTTTAAATATTTTGATATCAATTTAAAAAAGAAAGCTTCCAAGAATATAAACAAAACTTAAATTAAAACCAAATCAGAACCTTAAACTTTTCCTTATAACCTAACGCATTGTAAGCTCTTGCAATTATTGAACACAAATTGATCAAGCGCAGCATTGAAGGAATAAGTTGCCAGTGTTTGATTGAATGAATGCTTGGCATTTGACCAGCGAGCGTTCAACTCAATTGCACTTTACTTCAAAAGGCACTCAACATGTGTCACATACACACAGGCACACGCATGCAACAAATGCCACAATCAATTTGCTTCAACAGTAGATCGTTAAATGTTGAAGATGCTACACAGAAAAAAAAAAGTGACTGACTGCTATAAAGAACGATATTGTGAGCTTGGAACATATTGTATCGTAAAACTTCCTGTGCCAAAAAGTAAAACCTACATTCCAAGGATTGAGTAAAGTCGGTTTTCGCTTTGGAATATGAAATAAAATACTTTTGAAATTATCTACTTTTTTGTCGTCAATTTCTTTCTTTTTTTTTCTGTGTAAAGACAGCGTAAGGCAAGCGTAGCAGTAACTAACTTTATGACGTTGAAAATTGCTGCTCAGAAATTGTAAACGCAGCAGTTATTTAAGTCACTTGTATCCACTACGAACTAAAACCACATGTACGAGTACTAGTACTCGACTAATATCACTAATTCAGCACAAGCAACAACAACATGTATTGTAACAAGAACAAACATATTTAAGCCTAGAGCATGGAAAATAAAATTGAATTTAAGTAACAAAGTATTTTAGTTGCACAGTGAAAGAAAATTGCTCAAAATGCTACTGATTAGAAAAGAACAAAAAAATAATATATGTATGTATATTTCAGGTAAATAAAAGGCTGACCAATGTAGAATTGGTGTCAAAATAAGTGACAGTTGATTATAGAAGTTTTTTGTATAGATATATCCTTAACAATATCCACCTGAAGTGCTCAAAAACGTCTGCCTTCAAAAAAACAAAGCTGGAATCGTCTGCCTTCTCTAATTTTATGTTTTTCATAAGTGCAGAAACCAGTCAGTCAAGGGGCAGACGCGACAAAATGATTTAGTACTTATTTTTATAATAATATTTTTGTAATATTGTAATTTTTATATGCAGCAGTAACTTAGTGGCAGATGTACATAACATGAACATAATCTTAATTGTAATCAAAATCTGCCTGACGATAAAATCACTTAAGTTTGTATGTATCATGAAAGTTTTAAAAAATGTAACTAGTGTTAAACGCAATAACGAAAACGTCTGCCACTCGCATGTCTCTATTTTAGACGCGGTAAAATTCTTCTTTACGGCTCATGTCTGCTTTTTTTTCCTAAATTATTTTAAAATGTTTTTGCAACTCACTCCATAATGACAGCGCACTGTGCAACGTTGCACTTAAATGCCATGTTGTGATTTATTCCATTTATTTCTCTTTTTTTTTCTCTTATTAGTCCTTAGCTGCGTAGTTGTCATCGGATCTAAATTGTGTTAAACTTGTTACGCAATTACGCGTTACTCCCGTTGTCGTCGTTGATTCTTGCGGTAATGCCGCTTGGCAGCTGATTCAACCGCAACCAATAGCAAGAGCAAATCATCTAGAGCCGAAGGAGATGGAGAAGAACTTTAATGCTTCAGTTAGTTAGTTAGTTTAATATACTCTACTGCTAGTTAGTTGGCAACTCTTTTATTGGCCAATGGTAACAGTAACATCATGCTGGCAACTTGTCTAGTGATGTTAAACATATGACACTTTCAAGAAGTTGGTTTTTATGACGCAATACCTTAGTATTTCGAAGCAAAACTTCACTTTTGAAAGTTTTAAGTTTTAAAATGAATTCGAAACTTCTATCGAAAAAAAAACGTGCTAGTTGTTGCGGATTTCCTAACAAAATTCAGTTTTTTTTAGTATCAAACAAAGCCATTTAGTTGTGCTACATCAAATAACTGAAATGGTTTTGGCAACACTAATTTTTACGCCACTGATTGAGCATCAATTTAAATGGCTTTCAATGCAAATTGCAAATTGGTTGTAATATTTTCTAATTTTATAGTTTCCTCATTTGAACAGCAAAATACGCAATATTTTGTTGCTCGGTTGGTTGGTCTACGTTTAACTCAGTGCGTTCTCAGCAGAATGGTTCAAGCTAATTATATGCGCCATCATTGTAATTGTAGCTGTTATGCGCATGTAATTAGGGAGTTATGTAGAAAATTCTAAGCCATACGAGGGTAAACAATTTTTGTTTGTGGTCATATATGACATAGGCTGAATGAAGTCTTCTTGAGACTCTGCGGTAAAATTGATGTGCAATCAAGTTGGTAATGAAAAGTTTAAGTGGAAAGTTATCAGGAAATTGATTTATGCTATTTATACTTTGAGAAGCTATGGCTATAATGTCGGGACAATTCAGTTACATAATTGTAAAATATGGTTGACTTAATTGACGCAAATATGCTGTACTAATAACTAGTAACCTTCAATTAAAAAATGTCGTCTCGAAGAAAAAAACGAGAGTTTTAATTACAAAATAAAAAAAAAAGAAAATATAAAACATTTCATTTCCTAAGGAGTTGTTAATCCAATCGCTGAAAATATGCTAACAAACGATTTCTGGTTTGCGTTGTATTCAAAACACTATAAAATGAGTTTTACTTTAAATTTACTAGTTGTCCAAATCTTTGTCCACCAATGCTAGTTTATACAAAACGCTGTAACATTCTCGTACAATCCTGCAATCTATGGATTTTTTCTATTTGGTAATGCTGATCTTATAAAATATTTTATGAAAGCTTCGTGCTCTTTTCTTATAATTCATGGCTTGTGATTTTGCATTTATGCTGATTCTTAAAATTATTTTATTTTATTTAGTTTTATTTCATTTCATTTCATTTTATTTTATTTTATTTTATTTTATTTTATTTTATTCTATTTTATTTTTTATTTTATTTTATTTTATTTTATTTTATTTTATTTTATTTTATTTTATTTTATTTTATTTTATTTTATTTCATTTTATTTTATTTTATTTTATTTTATTTTATTTTATTTTATTTTATTTTATTTTATTTTATTTTATTTTATTTTATTTTATTTTATTTTATTTTATTTTATTTTATTTTATTTTATTTTATTTTATTTTATTTTATTTTATTTTATTTTATTTTATTTTATTTTATTTTATTTTATTTTATTTTATTTTATTTTATTTTATTTTATTTTATTTTATTTTATTTTATTTTATTTTATTTTATTTTATTTTATTTTATTTTATTTTATTTTATTTTATTTTATTTTATTTTATTTTATTTTATTTTATTTTATTTTATTTTATTTTATTTTATTTTATTTTATTTTATTTTATTTTATTTTATTTTATTTTATTTTATTTTATTTTATTTTATTTTATTTTATTTTATTTTATTTTATTTTATTTTATTTTATTTTATTTTATTTTATTTTATTTTATTTTATTTTATTTTATTTTATTTTATTTTATTTTATTTTATTTTATTTTATTTTATTTTATTTTATTTTATTTTATTTTATTTTATTTTATTTTATTTTATTTTATTTTATTTTATTTTATTTTATTTTATTTTATTTTATTTTATTTTATTTTATTTTATTTTATTTTATTTTATTTTATTTTATTTTATTTTATTTTATTTTATTTTATTTTATTTTATTTTATTTTATTTTATTTTATTTTATTTTATTTTATTTTATTTTATTTTATTTTATTTTATTTTATTTTATTTTATTTTATTTTATTTTATTTTATTTTATTTTATTTTATTTTATTTTATTTTATTTTATTTTATTTTATTTTATTTTATTTTATTTTATTTTATTTTATTTTATTTTATTTTATTTTATTTTATTTTATTTTATTTTATTTTATTTTATTTTATTTTATTTTATTTTATTTTATTTTATTTTATTTTATTTTATTTTATTTTATTTTATTTTATTTTATTTTATTTTATTTTATTTTATTTTATTTTATTTTATTTTATTTTATTTTATTTTATTTTATTTTATTTTATTTTATTTTATTTTATTTTATTTTATTTTATTTTATTTTATTTTATTTAATTTTATTTTTTTTTTGAAGATCCTTATTTCTCCATCACTAAAAAAATAAATCCAAGAATATTTAAAAAATATACGCCTTTGTGTTATGTTCACATTAAATTTCTTAACATCCTAACTGGCATCTTTTAGACTTTAAAATAAGGGATTTATTTTTAACTTTTTTTTTCAATTACTCTTCGCCAAAAACTTTATGCAGCCAATAATAGAAACCAAAAAAAAAAAGAAATCAATATTATTCCTTGTCACCTCTTAAAACAGCCGAAAAATAATGCAGCTTAAGTGAAAACTCCGCACAATAACATCTTAAAGGCACTTTAGCTTAAAGACTTCCTTTACTCATTGCGAATTACGGTCTTGTCAACGTGTGGTCCAGTATTTTACTCAAGTTATGGTTTAGTCATTGACAAAACGACAGTCGCGACTTGTTTACAGAAACAAATCCTGGAAAATTGCTTTTTTGCGAGTTTCCTACAAAGGCAAAATCATAGTAAATATAAAAAGAGAGCAAGCGGAAAAGAAAAATATTCCGCCAAAGTCTAAAGACGTAGCAGAGCCTATCATAAAAAAGCCGTTTTTATTATAATAAATATTGAATGCGTTGAACGTAAGGATTAACTTTGAATTGAGCATGCTTTCACACAAAGAAAGATATTGGAGCGTTTCCATGAGTAATTTGACAAAAATCTTTGTAAAAGCCAACGACAATGCCGATAAAGGGAAGGGTTTGAAATTTGCCGATATAGTTTTCTGCCTAGTTGTCGAATCTTGTAATTTTCTCAAGAAACAGTTTGATATCTCTAAAGCAACTATTTTTCTTTTGTGAAATTACCTACTTTGATCGAGTTTTTGCTGCATGCTCAACTACTGCAACTCAAAACAATTGAACTTATAGCATAGGTCACACATGGAAACGTCCACAATCACAAGCAGACAAAAACAGCAGAAAAACAAACACAATTTACTATGCCAAACGGCGGTTAAAACTTACGTCCTAACGCAGTAATATCGTTCATTCACTGGACTTTAACAGCATTTTTAGCCTTACTGCGTTCGAAGTAGTCGCTGTTTTTGTGGCGGTGTTGCTTGCAAACAGCTTTGCCAATCATGAACCAATTATGGAGATTTTATGCAAAACTTCAACAAAATGACAGAAGTAATTTACAAATAAATTTTCTACTTGTGCTGCTGCTGAAAAGCAGCAGTTGGAAAGACGAATAAAAACCCAGCTGATGTGGTATTATGTGCCAGTTAACATAGGCATAGAGAATCTTCTCTTACTTTCTGCTAAACATTAGTCTTGTTGTGGACCTACAGCACTTGCCTGCAGTTATATCCCGCTGTGAGTGTTTTCAGTTTTAGCCGCTAGCAAAATGTTGTAGATTAAAGCAATTTCAATTGAAAAATTCGTAATTTGTTGTATGTCATTGTGTAGAGCGTACTGGCGTTGAAGCCTTGTTGTATGCTGTAGTTTTGAAATGCTGAAAAATTGGTAAAACCTAAGAGATTAAGTAGGTTAAAAATGTCATAAATTAAAATCATATTCATTAAAAGTTTTTGTTTATCTTAAATTAATTTAGAAAAAGAGAATCATTCAAGAAAATATATTTTCTATTCAAAAGAGTCGTCGAATTTCTTTATTATCGATAACTTCTTTGTAGAGTTTCTACCCACTCGGCATGTAACGTTTCAGAAAGTTTAAGAAACATTACGTAGCGTTGCAGGAATGCTTCATTTGAAATGTTGCAAATGAAACGTTACAGAAATCTTTCTGATATATTTCAAATGTAATGTTTCACCTGCAATCATTCTGAAGTGTTATTGAAATTCTTCAGATTCAACGTTTCCTAAACTTTTTAAAATTTGATTTTCATTATTTCATAAAGTTTTTAATGATATATTAATAAATTTGGTGTTTTAACATTACTATGCGAACTCAAATTAAAAAAAGAAGTTTGTTCGAATAAATTTTCATGCATTGCAGCTTAGCGCAATCAGTCAAACTCATTGTTGTGCATTGACTCCCTAAAAGTATAATTTTTCTGACCGTGTTTTATTTGAATTGTCAATAAATTTAAATTTTTCGATGACATAGTAAAGTTTTTACCATTTCCCCCATCTTGCAAGGATTCTGTAACGTTTCAGAAACGTTTCAAATGAAAGCAAATACATTAAAACGTTGAAGAAAGCTATCTGAAGTGAAAATTAAAGCATTCAGAAACGTTTCTGAAAGATTTTTCATGTGAAAGATTTCTGAAAGGTTTCAGAAACGTTTAATGCCAAGTGAGTAGGTTCATACTTAGACTTGTAGTTAAGTATTAGGTCTTATCACAAAAATATGAATAGAACTAGCAAGAAACTGATGCTTCAAGTGGCATCCATTTTGAAATGGAAAATTCATCTTAAATTAATCTGCACAACTATTGATTTTTTTTAAGCAACAAAACTAAGCAAATTTTAATTTTAACAACCAAATGCATCGATTTGCAAAAAAATTTTATTGAAATATTCTCATTTTAACATTTCAGATTTCCTGCAATTTTCGTGTTGAATTTTTCAAACCTCAACAATAAGTGCGTTTGCAGATTTGCCTTTTGATCATAATTGCTAAGAACAATTTCAATGAGCCTACGGTCCATTCTGCCATCATCTGTGAGAACGCCTTATTTACTTTTGTGTGCATGCATTCAGCACTTTCCACGACAGAAGTGTAAAAGCATTCAATACTTTTGCAGAAATTAAAAAGTGAAAGAAAAAGAAAATGGTAAGTGGATTTTTCTATTCTCTTAAATTACAAGAAAACAAGAAAGTTATTCAATACTAAAATTGTAAATTAAAATTTTTTGGGCGGTACAAAGTAACACCCATTTATTATGGTATATATAAAAAGTAAATATCCGACAGTCTTTCCGAATAATTTAACTTTTGGTTAAGTTCTTGAAATTGAAATTCATACCTAGTGCATTCTAAGGCATTTCTGTCTTCAATTTTCCATCCTCGAGCTCTAAGTTGTATCCGCATGTAAATGTTTCACATTTTTGCACTTTTTTATGTTAGCAATATCTTTGTTGCTATCTTTGCGATAAGATAACCATCAGCAAACATCGTTCTGCGTTATGCCTTAGTTTAGCATTTAGTGGATTCATGAGATACCGATCGATGCGAGCACAATGCACAATTGCTGTTATGCAAATCGTCTATGTTGTTGTGGCAATGCAAACGTGCAATTAGTGGTTTAATTGGCGGATTGCAACAGAAAAATCAAATTCTGAATGGCAAAAATATGCGCAAACTTGTGAATTTGAATTTGAATTTGAGAGCTTGCTGCATTATAGTAATGTAGTTGAATGTATTTGCTTAAAACGTGAACGAAATCAAATATAGATTATAATTTATATAATTTTGGGAAGTTGTCTTAAATCTTTTCTAGGGTCAAAATTTGAACTTCTTGAAAATATAAAAAATAACATTTATTGTGGAATTTATTTAGTTTTTTTTTAATAAAACATAATCGATTTAAAAATTGTGGCACAAGAAACATTAATTTCCTTTAATTCAATCAGAAGATGTGGACATATAAATAAAACACTGTCCAAAGACTTGATTGCTTATAACTTAAAAAAATGTTGATGTCAAAAAAGTTGATAAAAGTTTAAAATTCATTAGACGAGCTTAAAAGCGAAATTTCTATTTAAAATTCGAATCTAGAGAATATTGTGGCCCAGTTGGTATGCTTTGATTCCAGAACGTTAAAAATTAGCCATTGATTTGAATATTACTTATAAAATTGTTTTCAGACCTCATGGCTCTCAAGGAGTTATAGAATATTAACATCAGTATTTTCGTCGCATTATTATAAAACTGTCCGGGGACCACTGACATCTATGATGATTTCTCTTCTCCGATCGATTATTGAAAAATTTTTTACCCAAAAAAAGCCCCAAAACGTACGCTTTCATAGCCACTTGTCGCCTTTTGCTTTTTATGGTGTTTTGTTTTTTTTTTTCTAAATGATTCCAAAATGGACCATTTTATTGTATTTTATTCTAAAATAGAACCAAAATAAGAATTTTCAGGGGTACACTTTCAGGCTTTCTCCATTGCTTCGTGAAAAAAAATCTTAATTTTTAAATGGTTCCAATACGAGCCTTTCAGGGACTGCAGCTGTCTTTTGTAATGTCTAAAATTCCTCTTCTCAAATACTTTTCTCCTAAGACGGATCTTCCCGAAAATCAATTTTTTAGCTATTACCATCGGTGTAAGAGTTTAATTTTACAAATATTATTTCAAAACAGTCTTCAATTTCATAATTTCATTCATTCCAAAATGGCCCTTGAAGTCGACTAAGATGTGACCTTTTTCCATCGATTGGTGCAAAAAATATATTCTGTTGCGCAAAGATTCAGCTTTGAATGTTTGATATCTTACCCAAGTACCTTTTGGGCAAAGAAAACTAATAATGCGCATTTACAGCACTTCTACAGCTATTTTAGGTGTATACTGCTGTAAAAGCGCTGTTATTGCGCATTAAAAACTTCCTGTGCAAAAAATGCAACTTGGGTAAGGGGAGGTACATAAATTACGTAAGTCAAAATAGGGGGGAGGGGATTTCGAAAAATATCACCAAATAAGAGGGGGGGGGGGTCAATATGTATAGAAATTATGAAAAACTTTGTGATGTAGCATTCAAATGAATTTTAATAGAAAAATTTTAGTCTTTAAATCTAAAAAATCATATTTTTAGTACGATAACATACCACATTCTAAATAAATAAATGTGAAAACTTACTTACCAACTAAGTAAAACAAAATGATACTTTTCGTTAGCTTACAACCAACGAGTGACCATTTACTAAGAGCTACGATGAAAACTTTTCAAATCACTAGAGATCGAAATATCAATAACAACTTGCAAAAGGATTCATTAAGGCAAAATGACGAAGTCATCATCAGAGCAAAGACAACAAAAGGGTTGTGCATATGCATTTTGGAACATTTTTTTGGGGAGGCAACTAAAATGAAAACGACCTTTACCAAGTAAGCAAACAAACTCTCATGTTGAAATAGACAAAAAACGACGAAAAAAACTTTCAGACACACATCAATTATTCAGCATTTTAATGTTGCAACAAGACGCTGATGTAGATGAGGCAGCAAAATTGTGTAAGGATGCTTGAAAGAACATGCAGCGCGCAACTGCTTAAGTCAGTTTTTCATTTATTAATTGTAGCAAACGGGCTACGAATGAAACAAGTTGGCGGTATACCCCATATTGAAAGAAAGTCTGCCTTTTTGGAACAGCAGTGAAAATGAACTTTGAACTTTAGGCACAGACATAATAGTAAGCGCTTACAAAAGGTAGCTCTATGCTCTATGGCTGTTGTCTTAAAAATTGGGGGATGTACACAGTCTGTTAAGAGAAATTGTTAAAGGACTTGTGCTACAGCTGCAATTTAAATGTAAAGTATTGCAATTAATAACCAAGATACATTGAAAAAAATATTTTCTTCAAATGAGAAGATTTAACTTCAGTTGTATTCCCTAGAAAATAATAAATAAAAAAGTTCCAGGAAGAGTATATTGGATAAGCCAAAGCTACAGACAGTAAACAGTGAAAGGAAACTTTATCAAATGGTACCTTTTATTGAAAAATTATCAACCTTATGCTCAAGCTTGATCTCAAATTATTTCAACGGCATCAAATGTAATACCCATTTTGTAAAAAAAAGGTTGTTGGAAAATTTTAAGAGTTCATATTAATCTCCAAACTTCTTCAAGCTACTTTTTGCTCCGTGTCAACGCTTAATTGGCTTCGACCTTAGAAAAAAGGGTTGCTCCCAGAAAAAAATAGCCGGTTAATGGTTAATGGCTTCAAATGAGCTTACTACAGTTTTAACAAACTTAACATGATGCTCAGCCCCCTTCTGCTGCGACGCAACAATAAAACTCACTTCATACTGTTTTCACAAACTTTTGAATTGATTAGTTTAATCTTCATTTGAGAAAATAAAAAATTGAACGCTCTTAACCCATTGCTACAACATCATTTGTTGGTTCGTTGGTTTCTCATTACGTTTACCTCCCACAGCGAAGTTGGTGGTTGGTTGGTTGGTTGGTCGGTTGGTTGGTAATTCATGCCACACGTTACTGCCAAGTACTTTGTTACCTTTTGCCATTCTGTGTGCTTAATTTTAGTATTTTCAGCGACTCTGGATTTATTAACTCACTCGCATAAGCCAGTGTGGGCGAGCAGGCAGACGGTAATTTTGACCGAAGTCTGGCATTGTGATATGAGAGCGCTGCAAATGTATCGATACATTTTGATAAATAATTGAAGTGAAAAGTTAACATTAAGGGGGTTATACATATTGGTTAGTAAAGTTCCTATCGAAACTGAACATAGAATTGCTGTTTCACTGCTATATCAAAAAAATAAAGGGCGGGGCCTTCCAGTTGTTTGTTTTCATAAATAACATTTTACTTAAAGATCGATAGATTTTTTGCACTTAAGAAATGCTCTCTCCCTTGTATCCTTTTACTCCTCACAGAGCAAAAGTTCTCCACAAAACTCTTTCAAGATCGGTTGCAAGTGCCTTTAATTCTCCCTGATTCACCCGAGAGCAAACGTTCCCACGACATCTAAAAATTCCAATGTTGGTGGTTTTCTCAGCATTACCATATTCAACGTTTGCTTTGAACGAAAATTGGGTCTAGTCGGCAGCTGGTGAGCTGAGCAATTCGACCTTCGCTTTGTAGATTCTGGCATAGATTTCTATATTAGTACCACCATCAGATGTAATGACGATGCACAAGGAAGTGAAGTTATCCAATTTATCTGGAACTGGTTAGACAGATGGACACGTCTTTCTTGTCGGTATACATCGTGGTGAGGAAGCATACGCCATTGGCATAGGTGAAGTCTTCCAAATACTTGCTGAAAGTCTACTGGAAACTTTGACGTGAAAGAGGTGTGGCAGGTATAGAAAAGTATAAATATTCTTGATCAGCGTAACTACCTGAGCTGACTTAGCCATGTCCGTCTGTCTGTCTCTGGAAATCGCGATTGCGAGGAAAACCAAGGAACTTTATTGAATGAAATTTCCTACACACGTCACACCTTCCAACAAGCTTCTTGCAAGTAAATCGCTATGTAAGGAGATTTCTTTGATGTAGAGCAAACAAATTTCTGAAAAACACTTAGAAAAATCTTAGGCAAGCTCTGAAAACAAAACTGGAGAATTTCGACGAGAGGGCGTGGCAGTTCCCACGCAAGTGAAAACTTCAAAATGCTATACTCTAAAAATTATTTAAGATAATGGAACGAAGTTTCTCAAATATGTAAGAAATATTTTCGTCTATTATCAGACAAAATTTGGCTAATTTTTACAAAAGGGCGTGGCACCTCCAATGCAAGAAAAAGATTTTGCTAGGAGAATTGTAATTATATTGGTAATGGAACCAAATTTCACGGATGATTAGGCGAGTGATCGTGGCACTTTCCATACAACTGAAAACCTCAATATGCTATACTGAGCGAAATATTTCAAGAAGGCGTGGCAGCTCCCATACGCGCAAAAGCTTATACTAAGGTAATTTTTTAATATAATGGAATAAAATTTCACACAAATAGAATGAATGATTCGGAAAAGCTCTGAAAAAGAACTTACGACGAGAGATCGTGGCACTATACAAAAGAAAACTTCAAAAGTAGAGTTACTTAAAGTAACGAAGCCAAATTTCACTCAAATACAAGTAAAACCATAACAGAATACAAGTACTTTATAAATGTAATGAAAAATACTTCAGTTGAAGCTGTGCAAAATATTTCCCTTCATCGATACTTTTGCAACATCCACGCCTGACTCTGACATAGTAGTCTCGACTACGTTAATGAGTTGTAACGAAAGTGAAATTGAATTAACTCTGAAGATATTTTTGCTGTATCATTCATTCAACTTCCACTTCTCGGCATTTGCTGCCTTCGATTGCTTTTAAACGCTTGAGAACGCCCTCTGTTGACTGTTTTACTTTACCATTTGACTGTTGTTATTTATGTGCGTTTTTCTGTATGAACATTGCTAGAAACAAAAAAACAAAATAAATCCCTTGACTCGTTCCTCACAAATGTTGGCATTTTTTTTCTCATTTTGTTTAAAATTTATTACCTTCAATGCTGTTTATTGTTACAGCGAAAAATTTAGGTAATTAATTACTGCACTAAATGGGTTGCTTTTGCTATTTGCGATATTGGTGTTGAGTTTTTTTTTTCTCTAAAATATTAACTAGACAAAATTGCTAAATTGACGTTAAAAATAACGTTTTACATTTGAAAAAAAAAGAATAAAAATAATAAATTATTATCGCAAAAATAATTGCACACTTTTATTACGAAATATACATTTAAATTTTAAGTTAGTTGTTTTTTTTTGAAGAATTACAGTGAATGGCCATTGAAAGAATTCTAATAAGACTTATTTTTGTAGAGAAAGGAAGATTTTACCTGATCTTCTAGCCCATTGGCACTTGGTTTTTATTAAAAAAGTTATCAAAATTCTTTTAAAAACTGCGCTCTGGATTTTTTACATAAATTATTATCTTTCATACAAAATAATGAAATACTAAAAATTTATGCTCAAAAAATTCATTCATGAAGGATCGTTTTCTCATAATAAGTAGAATTTATTTTTTTAACTTTTGGAAAATTGAATTAAATTTAAATTTTAGAATAACATCATTATTTATTATTTTATGTACTGTTACAAATGAAACAGAAATAATAAAACATTGGAAAAAATAATCTATAACTTTAGTTATTTTGATGAGTTTTTAGCAGTGTCAAAGGCCAGACAATTGTCTGAGTGTGTTCAAAAAATGCACCCAAATAAGGAAGACTTATGAGTCCTCAACTGACTGGGCTGAACTGTTTAAGGGGTATCCTGAATTATGAGATCCGAAAGAAGCTATTTTCACGAACTGTTTTAGGAAGGTAAAAAAACATTTAAGCCCAATGAACTTTTTGGATTATTTTCGTGTAAATTTGAAATTAAAAAAAAAAAAAAAAATTCTACAATATAAAAAAAACTTAATATGTTCCGAGCAAATTCGCAGAGCACCTCGAAAACGAAGATTGCAATTGGCGGGAAATATTAGTTTGATATTCTTGTTTGAAACAAAAAACTGAAAGAAAAAAAAATTAAAAATCATTTTCATATAATTTTATTTTGGGTAAACTGAGAAAATTTAGAAAAAATTAAAAAACCAACTTTTTGAAGGTTTGAAAAAAAAAAATCATACTAAAGTCGTTGAAAAGTATTTTTTCTACAAACTTTTTAGTTCAGAAAAAATACAATACTGAATACAAATACATTGAACGCAGTCAATTTTGCAAACACTTCCGCCAATTCCGTGAAATTTTAAAAATTAAAACTTTTAGCGCTGCAAAGTTTTCGATAGAAAAACTTTTCAATGCAAAGTAGAAAATCTGTGGGGACACACACGCTCAATTTCGGTCGAAATACTTTGCATTGGTCTTTGTAATGCCCTAGGTTTTGATCTAAGCAATAAAAAAAATATCGATCTTTCGAACCTCATATTTAAGGATAGCCTTTAATGCATTAGTTAACGACGAATTTTAGTGCAACAGAATATTCACAGAGCTTCGTAAATCTTGTAACCAATGAGGGGACATCCATAAATTACTATGTCAAAATAGGGGGAGGGAGCCCGGAAATATCTCACCAAGTCTCACCAAGGGGAAGGAGGAGTCAATAAAAATCTCACGTCAAATTTTTAATGCAGAGGCTATACATTATTATAGCAGATACATACATTCTCACGAAAGGGAAGGAGGGTCCCGTCAGAACTCACAAAATCTCACCAAGGGGAGGGGGGTCCGAATTTTCAAAAAACACCTCACGTAATTAATGGACGTCCCCTGAGCATAGCACAGTACAGAACAGCATATCCGTAAATTTATCGTACTCTAGACAAAGTAGAATAAATGTATAATTTTCCACAAAAGCTATTGAAATATCAAAAGAATGTATTATAAATTGAAAACATAATTTTTTTAAAAATGATTAATATGTCACTTACAATTTGTCATTGATATTCAAGGCAAAAATCACATGAGATAAGTTGTAAATTGATAATATTTTGGGATTTTTTCCTACAATTTAGGAAATACTAAACCAATAAAAAAATGGTAAAAAATCAAAATAAATGTACAAAAATATTGCTCCCAAAGGGAAATTCCCAAGGAATTAATGAGCAGACAAACAACAAAGCGCGTGCGTTCAAGATAAGACTGGAATTGAGAGTAACGATTCGAAAAGTGCAAGCTAAGAGTTGCGACAAAAATTTTGCACTCTTTACTTTGGCAGTAAAGCAACGTGCTGATTGAGCGAAAAAATATAAAGAGCAGCAAAACATAAAATGTGGCATGATATAAATTTTTCAAGTCAATGATAAAAATGTGTCATGTTACTAAAATATGCGATATAAATAAACTAAGTTCTTATAACTAAACAGAAAAATTAAAGATTAACTTGTGATAATTAAAAATGTGGCAAAAAAATATATTTCGCTCTAGCATACTTGCATGATCCCTAAATTTTCCACAAAAAATTGCTAAAATTTTAAGAAAATCTATAAAAAATTTTGAAGCATTCAATCAACTTTCTGAAAAAAGGGCATATATGGACTCAAAGAACACACTTAAGAAAAGGTGCAACGCGATATTGAAATAACTTCAAAGTTGGGATAAAGATTTAAGAAGTATAAAATATTTCTACTTGAACGTGAGCCCGCTTAATTAAAAAGAGTCGTTTGTTACCCTCATTATAGAATAAAAGAAAAATGAAAAACATTTTTTGCCCTTATGCGCGGAACAAAAAAAAAATAAGCCGGAAAAGTGGAAAATTGCAATTACACTTGTTAAATGCCGGCTTCTAAAAGGACAGAGAAAAATCGCTGGATTAAAGCAACAGCAAAAACAACATTAATATGAAACACTAGGCAACATATAGTACATATGAGCGGGCGCAAAATGCTGCATCTACTGTCGTGTGTTGCTGCTGCTAAAAACGTGTTGACTAAAACAAAGGTGAACGCAATAAATTACATTGTTAAACAGAGAAAGGATACGGAAGGCGAAAGGATTGGCAACGTGTGTAGTAGAAAGTTAAAACAATGAAGAATACATATGAGTATGTGAAAAGTGAAGGAGTGGAAAATTAGAAAAAGCTTAAATAAAAATGAATGGCATATCAAGATATTTTCAAATCTTAAAGGGGATGCGCTTATATTACTTTTTTAGGGCTCAGTAAATAATATATAAATTAAATTTTATATATCACAGGATTTCCTTAAATATTTTATATTTTATGTAAGAAAGTATGGTTAACCAAAATCCAAAACTCTTTTCAGAACTTTTTTTTGTGATTTTTTTTCTATTGCATTCGGGATATCTTATGACTTTTCATACCTCTTGAGGTAAAAGATATAAAATTAAATGCTTTCACAAATAAAACACATAATCCTTAAAAACGTTTTTTCTAATAACTTGAAAACTAGAATGGATATCGCACAATTTTTAGCATTTTTGAAATCAGCATTGCCATCTTCATGGAAATTCATACTCATTTTGAAGAAAAATTTTCATGTATGAAATATAGGCAACAATGTTGGCGAATTTATTTCATATTCACATGTTTCTGTTGTCTTAACTTAAAAAACGTCTGTACTAAATTTCAAGAGATTACACTCAGAAAATAAATCTGGTAAATGTAACTAAACTTTTATCAAATCTCAGGTTAGAATTTTCTGACCTGGTGTCCTCCCATGTTGTTAAGTCTTACTAACCTGGGAATCAGGTTAACCAAAAAAACAGAAACCGATTTTTTTTATCATATCCCTATTGCGTTGCGTTTGAAAAATTCAGAGAATTTAAATTTTTATTTGTCACCGACGATACTCGAACCTAGGTCTCATACGTTATGTCACTGTTCAAAGATGCGCACATCTTATCCAACTGAGCTACTCTTATTATTATATTGCGTAAAACTAGAAGTATATTAGTACTGCGCATGTAACATTACGGAATGCTTAGGTTTGAACCCCACTGGATGCAAGGAAAAAAATGTTTTTTTTTTTTATTTTTAAATGAAACATAATTCCATAGAACAATTTATCAGGTTAATGTGTTATCTTATGCTGGTTAGACATTTTTTTCTGAGCGTAGGGCTATTATTACTAATAATGGCTACTGTTTCATACAGACACATCATTTGTGCGTCACAAAAAAAATGTTTTTCAGTTTTAAGGACTTTTTCTTCACTCGGTAAGACTTTTACTGAAAATTAATAGTAATAGCTTAGGAGAAAAAACGATAATAGGTGAAACTTAGACAACTGTTTATATCACTAACGCAAAAACAAAAAATCCTAGTGAAAAATGTTTTCCACATACCTGAACGAACTAAAAATGCGAAAATCATGGTTTTGGACATATTTAAGGCAAATTTTCATCGAAAGATAATATTTTCTAACAGAACCATTACTTAGGTCTAAAAGAACTACTATTTCTCTTCAAAACACATTCTGAGTTTTATCGATATCTGTTTTTTTTTTTCGAAATATTGTCAATTGAAATTTATTGTGTAGGTCTCCATACAAATCTTTATAAGTTTCAGTAAGGCAAATTTGTAATAAACTTCAATTTACGAAATTTCGGAGAAATAAAAATATATCAATAAAATTTATAGTGGATTTTTAAGGATAATAGTTGTTCTTTCGAACCCCGGTAATGGTCTTACAAAAAAAAAAAAAAAAAAATTGCCTTTCAAAGTAACATAACCTCAAATATTTCGAAAAAGATTTTCGCACTTATAGGTCAGAATATCTCGAAAACCAGAATCATCAGAGAAGTGCTGACCTTGGATTTGAATTCAGCGCATCAAGTATATTGGGAAAAGTATATTCGGGTTTCAGAGCTAGAGATTTGACCATCGATAAAATTGATATTTAAGTTGCTGCATTATATAAGGGAGCTTTCATCACCGACACGCTATTTCACACAGCTTAGTTAGTTTTGCCTCCAAATTTATTTCCTTAGCTGCTCGTACAATTATAAAGTCAATATTTCTTTTGTAGAATTTGTATTAAATTTTGATTCCTTCAACATTTAATTTGATATACTTTTCATTCAAAGTTTCCATGCACGCACATCTCCACTCACAACGGCGCTCGCACACCCAAAATAAAAAGGATAACAATTACACGTTATCCTTAAAGTGCAGTGAATTGTTCCGTTTTTTCCTCATTCATTGTTACTCGCTTTCTTTTGTTTGAAGAAATAAAGTTGCACTTTTTGACGCTTCACTGCGTGTCGGCGATTTTTGTTACTATGAACTGTGCAAGCTTTTGTCGTAGCGACACGGGTACACAAGTTGGCAAGAAGGGCGTCGCATTACTGTTGATGAAGGTGCTCAACTCATTTGTTGACTTGCGTTTCATTTCAACGCTCTGTTTTTTTTTGGTTGAATGAAGCACAACACTCCATACGTTCACGTGTTATTCTACCTTGCATTTATAATCCTTTCAACTTGCTTACGCTTGATTTTTTTCCGACCCCCTTTCTCGAGTCTTTAATGTATAGTTTTTTTCTTGTTTAAATGTTGCTTGCTTTTCTTTTGTTTTGGAAATGAAATCAACGTAAAAAATTGTATGATATATCCATTTCAAAAGCCAAATGGCACGTTTTGTCTGCATTTTTTTTTCGTTTCAGAGTGGGTTGGGATTGTTGTAGTATTGCCAGCTGTGACTTGAAAAATTTTATATTTTTTTAAAATACACACATATATGTACACCAGTGATGGCATTCGCGCGTTTCGCGTATGAACTGAACTTAAAATCAGTGTAGTCGCTTCCGCCGTCATATGTACAATATATTCACATCTTTCAGAGAGAAAAAAAGGGTTTTTATGCAGGTGTTGCTTTCTTCCACACTTTCCTTTTTTTTGGTTATTGTAGTATCAGTGTTGATGGCTTCGTATGTACCCCATCATCCATGTGAACTGTAAAAATGCCTTAATAATTTTACTTTAGTTTTCGCTGTCAGTAGATATTGTAGCAATTTAAAATGTGTGCCTTTGTTTTGTGCAAACTCGCAGCAACAACTGTAATTTCAACCTTCAACAATATTTCAATTCATAATTTTTTCAAGTTCATTACCATTGCGATTCACCAAAATTAAAGTGTCAAGGACTCACCTCATTATTAATGCATTTAAAATGTCTGGCGGTATAATTTTGTCTAAGGCTCTTTTCTAAAAACAATTGACAATGCAAATAAGTTTTACAACAACAATTACATATATTAAATAAACCTTTAGCGATATCCTTTGTCTGACAACAGACAATAAACATAAATAAGATAATAAAGAAAATAAATTACATTCTAAAATTCACATGGCAAATTGTTTCATGTTGTCACGTGACACAACGCTGTTGTCTGTCACTCTGTACTGTGAAATTCTTCTTCTGGGCGACAGGTGACAACACTTGGTGGCTTTTTAGCTTTAAAATTTTTTGGCGTTTCCATTTGGGAGGTAAACCTGATACAGGTTTGACAGGTCTGATACATATTGCATCATATTACAATAGCCGTTAAAACTATTTGGCTTTATCACCGAAATCAGCGACCACAATCAACTTTCAATTCCATTATAAAAACCACCAAATTATAGGTACATGAGGGTGTGTCTAGACTTTTGTCGGTCACTGTATCATACAGTCTGTATGTATAGTTTCGTGAAGATTGTTAAGAATCGGATGTTGTGCGAGAAACGTCGTTGCTGTGAGAGGACTGACATTGCTGACTGAAAGTAATAATAAAGATCCATATTTGGTTGCAGAACCTCTTTAACATGTTACTTTAACTTTGATGTATCTATGAACATCTTTACTAGAGTGAACTGGCTGAAAGGTAACGCGGAACGCTAACGCAAAATTTTAGACTTCGATTTTACATTTTATCGATTTTATCAACTTTTTCATCAATTTTCGATGCCATTGCTATTTTTTCGACTTTTCCACATATTCGGCAGTGTTGACTTTTTTTAACTTTTCTCGAATTTTTTGACTCTTTCAGCTTTTCTTTAGTTTTTGACTTGTTCAACGTTTTTAGAACTTTTCATAATTTTTCGGCGTTTTCAACAGTCTTCAACTTCTCAGCGTTTTTCACAATTTCTCATCAATGTGATTTTTCCATGATTAACAATATTTTTCGACTTTACCAAAGCGCATAAACCAGAAACTAAGTAGTGACGTTATTAATGCTCTTGATGGGAAGTTGTCGTTACATAAAAAAAATAAACTAATTATTTTTAATACATTTGTTCGTAATATAACAAGTTATTAAGCAATGTTTCAAAAAAAAAAATCGATTTACGAAAGAAAAGGAAATCCGTCAAAATTTTATGAATATTTTCATATTCCGTAAACAACAGGTCTGATACAAAAACTTTCTGCATCATATTACAATAGCAATTTTAACTATTTCCAATACGACATTCAAATCTTGAAAATCTATATCTGCGATTCCATATATCTTTATCATCGAAATCAGCGACCGCACTCAACTTTTCATTCTATAGTCATTATAAAAACCACCAAATTATCTGTATAGTTAAATTAAGGCAAGGGGCCGTCCATAAATTACGTGAGTCAAAATAGGGAGGGAAGGGGTCCGGCAAAATCTCACCAAGGGGGAGGGGGGTCAACGAAAATCTCACGTCGATTTTTTAATGCAGAAAGTGTACATTATTACAGCAGATTACATCTAAAAATAATAATTGTTGGTATTTTCCCGAAAATCTGGATTTAAGTTTCCGGAGGCCGCCATTTTGTTGATTTAAAAAAAAAAAATCTTCGATCAGGCACTAGATTATTTATTAAAATAACCAATTTTTCTTATCCGATGGATTTTATATGATTTTCCAAGGATTTGTGATGGTCACCGCAAGGCACTCTGTAGGAGACAGGGTCTAACACAGCCAGCTATGACTTTTTTTAATTTCAATTTTTTTTTTAAACTTTCGCCAGATCAAGATGAAAGATAATGTAATGATGCCATATTATCACTTTTATTAAATAAATTAAATTAATACAAAAAAAAAATTATTGAAAAAGCTCTATTACTCACGCCTGTGACTAGACCTGCCCCCTTAAAGCTGATTACATCTAAAAATTATAAGGAAAGTCTCACGGAAGGGAGGGGGGGGAGTCACGCCAGAACTCTCCAAATCTCACCAAGGGGATGGGGGGCTCTGAATTTTCAAAAAAACACCACACGTAATTTATGGTCGTCCCCCAAGTTCTTTCTATCTCCGCCAAGTTTGTTGCAAATTGAGCGTATCATTATTCAACCACTTTGTTAATTATGCTTTATTGACACAGTTGTCATGATGCATGGAATCTTTAATCATCGTTAAAAAGGTTGACTCACAACATTTTCTTCAGCGACGCCTTGATGAGCTACGAGCGACATAAACAAACAATGTAAATCAACCAAATTTTATATTTTAATGTAAATAAATTAAAAAATGTAATTCGAACTCACTTGTTTATCAATTAAAATATTGTAAACATACTTATGTTAAGTGGGGTGGCTCATTTTGGATATCCATTATTTTTTTAATTTCTGACAACCTATTTACTTGAGGCATTGCTTTTCATCTTTTTATTATTGATTTTTTCGTACAAATCATGTGAGAAAGATTTTACTGACGTAAATCTGGAAAGCGAAAAAAAAAAATGCCTTGGGGGGATGCTCGATATTTTCGAAAATTTTTCCAATATTTTTTTTTTTTTTGAGATACGTTTAGTACTGCAGTTTTCTTCTTGTCGTATTCCATTGTCAGCATTTTTGTTGGAAGCAGGCGCTCAGCAAATCAAACAACATGGATAGGTTTACCAGATACCCATCTGAAAAAATTTCAATTTTCTATTAAAATGTCCTCGTTTTTGTACGAAAAACACTACCAAAATGATAACAATATTTGAAATCCATTCACAAAATATTTTATTTTGCAATGCGAACTTCAAATGTAGTGAAAAGTATGATCTTTCAACTGAAAGTAGTACATTTCAGGTGAAAAGTATGTTATCTGGTAATCTTTAACATGACTATCATTTTTTGGCAATTTTATCAATTTAATAAGTATTTCTTAAGGGAAAAACCAACAACAATGCAAGGATTTTTTAAGATTTTTCAACAGATTTTTTTTGAAGCAAAAACCAACAACAACGCAAATAAGCTGTGAACTGCGAAAATATTCATATTAGCGGTATTCACGATCCAGGGCAAGCACTGAGGCAAGTGAGAAAAGTAGCAATTTAGCAGTGAACTTGTTGAGCACACTTTTTTAAAGTATGGCAATATTGCTAAAGTAGCAAATTAATCAGCTGTTTTCTGTTTACAATAAATCATATTTGTCTAAATATTACGCGATAACTGTTGAAAATCCCAAGAAAAAGCGAAAAGCTTCGATAGTTGAATTTTTACCAGATTACCAACTTTCATATTCCGCATCCAAATAAAAATTCGCGCTAGAACAAATTACGAATTAAAGCGCTTACTTACCTACAGCATTCCGTTTTCGATGATGTACTCTAAAATTTATGACAATATCAACATCATTCCCTTTTTCAAAGGTTTAATTCTATTTTACTTTTCCATTATTTTCCAAATACTAGCTTTCTTTTATATAATTATTTGCACAAAAATGACTTTTATTTGACAACGAGAAAGCTGATACAGGGTTACATTTCACTGTGGCAAAATTGCTCTCACATTTAACTCAAGGTTTTTACAGAGTAAAAGAGCAGATGCGTTGCAGATTGGCTACACATGTAATTTGTTGTTGTTAAGAGCAAATCTGCTACTCTGCTCATCTGCCACGTCAGCTGCTCTCAATCGTGAATACCGCTATTGCGAAACACTAAAGAGCAACAAAAACAAAGCTGGCATTTTTTTGAAATTTTTCAACAGAATTTTTCTGAGAAAAAAAACCAACAAAAATGCGGTATCGCTTGTAAATTTGTTAGCTTAAAAGAAGTCAAAATAAATAACCATTTTATTGGATTTGCTGTTTGCCTGGTAATAATAAAAATGAATTTTCACAAACTCGTTTCACAGACTCGTTGATTCTATTTTTTGGCACAGGAACTTTCGATTCTACTCGTTCAAAACTTAATTCTTTGCTGAAACGCAATAATTCTCTATACGATTAAAATGCAAAAAATTTAAACGAAATAAAGTCAAATGTGTTTTTGATGGACCACCCTAACGTGCGTACTTGTATTTGAAAATGTAAACAATCGTAGTAGTGAATGCAGCTTAGATTTTAACTGGCATCTTCCAAGTAAACATTTTAATGATTTTTGTGCTTTGGCGAGTCGCAGTTTCTTCAGAATAAACTATCATCTGGCCTCAAAACATGAGCTCGTGTGCGATCGGCAATTGAAATATAACTTTTTCGCGATTTAAAATGTTTACTGGGTTATAGCATCCTAAATAGTGGAACAGAAGCAACAGTCCTTTGTGATTATTCAGTGTGCTTATTACTTCTATGTATTATTTCATACTTTGAAGTGCATACACGTATTTTATGTAAGAGTTCTTTTATGAACTAAATTGGCTATTTCTTAGATAACAAAACTTTCCCGATAACTTATAGAGGATTCATTTCTAATTGAAACTCTAAGCATAGCGGACTATAACAATGTCTTCCTTCGAATATGGAATTGCTATACACTTTGAAGCCACTTGTTGGAAAATACAACCAACGCCAAAATTGCGCAAATCTGAAATTATTGGTAATTCTTTATAAATTTCACTTGTTTTTATTGCTTATTTATTCAAAATTTTTTAGAGTTTACTGCAGTTTTGTTTAATTTCAAAACGGGTGAAATCGAAGCTGAGTTTCATAAGCATTTAAAACCAACAGAGGATCCAACATTAAGTCCATTTTGTAAAAAACTTACTGGTATTCAACAATATACTGTGGACAATGGTGTTGTGTTGACAACAGCCTTGGCGTTGTTTGAGGAATGGCTATGCAAAGTCTTGACTTCACGAAATTTGCATTTACCCAAAATGTCCAATGAAAAAAGTAATGTTGCCCTTGTCGCATGGAGCGATTGGGAACTTGAGGTGTGTTTGACCAATGAATGTATGCGTAAAGGTTTGAAAATGCCAGATTATTTTAAGCATTGGATTGATTTGCGTGCAAACTTTCAAAGGAAATTTGAAATAAAGTATCCTGCAGTGAAATTTATGAATGCATTGGAGCGCGTGGGCCTTGAATTCAAGGGAAGCAATTTTTCTGGTATGGACGATGTTAAAAACTTGGCAGCGCTCGCTTTTAAATTGGTTGGCCGTGGTGCAACGTTATCGATTACGAGTAATTGAATTTTGTCTAGTGAAAGTACTAAAAACTCTGGCAGAAAAACTCAGAATTGAAACTTAATTTTATTTTATTTTAATGTTTTAGAGAACACAAAGTATATCTTTTTCAATATTTTATACAGTTACTATGATTTTTAATGCACTTATTACTAACTAACTTGAAGTATCTTGTAACAAGAACAAATTTTTTTATTTTAATAAAATTTTGATTTATCAAAGAAAACAGGTCTTTCATTCCCTGGTATATTCCCTTCCAAAATTTCTTTCCAGCCGAAGTTTGAAATTAAGTTTATAGGTACTAAGGAAAACTATAAAGGGGCCTCGAAACATAAATTTTATGAATAAAATAAAATAGGTTATTTTATTAAAAACGCATGTAAAATTAGATACGATGATTTTTTATAATTGTTATTGACCGTGTGAAAAAAAAAAGTTCTGATACGTTTCAACAAAATATGCACAAATCTACAAAGCATCTTGCCATGTTGGGAGCCCCCGATACAATTATGAAAATTGTACGACAGATTGTAACATGAAATGGTCGCATGAAAAATCAAAATTTTTTAATGAGGGTATTCCTGAAAACGCGAAAAAGCCTCGAATACTGCGTAAACTGAGCATATTTTCGAGCCTCGAAAATAATTTGTGTGAAGAAAAGTTTGCGGAACCCTCAAAAACTGTCGAAGTAAATTGGTTGACCAAGCAGCCTCAAAAAGTCGAAAAGTGAATCAGTGTTGCGATATGTCGAAACAATTTGCTGCTTATGTGAAATTCTTAATTTGAATGAATTGAATAAATTTGTTTTTCCACTATTTTGCGACATTTTAAGGATTCTATTTTATTTGACAAAGAATTTGATGAAAAATTTGATTATTTTTCAACAAAATCAGCAATAAAAGTTTTGACTAAAACACTGATCAAACTGTCAAATTGCCATTGCTCAATCACTTACGCATTTGCTTTGAAAGGAGTGTTTCCGAAAACAAGCTCAAAAACTTTTGAGCTTTTGCGCTTTTCGAGTTTTCGCGTTTAGAGGAATACCCTTAATATTTTGACAAATCTCTTCGAATTGCTACAATTTGCTTTATTTTCGATTTCGTTAAAATTCTTGCTTGATGCAGACGTTGATAAAATAGAGTTTATTGTCACGAGAGATGACTGAAAACGATCGAGCAAAGTTGGACTAAAAAATTGTATGAGAAATCGTAACGTTTGTACAAAAGGGATTAACCGATTGCACACCACGTTGTACAGTCGGTCTCGACATTAGTACGTGGGGTAATGCGATTTCTTGCTCAAAAGCTACCGCATGAATCATTCGGCTATTTTTGAATTTCGCTCTTATTGTTTCGCCTTTGGTTACTTACGGAGTGAGCGCTATAATAGGCGGGGAACATCATAAGTTTCATCATCGCGGATTCGAAAAATTCTAGTGAAAATTGAATGTACAAAATTAGCCCGATTTTAACTAAAAAATATTTTTATTACTAACACAAATCCTAAAACAATTCTGAATTTTTTTTTTATTCAAAAATATTCAAAATCATCCAAACTGCATATGCATTCAAACCATAATAGCTAAGGAGCTGGAGACCATAATTTTTATATGTATTTATCGTTCGGTAGAGGTTGAAAATAATGATATTCTAAGTAATATAAATAATGCGAACAATGTCTGCCGTTGCATTACCGTTGTGTTATTAATTAAGAGCTCTTTGAAACTATAAAAAAAGTACCATGAACCGTGCTATTTCGTTTGCCTTTTATATTAAAAATGCGTATATGTCACCGGCCAAACTAGTTTTTAGTACTGAACCGCGGCCGAAAATAGACATATTGGAGGATGTAAATCCTGAGCTGCGGCCGAAGGCCGCCCAATTACCACTTACAACTTGCCAAGTATATAATGAAATTGACAAATTTTGTTTTCTTACTTTGCTGCTGTCGTAGTCTTCACTAACCACAGTGGTTTTGCATTTAAATGTCATTGCACATCTTTAGGTTTAAGATAACTAGTTTGGCCTAAAAACTAGTTTGGCCGGTAACATATACACAAAAAAATGATAAATGCTAAAGGCAGACGTTATTTTTTTGCGTTTAAGAGTAAAGCTTTTTTTTTCAAAATTTTATTATAGGTATATGCAAACTTATGTGAATTTATCGCCTGGCAGATTGAAATTATAATAAAGATTTTCTCCAAAGAAACGAAAGAAACAACCTCTGCCACTTAGTTATTGCCGCACTTAAAAATTGCTATATTAGCCGTGTTTTATTCGCTTTTGTTAAACCTAAAAGTGAATAAAACGAATAAGTTTAACCTTTTTATAATTCTGCATTTGACCAATAGGTGGCATGACAGTGTTTGACAGAAATTCTATTTTAAAATCAGAGCCAGCTTTATGGTCGTGTGGTTGAACGGGGCCTAGCACGGTAAGGGGCCTCACGCATCAGTACATAATTTTTTTTTTTTTTCATATTATTGCTATCAAATGATTTAAAACTGTTTTTGTGGTGTCACAGACGCTGATACCAAAGTTTTTTTTTCGTTTTCTGTTGTTTCATCACTGTTTTTATTTTTATTATGTGTTTTTATTTTAATATTGGGGCCTAGCACTGACTGGGTGCACAAGGCCTCGCGTGACCTAAGAACGCTTCTTCAAAATTCCAGCACAGTTGCCACATATTTTTGATTATTTTAGGTTTGTGTCTATGATGCTTCAAACTTTAGCAAAGACAAAAAAACTTGAATCAATTGAACTAGAAATTGAGCTGGTTCACACATTTGTATGAAATTTTGGTTTAACCAAACCCAATAAAGCACGGCTATTATTCCATTGTATATTTACTAAAATTTTAGTTATTAAATTGGTTCGAATTTTAATTTGATGCTCTTTTCAACATGGGGAATTATCAATCGTACAGAATGTGTCCGGAAACATTTTGTTTATATTTTGTTTTTGTCTATTGCGCAGTAGAATAATTTGTCTTATTATTTGGCTGCTAAGGGATTTCTTGGGCAACATATGTAACTATAATCACATTTGACTGGAATATACAATCTTATATTTGAATTCATAAACAATCGTATTACGATAACAATTTTGTCATTAAATGTCATCCAATATCTACAAATATTCAATTCTTAGATCAATTCAAATCGCTGCAAATATTTATTTATTATGTTTCACTCTTAATTTAAACTTATTTTCTGGGCTATAAACATAAAAAGTAAACAAACAAATTACTATTTATTTCCAAAATTTTTGGGGTGGCTCAAGTGCGATTTGTTAATTTCCGATACTTAAAAATATGAAATGACTTAAATTACATTTAAGTTTAAAATTGGGTTGTTCCATTTAAAGAGGGTAGCACTAATAGAAAACAGGATGAACCTTTTTTATTTAGAGGGGAAAAAGTCTTCAATAAAAAAGCAAATTTTATGTAAGTGACCATTTGTAAATGACAGCCTACTTAAGTCAATAATTCTAAGAAATTTTGTTAAAACAATCATTTCGCAGCCTACTCAGGCCGATAAAACGTGCACATTCAAATTCAAAATAACATATTATACACATATAAATCCTTATTATTTCCCACTTATAGAGGTTATTTCTAAACGGTCCCAGTTAAAGAGGGAAAAGCCCATGTTATAGAAGCGAAAATGCACAAAAACTTCAAAAATCATATCCCAGATTTAGAGGTTTAATAATCCCAATAATAGAGGAATATTGATACAAAAGTACTGAGACCTTGAAGTGAGTCTCACTTATAGAGGTTTCCCACTTATCTAGGTACCGCTTAACCAGGTTTCACTGATACTACTAAAGCGTTGATGGGCGAAATTTCGGAAGCAGGAGCTACTTGCAATAAAAGCAACAAAAACAACAATTACAACAATAGAAGAAAATGCCACCATCAATTCAAAAAAAAAATTCTGCCAAAAGCCAATTCTAAGAATCAAGCAAGAACAACATGAGCGTAGAAATAAAAGTACATTGATTAAACGAAACGAGAGAAGCTGACCTCAATGTGCACGTTATTGTTTCCGTGTTCGCTCGCTTTTTTTATGAATGATGCAACAATAACAATAATAAAAATCCTGTACATAGCGCGTATAAAAAAACCACTACAATAAAAATGTGCGCAGCAGTGGTGAGTCAAGCGTTTTTGTTTTAGTTATTTTTCTTAAGAAAAACGACGTATTTATTGTTGAGAGCTTAAATTAACTCATTTTTCCTCTATTGCCCATCGCTGTACTAATATAATGAAATTGCACTTGAACCACCACAAAATGTTAAGCAATTGAGCTAGTTTTTAGAAATAATTTGAATGCTTAAGAGCTGAAAAATAAAAGAAAAATATTTGAATTCAATGAACCACCTCAATGTACATACAATCCAAAGCATGAGTCTATATGATGCATAATATATGCAAAAAATTGAATTGTTTAAGAAGCTGTTTATGTTAAGATATTGAATGTTTAAGCAAGATGGTAAAACTGATATCGTATTTCAACATTACGATTGCTTATATATTCAATATATCAGCCATGTTATTAAAGAATGCAAACATATACTTCGGCTCCAGTACTTGCTGAACATTTTCAGAGCAATCATTTTTAAACTAAATTTTAAAGGGATAACATTTATATATTCATTACATCAATATTTGCGCCGCCACAATGCAGCCTTTTGACTTTGGGATAGCAGTGCATTTTGAGGCGACGTGTTGGGAAAATCAACCCATTCGCCAGAGATTACGCAAAGCTGAGATAATCGGTATTACTGCAAAAGTTTTAAATTTTTTTATATTTCCCTTATTTTTCAAAACTTACAGAGTTCACTGCTGTTTTATTTAATCTCAAAACTGGTAAAATTGAAGAGGAGTTTCACGAATATGTAAAACCAACCAATTGCCGCAGACTTACTGGAATCTCACAAAATTCCGTCAATAATTCTTTAGTATTGGAAGCAGTGTTAAAGCTTTTTGATGAATGGTTACTCAAGGAATTAACTTCACGAAAGTTGCAATTACCCAAAAAGTTGAACGATGAAAATGGCAATGTTGTGCTTGTCACATGGACGGATTGGGAATTTGATATATGTTTGACAAATGAATGTAGTCGTAAAAAATTGAAAAAGCCACAATATTTCAACCAATTAATTGAATTGAATGCTAATTTTAAGAAGAGGCTTAACATAAGTAAGAATATAAAATTTGTTGAAGTATTAGAGTACTTCGATCTCGGAATTGGGAGAAACAAACTTTTTGGTATGGAAGATGTAAAATATTTGGCAGCGATCGCTTTTAAAATGGTTTGTGACGGTACAACGTTAGCGATTATGGTGGAATGATTTTTACTGAGAAAAAAAGCGTACATTTTTTCGATGAATAAATTAACTATAGGTTTGCTAAAATTAACTTAACAATTGTGAAGAATGTTAAATGAGACAGTGTACATAATAAGTTACCATATGTCAGAAATGAAGTAATGTGTGGAGTGCTTAAATTGAAAAATTGTATTATCAAATTAAAAATGAAAAATGAAAAATAAAAAAACAGTGGAGTGATTGTAACAAGCCACAAAAATTCTAGATTGTGAGAAAACTGAATTCAAAAATTATCATTGCTATATGTTTATTAGATATGTTGCTTACGGCAACGATGGGCAAAATAGAAAAAAATGAGTCAATTTTAGCTCTTTATAACAAATTCGTCGTTATTCTTAAGTAAAAATGACCGAAACAACAAACACATGTGCCCACCACTGACAGAAATAAAAACCGAAGCAAAAGAACAAGAAAACAACAATACGCACATTGAGGGCAGCTTCTATCGTTTCGTTCGATCAGTATACTTTTATTTCTATACACATGTTGTTCTTGCCTGATTCTTGGAATTGGCTTTTGGATTATTGCATAATTTTTTTTGTGCTATCAAGATCGTTGAAGGAGTGACGCCCACCATATTTAGAAACGTTATAATAAGAGGACTGACAATGTAAACTTTATAAAATTGAACGTGGAAGATATATGTACTTGCTATAAGTCATTTTATAACATATGTAATAGTAATTGTGGGCGTGGCACTTCCCATACCAGCAAAAATGAAATTAAATGTTATAGTTAGTGTGCTATCTTCATAAAATTTGGTGTACAGCTGTCGTTTACCCTAAGCTTTGAAATTAAATAGAATTCGACAGGATTGTATTAGTGGGCGTGACACCGCCTTAATTAACATAACGTTTCAAGCGATATTTTAAGTGAACTATGGAAGGAATTGGTCTGGAATTTAATGTAGCTGGTTTTCTTGCTATAAATTATGTCTGAGTCAAAAGCGGTCCAAAAGCCAACAGCAGGCGTGGCACCTCCCATACAAGTAAAATACCCTAAGTAAAATATCTATCGAAATGTGTGAGTAATCATACGAAAATTCGGTGTGGGAATGTTGCTTATGAAAAGCTATTTACGGATCAAAACTAGGCTGGATTGTGAACAGTGGTTGTGTCACCGCCCTAAATTTTTAAGCTAATTACGGCATTTATGGGAAACTATACAAGCTATTGTGATAAAATTTGATATGCGGCTGTCGATCACGGATATAATTTATTGTACCAAAAATAGGTGGAATTTGACAAATGAGCGACTTTCCGACTTTTTATTTTCTTGTTGACTTTTTTGAACTGGACCCCTTTCACTTTTTTTGACACTTTCAACTTCTGTCAACTTTATTCAACATTTTCCTTATGACGCATTTAATGTACGTAAATTGTCCTAAGCCCGAATCGAACATAACCTGTTGACCTAAAACTTGGTGAAACTGCAAAGTGTTAAGACGAAGTCAGGCAATTACACACAAAATGTGCTGATTGTGATGGGAGCATTCGACTCTTTTGCGTCCCTTTTGAATATGCCACTGTTGTGTGGTAATTTATGCAAATAATATCAAAATATAAACAACAGTCTCTTAAAGAAAAAAGTTCAAGTTTCTTTAGTTCTTATCATACTTACACTTAATGCTTTTCTTATACTGGCGTCCAAACATATGTAATTCAATATGTACAGTAGCTGTATGTCTACATTTTGCCGGTCAAGCACCGAACTTGCTGATTCACCACATTCATTTCAAATTGAAATCTTGAACTGCACTGATCACACAAGATGACGTCATACGATTATGGGATTGCTGTGCATTTTGAGGCTACTTGCTGGAAAATACAGCCTCATGCAAGATTACGCAAATCAGAAATAATTGGTAATATTACAAAGTAAATGAAATAAGAGAAATTTAAATTTTTCACAAATTAATAATTTCAGAGTTTACAGCCATTCTGTTTAATTTAAAAACTGGTGAGAATGTTGCAGAATTTCATAAATATGTGAAACCAACTGAAGAACCAGCATTGAGTGACTATTGCATTAAACTTACTGGAATCTCTCAGCAAACCATTGACAATGGCATTGTATTGGAAGCAGTATTGAAACTTTTTGATGAATGGCTAAATAAAGAATTAATACCACGAAATTTGCAATTGCCTATGTGCAATAGCAATAAGCCACCTAATGTTGCTTTTATCACTTGGACCGATTGGGAATTCGATGTTTGCTTAACAAAGGAATGTAAACGCAAAAGCTTGGCAATGTCGCTATATTTTAATAGATATATTTTCTTGCGTAACAATTATACAAGATCTTATAAAATTTCTAAAACAAAATTTGCTGATGCAATGAAGCGCGTTGGTTTCGAGGAAAGCAAACTATTTGGTATGCAAGATGTAAAATATATGGCAGCGCTAAGTTTTAAAATGGTTTCCGAAGGTGCAACGTTAGAAACAACTTATGGCTGTTTTTAGATGAAAAAAAAGTAACAATTAGCCTTAAAAATAAATTAACTTTAAAATCGATAACTTTGTTAGTTATTTGCTAAGGCAGGGATGCACAGCTCGAAGCTCTTCCAACAATAACAAAAAAATATCCAGCTCTTCTCGAGCCCGTTATTCAAGTTAAGTCATCCACCGTGTGCTTTTTGTTTGTATAATTTTTGTCTTCAAGGCACTTACTCAAGTTAAACAATTTCGGTTTGCTAACGCCGCATGCTTTTTGTTGGTGTAATTTTTGTCTTCAATATATCGGCTCTTTCCGTTACTCAAGTAAAATGATTTCAGTTTGCTTTTTGTTTGTGTTGTTTTTCGCTTCTATTCACTTACTCAACTTAAACTATTTTGTTTCACAATAGCTGCTTGCTATTTGTTAGTGAGACTTTTTCGGAAAATATTTATGAGCTTTTCACACAAACTGATGTAGTTGTAAGTTACAATTCGGAAGCAGATTTTTGTGTGCTCTGTATTAAAGTAAGGTCTCTTATTCTAAATATCTAAAAGTGATCACATTCATGTACGTATATCTACAAATCGATTAAATTTATTTTCAACAAACATGACAAGAAAGAATCAACAACACATAAACCATGCTTTTAATGTGATGAGTCATGTGTAAATTCTATAAATAGAAATCAACAGCTGATAAAGTTACGAAAAATTTGTGATCAATGCATGTGATGACGTCAGCATGACTGTGTAAATTTCTAAAAATAGAATTTAGAATTTCTCATTTAAGATGTTCCCAGCGTCAATTTGATGAAGTACACTGATTTTTTATGTATGAAATGCTATACCCTTTGTGTTGTATATTTCACAAATGAAATTGTTACTGTGATATTTTTTTATTTGCTTGCTGGCTGTCTGCTTCGTATATGAAGCTGTAGGCAGTCTGCTTGCTGGCTGCCTGCCTAGTACATGGAGCTGAAGGCAGTCTGCTTGCTGGCTGTTTGCTTTGTATATGGAGATGTAAATGGTCTTGCCTGTTGGCTGCATGCTTTGTATGTGGAGATGTAGACAACTCGCTAAACTATATAAGCACTTAGTAAACGATATTTTAAGGTAATCTGCCTTTCGTTTGTTACACATTGCATATAGAGTTGTAGGCAAGCTGCCTACAAAGCTGTCATCCCTTTGTAAAAAAAGTCATTATATTTGTTTGCAATTTGCATGATAGATCTGATTGTTTAAATTTAGTGCTGGCCTAAAAAAACACCCGATATATGGAATATAACCCGTAAACTGAAAAAGAAAACAAAAAATTGATTTGTCTGAAACTTTTTATATAAAAAGCTCATGTTCAGACAATCTGATGCTTAAAATTTTTGAGCCCAAGTCACATTACACTGATGTCACGGACGGTCAAAAAATTGAAAATTTGACTTCGACAGCTATGATAAAAATTCAGAAAAAAAGTTTATGTTTTTTTTCATTTTTTATTTATTTTTAGTCGACGTCTCCTAAGAAGATTTTAATTGTTGCCTTAAGATCTTCTTAGAGTTTGTCGACTTATCATATCACTTTTAATTTAATTAATCCACTGTTAAATCATGTTATGCCTGTCTAAAGTTTTTATGTGACTTGGTAATAATTTTCCATGATATATAGCACAATTTTACATTCTTCGTTTATCAAAAATTCATTATACAATTTGATAAGAAGTACATTAAATGCTTTTTTATTTTCACACAGGCGAAAAATGAAAATGTTTTTAAAATGTTTGCAGAATGCAAAAATCTTAAGAATACTTTCTGGTTCCTTGATGTCAAAAGAAAATAAATAATTATTTTAAAAGAAACAACATACATTGTTGCCAACTTTAATGACATTACAATCAGCTAATAAAAATAGGATTATGAGCATTAAATGCGCTTATTCCATTTCACGCTTAAGCAACATTAGCATGATCATAAACTCATTATCCGGTGTGATTGCTTTTAACTGTGGTCCATTAAAAAAGGTTGTTGCCTTAGCCTATAGTGACGCAACTAACAAAGTAAATTTCTTGCTTTCTTGACTTTACTGATTTTTTATTGACCTTTAGTTGAATGAAATTTTACATTTTACACACAACTTTAAATGGAGCTATAATCGGCCATGTGAGATTCAAGTAGAAAATGTTGAGCTAAAAACAAATAATTTATTGTAATGTTACTCGTATGCCATGCAATTTAAAAACTCAAGAAATAATAAAAAAAGACAACTTTAATTTTTGACATTATCTGCTTTAATTTTGCAACCATGTTTGGGGTGCTGGAGTCACCAAATAATTTTCAAAAGAGGATTAAAAGCCATACTTTGTTGGTACTCTTAAGCCACTCTCTACTCTACTAAATGTGAGTTTCTTCAATGTTGTCATGAACTTCTGCTGTTTGACAAAAAACTTTCCATGGAATAGTCTAGTATCTGTGGGGTTTCTTTTTTCGAGATTCTAAGATGTTTTAAGAAAATCTCTTAAGGTTTTAAATCTGAGAGTGTATAGTAAAAAGTTATCCTATTTATTTTTGCCTGCTATACGATTTATTCAATTATTTTCCCCAAAAAATATGTGACTTTGAGTACGTAATATTGAAGTTTAGAGATAAAAAATTTAAAATTTTTCAGTTTTGTAATGTTAAGCTCTTAATTGGGGCATGGCATCGATCAAATTTTCAAATTTAGCAATAGTATATCTCAAAAACTAAAAAAGCTATAGCAATTGTATGAAGTACTGAAATTTTATTTCATTAGCTAAAGTGGATTTCATATATCACATGTTAATCTATCTACTTATAAGCCCATTTTTGGTTAACTTAAGACTATTAATGTCGGCTCATCCGTAAAAAATATTTCATTGAAATCAATAATGTAGTTTGTGTTATTACTTTGGTTTAACTCCGCCCAATTTTAAAGTAAGAATAGATAATTGAAATAAAAATAGCCACCATAAATTTCATCAAAATTGATTTGATACTTTTTTAGACAATTATTATAATAATTAAGGTCTTTTGACATTTGCAGACATAACATACTTTCTGTAGCGTATCAATGAACCAGTGAAGACCGTAGAGTAGTTAAATGGAAAATAGTAGCGAAAAAATAAAAAATTGCGTATTATAGTAGTTAATTCGATTAGTTGCACACACCACTTACATGTTTGTGCAAATTGCCGCAAGCGCAAATAATATTGTGCAACTATTTTTAATTTCCGCATTCAACGGTCGTTTGGTCATTTCAGCGGTCCTTTGCTTTGGGATGATCCTGCATAAATTTAAAATGTATTTTTATTGCATTTTGTCGTTTTTTTTTTCTATCAGCATAAAAAGGTTTGTGCGTATCGAACATTACTTGGGGGCATATGCAATAATAGTAAAAGCAAATTTATGCGTTTAACTAATTTAGAGCAAATATGCACAAAGGATCGCAAGTTGTTGATGTTGATATAATAATTTATAGCAATATAATTTTTTTTAGTGAATAGTTTCGTTAATGTCTTCTCTTAAGTCAGTGTGATTACCAAGAGATTTACTTAATTAAAACTTCAAAAGTAGTTAAATTGTTATCATTTATAAAATCATTTATAATTTAAGATAATTTTCAACTTAACGCTATGTCTCCCTCCCACGTCGACTTAAATTCCACTTCATACAACTTTTAACACTTAAATATTTTATATCGGCCATTAATCAATTAATTAAAAATTTAATGAAAATTCCCCTAAAAATAAACAGATCCTTCATATTTTCGAATATTAAACACTTTTTTTATTCCCTGGCGACCACAAAAAAGCTGCCGTGGTTAGTGTGTAAGTTTTCCTTTTTGCTGTAAGTTTTTTTTACAAAACTTAAGATGAAACTCATGGCTGCTTACCTCATCTTATTGCCGACGGGAATAATTTATTTTAAAATTCAGTAGTCGGTGAAAAGTTTAAGCTACGTGCATACCTAGCTATCTACGCAAAACGTAACTAAAAATTGCTCATATTAAAATGCTTTAGTGACGTTTTATACGCTTTATTAGCTATTTGCAACACCGTCATCATCTGCACAATATAACCTAAAAGTAGTAACAACTAAATATCAGAAATAACAGAATATCGTTAGAAACTTTTGATATTTCAGAATGTGTCGATAGCCGCCTATGCGTTTTCTTTAAAATAAATGTGAACGTATATCATACGATTTTTTTTTGATTTTCGCTGGCATTGAAATATAAGAAAGTTTTGTTACACAATTGTAACAAAATGTTGCACAAGTGTAACAAATTATTTCACAAAAGAAGTTTAACTTAAGTTTCTATTATCCTTAGCATATAATGTACCTTATTTGACAAAAAATAAATGAAAAGCACAAGTAAAAATTATTTGTTACATACTTGTAACAAAAAATGTACATAAGTCCCTTATGTATGAGTGCAGTTGTAAAAGACTTTACTTAACAAATACCATGACCACCAAAAGTATCCTGCGTCACCAAATGCTTAAAGAAAAACATATAAAACATAAAAAAATGTTACACACTTGTAACACCGAATTTCGCATATTTATAGTTAAGTGGAGAATTTTTAGTTTTGAGCTTTAAACAATGAAATTTTCTTTAAAAGCTCAGGTTCTGGAAAAATAATTACTACTACAGCATTGCATTGTTACAGTTTTGTTATAAAAATATAGAAATTAAATTTCTTCTTTTTTCTTAAATAAAAAAAATAGCTGAATATTTTTACATGGAATTTTTACATATTTTATTTTGTTTCTAGTTTCACGACTACAGAAATTGTTACACATATGTAAAAAATCTTTTGAGTCGCTACCATGTATGATCATGCATAACTTCATGAAAACTTTGTTGAACATAGATACATAAATTCACCTGAGTAGCATTTCATGCTCAAAATATGAGTAATGGATCACACATGTAACAAGCGAGATTTCAATTCATGACATTAGTACACATTTTAAGAAGGTTCAAGTAATCTAGCAACAATATTAACCCTTCTGTGCGTGACAGGGCACCCGGGTACCCATTGCAATTTCAACTCAAAATTTTTTATAGTTGCACATGCTTTACAATTCTAAAACTTCACGAGAACTCCTGATATTATGTTAAAATTATATTTTCATATGATTGGTTTCATCTGATCAGTTCTATGAAGCCTGGCATACCAATTTTCTTTTTACACCTTTAAGTGAGTGACAGGGCACCCGGGTACGCTCTATGACAAAAAAAAAGCTTTATTGAGCAACTTAAAATAACGTATGTACATAAGTAGCTCTTGTTAAAATCAAACATTTTCAAAAATATTATTTTATGTAACTGAATTCATAAGTTTTAGTTGCAGGCTATATGAAAGAATTTACATACATGATATAAAGATTTCTCCATAGTTTCATATAGTAAAAAAATATATGCGAAAAAAAGACCGATAATGAAATGAAGATTCAGTGAATGGCTTGCATACAGGTAGCGCACATGGGACGACTAGTAGTATGCTCACTACAAACAGTATTGAAGCAACTTGTACAGGCTTTTCTAGTTTTTCTGCGATTCATTTCTAGCTGCTTGCATACATAACAAGTTCCCACAATTGATATGCGGCCACTTTCATCTCGATTATGGTCGTGAATATCCTCAATGTTCAATCGAATAACTCATCCAAGTACGTGCTGTATTGCTGTTCTAGTGGAAGGTTTTGAAAATATCGTTGGATATTGAGCACGTCGTTCTGTTTGCCATACAAAAATTTTCTGCGACGGTTTGTTGAAGTGCATTATGGAATGTGTTCCGTACATATATATAATATAGGCTGCTTATCCTGCTATATCAATAACATTAAAAAATTATGCTAATGGCCAGCGATTTGTCGTGCGTTTGGTCGTATATTATCCCATTAGCTTATCCATATTATCATCTCCTCCTTTAGTTTTATTATAGTAAGTAATAATTTTGGGTTTTTCAGCTAAAGTAAATTCTGTAAGTGCAAGTATCACTGTGGGAGTTAATTTAATAATGAATTTGTATCATGCATCATAAAATTTTGTCTAATGTTATGAAAAGGGGAATCCCCGAATGCATGTGAAGACATTACCGGACATTCCAAAACAAAATTTTAGCATAATGTCGCTATTTTGTACAGTGCGAGCCAAAAAGTTTGAAATCTTCATACAAATTGTATTGGGGTACCCAGGTACCCTGTCACGCATGGAAAGGTGTTTTTTTTTGTCACGCACAGAAGGGTTAACAATGCGTGGGGCGTGGCATACCTTGCGTACAAGCACAAATTTTGAAGTGACATACTGACAGAGTAATTTAAGGTTATTCCACCAAATTTCTTTAAAATACAATGCACCAAAGATTTTACATCACAATCACCCGAGAAGCATCGATATAATTCTAATATCATTATATCACCAACTGAACCACCAACACCACAACGGCAACGCACAATAACTGGGGACTGTGTTCCAAGAACATGATGAAGGATAATAGGGAATTGCCAACACCGCTGCCAACAAATGATGAAAAGTACATAGTAGAACTTTGATAAGGATGCGTTGTAGCCTTGAATAAGGATGTTGCTTGGCAAAAATGACGATGACGACGACGACGACGATGATGATGATGCGGGCTTTTTAAAAGTTTATGACTAATTAATTAAATGCGCTTTAATTTCCTTTTTTTTCTAACGTTTTTCTTCAAACTTTTCCTAAAGGATACTTTTGCATAAATAATCAACGTTTAAAAGTAAGCAGCATGAAAAAACGATGGCATGAGAAAAGTAGCCGGGGTAAAACGCGCGCAATAACTTGAGGAAAAAGTTAAATTATGTATTAAACGAAAGTTAATCGATGAAGTTTAAATATTCTAAGTAAATATTGTATAAGAAAAAAAAGAAATAAGTGAACTTTTTTTTGAAAATATTTACCTTACCGCCGTCGTCATCGTCATCATACCGCCGCGCATAATTTGATATGGCATAGCATGGCTAAGCTTAAAATTATGGTGTTATGGCGGAAGCTCAAAAGTCTCAAAAAGTCGGAATTTAACGAAGTAAAAGTTTTTAATGAGTTTGTTAAATGCGTAGAAAAATTGTTGAATGAATTTTTAAATTAAATGCAAACGACATTTCATTTATGAGATGATACTTGAAAAAAAAAAGAAAATTCAACGAACAGAATTTTGCGGTAGAGGATTTTTCGCAGCCAGGCAGGGGGGCTAAAGGTCTTGTAGCATAAAGTGAAAAGTTAATTTTTTAACATCTCTTTAATGAACTGAAGGAGTTTAATTTACAAAGAACTTTTTTTTTTGGTAGTATATGATGAAAACAGCAACGAGTTATTAACAAGAAAATCTCTTGTTCGTAAAAGGTTTTAAAATTACGGTATTAGATATTTCAAGTTTTGTTCAATGTTACTTTGTATGATACTAAAACAAAGTGCTGGCGTGGTTTTAAGTGATTCCTGGGGAAGGCTTTCATTTCGAAACGCTATAAAGTATCCAACAAAGTCAGCTAAGTCCATATGATTGTACAGCTAATAGACTTATCAGTTAAATGAGCTCCTCCATCGCAAACAGCAGCAAGGAAAAAACTTAAAATTTTTCTCTCAAATGACACAAGGAACAGTTCCGCTTTTCTCATTGTCCAACAACGAAAACAGCAGTTTCGATAGTCCGCACGTAACTATTGTCAAATCAATGTTAACGATGTCAATTTCAAACTCCATGGATTTTTGTTACAGAAATCTTTCTTATAAATTCTAAACGTAATGTTTCACTTGCAACCATTCTGAAATGTTTCTGAAAGGTTTTGGAAACAACTTTTCCTGCACTTTTAAAATGAAATCTTTCTGACACGTTACGAAAATATATCTTTCACATGAAACCACTCTGAAGTGCTTCTGAAACGTTACAGATTTAATGTTTATATTTATTTAATGTCCTCTGGCATCTTAACTTCAATCATTTCTGTTGGGACTACATGTTGTTATAGCTAAACATCGACAGCTATGATCATATTTGGAAAAAATTATATTTAATTTAAAGAAATGCTAAGCTTTTAATGAATGGCATTGTTTCACTTATTTTAGGATTTTTTTTTTCTTTGTGAAGCTGTCAGCTTTCCATTGCCACTCCTAAATAACATGCGGTCACAATTTTTTGATTAAAATTTTTGCATAAAATTAAAACGCAATTTTCAAACCAATAAAATTGCACGCAACTTGAACAAATGTTTGACAACAATACACATAAACAACAAAAAAGAAAAAGGAAAAACCTCAACGTGTTGAAATTTGAACAAGGCAGACAAACAACAACGCAAACACACGCAAATGCTCACACGTAACGTGACGTTTACGTTAAATATGCTGTTGATATTTTGTTGCTGTTGATGTTGCCGATGGTTGTATTGATAATGCATAAACCTGTGTGTTTGTGCGCGTGTTGCACCGTGTTGTTGTTCTTCTGCTAAAAACGCATACCTGTGCAACGTAAAAGCAGCAACAACAATTTATTTTACTTGCTATGCTACATACATATGTGTTAACAAGTTTACGTTCAAAATACAATAAAAATAAAGAAGCAGAAGAAAAACACACAGAAAAGAAAAAGAAGGAAATCAACACCACTGTGCGTGACACTGTAACTTTAATTCGTAAGGGGTGAAAACAGTCCACACTCTTCAAGGCAAATGCTGCGAGCCCCCATTTTTTTCGTTGGGGTTACTACGTTTGTGATGGTTTTTTCCCTTCATTTTTATGCGCAACATAAATAAGGTGTTACAATGACGGGACAGCTGCTGCTGGACTGACAGATTTAACCCATTCGTGACCTGCTGACTGTTGGAGATACGAATGTAAAATGGTTAGGAATATAATTATCTATGTCGTTTGACAGACATCAAAACAACTTAACTTGGACTTAGCGAGTTATATTCGATTTATGCGTAGCGCCACTCGCTGAAAGAGTAATCAAAGAATTACATCTTCGCTCCAAAAGCATGCATTGCTAATTGTGCTACATAGTCACGTCCATTATGAATGGAAAAAAACCAATAGGTTTCTATGCCTATGGCAAGGGAATCAAATATGCCCATAGGACAACAGGTCAATTAGTTGTCAGCGGTTCGTCGATCCAAAGTCGTTAACTTCAGCAATGCACAGACCATTAACTGGGAAGGTAGATCCATTAACACAGCGTAGTATACGTACGAGATATTCCGCACAGTGAAGAAAACCTATTAATATAACCAGTGACGGACTTAAAGGGTAGCAACTCAGAAATTTGCGCCCTGGCTATCGTTTGGCAATGCTTTCTTGAAGAAAAACTTTTGGGCAAATTTAACACAAAAATTTTTGCGCCCATTAAAAAGGATTGCTACTTGTACTTTCTCTAAATTTGTCACAAGATACAAGTGCTGTGTACTATTCGTATGTTTAGATATAAAAAATCCTTAATGATGTGAATATAGAAACAATGTACACCGCTATACTGAAACTTGGTTCCAACAATAGACCAAATCAACAAAGTTTTGCGCTGAATTGTTATCTATTCAACACTTAGGTTCTCATAAGTTAGAAAAAGTTACACCTCAAGGAGTCTTATCCCCTCGCTAAGATAGTCTTTCTTTAAAATCTTTTGTTGTTTTACAAGGTCTCAATATTTTACCTTAAATGATAGTTAACGTTTAGTTCCCGTTTGCTTTATTGCATCACGTCAGGTTTTTTTTTTTGATTTTTCTGTTTTAATAAAAGCATAAATGTGAAAATTGCTATTAAATGTTTTATAAACAGTGCTGACTAGAAGGTAATTTGCGCTCTGTTCAGAAATTTTCGGTCGCTTTTTTTTCTATACCTACCTTTCATATGTAACATAGTAAAGAAACAAGTACCTACAAGTGACCTAGTGCACAAAAAGCCTTGTAGCGCTCGAACTCCAAAGTTTTGAAACAAAAACAGGTCACCAATGTCGGGAAAAACTTTCAAGCGTTTGGTGTACAAAAAACCTTAAAGGGTTCAAAAGTGATTTAAACAATTTAACGAACGCAGCTGTCATGACACCGCTCGAACCGGCACTACTAATAAATATGCTAATTTTTAGGAATTTTAGTAATACTATATTTACTCTAAAAGGGTAAAATTTAAAAATTTTTCAAAATATAAAAATTCTAAAAAATAAGTTAGTCTATCGTGCAACATAATTCATTTAAAATAAAATCCTCACCTAAAATTTAATTGACCAACTTGAGCACTTGCCTCAAAAATGAGGCGCCAGTGTGAGCAGTGATTATTGCAGCTTCAGTTTTTATTGAGTACAAAGCCTTGCATTCGCACATCTCTAACAACGTTGAAACAATCAAACACCCGCTTTGATTCGGCTTCTCATCCCTATCATCGGCTATTTTAAGTTAAACGGTGCGCGAGCAATTTGCTAAAACATTCGATCGTTTTTCTCCATCATATTCATGGACTAAATAAACAAATTTATTGTTAAAATATTTTAATAATTGTTAGTGAATATTAAATGCAATAAGAAATATAAAAATATTAAAATATAAGTGCGAAAATTTGAAAAGAAAAAGTTAATTCTAAAATTGTGCATGCGAAGAACAGAGAACGCACTTTCACCGTTACTCCTTATGTTGTTGTTTTAATTGTGCAAGGCAAACGCAATAGCAAATATAAATGCATAGAAGAAATGCTGTATCATTGTCGGGGCTCGCTTTCTTTCGTGTGATGTTCGGTTATAAGAACTTAAATTTAAATCGCGTTTTATCGTGTTTCGTGGAAAATAATTTCCGTTTGTTTAATTCCTTTGTGTAAAAATATATTAAGAGTTAAATGTGTAAGGGTTTTGAAAATGCAAAAATTTCTGAAGAATAAACTTTTTAAAGTAATAAAAATAATAATACTGCGGTCTGTTTAGTATTGCTGTTTTTTGATAAAAAAAAAAATTTGTAAACGTCGAGCAATAGTGTTGTATGGTAGCTGCGAAAAATTTACCAAATACTGCAGGTAATCGAAATGCTGCTACGGTTTAGTTGAAAACGGTTATGCGGTTTTTTCTTTGTGCGGTATGTTATTTCGATTTGTTTTTTATAGCTAAAATTTATAGTCTTTTTTTAGGAATAAGTTTACTTTAAGAGCTTCTCTACTTATTTTATTAATCTTTCTTACGGAACACGTCAATTTTATTTTTTATTTATTGATAAATATATCTATTCTAATTAATTTTTTGTTAGACAACCTATATTTATGATTGATTTTGCTCAAAATTCGTATATTAGTGTAAACGTTTCGGTAGAATTATGTAAGCAATTTTTCTCGTAAATTTTTCGCCATTTTTCTTTAAAAGTTTCCAATACTTATAACTAATTTGAGATTAAACATTGAGGACCAACTTAGTTTCGGAGATACTTGGGCGCATAGCTAAGAAAGTTACTTTGTTGCGGAAAAAAAATTTGATCATGAGGCTAAATTTTGCCACGGAAACTGGTCATGACCTGAAGGAGAGAAAAAGTGACGTAATATTTTATGAAGTAATGAAAATAAGATCAATTTATTTGGCAATGATTCAGAAAGGATTGTGCGATGCCCTAAAAGTAGAGAGTTTAACGTCAGATTCACAAAAAGAAAAAGACTTGCAAAATTTAGTCTCATGATAAAATTTTTTTTTCCGCAACAAAGGAACTTTTTTAGCTAAGCGCCCACATTCCCAATTTCTGCTAAAATTGTCTTTGAAGACTTAAATGGGTCTATTTTTTCGATAATTACAATATGAAGACCAACCCTCGGAGCTGTTTTTGGTGGGTGGTCTACCAAGAGATTTTTTTTACTGTTTATTTTTAAGTACATTTCTCACGAAATCGTGAGATCAATTCAGCAACCTGCCACTGCATTGAAGAGAGTTTCTTGATTTTTTTCAAGTTTAATGTCAGCCCGATTTTCCAGCAGAGCAATGTGGCCATCTCAATTAATATTTTTGCTGTCAATTCACTGGTTTAAGTAAAGAAAACTTAACATTCTTCTAAGAAAAGCTCAAAAAAGAACTAAAAACAAAAAATTTCAAACAAAAATTTGAATCAACAAGCAGGTGCAACATTGAGTAGAAACGCTCAAAACTTAAGGGAATTACATGATTTGTTTTACTGAAGATCGTGCTGTCAAATTGTGTTGTTCACGTTACCACTAAAATTTTTCCTCTAAATTGCCGAAATATTTTTGTAATAAAACTTAAACTAAAAATTCGAAGGTGTACCTATTATATAACTTTTTTTTTTGCTAAAATTAAAACTGAGCAAATATGAAGAAAAATAGCCATGTCTTGAAGACTACGTCGAATTTGTGATTATTTGTTTTATAGCTTATTAAATGAACTTTCGTACCACACCCCATCCTTTTGACATCAAGCGAAATTTACCAACTTTGTACAATTTTCGAAAAGGTTTATCCGAAATTTTTTTTTTCTATAGAAACCCTTGCTCCATAAAAAATAAAAAAAAATTAAGTAGGAGCTCCTTAATTTGACCTTATTTATATCTATTAAATACGCAAATTTAAAGAAAGTGTTTCGGTTTTTTTTTTAATAATCCAACATTCATGCCATTATTTTTGATGGGTCATTCGAAGGCGAGTTTTATTTTTGCACACCACGTTAAACTTGGTAAGTTCAATTTGGCTTAATAGTATAGTTTTAATAACTTTGAACAGAACCGTTATTACAATTAAAAGTTGGGCGGAGGAAGGATTGAAGGATTTCAAGAAACTAAAAAAATTTATAGTAAAATCTACCCTGTTTCAAACATATACACGCTAAGCTTCAAGCTTTAATATACAATTTTGGCTACTTACGATATTTTAATTTCTTATGGATTCTGATATTATCATGCCTTGGTAATTGTAAAAAATAAATTCTGGGACTTGGTAAATTTCTAGTAAAATTAATTAAACAAGGAGATAGCAAACTTGTTATCAGAATATGTTGAATAAATGTTACATAAAAGCTTGTTACATGTTTGTAACAAAAAATTTGGCATTTAAGCAGTAAGTTTTTTATACAAAAAAATTTTTTCAACTCGTAGGACTATAAACAAAAGAAATTGCAATACATTTGCTTAAATTGACTGAAATCAAGTTAAAAAAAGCTTGTTTCAAATGTGTAACAACTAATTTCTGATCATATAAAAGTGTAAAAAAGTTTTACTCACCACATTAAAATTATAGTTAAGCTTAAAAAGAGGCAGAAATACATTAATGTGCCCGTTTGGTTGCTATGTTACACAGCTGTAACAAAAACGTCTTAGTTGCAAATCATGCTAAGACTGTTACACTTCAAACAGTAAAGTTATCATAAAATATGAAAGATAAGCGATCTACGTTGAAACCGAATAAAGTATTGCGACAAAAATTTTGTTACATATTCAAGAAAAATGTTTCTAACTACAACAGGTTAAGCATCTCAGAATTTCCGCTCGTATGATTCGTTTTTTTTTTTTGTTCAAATTTCAATCTGCATGTGACACGAATTGTGTGTCGACAAGTTGAATGAAACGTTATTGTAGTTTGTGTTCTACTAAGTCGCGTGCCAAGTACTACTAACTTTATTGTTATTGTTGTTGCTATAATTTTGATGTTGAAAAATAAGCATCCTTTTCATTTCTTACTTATGTTACATGGGTGTTGAATTGAAACCATACATATCCTTTATGATAACAAGAAAAAGTAATTGCTAAACTTCTTATGAAATTGAACTTTTGACCCCTCGGACGATAATCTACTACAACGTTAAGAATTTGAGGGTTTCGTAACAACTTAAGCTTTTAATGAGGATTTCTTCAACTTTAACTTACCTTTATTAGAAGAAAGAAGTGTCAAAGAAATTCACTGACCAACAGACACTGTAGACTGAGTGTTTTATTATTCTTTGCATAGGGGTGAAAATTTACCCTTGCGGTGTTAAAAACTTTGCAACCAGGAAATGACATATTTCCTTTCTGTTATTTATTGTGCTCAGCACAATATTAATCAGAATTTATATTTTCCAACTTTTTACTTTCACTGAATTTAAATTAGAAAAAAACCTGCTGTTAAATTAAACCAAACTCTTTTTAACTGTTGACATTTAAACTGTGCAACTTTGTTAACCTTCAAAAACTGTAATTCAATAAAAAAGTTTTTTTTTGTTTTGAAATAAATTTTCATAGCCAAATAAAAATGGAAAATTCGTGAAAACAAAAATAAAACTCAAAACAAACATTGAACATGAGTAAATTGCAATAAAACTTTGTAATTGACATTTGGACAATTTCAATTCCTTGAAATCAACAACACTCATGGTTGCTAACTGCACTCTCCAACCCTCCCCCCCAATTTATTTTACTTAAACTCTCTTACCTGTCGTTCGCGTATATCCTGTTTGTTGTACAATTGTGCTGTGAATGCTTGTGCCTCCACTTAATTTACTGTTTTTGTTGTTTTAATTTCCCATGCTGGTCGCTCGGTTGACGGGCTGCTTTACAAACAAACTAGCATGTACATCTCTATGGCTTTGGTCGTTTATGAGATTTTTTTTTTTTGGTTTAAGTTTTCGATTACATATTACTAGGCGCAATATTTAAGAAATATCGATATTTTCATCTTTAACCCTGCCATACGAATTCCAATGAACTTTTTCGATCACTAGGAATCTGTTTTTTCAGCGACTTATAACATACATAAAAATCAATGTATTGATGTAAATCTTTATTTGGAATGATAGTTCGGTTCCTACAACTCAATGTTTAAAAAACTATTTCCTTCAAATGTTGCCCACGACTAGTTCTTAAATGGTCCATTCTGTGGGTCCAATATTCGACAACTCTTTCGAGCATATCGGCCGGTATTTCTTGAATAACACGAGCTATGTTGGTTTCCAAAGCGTCAATAGTTTCGGGTTTGTCGACATAAGCAGTGATTTAACATATCCCCAAAGCAAGTAATCCAATGGCGTCAAATCACATGATCTTGGTTGTCAATTAACAGGACCATTTCTTGTGATGATGTTTTCATCGAACGTTTCCCTCAATAAAGCGATTGTTTCTCCAGCTGTATGGCACACTCCCCTCACTTCTCATTTCCCACAATCTTCTCACCAAAATATTGAAAAAACCCAATTTTTGTCTCTAAATATGTTTTGTATATCCTTTGTAAAATTTTTCGCTGAATTCTGAAAAAAATAAAAATGTTGTGGAACCCACACCCCCATTTCCCCCACTCTATCTACCAAAATATTTCAAAAACTCAATTTCACAGGGAAGAACTCAAACTCAACGAAGAATTAAGAAACATAAATATGATTTTTAAAATGTTTTGGTGAGAAGAAACGACGGAAATGGAGGGATTGGGGTAATTGGCTCTCCATAAATTTTTTTTTTTATTTTCTCGTAATTGCTCAAAACAAAAGAAAAATCTGAGAGGAGGAATGAAATTTCCAAAAACTTTATTCAAATTTTGTATTATATACATAATGTTTCTAAAAGACTTTTCTTGAATAACATGTGCATGACTTAGAGGGACATTCTTTCGATACTATCGATAACCTTTCGAGAAATACCTGAGCTTAAAACTGCACCGATTTAATTCGAAAATGCAACCTCCAACATACAGGCGCACACACACTTCCATACAAAAAATACATACAGCAGCAGCATCCAATTGTTTGTTTGTTGGTAAACAAACGACGCGTCATCGGCAGCTGTACCAAAAAGGTACAACGACACATGTGGGTGACTCTAAATGTGTGCAGTGATGAGGTAAAGCGGCCAAGTCGTGTAGGGTCAGCAAAAAACTTTTTGTTCTTCTAAATGTTTTTTTTTACTATTTTTGTTTGTAGTTGGCAAAGTCTGTAATTTTGTTTTTTGAACTTTTTTTCTTTAGAGTGTCTGTGGCCTTCATCGGCAACGACAACGACAACACCAACACCCTTTACCATAATCAACATGTTTACATAAATTTTTATGTCTATGTCGGCGTTTACACAAGGAAAGTCTGAGAGACAAATTCTTGTCCATTCCCTTTTGTGATTTTCGTTTCGCGTTTGCAACATATGACAAATTTTTTACCTCGTCCGTTTCGCTTTTCCCCTCTTGCCTACTAACAAGGAAACTTTCCGGCAAGACTTTCCTCGTGTAAACGTTGACTATGCGTTGGATTATTTTCTGTGCTTTCTGCTTACACTTGAAGAATTTGTGATTATTTTTGTGGCTGTTAATCAATTAATTAAAATTAGTTTCTAATGCTTTAGATCAGCGGTGGGCACAAAAATATAGCAAAAGAGGAAAACAACAACATCAAGCAACAACAAACGAAATCTTAAAGTTTTTTTTTACTTTCATTTCCAAAATTGCCATTGGCACAAAAAAAAAAAACAAATTACACTACAAACAAAAACAATTGCTACATTCGTCAAGACCAGAGCTGGGCACCACTACACGTGTGTTTTTCTTAAATGTTCTTCAATGCATGTGTATTTCTGCTTTGTTCGATTTTCAAAGCAAACTGAATTAAATTTTACGCTCTCTGCTTTATATACGTATATGAAAAGTTATTCTCATTCTGCCGCAGTACCGCGCGCGGTACGTTTTGCCCAGCCACGGTCAAGACACAATGAGGCGCCGTCATTTATGCCTTTGTGTTTTGTTTTTGTTTTCATTTGAATTCAAGTCAACGCTGTGCCTCGATTGAAATTCTGTGAATTTTGTGCCTCAATACCGGTGCTGCCCAGAGAACGAGCAGGCGCTCAAAGAGCGTAAAAATGAGAACGAGAAGGCACTTAAAGAGCGTAAAAAAGCGTGCACGTATACAGAATTATCAACACATGTTTATCATTACTTGTGGTAGTGGGCACCACTGCTCAATACCGTGGCTGGGCAAAACGTACCGCGCGCGGTACTGCGGCAGAATGAGAATAACTTTTCATATACGTATATAAAGCAGAGAGCGTAAAATTTAATCCAGTTTGCTTTGAAAAGCGAATAAAGCACAAATACACATGCATTGAAGAACATTTAAAAAAAACACACGTGTAGTGGTGCCCAGCTCTGCTCAATAGCGTTGAAATTCTGCGAATTTTTTTTCGCTTGGTTGTGCGTCGAATAACGGTTAGAGCAATGTGAGGAAATTGAGGCACTAAGTGCCCTTCACTGCTTTAGATAAAAACATCGATGCTTTCTCAAATAAAAGCAAAATAAAACGGATAAAATTAATGAATGAAGGCATATATACACAAAGATAAAGGGGACAACAAAAAAATGATTTCTGGATAAATCGGGAACATTTCTTCACATATGAACCAAATTTCGCTGCGTGTATTATTGATGTAAGTACTTGTTAGTATGACTCTTTCTTTATATTGGTTTGCTACCCTCATGTAAATCGTTCATACAGTTACCCACTCATTCATTCATTCATTGATTCATTCATTCCTATTCCAAATCGATTCTGTGCATTTGTCTACAACGATCGGGGTCTGCTCTTGACTGCAATTACCGCAGCTTCAGTTGTTGATTGTCCAAACATGAAAATGAGTTGATTTGTTTGTTGTTTGTCGACTTGTAGTTGTGTGAATGTAAATCCACCCTAATATTTTTGTTTGATTTGGGGCTTTTTGGGGGGCACTTACTGAGTATGTGTGATAGTTTTTACTTTTTTTGCTTATTGCAAAATATGTCTGTGACGCTGATGACCGCATGTTGAGTTCTATAGTAATTTCGTATGTTGTATAGTGTATTTCGTTGTTTAGTATTTTTTAACGTCGTTCATCTTTAATGAACACTTTAACACTGTGAAATTTCACTGAATTTTCCTTTTCTATTGCTTAAAATAAACTAAAAATAATCCCATGAAACTTTTTTTTATACATTTTAAAGTTGTGTAGAATCTCTTCATAAAAGTTAATACTTTAATGCATCAAAAATATTCAGTTTTCAACCACTAATTGCTCGTTGCAAAATATTTTCCAATATGGTGAAGAAATATTTTCCTTTTTCGCCAAATATTGCTCATTAAAATTCCACACCAACTTCATTTAATACACAAATTTTATTGAATTTTATGCACCACAATGGCTGACAGAAAAGATAAATAAATGAACAGTGAGAGGAGCAAAAGAAGCTGCCGCCGCAAATGCCACTTAAAAGTTGCCAATAAAAAATTAATATTAACCACGGAAATATTTCACATGCTGTGGTTATTGAAAATATATATATGAAGTTTCAAGCAAAAGCAAGAATGCAAAATACAACAAGTACGAGAAATTGAACGATAAAAAAAAATGTGTGGGGAAGTGTAGCAAGTAGGGCAAAAGTAAAAAAATAGTGCCTAAAAATATGCAATCAAATTAAGTCGAGCTTACGCCTGTAAACTGCTACCGTTGTTAAGCAATTTTTAAAATATTACTTTGCATACTTTTAGTATCATTTTAATTTTTCGTAGACTTATCACTACTTGAGAAACGATATCTAAATAACTGAAAAAATATATTTTTAAATAATTAAAATGTTCTCATAAGCTTTACAATATAACATTTTCCTCTTCTGCCACATCGACTCCATTTCATCTTTTGCTATAAAAATTTGCAAAAAAAAAAAAAAATCATTTGACAGGATATTCATTAACTACATACCAACAGCAATGGATGATGAGCACTAAGGGCAATATCAGCGGCGTTTCAATTTAAACGTTATTGCGAAAGGACCCACAATCCAAAAATCGGCCAGTGAACGCAAGAACTACCAGCAACCAGCAGCAGCAGCAACAACGAGCCAAAAATATATAAATTCATAAACTAGTCAAGTTAAAAGCGTGACCTGCATAATAATGCCAAGCCAAGTGAACTGAATGAATGGCCACCCAACCAAACCGTCTTGTACGATTTTCAGCATTTTTGGGAGCGTCATATTTCATGTGTTTTGCACTCTCTTGAGTTGACTATCTTCATTTTATTTTGGGATTTTCACAACGACACTTTCGTTTTTCATGCTCAGTCCAATATGCATCATCCTTTAAGGATACTTCGATAGTGTGCCTTGGCAAAGTAGCGGCGAGAGTTTGTGTCTTTACAACTGTCAACGCCTACGCTGCGGGAGTTAAACGCGCTTGTTGCAAGGACGTGTCGCATATTTATTCAAGTATCATCCTTGTTGCTGGCCAACGTTTTTTGCTCTCTCTTGCTTAAGTTTTTTTTTCGGTTTGGGGCACGTCTTTTCATTTTGGGTTCGAAAATAGCGCACACAAATGATAACTTCAACATTATTCTTGAGGTTGTTAAAGCAAAAATATGCGCCCAAAGTCAGAGTTAAGCGAATGCCGCAAAATTTTGCGAAATAACACTGCAAATTGTGTTTAGTTTTTATTTTTGCTTATGTTATAGTAGTTTTGGGGAATATTTTTTGTAGTCGAGTGTAACTACTATTTTTACATTTCTTGTGTAAAATATGTATTTGGTATGTTAGAGACTATTTAAGTTTACTTCACTACAGCTCTGCTTCACTTATTATTTTTTAAATTCAATTCAGCTTCAATTTGACTTCATTTGAACCTAACTTCATTTTACTTCAATTTTATTTTACTGACTTAAACTTTATGTCAGTTTCGCTTCAGTTTGATTTCGCCAAAAAAATCACTTTAACTTCACTTCTGCTTCTACTTCACCAATTCTTGACAATTTAACTTCACCTACACTTCAGCTTCATATCAAGTTTACTTCAGTTTCTCCTTTATTACAACTCAATGCAGATTTTCTTCGGCTTCGATTTATCTACACTTTACTCCAGATTTACATTTTAGATTCATTTTAGCTATACTTCAACTTCGTTTAGGCTTTACTTCTCCACTTCTTCTTTACTTCTAACTTAATTTCGGCTTGATATGTACTCCAGGTCAACTTCAGTTCGGTTAACTTTGATTCACTTGATCGTATTTGACTTAGCTTGAACTAAATTTCACTGTATTTAAATTTTGCTTTATTTACTTACTTCGGGCTTCATTTCAAATTCATTTGTGCTTCACTCTTCTTCGTCTTAAGTTTATTTAAACTTTTGATTCGCACTAGGTACAGTTTTACTTCAATTCAGAGCCTTTTTTGCTCAGCCCATCATTATATCAGCTTTTATCAACTTTTAGGGACTTCATTTCACCTGGACTTCAGCTTCATTATTACATATTTGTATTATTTACAGCTTCAATGCAGATTTACTGCGACTTCAGTTCACTTCAGTATGACATACTTCATCTTCACTTGAGGTTTACTTCGACTTCGTTTCAACTTTTTTTTTGTTGTACTTCATTTCTGCTTGATGTTTACTTCAGACTAAATGCAAATGTTTTTCTGCTCCAACTATACTTCAATTCACATGCTTTTTGATTCACTTGAACTTCAATTTGACTTCCCTTCAATTTAAATGCACTGTACTTAGGTTTTACTGCATTAGCTTTGTGCTTACTTCAGTTTTGCTTCATCTACACTTCGTTTCAAATTCACTTTTGCTTCAGTCTTCTTTCGCTTGTATATTTTTACTTCTGATTTGCACTAAGTACAGTTTTATTTCACTTCAGTCCTTTGTTATACTCGTAAGACCTCTGGATACTTTACTTCAGGTTCATTTTAAATCTACCTCAGGTTCTACTTCACTACAGCTTCAATATAGACTTACTTCAAATTTACTTCTGTGCTATGTAACAGTAAACAAATAATTTACATTTGTAGAAAATATAACACAACACTGTTCATGTCCTGTGATGATGAGCCCACCAAATTTTATGAATTATTAACAACTTGAGGGTGTTTTTCTGGCAGTTTTCTCGCCTTTGTGTCTTTGAGTTTTCCCTTTGGTGTTTGTTGGAATGCGATATTTAGTTTTATACGTCTGTATTTGTTTTTTTAGCGGCGAGTATATGTGGCTGTCTGCATGTGGTCGTGTAATTTAAGCCATGTTCTTTCATTTTAATAACAATTTGTAAAAGTTTTTCGCTTTCAGTTTGAGTTTTTAGGCTGTTTCTTCAGTTTGAAGGGTCGAAATAAAAAGCTCCCCTTTTGGGAAAAGTTATTTTATTGTTAGGCGTACGTATGTGAGTACGACAAAAAAAGAGTAGTTTTTGACTGCATTTTCATTAGAATGTTAACGAGTGTTTTATTGTTATTTAATGGGATGACAAATTAAGGCAGTATTCAAGTTGAGAAAAAAATAAATGTTAGAAATGGATAAAGTGTTTAGATTGAAGATTTTTTTTTTTTGAAAATGAAAGAATATTAAGCTGATAACAGACATTGGATTCTACTACTCTACTCTACTATAGTTCGAGGTTTAAGAGCGATTGAGAAGCTTAAATAATATTTAATGTGAGAATACAAGAAACCCATTTCTGACTTTATGTGAACCAGAGTTATTGAAGAGACCACTGGACCTAAGATAAGGCTTTTTTTCACAAGTTTCCCTCCACTACGATTTTGATGACTTTCAATTTAGTTTTTAAACTTTTTTAATTCCATCCATTACTATGCAATCATCGTCGTAAAATTTAGTGGCCAACAAGTCAATTAAAATAAAAGGAAGCAACAGCAACAAACACAACCACCCAAAGTACCAGAAGCCATTGAATTTCAATTTATTCAAACTTATTGTTTGCTGAAAAACAACAAAAAACTCAACTGACTTTTAACGAAAAAAATGAAGAAAAAAACGAAAAAATTTAGTTTAAGGACACTGAAGCAGATGCGGCCGCAGCAGCAACATTGACATTGGCATAAATTAATATTCAAGACACGTTTCGTGTATTAACCGATATTGCCAACAATTTCCATAAGTCAGTCAAGGAAGCAACTGGAAGCAATTAAAATCAACGTACAAACGAACGACCGACGACCAAATATAGCGATGAATGTCGATGTTATGCCGGCAAGAGGAATGTGAGACTATTTTAAGACTGCACCATGTTCACATTGTTGTTATCGTCATTGCCATAGTCATTGCTATCGCCGAATGATGTCCTTTCGCAGTGAATATGAATTTTTGGATATTACATACACGTACATAGCTCACTATCAATGCAGAGACATATAGCTGGGAATAAGGGCAAAAACAAACGATTTCATATTCAAATCTCTGGTAACGCCCAATTAATGTATTTTGCACAAATATTGCATACTAATGAGTTGGCGGCGGGCAAGTAAATTAAAAAGAGATGCATTGTAGTTAATGTAAGAAAAAGCAAGTTGCCACCACTGACACGTGCAACTAAGGAACATTTTTCATAATTTTATGTGGAATTTGAATATAATTCTTTACCATAGTATGTATGTTAAGTATAATTTACATTTTAACTTTTAATGTTGTTTGAGCTGCTGCAGTATATTATCGAAATATCTTATTGACAAATACGCAATTTTATACACACTGATTTTTTTGACAACATAAAATGAAAACAGCACAAACATCAGGATAAAAAGGTTTAGCTTGGACAACTCTGATCTACTTAAAAACGTATGAGATCAAAATTAGTAAAAAAAAAAATTAATGGATATTGTAAAAGGATGTAACGTACCAGACGATATTATTGAAGAAAAGAATAATTTGTAATGCAACAATAAGCGTGCCAAAGCATCACTAAAAAAACACATGTCACTTTACAACAGCAACTTATCACATCGACGAGCAATGTACGAACATGACACACAAACGAATAATCGTAAAGTTAGAATGATATTATGGCACTACGCTATAAAAGAGACGAGACAACAGCAACATCAGTCAGTCGCAGCCAACATTTCGATGTGAGAGTATCATACTGCTCTGTGAATATTGATGCTAATCTATATTTTTTATATGAAATTGCATGTAACGCTTTGGCGCAAAATATACTGAACTGATTTTAATAATTTCTTTTTTAAAACAACATATTTGTGCTAAAGATGGTTATTGCATACTTATTTTTTTACTTTTTTTGTAGTTTAATATCCTTATTTTTAGGATTGAGCTTTTCAAAACCTCACACAAAAATTGTTGTTTGATTTTTCGTTGCTTCTTGAATTTTGTGTTGTAGTTTTTTTTTCTTTTCATTTTTACCGTTTGTACATATTTGGCTTTGAAGTTCAAGAAACAAACTCTCTTTAATTTTTTTTGTTGCTTTTGAAGAGAGAAGATAGAATGAGATGTTAATAGAGTAATTTCATTATGAAAAAAAAAAACCGGAGATGGCGTGTGCCTAGCCGCGTGTACCTACCGCTAGTAAAATATGTATCTAATATAAGACTATAGCATTGGACTGTTTTTGCATTTAAATTCACAAGATCAAGAAAACAATAATGTTTAGAAACTCAGAATTTTTAAACGAAAAAGTTTCAGATTTTCTTTTTGAGTACTTTTAGAAAAATAGTTTATATTTGAGGAAAAGTCATATATATTTTATTTTTGAAAATTATGCTCATCTGAAAACCTTTCAAAGCGGTATTTATCAATTAAGATCTCATGAAAAAGTCTAAGAAATTGTAGCACCTCAGCTCCATAGTGTCTCGAAATCTTATAATTGCATCTTATTATGATTGAACGCTTCGGCCATGAATATTTGAAGCAAGTTGAAAGTGCTCCAAATAGAACTTATGCTAAGTTGCCTGAGTGTTTCATATAAAGAGTGTTCAAATTTAAGGTATCATTTTAACTTTTAAATAAAACTCATAAATTGTATGAAATTTTTATTCATTTTTATTGGAAATTAAAGTATATTCGCTCCGGTTAATAATGAAAAATAATGTCGTTCAAGTGACCTCCTTTGCTAGCTCGGCAGACTGACAATCTTCTACCAAAATTTTGAAAAAATTTTTTTCGCATAATGATGGTTCAATTGGTGATATTTACTCGATTATGTTGCATTTGTTGATGGTCTTGATTCATATAACACTCTGATGAACTTTCCAGGACATTTTTTTGATTGTGCTTTAATTTTTTAGATAGTCTACAATGTTTTTATGCAGCACTTTGATGATCGTTTCTCCTGTTTGTTATGGACAGAAAGAAAACAAATAAAACTAAAAATATTTCTCCACGTTCCATTTATAAAATTAAGCCTTAAACATGAGTTAAAGCTTTTTGCTGAATAGCTAAGAAGTTCAATAGTTGTAGTAGCCTTACTCTATTATTATTAAATATCAATTGAATCGGTTGGGGACTACGAATCTCGAATAGCTAATTTTAACAACATATATAACCGTTAAAAAAGGCGAAAAATTATAATCTTTTAAAAACTTTAATTCATATCAAAAAGTATATTGCCCAAAAGATTTCGTGTGCCATTGAGTCAAGTTTTCAATATTAAATAGTGGGTAGTCTTAAAGTTTAGACCTCTTAGTCTTAGACAAAAATATTCGTTACAAGAGCTTAAAAGACTCTATTGGGCCAGGGCTTGGGTACCTCTGGCTCCTAGTTATAGTGCCATTAGAATGTCATATCTACAACTTTGGTAGTCTTAAAATTTAAGATGCTGCTATTTTAGTCTTCGACCAAAATATTCGTTAGAAGCTCAAAAGACTTTGACAATTGAGTCAGGTTCCTCTACTGCCATTGGAGTGTCACATCTTCAACTTTATTGATGACTCAAAACTAAATTTAGTTTCAAGTTCATAAATAGTCCTTGCACATATTGATATACATATACTGGTTACAAAATTTACTTAACTACGGCTACGTTATAATGACAACTTTCATCTCCTGCGCCAACCTAACTTCACCTATGAACTGAATACAAAGACAGTAATTCTTGATTCTGTAACATTTAACAACAACTTTTTAAATTTATGTGAACAACATTTTTTTCTGTTTTGCTTAAAAATCAATACATTTTTTTTTCACCACTAATTATTTTTAAAACCTTTTAAGTACTCGTATTTTGCCCTTTTGCAAAAACTTTTCAAAAGAATATCCTGCACTCAATAACTCATTAAAGCGATTGCGTTCATTTCAAAATCCACTCAAAAACTCAATAAAGCAACTTGGCTTGGGTTGGCTAAAATAGATGAGCTGAGCTAAAATGAGTTGCAGCTGCACAGCACAATATAGCAAAGGATGTACAATGATGACCTCCTACGGTGCACAACTTTTGTTCTTTTGAAGGATCAACTGAGGAGTTGAACGTAATGCACGTAATCGTAATGTTAAACTTAAGTTGTATTGAAAAGAGATAGAGAGAGAGAAAAAAAAGATTAGGGTCTGCTTTGATTTTAAGAGGAAGCAGGGTTAATCAAAATCTTAAAAGATAAATTACTTTGATAAGGAAATCCTTTTTAGCAGCAATTTTGCAGCATAAAAAGGCTGTGTTGAAGAATTATGTTTGCCACTACATAAAAGTCATGTCCAAAAATTGTTCAGAAATGAAAGTGACTTAAGCCATTCCATATTTCAAAAATATCGCTGTTAGTCGGTGTAATTGTCATTAGTCAATAATTTGATTTTTTATATTGTACGAATTTATAGCCATTTTTCTGAGTAAAAGAGACCACTCGACAATATTTTACTTGTGAAAAAGTTTAATTTCAATGTGATTCTGTAAAATATTCAACAAATTTTTGTGGGGAACACTGCTGTTGATTTTATCCGAGTAAGCCTACAAATTTTCGAAAACTCAAAAACGCCTAACTCCACATAAGGAAATTATTTTCAATACCAAAGCTTATACCTCATGAAAAATATATTTCAATGAAAATAAATAAGGACATACATAAGTGCTATATATCAGTGCCTTTATAGTATTGAATCTTAAACAAATATAAAATTTTGACCTGTGGAGCCTCTGGTGTAGCACTTATGACATTGAGGCGCATTAGACTCTCTCTTAATCGGTAAAGAAACAAAATTGATACTCAAAGGCAAATCATTAATTAATTTCTTCAGCATATTAGAAAGAAAAGAGTTTTTTCATTAGTATCAAATAAGCCATCTGACTTTACAAAGCTCAAAATATGCAGAACATGGAAAAGCAAACTATTCACTAAAGCGTCTCAAGGTATCGAAGGCTGCCGCCCTTAGGTGTAATCAAAGCCACAGTAAAAACTTCAAAAAGAGTAAGAACACTTAAAAATAAAAGGTAAAAGCAACTACTTGGTCAAGTGTTTCTGCGCTTGCAAAAAATGAGCAATTGCAATGAAATTCTTTTCCGAGTAGGATTTGGAAAAAAAAAACAAAAAACATTACAACTTTTGCTGAGGGTGAAATTCAGTCCATACCCGCCGACTACTTTTCAAATTGTAATTAAAAAACTACAGCCACGTGGCGAAAGTATTTCCTTTGCAATCAAATAGTAGTAAATAATATTGTTTATAAGTACCTAAATAGTAGTGGTAGTAGAATAAGTTTTTCTTTAGCTACGTTTGTTGCCAATTATGCGAAAGTCTAAACTTCTTAGAGTTTCGTAATGAATTTCAAAGTGCTGCCACTGCCACCATGTAGTTTTGTTGCACTTGGTTTTCTTTTCTGTTTGTTGCATGAGCTATATAATAAGTAATTACGAAGAAAATAACATCGCAATTTATTAGTGGCGCAAAAATGAAAAAGTACTTGAATAAATATGTGCACACTTAAATAATAATTTCCTTTTTGTTTTCTAAAAAAGGGAGAACTACTGAGTATTTTTTCGGAAATGTTGCTTTAAGTTCTTTGACAAATGTGAGGAATTTCAGATCCATCAGTATAATATTATTTTTGCTGAAATTAATTGAAGAATTTGCTTACATTCGGGGTAAAACGCTTAATTTATATCTACTTTCCAGCTTTAATGCGTATGGCAGCGTAAAAAGTCCTCCTATGAGCATTTATCTGAATTTTGTATCGCGACTTTAAAAATAGCTTTCACACTGGCATTATCGAGTTTTCACTAATATTAACTTTCTGTTTGAGGTTACTTGACACTTTTTATTTTGTATAAACGAGTTTCTAAATACAATAAAATTAATGTTATTGTTTTTTAAATAAAACCAATAATGAACAGCTTCATTTTATTTTAAATGAGACTATATATTACAATTACAAATTGCTTACAATATTTCATGTTGTCAAATGTTGCTGCTAACTGTTGGAGTTTCTGTAAAGATATTTTGTTTTAAAATGCTGAACAACCATATTAAAATAAAATGGCTTACCAAATTATTTCGCACAAGCTGATGAATTCGAACCATACGCCAAATGTTTAATAAATTCTAGATAGGTCCATTATTGTCATCGGGATAGGAATGGCTGTAATGATACATCCATATACGCAATAATACTAACCATAGCACAAATCCCCTAATGTGCCATCTGTAACGTTGAAAAAATGTCGGCTCATCTTCACAGACAATTAAATAGACACTCGGACCATCATCAGTATGGTGATGAATTTCGCCATTTTCATCGATAATAATTGGCACTGGCGCTGTTGTTTCCAAAGAATTACGCATTATACTGGCAATGAAACAATAATTAAAAAACCGTGTAACGATAACTCTAAACCAGGGGTCGGCAAAATTTGATTTTGCATAGCTCAATTGAGCTAGAATACATCACACGCACCAAATTTTGCCGACCCCTGCTCTAAACGATCAACAAAATGTACATTTTTTCGCTCTTTTCAACTATGTATTTTACTTTTGAAATTGTAAATACTCTTAAAGCAAATGTATATATCGGCCATTCTTTTAATAACTGCACGCTTTGTTTTTTTTTTGACATTTTTGTACATTTTTTGAAACGAAATATCTCAAAAACTATAGTAGATAGGATAAAAAATCATTTAATAATATTTGTTAAGAAAGACTTTAGGTTTATAAGAAAAAGTTAAAGAATTTAAAAAATTTGTTAAAGTACAAAAAAAAATTTTTCTCAAAATATTTTCAATTTATTTTTTTATATTTTATTCCTCAATTAATCCTTAGAATGCATGTGCATTCATATCGAAATTCCCGCCATAACTTTGAAAACTACGATTTTTTTACTCATGACGCGCAGCATGTTTTTCAACAAAAAATTCGACATAAATTTTTTTTTTGTTTTGTAATGTTGTTTTCAATCGATCCTAAGAATGTATCTGCATTCAAACCGAAATTCCCGACATAACTTTGGAAAATAGCATACAATTCATACAATTAGACTGATGAGCGCCCTTAAAAAAACTCATATTTTCCAAATTTGTGTCGAGACTTTCGATTTGATTGCAGATACATTCTTAGGATTGATTGAGGAATAAAATATATAAAAAAATAAATAAAAAAAACGGAGGAGTTATATGGAAAATATTTTGAAAAAAAATTTTTTAATGAAAAAAATTTTTGTTTAACAAATTTATAGAAATTTCTTTAATTATTTTTATAAATTACATAATAGTCTTTCTTAACAATGATTTTTTATTCTATCTACTATAGTTTTTGAGATATTTCGTTTGAAAAAATGTAAAAAAAACGAAGTGTGCGGTTATTAAAAGAATGACCGATTTATATACATATTTAGGCACGCGGATAAATAAACTCTACATTTAATATAACCATATAAATATGAGCACAATCACAAAACAAGTGCTAGTTATTTAATAGCAATGTTATCGTTTTTTTTTTGTAAAATATTTTCAATCTTGTTCAGTCGTTGCTTCCCGTCTATTGATAGCAGTGGTTTGCATCGAAATCTAACAAAAGGGCTAAACAACAACATCAAGCAACAACAAACAAAATTTTAAAGTTTTTTTTGCTGTCATTTCAAAATTCGCCAACAGCACAAAAAAAACCAAATTACACTACAAACAAAAACAATTGCTACATTCGTCAAGACGCAATGCGGCGCTGTCGGTTATGCCTTGGTGTTTTGTTTTTGTTTTTATTTGAATTCAAGTCCACGCTGCGCCTCGATAGCGTTGAAATTCTGCGAATTTTTATTCGCTTGCTTGTGCTTCGAATAACGGTGAGGGCAATGAGGGCGGATAGGGACACTAGGTGCCCATCACTGATTTATAGTGATAAAAATGCATATAAAGAATTACTGACTAAAACCGGTTTTGAGAAATCTAACAATGGCCGTGTTTTATTCGCTTTGGTTAAAACAAAAATCTCGTACAAATGTGTGAAACAGCTCAATTTCTAGTTCAATTGATTCAAGTTTTTTTGTCTTTGCTAAAGTCTGAAGCATCATAGACACAAACCTTAAATAGTCGAAAATATATGGCAACTTTGCTGGAATTTTGAAGAGCGTTCTTTGGTATCGCGAGGCCTTGTGCACCGAGTCAGTGCTAGGCCCAAATATTAAAATAGAAACACATAATACAGTGGAACCTCTATAAGTCGAACCTCGATAAGTCGAAACCTCCCAAACTCGAAAAAATGTTGTGTTCCATTCCAGCCCTAAAACCTGTATTGCTCGAAATCTTACCCCTCTATAAGTCAAAATAATTAATGAGTCCCTACAAGTAAATTCAGTACATATTTTCCCTCTATAAGTCGAAAAAATAAATTTGACCTCTGCATCTTGAACATAGCAATGTTTGATTTTACAATCTTTATAACTCGATTATTTGAAACGAATTACCTCTATAGCTCGAAGAAAAATTAGATACAGACTTTAAGAAATCAATGTAAAAGCCTACTCATACTATAAACCAATTCTATGAAGTGATAAAGAAATTTATGGCTGACGTTAACACGTGATTTCATTTGAACTTTAGTGAAGTTAGTTGATTGCTGTCGATTGAAAAATTATCAGAAATAGTTTGGTCCTACGGCAATACACACCAATGTTTAATGCCTCTATAACTAGGATTTATTTCACCTCTCTAACTCAAAATAAGTAGGAGAAAATCTTAAATCGTCTACAAGCCGAACACCTCCTGACAAAATTCGATTCAGTCGAAGTCCTCTATAAGTCGAAAACTCTATGACTCGAATTTTTGGCGTCTTCCTTCAACTTCAACTTACAGATGTTCTACTGTAAAAATAAAAACTGTAATGAAACAACAGAAAACGAAAAGAAAACTTTGGTATTAGCGTGTGCTACATTATAAAAAAATTTGAAATCATTTGATAGCAAGAATCTGAAAAAAAAAAACAATTATGTACTGATACGTAAGGCCCCTTACCGTACTAGGCCCCGTTCAACCACACGACCATTAAGTCGGCTATTGAAAAGAGAGAGCGAGAGAAAAAAATTAAGGTCTGCTTTGATTTTAAGAGGAAGCAGGGTTAATCAAAATCTTAAAAGATAAGTTACTTTGATAAGGAAATGCATTTTTAGCAAAGAAAAAGCTTTGCTGAAGAATTATAAGAATTATTTTTTCCACTTCAGAAAATTCATGACCAAAAATTGTTCAAAAATTAGTGATTAAATCCATTCCATATTTTAAAAATATCGCTGTTAATCTGTGTAATTGTTATTTCTGGCATATATAAGTCAATATTATGACTTTTTATATTGAACGATTTTGATTTAAATAAAACGAATATAACCTCTTGGCAATATGTATTTTACTTGTGAAGAAATTTAATTTCAATGTGATTCTGAAAGATATTCAAAAATTGTTTGTGGGGATCACTGCTGTTGATTTTATCCGCATAAGCATACAAATTTTCGAAAACTCAAAAACGCTTAGCTCCACATAAGAAAATTATTTTCAATACATAAGATATACCTCATTTTAAAGGTATTTTAATCAGCTACAATTTTTAGAAAATAAATAAGTACATAAGTGCTATATATCAGTGCCCTTATAGTAATGAGTCTTTAGCAAATATAATATTTGAACCTCTGGAGCCTCTGATATAGCACTTATGACATTGGGACCAGAGGTCTGCAACGAGTCCCTTTTTTGGTACTCAAAGTCACTTGCTAAGGAAAAAATTAAATTTGGTAACTTATCTCTGATTTTATTGAGTATTAAGAAATCTCAGTTTAACGAAAAATACAACACATAAAGTCAATTGTGAATTGTTCATATAGACATTTGAGTTAAATTGAGCATAGATAACAAATATATTTCAAAACAGAGAGATGCAGACATGGAAGAAAAGTCAATAAAGTTCCCAGCGGCTTGCTAAATGCTGCTTATTGCAGCTGGTGAACAATTATGAAAAATAAATTCATTAAAGAAACAAATAAAAAAATTCTAGGAATCCAAAAAAAAAAACGAAAAATGTTTGCATTAACCTTAATCAACTGCAATTTTTATGTTCTTATTTATATTAGAATCACTTTTCATAAAATTAAAATTTACACTACAAAGTTAAATTAATAATTTGACACAAGCTCATCAGAAATGCAACACTGATCTGTCTGCCGCGACATTATCACTCTCTCACTGAGTGCGATACCGTTATACTTACGAGTCGTACGCAGAAAAAACTTATATTTGTATCATTTCTTGTCAAACTTACTGGCTAAAATCAGAGTAAAATGCAAACACGCATTATAGCCTGAACACAATTAGAGCGGTGGCGGTAAAGCGGCGACGAATATTCGCTGTCAAAAAAAAAACGCGACGAAAAATCGTTTGAACAAACACAATTGCGGCGGGGACTGCTTTTCACGTCTGATTTCTTGTGAGAGAATCCTATAGGGAAAAGAGAGTGAGAAAAACAAAATTTGTAAACAAAAAATTTTGCTGAGAAAATCGTACTGGCAAAGAGAATGACAAAGAATTGCAACACTGATCGGACGGTGAAATAGAATTAAATCTAAATCGACGGCGAATCGTCGCAGCTCAACAGTCGTACGCCGCAATTCTGTTCAATTTCACATGATCAAGTATGTTATAGTTTTTGACAGAGAATATTCGTCGCCGCTTTACCGCCACCGCTGTAATTGTGTTCAAAGCATCAGCCGTTAGCAACGGAATCATAGAGAGTGAGAGTAGTAAAAGTGATTCAAGATTTTAAGTTGATAAAAGTATGAGTATGGGCACTGCGTAACTATGAATCAGTGCGAGACTCATAAATAATGACTCATGATTTGAGTATACGCTATGTTTAGCTACTCATTGTAGATCTCTGATTGGGACGCATTTAATATCTTTTAATCGGTAAAGAAGCAAAATTGATACGTGTGGCTTGGATTTCAAAGAAAATTATTAATTAGTTTCTTGAGTTTATTAAAAAATAAAACGTTTTTTTTTCATTGGTATCAAATCTGACTTTACTTTCAAAATATGTAAGAATGTGGTAGAGTAAACTGTTCTCTAAAGACCGCTCTTAGGTGTAATCAAAGCCACAGTAAAAACTTCAAAAAGAGTAAGAACACTTAAAAATAAAAGGTAAAAGCAACTACTTGGTCAAGTGTTTCTGCGCTTGCAAAACGTGGCGAAAGTATTTCCTTTGCAATCAAATAGTAGTAAATAATATTGTTTATAAGTACCTAAATAGTAGTGGTAGTAGAATAAGTTTTTCTTTAGTTACGTTTGTTGCCAATTATGCGAAAGTCTAAACTTCTTAGAGTTTCGTAATGAATTTCAAAGTGCTGCCACTGCCACCATGTAGTTTTGTTGCACTTGGTTTTCTTTTCTGTTTGTTGCATGAGCTGTAATAAGTAATTACGAAGAAAATAATATCGCAATTTATTAGTGGCGAAAAAATGTAAAAGTACTTGAATAAATACTTATGTGCACACTAAGGGAGAACTACTGAGTATTTTTTTCGGAAATGTTGCTTCAACTTTGCGTTAAGTCCTTTGACAAATGTGAGGAATTTCAGATCCATCAGTATAATATTATTTTTGCTGAAATTAATTGAAGAATTTGCCTACATTCGAGGTAAAACGCTTAATTTATATCTACTTTCCAGCTCTACTGCGTATGGCAGCATGAAAAGTCCTGCTATAAGCATTTATCTGAATTTTATATCGCGACTTCAAAAATAGCTTTCACACTGGCATTATCGAGTTTTCACTAATATTAACTTTCTGTTTGAGGTTACTTGACACTTTTTAGTTGACATTACCACCGGATTTTTTTGTCTAACTATAGTAGACAAATGAAATTAAAATTATCTTTTTTATTGATTTTGTAACTTGTTAACTATATTTTGAATATTTAATTTGTAACATATAAAACGTTGTTTAAAAGAATTTCTAAATACGATAAAATAAATGTTATTTTTTTTTTCAAATAAAACCAATAATGAACAGCTTAATTTTTTTTCATGTTGTCAAATGTTGCTAACTGTAATAGTTCTATAAAGATATTTTACTTTAAAATGCTGAACAACCATATTAAAATTGAAAGGCTTACCAAATTATTTCGCATAAACTAATGACTTTGAACTATGTGCAAAAATAGTTCCAAATAGTAACGTTATACCCAATAAGAACAATAATGTTCCCCAAAAGTAGCATCTGAAACGTATAACGGATGTCGGCTCTCCAAATATACAATATAAGCATAATGTTAGATTAGTTAATGATTCTTCCTCAACTTCATCGGCAATTAAATTGACATTCGAAGTACCATAAGTATGGTGAAACCTATTGTTCGGATGAATTTCGCCATATTCAGCGATAATAATTGGCGCTGGCGCAGTTGTTTCCAAAGAATTACGCATTATACTGGCAATGAAACAATAATTTAAAAACCGTATAGCGATAACTCTAAACGATCAACAAAATGTACATTTTTTCGCTCTTTTTGCTCTCTTCAATTATGTATCCATATAAAGGGTGATACAATTAGAGCTTACTACTTTGTTTTCTAAATAAAATACATAAAAATCAATGTACATATTGATGCAAATCTTTATTTGTAATGATAGTTCGATTCATACAACTCAATGTTTAAAAAATTATTTCGATCAAATTTTGCCCACGACTAGTTCTTAAATGGTCCATTCTGTGGGTCCAATATTCGACAACTCATTCGAGCATATCAAAATTAAGGGCTGTATACACTCTGGTTGAATAATGAATATCCAATAGTGTAAAAGTGGTTCAAAATTTGGTGATAGTGTTACGAATAGTGCGCTCAGTTGGACGCTCATAACGACCAAAATGATGTTGAAGAACTCTATAACATTCTCTAACTGATGACTGATTTTGGTAGTAAGTTTCCACAATTAATAAACGTTGTTCAGGAGTAAGTCTATTCATGATTGAGTCGAATCAAGTACTGAACAAAACGTCATTTGGACAAGCCATTTGACACATGACAGCTGTCAAAACAACACAATTGAAAAAGGTTCCTCGTATTGTATATCCCTTTATATTGGATTTTTTTTTATATTCGAAATTGTAATACTCTTAAAGCAAATATATGTATTTATACATATACTTATATGCAAGCGAATAAATAAACTCTCTACATTTAATTGGCTGAGTTGTGCACGCTTTAAACTATTTAAAAAAACGTTATCGTTTATCTAAACGTTATCGTTTTTTTTTGTAAAATATTTTCAATCTTGCTCAGTCGTCGATTGTTCAGATGTTAAATACAAAGTGTTGCTTCCCGTCTATTTATAGTGATAAAAATGCATATAAAGAATTACTGACTGGAACAATAAATTGATTATATTCTGGAGTTCAATTAAATATCGAATCGTCGACTAATGTCGATTTACTAAACCGTATATTTGGGAAATACGAATATATGTATATATTTAGTAAATTTTTATTGCATTTTTTATCTACATCATTATTGGCGAAAATCAAATCGAATGAGGTGTCTTCGTAGTTTCTTCGAAACTCATCGCATGCAATATTGTTATTTTTTTGCATTCGAATGCATACAAATGGCGTTAAGACTTGCACGTCGTTCAGAGGATATATCATAGGAATTGACCAATGTCTGAAGATTAGAGTGTACATGCAACGATGAACCATGCGAATGTAAAACCATAATGTCATAGCTATTACAAGCAAATTTCAGTGCTTGATCGAAATATTTGAATTTTCTATTATTGTCATCGATTAGTGTATTGTCTAGATCAGTGGTGGGCACGTAGTGTCCCTATCCGCCCTCATTGCCCGCACCGTTATTCGACGCACAAGCAAGCGAAAAAAAACTCGCAGAATTTGAACGCCATTGAATTCAAATGAAAACAAAAACAATACACAAAAGTTATAAGCGACGGCTCCGCATTGTGTCTTGAAGAATTTAGCAATTGTTTTTGTTTGTAGTGCAATTTGGGTTTTTTTGTGCTGTTGGCGAATTTGAAAATGACAGTAAAAAAACTTTAAAACTTTGGTTGTTCTTGCTTGATGTTGTTGTTTAACCCTTCTGTTACATTTCAATGCCCACCACTGGTCTAGATCAAAGACTACACTCTCCTTAGAGATATTTATGATGTACGACCACTGTACTGTACTGTACCACAAACCGCATTATTCTTTCATGTGTTTGAGAAAAGTGCCAGCAGCGATTCACTGCTACATATAATAAATACCGGTCTAGTCGCATATAATAGAGATTTAATAAAAATTAAAAATTTCACAAATTTGCAAGATGCCCAAATATTACTCGACGATATTTATTGAAAAAAGAGCACAAGAACCACAAAATTAAGAAATTTCATACAAAAAATTTGAAGAATTTGACATAATTTATTAAATTTATTTGGAGATTTTTCAAAATAACTCTTGACACTGCAGTGGCAGATTTAATTCAATCATCATTTATAAAGTACATACTTCCAGTTTTTCTTCCAAAATTATAAGTTGAAAATCTTCATGTGAATAAAATTCCAATCTAGACAATTCACAGCTGTTTATGTCACGTTCTAAGCGAAAATTTGAAAAATGATTTAATCATAGATTTCAGTAAGTCTTCAAAAATTCACGTCACGTTTTAAGGTTAAAACGAGCGAAATGTGTGGCGGTAACATTTTTGTTTTTTGTTTTATCCTTATCCTGTCGGGTATTAAAGCACAGCTAAATATAGCAACATAAACTTGAAAATGACGATGATAACAAAAAACGTAATCTCATACGTTAGAACATTACAACATAACGTGGCTGTCACTATGACTACTGATATGTATGTATCTATGAAACAACAAAATTAACGATTAACAACTGTTTGACGCATAGGATAAAAGTTAAAGCAACCAGGTGACATACCTGACATGTGAATTTTTAAGGTTAAACTGAACTGATAAGTCGAAGCAGGGGATAATACTAAAAGAAAATGAAATTTTAATAGAAAAAATAAACAGCGTAAACAAGCTAAGAAAAAAAAAAAAAAAAAAAAAAAATTTGTGAATGAGGTCTGAGTGTCCCCTATATTTACCCTCACATAATAACCCCAAGAATAACATATTTTCAAGGACGACATGGTAATCAGTGACATGTACCATTTTCCAAATATATTAAACTAAATGTGATTTTCAAGCTCAAAATAAAATGTGAATGAGGTCCCCTCTCAAAATAATCCTAAGAATAATATATTCTCAGGTTCAAGGTCATCGGAAACGTAACATTTTCCGCACTAGACGCAGCGTCCTAAAAAAGAAATTGGCAACCAATTTATGTCACGGAATTGCGCCCAATAAAGTAGGTTTGAAAAACTGTCTCTTGTCCGCGTACAAAGCAAAACAGCCGATAAACAACGAAACTACCGTTATATTAACTGCTCTTATACAAAACTTAAGTGAGTGTACCTGCTATTACTGCATGAATTAGCATTTGGGTTTGTGTCTTTGCTTGACCGTTATATTTTTGCTTCAAATTCTCTTTGTGAACATAATTTTTTAAGATTACTTTACTTCAATTTATTTGAAGAAATTTACACAATTACTAGAAACAGAAATTCAAGTAGAAGCATTAAAACTTTTAATTAAAATGCAACGAATAAATTGTGCAATAAAATTGTAAATTTTATACATTTAAAACAATCGAGAAACGTGTACAACAGCAACTGACAACAATCATAACAATCAGAATAGAAAACAAGTGAAACTTTTGCAAACAATTTGTAAACTTTGATAAAGTTTTTATTTTTTTTTTGTTTTTCGTCCTTGCATTTTAAACAATGAATGAATGAATGAATGTCCTTTTTGTATGGAGGGCGAAAAAAGAAATGCAGAAAGAAAACTAAATTTTGTAAGAATAAAGAGGAAAAGTTTTGAATCCTTTTGTTTTTTTTTGTGCTACTGAGCAGTTGTTACACAACAAACAAATCTATCTATTATACATATTTTGATGAGCAGTTTAATTTTTTTTTCGTTCTGCATATTTTTTGGAATTTTTTCACACAGTCTGTTTTTAGGCTTTACTTTACTACTACTCGTACATAACGGAAAAACAAATTTAACGAACCGGAAAATATGCAAATTTATACAGCGCGTCCGTTTTGTTGTTATCCTTGCTCTTCCGGTTTTGTCTGCTGCTATCGGTGTTGCCGCATTGGCACGTGTGCATTTGTGTGCAAATAAGGTGGACTTAAAACATTTAAAATTTTAAAAACTACGATTAAAATTAAATTGATTGGCCTCATTTAATAAATTGAATATTTTATAAATCAGAATGTGTACGACATGCAAACATGGAAAACATTTTATATTTCTATCATTGTTGATTCTAAGGGAAGGGATTTTTGCCCCTCTTGCCCATTAAGACTTTTGATCAGCATCAGAAAAAGTCCTTTTTCCAGCTTTCGACTGACAGACCAACACAATATTGCACAGCAGAAACTAGACAATATTAGCATAACATTTACTGCTTTATGATACGAAATCATATATAAAACAAAATAGCCGATAAACAATGAATCCACCGTTATATCTCGTGCTCCAATACGAAACTTCATTAAGTAATTACTGTGTAACAGCAGCACCTTTTGAGAGCAGCAAAAAGAGATCAGATCGAGTGGGGCAGCAATAGTATATCTTTCACTGCTTGATGGTACGAAATCACATATAAAGCAAAATAGCCGATAAACAATGAAACCACCGTTATATCTCTTGCTCCAGTACGAAACTTCATACAATACTTACTGTGCAATAGCAGCATCTTTTGAGAGCACCAAAAGAGGACGGTATGTGTGGGGCCAGCAACATTCACTGCTCGGAGGTACGAAATCTTTAATAAAGCAAAACATTCGATAGACAAAGTAATCAAATATGAAATTTTATACATAAGAGAGCGCACAATTGAACCTTGGGTAGTACCTTGTGGAAGCAGCTAAAAGATTTCAATTCGTGTAAGATCAGATTTGGAGTAAGTCAAGTATTAAATTGAAGAGAAAGGGGAAAAAAGTATAAGAAAATGTGTGAAATTCAGTACAAAACAAATCAACGATCCAACCCAGGGCTAAAAACTTTTTTTCCAGGATAGCTATTCCAAATTCAGCAAAAGGGGAAAAATTTAGCTGTTAGGTTTCAGAGCACTCGAATTTTCTTTAACGACATCTGAGTAATTGCCAAGATTAAATTTCACTGACGGTAAAGCAGACTCAGTATAGCTAAAGTGTAGGAAAAGCTTGGAAATATAACATTTGATTGTCAGCAGTGAATTAGAACCTCACGAGACTCGGGGCTAAAGTCTCGTAGAGGGACCTTTTCATAGAAATTTTATTATTTTCGCGGAACCTGTTTTTCCCGCTGCATTCAAGATTAAGAAGAAACAGAAGAAAGATTTTTACTTTGTATTCCGTAACATTATATTGATCAAAAAATAATATAAAAAAGAAACAGATCTTCTTTTTCATCGAAAAACCCTATGAAACGCATGTCATGTTATAGTTGTCATCCCCGGTTAGACCTGATTTTGTTCGGCATACTCAACTTGATGACAAAGAGAAAGAGTTCTCGTTTTCGAAAATCTCTTATAAAGATTTTGCTGAGATGCACTATTGAGCTCGTGGCTCGGAGCTATAGTCATCAATAAGCGGTGGTGCATGTGTTCATGAATTGTTTATCAATTTTGTATACGTGCATGCTTTTTTACGCTCTTTAACGCTCTTTAAGCGCCTCGTCGTTCTCGTTTTTACGCTCTTTGAGCGCCTGCTCATTCTCTGGGCAGCACCGCTCAATAAGGCTCCGACTCTGATTTAATTTTCTGCTTGTGGTTGTTGTGTGTGCATGTGGCCCATTATTCTAATTTAAATTGTATATTTTGGTAATTTAAGTCCTTGCGATTTTGTTTCACTTTTTACGGAATATTCGGTTATTGACGTATTGCTCCTACATAGCTTTGTTCATTTAATTTTGTACATTTCTCTTCCAAGAACATTTAAACTCATAAATATCTTCAATACAGTCCCACCCTAGCATAACTCTTGTAATGTTTGTGTGTAAGTATTGGTGGTATTTATGTGTTGGTGTGTCATTGTATTGTTTTTTTATTTTCAGCTGTTGCTGTTGTTGTTGTAATTTTACCGTTATATTTACTTAAAATGCGAAAACGGTTTTTTTTTTTGTTTGTCGGTCTCAGCTGGTGAGTCTTTTCACTCTTTTTTTTTTTACCTTTTTTGGCTACTTTTTTTTTTTTTTTTTGGTTTTTTTTTTTTTTTTGGTTTTTGCTTAGCGATTGTGTTGATGATAATAATTGAATTTGTATTTTGCCAGCAATGTTGGTTTTGATATTGTTTTTGTATTGTTTGTTACGGTATTTTGTTAGAAATTGCATGAATGTTTTCGTTTTTTTTTGTGCTGTGCACAGTTAACCGGAAGCGGAAATTGATGCTGTTGCAATATCCTTTTTTTATTACTTTATTAGTAATTCAATTAGTTATTTTGATTGAATGCTGTTGCGTTTTGTTGATTTATTTACCTTTTTTTTTTGCACGTTTTTGGTTTATTCAAATACAAATTTGTTCATTCATTGGAAATTTAATTTTGTATCAAGCGAATTTGGTTCAATGCTTCAATAAAATTTGCAGCAATATGATACCACAAAAGTTTATGTATATTGCTTTGTTAATTTTAGTTTCTTAAGTTGAGTTTATGAAATGGTTTTACTCAAATAATTTACAAAAAATATGTGGTGAATCGTGACAGTCCTCGCTATTATGAACACTCTCAGCTTAAGCTAACTAACTAAGCTATCCTGCCCTTGTAGATATTGAGCTGAACCTTTCTTTTGTATTATTATATAAGTAACAACACTTTCCCTTCCATAGCTCTTACTTGAGTATAATTTTTGATATCAAGAATGTGGAAATATTCGCAAGTGTTGCTTGCAAAAGAATAACATCACTTTCACTTCTTTTGGCGGGTAGATGCAAGGGACTAAGAATCGACAAAAATCTGTTTTCTATTTGTTTCCATCAATCGGTGTATCTCCAAAAATTTCAATCAAGGATATATAACTTAATTTGTTTTCACATGAATATTTTCCCAAAAGTCACCCCATTTACTCACTAAACCCTGAATATCAAATCTCTTTCAAATTATCCAAACTCATGTTGTATAACATGTGCTTAAAAGTCATTTTATCAACATTTTTTTATCCAGAATACTTTAAATTGCACATTCCTCAGCACACTCAGTGTAACATTAATTTTACTCGTTTGTCGACTCCTGACGTTATAATTCATAACTCATTTTTCAGTTGAAACAAAACGATGAAGTATAGAATAAAATGAATTTATATGCTACATATAGTGAAAAAGGACATAAATATAAAGTAAAATAGAAATGAAAAAATATAAAAGACTAAGTAAGTGAGTATATTTGACTATAATACGCTGTCGCACATGGATTACTTTACCGTTAGTCATGACATAAACAAAATGAAAAAAAAAAAGAAAGAATTTGAAGCAGCATCAGCAGCATAAAAAATGTGGTAACACTGTGGACAGCAAGGATCGTTCGTTCGTTCTTTCGTTCTATGCAACTTTGTAATGTTAACACAAGCACAAGTGGTGCAAAAATGACATTTGTATTACTGCATATGTGTGTGTGTGTCTAAAACTGCATTTGTGCATGTGTGTATTTCACTAACATTTTTAAGCTTTTAATAAAAATGTCAACTGCAGTGAAATGAAACGCTACGAAATGCAATGAAATAAAATTGAAGACAAAAACGCAAATGGAAAAAGTACCAAACATTTATAATCTTAAGGAATAAGAAATAAAATCTTTAAGTGTTATGGTATCACAGTTGCTACTCAGCGTTTATGATAATTTTTTCTCTGTGGAAAACGTTCAAATCGGCAAAAATGCCATTTCCGACACTTAAGGGTTAAATATCACAAAATTTAGAGCCAAACCAAAAGGTATGAATTTTTGAACTCAGCAATCCCGACAATTCTCAAAAAATGTCATTTCTTTCGTAACTGGACATCACTTTTTTGCTTACAGCTTTTTTGATTGTGAGAGAAAAGGAAGTCTTCAAAATACGAAAATGGAAAAAAGACTCAAAAAAGGTATAAAATTTTTCCAAAACTTTGGGATATTTTTCATGTGAATTATTTTTTGTATTTTTGTGAACGATTTTGCTTTCAAATTTTTTGAATGATTCCACTATTTTGAAAAATTTGGGTTATTTGTTTTTAAATAAGTCACTTTCAAAATCTAATAGCTCTTTTAAGCAGATTTTCTTGGGAAAACTTTCCTTGGATTTTGCACAAAGTTTTCCTTTCGTTTTACCTAACTTTTCTTCGATCCAATTTCTATGGGGAATTTTGTTTTCTGAGCAGCAAATGTTCCGAATTTTGATGTTAATTTTCTTGAATAAAATTTTTCAGAACGATTTTCTTGATGACTTTTTAACACCCTTCCTTTAACACCTTTCCTGTTGTAAGAAACATCCTATGATTTAGTCAAAATATAATATATATGTTATATAAAAAACTATTAAAATCATTGCCTCAAACATCGGCAACTTCTGCTGTTAAAAACTGACTGCATTAACTTTGATACTGCATATGAACAATAAGAAAACAAAAACGTACTAGAAAGCTAAGACATAGCAAAAGGGCAGCACAATTTATCATATTTTCAGTATTTTTACACAGTAAAGCAACTTTACGCTAAAGGATAACTCAGCAGAGTAGATTTCATTTCTTGCATCAAAGCAGTGAATTGTAGATCTTTATGCCAGGATAAGCAAGAAAAATTGTAAATTTTATGCTGCTGCTGCTGAGTGAAATTGCAGTATTTTGCGCAAATTTTGTCAAATTAAACTTTGCCAAAAGAATTTTCTTTGTAGAGAAAAATCACACAGATTTTGGATTTAAATGAGTTTTGTTGATAAATCTATTTTGTAGAAACCGCAAATTTAATCTATGTAAAAAAAAAATTAAAAAAATGAGCATTTATTGAATAATCGTTTGCGCTTTTTATCTCTTATAAAATACTGTTCTAATTCTACTTCTGTTGCAAGTGCTGATTATTGTTTACTAGAAATTGCCCATTGGTTGAAATTCAATCATTATTGTGTCGAAACAAAAAATACTTTTTGGTGCTTAAAAACTGATACAAAAACAGTTTTTTTTTTGTCATCGCTTCCAAAAATAAAAATCATGGTTTCATGTTTCCCTATTCTTAACTCTATCCCTTCTTTAGAGTTCACTATATATACCTTAGTAACAAATTTTATCAAAATCTTAGCTTAGCTAAGAAAACAAATTTTCTTGTTAAAGGCGTGGCGCCACCCACTTAAAAATAAAACTTTTTCTCATTCTTCAATCGGTCTCCATACCAAGTTTCATCAAAATCGGTCCATTCGTTTAGCAGTGAAAACGTTTTTTCCTGTTAGGGGCTTGCGACCCCCCACTCAAACAAAATATCTTTACTCTGTATTCAATCTATCTCCGTACCAAATTTCATTGAAATCGATGTTGCGGTTCCGCCGCGGCAGTTTTTATTAGGGTTCAATCTATTTGCAAACAAATTTTATCAAAATCGGTTAATTAGTTTTTCCGTGGAAATATATTTTCCTGTTCAATCATGAACAATCGTCATTTATCAATATTTGTCATTTGCCAATGTGCACAAAAACGGATGCGGATCCGTTTCAAACCCGTTACGGATCCGTCAGTGCGGATTCCGTTTTCTTATACTTCGACGGATTCGTCTCGATCTCGGCACGGACTTCATAAGCGGATTCGTTACGGACTCGTTTTTTAAATAAAACGGATCCGAGACTTACTCGGAACGGATCCGTTTTATTTACAAAAACGAATCCGGAATGGTTCCGTTTATGAAGTCCAACCCGAGTTCGAGACGGATCATACAAAGCGGACGATCCTTTCGTTTTCTCCAGAGGAACTTCATACGAAAACGAGTTCGAGACAGATCCGTTTCGGATAAAATATACGAAAAAGCGAGTCCTTATCGAATTCGAAACAGATCCGTTTGGCACAACTGGGCTGATAGTCATTACATCTACATTCGAATTCACATCACATTCATATGTAAGCTCTATTTAAGTTTCATCCCTATAAGGTTGTCAGTTCTAAAAATACATGTGCAAGTTTTGCTGAAACAGTGCGCGAATTCGGAAGCAGAATGATAGGTATGTAAATAATGGGTGGGTTAAATAATGGACTGTACTGAAGTGTAGAAACCCCAAAGTGATTCATAACATACAACATCCACTACGCATCACTGTTAGATGCGGTTTTTAGGCTGGTGGAGTGATTTTTTTTGTGCTTGAAGATGTATGTGGTTCCGGCAGGACGATGCTGGACTACACTGCGCGCTAAACAACTGAGTTGCAGAAAAAAAAATTCTGATTAGTATTGGCAATAAAATTTATGTGATTTACCACCATGCGAAATTTTTCTTCAGCATTTTTTGAAGTCGGTATTGTCTGTTAATAATCCACAAATAATTCTTACGATTTCACTAATGTATACAACAATATTTTCGCAAAGTTCCAGAAGAAGCCATCGTTGGGTGAAGTTTTCTGACATTTTTTTTCCACACTTAATCACGCAAAATGTTTACTTTACAATAAAATGAAAATGTTCTCACTCTTCAAATATACTATATTGTGTTTAATTCAACAATTAAATCCGGTGCTCTTCTTGGCATACCCTTTATATACATGCAAATGCATGGTTATTTACGATGTTGCACAAACGAATCGCTAATGATGCGGGTCATTACATCTGTTAGTCGTTGCAGCACAAACACAACGTAAAACAGTCTCTCTAATCCCTTAGGAATAAACGTGTTGCATTTTGTGTTGCAATGGCAGTTGCAATTAAGTCCTTCACATGTTAACTCATTACAAACAAAATATAACCAATATTTATGCAAATTTTACTATGTCCATTACCTTAAGTTTTCAAAGAATAATAATAAATTTAGTTTTTCTTAAGTTTTTCAAAGCGCATTTTTCACATGACATGTCAAAGCTTTGAAGTAAACTATTGCTAGCACCTTTTTACTACAATTTTTACTACTAAATACGTATACAACTACTATTTACTGCTCCATATTTAAATTGCATTCACTTGACATTTGAGTTAAAAGCGAAAAATTTTGCTGCATTCAGCAGGTCGTTTTTCTGATTTGACTTAAGCTTTGCTGTTGTTGTTCCAGCTATTGCCATTTTATATGTCACAGAGTAAATCCTTTTTGATGTAAGCAGCTTGTTATATGCGAGTTTTGCATTTCCCTCCTTAAATTTCCGCATGACATGCACTAATTTGGTTGAGATTAGCTCTTTATAATGAATGCCTTTGTAAGCACTGTTGTAGTGTTATATTTTCAATGAAAATGTTTTTTTTTTTCATATGCAAAAGTCTTAGATTAAGGAGTCATACTAATATATGCATATAAATGTTTTATAAAAAATGGGCGTGTTTGTGATTTTTGTACTACATGTTTATATATTGTAAAATTTTGCTATAATTTTTTGAAAAATAAACATTTTTATTACGTTTCTTGAGTACATATATTGAATTAAAACAACAGCACTATGTGATGTTAGCAGTTGAATAAATAAATTATAATATCGCCTATATTATTTTAACAGTGAGAAGGCATATAGGTATTAAAGGAATTAATCCAAGTACCTAAAATAGCATATATTCTAATGTTAACAGCATCCTTACAGCATGATTACATAGTAATAATATAGTTTTAACAGTGCTTGCCTTTTAGTTTTTTTTTCTTTGAAAGGGGGAGAGCAAAAAACGTTGACATAAAATGGTCATGCATTTTATGACTTATGGTCCAATTTTAATTTAGTTTTTTGATTATTTTTTTATTTATTTATGGATTCTTACGCAACTTTTTATTTATAAAAAAAAATAAATTTTTATATATTAGAAATAGTCTCTGAAAACCGAATATTTATCTACAGCTATGGACAAAAAAATAGCACACTTGGTGTTAATTTTAAAAAATTCAATTTTATTTAATATTTTCCATAAAATTGTTTGGTTTATTTAAGTATGAAATCAATTGTGAATTCATAGGTCTAATAAACAAGAAATTGCAATTATTTTTCTTCATTTAATTTAATTTTATTTACATAGGCATTTGAATATGCAGAAACAGCTGAACTTAGAAATAGCACACTTTCTTAAATACCTAAAAGGAAAACCACGCATTATAAAAGGGACTTGAAATAACTTGTATTTACTTACAATGTTAATATATTTTGTAGTGTGACCACGATTTTTAATAGGTGCTTGAGAACTGCGAGGCAAGCTCTCCACCAGTTTTTGGCATCTATTCTGCGGAATGGAATACCGAAAACTTAGAATTCATGCCAAAAGTTCGTCGAAGTTTTATATTGTTTTTTGGCCAATCTTATCTTTAACATCATTCCAAAGTTTTTCTATCGGGTTAAGATCAGGACTTTGAGCTGGCCAGTCCAAAACTTCAATGCTTTCAGCCGATATCAGGTTTTTACCACCTTAGCTGTATGCTTTGGATCATTATCTTCAATAAAGATCCAATTAACTGGCATGGAATCAAATGAAAATGGCTCCATCGTGTTTCGGACTATGTTTAAATATCCAAATTTATGCAATGTTCCATCAATTCTGACCAGTGGAAATTTAAAAGTGTGCTATTTCTTTGTCCATAGCTGCATATGTTAAAAAAAACCAAAATGTTCATCCACTTAATAATCGTTATGTCGTACATGAATGCAGTTTTTTTACAAATTTAGCTCCGCCATAAATAAAACATTGTCGAACAAAATACAATTCTGATAAGAAAACTGCACTTTCTTGTCAATTTATATCATAAAATTTTATTTTAAAATATAACCAAATGAGCCAACTGAAGACAAAGTTAATTCAAAGATTTTCAAAGTTTTAGCTATCACAAAAGGTAATGCATGCAAACTGAAAAGAGTTGCTCTGTAACACAAAAAAGCCAGCATAATAAGCTTAAATTAAACGCTCTATATTTCTCCTAGTCATATTATAGTACTGCGCAAATTAAGGTATCTATTTTAGTAGTGCAGTTGCGCGAGTGGACGCGCATCTTCTTAAGAAGTAAAAAATATTGGCCGTCATATAAAAGAGAAAAGCAAATGTAACAAAACCTGATAAAAAAGCTGCATTTTATAAAAGTAGGCGTGACACATGCCAGTGGAGCAAAAAAATAACGTGTCATAGCTCAACATGAGCTCTTTCATTTTGATTGATTTATTAAATTTTTTTTTGAATCTTTGAATGATGCCACACCCATTAGTGCAAACCTATAATTGTGGTATCCACGCACACAAAGACAGACAGACAGCAAACGCACACGTGGATAGATGGACAGCAAACGCACATGGCTAAGTCGATTCATCTGGTGACGCTGATCAAGAATATACTTGTATATATTTTTCTATATCTGTCACGCCTCCTACAAAGCGTTACATATGAAATGACAAATTGAATATACCCTTTGTATATGGTATAAAAATTAAATTACTATATTTTGAATCTAGTTAAATCTTTTTCCTGTAAGATTAGTTAGCAAATTTTCACTGTAAGTCGACAATATACATACTATGATGCTATGTACACTCAATTACAAAAGCAAGTCAAAAAAATTGCAGCTGAGACTATTAAAAAATTACGAAAAACTATTAATATTATGAATTACAAATGAACACACAGTTACACAGAATTGGTTAATGCTATCAAACTCTTAAATAAATTATTAAGTAGTAGAAGTTGCTAGTAACTGAAATGCAGGCGAAAGTTTCTCCGTCAAAACAAGCATTACTAACAAACAACCCTAAAATACAGACACTTTTATAAAAATAATTACAATCTAAAAAAAATCAAGTGTGATACACTGTACAATTTATGGCGATTTATACAAAAAAGTTAAGACCTTAAAATCATCAGTTTATGAATGACGGTTTGGTCGATAACTGAAAATAGACAGTAAACAGTTTGTTTTTTCGACTATTTCCACTTCAAAAAAACGAAAAACCCTACTACGATCGGTCTCCTTGCACAGTAAGTGTCTAACAGTTTGTAACTTATGACCAAAAAATTTACAAATTAATGACCGTCGGATTCGATAGATAATGATGATAATATGATTGCTTTGGCGCAAGTTTTTTTCTTAGTGTACACTTACTTGAAATACATATAAAACAATGACAATACAATATATCCAAGGAAATAAAATCCCAAGCATACGGAAAACGGAAAAACAAAACTTAGATTAATGTTAAGGAAGAAAAGTTTTCTGTAAGTAAGTAACTAAGGATTGCTTTATTATAGACAAAAGTCTAAAAAAAAAAAAAAAAAACGGGAAAAGTGCCTCATAACTCAATTAGTGTGGTAACGCCAACGACAAAGACGAGTTATAGCAGGGGTTGCTGAAGTCAAAACCATGCTATCGAGAAAGAGAAAGTTTTCACTCGTGTAAAAGATAAGCGTTGGTTTTGTTTAAGGCATGTAAGCTTATTGCATACGTTATAGCATGAACTTTGTAGCTATAATGCCATAACTAAGTCTGGCACATGACATTATCTTGATACATTTTTTTTTTCTACAAAAAAACAAAAAAAAATATCTCACTGTTTCTTTAGTAATTGTTGGATTTATATACATAAATTGCATGAGCAGCATGCATGTAGTGAAACTTGTCGTCGCCATATAATATGCTTTTAATTGCTACGAATAAACATTGTGGTTGCAGTGTAAAGATAAATGTTAGAGATTATGATATAGTTTTTAACAATAGTTGCCAACATTTTGGAAAAGTTTTGTAAGGAAAGAAGAAATGATATATTTTTGCACTAATGATAAAAGTTGCTGTCTAAGTTTAAGATTTTTCTTTAAATTAAAAAAAAAGTAAATTTTAAATTGATGTAAAAAGTTGCACAGAACAATTTCAATTGAAAATATGAAAAATTTGAGAAATTTGGAAAATTTACTGTCACATTTTATCTCTATATATTTAAATGTCACTCATACGACCCGTTAATTGAAATTTATCTTTTCAGCTGGCAATGTTAAAGAATTTCTACAACGAATTATATGACAATTTACAAAATTACATACGAAAAAAAGTTAGCAGGCATAAGCTCAGGACTTTTGAACCAATTTGGAGAAGCTGCTATTAATGGTAAGTCTTACTTAAATTAATAATTTCGTTATGAAAGTATTAGAATAAAAAACTTTGAATATTTAAGTGTCACTTTTTTAAATGAGCTGTTAATTTAAATAATATTGAACTTCATATATGTGCTGCATTTTTACTGCTACACTCTAACAAAATTAAAGTTTATACTTAAAAGAAAGTAACAACGCTTGTGCCAGTGTAGCTTTGAATCGACTGAACCAATTTTAACAGAATTTCACCAGTGAACGCCTTGAAAATATGCGCTCCATGAGAATTTCAATTAATTAAATTCATCATTTCATAAGTTAAAAAATTACATTTTAAATTATGAATTGAATTAATGTCATTCATACGCCCTGTTGATCTGTAACTTAAGCATTAATTTAAACAATTTTTATTAAGCTTTAAGTCAAGTTTTATTTTTGTATTCACTGAAATATCAAAGGATTAAAATATTGTCCAAAAATAAGTAAAATTTAATAACGTAGACACATTTTGCTCTAATTTTTTAAATTTTTCAAAATTTAGTATTTTATGTAAAATCTTAAATTAAAGCTTTAATACTGCAGCAAATTTTTGCATTTCAACTCTTGCAACATAGAAAATGCGTTGTCAAACTTTGTTGAAACAACAATTTGAAAAACAGTAGCCTGCAGCTTGAAGCCAAACGCAGCAATGGTATCAGTAAACTTTAGCAAACATTTGAAAACTATGACATGGCAAAGTAACAAAATTTTATGATAGCAATAGCAGACTTTTTTTTTTTTTTTGGAAAATTTCGATAAACGAGAACTAGGTCAACTATGCATTTAGGCATTGTGCAGAATTGTTGTTGTTGCAGAATCTGCCGTTTGTCAAGTTGAAATTGTGACTTTAATAAATCTCTTTTTAAAGCTACAAAATGTTTAGCAATCAAAGCTTCAAATTGTACGAATAGACATACTTATTTTGTCAACGTCACTGAAAATAAACAATTTTTTTTTGCCCAGAATTAGCCATTAATATAGGTCAAGAAATGTGTTTTTTATTTGATTTATGTATGTTTGTTTTGCCTGATATACTTAGAGCGCTTAAAGGCGTGCATGATAAAATGCAGCTATTTGTTAGTTATGAGTGGGAGGTTAAATTGTTCATGCCAGAGCTATATTTATAGAAAATGTTGCTAAATTGTTTTTTGTTTTTCGGGGCCTTTTTCCAATAAATTTGTGCGAAAATTTACTTTGGCAACTTTGCATCTTCTCTAGGAAAAAAAATTTTTGGGAAGAGTTTGTCCACACCGGACAGTCATCTAATATTTTCTTCAAATTTAAATATCAAAATAGACACAAGTTAAACTATATGGGTGATTTTACTTTGGATAACATTTTCCACATACAACACCCAACATCAAACGATTTGCAAAATTTTCAATGTATCTCAACTAATTTTACTTGATAATATCATACCCCTACATTTCAATTTAGCTTTCATCTGCGCTTAAGCCCTAGGCAACCAATGCTTCTATAAATAAGCAAATCCAGCACGTCAACTTTTCTATTGCTCAAAAATCAATAATGTGCGCCACAACTCAATTCAATTCAACTTCGATCAACTTTATAATGCACACAGGCACAGCACAGCACAGCCATAGCACAACTTTAAGAAAATCCCAAAAACCAAATCCAAAGCCAAATATTATGACGAACACTTAAGTGAGAAATATTGAAAGAGCAATAACAATAACAATGTGCAGCACTGGTATCCTATGGAAAAGTGCAGCATAAATAGTAACCAAATTGTGGGTCAAAAAGTGGTGGATAGCATAAAAAAGTGGATGGGGCCTGCCACTTTAAATGACACTGACACTGAAGCAGAAAAGCGGAAGGAAGTAAAGTTCGATGAGAGGCGCTTCCGATTCAGCAGCTGCTGTTGCTGCTGCTGCTATGTCGGTGATTGATTGCATTGTGTGTGTATGTATGCATTTATGTATATTGAGAAAAGTTGATGCTGCATGCTGCTTAGCTTTTGCTATTGAATGCAGCAGCCAAGAAAAACGTTCATTAAAAGTTTCTTTAGGAGAAAAGCGAGCGCTAAAGCAAAACTTTTCTGTGCAAAACGTGAAATTTTTTTTTTTTTTGGTTCATATTCATTAGAAGTTTTTTTTTTCGGCTTATCTCTTTTGCAAATAGTTGGGAAATTTAATTTTAACTTCGAAAAAGTATGTATGTAGAATAGTAGTAACAGTAGATAATTGAATATATTGCTGTTGAGTTTTTGGTTGTTGTTGATGTTGACGTCAGAAGACGCGCGCCAAATAAAAATGCATAGAAAATTTGTCAATGTCATTCAATCAAAGGTGAAAAAGTGAAATTTTACAAGTTCTTGCAAATACTGAACGAACTTTCGATAAAAGATTTAAGTTTGCGTGATGACAATGGAAAATGCAAAAACCTTAAGATTTCTTTTAAGCTTAAGCAAAAAATGAATATCTTAAAAAATTTGTAGAAAGCTTACGATAGTTTTTTGATTAAATTTAATTGAATTTGATTGAAAAATTGTTCTGCTACGACATCAAAAAAAATTTTAGTGCCGTGCTTCGGTAGCTGCCGCCGCATGTTTTCATCAGCAACCCATGTGGTTTTTTGTTAAAGTATCAATCAAAAAGTTGTTATACATCACTAACATAATATTTTTCTAGAAAAAGTTGAAAAATCAATCAGCAACTTTTAAAATTTTTATCAAATAATATTGAGATAAATATTTTCCCACATTTTTTCATAAGTAGTCCTTTGGTTTTTCTAAGGCAAAGTTTTAATCATTTGGATTTCAACTTTTTAAATAACAAGGACTTCTGCAGTGAAAGTGTCACGTTCTAGCTGCTTTGACAAAATATATAATTTTCATTTACATAATAATATTCATTTATTCAGGTACATATATGATCCGAAATTGATTTTCCAGCAAAATTTCTAATATTCTTGAAATCTTTTTTGTTTGTTTTTTGAACTATTGTGGAAAATTTCATGGTAGTTCTAAGGACACGCTGAATGAAAAAAAAAATTATCGAAAAATCGAATTTTTGTAAAAAAAAAACGATTTGTTTTTGATTAAACAATAAAAAAAAAAATTTCGGAAACATGGCAAAATTGGGAACAAACAAAGCCCTATTATGTTTTGACGTAAGATGGCCAAGTATGGTACATTCTTAATAAGTAAATGCTACTCAGCCGCAGCTTCAGTTGGGACAAAAGCGACATTGTTGTGAATGCTCTTGTACAATCAATCCGGAACAAAATCGGTAGCATACTGTGCTGTGTCGGAAGGCCTCCTTGACAATACCTGGGTACTCGAGTAGCATGCCAACTCAAAATTAGAGAGAGCAATGAAAAGTCAAAGTCAGAATCACTGCGGAGTAGCTGTATATTGCTTCGGTGCACTCGCCCTCCAACCTCCTCCCCCCCGCCCAATTTATTTGTTGAAAATGTTGTCTACTTTTCGAATAACTTTATTTTTTTATTTCATAAAACACAACATTTTATTTTCTCTTGGAGAAGAACTTTTTTAGGAATTAAAAAATTTTGATTCAGCGTCCAAAAACTTTTTTTTGGGTTATAGATGAATATGTTACCGGCCAAACTAGTTACCGTTAAGCCGAAAGATATGCAATAAAATCTTAATGAAAAAGCATTGTGGCTAGTGAATACCAATGTAGCAAAGTAACACAATAAAATTATCAATTTCATTGTATGCTTAACAAATGGCAAGTGGAAGGCCTTCGGTTGCGGCTCAGAAATTACATCCCCCACTATGTCCAATACCGGCTTCGCGGCGGCCTTCGGTCGCGGTTCAGTCTATAACATGTTCAACACCGGCTTCGCTATCCACAGTAAGCACTGTTGATTAAAATTAAATCGCATACTTTCAGGCATGCAAATCAACTAGTTTGGCCTAGGAAAAACTAGTTTGACCGGTAACAAATATACTTTATCGTGCTTTTTCATCAGCAAGTACTGACGGAGAGATATTCAGCTGGTGATTTTATCAATTAATCTACAATGAATAATGCAGATATTGCTTTTTCATTTTGTAAAAATTTAGTTATTTGAGTTTTGAGATATTTTCTACAAATCTTCTCAATCTTCTTTTTCACTCAAGATATGAATAAAGACATATGCATATTAGGTATATTCCAAAATTTATTTGCAATGTAAGCAAAACCTAACTTGTTGTACTATGGTTGAAATATTGAGGCTGCACATTTAAATGAAATTTATAAACTAATTAACCTACTCCTATTTAAAGAATACTTTATCAAAATTAATTACGATGCCAGTAGAGATGTGTTTTATTATTATAATAACAACAAGTACTTTGCTAAGTGTTTTATTTACCAACAAAAACACACCCGCACCATGTATAATTAATAGAAACTACAATATACGAAATAAAGCAAAAAGAGATGGCAGCAATGCCACCAGAAAACTTATATGAGTGAAAAGAGAGAGAGAAGGGATATATGAACACATAAAGTTACTGCCAGCATAAATTCACAAATTTAGGCATCAGCGTATGCACATTATTTAATATATGCACAGTGGCACGCACACTAATGCACTCACAAACACTTGCATAGAATAAATAAATAAACAAAACAACACAAACATTGCAGCATTGAAAGCAGGCGGCATAGCAGCAGCATTAGCAACGAACGACAGCTGTTTGCAATAAGATGAATTGTTTATAAACATAATGAACCGCTATTTTAAACATAAGTGCACAAATACATATGACAACATCATACATAGGGTGACCATATTTGTTATATTTATTTAAAGGATATTTTTAATTGCAAATATTGCTTGAATTTAAAGCGGTATGTAAAAGAATAAAAAAATGTGACCACAGTAATCAAATTATTAAAAGTTCTTTATGTACAGCCATGGACATATAAATGGCACATTTTTTATTCGTTCTTTTTTGTGCTACATTAACGTAAATATTATTAAGAAACAACAAGTGTTTAGTATAATGTATATTTTTCTTATTCAATAAGAAAACGAACTTCAGCTTTAATTCATTTAAATAAAAAAACAAAAATGATCAAAATGTGTAAAAACAGATGAAATAAGTTGGACACATAAATAGCGCAATCTGAAAAATATTCAATAATAATACGGATTTCAGCAAAAAAAAAACAAAAATGATCAAAATGTGAAAAAAACCGATGAAACAAGCTGGACACATAAATAGCACAATCGAAAAAAAAGAGAAAATATCATGTTAAAATTGCATTTGTTGATTTTTAGGTATGTGCCAACATTTAAATCTTTAATATTTTGTAATCTCGCCTCTATTTTGGATGAAAGCTTCACACCTGTGGCCCATACTCTCCACAATTTTTTGAAATTTTGTTTTGGATATGGCATACTAATCTTTCTGTGCGGCAGTCCAAAGAGCATTCATATTTCTTTAATTTTTCTTAATGATTTCAAATATGGCTGCGTTCTACAGGTGCTCTATTAGATTTAAGTCAGAGCTCTGTGCTGGCCAATCCAAAACGTCGATTTTCTCCGCACAAAACCAATTCTTTACTACTTTGGAGGAGTGTTTGGTGTCATTAAGCAACTGCAATGGCGAAACTACTTCATCGATTATCGAAATTATTTGCAAGAAGGAAGATGAAAGGCTTGAAGGATTTCTGATGTAACTAAAGTTATACTTATTCGTATTCAATTGAAACATTTGAGATCTTTGCACCGGCTTTCATAGAAATTCATTCACTTACGCGTCACATATAGTAATTTTACATATTGCTCTGGAGCAAATATGGGAATGGCAAACGAGCTTTACTTTGCTGGCTTCACAGCTGCTTTTGACGGCATAAATAGGGAGTCAATTCAGAATGCATTGGAAACAAGAACTGTTTCTATTATTATTTGGCGATCTACGACAACTTTTGATGCCATTTCTCTTACCGTCAATTGACCAAAATACTGTTGTTGGTTGATATTCCAACTGTTCTAATTTTACTAAGTTATACTGTTACTTAAAAACATAGATTCAATTAAACTTCGGGATTATCTGAAAGAATGTAATCAAGAACCTTCAATATGCAAACTGAATTTACATGAATCGGCGATCAGTTTGTTCAGTATTTGTCTACTTATTGAAACAGAAACGCTTCTCTCAAATTTTAGCACATTCGGGAACAACTTAAGCATAAATATATCGTTCAGCTACTGCAGCAGTGATCTCATACCAAAGGTGGTGCCTTTGACGACGTATCAGCTAATATCAAAAAAGCAAGAACCATATTTTGCGCAACTCCACAATGCTGCAAATATATAAAGCAAATGTTCAATTCATGGTCTCTCGTGAGTACACTGACGAGTCGAATACAAACTTTTGTAGATTTCTGCTTCAGAAGGGTATTGAGGAAAAACAGCTAAGAAGAAATAACCAAATAACAGTCATTATTTTTTCTCTTTCATCATTTTTTTTTAAGTAAGCTTTTTGCTTGATTTAAAGCTTCAATCCAAATAGCTAAAAAGGCTTATAGCTGTAATAGCTAAACTCCATTATTATTATATTATTGGTGCTCCTTCGAATCACAGGGCAAATGAAGTTGCCTTGTTTCTGGAAAAAATGTGTAAAACTTTTGAATGCATTTGGAATTCCCTATGGTCACCCAAGGCGCGCACATTACAGCCATCTGACGAGGTGTGCGTACGTTCGTGCACAAAATGTTCAATTCCAGATAAGAGGTTCAATAGAAATATTTTACATTGTGGCACATGACTGTTTGTCTGTAGGTTCATCATTCAAATGCATGGCAGGCACTTTCAGCAACAGCAACAGCAACAACAACAACAGCAACACAGTGTGTCAACACAATTAATATTAATTTTGCAATAAAATATATCTATGTATGTATTGGTAATGGTGTTGGTGCGTGTAAATATGCAATGCAAATGAATTTGTTGGCATTGTCGATGATGTTGATGTTATATGTACATATGTAGGTGCACCACATACACATGAGAAATATTATTTATTGTATTGGTATTTGGCATTTTTGGTGGCCAATAATTTTGTTGCTGTTTCTACTGCATTATGTTGTTGCTTGTTACTACTGTCATTGCTGTTGTTGCTTACGCTATATACATATATATGTTGTTGATGAATTTATTGTTGACCCTAATGTGTTGCAATGTTTTGGTGAAAACTAATGAGATAAAATGAAGTGATGTCATCGAATGAGTGTAGTAGACAATGAAATTTGGGTTATTCATAAATTATATTAACACTTTTGGAATGACATTGACAACTTTCCGAAATTAATTTCGTAGTTTAGAGTGCTAATTTGGCTGAAAATAGCTTAAAGTAGTTTACGTTCCTTAATATCCTATTCAAATTTAAGATAAATTTAATCAAAATGCTTAAGAAACAACTTGAAAATCGATTTAAGCATCATAATTTAACTCAAAAATACCACGTTATGGTCTGCTGAATCCCAAGATTATGCCATACCAACTAAGTAAAAGTCATTTTGTCTAAACCAAATGTCTGGCTGTGTTAATTAAAAAGGAACCATTGAAATTTTCTTGCATAAAAGTCAAAAGCCAAGAGAGCGGTAAAAATAACAAGAAAACATCAAAATGAAAAACCAATTTTTTATTAAGTTTCACATTCAAATAATGACTTGAATTTCAATATCTTGGTTACAGTCAAATTAAGTCGACCGATATGTACGCTACATATAATTATAAGTTTTGGTAGCAGATGTGCTTAACAATCGGATAAGAATTTTGGAATCAGCTACGGTGATGTGCCTAAGTTTGCGTATATTAGAATAATTCGACAAATATCAAATGTGAAGGGTGTATTCAACAGAATTCAAGATGGAAATTACTAAGGAAACAGTTTTTGACATTTTTTTTACATTTCTCATGTTACGAAAGCTTAAAGCTTTTATTACTCAGATAGTATAATGTGGGTTTTATTCTCGGAATAAAAATATATTAATTGAACTGAAACCTGTCTATCTTTGCTATGAAAATCGCTGCTCTTGAGTTCTTTAAGATAAAGTTAGGGCTTAGGCTTGTGCAAGCTGTAATTTTGTTCGGTTTCTTCGAAATATCAGACATAATATTAGCTCCTAAGTTACTGCACCTTAATAATGCCGTCTTTCATATCCGAATTATGGCTGCTTTTTCAAGTTTCCATATGCATGACTTCTGTAGCTTAGATGATAGCTCATCAGTTCTTATCTCGCAATGAATATCCACCGAAAAAAATTTTACAGTAGCCTAAACGTGAGGAATGGTTCGCTACTAAGGACTCGAGCTTGTCCAACGTCTTTCTTTTCACTTTCGCTTTCTACGGGTGATTCACAGCAGACTGCCAAGCTTCCACTAGCGATGGACTTACTTTAGATTAAAAACTATTTGAAGCTCATATTTTCACCTGGCTTCACCATAGTCATTGTGACCGCAGTGATGAAGTGAGCACTGCTTGAAATATATTGATTCCCCGACTTCCCTTTTAGAATGTCCTGAACACTAAGTTAAGTTCGTTTTCAAGGCAATTTCATTGTCACGTAGCTCCAAAACATTCACTGAAGTTATAAAAATGACAGATTTTCTTGAATAACAGCTAAGTAGATTGAAAAGATTTATTTCAAGCTATCTATTTTCGAAATGATCTTTAGGAGCTTACTGTACATTTTAGTATGTGAAAACACCTTATTTCCATCATCTCTTCAAGATATGATATTCAATCAATAGTCTCATATGATGATGTGATGATGTCATTTCCTCCATCCACCAATCTCGACATTATGGTCAGGGACCGTAACAATTATGAATTTTATGATAGAAATCACTGTGTAATCGTTATAAATGAATTTATATTTTTTTCGATCCGAAGTAATCGTCATTTTGGATTTCTATTCTTTTGGATCAAAAGTAATCGTTATATTAGATTTCTATTCTTTTGGATCAAAAATAATCGTTATTTCGGATTTTTATTCTCTTCGATCAAAAATAATCGTTATTTTGAATTTCTATCTTTTTCGATCAAAAATAATCGTTATTTTGCATTTTTATTTTTCTTTCGATCATATTTTGAATTTCTATCTTTTTCGACCAAAAGTAATCATTATATTAGATTCCTATTTTTTTCATCAAAAGTAATCATTGTATTAGATTTCTATTTTTTTCAAGCAAAAGCAATCGTTATTTTGAATTTCTATTTTTTTCGATCAAAAAAAAATCGTTATTTTGGATTCGAGACAAAACAAAGTACTTATCTATTTAATGTTTGACCGCACTTAAGTTTTACTGCAAAACGAAGTGTATTGTGAGTCGAAAATCCCTTAAGTATCGTTGCCGTTGTTTCTTGAATGAGATCCATATCGATATTATTATAGGATAAGGATCAAAAAATCCTTGAACTATGAAATGTTTATTATGAGATTATTGATTCGAGGATCATATATAAAATCTATATTTATGTTGTTGAGGCTATGTAAAATTCCAATTGAAAAAATAATTTACACAATTAGAAAAATATTTATTACTAAGTACTACTACCCCTTGAGCAGTTTTCAACGCATAACTAAAATACCGACTAAATGCGGTAGCGTAGCAAAAGCAAAACAACATAACCTTAACCTTTACCCAACCCATTGCTTTAATTTAACCTTAAACTTTGAATTTGCATTTTTGCCAGTGAATGAACGGGAGACCATTGAAGCTCTACAAAGGCGACATCACTCGAGCGAAAAATTAAGGTTTTGCCATTGAAAATCATAAGAAACGAACTCTAGGCAAAGAGTTAAAGATGAAAATGGTGAAAAGTGAAATTGGATAAAGGAACTTTTGCAGGAACTTACCAAAAATTTAAATGGTCAACATTAAGTGTAATGTTGTATATGAACTCTAAACAGAATGCAACAGAATCCTTTAAAGCAAATAACATTACATAAGAACTTTAAGAGTTATATCATAATATTCACCACACTTGATTGTGGTTACTATATGCCAAACATATGCATACACACACGTACTAACACATATACACCACAGTGAAATGTCATTTCATTTATTGAAATGAAAAGGCATGAACGTACGTGTAACAAAAACCGCACTTGTTGGTTGGGTTTTGTTGCATGTTTGAGTTGATATTTTTTGTTGTTGCTTTCTGTACACATACAACCGTAAAATTACATATCCCATACATATAAGCATATATACGCAATGTGCCATAAGCCGGAAAGTTAATGCTTTACAATGGCAACCACACGTACTAACCTCGTTAAACGTTTAGCAAACAATTTTAGCATTTTCCTAATGTTTGAGTTTTTCTTTTTTTTCCTCCCCCCCGAAGTTACTTCATTTTTGGAAACTAAGACTGAACCGCAAAAATTTTTAAAATTTTTAGTTACGCATGCTATGTAGTTTATTTATATTTTGTATGCTTTGCTATGTGGGTGTATGTGGTTACTTGGGCGTTATATTTTATTTAATATTTAACTTTTTGACTTGCCCAAAACTTAAAGGATTTTTGCTTATTTTCTTGTATGTAATTTGGTTCCTTTGTGTCGCCTTGTTGCTTCTTTAGTTTGTCTTTAATATTTTACTTTTTGACTTGTGGATTTTGCTGTCACAAGTGTTGAAATGCCTTTCAACAAATGACATGCTACTAGTTTGTGTGGCACATAAAACTTAAAGTAAGTTGTCAACTTTTGGTTGAGTTATCATGTTATTTTTTTTTTTTTTTTTTTTAAAGCATAAGCCAACGCTCAGGGGATGCCCCCTATAAATGCAATGCACCGTGTTGGTTTTAAGAAAAGGAGAAAGGTTAGAGGGAAGGGGGATAGATGGAGTAGTGTCGGTGAACATTAATCTTGAATCTATGGATGTCACAACTGCCGGGGAAGAAAGACGCAGGTAAGCAGTTCCACAACTTGATGGTTCGGCCAAAGAAAGAATTATCACGAAAGTGTGATGTCCTGTTGAACACCGGCGTGACGCAAAAAGGATGGGCCTGATGGGATGCCCGAGTGCTGCGAGAGAAAATCCTGGCTGATGGAATCAGTTCCCGTATTTCTCTAGAGCACATCCCGTTATAATATCTATAAAAAAGGGTTAAACACCCTACGTTACGCCGGTGGTGAAGGGAATCGATAGAGGCGATGATAGATTCATCACCTATTAGTTTCAACACACGTCGCTGGACACGATCTAGCAGCTCCAAGGTGGTTTTAGGAGCCCCGGCCCAAATGTGTGAGTTGTACTCTAGTTTGGGTCTAATATAGGTGAAATAAATAGTACGAAGATCAACTGGAGTGAAGTATTTCTTACACCGTTTCAAAAAACCAATACACTTGGCCGCATCTTTCGCCACATCGAATACATGATCAGACCACCTCAGGTCCGATTGAACCGATATGCCCAGAACGTCAAGAGTTGTTGACCTCGCAATATCTAAGCCAGCCACATTAAGGGAAGGAAGGGAGAGATCCATTCGTCTGTGAGACAACAGACAGCACTGAGTTTTAGAAGCATTAAAATTGACTCGGTTAATACGACCCCACTCGGTGATTGTGTTGAGGTCGAAAACGAGTGAGTCATTCATATGCCGCCTTTTACTCTCAACCTCCACAGAGCTCGGGCGATTTTTGAAGCAATAAGAATGACATATGTTGCTGTCGTCCGCAAAGGAATGGATTGGGTTGGTGGTCGATGACAGAAGGTCATCGATAAAGACCAGGAAAAGGGTAGGAGATAGGACAGAACCCTGGGGAACTCCAGCATTGATGAAGTGTTCGTTAGAGGTGAAACCGTCTACCACAACACGGATAGAGCGATCACTGCAGAAGCTCGCAATCCAACGAGCAAAGGAATTACCGACACCAAATGCAATTAGTTTTGATACGAGGGCGCGATGCCACACTCGATCAAACGCCTTAGAAATATCCAGAGCGACAACCATACTTTCACCGAAAAGGTGAACGGAATGGTTCAATTTTTCAGTGAGGAACGACATAAGATCACCGGTAGAACGAGACCTACGGAAACCATATTGGCGATCACTAAGTAATTCGTTGCGCTCCAGATATTTCACTAGGTGAAAGTTTATTACACTCTCCATAACTTTGGATAGCGCAGAGCATATCGCAATGGGCCGATAATTATTAGGGTTGGAAATCTCGCCTTTTTTGGAAACTGGCTGAACATTAGCAACCTTCCAACAGGATGGAAATATCCCACTAGTGTAGGATATGGAAAAAAGATTGCGTAATGGCCGAGCTAGTGTTGAGGCACACTTTCTCAACACATGGGCTGATATGCCATCAGGCCCTGAGGCTTTATTTATGTTGAGGTTTGCAAGGACTCTTTTTACTGCCCTTGTTCGAAAGTAAATAGTTGGCATTGCCGAAGACCTATTCTGAACAGGGGGTAAAGGCTGACAGCTATCTGGGAGTGTAGCATTTTTCGCAGAGATGCTAGCCAATAGATCGGCTTTGTCAGCAGGGTCAGTGAATATTTGGTCGTTCATTAGAAGAGTTGGAATAGACGATGAGGACTGATTCTTCACTCTCTTAACAAATGACCAAAAACTTTTGCTACCTTTCGGTAGTGAAATGATTCTTTTGCGCAGGTTTTGTTCGTAGAGAAACTTTTCTCGCTGAATCGTGGCATTACAGCAATTTCTAGCCTCAATGCGAAGCCTTTCAGTATCAGCATCTCTAACGAGCCGCCAATTCCGAAATGCTTCCTCTTTGGACCTGACTGCAGTCCTGCAAGTCTCATTAAACCAAGAGTGGTCCTTTGGCTTAACGTTAACTTTTTTATAAGGTATGAAGGACCGCATACCTAATAAAATTATTTCTTGAACCATTAAAGCCGCAGCATTTATATTCCTATCAGCGAAACACAATTTCCAATTGAAATTACGAAAGAAATTATTTAACGCAATCCAATTTGCTTTATCATAAAGCCATACAGTCCGCTTCGGGGCTTTCGGCGAAACAGTGCTTAAACTTTTAAATGGGAAAGCAGCGGAAATAGTACAATGGTCCGAGTTACCAAGAGGTGCAAGGACAGACACATCGTATTTTTCATGATGTGATGTCAGAAAGAGGTCTAGTGTACTTAAGCTATGCCCCCCAACGCGTGGAATGAACGTGGGGTCATTCACTAGTTGAGTCAGTAAATTGGACTCGGCAAAAAACTCAACATAACGACCTTCAGGAGTTGTAAGGCCAGAATGGCGCAACCAATTAGAGTTATGAACATTGAAATCGCCAGCAACTACAATTTCACTGTCTGGGAACGACTCTAAAATTTTGGAAATCGAATCAGAGAGGACGTCTATCTTTTCAAAAGTAGGAATCCTCCCTAAATTCGGGCTTCTATACAGGAAGCAGAAATGTAGAATGTGCGACTGGATTTTGAACTTAATCCACATAGAACTAAATTCGGCATCCGTCGTGTTCAAATGTTGCTGACACTGGTTCGCAACATCGCTACGTATATATACAGCGAGGCCCCTATGGGGAGAAAATAATGGCAGAAGGTGATAACCAGGTATCTGGAAATCCAGTGGATCAGCATCCCCACACACCTGCGTCTCACCAACCGCCATTACTTGGGGATGGAAACTAGAAACATGGGCATAGACCGAAAAAAAGTTTGACCTAAGGCCACAAATATTGCAAAAATCAAATTGGAATCTCTCCGACATTTGCGACATTTGTTATGTGGTTTAATTAGGGTTGTTCTATTGAAATGATTAGTTTGTAACGCGTGTTTGCAGTTTTGAGTAAAACGAAAAATAGCTGAAATGATGGGATGAAAGGTGAGCTGAAGGATGTAGTGATACTTGAAGTCAAGTTTTTTATTTAGCAACTATATAAGAAGTGACCTTGATCAAATATGATGTTGCCACTATCGTTTTGCGTATCTGAAAATGCAGCCTTTGAAAATCGATTTGTATACCCTACACCGAGGGTATATTCACTTTGTCATTTCGTTTGTAACATATAGAAGGGGGCATGGCAGGTATGGAAAAGTATATATATTCTTGATCAGCATCACCACCTGAGTTGATTTAGCTATGTCCGTCTGTCTGTCTGTTAAAATCAGGCTTACGGGAAAGCCAAGAAAGCTAATTGAATGAAACTTTCACAGACATGTCAAATCTTTGTGCAGGAATCTTGCCTTGCTATTGAAAATGGGCGAAATCGGTTTACGGACACGTCTTCCGCCCATAATATATGCATATTTGTCGAATCCAATTTTGAAAAAAGTTGCACCGATTTTGATGAAACTTGGTGATTTGATGCACATGTGAACAGGAGTAGGATAAGGCTAAGTTACAAGTTTTCAAAACTTCCTACAGGAGCGTGGCACATCCCTAAACTTAAACCTTTGTACCAACATATCTCGTAAGGCGTGCAAGATATTGTGACAAAATTTGGTAAACGGATACATTTCAAATATATCTTGAACTGTGATAAAATTGGGGCGTGGCACTTTTCATTTGTTAAACATTTTGATTCCGTAAACCTCAAAATTGCAAGCTCAGCCACTTTACTTAAAAAATTCGTTAAAGGGCGTGGCACAGCCCACAATATTTATAAACGTTATATTAAGAGAACCAACAAAGAGAACTAATAACGTAATCGTTATGAAATTTTATGAGGCAGATATATTTGCTAGGAGGTATGTTTTTGCAAAAATATGGCGCTTGTGGGTGTGGCACCTCCCATACAAGCAAACATTTTTTAATGTAATAGATAATTGGAGATGTCGGGTGCTGCGGGCTTTGAAATTAAGTAAAAATAAAATACTTGTTTGCAGTGGTGGGCGTGGCAACTCCTATATTACCATAAAGTTGTAATCGCTATATTAATTTAACTGTTTCAACAATTGGTATGAAATTTAATTTAGGTGGTTTACTTACTATAAGATACTTATATCTGAACCAAAAGTGAACAAAATAAAACCAGTGGGCGTGGCAATCCCTATACAAGTAAAATACCTTAAGTGGCATATCTATCGAAATATGTGATCAATCATACTAAAATTTGGTGAAAAAGTGTTGCTTATAAAAAGCTATTTCTGGATAAAAATCGGACCATAGTACACCAGTGGGTGTGCTACCGCCCTAAATTTTAAGAATAATTACGGCATATATCGCAAATTATATAACCTATTGGGCTAAGATTTGGTATGTGGATGTCAACGACAAATATAAGTTAGTTGACTTAAAGAAGCCGGAATTGGAGAAGTAAGCATGGCACATTTAAATTTCTTAATTTTTATTTGATTTATTTCAATATTTTCCATATTCTTTTGACTTTATCAAACTTTTAAGTTTTTCCAATAAATCCCATTTGTATTTGTTTGACTTTTTCAACCTCCTTAATTTTTCTTCATTATTTTATTTATTTTTAAGACTTTTTTCAGACATATTAAGCTGACACAGCACATTCGGCACACTCAAGTGTGAATGTGGTAATAAAGTAACACACATTAATCGCTATTTTAATACCACATAAAAAATTTTTTCGCCAAAATAGTTTTCGAGATACAGTGTGTGTGCTGGCTTAATTCATTAAGCTGGCACATTCCGGTGATTAAATATTTTTCAAATACAGAATGCATGAAAACGATCAGTCGCAATTTAATACCAACAAAATAATCAGTTTAAATGCAATTTGGGCCTTTTTTTGATGTGTGTGCTGGCTTAATTCATTAAGCTGGCACACTCCGGTGATTAAATATTTTTCAAATACAGAATGCATGAAAACGATCAGTCGCAATTTAATACCAACAAAATAATCAGTTTAAATGCAATTTGGGCCTTTTTTTGATGTGTGTGCTGGCTTGATTTTCAAGCTGGCGCACTCCAAAAAATTATCATTTTGTAAGTCCTAAAGATTTACTGATGATAACACGCTTCAATCACAAATGGTAATGTAGCGGGTAGGGAACATGCCCCGGTTTTAGAATAGAGTCCAATAATCAACAAAAATTTGAGCGATTCATCTACATTCAATGTTACAAAGAGACGCATTATACTTTTACTATTTAATTATTATTATTACCATTTTAAAATGTATGTAGTTTTCTTAAGTTTTTCTTGATTATCGAACCTTGTTTCCAACCAGGGACAAGTTTCCAACCCGATACATGTAGCTCATTTCATTACTGCATTGATGCAATACATTTCGGAACACAGAGTACCGAATGGGCTTCGTAAAATTCGATCATCAGTTTCCATTATCTTTGTGCAGCAATGCGGATGATATGAATGTTTGACGAAATAATCTGTGTTTTGTGAATGCATTTAAACTTATTCGGATAAGTATTTTGATATCAGAATTTCAAAATTCAAAATACCAGATCCAGATGATCAGATGGCTGACAATTTAATGATATTATCAATTAATTGTCTAATGAAAGAGTATATATGGGTTGTTGGGATTGGTGACGATTATTTTAATGTAATGTTCAGAAAATTGAAAAAGGCAGTTCTGTAATAACCGCCATCTTTACGGAAGCCGTCTTTACAAATTTGGAAATAGAGCTTCGACTTTGATCCCATAATGGTCCAGTACCAATTCAGTCCATACAATTTTGTTGAAATTTCATATACGACCTGTTATTGGCTTTAAATGATCATAAAAAATTCAGCCTCATATCTTACTGAACAACTGAGATATTTACTAGGTATTTTTCTACCCAATGGGCCGTCGTGGTTACTATTTTTTTGTATTTTTTATTTTAAGCGCGAGAATTCATTCTGTCAGTCTATAAAATATCCAACACCTAGTTTGCTAGCCACAGTAATTCCACATAAAAGTCAAGGTAAGTGGGCGGCCTGCGGCCGCATCTCAGGATTTAAAACTCCCAAAAATCCAACACCGGCTACGCGGCGGCCTTCGGCCGCGGATCAGTCTATAAAATATACAACACCTAGTTTGCTAGCCACAGTAATTCCACATAAAAGTCAAGGTAAGTGGGCGGCCTTCGGCCGCAGCTCAGGATTTAAAACTCCAAAAAATCCAACACCGGCTTCGCGGCGGCCTTCGGCCGCGGATCAGCCTATAAAATACCCAACACCAACAGCCTTCGGCGGCCTTTTGTGATCCCACTTACCTTAACTTTTATGTGAAATTACTGTGACTAGCAAACTAGGTGTTGGATATTTTATAGACTGATCCGCGGCCGAAGGCCGCCGCGGAGCCGGTGTTGGATTTTTGGGAGTTTTAAATCCTGAGCTGCGGCCGCAGGCCGCCCACTTACCTTGAATTTTATGTGGAATTACTGTGGCTAGCAAACTAGGTGTTGGATATTTTATAGACTGATCCGCGGCCGAAGGCCGCCGCGTAGCGGTGTTGGATTTTTGGGAGTTTTAAATCCTGAACTGCGGCCGTAGGCCTCCCACTTACCTTAACTTTTATGTAGAATTACTGTAGCTAGCGAAGCCGGTATTGAACATACGGACATAATTCCAATGGTGGCTTCTGAGGACTTACATCGTCGAATATATGCAACTCCGGCTATGTCCATTCTTAGAAGTTGTTATAAGCCCAACACGAAGTGGGGATTGTGACCGAAAAAAAAAACGGACATTAGGCCCAAAACTGTTATCATTAATTTATTTTTCCGGACATAACCCCCACACCAAAAATGGGGATTATGTCCGTGGGGATTATGTCACGGCACCGACAAATCATATATACTCCACACAGCACAATATCACAACTGAAAATGTAAAACTTATTTTCAAATCAGCCGTTTACTTAAAAGCAAACTTATGTTTTCAATCTCAGCCGTTGAAAGCAATTAAAGCAATCGGCGCAATTTTTGGCTGACAGGTATTGCCACAGAATGAATTCTCGCGCTTAAAATAAAAAATACAAAAAAATAGTAACCACGACGGCCCATTGGGTAGAAAAATACCTAGTAAATATCTCAGTTGTTCAGTAAGATATGAGGCTGAATTTTTTATGATCATTTAAAGCCAATAACAGGTCGTATATGAAATTTCAACAAAATTGTATGGACTGAATTGGTACTGGACCATTATGGGATCAAAGTCGAAGCTCTATTTCCAAATTTGTAAAGACGGCTTCCGTAAAGATGGCGGTTATTACAGAACTGCCTTTTTCAATTTTCTGAACATTACATTAAAATAATCGTCACCAATCCCAACAACCCATATATACTCTTTCATTAGACAATTAATTGATAATATCATTAAATTGTCAGCCATCTGATCATCTGGATCTGGTATTTTGAATTTTGAAATTCTCATATCAAAATACTTATCCGAATAAGTTTAAATGCATTCACAAAACACAGATTATTTCGTCAAACATTCATATCATCCGCATTGCTGCACAAAGATAATGGAAACTGATGATCGAATTTTACGAAGCCCATTCGGTACTCTGTGTTCCGAAATGTATTGCATCAATGCAATAATGAAATGAGCTACATGTATCGGGTTGGAAACTTGTCCCTGGTTGGAAACAAGGTTCGATAATCAAGAAAAACTTAAGAAAACTACATACATTTTAAAATGGTAATAATAATAATTAAATAGTAAAAGTATAATGCGTCTCTTTGTAACATTGAATGTAGATGAATCGCTCAAATTTTTGTTGATTATTGGACTCTATTCTAAAACCGGGGCATGTTCCCTACCCGCTACATTACCATTTGTGATTGAAGCGTGTTATCATCAGTAAATCTTTAGGACTTACAAAATGATAATTTTTTGGAGTGCGCCAGCTTGAAAATCAAGCCAGCACACACATCAAAAAAAGGCCCAAATTGCATTTAAACTGATTATTTTGTTGGTATTAAATTGCGACTGATCGTTTTCATGCATTCTGTATTTGAAAAATATTTAATCACCGGAGTGTGCCAGCTTAATGAATTAAGCCAGCACACACACCAAAAAAAGGCCCAAATTGCATTTAAACTGATTATTTTGTTGGTATTAAATTGCGACTGATCGTTTTCATGCATTCTGTATTTGAAAAATATTTAATCACCGGAGTGTGCCAGCTTAATGAATTAAGCCAGCACACACACTGTATCTCGAAAACTATTTTGGCGAAAAAATTTTTTATGTGGTAATAAAATAGCGATTAATGTGTGTTACTTTATTACCACATTCACACTTGAGTGTGCCGAATGTGCTGTGTCAGCTTAATATGGCTACTTTTTTCAGTTAACCGCTTTCTTTCTTTTTTCAACATTTTCATATTAATTCCACATTTTTAAGGCTTTTTCAACATTTTTCATATTTTTTCGACATTTTGAATTTCTTTAAACTTTCTTCAATGGTTTCTATATTTTTTCGACCTTATCAGTCTTTTACAACTGTTTCAACATTTTTCAATCTTTTTTACATTTAAAATTTTTTCGACTTATTTAACCTTTTCAACAACTTTCAGTGCGGTGTAGGGTATGTGAGTTTCGGCCTGGCCGTAGTTATTTCTTCAAATGTATTCTTTAATTGACAGGATCGCCAATTTTTAATGGTAATGTTGTTTTTTAATTTATAAGTCCTCTTTATTTTGGTTGAACAAATTTTATTTTTTTATTTTGGTTGTACAAATTTTATTTTTGTGATTGTATCTCTTTGAGGTTTAAAATAGAATTAAAATTTTTATGAAAATTATTTGACTTGAAACTTTTTTTAGACAAAAATTGAGCATCATAAAGTTTTTTAAAGTTCAAGAGATTGCTTAAATTTAACGTAATTTTTGGGCTAGTGTATTATGTATTCATATGCGTATTCATAATGAATAGATGAAATACGTTTTATCTCTTAGAAATTTTTAATTGAATAATTTTTACTATTTACTTATGACCTTTATAAAAACGTGATTTTAAGGTCTCTAAACAGCTATGCGCAAATATGCAAACAATTGTTAAAACACTGAGAACGCCAAAAATAACAACTTGTGTTAATACATCTTTGTCGAAACTGTAGTCGTCGTTGCGACAAATATTGTCACCAATTATAACAGAGGAGAATTTACTTTCAGCCAAAAAATATTGCAAACTCGATATAACCAGTGCTGCATACTGTCCGATGCAACCAAAAATGAAGGCGCGATCATAACCATTGCATGAGAAAGGTGATACGTTTAGTTTTGAATATTGAATTGCCACATGAAGCTGTCAATAGAAAAGATAAATATTTTAAAAATCTGTATATATAACGTGAAATTAATAGAAATATAGCTCACAATATGTTGCATATCCTTTGCATTGGATGTTTGGGAATCTTGATAACGAAAAGAATCAATTATGGTTAAATGTTCGTTAATTTGTTGTTCTTGTTGCTTCATGTGTTCAGCATAACATGAAATAATTATAATGTCAAATATTCGCTGAATTGCTAACAAAAAATATCTCATGCTAGAGAAGTTTAGATGCTGGTCCAAACTGCTGTAAAGACTACAACTTAAAAAAAAATACAATAAGTAAGCGGTAGCTAGAAGTTGAAGAAATAAACTGAGTAAGAAGGGCGTTAAAACTCGAACAGAACTAAGTTGTAGCTTCTTCATTTCGGCCAAGTCGTCCACAATTTTAACCAACTGCTGATTATTCCTGTCGTTTGTTCCCTTTAGTGTTGTGCAATATGCTAAGAACTTATTAAGATTCGTATAAACCGCCAGAATATCCGCAAATAAAAGTGTAGATAAGTGAAATAATATTTCATAAAGGATTAGTGAAGCGATATAAGTTATCCCCAAAATTATTATAAGATTGGGATACATTGGTATTTCTGCAGCGATCACGATAAAAGAAAGTATCCAACGTAATGGCAGCAATGGTAAGGAATGATGCAACTGCTGAGGAAACACTTTGCCTAAGTCGCATGAAATTTTTAGTAATTTGTTTGTAATATCCACTAGTTGTGCACTATTTCTATAAAATATCTTGCTGCAAAATATCAAAACAAAATACTGCACTAATACAAGAAATAGGATCATAAATGTGTCTTGTGCCACATACGAAGTTCCTATTATTTCCATATTATTCACAAAATATGATTGTAAAAAGATAAATGAAAAAAACACCATATATAGCAATGCATTATAATATAAGTATCTAAGGTAGAGACGTTTGAAAAACCCATTAGAACTTTTGTGAAGAAAACGTTCTTCTCTGCGACTGTATATGACGTTTATTAAGCCAAGAAAGCGGAGTAAGCGAAACAAGCGTTTGAAGTCTTTCACCGCCATACTTTAATGATGTTTGGAAACTAAAACTCTGTTCGGAATATATAACCTATAACGTTACTAAAAGTAGAACAACGTGTAGTTCTTACTGCTAATTGCAAAGAAATTAATAATAATGACTACAATTAAAATTAATTTACTTTTTGCACTATGTAGTAATGAAGGTCGAAGTTACTGACCAGAAGCCCAAGACAAAAAAAATCAATTTTAGCTTTAGATAAGCTTTGGTATAATGATAACCTCAAAGCCTTGGTTGATTCCATGCTATCAAGGATAATGGCTATAATACAGGCTAAAGGAGGAGCAACATAATACTAATTTTTTTTTGTGTAACTTTGGATTAGTATTAACCCATTAAGTCCCAGCAGTCGATTTTTCGACCAGTAACTTTCGAATTTTTTCCAGGCAAGTCAGAGAGTGATATCGCCTAACCGCTTAGCTAATAAGTATGTTAGTTTGGACCTTTACCAGCATATGTATATTATTTTTGGTTTGGCGTGATTCGGTTATTTGAACGCTTTTTCGCGCCTTGGAGCAAAAGCATTTTCGGATTTTTTTTTAAAAAAAAATTTCTCTCAATTTCAACTTCTATTCAGGGTATATTTGATATTGTCATTTTTCACGCGAGCCCAAAAAAAAAAGTGTCTTTTTAATCTTCAAAATTCCATGTCCCTTTTGATTTGTACGGATATCGTTCAAAGCGATGGTTTTGGTCGAATCGTGAGCATATAATAATAACTTTTTTCCAGATTATTGTTTTTGGTCAAACAAAAAAAAAAAAAAAAAAAAAAAAAAAATAGGCGTGTAAGATCAAGAAATGTTTATTTGTTTTCAAACTGTGTAGTTTGAAAGCTATAATTGATTTTTTTTTGTCATGGGCTTCTGCTCAGTAACTTTGACCTTCATTACTACATAGTGCAAAAAGTAAATTAATTTTAGTTTTATTAAGTAAATTAACTTTAATTGTAGAACATTGTTATTAATTGCTTTGCAATAAGCAGTAAGGACTACACGTTGTTCTACTTTTGGTTACGTTGTAGGTTATATATTCCGAACAGGAGTTTAGTTTAAAAACATCGTTAAAGTATGGCGGCGAAAGACTTCAAGCGCTTGTTTCGATTACTACACTTTCTTGGCTTAATAAACGCTTTATACAATCACAAAGAAGAACGTTTTATCCACAAAAGTTCTAACGGGTGTTTTAAGCGTCTCTACTCTCTCAGATACTTTTATTATAATGCATTGCTATATATGGTGACTTTTTCATTTACTGCTTCATATTCATATTTTGTGAATGATATAGAAACAACAGGAACTTCGTATGACGCACAAGACAATATCGTGACCCTAATTGGTGCATTCCTGTGGTATTTTATTTCGATATTTTGCAGCAAGATATTTTATAGAAATAGTGCACAACTAGTGGATATTACAAACAAATTACTAAAAATTTCATGCGACTTAGGCAAAGTGTTTCCTCAGCAGTTGCATAATTTCTTACCATTGCTGCCCTTACGTTGGATAGTTTCTTTTATCGTGATTGCTTCAGAAATACCAAGTTATCCCAATACTATAATAATATATGGGATAACTTATATCCCTTCAATTATCCTTCATGAAATATTATTTTACTTATCTACACTTTTATTTGCGGATATGCTGGCGGTTTATACGAATCTCAATAAGTTCTTAGGATATTGCACAACACTAAAGGGAACAAACGAAAAGAATAATCAGCTGTTGGTTAAAATTGTGGAAGACTTGGCCGAAATGAAGAAGCTACAACTTAGTTGTGTTCGAGTTTTAACGCCCTTCTTACTCAGTTTATTTCTTAAACTTCTAGTCAGCGCTTACCCATTGTATTCGTTTTTGCGTTGTAGTCTTTACAGCAGTTTGGATCAGCACCTAAACTTCTCGAACATGAGTTTATTTTTGGTAGCAATTCAGCGAATATTGGACATTATAATTATTTCATGTTATGCTGAACACATGAAGCAAGAAGAACAACAAATTAACGAACATTTAACCATAATTGCTTCTTTTCGCTATCAAGATTCCCAAACATCCAATGCAAAGGAGATGCAGCATATTGTGAGCTTTATTTCTATTAATGTCACGTTATATAGTATATTGATTTTTAAAATATTTATCTTCTCTATTGACAGCTTCATGTGGCAATCCAATATTCAAAACTTAACGTATCACCTTTCGCATGCAATGGTTATGAACGCTCCTTCATTTTTGGTTGCTTCGGACAGTATGCAGCTCTGGTTATATCGATTTTGCAATATTTTTTGGCTGAAAGTAAATTCTCTACTGTTTTAGTTGACAGCAGTATTTGTCGCAGCGAGGACACCAGTTTGGACAAAAATATAGATGCATTTGCTGCGCTTTTTGTCTTCATCAGTGTTTTATCAATTATTTGCATATTTGCGCATAGTTGTTTAGAGACCTTAAGATCACGTTTCTATAAAGGTCATAAGTAAATAGTAAACATTATTCAATTAAAATTTCCAAGAGGTAAAGCGTATTTCATCTAATAATTTTGTTGTATTCCTTAGTGTAACACGCATATGAATACATAGTACGCTCGCCCAAAAATCACTTTAAGTTTAAACATTAACTTTATTATGCTCAATTTTGGTCTAAAAATCATTTTAAGTCAAATAATTTTCATAAAAGTTTTAATTCTATTTCAAATCTGAAAGAGATAAAATCACAATAATAAAATTTTTTTAACCAAAATAAAAAATAAAATTTGTTCAACCAAAATAAAAAGGACTAATAAATTAAAAAAACACATTGGCTATCCTCCCAATTAAGGAATAAATATCAAGAAATAAAAACACGAGAATAACGCAAATCTGCCAATTACCGTCACTTTGAGTTTCAACATCAACAACCAACGTCAACGTAAAAATATATTTATTATTCTCTTCGTCATCGTTGTTCAATAAAATTTATTAGAGTTGCATTCTAAAATTTAAATGCATTAGAACTACGAATGCAAATATGACGATATGTTTATTGACAAGCATTCAAATTCAATTCCCTACTTAAAAACTTCAAATTCATCGAACTTTCAAATTCATCGAACTTTCAAGTGCAAAAATTTGGTTTATATTCCAAAAATTTGCATTAGAAGGTCATCTTCCATCCTCATCGTCCACCACTAAGTATGAGTTATTTAAAAATATTTTCTTTTAATTCTTAATTTTTCCTGGAACTCTCAAATTAATTAGATCAATTATTCGTTGTATTACGATACGTAAAAAAAATCATATTGTAATAAATCGAAAGGGCACTACACCACTACACACTTCAATTTCTAACCGACATAAGCCCCAACATGATGAATCTACTCACTCTACACATACCCCTACCCATATTACACACTACTCTCGTCGCGGAGACTCTCTCAAAAACTTCGAAACCAACACATGCAATTTCGGTAAAATTCTGGACCATTTGCCCAGAAGTATGGCTTGTCCAAGCAGATATTCAGTTCATCACAGCTGACAAAAAACAAAATATGAATATCAAATCACTGCATTCCCACAAGGCGTGATAATTCAGACTTCATACAAAAACCTCCAACGGATAATTTATATAAAAGACTAAAAAAAGTACTTATCGAACGTCACTCTTTAATGCGATCAGACATGAAAATGCTAACTCTAAATGGCATCAAACAACATTTTGTAAATATTTTAATAAACAACTGCCATTGTTGCAAAAAAGGAACAGGTTTACTTAAGGTGCGATTCGGTGCATTGCTCACTTATTGATATGAACAGTGTTCATATAACAGTCATCATATGTACAAATCCGCCAGATTTAGCCTTTTAGCTGGCCTCGTATTTTTTTTTTTTTTTGAGTACATTTTTCAGCCATAGTTTTTCTTAAAGCTAAAGCTGTCTTGAATTAATATTCGAGGTTGTTCAATTAAAATTCAGATAGCTATTTTTTTTTCTTTAACTTTATATGTAACTTTTCATGTTTTTTTTTTAACTTAAAGGCAATTTTAACTATGTTTCTCTTTGAATTTTAATTCTTCCTCCTTGAATATTAATTCAAAATAGTCTTAATTTCAAGAAAAACCATGTTTAAAGAGTGTGCTCCAAAAAAAAAAAAAAAAAAAAAATCGAAGCCTTGGTCAATTTTTTTTTTTCATCTAAAGTAGGTACTGCGGTAGCTATAGTGCTGAGCCACAAACTGAAGGGGACCTACGAGCAAACAATTCAAACAATGTAGTTTGAAAGCTAAAATTGATTTTTTTTTGTCTTGGGCTTCTGCTCAGTAACTTTGACCTTCATTACTACATAGTGCAAAAAGTAAATTAATTTTAGTTATAATAAGTAAATTAACTTTAATTGTAGAAAATAATTATTTATTGCTTTGCAATTAGCAGTAAAGAGTTCATGCTGTTCTACTTTTAGTTACGTTGTACGTTATATATTCCGAACAGAGTTCTAGTTTTAAAACATCCTTAAAGTATGGCGGCGAAAGACTACAAGCGCTTGTTTCGATTACTACACTTCCTTGGCTTAATAAACGTTATATACAATCGCAGAGAAGAACGTTTTATCCATAAAAGTTCTAACGGGTTTTTTAAGCGTTTCAACCTCCTTTACATGCATTATAATGCTTTGCTATATACATTGTGTTATTCAGTTTTTGCTTCATATGGATATTTGATGAATGATATAGAACTAGTTGGAAGTTCGTATTTGGCACAAGAAAAATTTTTAAGCTATTTTGTTATAATACTGCAGTATTTTATTTTGATATTTTGCTGCAAGATATTTTATAGAAATAGTGCACAACTAGTGGATATTACAAACAAATTATTAAAAATCTCGTGCGACCTAGGCAAAGTGTTTCCTCAGCAGTTGCATCATTTCTTACCATTGCTCCCATTACGTTGGATACTTTCTTTTATCGTGATAGCTTCAGATATACCAAATTTTCCTTATATTATAGTGACGATGGGGATAACTATTATCGCTTCAGTTATCCTTCAAGAAATTTTATTTTACTTCTCTACACTTTTATTTGCGGATATGCTGGCGGCTTACATGAATCTTAATAAGTTCTTAACATATTGCACAACACTAAAGGGATCAAACGACAGGACTAATCAGCAGTTGCTTAAAATTGTGGATGATTTGGCCGAAATGAAGAAGCTACAACTTAGTTCTGTTCGAGTTTTAACGCCATTCTTATTCAGTTTATTTCTTCAACTTCTAAGTAGCGCTGGTCCATTGTATTTGTTTTTAAGATGTAGTCTTTACAGTAGTTTGGACCAACATCTAAACTTGAATTTCATCAGTTGTTTTTTGATAGCAATTCAACGAGTATTTGACATTATAATTATTTCATGTTATGCTGAATACATGAAGCAACAAGAACAACAAATTAACGAACATTTAACCATGATTGCTTCTTTGCGTTATCAAGATTCCCAAACATCCAATGCAAAGGATATGCAAAATATTGTGAGTTATATTTCTATTAATTTCACGTTTGATATATTGATTTTTAAAATATTTATCTTCTCTATTGGCAGCTTCATGTGGCAATTCAATATTCAAAACTTAACGTATCACCATTCTCATGCATTGGTTATGAACGCTCCTTCATTTTTGGTTGCATTGGACAGTATGCAGCACTGGTTATATCGATTTTGCAATATTTTTTGGCTGAAAGTAAATTCTCCTCTGTTTTAAATGGTATCAATCTTTGTCTTAACGAGGGCTTCAGTTTCGACGAGAATATATATTTTTTTGTTTTTTTGTTTGGCATTTTCAATGTTTTAACAATTGCTTGCATATTTGCGCATAGTTGGTTTATGACCATAAGTTCACGTTCTAATAAAGGTCATAAATAAACAGTAAAAATTATTCAATTAAAAATTTCCAAGAGGTAAAGCGTATTTTATCTATTCTCAAAATAGTTTAGGTCTGTTAAGTATTCCTGCGATGTTCACTGTGTTGAGCAAAAAAAACGTCACCACTAAAACTCTACTATTTACTCAATTTTCTACTATCTTTTTAGAACTGTTACATTTTTTCTTTAAGCTATATACAGCTGCAAGAGTAACTCTGTCATTCTTAAAGTGAAAGTTCAATGCATTGATTATTCTCCCATAGCGATGTTTGTATATTTTTAACAAATCCTTATAGATTTTCCCTAAGCCCTACATCGTGTGACAAATACGTGATTGAATATATTTGACCCAGTTGCACGCAGTCACGTGCGAAAATGTGGTGCCTGAAAGAGATTTTGTCTAAATTTACAATATACTCGTATGTGCATGTATGGATGTGTGTGCGCGCGTGAATACATTTAGAAACACTGCTACCCAGCAGGCAAATGAGCAAGGCCTTACTCGGAGAAGGCCTGCTAGCACTGCTGCGATTATATAAGGACTTCTCAAAACTAGATTTTCATGCAAATAAAAATACAATCACAGAAGGCATAATATGCCTTGCCACAACAGACGTGCTATCAGGCCTGATATTAGAAGGCAAAGAAGAAGGACTCCATTTACTTTAGCGCTTTTCTGTTTCTTTTTTATTTCATGTATTGCAATGTTTTATGATTCGGCATAACTTTTTTGTCATATGCATTGTATATATACGACATGAAAAGTATACACATGGTTAGAAATTAAGAGAGGTGTGCAGGCTAGTCTTCTGTTGTGTCATGTTATGTTAAGGAGGTAGAGTTTTGTGTATTCTTTGTCAAATTGTAAAGTCATTAAAAAAATATCAACGCAAGTGAGATGGTGCGGATAAAAAAAAAAACAATTAATATTTAGAGTCTTTAAATTTATTCAAATTAAATTTTTGTCAAGTACTTCTGAGAGTCCTTCTACGGTAACTGGTCTTAGAAAGCCTGCTTAGGAAGGCCTGTTTTCTGCGGCCATTTCATATAAAAAATAAAGTACGTTTGAAAGGAGGGTGTAAGGCCTTATACTTACCAAGGAAGGCCTTCTGTTAGCTCCTGCCCTTGCCTACTGGGTATATATAGGCAGGCATCTGCCTTTAACTTGCGTATGTTTGTGTAAAGGATTAAAATACTTACACGTTGCTTATAACTGAAAATGAATTTAACAACAGCCTAAAAGTAGGCAATGAAACAGCTGTGTGCGTTTGTGTAAACATAAAAATGTACATGTACGAGAACGTATTTGTTATATGAGTAGAGTAAGCGTATTTTTGTGTATGCGAACATGTGTCTTTTATGACATAATTTTCGTATTAAAAATTTTGACAAAGCTATTTTTAATAGCACATTAACATACTCGAAGTTCTAAAAGTATGCTATAAAAAATTTTTAAGCATTTTTTAGGAGCGATTTTAAAATAAGATTATTATTTGTTTTACATTAGATGAGCGTAAGACATTATTGGTTTAATGGTTTGCATCCGCATGTTTAAAAGTATAAAGCGTTTTGCATCAGCTTATATATTCTCTAAAAAGTGGGCTTTTGAGCTTTAATATGATGTGTAGTAGCATATTTTCGGGCGCCAAAAAATATATGACCTCTGCTGTAGATGTAAGCAATTTTTGTCTAAATTTCTACAATCATATGTACACTCTGTGTTAGAATTATCCGAAAATGTTGTGTAAAACGAAATTGATTTTTGAGGAGTAATTTTTAGCTCCTTAATCAAATTTTATTTTTTGGGAGTGTTGGCAGGCTTGCATAATTTGCAGTATATCTACTGTAATGCCAATTATAAAGATTCCACGAGTCTGCTTGTCTAATAAAATCACTTTTCACGTATCGTTTGCCTTTCCTGTAAATATATTTTTTATAATTAAAAGAACCAGCCAGCCAAGAGGCAGACGCTATAAAATTATAATTTAGTAAGTAATTTTTAAATGCAGCAACAAATAAGAAGCAGATAAGGTTTCTCTCGTTTCTTATGACATCATCTTTATAATAATCGCAATCTGCCTGACCATAAAATAACTTAAGCTTATGTGTATTATAAAATTTTGAAAAAGTGAAATTGCTCTTAAACGCAGCAACTAAAGCGTCTGCCTATTGCATTTATCTGTCATTGCGTATGAACACATATTTTAAGTAAAAAGGCAGACGCGACAAAATTTTTTATGGTATCTATTCATAAAGTTTTAAAGGTCTTACAATTAATAACGCAGAGACGACGCAATGGCAGACGTTGGTCGCATTATTTATATTACTTAGAATAAGATGAATTTTAACTTCTGCCGCACTATAAAATTATATAAGTATTTCGGCCATTGGCTCTCTAACTATGTCCTCATTTTACATTTATTTTATTTTGAGCTTGCTGATGCCTACGACATTGTACGCGTAGCCTGCTTATAGTTTTTTCAGCGAAGGTAAATAATTCAAAGTTTCTTAGTAGATCTACTGTAATTTTTGATAATTCAGTGATCTTCACAAATCGCGTGTTGTTGTTTGCAATGTAAATTGACAATGCGAGCGAGAGTAAAATTTGAATATTCCGTTGTTTCTCTTCCATAAATATTCCATTGAATTGCCATTGGAACGACAAAAACAAAACACACGCAAACATATTAACTTCCCATTAAACGATTTGTTATGCTTCCATGCTTGTTTTTTTATATGAAATTAATTTTTTAGCAATTTTTAAACCTAAATATCTTAATATTTAACAAGAATATTGTGATTATTTTAATTGGAGAATGGGACCAAGCGTCTAAAGAATAAGACTTAACAAATTTAATCAATATTGGTCCAGTAATTATTGCGTGATGTGCGAACATCGAACATTTATATAAATAATCTATTTTTGAATCAAATGAAGCTTGATAAACTTGAAAAGCTTTCGTACACAACTTAATGATGCTGCTTCATTGCTTGAAATTTTTTCCAATAAAAATTTTCTTTATCGACTCCATTCCATTTCATCTTTCGATTGTTTAATGAATTTTTTTTGAGTGACTTAGAAGATTCTATCGATTTTGCATCGATTCAAAAGTCTAAAAAAGTTCTCAAACTTTAAGGGGTCGCATACCAGTCTCAGTTACTTTTGAGCGTGCTTAAAACACTTATTGTTCTTTGAGCAGAAATTTTATTTTATTTAGGCTGCAAAGTCATTTTTCAGTTTATTTAGAGTTAGAATGCATCATTTCGACGTCTCTTCGAGAAATCTCATCTCTTGTCTAAAAATTGTAATGTCATAATTCTTTGCAAAAATCATGATTTTCCAACTTTGATTACTTTGCACTTAAATGGAGTTCGGCTGCATAGGAAAGAACTATAATGATTTAAAAATACCTCTCTGCAACTCACTTACTCCTCGCATGTGCATACAACGTTTGCTTAATATCATCAAAATGACGAAGTGACAGAAAACATTGCATCGAGTCGAAGACAATGAACCAACTCAATATACTGCGTATAAAAATAGATAAAACACTTAAGTAAATTAATTTCTTACATGGTTGACATAAAACAATGGTGCAATATTTAAAATTTGAACTTAAGAGATGAGCAAAAGAAAAAATCCTAAAAATTTACAGGTTTCTAAACATAATTTTAAAAGCAGACAGCAAACTAAGTATGTTGCAGAGTCTATGTCTGCCTGCCAATGCTTGAATTGCCGACTATCTCTTGCCATCACTTTTCATAAAGATTAACAAGTCAACAGTGTTGCACAGTGGGCTTTAATAAAAAGAAAAAAACAAGTACAACATTTTCTATGCTGGGAACTTTCTGTGGTAAAGTCAATGCTCAAATCGCTACCACTGTGAAATGAATTTTGAGGCAGCGACATTTGCCTAGACGCAAAAAGCGCGCAACATGCAGCCTTAATCCCAGACGTACTGTCTGTCTATATTTTCGTTTGTGTATCGTACAGCCAACCAGCTGTCAGTCTCGCTATTTGTCTATCGCTTTGTTGTTGTCACATGAAAATAGTTTTTCACAATTTAAAAAATTTTCTTACATTTTTAATTCTGTTTTGCATTTGGTTATTTTTTTTTAATTTCTTGCTTGCATTTGCAGACGCATTTTTCTATTTTTGTCATGCAAACGCATTACGTGCAACATGCCACGCCTTGTCATGTAATGAATGCTCTGCATTGTGCCACGCGCTTCATATATTTTCACATTTCGTAAAAATGAGTGGATGAAAAAAAAAGTTTTAAACAATTTTTTTGACATTTATTTCAGCCGTTGATTAAGTTGGCTCAACTCTCTTGACACTAGTCATCAGAATATTCCATGTGGACGTCGACATAGTGCGCGCACTGCATTACAATGCATTTCAATTCCATGTTGCATAAATGTTGATTGTCACATGTTTTTTCTGTTCTTTTTTGTCATCATCAAAAGTTGACATTTTCTTCCTTGTTGCTGCTGCTGCTGCTGTTATGTGTGCGTTTGTGTATGCATTTGTTGCTATAATTGTATAGCAATTAGTTAAGGGCGTCTGACAATTTTAGTTATGGCCATAACAAATGTTGTCTGTAGATAAAATGGCACTACAATGGTAGGTAATCATGTGTAATCAAACTCCTACTTTAATAGGTAATTTACCAACTCTACTTGTCAGCTATACAAAATGCGCTTTAGGTGCGTTGCTGATAAACAAAATGTTGCTTCAATGCCTCAAATAATCCGTAGTAGTGAATTTTGCTTTGAATAAATTTATTTATCTAAGCAGTGATTTCGATTGAAAATAATTGAGTTTTTTCATAAAATTTTTGAAAAATAAAAAATCGCTTTTTTTGACGTTTTTAACTCCACATGAACTGCGTCATTTTGATACCTTACACTAAGGGTATATTCACTTTGTCTCTCCGTTTGTAACACATGGAAGGGGGCGTGGCAGGTATGGAAAAGTATATATATTCTTGATTAGCGTCACCACCTGAGTCGATTTAGCGATGTCCGTCTGTCTGTCTGTCCGTCTGTTGAAATCAGGATTACGGGAAAACCAAGAAAGCTAATTGAATGAAACTTTCACATTCAGGTCACATCTTCTTGCAGGCATCTGGCTATTGAAAATGGGCGAAATCAGTTGACGGACACGCCTACCGCCCATACTCTATGTATATTTGCCCAGGCCAATTTTGAAAAAAGTTGCAACGATTTTGATGAAACTTGGTGATTTGGTGCACATATAAACCAAGTTAGGATTAGTTTGGGTTTCAAGTTTTCAAAAGGTCGCACAGGGGCGTGGCACAGCCCTAAATTTTATCATTAATACAACCATATCTTGCAAGCCGTTCAAGATATTGCAACGAAATTTGGTAAACGGATACATATAAATATATCTTGGATTGAGATTAAAGTGGGTGGAATTGAAAAAGTGGGCGTTGTACTTTTCAACAGTTAAAAATTTTGATTCCGTATATCTCAAAATTAGCACAAACGGTTTTCGTAAAAATTTTGAAGATGATGCTGCTGAAAGTAGTCATCAATACAAGCTCAGCCACTGTACTGACAAAACTCGTGGAAGGGCGTAGCACCGCCCACAATATTTACAAACGTTATATTAAGAGAGCTAACAACTTAATCGTTATGAAATTTAATGAGGTAGATAAACTTGCTTTTATTTCAAAAATTTGATCCAATAGTACCTGTGGGCGTGGCACTCCCCATGTAAGCAAAAACTGTTTATTGTTATAGATAGTGTGCTAAGAGAGTAATCTTCATAAAATTTGGTGTATAGATGTCAATTACTATAGGCTTTAAAAATAAATTAATTTTGACAGAATTGCATCAGTGGGCGTGGCACCTCCCATATTAAGATAAATTTGTAAGCGCTGTTTTAAGTGAATTATTGCAGCAATTGGTATGAAATTTAAGGTATTTGTTTCAATTGCTATAGGACATATCTGAATCAAAAATGGCTGAAATAGCATCAGTGGGCGTGGCACCTCCCATACAAATAAAATACTGTCATATTTATCGAAATATGTGAGCAATCATACTAAAATTTGGTGTTAGGAGTTTGCTTATGGAAAGCTATTTCTGGATCAAAACCGAGCTGGATTGTACCAGTGGGTGTGTCACCGCCCTAAATTTAAAATTTAACTGCAGCTTATATCGCAAACTATACAAGCTATTGCGCTAAAATTTAATATGTGGATGTCGATCACGAATATAATTTGTTGAACCAAAAGTGGGCGGAATTGGAGCAATAGGCGTGGCATATTTCAAATTTTTCATTTATATTCGATTTTTTCAACATTTTCCATATTCTTTAGACTTTTTCAACCCTTTAACTTTTTCCAACATATCCTACATGTATTTGTTCGACTTTTTCAACCGCTTTCAACTTTCTTCATAAGTTTCTTTATTTTTTCGACTGTTTCATCAATTTTGAATAGTTTCAACTTTTTTCAACCTCTTTCATTTTTTTTAGAGTTTTTCAACCTCTCTCAACTTTTTTCAACATTTTGCATACATTTACGACTTTTTCAACATTTTTCAACCTCTGTCAACCTTTCTGACATTTCACATTTTTTTCGACTTATTCAACCTCTTCAACGTCTTCTTAACATTTGATTAAAAGGTACTTTCAATGCAGTGTATGGTATATGAGTTTCGGCCTGGCCGAAGATAACACCTTAACTTGTTTTTTTTAATTTCAACCAATTCAATTAAAACAATTTCTCATGCTTAACGTTTGCCGATCCTTGCAATACAAATTTTCTATAATTTTCGCAAACATTTGCACAAATTTGATTAATTTCGGTAGATTCCTATCAGAAGAAAATAAGAGAACGTTAATAAACAATGCAAGACCTTGCACCTTGCAATAAACAATTACCTACTTAAAAATGCAATTTCAATCAGAACATCGCCCCCAGTACATTACGACCAATTTTGCTTCGCTGTTCGTTCAACGATCTTAATTTTTTTTTTTTTAGTTGAAAAAACCTGCCAAACTAATTTGTGTGCAATTTTAAAAATTCGTCTATTCCTTTAGGCCATTAAAATTAACAATAGACGACTGGCGTGTGTGCACAAAAGGGGCAGATGGATTGTTGGGCTTGCAAGAGCGCATCGAACGACGGTATACAAAATTTAATTTTTATTTTGTAACCACACTTAATGTCTGAGCCATTATTTACGCATGTTTTTGCACCCAAGCATACCGGAGTTTTGCATATAAAAAAAGAATTACACGGGAAATTAAATCTCTTGTAAAAATATTTTAAATTAAGAAAAAACCTAAAATTTGAAATACTTTGTTCATTTGTAGCGTAAAAGGTGGGTCTGAATGAAAATGTATGAATTTGAAAATTCTCACATCTTTCTTCAAAACATGAAGTTACTTTCATATGATTTTGCAATTAATTCTTCACAGAAAACTATGTCATAATTTTATATGTATATAAAAATGGGAATAAACATAGGAATATATTATAGAGTTGAGCTACTACAGCTATTAGCCTTCTTAGCTATTAAGCCTTGAGTCAAGTAAAAAAATGTTTTCACAACCTCCTCTGACGTTTCTAAAGTTTATTTTACGGTGCAGCATATGAACTCAATAAATCTACCAACGGCTCTTTTTAGCTCTATCGATTAAAACTTAAGGTGGGTCTTTGATAGGCCCTCAGGTATTAATTCCATTAGAAAATCTGTTAATCACGCTTCCTCACAGTTGAAGACTGCTGTCTATGGTTATCATTATTTTTTTTTATTAAATAATTTATTAGTTTTTTACTTGATTTAAACCAAAACTAAAATAGCTGATATTTTTATACTATATTGTGTTAAATAGTTCATATTATTCTCATCATTTAGACTATTCGATATTCTTCAATTTTGATAGATATTTTGAACTACTACATGCAGCTACAAAATTTTTATCGAAATATATCGAAAATTTTTATCGAAATATATCGAAAAATTGTATTAATGACGAACAGTGTCGTAAAACATTGGGGAAGTCGGAAGTTATCGAAAAACATTGACAAAATCGGGAAAATGTTGTAAAATATCGAGCAACATTGGAGAAGACAATATTAGTAAAAGTATCGAAAAATATCCAAAACATCAACAATGTCAACAAATGAAAAAAAGTCTCGAAAAATATCGAGACTCATAGAAAAACTGATAGAAAATATCGAAAAGCCTATAAAAATCGAATGTAACGAAAAACATCGAAAAAAGTGGCAAAATATCAAAGCATCAATAATGCTAATAAAAAGTAATAATAGTGTAAAACATCGAAATTCATCAAATTTGAAATCAATAGAAGATATTGAAAAAGTCTATGAGAGTCGAAAAAAAAGAAAAGATGACAACAGGGAAAGTAAACAAGTCAAAAATTTTCGGAAAACTTCATTAAACTCGGAAAGTATCAAAAATGTTTAAAAAGATTACGAAGTTGAGCAATGTCTATTTGTGTGGGATAACAATCAAAAGCGTCAGATTGGCGCCCTTCAAGAAACATTTAATAAAGTTCAAAAATTGATAACAAAAAATATTTGTCAATAGACAAAAGAATAATTTTGCCCTACAGTGCCATCAATGATTAAATTTATAAAGCTTTAATAATCCCCTATTAATCTTCATTGTAATACAAAATGAATAGTCTTTGTTTGTCAAAATTAGTTCTGTAGTTTAGTAAGTAGTTTTCGTTGTTGTTTATATTGTTGATCAAATTTTTAAAGAACTATTATCTCCACTCTAATATGCTTACGACGAAGCAACATTTGTTGAAATCGGTTCAGTCTAAGACTAAGAAATAATCTTTTACAAATAGCGTGCTCTATGAGCAAATTTTAAAAGTTTTATTATCTTTTAACTGATTTTCCTAGCAATACAGAAAGACCAACATTTTTTTTTTTCACTTTAAGTTTCAAACTAAATAGCTAAGAAGGCTAGCAGCTGTAGTAGCAAAACTCTATTGTTCTGAAGTTTTAAAACCGAGTGCGGCGAATAAACAGTGTCTTAAATCAAAAATTTTGATGCTGAACGAAACATTTTGTCCTCAAAAATATATACTTTTTTCAGTGCAAATTCTATAATTTTTTTCAGTTATCAATAGATATTTTCTCCGTGCATTTTAAATACAAACAACATCATAAGTGTATCCAACAATCCGAAAGGTTAGGCATGATAACATAAAACAATTGGTTTTATATGAAAAATGTTTTCATTGAAGGTGAAGCAAACAATTAAAAAATTGCTTCTGTTGGATTTTTTTATTTATTTTGGATCTAGGGAAAATCTAAATTGAAATAGCAATTTTGGCAAATTGGCAAAATCTAATAAAAAATTCAAAATAACAGCACAAACCTGTGCTATGTACACACCTACAACAAGAGATCAAAGGCTAAAACTTTGCAAATAAATTTTAATGAGTTCTTGATTAATTTAAAACTTTGAAATGGGCTCAGCTGCATGGCTTGCATTTTTTTCCCAGAGTGAATTAAATTCTTTCGTAACTAAGAAAGAAATTACACAATTTATGAATAATGATGAATATTTTCAAGAGAGTAGTTACATGTCATCAGTAAATCTCTTAATAAAAAGAAACATACAGTAAAAATAAAGGATGTTCTCGAATTCATTCGAGAAGTTATTTTATAATATACATGTACTTACATGAATTAATTTTAATAGAAAACAAACGTTTTTTATTAAAAATTGTACATTTTTATATTGATGCATAAAGTATGTAGCTATGTATTAGTATGACATTAGATTTTCACTGGGCCAAGCGATGTTAGGTAAAAAATATCGGTAAATTTCAAGCTTGCACGAGAATGTTTTTAAGTTTTGGAGAACCCAGCATCAGCATATGCATAAAAAAGGAGAAGTACATCATCAACTCAATTTTTCTTTGTGAATTCAGTATTTAAAAAAATACTTTTAACATTTTCGTAAATGTTGGCTTATTAGCTTAGAGATAATTTTTTCAGTAGGGAGCTTATGACAGATCTTACTTGAGTTGTATCAAATTGTCATATTCTTTTTGTTCACTATTGTTTGACAAATCATCTTGGAACGTTTAACACCGGATGCTCGCAAATTGTGAACATTTTTTTAAAATCACTAAAATTAAGATTTACTCAAAATTCACATGATTTACTATGAAGTTTGAATGAGCCGCCTTAATAATGTGAAATCAGATCTTTAGAATTTTTCCTCTGGGTCTAGGAAAAGTCAATAGTTCATTTCAAATTCATTTTTCTTCGAACCACCCTGAAAAATAGCAAGGATATGATTAATCAATCAGTGCATGCAATTTGCCTACATCAAAAACATAACTAATAGAAATTTAAAAAGCAAGAAAAAGTTGTTAAAAATAACATTGAATTTTATTTATTTTTGCCAACTTTTAAGTTATTCAGATACAAAATTTTTTTGAATTTAATTGAAATTTCAATTGGCCCAAGAAAAATCTTACATTTTACTTTTAAAAATCGTAAATTAAAGCACCACAAAAGCTTTTTTTTTAAAATAATTATACTTTTCGCACATCATAGTTGGTGTGATGTTTTTCTATTACATTTCTATCACTCATTTGCGTGTTTTAGCACTGAAAATATACACAAGCAGTTGTACATTCGTTCATGCATGTCTGTCAATAAAACACTAACAGTGAACAGCAGGAATAACAACAAAATATATATGTATATATATAAAATAATAAGGTGTCCGTCAGTCCAATGTTTTGCTTAAAACTTTGGAAAATTTGGTTTTTTCTTGGAAAATAAAAAATTTTTAAATTTCAAATCCAAAAAAGCTTGGAGTCGAATTTACAAAGTTCTGAAAAAATATTATAAAGGAGCCAATGCGTAAATTTGGAAACAAAAATTGTAAAAATTAAAAAGCCCAAAACGCGATTACATTTTGTGAATTCTAAAAATGTAATTTTTCATCAAATTTATATGAGAGCTCAACATATTTTTAAAGGAGAAGAAATAATTTACTTTTGTTCTTCGACTTGGCCATCTCTGCTCTGAAATTCAAACACAATTTAATATTATCATAAACAGAGTTATACCTTGTCTTAAACGTTTGCCATGGTAGCAATATCATAATATCACCAACATCATCAACACCATCATCTCACCAGAAATATCAAAGGAAACAACAACAGCTGCTTTAGCTTTCACAGCTTTCACAGCTTTCACGCATGCAACATTTACTCATCTCATTCACAATCAAGAAGCATTCATGCAGCGGCAGCAGTATCAGCAGCAACAACAACAATGTCCCGTACTGTTTGCATGTTTGATTGTTTTTGTTGCTTTTGTTGTTGTGGATGTTGCTATTTAATAAATTTTGATAAATAAATCTCAGTAATGCTGTGTAGTGTCTGTCTTGTCCATTATCTCTGTGTTGCCGTGTAATATTTATCCTTCCGTTATGCTTCTAAAATGTCTACTTGTCGCATTTTCTATCATATGCAGCAGGAGGTTTCTCCCAACCCAGTTGGAAATTTCTGATTTGATTGTAAAGCATTTTGTTGGAGTTCTTGCAGCGGTTAAAAAAGTTTTGTTGAACCCATACGATTCGACATTTTCGATACTTTATCATTGATCGTTTTGATAGTTTTTTAATTTTTTCTTTTTTTTTCGATTTTGCTCTTCAATTTGTTTGATATATATCGATACGATAAATCGATACTGTTGCGTTGAGAGAACCTTTTAAGTTTCTTATAATATCTGACTTTTCCAAAATTCTTCAATATTTTTATAGCTTTCGATACTTTTTGACTTTTCGATAGTTTTGACTTGTTTGATACTTATCTTAGTTCAACAATTTTTATCAAATTTTCGATACTTTTCTCTTTAATTTTTTTTTCAAACTTTTTGATACTTATCGATAAACTTAACGATATCTTTGAACACTTCAAAGACTTTCGAATGTTTTGACACGATTTTTATGAATTTTTGCAGCGTTCTTGATACTATTCGATTTCTGTGATAAATTGCGACTGCATTGATACTTTTCGGACCTTCCGAATTTGATTAATCTTTCGCTGCGCTTAAATTCTTTCGATGCGGTATGATACTTTAAATTCTTGATACATATATTACAATAATTTCCATGTATGCGAAAACTTTCAGCTTATTTGATATTTTGATGGCACAAAAGGCTTCGATATATGTCGACTTTCATGTAATTTTGATACTCTATCGTTTTATGACAATTTTCGTCTCTAAGAGTAACTGTTCGAAACTTTTAACCTTTTTTTCAACATTCGACACTTCTTGATACTTTTCAGATTATCGATGCTTCCGATTTTTGTACTCCTGCTTCTTTTTGTACTCTGACCGATCAAACTTCACTTAAGTATTTTGATATTTGCTACTGGGATGCTGCTACATTCACACAGCGCTGTCCCTTTCTTCATCAAGCTAGTTGTCTTACAATTTGCTTTTGCCTTAGCTTTGATGTACTGTATCATATTACAATGTGTTATGTTGTTGCTATTTAAGCTCTTGAAATTCCAAAAGCAGGATATTCTTGGCATTATGCTTACCAAAACCGACCACCAACACTATGAAATTATTCAGATAAACATACTACCTTGATCAAAAAGTTTTAGGACTTTATTTTTAAAATGAAAAATACAAGTTTATTCATCAAAATCGATATTGTCTCCTTCAAAGTACTCCCCATCGACTGCAATGCACTTATTCCAACGCTTGACCCAGTCCTCAAAAGCCTTTTTATACTCGACCGTCGGTATGGCCATCAGGGCCATCTTCGATTTTTCGCTGACCTCTTCTCGGCTGCTGTAACGCGATCCGCGGAGCGGTTTCTTCAGGTGGCCGAACAGGAAAAAGTCGCAGGGAGCCAAATCAGGCGAATTCGGTGGATGTTGGACGGTATTCATGGAGTTTTTGGCCAAAAACTCACGAATAATGATCGCATTGTGCGACGGCGCGTTGTCGTGATGCAAAATCCACGAGTTGTTTGCCCACAAATCCGGTCTTTTTTGGCGAACTGCTTCACGCAAACGTCTCAAAACGCCCAAATAATATTCTTTGTTGACGGTCTGACCTTCTGGGAGGAATTCATGATGCACAACACCTCTGTAGTCCATGAAAACCGTGAGCATCGCCTTCTTTTTCGATTGAAAACGACGTGGTTTTTTCGGTCGCGGCTCATTGGGTGAACGCCATTCACTCGCTTGATGTCTGGATTGCGTGTCGTACTCGTAAATCCACATCCAACATTTCCAACGTCTGCGCACCGTTAAATCCGTTTTTAACACAAAATTTAATGCAAACTCGTTGCTGCAAAGTTGATGACATTTTTTTTTTTGTAAAAAATCGAAACCACACACAAAAGTAGATGCACACAATACGGCGTCACTTCAAGAAATGTCAAGCTGTCAAGCTGAAAATTTGACATAACGTCCATGACACTTCTACCAACACAACAAAAAAAAGAGAATTGAAATCGGACGAACGAGAGCGCCACACGGTGACGAGTCCTAAAACTTTTTGATCAAGCTGGTATTTTAAAATTTAAGTTCAACTTAAAGTTTGCCTTAAAAGTTTCTAAAAATTTGAAAATTTTTCTTTATTTCAGCACTACTGATTTAATTTTCCTTTTACTCTGCGACTGACCCTTTGAGTGCTTTTGTGAATACATATTTGATATTTTATGAATTTTCATTTACACTTTGATATGTAAATTTTTCTAGACAACATGATGCATTTTACATCAAATGTGCAAATGTGGCTAATGGATTTTGCCCATAAGGCTTTCGTACGTGTGCTATTGTGCAAAGGTGTAAATTGTAGCAATCAGCTGTGCAACGATGTAGCAAAAAGTTAAGTTTTTACACCTGGTTGGTAGATTTTATTCGTTTTCTCTTTCACTTAAGTGAGCTTTTATTCATTTAAAATACTTAAATTATAAAATTCTGTGCATGATTAATGCTGTAAAATGAATGATAAAAAAAATTCCTTTTTATTTCCTTAAAAACAAAAACTATCAAAACTTTTCTAGTAACTTGCAGTAGAGTTTGAAGTTGTTTGTTCAGCATAGTCAGTTGGTCCGGTTAAATTGCTAAAAGTTTCATAAAAGAACCGCTTAGGTAAGTAGCGAAGTTTCTTCACTAGCTGGGAAGAAAGTGCTTACATCTACTGACAGGGTTAATCTCGGGACATAATATGCATTGATAGCATTTGTCCAACAGTGGCTTCATCACCGATTACACCTGAATATTGTTCGGCTTTCGCAAGATTCAGAAAGGTTGTTGGGTAGCGATTTCTTGGGAGAGAGGTCTGCTTATTCTCTTCGGATACTTCAGCAATTTATTAAAGAAACGAAAATGTTTAGGAATGTGTTTACTCTATTTGCTCTAGTATCCTTTATATCTACATTTCTATTTCTATTCACTTAAATTTTCTTTATCGAGACATAGTACAGTGGGTTTAGAAACTGAGTTCTATGGAAAATTCTCTTTCCAGTGCATTCAAAACTATAAGCTTTCATCATTTTAGTATCTCAATTGAGATTATAAAAAGGAGCTGCCAATTGATATGCAAAACGATCAGGAAAGACGCTAGGAAGCGGAATCCGAGAACTCTACTTCGACTCGTGAGGGCTCTTTTTTGGCTCATATTGGCTCTTGGCCTGCGAGCCAAAGAAGAGCTCTTGAATTCCGCATAGAGTCGAGAGCCAACGTGTGCCGAGAGCCAATGTGTGCCGAGAGCCGACGTGTGCTGAGAGCCAACGTGTACTGAGAGCCAACGTGTGCCGAGAGCCAGAGGAGCACTCACGCTAATGTTTCATTTCCAGAAAATTTTTATTTGCAGAAAAGTTGGAAAAGGGGTTCGAACATCACTTGCGATGGCTCTGGATTTTCAGAAAATAATTGTTTTGTTCCAGAATCTACTTTTGACCTTTCCCGATAGATAAGAAAAATTTTTCTTCCAAAAAGGGGTCAAAAATGGTTCTTTCCAAGGTCCGAGGCCACTCCAAGTGATCTCCAAAATCTATTTTCGATCTTCCCCGCCGATTAAAGCAATACATTTTTTCTTTCAAAATTGCGCTTAAACGGACCCTTGATTTTGATGAGCTCTTTTGGGCTCGTGGGCGCTCTTTTCTCATTGAGCTCTTTTGCGCTCATTTCTCGCTCTCTTTACTTTCGCAACCGTGACCCGAGATATTTTCAAAAAAGAGCTTAAGCTCTCGGCTCTTAAGCAGGAGCTCGTGCACGAAGAGCTTTTCGAAAAATAGCTCAAGTTCTTGGTTCATGCGCGCCAGCCTAATTTGGCTCTCGCCTCTCGGCTCAGCTACAAACAAAGATCTTCTCACTTTTTCCAGCATCATAAAAATTGAAAAAAGATGAATCGATTGTTTAGCCAGTGTTGGTATAGGCCTAAACATATGTAGTCCAAACAGCCTCAAAATTGTTTAATTCCAAATTCACAAAAAATTTTAAGTTTTCACTTTCAAGCAACTTGGATTTTAAGCACAAAGACTGTATAAAATACGATTATCAGGATGACAACATAATTGAGCAACTTTATGATACCCTAAAGTGATATTAAGCTGACACATGTACAAATTTTAAAAAAACTAGAAATACAAAAGCCTAAGTAGAACCTAAAGAAACATAAATCATACAGATAAATTACAAATTTACAACAGATTAACGAGTTATTAACTGCGAAAAAGAAAAAAAAAGTACGAAAACAAACAAAGGAATCAAATTAAATCAGCGTGGCAAAATCAAAAGCACGTAACGAAAATCCACGCCAAATACCGCAGGGAGTTGAATCAAGTAATGGGGAGTAAAAAAAAGCAGATGTGCTTTTTCTTCGTCGTCTTCTTCAGCTTCATTGAGATGAATAAGTTGTCTTTGCAACCGTTCATCTTTTCCCCATGCACCAAAAGGAACCGATCCAAAAGAACGTGTCGCCATTTTCATTTTACAGGTGTGATTGCAAACAAAAATAGGAAGACGCCTCCGGACAGAAGTCATCAAGCACAAATGGCGCAAATTTCACGTCATAGCACAACAGGATTCCCCAAGGTATTATGACAAGAAGAAAAAAAAAAGAGAAAATATTTGTAGAAGCCATAGCTACCTTTACGCATATTTAAATACTCATGTAATGCGAGACTCTGTAAATAGCAAAGTGAGTAGTGTGGGGTTGAGGGGCCACCACGCTTTGCAGCGAAAAGTTACGCGCAAAGAAAGACTGAAAGCGTAACAAAAATGTCAAATGCAAAAGTTTACGTTTTCATTTTAAACAAAAGAAGTGTTGCTTTTTTGTTGGTTTTACCTTATTTTTTTCTGCTTTGTTTTTTGTTTTTTTCTGGTACGCGACATTGGCTTTGAATTGTATCTTAAGCGCGTATCTTGTATCTGTTATCTGTCGGTTAAGCGTGAGCATAATAAACCCGCAGATTTATGCAGCGACTGTAGTGTTGCCATGCCGTTGCTGCTAAGCCTGGGGGAAATATACTCGTACACACAGCTTTGTTGTAAAACAGCCAACGAAGAAAAAAAGTGAAAAAATAAAATTTTTTGAAAATATTTCCACTGTAGCTTTGTAACCCGCAATTAGAATCGTTTTCCAAGTGCTTTATGGTTAGAGATTTTTCATTGCAGATTTTTGTAGTGTACGCTTTCTCCTTTACCACCCGTTGCCACTCCGCAATTGTACACAGTGAGAAAAATTTATTTGTACGTGTCGAGATTTGGTAATAATTAACAAATATGAAATTAGATGAAATAAATATTTGATAAAAGTTAACATTTCACATACTTTACCGAATCGAATAATATCAATTATTTTTGTATTTATTATATATTTGATAATAATTATCTTATTATATTTGCATAATATACAAAGTCAATCATATGATTAGTAATAATCACCAAATAACAATTTTGTTGGAACAACTATTTCTTTGTTGCGAACACTCACATATTCATAATTATCAAACCATGTATTTGGTGGAAGAAATATTTTTTTGTCGCTAGCGTATACATTTATTAATATCGATTTAGATAAAATCGAAGAGCGAAAATCGATATTAAAAAATATCGATTAAAAAATAAATCGATATTTCAAAATATCGACTAAAAATAAATCGATATATTCCCTTTATTAACTACGATTAAGGTAAAAATCGATGAGCAAAAACCCATATTTTAAAATATCGATTCAAAAATAAATCGATTTTTTCCTTATCGTCACATCTTTATGTTGCATACTGTTCGCATTTATAATTAAATAGTGTTTAACTTAAATATGTTGGGAAAAAGCATGGTATTCATATTAATGTGATGTGAATTCAAAAAAAAAAAAAAATTCTACCAAATGTATATTTGCTCCAAATAAATCTTTTCAATCGGCTCAAATAGATATCATGTTTGGTCCAATAAAAAACACTTTAATTTCCAATAAAGGGCATTGTAATATAAACCAAAATTTGTGGTTTGCTAATAAATATTTTAGAAATCTATCAAGTTTTTTATTTGAAGAAATTCTACTATTTTTTTCAGTGTAGTGATTTCACTATGCGTCAAGTGAGTTTTATTGGTGCCACCGTAGCTATGATGTGCGAAATTCTATGCACGTCGTCATGGTTAATGTCACCAAAGTCGACAAAGTGCTGTAAAATTTTTAGATTGTTTATTTTTTTTTTGGGTTTTTGAGTTTTTGTATTTCAAGCAGTATCCTTTTTGAGTACTCACTCTACTAAGTTTTTTTTTGTGTGCTGATATTTATATTTCCCTTTGGTGTTGTTTTGGTGACAAATGTATTTTTGCAACAAAACCATAGAAAAACCATATATATTTGCGTTGATATTTATTGCAGTAATCTCTGCTTAAAAGTGACATAAAATAACAAGCCAGACTTAATCTGCGATAGTTTTAATTATTTTTTAAAAAAAATTTCAAAACAAAACATGAGAATAGAATCTTTTTTAGAAAAGCTTTAGATTGTTGCCGTAACATATATAAAAATATATACATAAGAAACTTAAAAATATGTGTGACTCAATCTGGGAAAAATTACATCATTTTGCCAAAATTAGACTTTTACTTCTCCAGTTTTTATTAAAAAACAAAAATGTTATCTTGAATTTAAAATTTTTATCTTCAATTCTAAATTTTATTGTCATTTTATTGTCTTTCTGACCAACGATTTTTATGTCATCATAATTTTTTTGCTATCATACTTTGGTGGTGAAATGACAAAGCATTCTTAAATATCCTTTTTACTCCTTTTTTATTTATTCCAATTTTTTTTTTTGTATTTGCTACGCTTTTTATCCTTTTTTCTGCTTTGTTTCTTTCCCTACTTTGTTCATTTTGCTAAATGAAGCACATAAAAGTCAACACTAGCGCCGCCAGTAAACGGACGTTAGTTGCAAAAAAAAAGACAACAAAAAATAGGCGTCACAATGCGACATAATGAACACAAAATAACTTCAGCAAACCAGCAGGAGGGATGGATGGATTCAATGGTATTCCCTAATATTAGGATATGCTTTGCTATGCCACTAAACTATACAGAACTTTGTTGTATCTTGTTTACATAAGTTTTTCTAAGCATTTCCGGTTAATGTGGTCAACTCTTGGTGGTCCGTTGTTGTAGGGTGTTCACGTTTTTTTTTTTACTCCCCATAGATGTTTACTGAGTTTATTGAAATATTTGTATGGGTTTGTGGTTTCCTTTTGAGGAATTTTTTTGTTCATCCTACTTTGAATGAGATAAATGGCTTGTAGTTTTTATAAATTTTTTCTTGTTTTTTAACAAATATTTGATATAATATGGATGCTTATAGATTGTGCTAAAACTATTTGTTTTTGCTTTTTGAAGTTTTTTTTTCTGGTTACAAATACTTCAAATAGTTTGCTTTAGAGTATGCGAAAATTATGAAAAAATTTTCCACATATCAAAATATCATTTAAAATCCAAATTTTTATTTCTATAAAATTCTTTTGTTAAAAATCACATAATTAAGTCATATGACACTCATAGCATTACACTACAATCTATACCCACACAACGCAAAATCATCTTCGAACAAGCAACTCTCCCTACTCCCTATCAACATGCTATGCCTTCTTGCTCTGTACTCGTAGTAATATGCCATTATGGGTTAATTGTCAATTGTTTTAAATGAGATTTTTACCCGCGAAAAATCACAGCTCTTTTGTCTGTAAGTGCGGCGCATTGTGCGTAGCTAATTGTGCGCATATAAAAGGTAATGTCAGTAATATTAATTACAATTTGAGTTGATTACTTAATTAAACATTGGCAAATTCAAGTTCAGTAATTGTGCATGTGTTGTTTAATAGCACATTTTGTTAATGCTAACGCAAATCATTTTAATGGATTAACCAGGAAATTGGTGCAATTTCAATTAAGGAAATTGTAATAAATATTAACTGACAAATATTTCCCATATGTATTAATTAAACTGACATATGTTTAAAAATTAAATTATTCTGCGAACGAGCAGTGAAGTTGCTATTTTAATATTTATGTTGAATTTGCGCTTAGAATCTGAGGTGGAATCACAAAATTGTAGTTGAAATGAAATAAACATATGTACATCATTGGTTTCAACTCTGCCACACTCTTTCATCAGCAACCTTTGAGCAAGTTGACTAGCAACCTTTATATATTGCATGTATTTCTTTATCAACTTTATAAAAGGAGGTTGGTGTCTACGAGAATTTGTGGCAGAGTTAGCAGCATATTGTTCTTTGGCAGAAATATGATTTTGTGAAAAGTTACGAGCTGCTGATGAGAGAAATTGGACGCGTTGATTTTTGCATTACCAAACTGTAAACACAATCAAGGATTACTGTTTTTGGTAAATTTTTATTGATGAATTAAAAAGTTTTTGCAATCAGAGCTTAATTAAAGCAAATCGAATTGATAAACGTGGCTTTTTATCGAAAAAAAAAAAAATAGCTGAATAATTGTCACAACAAGAGGTAGAAATTTAGAGCTGAAAACTGTGCAAGATAAAGCGTGAAACGAAACCACAGGCAGGGCTCTGCACACTAACGTACTCAATGAAGAAATAAAAGCCTTCTACAAAAAATACAAATAAGAAATTTATTACGATCTCTCCACCAAAACTTTGAACGGTTTACAAAAAGTATACAATATGGTAGGTAACATATTCTGAAAAACCGGCCAATCAAAAGCCAATACATGAGCCTATTAACTAATATATTTGTACATATAATTTGTTAGGAGAAATTTTTTCGGAAACCATCATCTTTTCAGCTTCACCTGTTAGAATTCGGCACTCCCAGAGGTAAGACCACAGCGGCAGTTGTCGTGCCCGAGTTCATTAAGAGTGATAAAAAAGTCAATAAAATACCTTAAAAACAACAAATCAGTAGGCGCAGATCATATATTTGCGAAAAAGTCAGCGAAGAAGAGAAAAACTTCTCCGTAAACAACAGGCATGATTTTGCACGAAGAGATCGTGTGTTCATAGAAGAAATACTTTACGCGTTATCTTGAAGCAAATAAATGGATGGCTGGCCTCGTTATACTTAACCTTTATTGATTACTGCAGTGGTGGGCATGGAAATCTAACAAAAAGGCGAACAACAACATCAAGCAACAACAAACGAAATTTTAAAGTTTTTTTGCTGTCAGTTCCAAATTCGCCAACAGCACAAAAAAAACTAAATTGCCCTACAAACAAAAATAATTGCTACTTTCGTCAAGACTCAATGCAACCGTCGCTTATGCCTTTGTGTGTTCTTTTTGTTTTCATTTGAACTCAAGTCAACGCTGTGCATCGATAGCATTGAATTCTGCAAATTGTTTTTTTTCGATTGGTTGTGTGTCGAATAACGGATCGGGCAATGAGGACGAATAGGAGCACTACGTGCCCACCACTGGATTACAGTAACGATTTCGATATCATCAACCGTAATTGAATAGACGAGTTGCAAATCTCATTGATCTCGTCAAAACTCTATACGAAAGGTTGAGCTATGGAGCATTACTCTATGGAAAACTTTTTAACAATTTTAAGTCTTTGCTTGGTGTGCACCAACTTTATCTGCTGTCACTTGTCTTGCTTCTTATAATACTGGAAGATGTTTTCAGCATTGCGACAAATCACTACACTAAATTAAAATTGCAAAAAGTAAAGAACGAACTATAAAAAATGGCTAAAGCTATTCATAACTATGTACTTTAATCAATTGCTAAATGTAATCATCAGTGACCCTTGAGCCTTCAATACTACATATATTCAATTGACTTTCAGCGAACATCTAAGCGAGTTTGATTTGTAACTAAGACTCATTGCCACCTTACTTCAGAAGAAGAAGGTGTGCAAATTGAATTTAAAAAATCAAATATCATGTCCATCTGTCCATCCTGTAAATTCAATATTAACGACTTGTTACTAGTCGTCCTCGAGGTGCTATTAAAATTTTGTTCAAAGATTTTACTGAAAACTTTTTATGTTAACATAGTGAAGGTTATTCAACTTTTTAGTAAGGTTAGGCGCTCATAAGTTTGCTTTTGTAAAAGGAGACCTAATATTGAAAATAGAGGTTCAATAAAAATTTATGTTTAGCAAAACGATTGAAAATTTTGCAAACAAATGGTACATTTCCTTAAAAGTTTTTCTATAAAAGATGTTACATTCATTTCTAAAGTATGATAGCTCCATTGAACATGCTTTCCGTGAACCTTTTTTATGAAATGCTCTTCTATTTTTTAAAAATATGTATACAATATATTTTTGCATAGCAAGTTCACAACCGTTTCGATGCTGAAATCACTTAGTTTCGTGGAAATGGCACAATTTAACAAACTCTTGCGCACTTCCTGTTTACTGAATGTTTTTTTTTAAAAAAGAAGCAAAATCCCATATTTTACAAACATTCAATATTGTCATATGTATTCCCACACACCCACACATTTACATAATTCAATTCATACGGGCTTACACGCACAGATATGTGCAAATGTGATTTACATACATTTTTAATCACTGCCGCATTGACAAGTTAAATTATTTAACATCATTGGGACTTCGAATTGTTATTTTTCCGCTGACCACATACAGGCAGAGAATGTTATACGCAGGAACTTCAATATACATTTGGGTGTATCAAAAAAAAAAAAAAAAATTTGAAAGATATTTTGAGATTGATTCAACATCAAAAAAAAGTTTGAATCATATCAGTACTTTCTTTCTGGATTTTCGATTGTATACGAATACGAAACATTTTCCACTGAGTCTCGATGAGCACTACATTCTATGCACACAGTTTATTGACCTTTAATATAATTTTTGAATAATCAGTTTAATTTACCCATTTCAAAACCCTTAAGAATCCGACATTTTGTTTAATAAAAATAAGGCTCTACAAAAATCATTGAACTTTTGCCATGGCACTCTTTGATGATCATCAATTCTCTAAATCGAATATATAAAAACCATAAGTAATTGATACAGCTGAAAATTCCTCAAAGGATTTTTGACATAATATCAAGTTAATTTATTTAAAATTCAAAATGGTATTATCAGAGAAGATAATTCACAACTAAGTTTTTGGAACATGTCTAAAAGCTTTAAAACAGCAGTCAGCTTGTTGTCTTACAAGGATAAAGCCTGAAATTTCAACTTTTTTTGTGACCAAAATGATGTTCATTTCATTAAAATACATTTCATATCCTTTCGTCAGATTTCAACAATACGTCGTTCTGCATTTTCACCTTTTACCCACCTACAATGAAAAATGGTTTGCCATTGCATGCCTTTATGCGTCCTTCAGTGTGGATGTGTGTGTAACTTGATTATGTCATTTTTCGTTGACATTTGCAACGTACGCTCGCACTCTCATTTCCGCTTTCGTTATGTCATTTTTGTTTTCTTCTTTAAAAATAACGCTTCCAACTATAGTGCACTTTTTTATTATGCAGCTGTACATATTTAAATTTTTAATGAAGAACTTGCTGATGAAGGACGAAAATTATTTTATCTTTAATACTGTGTTATGCTCAAAAAATATATCAGATTGTTTTTTTTTTATGAATAAACAGAAAATATCTTAATTGAACCAATTCTGAATATATATCATCGAATTCTATCTATTAAAGATGACTAAAACGAAAGTCATTCCTGAATACACTTAAAGCATTAACGTCGGAAACTTTACTTTAGAGCAGAAAGTAATGACAGTACTCCTGAAGTCAACTGCTAAGATAATAGATAATACCAGATCTAATCAGGTGTTTGGAAACGTTTTAAATATTATGTATTTATAATGTTGATGGCTTCCTTGGAGTTCACCTCTGAACGCATTTACCCTGTTCTTATTCAAAATTGGGAAGAAAAGCGAATGCCTGGAGACTGGCTCATAGGAACCTTAGTGAAAATCCCAAAAAAAAGGACTTACTTTTATGCCGAAGCTACAGGGGTATTATGCTATTGTCAATTCCGTCAAAGGTCTTGATGGAAATTCTCTTCACCATAGTTAGCGAAACAATAGAATCGCTTTTCCGAAAACAACAAGCAGGTTTTTTCCTGAACAGTTAGTACATTGGTCAAATTAATACCCTTCGCATTATCGTGGAACAGCTGAATGAGTTAAGCTTTGTTATATTAAATCTCTTCGAGTATGGTACTGCTTTTGATAGCACCGACCAAAATTGCAACTGGAATGAATTGATCAGGTGTACGCCAAGGTTATTTGCGTTCTTTAATATCATTTCTGAAGGTACATGACGATGTTCAAAAGTTTACAATAATAATTACACCTGATGGTACCAATAACAACATCCGTAGAATCAACAACGTGAAAGGTATCTTCGCTCAGTTCTGCAATGTCTGACAGTCATCGTTTTTTGACAACGACAACGAAGATCAAAATCGTTGAGTCAAACGTAAAGCGAAGCCTGAATTGAATTGAGTTGAAATGAGTTGAGTTGAAATGAGTTGAGTTGAAATGAGTTGAGTTGGTTTGAGTTGGTTTGAGTTGAGCTGAGTTGAGTAGAGTCGAGTCGAGTCGAGTCGAGTCGAGTCGAGTCAAGTCGAAATGAGTTGAGTTGAGTTGAGTTGAGTTGAGTTGAGTTGAGTTGAGTTGAGTTGAGTTGAGTTGAGTTGAGTTGAGTTGAGTTCAGTTTAGTTGAGTTGAGTTGAGTTGAGCTGAGCTGAAATAAATTGAATTGAACTGAATTGAATTGAATTGAATTGAATTGAATTGGAAGGATTTGAGCTTAATTCAAATGGATAGGATAAGAGTTGAAACCTTGTATTCAATTCGTATTGATTCGATTTAGTATTGATATGATTCCAATTAAAGTAAATTTACAAAACAGTTGCGTGAAATCTTCCGAACTCGATGTACTAATTTTTACTTTGTCCACTTTGCTTATGCAAGCAATTTACCAAATCGTTGCCAACAAAAATTAAATGAAAATGTATGAAATGAACGCGTGTTGACAATGCGACAAATAAACTGTACAATATAAACACACATACATACTTACATATTTCTTGTAGTTCTCATTGTTGCTGTAGTTTTATTGCATTTTATTTTCATTATAACGATTTTGTTATCAACTGCATGTGAATGCAATGCAGTGCTCTTTATTGTGTTTAACCCATTGTACAATGTGTTGCTGTTGTCGTTCAGCAGACTAAACTCTATACATATACGAATATATCTCTGTGTGTCTGTATAATATGTTGCTAGTATTTGTCGTCCTCTGTATCTCTGTGGTTGTTGAGTTATTTAAGAAATCATGCCATTCGATCGTTTAAACCATTTGTTAAATGAAATCTAAACGGGCTTTTAAACGATGACAACCATTATGGAATAAATGCAGACGCACAAGCCACACACACATTACAATGAAAACGCAGTTGTAGAGCGGAAATTTCATTAAAGACTTTTGTAATATTGAATAAAGAAAATAATGTTTAAAAAGTTTAAAATATCAAATTTCCTTAGAAAAACTGAGGATTAAAGCCTAAATGTATGCAACAGAGAATTTATTCAGCTAAAGATTAAATTAAATGTTTCCTTAGAATTACCAACATATAATTTTGTAATTATTGTTGCCACATTTCTTATTTTCCACTGCGAAAATAACTTCTTTTGTGGTCTTGTCCCAAAGCATTTAACGAAGGTAAATAGTTTTACCAAAACCAAAGCAACATTTTTGTCTTTGCAATGCTTTGAATTGATTAAAAAGCTTGTTTAAAGTTCTACAGTCTTGTGCTTTTAATACAAAATGCCAATACTGCAATTTTAGAGAATTTATTATCCAAGGTTTTGTGCAATTTGTATAAGCACATTTACGAAATCAATAATATAGTAAGTGTTCTTACTTTATTGTAACGCAATTTTGTTCGATTTAATTTGAAATCACTTAAAATTGACTTAATTCTTCTCTCTATATGTATAATAATTGTAGTTGTCTGTGTTTAAGCACAAAATTTAAAAAATAAAATAATAGGCGAATTAGCACAGGAAAAAAATTTTAAAAGTTTTTAAGGGGACGATATCTTTAAACTAAATTCACTCTCGCTACGCAATTAAATCTTGCGTTTTTTCAACATTTTTTCACTTAAATTGAATGCTTTCCTAGCTGAACAATTAGTGCCTATCGGCAGGTTAAATCCCGTTTAAATTTTCCTTTATAACCGCCAGTTAAGCTGTTCATACATCAACAATTAAAGTCAACGTCCGGTATTACGCAAACATATTAACAAATAATGTACTTATGAAGGAGTAATTGTCACAGAGGCAACTTTCTTTGAACTTCCTTAGCTCAAATATAGCTGCTCGGTTTTTACTGAACTTACTTATCAATACAGTGTGTGGTAACTCAAAGAAAAATACAAAAAAAAAAAAAAACAACAACATAAAACGATAAGTGAGAATGACTGATGCTAGTTTCATCGATTGCTAAATGATATCATCAGTGACCTTTAAGCTGATGAGTGAGAACTTACTTTTTTGCATGGGTCACTGATGATTCCATTTAGCAACGGATGAAACTAGTATAACTAATGTTAGTCATACTAGCTAGTCAACATTAGTTAGTCATACTTGTTTCATCCATTGCTAAATGGAGTCATCAGTGAACCATGCAAAAAAGGAGATTTTCACTCATCAGCTTAAAGGTCACTGATGATTCCATTTGGCAATCGATGAAACTAGCTTCACTTATTTTTTTTTGTTCGGTTTTTGTAATTTTTTTGAAGTTATGACACATTGCACTGAACAGTAAGCCCAGTAAAATATTTGCAGCTGTTCTCTCTATTGACTTATGCATAAATTGAAGAATTGTTATCTTTGTTTTGGATCAATTCTTGTAGCAACAGGGTTGTCAAGTGACCAAGCCCGGAATCGGAAGTCAAAGCATGGGGCCATGTGAGGTGTTGAAAAATTTCTGAAAAAACCGGGAACTGGATGATATTTGTTTTTAATGAGCAAAAACAATTATATGAATTATTTGTTTTTAAAAAGGATCCTCAACTTCTTTCCCAAAAAATTATACTTTTTAACTATTCAAGAAAAAATTATTTTATTTTGGGTAGGCTGGTAATTCCTTCTTCTCAACTTGGCAAAACTGTGTAGCTATGTATGCTGTGAAGATGTTTATTGGATCACACATTGGCGAAAGGCGACGAATGAGTCATCATTGTTACTCTGTCGAACAGCAACCACAACCTCCAACGCGAAAATATCTTTGAAAATTTTGTCGCTGATGACCCTCAGCTGAACAGCACTTTACAAAAAAGGTGTGTCCAGCATAATCAACCCATCTTTGCCCGCAAATAAGTGAGACTGTATGTTTGTTTAAAGAAGTGGGTAACGAAATTACCAGTCGGCGAAAGATGGGTTAAGCCTTCCATTTGACCATTCTCTCCAGTTTCCGGATCACTATTTTTTCGTTATTACGGCTGTTTCATCACAAAGCTTTAATTTTCCCATTAACTTTAAATTGCGAATCACACAAAAATTTAATTATTTTTTTTTTCATTTTATGAAAAACTTTCATTCATATTAAAATGGTTTTTTGCAAGTCCATGAAAATCAATAAGCCAAATGAGAAAAGAAAAAAAAAACACCTCACATACCAATAAATCAATGGTATCCACTTAAGACGCAATCTTTGATCACCTCTATGGCTAGCAGCAGCAACGACATCTAACGACAACGACGATGACCAACCAACACAGCGAGCGCACTCAAGTGTCAATAAATATCTCAAAGTAAAGCACACATACACATACACACTTACTCTTATACGCCACCCCATACACACTCACACAGCCATAAATAAAAGCACCTAGAACAGCATTAGCAGCAAATGATAACTAGGAGCATTCATGCGTATATCACAAATCGTTTCACAATTGAAATTTCTTATTTTTATCAGCAATCGAGAGGAAGAAGATTTAATTCATTCACTGCTGTCATCCTGGACAGGACAGCAGAGCAGAGAGAGTACAGCACAGCAATGAGGACTAGGCAGTGTCTTCTTGCTGCAGTCGAACGACTGCTGATTGGAAATATATTTTCAATCAAATATAGATAGGTATTTGATTTTGTGCTCCATTTCCATAAGAAATTCGATAATGCTCTTCAGTGGAGGCCAATCGGGGGCGAAGGCTATTGGAGTGTTCAGATGATATCTACGTTTGACTTGTGGCAGCTAATCAATTGGAAAAATAGTTGGTTGGCATTAAATAGCACAAAGGTGATGATGCGGGTCAATCGGTTATGTCATGTGTGTATAAAACTAATGCTCTGGTCATTATGATATGTTGACTCCAGTGGAGCGAATAAAATGCAGTAAGAGCTGGATTTATTTTTTTTTAAAATGCTCGTATGTGTGCAAATTTTTTGAGTGATTATTTACTTTTAAGTTTTGGGTAGAAAATTTGCATATAAATTGAAAAGAGTTTCAAATAGTAATGATATATTACTTTTATTGAGAATATCTGTCTTTTGATTATTAGACTTTTTTGAATAATGCATGTGAGTAAATGCGTATCTTTTATTCGTTACTAATGATCCGAAACTAACAATATTTCATTGAAATAACATATCCATATAAAAATTGCAACACAAAACTTTCATACCATGAAGAGCATAACATGAAAACATGCATTGAAGAGCTCATAAATCATAAAGTTCTATGAACAAAAGTTCAATTGTTTTTCAATACAACCCTGCTAAAATGTTGCATGTCAATAAAAACTCGATCTCACTTAATATTTTTCAAGATCACACATGCAATATTTTAATTGCGATCATTTCTTTTCATGGTCAAACGATTTGCCATACTGATGAATTTTACATAACAGATGTTATTAACATTGAGCAGGTAGCAATAATCGCTGTTATTGAGTTGAAATGTTAAACTGTTTCACACTCTGCTGAATATTTCCAGTTAAACAGGGTGACTACGAGAAAAAAATTTAAAGGTTTTTTTAAAGGCGTAGAGCAACACTTCGAGATTAAAATGATTTCGTATGATGTTCAGCAAGGGGACGTCCATAAATTGCGTGAGGTGCTTTTTTTGAAAATTCGGACCCCCCCCTCTCCTTGGTGAGTTCTGGCGGGATTCCCCTCCTCCCATCCGTATGACTTCCCTTATAATTTTTAAATGTAATCTTCTATAATAATGTTTACTCTCTACATTAAAAAGTCGACGTGAGACTTTCGTTGACCCCCCCCCTCCCGCTTGGTGAGATTTGGTGAGATTTTTCCGGACCCCCTTAAGAGTTTGAAAAATGAAAACGTGTATAGAACTGCTTGCGTGCGCGTGACGGAGGCTATGAGATTTGGCCCTACGGAAGCCCTAAATGTCCTCTGACATCTGGCGCCTCGTAATATATTCATTAAAGCAACCGCGTTCTGTAGTGCGATCCGACTCAGAGAAGTCGGCTATAAGGTAGCGAAGCAATACGGCCATTGCTCCATCCTTGGCTCACTGCCAAACGAACTGGCTAACCTTTCAACCGATTACATCTGCTCCTCATTCAACTTTGAGAAACATTTTAAGGTCAAGTTTCCGCAGAGGAATTAATGGGATGAGAGCACTATCGATCTAAATTTTGAAATCACCATATGCACCGACGGGTCAAAGATGGACTGTGGGGTAGATGCTGGGGTCTACTCAAAAGACAGAGAAATTTTTAAATTTTTTCGTTTATCTAACTCAGCTAACGTTTTCCACGCAGAAGTCTTTGCTATTCTAGAAGTCTGCAGGTTAGTGGGCAATTCCAATATGGGAAAGTTAGAAATCTTTTCCGACAGCCAGGCAGCCATCAAGGCTATGAACTCAGAGGCGATAAAATCTAAAATAGTAGAGCAATGCAGCAAGAAACTAGCTGCGTCAGCTCGACGTTACTCTCATATGGGTTCCAGGCCACAGGAACATTATGGGTAATGAAAGGGCGGATGAACTAGCAAGGCACGGTTACTCTCTTGACCAAACTGGAGATTTTTAGCGCGTGCACATTCCGCTAGGTATAGTTAAGAGAAAGGTTTAACTTTTTCTCTCCGAGGCAGCAAAGAACTTGAGGACCCTGAAAACCTGTAAAATATCCAGAGCCAACCTATACCAATTAAAAAAGCACTGACCTACTCTCCTATAATCTTTTCTCAGTGTAAAAATATAAAAAAAAATGTGTGTCAAAGTTTTGTCACAGACCATCAAATAAATATATTTGGAACGACATCTAAAACATTCCCTACCCTCAAAATAGCTGTTATTTTAATTAGGTCATTAAAAGTATAAAATCCAATAAAAAAGTCCAACACTCACATTAGCAAGTGTTGACAATCTCATAAAGCGTAGAAAACTCGGTGAAACCGTTTAAATTTCCGCATGAGTAAATCTCAAGTTCAACGTTGACTGGAAAATAAAAAAACTCGATTGCCATAAAATGGAAATATGTAGGTAATTGAACCAACATTAAAATCATGCTAAATCAATCTCTCTTGTCAAGTAATATTGAATGTCATCAATTTGAGCTTTGCGATTATTCCAATGTATACACATGTAATTAAAACCTATACAAAATATTATATTTTATTATATATTAGAGGAATTAATTGACATACATTGAGTAGGTAAATACATTTTATGGTAAAATAAAAAAACATTAAACTACTATTTGGCATTAAGTACAAAATTTGTTTGGCACTTGAATTCGTTCATTTTTTTTTTGACACATTACAGTTTAATTCACATAGGCAGCATCATTGTTTTGGACAAAGATTTATGATTTTTCCTTCTAAGGTCTTAACAGCTTACAGTTGTCCACTCTGGCATAAGTGTCCGTATAAAGCAAATCACACAAAGCCGCGTTATTGTCATAGTGCATTTCAGAAACTTTAAATTCGGGATTGACTGCGATTTTCAATATATAAGAGCCAGTGCTCATTTCTGTAATGTCAACCCACTGACAGTCGAGATTGTAGAGGTAGACATCTGAACAGTTGACGGAAATACCTTGAATTTAGCAATTTAAGAAATAAAAATTAAATTTCTTAGTTAGATTAGATCATCGTTGAAATACATTTTATGAAAATATATTAAATTTTAGTAAAAATATTTATGGAGTCAGAAGTATGATTTCCAATCGTAGTCGATGTCATGCTATAAGTCGTACATCAAGTAGTTACTGTCAAAGAAGTAATGAAAGTTTGAGTTGGAACCATTTTTCCAATCAAAACAAAATTAACACTTTAAGTCATCAAAAAAGGTTTAACTATAAGTAAAAAGCACAATTATTGCCCTGGTCCAACAAGTTCACCAACAAATTCAACAACAAGTTCATTATGGTTTCACCAACAAGTTCGACAACAAGTTTGCCGACATCTTCATCAACATGTTTACTAAAAAGTTCGTCAGCAAATTTATCTACATATTCAAAAATAAGTTCACTGAGAAGTTTGCCAACAACTTTGCTAATAAAATCACCAACTAGCTCACAAACAAGATCACCAACAAGTCAACCATTAAATTTAATAAAAAATTCCCTAACAAGTTCACCAAAAAGTTCACCAACGAGCTCGACAACAAGTTTACCGACATGTTTATCAACAAGTTCACCAACAAATCGATCAACACATCTAAAAAAGTTTACCAACAACTTCCCCAACATGCTAATCAATAAGTTTGCCAGAAAGTTCACAAACAAGTTCAAACTCAAGCCTTAGTCCTTGCTCTAAACAAAATCACTGTTCAAGTTATCGTCCAAATTATGCTTCCAGACATAGCTCAGTGTGTAGTCCAATTCATAAATAATTCCAAAAAGTAATTAAAAATGATATTAACCTTGATCTCCGAAATTCGCACAGTTGTATTTCTTTGGAATCCCCGGCAAGCACGAACTGTCTTCTAGACAAAATGAAGCCTTGTGACCTTGTGCCACCTTAGTGCCCTCCAAGTCAAAAATGTCAAAAGTAGCAAAAACCTCCATGCTGTGGTAATGCCTGCGAACAAAGTGATTAAATTATCATTCATGTCTTAGCAAGATCCTATGCTATACGTACATATGACACATGTGCCACTCCCACATGTGTTTTTCCTTAAACGGCCGAAAATCAGTATTTCCCGCATTCAGTACACTCGCCGTGAACTTAAGTAGACGCCGCGTAACATAGCGCCAATTGACATCATCACGTTGTATCTCATATGCCTCATTTGCAACACAATTCTCTTCCATAGCACATTGCATAAGTGCCATTGGACGATCTTCTAAATGAGCAGTACGCTCCAATTCGTAAAAGTCAACTACAAGATCAGGTGCTAAATAATCACAAATCACAACGGCAACATGATTACGTGCACCATGACACTCATGCCAACCAATTTGATGATCATGATGTAGACATTGAGCCAAGGTGGTCTCATTACCATAGCATTCGGTACCGCTCAACACTGTTGCAGAGATATTCGATCCTCCAAAGTAATCAGATTGTAAAGCATCATGTGCATAGCCCAGTCCCAATTGACGGCAAACAACATTTGCTTCAAGCAACGACCAGCCATCAGAGCAGATCGTACCCCAACGTCCGTTGTCGATACGAACCTCAATACGCCCCTCAGCACGTGTGCGTCCACCACGCAAACGCACATCCATACGATAAGCCTGATGTAAGCGAAATTTTGGTAAATTTACTTTTACTGCTGGTGCTGGTGTCGCTTCGAAACCAAGTGGTGCTACACATATGACACCTGCCGCTTCGCTAGCTTCACAATCGTTTGTACCCCAACCATCAAAATGACAATCGGTCAATTCGCGTTCATGTCCTTCACAGAAGAGATTATCCATCCAGTAACGTCTACGTGCTGGACCAAAGTAGCCGCTATGTGTAAACTTCTTGAGACCGGGAAATCCAAGTTGCTTGCATACAATATGACCTTCAGTAGCGTCCCATTCATCATCACACACAGCGCCCCATTTGTTGTTGTGCAGCACTTCAATATTACCTGTTGGATAGGAATAAGAATTTGAATTGAATTTCTTTGAATGATATTGATCAGTACGCACCTTCATATTCGGTCTGACCGCCAACTAGCCGTATGGCACCTTCTTCCTTATTCAAAGTTTTAATATATTTTTGTATCAAACGTTGCCGCTCTGAACGGGCCTCTTCCAGGCCTTGATGTACTGCTGCATTTGTTATGTAAAGTATATCAATGAAAAGTAAACAAAAAAATGCAATTATGCCGATGTATTTAAAATCTGTTGAGCGCAACATTTTATTGAAAACTTTTAGCCGCTTGAGTGGGAATAAGCACAAGAATTTTATTCTTAAGCCAGAACGCGCTGAAACACTTGAAGCCGACAACAAACAACTGACAACTATTTTCAAAAAATACCGAACTTCGATATAGCAGCTTCAATAAAATTGCATAGATATCACATTAGCAGATATCGCGTTTTTTTTTGCCATGTGCTATTCGAAGTTCGAACATGATCTTCACATATTGCGATACAGAGATTGCGAGCAAGAACATTGAAATAGAAAAATAACAAAAAAAATAAAATAAAAATCACTATAAAAAACTAAATACAAAATACGATAAACATACGACATGAAAAACTGAAACAATTATTGACACTCTTCAATGATTTCAAATATAAACAACAGTACTGACGTCATAATAGCCGACACACACCGCCCAACAAACTCATTAAGCTAAGCGGGTGCTTAGTTGATGCGAATCATTATAATGATGACATCTAAATAGAGGGTGTATCTATCTGCCCGCCAAATTGCTGTACATAAAACTATATTGACTATGACATATTGAAACGATCAAAACTCAAATTATATTGCAAAATACTTTTTTTTTTCTATCTCTAAAATGAAAACACACACAATTTGTTTCATTCATTTCGATGCACTGAAACAAAAATTTGAAAAATTATTTTTTACAAAGCACTGAAAACATGATCTATATTGGTATTGAAATCAACGTTTTATTCTTCCTTAAAATCTTCGTCCAATATCTAAATCTTCGTAATATAAAGTAGTGATTTTATTCAAGATCAAAACAGTCAACAGTTTTACTAAATTCCAGCTTCAAATTACAGTCCATATTATTGTTTAAGTCAAAGTTAAAGTCATGTTGAAATCATTGTTGAATTCATAGTTGAAGTCATGGTTGAAATCATGTTTGAAGTCATTGTTGAAGTCATGGCTGATGTCATTGTAAAATTCATGGTAGAAGTCATAGTTGAAGTCATAGTTGAAATCATGTTGAAGTCTGAGTAATAGTCATAAGCATATTTTTTTCCATATCCATATCATTCCTTGAGTCAAAGCTCAAGTCATATTTGAAGTCATACCTGAATTCATGAATTCACTAATAGTTGAAGTCACCGTCGAATCACAGATAAAATCATTGCGTAAGTCTTAGTTAAAATCATTGATCAAACAAAACATGGTTTTCTCTCAGTTGAAGTCATAGTCTAAGTCATGAATTCAGTAAAAATTAAAGTCACAGTCTAATCATAGATGAAATTGCACAAGTCATAGTTAAAGTCATTGGCTAAGTAAAATATGGTTGAGCATTCCGTTGAAATCAGTGTTAGTCAAAGAAGAATTCATACTCCAAGTCAAAATTTAATTTATAGGCATATTCATGGCATAACTCATAGTCGAGGACATTTCTGAAAATATAAATGAAGTCAAAGCTAAAGATATTTTGGCACTTATAGTTGAATCATTGATTGAAGTCACGACCAAAGTTAGATTTGAAGTCATAATAAAAGTCACAATTGAAATCATATTTGAAGTCATTGATAAACTCAAAGACTAAGCCATAATTAAGTATATATTTGAGCTCATTGCTGATAGTCATAGCTGAAGTTTTAGCTTAAATTAAAGTTATGTTATAGCTGAAAAGTATAAATTCAAGTTGAAGTCATAGTTAAACTATTAGTCAAACTAATATTTGAAGTGCTAGTAAATGACTTAATTGAAGTCATAGTAAAAGTCGTTGAAAGAGTTGAAGTCATACACAACATCGAAGTCAAGTTAAAGCTAAAGCTACAAATACTGTTGAATCATAGTTGAGAACTAGTGGCAGTTATTGTTGAAGTCACAGTCACAGTCGCAGTCATAGCTAAGGGCATTGCTGAATTAATAGCTGAAGTCATAGTCAAAGTCATATTTGAAGTCACAGACCAAGCTGTAGATGAATAGTTGAATTCTTGATCAAATTCAAAGTTAAAATTATGGTTGAAGTAACAAAACTCAATAAAAACTCAATATCGATGGTTCAGCAAAATAGTCTTCCAAGGATTCATCTTTTTAAAGAAAATTGTTGATTGATCATTATTCCAATGTGAACTTACCTGAATACAGGGCATCCGAAATTTATTCAAAAATATCCTAATTGCCAATTAGTAAGGAATCATTTGCAAACATTAAAGTCATTGAGAGACATGTCAATAAAATAACAATATCGATCGTGCAAAAAGCAGTCAATCGAATAATAATCATTTAAAGGTCAATTGCTCAAGGGCTTATCATCTAACGATCAATTGCCTGAACAGGAATTATTTAAAGTTCATTGGCAAATTGCTGAAAGATCAATTTCTAAAGAAGCATTCACAAAACTAAAGCACAATTCCAAAAAGGTTACCAACAGATCAATGTGATCCTGAAAAAAGCATTCAGACATCAGTTGCTAAACCATATAAAGAAAAATTGCTCCAGGACTCAATGATCGATCACTTATATTTTTCTTATATTTATGATCATATTATGACCATAGAACAATTACTTTTGATGAGAAGTCATCACTAACTGAGTTCAAAATTGATGTCATAATTTAAGTCACAGTTTTTTTGTTTCAATTGTTTTCATAATTTTTAGTGTATTTTTGCATTTGATATTTTCGACGTTCCTCTAATCACGTCGGCCACACGCACACTCTACTCGTTGAGGCAGTGGCAGTAAAGTAAGCAACAGTGAAGCATAAAACGCTTCCGCAGTCGCTTGACAACAGCGGCAATAACAATGCGGTCTACATTTTATTCAGTGATTAGCTGCTGGTCAACATATGGAACTCATTAGTTGCGACTTCTATTAAATTCCTTCTTTTTTTATCTGGCTAATCTACTCATTGTCTATTTTTATTAATTTCGTGATATTCGTCTTCGAAATTTGTTTTATTTACTTGAAATTATTACTGTGGTAAAAAAATATTTGTAGCATTTTAAAGCAAAAACCATAAATGGCCTTGACACTCAAAAACTGCTGAAATTAACGAGGGAGAACATGTGAAACAAAGTATATGCTGTCCACAAACAGAGAGACGCGGCGTATTGGATCCTTTGTTACTGCGAACAACTATACTTTCGAAGTTGTCAAGGAATTCACCTATCTTGGCACCGCCGTGAACACTCAAAACGATGTCAGCCTGGAGATAAAGCGAAGACTAACTCTTGCTAATAGGTGTTACTATGGTCTCAGTAAGCAATTGAGTAGTAGAGACCTCTCTCGCCCGACAAAACTGACACTCTACAAGACGCTCATCTTACCCGTGCTACTTTACGGCGCAGAAGCATGGGTTGTGTCGCAGACTGATGCAGCCACGCTTGGGGTGTTTGAGAGAAAAATTCTTCGCAAAATCTTCGGTCCTGTTCACGTCGGCGACGACTACCGTATTCGAATGAACCACGAACTGTACGAGCTCTACGCTGACATTGACATAGTCAAGCGCATCACTATTCAACGTCTGCGCTGGCTGGGACATGTTGTGCGTATGGACGAAGAAGCTCCGGCGAAAAAGGTGTTTGATGCGGAAGCCGCTGGGCGACGACGAAGAGGAAGACCATGCCTCCGATGGAAAGACCAAGCCGAGGAAACCCTATCCACGCTTGGTGTGAATGATTGGAGAAGGCGTGCGCAAAGCAGAGGCGCCTGGAGAGAGCTTTTGAGGTCGGCCGTAACCCGGTAACGGGTTGTTATGGCCACCCAAGTAAGTAAGTAAGAACATGTGAAGATCTGGATTAATTTTTTTTAGCTTTTGAGAAAAAACATCTGCTCACTTGTTTGATTTTATTGCATATTTCATATTTTAATTACATTTAAATGATAGAATTTTCCATTAAATAATTATCAATTGAACATGGCATTCCCTCAGATCTTTAAATTGAATTTTTGTAAGTTTATTTTAGCTAAAATGAAGCATTTTAAGCTTTTGGAAAATTAATTTGACTTCAGAAAAAGCTAAACCGCTTAGTTTAATAAAATTGTAACAAATTTTGTACTACTCCTAACCTCTTAAATAAAATCCACAAAATTTCAATCAATCAATGCCATCTTTTTTTTTTTTTTGTCAATGCATACTAATTAATGTCATTCATTTATTCATTTGCTGGGCTCAAACAGCAGTCGAAGCAGTCAATCAGTATTTAAATTCAATCAATTTTAAAGCTCTTTATGTTAATAGGTTCCTCGTTTTACACTAGAATGTGGCAACCCTTTTATGTGTTTCATTTCACCCTACACTTTATAATGCGATCGCTTTATTTTGTGTAATCATTTTGTGAATATGCTTTGGTAATAAATCCGTGGCAGAGGTCGCGAATAAGTAGGTGTGCCGAAATTTCAGTTTTCAGGAGAACTGTCAAAGGACTTCTGCTGAAATTCTGTGGGGACTACAAGTCCCCATGGGTTGTTAGGTAAACCTAAACTGGAAGTATTTTGTACTAAGCTTGATGAGAGTTAAAGATATGTACTTTCCGGTACCACAGATCGTCAGGAGCCGCTGGGACTTGAATTCCTGTCTGCACGTTGCGAGAAAAACATTGAGGGTGGGTATCGATAAATATTGATCGACAAAAAAGACGTTTAAACAAGGATCAATCATCTAAAGTTCAATTGCTCAAAGATCAACTACTTAAGGTCAATTGCCTCAATATTATTCAAACAATTTATCACCGGAAGATCAATTGCTTAATTTTTTTTGGCGCACAAGTTTTTTCAAAGCACTGGCCTATTGTTTTGGGAATTTTTTGTTTATATCCACTAATCTAAAAGTGTTAAAAAACTGCATTTTGGATCAGAATTTCTCATTTTTTCATCAATCAGTGAGGCAAAACGTACAAACATTTTTGCCAGCATTAAGAACATTTCGCGAAAGTTTTAAAAGGATTAGATTTAAGTTGCGTTTGACCGACTATAAAATCTCAACATAATTTTTTTATGAATCTATGGTAGTCCCAATAAATAATTTTAAGTGTTTCATTAGGCCTCGCAATAAAAGAGACCTTTGAAAATATATTAAAAAAAAAAAGAGAAAAAATCCTTTTGATATATCAATTGAAGTCATTCAACTCACTCACAGGCAACAGCCCATAAAGGCAGCACAACAACACTAAGGGATGTACAAGCAAAAGCCGTAAAAAGAAAACGCAGCGCGTGAAAAGTGCTGCGCGTAAATCTCTCGCACTTAAGTGTTTTTGTTTTGTTCTGTCGGTTTTTGTTTTTTTCGTTGCAGACTTTCAGGGATTAATTTGCAGATTTCAATTGATTTTGATTGAATTGTAAACTTTTGGCAACAATGCGTTCAAAATGGTGCTCAAAAGGGTACAAAAAAAGATTGAAAAGTGGACTTTAAAGTGTTTTACAAGTGTTTGGTTTTGTATGCGATTTTTTTTTTTTAAGTCTTACTGGCTTTTTTTTCACACATTTTAATTTCAACAGAGAAGGAACGATATACTGTTGACTTTTTTTATGAACGTTTTTGATCCTTTTTTCGATATTTAAATTTTTAAGAGGGGGACTTTTTTAATTATGCACTGCGATTAATGCTTCTAATTGCACTGAATTAGCATGTAGGCCAGAGCATTTTTTTTAATTGGCTTTATTATTTTGAGAAAAAAAAAAAAATAGTTCATTAGGCCAAATTGAATAAATTTTGATACGGTGATTTCCAGGTCAGATGATTCGCTTCGATATAGTAATTTTTGCTTAAGAGTGCAATTTTAAACCAAATTTTCAGAATTTGGCACACTTGTAATCTGTCTGGTATACTGCACCAATTTTCATTGGTCAACTTAATAATACGGTGTCTTATACAATTCAAAACCACGTTTTAAAAATTGACCTAGAAATGGAATGAATATCTCGTGGGATAAACAGATTTTGCATTTAATTATTTTGAATATGAAATATATTCTGTATAAATTGCCTACATATTGAACAAAATAAATCAAAATGCATAATTAAAATTTTAATGAAAACTAATATCCATACACATGCACATACATAGCTATTTGAATACAATAAATAAATTGCTAAACTAACACAAATACAATATATGCCTGCGTATATGTATGTATGTGAATGATATTTTCGATTTAAATTCCCATTTGAACAAAGTGAAATTGAATTGTTTTGTTAAGATTAAAATTAATAATTTATATTTGGCAAAACAATGCATAAAATACAAAAACAATATTAGTGCCTTTGGTGCAAAAAATAATAATAGGCTTTGTCATTGCACAGGAATTAACAAAGTGTACTAAAACATAAAATGAACAAAAATATGCACCCAGTAGGAACATTATGAAAGCTTGAGCACCATGTGTATAAAGTGTTTTTTTTATTGACTTTTGATCCTCAACCCGTCGTCAATGAGTTTCAAAAATGTTACACGGCCAATGACGTGGGGTGTGAAATACACTTTTTCAATTTTTTTTTGCCGTTTTATAAAATTTTTGATTTCTTCAGAGCTTCCACCTATTCTTTTGCATAGTTTCCTTGTAAGGCGAACAATGAAATGGGGTTTGACGTACCCGACCGTGTTTTTCTGCGAGTTTCTCCTTCAATATGTTAGGATAACCTTAACGTGCTTGCTGCGCCAGCTGTAGGATGGATGTTGCTCATCAGCTACTGAGAGCGCGATGGCAGATATTCTTGTGAGAAGAGTGTTGTCTTTGTTTTTAAGCATGTGTGGCTTTTCGCACCCCACCTCATTGACGGCGAGTTAAAAATAAAATGTTCACAGCCATTTAGTCGATAATAAAGCTGAGATCGAAAGCAGCCTGCTTTCAATTACCTCGTTTTTAAAACTAGCTTTCACACTGACGTTTTTGTTTACTCGTTTTTGTCTGAAATCAGCTGTTTTCTAAAGAATTGAAAGCCGTTGCTGCATATCAAAAGTCTTGCTTAAAAGCCTTTTACACTTTCGTTTTAAATTATTCAGTAAATGAAACACAATTGCTTGGTTATACATTTTTGAACTTAATGCGGGGTTGCCATGTGGTACGTCCAAGCCAGGAATCGCATGTCAAAGCTAGGGGCCTTATAATAATTGCCAAATGTTGGAATAATGTTGTTATTTGGAAGATTATTGTTATTAAATTTTTTCTTAACGAGCAAAAAGGTCATTAAATGAACTTTTTTCCCGAAAAAATTTAACTTTTCACCATTTTGAGGAAATATTTTATGTGTCTTGGGAAAGCCGGGAGTTCCTGCTGTTAAACTTAGCATACAAAAATTTAACAGCTTCGTGAAAAAAGATTGATATTCGTAAAAAAAGAAATCAGGAAATCTTTTTTTGACGTTTAATCTGTGTGGATTAGCGAGAAGTTTTGGCTCGTTTTTGAATCAAAACAGAGCAAGTGATAAATGCGCTGTTTCTGATGCCAGTATAAAGCCTACACAGATTAAAGCTGCGTTTTCATGAAGATCTTTCTTGATCTTCTACTCTCAAATTTTTGTAAGAAAGAAAAAGCATGCGAGCAGAACCCATTGCGCTTGGAGAATGCGAGATTAAAAAGGCATGCTATTTGCTATTTTTATAGCATGTGATATCCTATGTGATATGGAATAATAGAAGAGCAAGAAAGATAACATGAAAACGCAACATAAAGAAAATAAGTTTGAACTGTACCTGTTAAGTGGCTCTAGGATACTGGCATGGATGCAGTGTGGGGGAGTTTAAGTTGAAGTTGCCAAAAGTGAAGAAGTTTAGTGCATAGAGTGCTTTAGTATCTTTTGTAGCATATATTTGAAAATCAGTTTTGGATTATAAACACCCACCTAGGTCATAGCAGAAATAATTACATTAAAGAGACTTAACTTTAGAAACTCATCAGCTTTTCATGTTGAATTGTGCTCAAAAACTGTAAGTGATCGTCGGAGGAGAACTGGGAATAGGGAAGTTTCCAAAATGTAATTGTGTCTTACTAAATGAGGCGCCCAGTTGCAAAACCGGCCAAGTCCAAAAAAATAAAATTTTGAGATATTCTCATACATGAAAATCTAGACCATGCTTTATCTTTCTACAATGGTTTTAGATTGAAAAAAAATTTTTTTTACAGAAATATTACACTTTTTAATTTATTTTTGATTCATGGATTTCAAAACCGGCCAAGTCCATGAACTTGCTTTCAAAACCAGTCCAACGCCTTGGAATCAAAACCGGCCAAGTCCAGTATATTGGTATCAAAACCGGCCAAGTACACTTTTTTTCCAACGCCTTGGAATCAAAACCGGCCAAGTCCAGTTCAGTGGAATCAAAACCGGCCAAGTCCAAAATTGTTTTGTCAAAAACATACGCAAAATAAAACTTGAAAAGTTTGGTTTGACGTGCTTTGAGTAAGAAATTTTATAAGCTATTATGTGGGAAATATTTTTTAATTTTTCAATGAACATAGAAGAATATAAACGTTTTTCGTTGTTTTCCCAAGAGTATGAAAAATGGATTTGGCCGGTTTTGAAACCGGGCGCCTCAAATGCTGACAATTAGTAATTCTTAGAAGCAGCATCACCACCAACTTAATTCCTCTTAGGTCTTCATGCATGTGTACACTTGTTATTAATACTTTGAATCGTTTTATTACAAAACTTGGCTTTTCATTGTTGCAGCCCATGTTGCTGTCTAGCCAAAATTTTGCTAATAAATAAAAGCCAATGAAACTCGCCTGAAAACTACCAACAGCAATATCTACAAACAACAAAATGCATAACAGACAATTGAATTTTAGTTGGATCGCAATAGCAACAACAAAAAAATCCTTTTAAAGTTAATAAAAATGCAAACTGCACTTTTGAATAGAGCACAAAAAATTGTGCTGCATTTTAGATTACAAATTTTTTGTACATTTTACAACATTGGGTTTTTGTGTTTATTTATTAATTTTTATTTTTTAATTTGGACAATTTAATTTTATGAGTTATAACAATACGCTTTAATGGGGAATTTTTATTTTGGTTTAATTTGAGACCACCAATTCAGTTCATGAAGCACAATTTGGTAGCTTATTATTAGAACATTATTAAAATTTGTTTAAAAAATAACATTTTCTTACAAAGAATTATTAAAATAAGGACGATATTTAAAACTTGAAAATCTCTCTGTCAGGAATATCGGATTCAATTTTTTTTTTTATAAAATTTAGAATTTTTGAAAATACAACTTTTGAAAAAAAATACAATCTGAATGATTATTCTGACCCAAATTTAAGTATGGGAAAATTAAATCTCTATTTATGATTTTATTTGATAGACTTAACAAAATAATGCAAAAAAAGAACAACCATTATTACGTTAACTTTATTAATATTTATGCACCAAGTAGGGATTACACTGACAACACAGCCAAATCACAAATCTCGACGCAAAAAATATTATTTTTTCTATTGCTGACGTATACCCAATACCTATGTAAATAGTTATATGAAAAAAAAAGTTTCTCTTGATATTTATGAACTTTTCTTGAAGAAATAAAAAAGTCATAAATGTGGCTAAACAAATATTTACCAAGAATAACAAAAATGACAACACTTATGCTAAAGAAAAACTTGCGTAGAAAACAATTCTGAAGTCATGAAAAATAAAATGGCATAGCTTAGTATCTTCAGAAGTTTTCATTCGCCTGTAAGCAATAAAAAGAGCAAATATTGTATAATATTGAGAAAAAAAAAAAAAAAAAAAAAAAACAAAAATAAATAAAAAGCAAAAAAAATGTGCTACAGTAAGGTAAGTTTTACAGACATCACAAGTAGGGGTATAATAAATCCTTAGAGGAAATTGCGAATTTCCCCCACAGAGAAGGAATCATTTTAACATTCATCGAACTTAGTGTTGACATATTTGATGAGTTAAAAATAAATAAATCGAAAACTGAAAGTTCATTGACATCACATTAAATTTTTTTTTTAAATAGAGATTTCCGTTCAAGTGCTTGTTTTTTATGCAGGAAATTTAATTTTCTGCTTGAAAAAAGTTTTAATTAAATAACATTTCAATTATATGTGGCCGCCTACTGTGGCGTTTTTTTTTATATTTATTTTTATTTAATGCTAGCGATGGTGTAGCCACTTTTTTCGAGGGAAAAATATTGCAGAGGATATCATATTTAATAAATTTATTTGTAGAAATTTTTATCTATAGAAAATTTATTCTAAAGTGCTTAATTTTTCGAATAATAATAGCAATAAGGCTGGCTAAAAAATTTCTTATATAACTTGCTGACATTATTGTCAAAAAGTTTTTGGCTGTCACTGTCACTGTCACTGTCACTGTCACTGTCACTGTCACTGTCACTGTCACTGTCACTGTCACTGTCACTGTCACTGTCACTGTCACTGTCACTGTCACTGTCACTGTCACTGTCACTGTCACTGTCACTGTCACTGTCACTGTCACTGTCACTGTCACTGTCACTGTCACTGTCACTGTCACTGTCACTGTCACTGTCACTGTCACTGTCACTGTCACTGTCACTGTCACTGTCACTGTCACTGTCACTGTCACTGTCACTGTCACTGTCACTGTCACTGTCACTGTCACTGTCACTGTCACTGTCACTGTCACTGTCACTGTCACTGTCACTGTCACTGTCACTGTCACTGTCACTGTCACTGTCACTGTCACTGTCACTGTCACTGTCACTGTCACTGTCACTGTCACTGTCACTGTCACTGTCACTGTCACTGTCACTGTCACTGTCACTGTCACTGTCACTGTCACTGTCACTGTCACTGTCACTGTCACTGTCACTGTCACTGTCACTGTCACTGTCACTGTCACTGTCACTGTCACTGTCACTGTCACTGTCACTGTCACTGTCACTGTCACTGTCACTGTCACTGTCACTGTCACTGTCACTGTCACTGTCACTGTCACTGTCACTGTCACTGTCACTGTCACTGTCACTGTCACTGTCACTGTCACTGTCACTGTCACTGTCACTGTCACTGTCACTGTCACTGTCACTGTCACTGTCACTGTCACTGTCACTGTCACTGTCACTGTCACTGTCACTGTCACTGTCACTGTCACTGTCACTGTCACTGTCACTGTCACTGTCACTGTCACTGTCACTGTCACTGTCACTGTCACTGTCACTGTCACTGTCACTGTCACTGTCACTGTCACTGTCACTGTCACTGTCACTGTCACTGTCACTGTCACTGTCACTGTCACTGTCACTGTCACTGTCACTGTCACTGTCACTGTCACTGTCACTGTCACTGTCACTGTCACTGTCACTGTCACTGTCACTGTCACTGTCACTGTCACTGTCACTGTCACTGTCACTGTCACTGTCACTGTCACTGTCACTGTCACTGTCACTGTCACTGTCACTGTCACTGTCACTGTCACTGTCACTGTCACTGTCACTGTCACTGTCACTGTCACTGTCACTGTCACTGTCACTGTCACTGTCACTGTCACTGTCACTGTCACTGTCACTGTCACTGTCACTGTCACTGTCACTGTCACTGTCACTGTCACTGTCACTGTCACTGTCACTGTCACTGTCACTGTCACTGTCACTGTCACTGTCACTGTCACTGTCACTGTCACTGTCACTGTCACTGTCACTGTCACTGTCACTGTCACTGTCACTGTCACTGTCACTGTCACTGTCACTGTCACTGTCACTGTCACTGTCACTGTCACTGTCACTGTCACTGTCACTGTCACTGTCACTGTCACTGTCACTGTCACTGTCACTGTCACTGTCACTGTCACTGTCACTGTCACTGTCACTGTCACTGTCACTGTCACTGTCACTGTCACTGTCACTGTCACTGTCACTGTCACTGTCACTGTCACTGTCACTGTCACTGTCACTGTCACTGTCACTGTCACTGTCACTGTCACTGTCACTGTCACTGTCACTGTCACTGTCACTGTCACTGTCACTGTCACTGTCACTGTCACTGTCACTGTCACTGTCACTGTCACCACTTACGTAGACGCTTGATCCAGTCTTCCAGTAAAATCCTTCAGCTTCTTTAGTAAATTTGCCTTTAGCTACTATACTTCAGTCAAATCAAAGTGTCTTCCTGTAAGTGGAAATTTTTGCTTTGGGAATCGGAAAAGCCATACTGGGCTCCCAGGTGAATATGATTGGTTAAATTTTTGGCTAAAAACTCTTGCACAGTGATGACTTAATGCGATGATGCATTGTCGTGGTGCAAAATTCATAAGTTGTCCCTCTTCAAATCTGATTTTTTTGGCGGATAATCTCACAAGGGCCTTATGATGCCTAAGCAATATTTCTTATTTAACGTTTGTTCTTCTGGAAGGAATTCAGACAGAACCACTTTACGGTAATCGAAGAAAACTCAATTGCGGTTGCTACCATTGACATAGCTTTTTCATGCAAACCTTTTTGACTTGCTGCAAAGTATTGTTTTAATTCAGTCAAGTTTTTTTTTGCGTCAAATGAACAAATATACATATGTATCTTTTCAAAAAAAAAGTCTGGCAACTCTTTTCGCGCTTTTCATAAACAGTTTTTCTTTGCATACAGCATCACAATGTCATTTAATTTGCACTGCAACACATGCGTTAATATGACGCCACGTGATACCCAGCTGCACGAGGAGTAAAAAGTTGCACATTTACAAAATAATAAAAAATCATTAAAAATTTAGAAAAAAAAGTTAAATGCAAAAATTTATCGCGTAAAAGGAAATTAAAATTAGTGAAGCGTGAAATTCAATTTTCAAGCAAATGAAGAAGTTCTTGCAACTTTTTTTTTATCCAACAGCATACTTTATTTTCTTTGAAATTTATTTATAAATTGCTACTTGGGCGTTAAATATAATATTTATAAAATACTTTGTGCGCCTTTAAAATAGCTCTTAAATATTAATATTAATTTAAAAAGTAAAATATAAAAAAACTTTTAGTTCAGGCGCACCACGCTCATAACGAAACTTTTGAATTTTCCCAATGAAATGCGTGGCGCCATCTGCAACAGAAAGTTACAAAAGTCCAATGATGCATTTATGAAAAAAAAAAAAAATAAACAAATATTGACTTCCTGTTTGTGTTAAATTTTATCCATTTTTGTATGATTCATTGATGTTTCAATTGACTTGATATCAAATGGACGCAATTGTATTGTTAATAAAATTGTACGGCATTGTTAATAAAAACAAAAGCTATTCTAGCAAAAATATATTTTCAGACGAGGCTTTCTACAGGTGTTGCAAGTCTCTCAAAAACTGGGAAAATAAATATAAACTGTCCATAAAATTTGAATCATATGTTTTGAAGCCATTTCTGTACCTCTTTTAAAAAACGACCTTCTGCTTTAAGCAAACGCATAAAAATATCGTACTTTCGTTGTTAATACACTTGCAATACTTTAATGATGAAAGTCCCATTAATCAAAGTTAAAAAAAAAATACAGAATTGTTTTAATTTTTACATATAAAAACATGTCCGCCAGTGTATATTTTTTTACTTTTTTCGACATTTTATTCTGCCCTTCTACTTTCCCAAAATTTTTCAAAAATATCAACATGTAACGTAATGATAAATGCAAATTTTTCATCTTATTAAATTTTTTTAATTTTGCAACAGATATTCGATTTTATCAACATTTTTCAATTTTCAACACTTTCCGAGTTTTGCAACATACATGACACCTCAACATTTTCTACCTTTTTAACATTTTTTTGAGTTTTGCAACACATGTGATTTTATCAACATATTCGGCATTCTCAAGATTTTTCAAAACTTTTCGACTATTGCGACATTTTTCGAGTTTTGAAATAATTTTTGACTTTTACAACATGTGTGACTTTCTCAACATTTTTTTGAATGTTTCAACATTGAATTGAGCTTTGTAAGATATATGTACATTCATATGAATTTTATCAACATATTAGACTTTTGCAACATTTTTTGACCATAGCAACATTTTACGAATATTGCAACATATTTTGAGTTCCGCAACATTTAAGATTTTTTCAAAATTCTCGACTTTTTCAACAATTATGCCTTTTTATCATTTTTCGACTTTTCCACACTTTTCGAATTTTTAAAAATGTTTAGACTTTTGAAACATATTTCAAAATTTCAACATACTTAGACTTTTGCATTTTCCTTTTAAGAATGAAAAATCTACGTGAAGTGGATACTGAAATCTAGTGGAATACTGCATTGAAAGACGGTTCGCTTCAAGTCAAGCAAGATCAAGATCAATAATATTGTCAACCAAATCTGACAATGCACAATTATTATCTAGTGTTCGGAGATTCCAAAAACAAAATCCGTAAAATCGTACCTGGTTGTTTACTCGTTTTATGGCCATTTTAAGGTAAACGCTTTCACCGGTAATTTTAATAAAATTATGAAGCGAACCTTGTACAGTTTTTGATGCTTTTAAGATCAAGTGAAACCTTAAAATATGGTAAGATAATTGAAGTTATTAATTTTTGCAAATATGCAAATGTTTTTGTGTTATTCACCATTTTGCATGGAAAATAATCGAAAGAAAAAACAAAAATTTTTTTTGTCAGCTGAAAATCTAATGAAATAAACGAGTACACTTGACAAATTCTGTTCCATAATATGATTTCATATTCATTTTATTTTACAACAGTTGTAAATGTCCGCTTTATAACTCAAGTAATAATTTCAATTATAAGCTACAAAAAGGTCAAAACAAGAAGTATCTTGCTGTGGAGCCTTTGAAACATGATACTCTAGCAATGAATGTGCTGTCAAAATTGTAACGTAAATGAAATTCCAAGCAAAACTACGATTAAGTTTCAATCCATAAATCGAATAATACGACGGCGTCAGATGATTTCCAAGAAGAGATGTCTGCACCTACAAGGAAATTGAATATATTGTACATACAGATTAGTACATTGCTAAGAATTGCAACAAAATGTTTCCACATATATATTGCACATTTTGCGATTGTACTTACCAATTTTTGCAAGTTGTTCCTCAGCCTGACTTCTTTCAAATTCATGTTCAGCTTTAGATAATGTAATGTGATCAATTCTGTGGTGAAAAGTATTTCTTTCTGTATCATATCATTTAAAAGAGTTATTGAGAGCAGATTTAACCATGGCAAGGCAACACCACAAAGAGTCCATGAAAAATTTATATAAACTAATGACATAGGGCTAATTCTGGTATAAGTTATACATTCTATTAACTTATAACCATTAAATGTGCTGCCAAATATGGTAAGTATGACGATCATGAGAAACCATGAGATGTTATGCCAAACATCATGTGGTAACAAACGCAAACGTCGTATTAAAGGCAATAGGACTTTGTATTTTCGATATGAATTTCGTATATCCTGATTTGAGTTGATCAGTTCATTCATGTATTTCTTGATATTACGATGGTAATTGAGTATTACCAACTGATAGGTTTGATAACCCATAAAAAACCATTCAAAAGTCAATATATAAATTTTTTCAGTTGAAAGAATGAATAAATTGTCTTCCAACATGTGGGGTTGCAGCAGTAAAAGAAGAATCATTGCAAGTTTTATTAAATTTATAGTTATTACTGCAGGATCCACGCTTGTAAATGTTAGATTAGTGATTTTTCTGATATCTCTTTCCATGCATATGAGTTGATTTATAGCTTTCACCAGGACTAATGAAAACTCTTTGCTATGCATTATGTGTAGAAATTTATAAATTGAAAATATGCGTACTGTGTGTGTCAATATTCTCAAAGTGAGAAGTTGCATGACCAAAGGATAGGGCTGATGTGTATTTAACATCAATATATTGAGAGTCAGGAAAAAAAGAGATGATAGCAATATGTACACCAGTAGAATGCGTTTAATTAACCTCACGATTTTGTTTTTTGCATACGAAAATTGAATTTTTTTTGAACTTTTGTTGTAGTTAATATTGAAAGTTTGCGTTAGTTTCGAAATTATTAAAAAAAACTTAAAGCAACTGCTAAAATACACAGTAGTTTTTCGATGATTTTCAGTATTTATGTCGAACATTTCTTATGAAGAACAGTATTTAGAGTTAGAATATTAGTTAAGAAATGAACGTTAGCATATTGTAATCAGCAGTAATGCCGTCCGTATATACGCACAAAACTAATACCTAAATGAGCTTTTGTTGAATGTAGTAAGTGTTGCATTAAAAAAATGTCTTTTCATTATGATAAATTATGTAAAATAAATGAAACTAAGTAGTGAGGGTTTTACTACCGCATTAATGACAGTGTTAGTTCAGAACGCAATATTTTCCCAATAAAAATGTTCGGTACATATTGATTGATAATTACACTGTGAGTGCTGTGAAATTGGAGGAAAAATTGCTGATATCAACTTATGATAATTTGGTTTCGCTGAGCTCGAATCTGCATATTTTAAAACATGATTTCGCTTTGGTTCTTCTTCTAAAATCAGTCCAAGGCGGAAGAAATGCTCCATTGTGGACTATTTTTTTTAGCTTATATTGATTTACTTTTTAGAGGTGATACCACTCAAAGCTGTCATCAATATCAGCTCAGTCATAAAACTTGGGAAACTCTTTGAAGGGCGGTGCACAACCCTCATAATTTATAAACATTATAATAAGAGACCTAACAAGGTAATAGCTTTGAGATTTAATAAGATGGCAGATCTACGAGGTATAAGGTAATTTATAATAAAAAATGGGCGTAGTGTGTTACTGTGGGATTTAGTCACGTTAAAAACAAAATATAGCTTTTTTCAAAGTTTTTTTTGGAGCTCTGACGATTTTTAGTTAGCTTTCACTTAAAAAAAAATTTTTATTTTCGACAATACTTGCGCTTTCTAGCGATTTTTGAACCAAAAACCTCGATTTGGGACCACAGTGCAGTGGGCGTAGCACGTCCTATATAAATTTAGTACCTAAGGTGGCATAGCTTCGAATGTGAGCAATTTTCGAAAATTTTGCTGTAAGAATGTTGCTTCTAAAAAGCTATCTGTTTATCAAAATCGTGTTGTATTATTCCAGTGGGTGTGCCACCACCCCAATTTCTATGACTACATAATTAGATAAGTGGATGGCATTTTTCGTCTATTTTCAGACATTTTTCTATTTCAACATTTTTCAACTGCTTCACCTCTATCAATTTTTTTCAACCTATTCCATATTTATTTTCGAATTTTTCAACGTCATTAATTTTTGCTCGACTTTTTTAACCTCTTTCAACTAATTTCGAGTTTTTTAACCTCTTTGAACTTTTCAACAACGTTTTCAATATTTTCCGAATTTTTTCGATTTACTTAAATACTTTCAAATTTTTCTATATTTATTCGACACTTTCAACATCTTTCAACTATTTTCATTAGTTTCCATATTTTTTCGACTTTTTAAGCATTTTTCAACCTATTTCAACTTTATTGTAAACTTAATATTTTCTCGACATTTGCAACATTTTTCGGGTTTTTCGAACCTTTAGCAAAATTTTCCAACTTCTCTTCAACCTCTTTCAACTTTTTTTTGAAATATTTTTTTTCGACTTATTCAATTTCATTAAACTTTTTTGAATCTTTTCCAAATTTTTCCCAAATTTTTTCAACTTTCGACTTGTTTACTTGGGTTTGATAACATGTGAAAAATTTCAATCCAACCAATATTTTAAATATCAAGTTCTAGTCGCTCATAACGCTCATAAGTTTTTAAAATCAGAACACTTCCAAGAGCGTATTTGACGTTTTCGTAAAGTGGTATGTAGCTTACAATTAACACAAAGTAAGAGAATACTCGTAGAATGCAGGTTGTTCTTTCAAGACTCTGTTCAAACTTATTGAAATCTCGTTTTATTTTTCCAAAGACTTATATTTTCACTTCATACTTCAACCAACAATATCAATTAAAAAATTGAAAAAGATCGTAACAGGATGTGTCGCGTTGTGGAGCATTCGAAACATGATACTCTAGCAATGAATGTGCTGTCAAAATTGTAACGTAAATGTAATTCCAAGCAAAACTGCGATTAAGTTTCAATCCATAAATCGAATAATAAGACGGCGTCAGATGATATCCAAGAAGAGATGTCTGCACCTACAAGGAAATTGAATAGATTGTTCATGTTCAAAATGTTTCCATATATATATTGCACATTTTGCGATTGCACTTACCAATTTTTGCAAGTTGTTCCTCAGCCTGACTTCTTTTAAATTCATGTTCAGCTTTAGATAATGTAATGTGATCAATTCTGTGGTGAAAAGTATTTCCTGCTGAATCATATCATTTAAAAGTGTTATTGAGAGCAGATTTAACCATGGCAAGGCAACACCACAAAGAGTCCATGACAAACTTCTATAAACTTTTGACATAGTACTATTTTTGGTATAAGTTATACATTCTATTAACTTATAACTATTAAATGTACTGTCAAATATCGTAAATATGACGATAATGAGAAACCATGAGATGTTATGCCAAACATCATGTGGTAACAAACGCAAACGTCGTATTAAAGGCAATAGGACTTTGTATTTTCGATATGAATTTCGTATATCCTGATTTGAGTTGATCAGTTCATTCATGTATTTCTTGATATTACGATGGTAATTGAGTATTACCAACTGATAGGTTTGATAGCCCATAAAAAACCATTCAAAAGTCAATATATAAAATTTTTCAGTTTGAAAAATAAATAAATTTTCTTGAATAAAGTGGGGTTGTAGCAGTAAAATAAAAACCATGACAAGTTTTATTAAGTTAATAGTTATTACAGCAGGATCCACGCTTGTAAATGTTAGATTAGTGATTTTTTTGATATCACTTTCCATGCATATGAGTTGATTTATAGCTTTCACCAGGACTAATGAAAATTTTTTGCTATGCAATATGTGTAGAAATTTATAAATCGAAAACATTCGCACAATGAGCGTTATTATGTTCAAAGCCATAAATTGCGTGGTTAAAGGATCGGGCATTTCCTTTAACATTATTACATTGATAAACAGCAAAAAAAGAGTAGATAGCAATATGTACAGCAGTATAATGCGTTTAATTAATCTCACTATTTTGCTCTTTGTACAAGAAAAATGTATTGTTTTTGAACTTTTGTTATAGTAAATATTGAAAGTTTGCGTTAGTTTCGAAATTATTAAAAAAACCTTAAAGCAGCTGCTAAAATACACAGTAGTTTTACGATGATTTTCAGTATTTATGTCCAACATTTCTTATGAAGAATAGTGTTTTCAGTAAGAACATTAGTTAAGAAATGAACATTAGCATATTGTAATCAGCAGTAATGCCTGCCGCATATACGCACAAAACTAATATATAAATGGGATTTGTTGAATGTAGTAAGTGTTGCATTAAATATAATGTGTTTTCATTATGATAACTTATGTAAAATAATAGAACATATAGAGGTTTTCATTATCGCATTGATGACAATATTCGTTCATAACGCAATATTTTCCCAATAAAAATGTTCTGTACATATGGATTGATAATTAAACTGTGAATGCTGTGAAATTGGAGGAATAATTACTGATATCAACTTGTGATAATTTGGTTTCCCAGAGCTCGAATCTATAGTGAGTGTTGTCTTAAAATTATTCATAGACCAAACCAATATTCATGGCTGGTTTTCGTCAACGTATACAATGCATACGCAGCTGGTGAGATATTTCTAAGTTCGAAGTAGTCGAGGGCGGGAGCAATTAATGATGCTAGCTTTCGTCGTTGGGGTGGGTAATTAACTACTCCGTCCTGCCAGAGGACCTTCACTACAAATTTTTTATTTTAGACTCCCTCAAAACTAAATAAACTATACAGTGGGCCAAGAAAACCATGAGCACAAACAAAACCCCTTCATGGTTTTGTTCGAGAATATGTGCAAATAACAAAAATGCTGGTATCAATCATAATCAGATGTACTTTCAAGATGACACGAAAATACAGCACTCTATACCCTCCCTACCTACGGTCTTACGCCATGCTAATGTTTATAATTCCCCTAAAGCCAATATCTGTCCCTGTCCTCTACATCACCTTAAGGAAAATAATGTTTTAATTCAACATATCTTTTACTAGTATTTATTTATATATAACTCACAAAAAAAAAACAAAACACATGTTTTGAGTTTTAACAAATTTACATTTCCTAAGCCAACAAATATTAAATTATACTATAAATAGTTATATTTTTTTTTAAAGCATAATTTAGAAATCAAATAAAATTAGTAGTCTCTTATTGAGTATTTAAGTAGTAAGTATGTTCTAACATTCGTTTAATTAAATTTCAATAATAATATTATTTCAAATCAAATGGTACATACGAAAAGTTGCATTTTAGTATTGCTTAGTAATTATTTATTTATAGTGATGAATCTCCTCTCCAAATTTGAATAAAACTTTTTTTTATATGCACATATTAAATTTAATAAATATATAAATTAAATTTAAACAACTCACTTTGAAGTGCAGTATAGTCCATCGATGAAGGCCTTCATATATGTTGCTGCTAAGATGTTTATAACATGATGTTGCGATGATAAATCTAATTAAATTTGTTGCTAAGCATAAAACTGAGTGTTTGATTTATGTGCAAGCACTGAATTAATTATTCAATCAATTTGCCACTACCAGCATGAATAAATCGATGGAACAGAGTGCATTAGTGATTTCATTTAATTTTTTTTTTAGAATTTTTAATCAAAACTCATTGTTTTTGATTATGTATTTAAGTTTATACAAATATAATCATTATATGCTTAATTATATTTATCCATATATGTATATATATTTTTTTTATAACTACTTCTGCATGCTTATTGTCCCATTGATCTACTCAGCTTTCCTTTTCTTGTATGCCTATACTTTTCTTTTTCTTTGCTTTATGCACTTTTTAATATGTACCAAAGATTAGATATTAATAATTTTAGTATTAACCTATTTCATTTATTTTAAAGCGAAATTTTAAGTTTATTTTAGAATATGAAATTTACCGAATATGTTCACGTTTCAAAAAACAAATTTTAGGCTTACACAATTTAGAATTTTATGTTTGTTTTAACTTTTCCGTTTTTTTTTTTTTTGCACGAAAACAAATAACACAAAGAAGCGCTACACTAATTTCAAAGTAAATTATGTACTCGTATTATGATTAATTTTTTCTTCTTCTTCCGATTTTAATGATATTTTAAGGCGATTTTTTTTTTTTGACAAATAAATTTCATATATTTTATCCGATTTTTTTGTAATTTTAACGTATTCTTCCGAGCTTTTAAGTGATTTTAGAAATATCGAAATTATATGCGTTAAAAAAAAGATTACGTCTTGGAAAAAATTGCACTCGATGTTGTTGACACTAGTCGATAAACTGATGCATGGGGTTCCGTATCACTTTACTGATCTGCTTATCTAACTGTTAGCCCCAAAATGCTGTTGCTGTGTCGCTAAGACGAATTTTGTGAAAGCGCACGGAGGAAATATGATGAAGCTACGTATTTTGCTTTGTCCAATAGGGTAATGTAACTTATTATCGTCGCCAAAAATGTGATGTCGTCGAGTTTAAGATGTCAAAATTTTTATATAGAAAATTCTGTAAAATTAGAAACTGAATTATGTTTTTGAAAAACCCCTGCAAACTTCTAGGCCACCTTACCTGTAAATATGACTTTTTTTCGGCGAGAATAAATCACACTGGAATTATGATCTGTACTGTTGTAACAAATTTTTACACAACAACAAATTGCAGTTAGAGAGACTTTTCCTTTAATCGTGTGTGTGCTGCACTTGAGCAACAGATGAAATCAAATTTATTTTTCAATAATCTGTTGACTTGATTTTGCACGTTTTAAGAAAACGTAGAAATAAATCTATTAAAAGAAAAATGTCGGGAAATATCCCTTTGAATTAAACTCGCGATTTAGTTTATAAGAAATTTCTGCGTTAAGAATTTTAACAATTTAAACATTTCAAATTTGAAAAGATTTACAAAAGTGAAACTTTTAATGATGTCTGAAAACTTAACAGATTATTGTGGAATATTTATTTTTAAAATCAGCTAACACGACTTATCACATCAAAGACAATAAAGGAAAAGGAAGAATAAATTCTTCTAGTGAAGTTGCATACTTTAAAAATAAAACTTCAGGGCTGAATTTTCTGTTTCGAATATGCTTGAAAGTTTCTTCAAGCAAGTTCTAGTCGCTCATAAGTTTTTAAAATCAGATGATTTTTGAAAAAATGTTGAGCTAGAAATTTGAGAGTGCAACCGTATTTTCGGAGAGTTTCTTACGAAGAACACATCCAAGAGCGTATTTGGCGTTTTCGTAAATGGCTTAAAATTAACACAAATTGTACCCAAAGCATGCATTCCATCAGTTAGACTATTTTCTATCATGATATAACTATTAATGGGCGTTTATATATATATATACACAGGCTGACAAAATTTCAGACCAAGAAGCAAGACTATACCTGTCCTAAGGTTTTTGATGTGCAAAAAATCGAATTTTATTTCGGCAACTCTTGACCATAATACTCGTAGAATGCAGGTTGTTCTTTCAAGACTCTGTTCAAACTTATTGAAATCTCTTTTTATTTTTCCAAAGACTTATATTTTCACTTCATACCTCAACCAACAATATCAATTAAAAATTTCAAAAAGATCGTAACAGGATGTGTCGCGTTGTGGAGCATTCGAAACATGATACTCTAGCAATGAATGTGCTGTTAAAATTGTAACGTAAATGTAATTCCAAGCAAAACTACGATTAAGTTTCAATCCATAAATCGAAAAATAAGACGGCGTAAGATGATATCCAAGAAGAGATGTCTGCACCTACAAGGAAATTGAATATATTGTACATGTTCAAAATGTTTCCATATATATATTGCACATTTTGCGATTGCACTTACCAATTTTTGCAAATTGTTCCTCAGCCTGACTTCTTTTAAATTCATGTTCAGCTTTAGATAATGTAACGTGATCAATTCTGTGGTGAAAAGTATTTCTTGCTGTATCATATCATTTAAATGTGTTATTGAGAGCAGATTTAACCATGGCAAGGCAACACCACAAAGAGTCCATGTCAAACTTCTATAAACTTTTGACATAGTACTATTTTTGGTATAAGTTATACATTCTATTAACTTATAACTATTAAATGTGCTGTCAAATATGGTAAATATGACGATCATGAGAAACCATGAGATGTTATGCCAAAGATCATGTGGTAACAAACGCAAACGTCGTATTAAATGCAATAGGACCTTGTGCTTTCGATATGAATTTCGTATATCCTGATTTGAGTTGATCAGTTCATTCAAGTATTCCTTAATGTTTCGATGGTAATTCAGTATAACTAACTGATAGGTTTGATAGCCCATATAAAACCATTCAAAAGTCAATATGTAAATTTTTTCAGTTGGAAAAATAAATAAACCTTCTTCAAGAAAGTAAGGTTGCAGCAGTAAAATAAAAACCATTACAAGTTTTATTAAATTTATAGTTATTACAGCAGGATCCACGCTTGTAAATGTTAAATTAGTGATTTTTCTGATGTCACTTTCCATGCATATGAGTTGATTTATAGCTTTCACCAGGACTAATGAAAATTCTTTGCTATGCAATATGTGTAGAAATTTATAAATCGAAAACGTACGCACAGTCTGCGTTATTATGTTCAAAACCATAAATTGCGTGGTCAAAGGATCGGGCATATTCTTTAACATCAATATATTGAGAATCAACAAAAATAGAGTAGATATCAATATGTACACCAGTATAATGCGTTTAATTAACCTCACTATTTTGCTCTTTGTACAAGAAAAATGCATTTTTTTTGAACTTTTGCTATAGTAAATATTGAAAGTTTGCGTTAGTTTCGAAATTATTAAAAAAACCTTAAAGCAACTTCTATAATACACAGTAGTTTCTTGATACTTTTCAGTATTTATGTCGAACATATCTTATGAAGAACAGTGTTTTCAGTTAGAAGATTAGTTAAGAAATGAACGTTAGCATATTGTAATCAGCAGTAATGCCTTCCGTATATACGCACAAAACTAATACCTAAATGAGCTTTTGTTGAATGTAGTAAGTGTTGCATTAAATATAATATGTTTTCATTATGACTACTTATGTAAAATAAAAGAAACTAAGTAGTGAGGGTTTTATTACCGCATTAATGACATTGTTAGTTCAGAACGCAATATTTTCCCAATAAAAATGTGCTGTACATATTGATTGATAATTACAGTGTGAGTGCTGTGAAATTGGAGGAACAATTACTGATATCAACTTATGATAATTTGGTTTCGCTGAGCTCGAATCTGCATAATTTAAAACATGATTTCGCTACGTCTCTTCTCCTACGATCTGAGGCAATGTTGTTGCCCATACAAAGATAAAAATATTTTCCATTCACTTTATTCCTCCAGCGATATTCCTTTACCCCCCTTTATGGAGCATTTAAGCCAAATTTTCTGAAAAAATCTTATACGTGACAAGCGACTGAAGATTTTTCTTTTGGCTCTTAGTCACAAATATGCAGATTGAAAGTAAAGATGCTATTTAAGACAGTTGTTAAAAAAATCAGTCCAAAACGGAAGAAATGTTTCATTGTGAACTAATTTTTTAGCTTATATTGATTTACTTTTTAGAGGTGATACCACTGAAAGCTTTCATCAATACCAGCTCAGTCATAATACTTGGAAAACTCTTTGAAGGGCGTGGCACAAATAATTTATAAACATTATAATAAGAGACCTAACAACGTAATCGCTATGAGATTTAGTAAGATGGCAGATCTACGAGGTAAAAGGTAATTTATAATAAAAAGTGGGCGTAGTGCGTTACTGTGGGATTTAATCACGTTAAAAAAAAAATATAACTTCTTTCAAAGCTTTTTTGGTGCTCTGACGATTTTTAGTTAGCTTTCACTTAAAAAAAAAATGTTTATTTTCGATCATACTTGCTCTATAGCGATTTTTGAACCAAAAACCTCGATTTGGGACCACAGTGCAGTGGGCGTAGCACTTCCCATATAAATTTAGTACCTTAGTTTCGAAAAATGTGAGCAATTTTCAAAAATTTGCTGTAAGAATGTTGCTTCTAAAAAGCTATCTGTGGATCAAAATCGTGCTGGATTGTTCTAGTGGGTGTGTCACCACCCCAATTTCTATGACTACATAATTGGATAAGTGGATGGCATTTTTCGTCTATTTTCAGACATTTTTCTATTTCAATATTTTTCAACTGCTTCATCTCTATCAATTTTTTTTCAACCATATTTATTTTCGAATCTTTTAACGTCATTAATTTTTGCTTGACCTTTTTAACCTCTTTAAACTTTTCAACAACGTTTTCAATATTTTCCGAATTTTTTCGACTTATTTAAATACTTTCAAATTTTTCTATATTTATTCGACACTTTTAACATCTTTCAACTGTTTTCATTAGTTTCCGTATTTTTTCGACTTTTTAAGCATTTTTCAACCTATCTCAACTTTATTGAAAATTTAATATTTTCTCGACATTTGCATCATTTTTCGGGTTTTTTCAACCTTTAGCAAAATTTTCGAACTTATTCAATTTCATTAAACTTTTTTGAATCTTTTCCAAATTTTTTCAACTTTCGACTTGTGTACTTGGGTTTGATAATATGTGAAAAATTTCAATCCAACCAATATTTTAAATATCAAGTTCTAGTCGCTCATAAGTTTTTAAAATCAGATAATTTTTGAAAAAATATTGAGTTAGAAATTTGAGAGTGCAACCGTATTTTCGGAAAGTTTCTTACGAAGAACACATCCAAGAGCGTATTTGACGTTTTCGTAAAGTGGTATGTAGCTTACAATTAACACAAAGTAAGAGAATACTCATAGAATGCAGGTTGTTCTTTCAAGACTCTGTTCAATCTTATTGAAATCTCGTTTTATTTTTCCAAAGACTTATATTTTCACTTCATACCTCAACCAACAATATCAATTAAAAAATTGAAAAAGATCGTAACAGGATGTGTCGCGTTGTGGAGCATTCGAAACATGATACTCTAGCAATGAATGTGCTGTCAAAATTGTAACGTAAATGTAATTCCAAGCAAAACTGCGATTAAGTTTCAATCCATAAATCGAATAATAAGACGGCGTCAGATGATATCCAAGAAGAGATGTCTGCACCTACAAGGAAATTGAATATATTGTACATACAGATTAGCACATTGCTAAGAATTGCAACAAAATGTTTCCATATATGTACTCGTATATATTGCACATTTTGCGATTGCACTTACCAATTTTTGCAAGTTGTTCCTCAGCCTGACTTCTTTCAAATTCATGTTCAGCTTTAGATAATGCAATGTGATCAATTCTGTGGTGAAATGTATTTCTTGCTGTATCATATCATTTAAATGTGTTATTGAGAGCAGATTTAACCATGGCAAGGCAACACCACAAAGAGTCCATGTCAAACTTCTATAAGCTTTTGACATAGTACTATATTTGGTAAAAGTTATACATTCTATTAACTTATAACTATTAAATGTGCTGTCAAATATGGTAAATATGACGATCATGAGAAACCATGAGATGTTATGCCAAAGATCATGTGGTAACAAACGCAAACGTCGTATTAAATACAATAGGACCTTGTGCTTTCGATATGAATTTCGTATATCCTGATTTGAGTTGATCAGTTCATTCAAGTATTCTTTAATGTTTAAATGATAATTCAGTATCACTAACTGATAGGTTTGATAGCCCATATAAAACCATTCAAAACTCAATATATAAAATTTTTCAGTTGGAAAAATAAATAAATTTTCTTGAATAAAGTAGGGTTGCAGCAGCAAAATAAAAACCATTGCAAGTTTTATTAAATTAATAGTTATTACAGCAGGATCTATGCTTGTAAATGTTAAATTAGTGATTTTTCTGATATCACTTTCCATGCGTATGAGTTGATTTATAGCTTTCACCAGGACTAATGAAAATGTTTTGCTATGCATTATGTGCAGAAATTTATAAATCGAAAACATACGCACAATGTGCGTTATTACGTTCAAAACCATAAATTGCGTGATCAAAGGATCGGGCATTTCCATTAACATCACTACATTGATTAACAGCAAAAAAAAAGTAGATAGCAATATATACAGCAGTATAATGCGTTTAATTAACCTCACTATTTTGCTCTTTGTACAAGAAAAATGCATTGTTTTTGAACTTTTGTTATAGTTAATATTGAAAGTTTGCGTTAGTTTCGAAATTATTAAAAAAAACTTAAAGCAGCTGCTAAAATACACAGTAGTTTTACGATGATTTTCAGTATTTATGTTGAACATTTCTTATGAAGAATAGTGTTTTCAGTAAGAATATTTGTTAAGAAATGAACATTAGCATATTTTAATCAGCAGTAATGCCTGCCGCATATACGCACAAAACTAATATATAAATGGGATTTGTTGAATGTAGTAAGTGTTGCATTAAATATAATGTGTTTTCATTATGATAACTTATGTAAAATAATAGAACATATAGAGGTTTTCATTATCGCATTGATGACAATATTCGTTCATAACGCAATATTTTCTCAATGAAAATGTTTTTGACATATCGCTTAGAAGTTAAAATGATTAGTTAGATAAAATATCAAATCATTTGCTCGGTTTCCGATAAGAAACCCAGTAAGAATATGGATCAGCCGTGAAATATTATTAGTTCTTTTCTGTTTCAAAGTCGGCCGTAACAATTTAAAGTCCCTGCACCGCGACGTTGCAAGCTTACCTCCAATTGAAAAGTTCTGATGTTCTTTCATCTGTGTTGCTGTATAGAATTCTTGTAGTTAAGTTCGCCATCATTTGCTCTGGTTAGCTACTTTCATCTTCTTTGAGCAAATTCTTCAACTTGTTGTCTCTTAAATACCAATGCTGCCATCTTGCAAAAATTATGCTTTATTTATAATTTTATTACATAAATAAAATAATAAAAGTTGTATTAATTGCTTACGAATACTATCCAACAATATTATCAATTGAAATATGACCACGGCATGACAATTCGATGTCGTTGCAGCAGCAATCCAATGCTGCACGAATCATTCAAGTGGAATTACCTGCAAGCTAAATGCAAGGAAATGAAATATTTTTATTATCCAATGGAATGAGTACTAGCAAAGCGCTTTTATGCTTTTTTATACCTCACTCGCTCAACATTTTTACTACTGTTAGTATCATAAAATCTGCTATAGTCTATGTACTCGTACTTCTTGTAGTTAAGACAAAACACATTGTGTACCGTAAATATTTTACGTATAATTTAAAAATGTTCTTGGTGAAAGCATGCAATATATACAGTTTTGATTATCTATATCGTGTTTCGAAAAGTGTAGCTCAGCAGCTAACAATCGCATTCAAGGTAGCATTTGCTGGGTATGAGCCTTAGCCATTACACCTAATGGAACGCTTAGCTATGGAACAACGCGTCTTTTGTAGCTATGTCTAGCGTTTTAAGAGCAGTTTATGGTCTTAATAATCGTCTTACTTGCAAATCTGAAGAAATTGGATATGTAATGAAGGTGTTAGGGCATGTGTGTCAAGTAACGCACGCTCTATTGATAAGTTTGGTCGAAGTTCTAAATTTATCCACGCTGCGATTAGCATTTGGGCTTGTCTTGCGGCACATTCTGGCATATTTCGTACTATCTTCATTTATTTAAGGCTAAAGATATTGAAATCTGCTGACCATGGAATACGCATAAGGTAGCCAATTGGATATTGCCATAACAGACATTGATGGATGATTTTTCGAATAAAATTTTGTTTAGCAATGATGCTTATCAAAACCAAATGATGCTTAACCAAAAACCAATCGTAGTTGAAAATGTGTTAACATTTTCTGATTCGAGCATTAATTTTTATTGCACAATTATAAGAAATTTTTATTGTTCTCTCATACGAACATGACTTCGTTTAGTTTTACTACTCCAACTCTAAAGAATTTCCCATCGCTCGTAGCAAAGACGACGTTTTATTAATCCAATTTTTTTTTCTCAATTTTCTTGGTATCGCAAATTCTTCAATAACTCGTAAAAATTGCATCCAACCAATTGCTTAATTTATTGCCAGCACTAAATGCCACAAGAAGTTATGTTAATCAAATGCGAATTTTTTTTATTTGAACTCTTGAAACGAATTTTTATTGCCATCTAAATGATGTGCGGAAATTCGTTGCATTTAAGAATAACTATGAAAAAACAAACAGCAGATACTATTTTTATGACCTCTTTGATATAATTAGCAGAAATATTCTATTCAAGCAATCGTTTCTTCAAAATTAATTTTTGTTTTTGTTAAAAAAACGCCGTAAATTGGTTTTTAATGTAATCAGACCTTAATCAGAATCTTTTATTAAAAAAGTCATGAAAATAAAAGTTTCTTAAAACTTTTTTGCTGCAAATGTTTTTAAAAACTTTCTTTAAAAACTTTTATTGGATACTGGAAACTCTAATTTACCTAAAAACTTTTAAAAAAATGTATACACAAATGTTTTTCCTAAAAACCTTAAAAAAAACCCCATACATACAAATTTTTATAAAAAACTTTTAAAAACTTTTATTGATAAAAATTGTTTATAAAAGTTTTATTTTTTTTTTTATCTTTAAAGTTTTCGTAAAGTTTTTTTTTTGACTTTTATTTTTGAAATTCGAGAAAAAAGTTTTTTTTTTTGGCTTGAAAAAGCAATTAAAGTCCTAAAATAATACCTTAGATTGCTCGCAAAAAATTTCAAAGGAGAAAACTTAGCATTGTTCATAATAAAATCCGTAGGAAAATAGTTAACAAGTTTCTAAAAAGGAACAGTTTATGGTAATTATATTTAAAAAAAGAAATTATTCCACGAATCGATGGACAAGGACGGAAAATGGATTTTGGAAGTGACAGGAGAGGTCCCCGATCCCTCTAAAGTGATGTTTTGGATTCATTTTTCGAGAATAAAAAAATTAAAACACGAATCGATGGGAAAAGGCCGAAATTGGATTTTGAAAGTGACAAAGGAGGTCTCCTGCGATCCTGAAATGGTGTTTTGGACCCAATTTTAAAAATTTACTGCACCAATCGATGGCAAAACGCCGAAAATAGATTTTGAAAATGACAAAGGAGGTCTCCTGCGATCCTGAAAGGGTGTTTTGGACCCATTTTTCTTAAAAAGAAAATATTTGTCTTAACTAGCTAATACCCGCGATTTTGAACGCGTAGCCTGTTTATAGTTTTTTCTGCGAAGGCAAACTAATCAAATTTTTCTAGTAGACCTATTGTAATTTTTGATTATTCTTCACGAACCCCGCGTTGTTTTTTGCAATGTAAATTGACAAATTGAGAATGAGAGCGAGAATAAAATTTCAATATTCCGTTGTTTCTCTTCCATAAATATAACATCCCATTAGTTTTGTTGTGCTTACTTGCTTGTTTCTTTGTATGTAATTAATTTTTTTCAGCAATTTTAAAACCTAAATATTTTGATATTCAACAAGAATGTTGTGATAATTTTAATTGAAGATTGAGACAAAGCGTTTAAGGAATAAATTTAAGTAAATTTAATCAAAATTGGTACAGTAATTTTTGCGTGATTCGCGAACATCGAAAACGGCTATCATTTTATTTACATAGATATAAAAAGATGAATGAACTCGTATTTCAATTTACTTTACATTAATAAAGTAATAAAATAAGTGAATGGATAAGAAAGATGTTCAATGTTGAATGTTTCTTCGTCTTAATATCAAAACTCTATATTCAATTTATTCTAATAAAATAAAATACTTTTGAACCCCTTAAGTCATAAAGAATAAACTTCTTTTCATGCAACCAACAAAAAATGCTCTCAGAGGAGAGCTTAAAGTTGCTTTAAGCCGGAAGGAAATCATAATGAAAACAAAGTTGAAAAATTTCACACTCTACAGAATTAAATGCGCACAACTCTTAAAGTCATACCAATTATGGCCATAAGCTAAATCTCATGCTCCGCTTTTAAATAGCAACGTTGGCAACACCTACACTGTGTACATATAGTACGTATGGCATCAATATTAAAAGCAATAAAAACATAAAAAAAAAAATTTATCTAAATCGTCTCAAAATTGTCTAAAGGTAGTTGGGATTTTTTTCAGTTATATCAAAGTTGCATGTTGCCTATAATTGGTATTAAGCGTAGCAGTACTTACGTGTGAATAGGAGCAGCAGCAGCAGCAGCAATCAAAGGCCCTTAGGAGCCCACGACGATTTAACTTTTTTTTTTTGTTTGACTGACTGCACAAATTCAAAGCCACGTTTTGCCACACTTTAAGTCAAAAAATTACATACATACATAAAGTGAAAGAGAAGTTGATTCGTCGTTTGGTTCCTTTTTTCTTTGTTGCTCCACATTTTAGTGCCTTCCTTCCTTACTTTGGTGGCTACATATGGTTGCTGTGCAGCAAGCAGATGCTTATTGACTACACAGCCGCTTTCTAGTGAGCCAAATTTTTTTTTTTTTGATTTTTCTCGTATTTATTTTAGTAGCCTCTAGCATGATGGCAACAAAATTGCCTCTAAATCAAAATTCAATCGCAATGCCACTATCGTATCTACAATCGCCATCATCATCATCGTTACAAATTGGGCGAAAACTTTGCGCTATTTTTCCATGTTGGTTACGTTTTTTTGGTGCTTTGGCTCTAGTGCTAGCGATTTTTCTTGATAAATAACTAAATAATAAAGTCGAGTTAAAATCTAATTTGTTGCAACAAGAAAAACGAGCGAATAATCGCAGAGACATTGAAAATTTGTTTGCACCCTGCGGTGTTGAATTTGCACAATTTTTTTAGGTCTTTTGATTTTGATTTTGGTGCTTGTTGGCCGCAGCAAATGTGTGTTAAGTGGCGGTTGTAGGTGTCTTATTGTTGCTTTGGTTATTGCCCTGGCAGCTGGGTAATTTTCGTGTAATATATTGCCATGAGTTGGAAAATTTTTATGTTGTTTGGCTTAAAAGAACATGAAAACGTTATATTTTTTAAGTTTTTAGTTGGCTTGCTCACAATAAACTATTTAAAACTTTCTTTTAAAAATAATAAATTTATGCATAATCATCATTCTGTTAATTATTTTCCATCATTCATTATCCATCTATCATTATTGCTGATTTTATTGTCTTTCTATTGTCATTGTCTCTAATGTCTTCGTTAGCGATTTTGTCATCACTGTTACAGCTATTTGCACTGTTTTCACTTTGTTTGATATTGTCTTTGCTGTCTTCAATATGCTTATTGTATACTTTGTTTCCAATTCCGCCATTGCCATTCATGTCTTCATTCTCTTAGCTATATTTTTCTCACTGTCTAATTTTTTATCGCTGCCTCTATTTACCACATCACACTCATTGCTTGCATGAGCATTTCTACATTATCATCATTGGCTTAAGTCAATTATTGTAATTGTCTTCATCATTGTCTACACTGTCTTGCCTTGCTTCCTTGTTTAGTTATTGTCTTTAGTGTCTAATTCTTATCATCTTCTATAATCCTATCAATTTTTATATTGCATTGTCTTTATTGTATTGATTGTGTTAGTTTTAATCATATATGTTATTGTTATATTTGTCATCACAGACTTTTTTTTTATCAACATTGTCCTCCCAGCGCTCATAACATTAATTGTCTTAACTGTCTTCTTTCTTTTACTGTCTCTGTAAGCTTTACACCCTTTATTAAAAAAAAGAAACAGAAAATATAGTTAGGCCATAAATTTCATATTAACACAATGGGTTTTCGCAGTTTTCATATTTTTTTTTTCGCTCTCTCTCTTTTTTTACAATTGTCTTCATTGTCTACACTGCTTTCATACCATTTTTAAAAATGTTTTAACATGTCGAAAATGTCATTGTTCCCTTATTGTCTCCATGGTCTATGTTGTTAACGTTGTGTCTATTTATATTTACATAATATTCTCCTTCTCTGGACAATCACAATTGCTTACGCTGTATTTATTGTTTTCATTCTTTATATTGCACTGCATAATGGTTCTAATCACTTTATTTGTCTTCATTGTCTATATTTTATTGATTGTAATGATTTTCACCATAAAAATTATTAGAGTTGTAAGGATTATTGCCTTATTTTTCATAATTATTTTAACTGTCTTCATTATTTATATTGCTCTCATTGTCTCTATTATCTGCATCTTCTTACAAATTTTCTTCAGCACTTTCTTCATATTTATTGTATTGAGTGTATTAGCTTTCATCATAGTCATTGAAATTATCTACTATACTTTGTCGACATTGTCTTTATTTCATGTTCTTTATTGCCTAACTTTTCTTCATTGTCTTGACTGTCTTCACTGTCTACATACCTTTCTTTGTCTTTCTAGCCTTCAATCTCTTTTTTTTAAGACTAAAATATACTTTGACAATAAATTGTACGTCTACATGTCATCTCACCTGCCTGCACATAACCCACATTTAAATTAATAATAAGGATTATTCACAATTACCTTGCCAATCAATACGCTTGTACTGAAATAAAAAAAAAATTAAATAAATGTTAACTCAAATCCACACTATATCATAAGCCATAGGAGTCTACATTTATAAATTTGCACTAACAACAGTATTAGACCATGCAACAACCACAAAGTTCTGCAATCAATTCATTCATATACCATAACCAGGTTTCTTCAGAGTCAACATTTAACATCCTGTCCAACAACAATAATATACATACCAACACAGCGGGTGTTTAATAAGCATTTCAATTCAGTCAGAGTCAGTGCCTCGTAACTTGGTCAAAAGCTATATAGAAACAAATAAAAGCTTGTGAGAAAACATCCGCATAAAACAAGTCTTAAACAGCGGGAATCCACGTGACGCAATACATTTTGAAGTGTAGCTGTATCTGCCAGGAATCAACGAAACCAAACTGCAGATAACCTCATAACTGCAAACTCAATTCGTTTGTAATGCCAGCCTGCTACTGAGTAATCTGATGTTGAGGTAACCCAGATGTGGCTGAGAAATTTTGATAATTTTTGCAAATGGTAAAATATGTAAATTTTGATATTTTTTAAGACGATGAGTAAAAAAAAATAGGTCATCAAAATTTTCCCACACAAAAATTTAATTTCTTTACTATTTTAGGTATAAATTATGATATTTTGGGAAGTCCGGGGATTTTTTCATTTCAACTTGGAAACCCTGAATCTTGGTTTCGAAGTTTATGAGAGAGTCTCTGCGGCGAGAGCTGTGTGTAATATGGGTAGGGGTATGTGTAGAGTGATAAGGTTAATCATGTTGGGGTTTATGTGGGTTAGGAACTGAAGTGTGTAGTGTAGTGCCCGTTCGATTTATTACGATATGAATTTTTTTACGTATCGTAATACAAAGAATATTTGCTCTAATTGATTTAAGAATTCCTGGAAAAATTAAGAATTAAAAGAAAGTATTTTTATATAATTTATACTTACTTAGTGTTCATGGGCTTATGGATTCATAAATGGGTCATTCATGGATGGATCATTAATATATTTGGTGGTGGATTTGTGACGATGGATGATGATGATGGACGATGGACGATAATGGATATTTTCGGGAAATAATCCAAATTTTTGCAAAAAAGATTTGAAGAAGGGAATTGAAATATAATTTGAATGCTCATGTCGGGATATTTGCAGTTAAATTTACAACGATGATGGTCTTAAGAATAATAAAAATATTCGTACGTTGACGTCGGTATGGTTGGCTGTTGATGTTGAAATTTTGAGTGACGGTAATTGGCAGATTTTCATTATTTTTCTGTTTTTATATCATACACTTTGTCATTCCGTTTGTAACACATAGAAGCGGGCGTGGCAGGTATGGAAAAGTACGAGTACATATATTCTTGATCAGCGTCACCACCTGAGTTAACTTAGCGATGTCCGTCTGTCTGTTGAAGGTTTGAGGGAATACCAAGAAAGCTAATTGAATGAAAATGAATGAATGAAAATGGGCGATATCGGTGCACGGACAAGCATACCGCCCATACTCTATGTACGAGTATATTTACCTAGGCCAAATTTGAAAAAACTTGCAGAGACTTAAATGAAACTTGGTGATTTAATGCACCTATGATGGGCGTGGCACCGGCCACAATATTTGTAAACGTTATATTAAGAGAACTAACAATGTTATCGCTATTATATTTTATTAGCTGGATATACTTGCTATAAGGTCTCTTATTACAAAAATTTGGTCCAATAGCAACTGTGGGCAAGGCACCTCCCATATAAGCAAAAAACGTTTATTGTTATAGACAGTGTGCTATAAGAGTAATCTTCATAAAATTTGGTGTATAGATGTCAGTTACTATAAGCTTTAAAAATGACTGAATTTTGACAGGATTGCATTAGTGGGCGTGGCGCCTCCCATATTAACATAAATTTGTAAGCGCTGTTTTAAGGGGGCAGGTCTAGTCAGAATTTGCAACATATCGAGTTTTTTTTTTTTTTGATTTTCTTAAAGTATAATTCTTAAAAATATATCCTGAAAATTTGAAGTCAATCCGACAATTACTTTTAGACCAAAGGGCTCTCTCTCTCTCTCTCTCATTAATGTGAGTGTCAAACTTTAAATGCGTTTTTCTCAAAACTATGTTTTCGGAACTTGTGACTACTGTAACTCGAATGATTTTCCAAGGATTTGTGATGGTCACCGCAAGGCACTCTGTATGAGACAGGGTCCAAGACAGCCAGCTATAAGTTCTTTAATTTTTAACTTTTTTTTTAAACTTTTGCCAAGTCAAGCTGAGACATAAAGTAATGGTGCCATATTATCACTTTAATTCAGTAAATTAAATTAATACCAACAAAAATTATTGAAAATGCTCTATTACTCATGCGTGTGACTAGACCTGCCCCCTTAAGTGAACTATTGCAGCAATTGCTATGAAATTTAATGTAAGTGGTTCAGTTGCTATAGCGTATATCTGAATCAAAAGTGGCTGAAATAGCACCAGTGGGAGTGGCATCCCCCATACAAGTGGCATTTTTATCGAAATATGTGAGCAATCATACTAAAATTTGGTGTTAGGGGTTTGCTTATGGAAAGCTATTTCTGGATCAAAACCGAGCTGGATTGTACCAGTGGGTGTGTCACCGCCCTATATTTTAAATTTAACTGCAGCATATATCGCAAACTATACAAGCTATTGTGCTAAAATTTAATATGAGGATGTCGATCACGAATATAATTTGTTGAACCAAAAGTGGGCGGAATGGGAGAAGTGGGCGTGGCATACTTCAAATTTTTCATTTATATTTGATTTTTTCAACATTTTCCATATTCTTTCGACTTTTTCAACCCTTTAAATTTTTCCAACATATCCTACATGTATTTGTTCGACTTTTTCAACCTCTTTCAACTTTCTTCATAAGTTTCTTTATTTTTTCGACTTTTTCATCAATTTTGAATAGTTTCAAATTTTTTCAACCTCTTTCATTTGTTTTAGAGTTTTTCAACCTCTCTCAACTTTTTTCAACATTTTGCATATATTTTCGACTTTTTCAACATTTTTCAACCTCTGTCAACCTTTCTAACATTTCACAATTTTTTCGACTTACTCAACTTCTTCAACGTCTTTTTAATATTTTTTTAAGAGGTAGTGTAAGGTGTGTGAGTTTCGGCTTGGCCGTAGATAACACCTTAACTTGTTATTTCTTGAATTTTTTTTTTTTAATTGTCAGGATTAGCCCTTTTTATTTCGGTTGAACAAATTTTATTTTATATTTTGGTTAAAATTGGTTGTGATTTTATCTCTTTGAGATCTGAAATAGGATTAAAAATTGTATGAAAATTATTTAACTTAAAATTATTTTTAGACAAAAATTGAGCATTATAAAGTTAATGTCTAAATATATAGTGACTTTTGAGCGAGTGTATTATGTATTCATACTCGTATGAATAACTCTTGAAAATTTTTAATTGAATAATTTTAACTATTTACTTATGACCTTTATAGAAACGTGATTTTAAGGTCTCTAAACAACTATGCGCAAATATGCAAATAATTGTTGAAACATTGAGAATGCAAAAAATAGCAACATGTAAATATACATCTTTGTCGAAACTGTAGTCGTCCTGGCGACAAATATTGATGCCAATTAAATCAGAGGAGAATTTACTTTCAGCCAAAAAATATTGCAAACTCGATATAACCAGTGCTGCATACTGTCCGATGCAACCAAAAATGAAGGCGCGATCATAACCATTGCATGAGATAGGAGATACGTTAAGTTTTGAATATTGAATTGCCACATGAAGCTGTCAATAGAGAAGATAAATATTTTAAAAATCAATATACTATATAACGTGACATTAATAGAAATAAAGCTCACAATATGTTGCATATCCTTTGCATTGGATGTTTGGGAATCTTGATAACGAAAAGAATCAATTATGGTTAAATGTTCGTTAATTTGTTGTTCTTCTTGCTTCATGTATTCAGCATAACATGAAATAATTATAATGTCAAATATTCGCTGAAATGCTAACAAAAAATAACTCATGATAGTGAAGTTTAGATGCTGGTCCAAACTGCTGTAAAGACTACAACGTAAAAACATATACATTGGGTAAGCGCTGATTAGAAGTTGAAGAAATAAACCGAGTAAGAAGGGCGTTAAAACTCGAACACAACTAAGTTGAAGCTTCTTCATTTCGGCCAAGTCGTCCACAATTTTAACCAACAGCTGATTATTCCTGTCGTTTGTTCCCTTTAGTGTTGTGCAATATCCTAAGAACTTATTGAGATTCATATAAACCGCCAGCATATCCGCAAATAAAAGTGTAGATAAGTAAAATAATATTTCATAAAGGATAACTGAAGCGATATAAGATATCCCCACAATCGTTATATTATTGGGATAATTTGGTATGTCTCCAGCAATCACGATAAAAGAAAGTATCCAACGTAATGGCAGCAATGGTACGAAATGATGCAACTGCTGAGGAAACACTTTGCCTAAGTCGCATGAAATTTTTAGTAATTTGTTTGTAATATCCACCATTTGTGCACTATTTCTATAAAATATCTTAACGCAAAATATCAAAATAAAATACTGCAGAAATTCAAGAAAAAACATCATAAATGAGTCTTGTGCCACGAAGGAAGTTCCTACTGTCCCTATATCATTAACAAAATATGAATATGAAGCATTATATGAATAACACACCATATATATCAATGCATTATAATATAAGTATCTGAGGAGAAGACGCTTAAAAAACCCGTTAAAGCTTTTGTGGATAAAACGTTCTTCTCTGCGATTGTATATAACGTTCATTAAGCCAAGAAAGCGTAGTAATCGAAACAATCGCTTGAAGTCTTTCACCGCCATACTTTAACGATGTATTGAAACTAAACTCCTGTTCGGAATATATAACCAACAACGTTACTAAAAGTAGAACAACGTGTAGTTCTTGCTGCTAATTGCAATGCGATTAATAATAATTTTCTAAAGTTAATTTACTTATTATAGCTAAAATTAATTTACTTTTTGCACTATGTAGTAATGAAGGTCAAAGTTACTGAGCAGAAGCCCAAGACAAAAAAAAATCAATTTTAGCTTTCAAACTACATAGTTTGAAAACAAATAAACATTTCTTGATCTTACACTCCTATTTTTTTTTTTTTTTACCAAAAACAATAATCTGGAAAAAACTTATTATTATATGCTCACGATTCGACCAAAACCATCGCCTTGAACGATATCCGTACAAATCAAAAGGGACATGGAATCTTGAAGATTACAAAGACACTTTCTTCTTTGGGCTCGCGTGAAAAATTACAGTATCAAATATACCCTGAATAGAAGTTGAAACTTTTTTACCCGATTGTTAAAATTTTTACCGCAATTTCCAAAAAAAAAAACCCGAAAATGCTTCCGCTCCAAGGCGCGAAAAAGCGGTCAAATAACCGAATCACGCCAAACCAAAAATAATATACATATGCTGGCAAAGGTCCAAACTAACATATTAGCTAAGCGGTTAGGCGATAGCACTCTCTGACTTGCCTGGAAAAAATTCGAAAGTTACTGGTCGAAAAATCGACTGCTGGTACTTAATGGGTTAATACTAATCCAAAGTTACACAAACAAAAATTAGTATTATGTTGCTCCTCCTTTAGCCTGTATTATAGCCATTATCCTTGATAGCATGGAATCAACCAAGGCTTTGAGGTTATCATTATACCAAAGCTTATCTAAAGCTAAAATTGATTTTTTTTGTCTTGGGCTTCTGGTCAGTAACTTCGACCTTCATTACTACATAGTGCAAAAAGTAAATTAATTTTAATTGTAGTCATTATTATTAATTTCTTTGCAATTAGCAGTAAGAACTACACGTTGTTCTACTTTTAGTAACGTTGTAGGTTATATATTCCGAACAGGAGTTTAGTTTAAAAACGTAGTTAAAGTATGGCGGCGAAAGACTTCAAGCGCTTGTTTCGATTACTCAGCTTTCTTGGCTTACTAAACGTTATATACAGTCGCAGAGATGAACGTTTTATCCACAAAAGTTCTAACGGGTGTTTTAAGCGTTTCTTCCTCAGATACTTATATTATAATGCATTGCTATATATGGTGCTGTATTCATTAAGTTCTTCATATTCATATTTTCTGAATGATATGGAAACAATAGGAACTTCGTATGTGGCACAAGACACATTTATGATCCTATTTCTTGTATTAGTGCAGTATTTTGTTTTGATATTTTGCAGCAAGATATTTTATAGAAATAGTGCACAACTAGTGGATATTACAAACAAATTACTAAAAATTTCATGCGACTTAGGCAAAGTGTTTCCTCAGCAGTTGCATCATTCCTTACCATTGCTGCCATTACGTTGGATACTTTCTTTTATCGTGATCGCTGGAGAAATACCAGATTATCCCAATATTACAATAATTTTGGGGATAACTTATATCGCTTCACTAATCCTTTATGAAATATTATTTCACTTATCTACACTTTTATTTGCGGATATTCTGGCGGTTTATACGAATCTTAATAAGTTCTTAGCATATTGCACAACACTAAAGGGAACAAACGACAGGAATAATCAGCAGTTGGTTAAAATTGTGGACGACTTGGCCGAAATGAAGAAGCTACAACTAAGTTGTGTTCGAGTTTTAACGCCCTTCTTACTCAGTTTATTTCTTCAACTTCTAGCTACCGCTTACTTATTGTATTTTTTTTTAAGTTGTAGTCTTTACAGCAGTTTGGACCAGCATCTAAACTTCTCTAGCATGAGATATTTTTTGTTAGCAATTCAGCGAATATTTGACATTATAATTATTTCATGTTATGCTGAATACATGAAGCAACAAGAACAACAAATTAACGAACATTTAACCATAATTGATTCTTTTCGTTATCAAGATTCCCAAACATCCAATGCAAAGGATATGCAACATATTGTGAGCTATATTTCTATTAATTTCACGTTATATATACAGATTTTTAAAATATTTATCTTCTCTATTGGCAGCTTCATGTGGCAATTCAATATTCAAAACTTAACGTATCACCTTTCTCACGCAATGGTTATGATCGCTCCTTCATTTTTGGTTTCATCGGCCAGTATGCAGCACTGGTTATATCGAGTTTGCAATATTTTTTGGCTGAAAGTAAATTCTCCTCTGTTATAATTGGTGACAATATTTGTCGCCAGGACGACTACAGTTTTAACAAAGATATATTAATACATGTTGTTATTTTTGGCGTTCTCAGTGTTTTAACAATTGTTTGCATATTTGCGCATAGCTGTTTAGAGACCTTAAAATCACGTTTTTATAAAGGTCATAAGTAAATAGTAAAAATTATTCAATTAAAAATTTTTAAGAGATAAAACGTATTTCATCTATTCATTATGAATACGCATATGAATACATAATACACTAGCCCAAAAATTACGTTAAATTTAAGCAATCTCTTGAACTTTAAAAAACTTTATGATGCTCAATTTTTGTCTAAAAAAAGTTTCAAGTCAAATAATTTTCATAAAAATTTTAATTCTATTTTAAACCTCAAAGAGATACAATCACAAAAATAAAATTTGTACAACCAAAATAAAAAAATAAAATTTGTTCAACCAAAATAAAGAGGACTTATAAATTAAAAAACAACATTACCATTAAAAATTGGCGATCCTGCCAATTAAAGAATACATTTGAAGAAATAACTACGGCCAGGCCGAAACTCACATACCCTACACCGCACTGAAAGTTGTTGAAAAGGTTAAATAAGTCGAAACAAATGTGATGTAAATGTAATGTCGAAATGTAAAAAAGGTTGAAAAATGTTGAAACAGTTGTAAAAGACTGATAAAGTCGAAAAAATATAGAAACCATTGAAGAAAGTTGAAAGAAATTCAAAATGTCGAAAAAATATGAAAAATGTTGAAAAAGCCTTAAAAATGTGGAATTAATATGAAAATGTTGAAGAAAGAAAGAAAGAGGTTAACTGAAAAAAGTCTTATGAATGAAGAAAATAATGAAGAAAAATTAAGGAGGTTGAAAAAGTCAAACAAATACAAATGGGATTTATTGGAAAAACTTAAAAGTTTGATAAAGTCAAAAGAATATGGAAAATATTGAAATAAATCAAATAAAAACTAAGAAATTTAAATGTGCCATGCTTACTTCTCCAATTCCGGCTTCTTTAAGTCAACTAACTTATATTTGTCGTTGACATCCACATACCAAATCTTAGCCCAATAGGTTATATAATTTGCGATATATGCCGTAATTATTCTTAAAATTTAGGGCGGTAGCACACCCACTGGTGTACTATGGTCCGATTTTTATCCAGAAATAGCTTTTTATAAGCAACACTTTTTCAGCAAATTTTAGTATGATTGATCACATATTTCGATAGATATGCCACTTAAGGTATTTTACTTGTATAGGGATTGCCACGCCCACTGGTTTTATTTTGTTCACTTTTGGTTCAGATATAAGTATCTTATAGTAAGTAAGCCACCTAAATTAAATTTCATACCAATTGTTGCAACAGTTAAATTAATATAGCGATTACAACTTTATGGTAATATAGGAGTTGCCACGCCCACTACTGCAAACAAGTATTTTATTTTTACTAAATAAATAAATAAATAAATAAATAAAAGTAGAACAACGTGTAGTTCTTGCTGCTAATTGCAATGCGATTAATAATAATTTTCTACATTTAAAGTTAATTTACTTAATAAAACAATTCGGAAGAGCCCTTTAAAAAAAAACATTGAAGTGATAAATTTGTACATCTGTACTCGTATGAGGCGTTTCAAGTCAGCTCAGCGCAATGACAAATAACTTTAGGGAACTAAGAACACTCGTGAAAGATATGTGGAACTTCTTAAAAATTCAATACGGCCCAAAGAAAAACAGTTCAAGATAATTTTTAAACGGCAGTCATTTACTGATAATGATATTTTATGCACTATCTTAATAATGAAATTTTGATAGATAGTAAAAAAAGTGTAATTTAAAAAATAAGAGGTCAGCCATGGTTCTCAGTTTCAACTACAAAAAAAACGAATAATGTCAGACTTAACTCCCTGTTAAACCATATCGACTGGTAAGTTATATTACCTGATGAACCATTGACGATGTCGAAGACAAAATCTAAAGAATTCGACGATTTCTATATGACGAGGTTGGTTTTCACTTCACTTGTAAGTCCAATATTAGAACATGCGTCAGTGGTGTGGAACCCACAATAGAATATATACATTGATATGCTGGAGTCGGTGCACAAACAAATTTTATTGTTTGCACTTCGTAGGCTACCTTGTAAACCGGACTCAAATTTACCTTCAAATTAAAGCCGTCTCAAATACGTTTACCAACACTGCGCAGTCGAAGAATTATGCAAGACGTAACTTTTTTAAATAAACCGTTTTTCGGCTAAGTGAACTCTGAGTTGTTGCTAGGTATGATCAACTTTAATAATCCACAATGGGGCTTGAGACGTTTCTTAAGACTTGATATATGTTATTCTAACTACGCTAATTTTTGTCTATTTCGGTGTATATGTAATGATTATAATAACCTTTGACATCTTATTGCACCCATGGACCCTCAAAATATTATCAAGCAAAAAATAATTATTTACTCAAATACTTGAAATTATACTACAAAAATGTTTAACTTAGATACTTCATTACAATAATTATTCAGTTATTCCAAATCCATAAAATTAAATTTTTCCATAGTCTTATGCTGTATATTAAAACTTAAATACATATTTTCTCTATGACTTTGATACTTCACTTGTTTATTATCATTATGCTTCAATGCCATGTCTTAGAATAATAGAGTGTTAAAATAATTCGCATTGACACGACATCAATATTGATATACTTTAATTCAAAAGAACTTTTTTCGTATCAATAATTTATTTTTTGAATGCTTCAACACCTTAGTACTGATGTATATAAATACTTCAAAAGTTCAATGCTTCAAAAGTTTAGTTTTTCTTTAATGTATTACTTTAATTAATTGATTTTTCAATTATATTACATTACACTATTATTTCGTTACATTACTTTATACCTCAGTACTTCATTACAGTGCTTCATTATATATTAAAAGTTCAGATATTCAGTGCTTCAAAACCTAAGCTCTTCATTAATGTAAAAGCTGAATTAATTAATGCTACAAACAACCATACAGCAATTCTTCAAAAATACGGTATCTTAATACATACTTCACGACTCATTGTACCCATACTTTACTAGTTGAATTCTTCTATACTTCAATATATCACTACTTCAATAATAAACTAAATTGAAAAAAATATATACAAGTATACAAGTTTTTATCAAAATCAGTGATTCAAGACCATGGCTACTCCCTTTGTCAATTGTGTACCACAACAATTTACACATGATTGAAATCATCGTTGAGGGATAGATAGAAAAATAAATATTTTCTTCACATTGATAAATTTGCTTGGGCTGATTTTCACTTGAGCTCACAACAAACGCAACAAACAGCAGTAATAATAACAAACTCAAACTACAACCATTAATCGTTTTACTACCCACCGCTAGATGGCGTTACAAGTCATCACTTGAATGATAGGATGTTCGTTCATATGTATTTGCAACAGCAACATTGAAACATGCAACATTATCCATTTACAATTGCCTTTTGAGCAAATAAGCAATCATCATAAAATTATTTGCCCTAAGGTTGATAAATTGCCGATGTTTGTCTGTCCGTTCATCTTTTGTTAGCCTGTCTTTATTGAGTTTTTCTTTATGTTTTACCAACGAGTGTTGATGATTTTTACATTATGCGTTTGTTTGTCAGCGTTAAATATCGTTATTATTGATGATTTGAATTTGCAATAAATCATTTGGCCATATTCATATGTTTTATTGATATTTTCATTATAAACGGAAATTATTTTGTTTTATTTTTTTATATTTTTGGCAATTTTCTCTTACGTGAATTGTGTTTATCTTTTACATCTGATTTTGACACACTTATGCATTACAATAAAACTATATATTGTTTTCTAAAAAAATGCTTTGAAAGTAATAGTAACCAAAAGCTATCAAACTATTTCAGTACATTCGCTTCTCTATCCAACATTATTTGATGGTTTTCAGTTCGCGACCTAAAGTTATGTTTTGCCTCATTGTTAGAGAAAAACTCATAGCATAAATCGAAAAATTTATTACATTAATCGATGAAAAAAAGGTATGAAGTAAATTTTGGACATAATAAAAAGATTTTCGACCTCGCTAAGGATGTGCGATTGGAAAAAACTCAAATATAGTTTTGAATATTACTTAAGACGTCCTTAAACTCTTTCAGAAGGTATTTCGGCGCAACTTTTCAAATGAACAAATATTATATTAATCGATAAGTCTAGTAGTTGACTTTTGACATCATCGAGGAAGACCCGACTTAATTTTTCAAAAAAAAAAAAAATTATTTATTCAATCCATAAGCCATCATGAAATGAGTTTCTGACCGCAAGATATAGGAGTGTGTTCTGAAATTACCGATGAGAAGATATCAAAAATTGATTTTCAACTACCCCAAAAAGGTCATAGTCTAATCTATGGTGGTATTAATGGCGCTTCTTAGAATTTCGGTAAAGATCAATAAATTTTGCTGGTGTGTTTGCCTTAACTTTAAAGTAAAATAAATAAAATAAAAATAAAAATGCGTTTTGTATGTTACAAAGGAAGCCAAGGGCCTTCAAACAATTTTTTTTTGTAGAAATTGATGCGAAAAGTTCTTTTGACCATCGTTAATGGGTTCTGAACTCCCCTTTAGTATGATTTTTTATTTAGTTTCCCGGCCGGGTATGGATTTTATGGGAAACTATATTTTATTACATCAATCGATGGAGAAATATCAAAAATTAATTTAGGAGCCTCAATCCCTGAAAAAAATTGTATGACATCAATTAATACCAAAAAGGTCTAAAATGAAATCGCTACTCTAGCACAGAGGCTCCCTATGTTTCTAAGGTTTTTTCTGGCACACTTTTCTTGTTGAAAATTGCATTGCACATATATATTTCAGACATCATGAAGCAGGTCCCAAACCCTCTCAGGAAGTTATTTAGGGCGTAAATAAATAACAAGGTTATTTCAACAATTGATGGGCTAATTTCAAAAACGGAAACTAAACATAACATTGGTGTTTTGATATACATATGTATGTATGATTCATAATGACAAAGTGCTTAAAGCAAAATAAAAAATGTTAATTTCAAATACTTTGCAACTTTAATTTGAAGTTGTTTACGATTGAAGTAAAGCTGAAAAATGTTATTTTCAATACAATAAAATTTAAAATTAACTTAAAGTTGCTTGTGTTAAAAATAAATGGAAGAAAGGTAATTTTGTTTACAATTTAAAATTTACTACCTTAAGTCACAAATAAAATATCAAGTTTCCAGTAACATATTTCCTAAAGCAAAGTATTTTTGTGTGTGACTCTTAAGTTATAGTTCCTGCCAGTAGTAGCAGTAATTGGAAGGGAGTAGCTTTCAGATCCCAATTTACGTATATTTTAAGAAAACGATATTATTAGCACTTAAATGACATTTTGTGAATATAAAGAAATTATATTCCAAAATTTTTAATAAATTAAGAAACTGACGATATTAATTTATTTTCAGATTAGTGACAGTTCCAGTAACATAACATACTTTCAATAAAGGTTTTATAAATAAATATGGAAACAACTTCATTCAAAGTAAGTGAACAATTACTTTTTTTTAGATTTTTTGATTAAAAAATTTAAGTAAAAGTCCTTACCTTGCTACATTTTTCGTCCATAATGCATTTGTTCTTAACGTTTAGTACTTTAGCTATAAACACAAAAGTAAAGACAAAACGATTTTCAAATTCACTACCAAAATAGCAACTCCTCCCAAGAACAGAAAACGTGCCATAAAAAATGCTTAAGATGGTCATTAAATCAATGTTAACAGCATAACGCATTGAAATATCACAAAGTACGCAGTTTTGCAGCAGCATCACTGCCAGCAATAAAAATAATTCATAATTTGCGAAAAAATAAATGTCGCCATAAATACTACCAACACAGTAGACAAAAATATACTGCTAACCGAAAGCTGCTTGAATTTCGGAAATTCATTAAAACAAAAAATAAAAAATAAACTGCGATAAAAGAATACAATGGCACAAAAAAGGGCCTATTGAAATTGTGCCAAAAATTGCAATTTAAAATCCATCCATCCGTTTTTTTTTTTTTGTTAATCCTTTTGTACTTTTTGCTGCTTTCATCGTTTACTGTGTTATGTATTTTCAAAGCAAACATTGAACCGGATTCACTCAGCTGTGACACACTCTATGTGTACAGCACAGTGGTCGCTAAAAATTTACAAACACACAACATTAATGTTGGCTACAAATACAAATAAACAAAGTTCGTTTTTTTTATGGTTGGAGGGCATGATGCCTTTGCCGCATTAAAATTAAAATTCTATGAACGTTGGTTTTTTTTGTTTTGTATTGTACGCTGTGTGCGATTTTTCTTTTTGGAATGAACTGAAAAACCAGTAACTGTTGTAATGAAAAAAACACAAAAAAATCTGCAAAAAAATATAAGAAATGTGTTACGGAGAAGGAAAAAAATTGCCTGTGTTATTGAATGAATGAAGCGTTTATTGGATTACGACGTGAGCTTGAAATTTTATTAACACTCTGACTGGCAGAGTATCAGACGATGGCTATAAGAATTTTAAGCAAGAGTTGTGCAGGCAGACAGTCTGAAAAAAATTAAGATTTCTGTTATTGTTTTGATTCTTTATTCAAAAGCGTATCCAATAAAGTTGTTTTCAAAAAACTGCATAAATATTGAGTTAAATATCCCTAGGCTTTTATGACTTTTATCACTCTGTCCTTGGCTTTCGTAAATATTTTGATAATTTTCAAGTTTCTTTCGACTGTACCAGGATACAAGAAAATCTACAAAGACTAAAATCTTCACACACATTTAGTGTCTTAAAAATTTTTGAGAAATAAAACTAATGTGAACAACCTTCAATCCACACGATTTAAACTATCTGACCCGCTGGTGTCGACATTTACGGGGATTCCCCACCACTCATAATTTCCTTCATATCACAACCACAAGCATCACGTGTTCTCTCTGCTATCCAATCCAGATAACGAGTAACTCTTGCGTAAACACCCGGTGACTCAGGACGCGCGCAACCTAGTCCCCATGAAACAACGCCTGCTAAGAGATGCTGAGGATTTTGATCAGAAGACTCTCCAATACGAACATGGAGTGGACCACCGCTATCACCTTGACAGGCATCCTTACCACCTTCCTCATAACCAGCACAGAGCATATTATCGGTTATAAGTGTTTCATAGTTGCCGCGGCGGCAAGCATCCTGCGTCAAAATGGGGACCTCCACTTCCTGGATGTAATGGAAAAAAAAAATTAATATTTTAAAGCATAAACCGATTTTCACAAAAACTTACCTGCAATTTATTCGCCGTAGGACCACCTCCGCTGATTGCACCCCAACCAGTTATAAGACCGTTCTCTCCGGCATAATCCATACCAGCGGTAGGCAGACAGACAGGACGCAAACGCTCATTCCACTCTACAGGTGCCGAAAGACGTATAATCGCAAAATCGTTATCATAGTTATCTTCGTCGTACCGTTCATGCATAGTAATTGCAGCAGCACGACGATCAATCACATAAACTGAACTATTTTTACGATCGTGTTCGAGCAAACGCACGGAGATAGAACCTTCACTTAAGCCCTTAACACAATGTGCAGCAGTAGCAACATAACGATCATTGATCAAAGCAGCACCACAATAGAATTCGTTATTATAGCGCAAGATTGCCATCCAAGGATATGCATTCACCTTTGTCTCGTGTCCACCAACAATTCGATGTTGATTGCTGCGACCACACTGACACGTGGCACATTCTTTCCCTTCAGGTGTCATTGGCGTTGGTGTCGTGGTAGTTGTTGTGGTAGTTGTTGTTGTGGTAGTTGTTACACGTATCGGATATAGAATTCCCTGTAGCCATTCAAAGAAGCTACCTTGACGTAGGGTTGATGCAGCCTTTAGCTCTTCGAGGGAGATATTAGTTGCAGCTTTTACTGCATGTAAGTTAAAGGAATGCAAAATGATTGTAATTATGAGAAATCGCCATTTCGTTGACATGATCTTAAGCAATATTTTGGAGAAAATATTTTTCGCACTAAAAAGCTGCTGTTTACCACGACGCTTCAATGTTAAGACTGTGTGGTTAAGTTGCAAAATACTTCTTTGGTGTTTGAGAAATTTTCTAGTCTAACCGGCTGAAAATTTTGTTTTTAGTTCATTTAATGAATGTTGTGCAGTGCTACTTGCTGCTTTCATTCAAGTTTTAGAACAGTGGTGGGCATGGAAATCTAACAAAAGGGTTTAACAACAACATCAAGCAACAACAAACAAAATTTTAAAGTTTTTTTGCTGTCATTTCCAAATTCGCCAAAAGCACAAAAAAAAACCAAATTGCACTACAAATAAAAACAATTGCTACATTCGTCAAGACACAATGCGGCGCCGTCGCTTATGCCTGTGTGTTTTGTTTTTGTTTTCATTTGAATTCAAGTCAACGCTGTGCCTCGATAACGTTGAAATTCTGCGAACGTTTTTTCGCTTGCTTGTGTGTCATATAACGGTGCGGGCAATGAGGGCGGATGGGGACAGTACGTGCCCACCACTGTTTTAGAATATCGCTTACATACAAAGAAAATTATTTTCGTTTTGTGAAAGTTTAGCTTTTCATTAAATCTTCCAAGAACCCATATAGATTATTTTTTGTCCACAAAACCGTGTAGACTAAAATTTTTTTATTATTATTTCAAAACTAATACATATAAGTAAGTACATAATAAGTCTACAGCATCCTGAAAGACTATAAACTTTTATTGTCTTAAAAATTATTTTTAAATTATTGAAAAATATAGCTAATGTGCACAATCTAAAATTCACACATCTTCAACTTACATTCCCTCTGGTGTCGACATTTCCGAGGTGGTGGCGCCACTCATCATTTCCATCATATCACAACCACATGCGTCACGTGTTCTCTCTGCTATCCAGTCTAGATAACGAGTAACCCTTGCGTAAATACCCGGTGAATCAGGACGCGCGCAACCTCGTCCCCATGAAACAATGCCAGCTAACAGATGACGTGGATTTTGACTGGAAGACTCTCCCATACGAACATGGAGTGGACCACCGCTATCGCCTTGACAGGAGTCCTTACCGCCTTCTTCATAACCAGCACAGAGCATATTATCGGTTATTGCTGAAGAGCCATAACTGCTGTTGCGGCAAGCATCCTGCGTTAAAATAGGGACCTCCACTTCCTGCAAGCAATTTAAAAAAAAAAAAAAATGTTTTAAAGCTTAAATCGATTTTCACAAAATCTTACCTGTAATTTATTTGCCGTAGGACCACCTTCGCTGATTGCACCCCAACCAGTTGCAATAGCTTTCTCACCCGCATAATCCATACCAGCGGTAGGCATACAGACAGGACGCAAACGGTCATTCCACTCAACAGGCGCCGAAAGTCGTATAAGCGCCACATCATTATCATAGTTTCGTTGGTTGTACTTTTCATGAATAAGAATTGCAGCAGCACGACGATTAATCACATAAACTGAGCTATTTTTACGATCATGTTCGAGTAGACGCACGGAAATATATCTTAGACTCATACCCACAACACAATGTGCAGCAGTGGCAACATAACGATCATTGATCAACGAACCACCGCAATAGAAATCGTTATGAGAACGCAACATCGCCATCCAAGGATATGCATTCACCTTTGTCTCCTGTCCACCAACAATACGATGCTGACTGACGCGACCACATTGGCACGTGGCACATTCCTTCCCTTCAGGTGTCATTGGTGTTGTTGTTGTGGTAGTTGTTACACGTATCGGATATAGAATTCCCTGCAGCCATTCAAAGAAGCTACCTTGACGTAGGGTTGATGCAGCCTTTAGCTCTTCGAGGGAGATATTAGTTGCAGCTTTTACTGCATGTAAGTTAAAGGAATGCAAAATGATTATGTATATGAGGAATCGCCATTCCGTTGACATGATTTTGTGTAATATTTTGGAGAAAGAATTTTTCGCACTGAAAATCTGCTGTTTACCACGACGCTTCAATGTTAAGACTGTGCGGTTAAATTGCAAAATACTTCTTGATAGAGAAATTTTCTAAACTAACCGGCTGGCAATTTTTTTTTCCTGTTTTAGTCCACTGATTGAACGTTGGGTAAGTGCTACTTGCATTCAAGTCGCAAAGTCATAGAATATCGCTTTTACACTAAGAAAATTATTTTGGTTTTATTAAAGTCTAACTTTTCATTAACTATTCTAAAAAATATTTAATTAAGAGATATGGTTCTGAAGTGCTTGGTTGAAAAACACTTAAGTTCCTATTGTATGGAAGGTGCCACGCACTATTGTTCAAAAATGTTCAAACTAGATCTTACACCTTTCAGACGTCAAAGCAAACATAGCCTGTAAATTTGAGCTCAGTCGGCTCAGTTGTATCCCAGTTTTTATATAACATTGAGACAGACTTGCATTTATGATATGTATTATTATTTTATGGGAACTAAGCGTCAATAGAATAAATAGTAAAGACTTAATTATTACCGAGAATGTGATATCAGCCAGACCGAATTGTTTTCCGTCATTCGAGAAATAATTCCTTAATTTCGCCTCGCTATGGGGATAAATCGGCTTACTGTGCTATCCTAACCCAGTTCTTCACAGATAAAAAGAGAAATTTTCATTAAAGGACTAACTGCTTCAACTTTTTAGTGAGAGCTATAACGATCTACAAACATTCTAACCCACAAAATCCTTCTGCTGCATTTCATTGTTGTGCTAGATCTCTCTCTATCTTCTTAAAGAAAATTACTTTGTTCGTTAAAGGAAAAATAAAATTTTATGTAATTTGATCAGTTATTTTTCAATGTCTTCAATATAAAGTTTCTTTCAAAAACCTTAAATGTTAAACTTTTCACAATGTATTGCGTTACTTTCTAAGAGGACAACAGTGATAACAAGTTTTTATCGAATGAAAACAAGATTTTTTTCTTATATTTTCTAATTTTATTTCTAAAATAAATAAAAAAAAATAAATACATTTTAAATCCTATACAACTTTCAAGTCATGTTTGCATCTCACTCTTACATTAGCTCTTTCTTCTTCGCTTCCTTTTAGTACTTTTTGATCTTTTTCGTTTCGGAATAACACTGACATGCATTTCTTGTCATCATCTTTATCCAGGTACCATAACGATTAACACGCGAATAAACGCCTGGATAACCGGCCTTAGCGCATCCCTCACCCCACGATACCACACCAGCCAATTGATGTTCTCTCGTACCAGTTGCTAGCACATGTAACGGTCCACCGCTATCACCTTGGCAAGAGTCTTTTTTGCCTTCATCAAAGCCAGCACAAAGCATATTGTCAGTGATGCGTGAGGCACCGTAGCGAGTTTTGCGACATTGATCTTGTGACATTATCGGTACTTTTACCTCCTGTTGAATAGATTAAGAAAAATTCAAGATATTTAAAATTTGCGTTATTTAATGAGTGAAGTACAGAGGTGCCTTAACACAGCGTAAAAAAAATGCTGTATAAAAATTTACTATTGAAACAAAAACAAAAACTGCGTTAAATAGAGATATGCCTTTCCCATTTTTGTTTTAGTATGGCTATGTTTCTGAAAAAATTATATGCTGCCTTAAGTTCTAACATCTGAAGAGCAACTAGTCCAGAGAAGACAACAGGGTAAAACTCTATCAGAGTAAAAGGGTGTTTATAATAATAACCTGCTTATGTTATTAACTTCATCTGAAACAGAATGTACTACATGCTGGTGAGAGACTTTGTTCCAGGAAGAAAGCATAATCAGAAGAGTGTAAGCATGTGCTTTATGTATTTTACGATCAACACAATATAAATGACTTTTGGCCTCATTTTCTTTCACTGAAGTCAACCGCACGTTTTTAAGAGCTCTGACGCTCATATTTTGAAAAAAAGCTAAAAAAAAGCTTTGAGTAAAAATAAAGCATTAAAAACAGTGATTTTTGTATTTGAAAACACGGAAATGTATATGAATAAATATACTATACAATATCCCATCAACACTTACCTGCAGTGTATCCGATGTGGTGCCGCCAACCTTTGTAGCACCCCAACCAGTGACAATACCAGTGTAGTGCTTAAACGATTTACCCGGTGTTGGCATACAGACGGGATGCAGCAGCTCATTCATCTCCACTGGTTGTTCCAAACGTACAATGGCAATATCATTATCAAATGTGCGTGCATTATACTTGGGATGAGTAATGATTTCGGCGACGGTACGATCGATTTTGGCAAAATTTGAAATTTTGCGATCGTGCTCCAGTAGACGTACACTAATGCGTTCCTTGCGAAAACCATAAACACAATGCGAAGCGGTGATTATAAATTGATCATTAATCAGCGACCCAGCGCAATAGAAGCGAGTGCTGTAGAGCAGCATAGCAACCCAGGGATACTGATGCACTTCAGTTTCCTGACCGCCAACAATACGCTTTTGGGTATTAGCGATGCCACAAAAGCAATCGGTGCAATTGCGTGGAGGATTTAAAGTCACTGTAGCAGTTGGAGTTTTTGTTGTGGTCGGCGGAATGGGCTTATCAGTTGTAGTAGACGTAGTGCTGGTGCTACTACTAGGCATAGCAGTAGTTGACAATGTTGTGGTTGTTGGAGTGGGCGTAGCAGTAGAACTGATCTCTGGCGCTTGAGTTGAAGAAATTAATGCTGTTGCAGTAACTTGTGGATCGGGTACTAATACTGTTGCTGTTGTTGTTTCTATAAGTGTTGCTGTAGTTGTTGTTACTGTAAGTGTTGCTGCTGCTGTTGTGACATTGCTCAATGCTGTTGGACGTTGTATTAGCGAAAATACCCATTGCAAAAATGTGTTTGATGAGACTGGCGCTTGACGCAAAATATGCTCTGGCTGTACATTATATATTTGGCGCAACTGTGGCGTCTCGCTTGTGATCTGCTGTAAAGCGAACACCAAGATCACTACAATGTAACTGCAACGTTGCCGTAACATTGCTTAGCCAATTTTGAAACTTTAACTTTACTGTGAATATGAAGTCTCACTAGCTGCGTTCCGTCACTGACTAATGTCAACGGCGTTATCAAATGTCCAGTGGAGCCTAATTTCACCTTGATATTCAACGTTTCTGCTTTAACTGGTTGCTAAATGCTTTGTGTCTCTTTTCGATTTTCCTCTTTATGTTCGCATAAACTTGGCTTACTTGGCAAATAGCAGCGACTTGCGCATGCGCATGCGTGGGCGCCTTTCTAGCGTTGTTAACAGCTGGTTTCTGTTGCTACTGTATTTTTTGTTGTTTTAATTATTGTGTGCGTCTCTAGTGGCGAAAGTTTTTGCGCTTCTTCACAAAATTGTTTTCATTTCTCGTTAATTCTGCTATTTCTTTTAGTACTTATTTTTATTTATGCAGCATTCACGTGCATGAATTTTATTAAGTTTACGTTGTTTATATTGCGGCAGGCACTCTTGATTTACGTGATTTGCATAGGAGATGAAGTTTCAGACAAAAATTGTAAACACCCTGTATGTAAATGTAAAGCTTTTTGTTAAAAAAAAAATGGTTAGATAAATGGTGGAGGGTGGAAAAAAACTATTTTTTTATAAAAAAGAAATCACAATTTCTGCTATAAATTGAGTATTGCAACTGCTATTCATTCGTTAGTGGGCTTTGCCAACTCAATCAAGTCAGTCGAAAGGCTTCAAGACTTTAGGAACCGGTCACAAATTCCTTGGCGCCTAAGAAGATAACTTGAATATTTTTCTGATATCTCAAGGAAGAATCCAAATAAGTTCACAGTATTTCCTTAGCACGTCGATATATTTTGAAATGTAGTGGCGAAAATTTGGCTTTTGTTCGATTGCGAGAGCAGTGAGGCAGTGCAAGGCAAACAGTGAGACAGTACAAAAAATAAAATAAAATTCAGTTCTGCACAAAAAGTCAGAAAATCAAAGTTATAGTAAGTCACTTAAAATGGGGAATGTGGGGAATGGAAAACGAGCATGACTTAAAGCATCAGCGTGGAATCACTTTGAAGTATTTGCGCTGTATCAGTATTTTCACTGTTGCACTGTCTTACTGTTCGCACTGTCTTACTGTTCGCACTGTGTCACTGTTCGCACTGTCATCTTACTGTTTGCACCGTTTTACTAGTCTCACTGTCTATAAAGCCACACTGTTTACATTGTCTCACTGTCTGTACTGTCTCACTGTATACACTGTCTCACTGTTTGCACTGTTTGAATAGTTTCACTGTCTGTAAAACCACATATTTTTTGCATTGTCTCACTGTTTGAACTGTCTCACTGTTTGCACTGTCGCACTTTTTGCACTGTCTCACTTTTCGCACTGTCTCACTGTTTGCACTGTCTCACTGTTTGCACTGTCCCACAGTTTGCACTGTCTCACTTTAAGTTTCTTATTTTGGGAAACATAATTTAAGTTTCTAATGGAAACCTCAAGCTGTGCTTTCCATTTTCTTGAAAGACAGAAAGAACGACTTTCATTAGTTTATAATCATAGTGACCAAATGTACTTATGTATATGGAACATCCTTTGTCAAGATAAAATGAGCTGATCTCCGATTTGATTTTTTTTTTAGTAGGTGGTAAGTAAATTATAATCACCAATTTTAAAGAATGCGTTATTTTAAATAAAAATGGCCACATTTTCGTATACATTTTTCTTAGCTTCTGAAACAATGACTTGAAAGAATTTGGCAAAAAACACTTTTGAGCCACATCAAACTCTTATGAGTTATGCTAATCACCATTCATGGGAATATTTCACGAAAAAAATCTAAAAAATAAAAGGTTTTTGTTAGCACTAATTTCAATAAAATAGATTTTAGCTAATTTATCAGACTTTTAAAATTGATCTACGTTCTTCGTCATGATTTTTAAATCAATGCCTTTTAAATATACTTTTACTTTAATTAAGAATAAACTTATGGATGCTGAAGACCATACTATAGTAAATTTCTTTAAATATATCATTTCTAAGCAAATTCTTTTTTAATTTTCTCTTTAATTCTACTAACATAATTTTTTACTGCCATTTAAGACTTAATGACAATACATTTTAAGTTCTATTCGAAAAAAAAAGAAGAAAAAAATGTGTAAAACCTTTTAAGGGATTTTACGAGGTTAACCGTTTTTACATTTGTATCGTCAACTTACGTCGCAGTAGTTCACTGCTCTACTTTATTCTTGTTCTACTAATTAGTAGTAGGCGTTATGTGTTTCTTCTTTTTTGGAAAAATAATCAAAAACATTAATCACTATTGGAATTCATTGACGGTTAAGAAAGTAAAAAAAAAGAAAAAAAATTAAAATATATGGTGAGTTTATAGTATCCAAATATTTATGTATGTACACATTTGGCACTATTTTTAAAAGCCAACTTTGTATGAAACTGTTGTTATAAAAATTTTGTTTCAAACTATCTAAAAGTCTTTCATCAGCGGCCAACGAGTTACTTGTAAGAAAAACGAGTTTTAAAATAGAGCAAATTTTGTTAGGCACGTTCTCATTTATTATTACTTAAATTTTAGGTCACTCAAGACGAATATAAGTGTGAATATGTGGCTCAGTGTTGTGAAAAAAATATAGTAAATTACTAACATAGTTTTTTTTTTGTGTATTGGAACTGAAAATAATTTATAATTATTTTACTGAGCTTAGTGATAACACAAAAAAAAAAATAACAAAAACAAAACAAGAAAAAACGATTAATCTAGAACTAGCTATGCTAGTTTCATCCATAGATAAATGGAATCATCAGTGCTCTTTTAACCGATGAGTGAGAATTTCTAAACCTGATATGTTTGCCTTTTTGTATAAACTTGTTGCGAACTGTAAAGCAAAGCAAAACCAAAAGTAAAGCAAAGCAAAACCAAAATTTTTTTCATCTTTTGTGTGTCTTTGTTTTTGGAATTTTGGCTTTGCTTTGTTTTCCTTTTGGCTACGGTTTTCAACAAATTTATGCAAAAAGGAAAATATATGAAATTTTGATATTTTTAATCAACTGCTTAAAGGTTACTGATGATGTTCTTAGATAGAAATTTTATTTATACATTATATATGTATATATATTTAGCACCTACTTTTTGACGATTCACTTAAAACAAATTAACTATGTTCTCTTATCAGCGGCCCTTCACTAAGCAGACTGTCAACAAAGCAGAAATTTTCAATTGTTACATACCGCTGCCTCATGAGATATCAAACCTTTGTTTGTAAATTAAAATCGAGTTGCTTTATCTTTCAAATTCAACAAATAATATAGCCATTGTCTTCAAAATCCCATTCAACTGTCAGTAAATAAACAACACAATTTAAAAACTACGCGTAGTTTTAAGATCAATTTTCAATAAATAACCAGCATTCAAAAACAATTTGACAATTTTATAACGAATCGATAAAAAATTGAAGCTAAAGACTAAGAAAGGAAAAAAAATCGACATAAAATGTAAAAAAACTGTAGTAGCTGTCAATTGTAGCTAATGGCGCGGTGTAGTGTCATGTACGCGCACACAACTGTCAAAGCAGTTGGTTGCACGTTACGCATTACTACATCGACGCCTAAATTAGGGCGTGCGGAATTAAATGGTTCAGGATGGGAAATTTTATGTTTTTTTTTCTGTTTTAAAAGGTGATGCATTTTTTTTTTACTGAAAAATAAAAGGAAAATTATTTGAAGTGTGATGTTCACTTAAGCTGTTGTAGAGCTGACTTAAGACTTAAGTGCGTATGAAAAACGTTAAAAATTAAAGTAACAATTTTCAATTTTACCTAATTGCCAACGATTAATGAAGCTACAGAAATGGTAATAAAATATATACTAAATGGGAGGGGAAGAAAATGTAGCAAGAACTTACAGAAACTTGAAATCGTCTTGTGCAGGGCTGCCAATAATCAGATTTTTTACATGCATTTGAAGAAAACGAAAACATGAAGCATTGGCATTTTTGAAGCCTTGACCGGAACACAAAATTCACAAAATCCCTCAAAAATTACGCCCCCTTATTAGTAGCTGATAATGGCAGCCCTACACAGTTCCCAATTATGTTTTTATCCTCGCTGACATTTTTCAGTTTTCAAATTGCTCTGCTAAGTGAATCGCGCACAGATGTTAGTTTTTTGTCATATGCAATCAAATTGAACAGCGATCACTTAAAAAGCGATCGTGTGTCTTTTTCGATCGAAAGACAAACTGACGATATGTCTGTCAGTCAGTTTCTTTTGTCATTGGAATGCATTAATACCGTTAGTGTAAAATTAAATTTATGTTGTTGTATGCCACAAGTTATTAATTCCTCTCTTCATTGTTGTTGCTTTTGACGCGTGTGCGTGGGCTACCATTGATCGTAGGGTGATCCGCGCGCAGCATACTGCATGCGTTCGTTGATCACAGGTAGTTCTGCTCTGTTGATGTAGTTTTTTTTTTGTGTTTTTTTTTTGTATTAATTTTGTATTTATTGCTACTTTAGGTTTTTATGCCTTCGTTTTTTTTTTCGTTTTATTTTCAATTCTACTTTATGTTTATTGCTGACAGCATTGTATTTTGAAATCAATTAAAACTTTGAATAAATGATATACCAAATACTTAAATTGATTTTTTGATAGGAATTGATATTTATGTGGACCCACACCGCGAGTGCATGTGTAAAAATAGTGCCACAGTTTTTTTTCGAAATATTTTTAAATATCTTTGTACTTAAGTACCTAAAATAAACATTTTCGACTTTTACTCTTCAGGGCCCCCCTCTCTAAGTTACGCTACTGCGCTAAAGAACTTTTGGAAAAAACATTAAAGACAAGTGAACTGCAGTTGTTAGTGTTTTATTTTCAAAAAAAAAAACAACATTTTTTACAAATATTCGTAATATTGTTCAAAAAACAAAAAGTCATAAACTCTGTCATATGATTGCAATAGCCTTTGTTTTCTCATAACTTTAACCCTTTCACACTCGTTCCCATATATCGTGTACAATAATTGACTTATGTTTCTGTTAAATAAATCATATCAATGACCATGAACTGATTTAAATTAAAATAGACAGCAACAAACAAATGTGGCAACTGCAAAAAACAATGATGACATTAATAACAAACATAATAAATCTGTGCAAAATACACAGATAGAATCGTATATGGCTGTGTACACTTGCACACTAATACATAAATATTAAGTCGATGCCACAAAGTAAGTAGGTTATGTGGTCACAGACACAAAATCTGGCCTTATTATCGCACAGACATACATACATATACCATTATCCGTATCTGCATGAGTATCAGTGCAAATATCGAGCATTTGCTTAATGATGCTTAAATGCATTGCGTATACAAGCGTACACTTATACGGATAAGTAGCTGAAAGAGCTGTAAAAGATTGCAAATGGTGTTCAGTATATATACTAAAAGAAAAAAGTTCGTTTGATATTATATTTAAATGAATTTCCAGTTCATAAGTAGGGACCGATATTCTTGTAAACTTACAAGTTGATCAATGCTTTTTTTTATCAAACATGGAAAGACAATACTGCCCTTAGAAGCGAAAAACGCGTATCTCAAAAAAAATTCATATTCGTGATTCCTATGGCATCGGATAGCTTAGGAAATTACGCGTCTAATGTACCGGTATCTTAGTTCAAACATATACGAAATCTCCTAAGAGTATTTTCTCTGTCTCAATTTTACAGGTACATTAGAACTTCTGTAAGTCAAACTTGAAGAGAGACGCCAAAAACTTCGAGTTATAGAGTTTTCGACTTGTGAAGGACTTCGACTTAAGCAAATTTTTTCAGGAAATGTTGAACTTGTAGAGGTTAATATTTATTCCAACTAACTTTAAGTTGAGAAAAATAAATAAAATCCTTGTTATAGAGTTATTAAGCATTGGGTGTATTGCAGGACACAACTATTTCTGATAATTTTTCAATCCACAACACAACAAAAGTTCAATCACGTGTTAACATCAGTCATAAATTCCTTTATCATTTCATAAAATTGGTTTATTGTATAAGTAGGCTTTTACATTGATATCTAAGAAACAATGATGTACATTGTCGGCATATTTTTAAAGTCGGTATCTTATTTTTCTTCGAGCTATGGAGGTAATTCTTTTCAAACATTGTATATGTTCGAGATGCAGAGGTCAAAATTATTTTTTTCGAGTTATAGAGGGTAAATATTTACTGAATTTACTTGTAGGAACTCACTTGTTATTTCGAGTTATAGAGTGGTCAGATTTCGAGCAATGAAGGTTTTGGGGCACACAACATTTTTTCGAGTCTGGGAGGTCTTCGCCTTATCGAGGTTCGACTTAAAGAGGTTCCACCGTATTTCATCAAATTGACATATACAAAACATTAATTATCTCGAAACTCATTTTTTTGAGATACGCCCCTTTTGCTTCTGAAGGCAGAATAGATGGACCAAGTTTGAGCTGGCACTCGGTGACATATGTTTCGGCTATAACCACATATAGATAGCTTTTTTTTTGAGTGATGACAATGCATAAATCATTTCGGCATAGGTCGCATCATTGATGCGGTACAGTTTTTAAAAATGTATGAATATAAAAATATTAATTTTTAAAAGTTGGATTACCACTGTAAATATTAATACTATGGAAAGAGCTTTTAGAAAATAAAATTTTAGACATAAGTTAATTTTTTGAGAAAAAAAAAGTTTTTTTTTTGTATTCTCCACAGGGAAAATTGTATTTAAAGTAAACTTTAAAATTGCCAAGTACTCGTACAGAACATTCGGAATTTTATTTTTTTTTTGTTTCATTTTAATAGTGTTATTTTTGTTGTGTCAGTCACATTTAACTGACATTGTATTGTATATAAAAATTTCCAATTTTTAGTATTCTCTATAGTGGTAGATTATATTTTAAGCTAAACTTGAAAATTGGCTAAAGTTTTTGTACTTCACTAGTTTTTTCATATGTCAGTCATATTTAACTGACATTTTATTTTTAAATTAAAATTTTTGTGCCAGTTACTAATTAATTTATTTATTACTTGAAACTAAAAAGGTTTTTCTGCATAAAGCTTGCACGCTCTTACAGCTCTGGCACATATTCATTTAGCCTCAATAATGAGCAGCAATTCCAGTAAAATCTAAATGCTGATTTTTGGTTTTGGATTTACCAAATGTGATGATACTTCATGAGCTGATTTTCCTATTACTGCTCCTGCTGCTGCTGTTCTTTGCTACCACATAATATTTGTGGCAACTTTTAAGTGGTTTTATTGAATGTGTTCTTACTCATTGTTCTGCTGTTGTTGTTGTTGTTGATGCTTTTATTGTTTTTGCCATACTCAGATAATATCAATTATCATATGAATATGGGTTTGAATTTGGATTAGCATTTTAAGTAGATCCATATTATACCACATAGAAATTGTGCTAATTTCATTAATTAAATTATTTCACTTACAGGCAATTCATTGAAAGTTTAGTGGTTAAATTCAATCAAAAATTTATTGAAGTTGAATTTTTGTCTCAACTTAAATCTTTAAATCAAATTTTAGTTATAAATTCCAAAGATATCCTAAAATTAGTCAGAATAAAAATATTACATTTATTTGAAATTCGTAGAAAAAACTTCTTAAATTTAATAGCTTCTTAATTTGGTGAAGCATTAAGTTCCCCCACGCTTAAAGCAATAATTACTCACACTCACACACACACGCATGCAGCAGCGCAATTTATCCTCATAAGCAGCACTAATGCAAGGTTAATAATAACTTCGTTAGGCCCATAACTTCAGTTAACATGATCGGCTTATTGTCAGCTCAAAGTTAGAGGTTCGTAACAAATCTTTAAATTTATGTGAATGTTGGTTGGTTGGTTGGTAAGTTGCTCGAAACTGCCACTTTGTTCTTCTTTTTATTGCCTACATTCTGGCAATGTTTTTTGTTTTTGTTTTTTTTTTGGGTTAGAGGAAAATTTCCAACTCTTGTTATTAATTTCTTAAGGAATTAGTTATATAACAAGGATTATTATGTGTCACTATTATGTGCGCGAGTATAAAATTAAAGCTAAAACTTAAGTATAGCGCAAGTTGTTTTTAGACGATTATGTAGAAAATCCGCTTAATGTTATTAACATAATTCTTGAAGGAAAAAATTAACATTGAAGGAATGAATTAGCTTAGAAACACATAGTATAAAGTTATATGAATAAGTTGATTGAGTGACAAATTATATGCAAATCGTTGTTAAAAAAAGTTGAAAAGCAATCACAACATAATGCTATGTCAAAACATATAAATTGGAAACAGCAAATTCACAAAAAAATTAAAATAAATGCACAGAGCTAACATTCGCTGTAAAAAACTCGCCGTTACTAACCTTAGTTTTATGGAGAGACAAAATTATCCTAATTAATAGCTAGTTACCTTATAGTGTCAAAAGACTCGCGTCCAATAGAACCTGCTTTGTTTAGGTGAATAGACAACAATCTCATACAAAAATCTCATATGTGGAAGTAGACACAAATCTTATCCCATCATCAATAAACTTAACTGCTAAAAGAACAGCACCAAATCTGTGAGGTTGAACAAAAGTCACATGCCAAGAGTAAAGTTATTTGGCAAATACACTTATCTCTACAGAACCCATCCCAGCTGGACAGAACCCATCCCAGCTGGATAGGTGTATATCTCAACCCATAATAGTTAGGGAGCCGGTGGCTTCAATTTCGATATGATTTTAACGTGTGACAGAAGTTGGAATTCATGAAGTTCTACGTAATATAAATAATATTATCAATTTTAACAATCTCTTTTCGCTGCGTTGTGAATTGGGAGCCATTCGAAACTTTTAAAAAAAAACTTTTAATTGCGTCTGCCTTTTATATTAAAATATGATTCTATACACAAAAAATAGATAAACGCAAGAGGCAGACGTTTTTGTTGCTGCGTTTAAGGGTAAATAAATTATTTAAAAAATGTTTGATACCTACAAATTTAAGTGATTTTATCGTCAGGCAGATTGTGATTATTATAAGGATTATTTCATAAGGAATGAGTGAAACAACCTCTGCCACTTAGACATTATTTAGACAAAAAATAGATAAATGCAAGAGTCAGACGTTTTTGTTGCTGCGTTTAAGGGTAAATAAATTATTTAAAAAATTTTTGATACATACAAACTTAAGTGATTTTATCGTCAGGCAGATTGTGATTATTATAAAGATTATTTCATAAGGAATAAGTGAAACAACCTCTGCCACTTAGACATTGCTGCATTTAAAAATTTCAATTTTACAAATATGTAAGAAAAATTGAGTACTAAATTATTGAATTGCGTCTGCCTCTTGGCTGACTGAATTTTTTACTTATAAAATGCATAAATATAATGAAGGCAGACGGTTACAGCGCTGCTTTTTCGAAAGCAGACGTTTTTATAATTACTGAAGATATACATACTTATAACAAACTGAATTTTTTGATCTATCAAATATCGTTAAGTAAAATATATAACAGATCATATATCAATTTAATTAAATTGGAGTTTGAAAGAAAAAGGTTAAACTTTTCAACTTTTTTATATATTTAAAAAATCTGTGTCCCTAAAATATATATACGAATTGAACCAAAATCGTCTATAATGACATATGCAAGCCTATATATTTTTAAAAAGCACGTCTGCCTCTTGTATTTAATTAAATTGGAGTTTGAAAGAAAAAGGTAAAACTTTTCAACTTTTTAATATATTTAACAAATCTGGTGTCCCTAAAATATATATACGAATTGGACCAAAATCGTCTATAATGACATATGCAAGCCTATATATTTTGAAAAAGCACGTCTGCCTCTTGTATTTTTAGCTTCTAGGGACATCCGTAGACAAAATATATCAGAGGCAGACATAATAAAATATATTAACAGACTTTTTTTTTCAACTTCAAAACTAATTTAAAAAAAGCGACGCTATTTTCACTTAACTCTTAGTTTTTCGAATTCGACGACGATAAGACCATGTACCTAAAATGTTCAACGGCTTCCTAGCTATGAGCAAAAGAGATAGCACTTCGGCATTTAAGACACTTACTTCTCCTGGAATATAATCAGAACTTTGAACTAAATTAACTTATTGTTTATTTCATCGCTGAGCAATTTTTATGTGTCCTTTATATATCAAGGATATGTAGTGCCTCCATGAAATCCTTTCTAAAACTTCCCTGAATCCATGATTTATAGTTCTAGCGATTGTTTCCGCAATGTTTTCGGACGGTCGCGATTCCTGCTTTTTCGCAAATAGATTTTGGTGATTTGGTGATTAACGTGTAATGTGAATTCATTTAAATTTTTGCCATTTGATTTGTACAAAATTTGATCCTGTACTACCAAATTTTAAGGATGAATTTGGCGAAAACAGTTGCTAGTAATCACTTGTAAATTATAAAGGAAAGTGCTGCTGGCTGACCACATCTTATAGGTGTCCTGATCGTTTTCGTTGATAGCAAAAAAGAATGTCAAACATATCGCACAACGTTCCCGAGTTGTAATTGCAGTAGATGCTTTTAAAAGTTTTGCAGTGCATCTTTCCATCATAATTTTAAGAAAGTTTTACTGACATAAATTTACCTGAAATATCTCACCATTAAGTAAGAAGATCTGCGAATTCTACATAAAGACCATATAAATTTTCAAATTGATTGCTAAAATCTTAATCCATTAAAAATGCCTTTAAGCAGCTTACAATAATTTTAAGTACCGCCATTTGCTTCCACTTTTCAAAGTGCCAAGAGCTGCAGCGCATCGTCAGTAGCTTAATATTAAAATTTGTAAAATGCAACAAAGTTTCTCTTGGGCAATTTATCATAAATTCTAAGAAAATCATCTACAAATTAATGAGCAATTTATAGGATTTTCTCATTGGCCATTTAAAGCAACGTCAGCACGTTGCCATTGGCAACATTTGGCAGCAAACGCCAACCCAACTATTGCTGTGCCATACACAAACGACAAATAGTTGACGTCAATGTGACTACTGACTGCACAAGAAGAAAAAGCAAAATTACCCACGCTTCACAGTGCAACATGCTGTGTCATTTGTTGCTCTATTCAGCTATACAAAATAAAATATGGCCAATCGCACTTAACTTGGCCAATGTGCACAGAGCGTTTTATTGCAATAAACTGCACGCTTAATCATTGTTGCAAATGATTTGCGTATCGATTTGCTTGTTTATTTTAAAGCAGGCGAATTTTGAAGTTTTTTTAGCGTAGTTGGGTTGCTGAAAAAACTTCTATTTTCTAAATATTTTCCTTTTAAACTGAATTTCATATATTTTATTTAAATGCCTATATTAATTTATTTTTTAAAGTGCTTAAATAAAGAAGTTCCATGATAATTGGTGAAAAAAATAATCATAAAATAATTTTCAATATTTAATGGTGCTTGCAAACAGGTTTTTTACTGTAGGCGGTCCAAAAAACCTTGTAATTTCTTCTTGAAAAAACATTTTGAACATTCCAGAATAAAAATATATCAAACTTCTGAAATATAATAATCAACAATTTCTGTATATTTTTTTTAAAATTAACTGATTTTTAACGAATTTTTAACGAGCTTCATCATCACAACATTGTAATCAAAAACACACTTTTTATGCTCAAAACTAACTGCTTTATTTACTTCTCACATTAATTCACAATTTTTAACAAAACTGTTTAGTCACACGTAAGCTTTTGAGGTCGGCCGTAACCCGGTAACGGGTTGTTATGGCCACCCAAGTAAGTAAGTAAGTAAGCTATCAAAAACAACGAATCTGTTCAATATATTATGCTGTGTTGCACATTATTTGCTACCCCGATTATTTGCGGTGTCCTGAGACATTTTTTCCAATTAGAGCGTGTGAAGAAGCTTAGCTCCAATTGTAGACGACAAGCTACTAAAAGTTTTGTGTCAAAAATGTATAATTTAAATACTGAGCATAACTAGTGACATTCTTGGGAACCATTTGAGACTTATTTTCACCCGGTGTTCGATAGTATTTTCATTCACCAACTGAGGGGTCGTCCATTTAACGACTTCCGCAGCAAGGGGTCGTAAAAAGATTAAAAAGCAGACAAGCGGGGGATTGAGGCCTTTTCGGACGTACATTTTTTCGAAATTTTTTTTTTTATAAGAAACGATAAAAAACTTAAAAAAAAGTAAAATGGGTATCATAATTCTTTGTGGGCGTCCTGTAGGGAAAGGGGAAGTAGCGAAATCGGACAAAAGAAAACAAACACGGGGTTAAAATTACATAATTTTTGCGGACGTTTTTTATAGACGACTCCAAATGAAGAAAGGTCAAAAATCGAGACAACTATTTTGTAACGAATTTTAAGGAAAATATCGATTTATTGGCATTTTTTAAAATATTTTAGTCTTTAAATTTTACCTATGCTTTTTTTTTTTTAAGCAAATTAAAGTTAAAATTTAATCAGCTCCAAAAAAGTCCAGCATTTTGTAGCACATTGCTTACGCTCCAAATAAATAGATTTAAGATAAAGTTACAACAAAATTTGTAACATAATTTGTCAAAACAATGAGAAAAGTTTTTTTATTTATTTTAAATTGGATATTATAAAAATAACAACCAAAAAAATAAACATATTTCTTCGTACTGATAAAAGTCTGTGTGGAAAAATAATTGTTATTATGCTCTCTATTTTATTTTGCTTTTAAAGTGTTTTATTTCGGATTTTATTTTTCGGTAAAATTTTTTTTCATGTTTGATTTTTTATACTGTCTCCCCTTGAATTTGATAAAAGTATTTTTTGAGCAGTAAGTAGAATGTGCTTAATTTTTCATAAGAAAAACATGTTTTTATTTATGGGATAATGCATAAGGAAGTGTTAACAGTTGCAATCTTCTAAAGAAATATATAAATGATCAGTTAAATTCTACTTTCTATTTGCCAAACTAAGTTTACTATATTTTCTTCCGAAAAGAGCATGGTTTCTTGAGGACCAGACATAACATTCGTTATATGAAAAATTTGTTATAAAGATATAATTTTTTTTTATTATTTATTTAAAGAAGTCAGTTCCATTTTTGTCCATCAACAAAATTTTAAGAAAATCATACATATTAGTCGGTACGTTGCTCCTTATCTCCAGAAAGTTTCCGAATTCGTCAAATGATGTAGAAATTTGTTCTAATGTAAGAATCACCTTATCAGCAGAGGCCAATTCTTATTCATATTGAAAACTTCGCGTCTTCTACATTTCTTAAAATCACTTCCTTATTTTTTAAAATTATTGATAAACTGTTGCCAAGAATCCCGAACTTCCTAGTAATAACTTTCTTTTTTGTCACGTCTTCCTCAACTTTTTTCACGATCAATAACTTTTTTTTCGAGAGAAATGCCACTTCGTTGCAGCATTTTCACTTCTATCACTGAACTATTGTCACCATTAATATTGAAGAAACTTTATTTTTTTCGATTGTTGTTATTTTCGTATTTTGGGGATCTTTTTTCTCCGTATATAGTTTCATTGACAAGCGTAACAGAAAATTATTTGAAAAAATTCGCTTTAAGGAGATCAGAAACGTATAAAAGTTTGATTTTCGACAGCAAAATTTCTTCGTTTTAAAGAAAATCTCGATATAAGAAAATTCGTTGTAAGGAGATCAAAACACACTAAAAATAGAATGAGAAAGCTGTGTACTTGAACTCAGTTCGTAGTAGGGAGAGTTCGTTGTATAGAAGTTCTTTATAAGGAAGTTTGACTGTAGTTCTGAATTTCATACAGTACCGATTTTCCACATCAATAAAATTACATTTTGATCAGCAGTTATTATTAAAGTTTTTAATTCTAAGAAGAGTCTAGGAAGCCTTAAAAGAATGCTTTTTGAGATTGTTAAATTTAAAACTTTTTTTAAATGCGCTCCACTCAGGGTATATTCACTTTGTTATTCGACTTGTTACGCATAGAAGGGGAGTGGCTGGCTTAGAACAGTGTATATATTCTTGATCAGCTCCAACAATTTTGATGCACAGACTACACTTCTAAATATGGCTCGTGATGCCCAATAGCACCTCTTACCTGCCGCTTGGTAGAATTTTTTAAAATTCAGCCTTCTGTTGGGTATTTAAATACCCAATAGACTGGAATGGGTTGGCAAGAAATTTTACACAAACAGTTGAAATGATTCGGAAATACTGTGTACAAGAAATATATAATTTTTTCCAAGTGGGCGTGGCACACCCCTTGGAAAAGTTTAGGGTATGTAGATTTTAACCTGCCTGTTTGATGAATGCTATCTTGGCACATGTGCAACTAACCAATAATACCTTTCATAGATCTGTGCTGCCTATACTTTGGACGTCGGACTGATTAAGCTTGGCTTGGTCAATACAAAAGTGCCCATTCAGGATTCTCAGATGATCTTTCCCTAGTTATTCGTACGTTTGGCATCATAAGATGAAAAAATTATCATGATGTTACATATGTCGACAAATAAAATTTGGGGTGTATAAAAACCAGTAGTTAATGGGAATATCATACTCCCCAGACTATCGATGATTTCAACTAAATCTTAATACTCTCATTAAGTTTTCATCATTAATTACGCAGAAATGATAGTCACTCATGAAATCTCCCACTTGTGTAACTGCATAGTGTTTATATTTTCATCATGGTTCAATTATTCCGCAGGGTAATCATCATCAACATCGGTATTGCCATCATATTCAACCAAATTGCAACACAACGTAGTAGCGTAGATGCAGTAAAGCTGAGGGGAGGCACAAAGATTGCGAGACGCAAAATTCCTGCCGTCAATGAATTTTCAAGTGAAAAAGCAAATACTTCAAATTAAAAAAAAAAAAAACAAGAAAGAAAAATTTCAAAGCAGGGAAAAAAAAAATTGTTACAATTTTTACGAAGAAAAAAAAAAATGTTTTTTACTCGACGTGTTTTATCACAAAACTTTTTACACCCCAGTTTCATAAGTGCTCAAGCTCAAGCTCGCCTTTGTCATATTGTTAACCTTGTTGTTGTTGTTGTTGGTTGGCTGTTTGTTACAATAAGGATATCATGTCGTCTAACTGTAAATATGTAAATTGGCATTAACTTTAATTTCATGCTTACTTTAATGCTGACCTTTTTTCGCTTTCATTTCATTTTTTTTCTTTTGCTTTTGCTTTTGCTCAAGTTGGCAGTCCACCCTCAAGTAATAAAGTTTTAAGTTTTTCCAAAAGTTAAATGAATTTAGAGCGGAAACATCGCTAAAGTTTTCGTTTGTAAAGAAATATTGCGCTTTAAGTTTGTTCGAGCATTTTATTTTTACTTTTACTTTAAATTTAATTTAATTTGTTGCATGCAATTTAAGTTGGCTAAAATTTGTGAATTTATTTTGAGCTTGTGATAAGAAATTGGTCGTATGATAAGTAAGTACTTGGTTTAGGTATAAAAAGAACAACTTTTTTTTTTGGTAAAATTTTATTATTTTTCTATAAAGTGTACTGCTAGCACGATATAAGCTTAGTTACCTAAGTAGCTCTCTGTGTAGCGTTTTCAATTTTTTTTTCCAGAATTTGTCCAAGTTTTCCCTATTATTTGTAAAAAAATATGGCTACTCTACATCAAGTAACTCTCTCAATATGAGATTTTAAATGTTTTACTTGTATGAAGTTTGTTTGAAGATGTAGTCTGTTAAACACTGGCTGAAATTCAACCATTATAAAGACAAAACAAAACTGTTCGGCACCATTTTACCCGATTAATGCTATCGCTACAAAAATAAAAATCATGATATTATGTTGCCCTTACTTGATATATATCACTACGTTAGAGTTCAATCTATCTCCATGAGGGAGCGTTCAAGTATTATGTAACGCAATTATTTAAATGAATAACGGGGCGTAAGGGGAGAAGGGGTGGTCAAATATCTTCAAAAATTGTGTTAAGTAATACTTGAACGCCCCCTAACCAAATTTCATCAGAACTTTTCCATAAGGTTAGCTGTGAAAACATATTTTTTATTAAGGGCGTGGCACCGCCTACTTAAAACTAAATACCTTCCTCAGCGTTCAAACTATCTTCACACCGAATTTCATAAAAAACGTTATATTAGTATAGCTGTTTAACAATTTTTCTAGTTAGGGCGTGGTACCGCCCATTAGGAACAAATATCTTTTCTCAGAGCTCAATTTATCTGCATACCAAATTTTATCAAAATCTAACCATAAAAAGAGCTGTAAACATATCTCCTGGTTTGGGGCGTGGCACCGCCCACGAAAAACAAGCATCTTGAGTTATGAATCAATCTGTCTTCGTACCAAATTTCATCAAATTCAGATTAGCGGCTCAGCCGCGACAGTGTTTTTTGCTATTAGAGGCGGTTCCTCACCCACTAAAAGAACACAGAGCTCTTATTACCCTTTTTTACGGTTCAATATACATACTTCTGTATAAGATTTCATCAGACATACAGACATGGCTAAATCGATTTCGATGGTGAGTTGACTTTTCTAAACCTGCCACGCCCCCTTCTATGTGTGACAAACGGAATGTTACAGTGAATTTCTCCTCTGTGTATGGTATATAAAAATGTCCTGACAAGAAAAATAACTCCAAAAAATGATGACGTATTGCTCAAAAAAAAAATATAATAATATGGAGAAACTTTTATAAAACATTACCAGAATTTTGTGTTTCACGACGCACATTGGGAAAAACATAGGCGACGTATGACCATATAATCGCAGAAAATATGCCGTAAAATTTATTCTTCTGTACGACAAAATACCAACTCAAGTTCGTTGGTTGGTGATGCATTATCAGATTAGGATAAAAGAACCTTTAGCACATACCGTGGATATTCTTTACATTTGATAAGTTCAATGAATATGTTGGTCTGCTTTAATTCAGTAAGATTATCTCACTCAGAGATTCATAAACTTTTCTTGCAGTCATTGAGAATTTGTTCATAAACAAAAAGTTTTCATGTTGATTTAGATACAACATTAAAGACTAAGCATAGCTGAATGAAGATATACATTTGTGAAAAATAAAGTTTCATCATTTAAGTGAAAAACTGTGCTAGTCGGAATAAAAGCATATGTCCCTAATTTGTTGTCCAACACTGTACATCCTAAGGTCAATTATATAAACATATAGCCCACCTTTATTTGCTAATCAAAAAAATCCACAGTTCATTAATCAACTCAAGGTTTTTTAGTTTTTAATGAATCATAAAAAAGGCTTAACATTGTTGGCTTTAGTGTGCAACCCATATTCTTTGTGCTTTGATGCAAATCCAGATTATGCTGATATCCTGCTGTGCTGTGTGTATACAAAAAAAACAGATACGTTTGCAACCGATTGTCTGCGAATTTTGTATTGCAATCAACGAAAATCAAGTTAATGATTTGTGCAATAAAAAACATCGTATGCGAAATGGTTCTTAATTTACTACAAATTGGTTCTGAAGTCATTGAAATAAAATAAAAATTTTGCAAATTTTAAACACAAAGTTTGATATCCCATGGCGTCCAAATGCTGGGTGATCTAAACGAAATTTATTTAAAGCGAGAGTAAAGAATTTTTTACTAAATTACTGAAAACAATCGTCATAAAGCTGAAAGGCATTTCCAGCGCCTCAAAGCAAATTGATATCTTTTAAAATGTCCAATTATGAAAAAATGCATTTCTTTAGTTTTTTTTTTATAGCACATAACGCTTAGCTACTTAACAAATCTCACCATAAGTCATAAAAAAGAAATCTGGAAATCTGCTCTAAAAGCCTCCACAAAGAAGAAGAAACGCTCAAATTTTATGTCTTTAAAATCTAATCAACTAATAAATCACACTAAGTTTAACATAAATCTTTAGGGAATACTTGTCACGCTCTTGTATGGGAATAAGAAAAAAAAGTTTTATATCTATTTCAGCTATAAAAATAAAAACAACAAGAACCAATAATAATAAAAGAGTAGCAAGTACAAAAAAAAGTAGCACTAAATCTATGGTCTTCCACAGATATTGGGGAAACTCATAAAGTCGTATGGAAAAAATTTAATGGGACCATTCTGATATCCACTTGAAACACTTGCGGTGACTATTTTAAATAATTATGTAATGAAAAACATAGTTGTGCTGCGTCTTAAATTCAACTCTACAGCTGGAAAGTGTCTTGAAATCTGTAATACAATGACTGGTGCTTTAATATGGAGCTATTTTCATCATATGTCGCCTTGAGTCGTAGAGTATTAAATGTGAGGGTGTTAATTATTTGTTATGGTTAAATATGGCTGCGTGTGTGTAAATTTGTCAAAATTGTGGGAGAAGGGGAAAGATAATAGCAATGGTGAGACGATTTGCTGTTATTAATGCAAAAAGTGTGTCATATGGTATTTTATGAGTTGAGCTCACGTTAAATATCAAAAATAGAAGAACGTAAAGTTAAATTCCAAATATAACTACTTAGCAAAGACACAAACCATATGACTTAACAGAGCTTTAACAGAGAAATGTTTACATGACGCTAAAAGAGATTCAAATTGGATCATATTGAAACTGTCCAACTTTTCAAAATTGTTTAGGGTGCACGATCCAATGTATGTGAACTAAATAGAAAATAAAACAACGTTTCCAACGATATGAAACATTGGTGCAGTTTCTGTTTTTTAGTACACAATTTGGTTATGTTAAACTTCTAATTGTAATTGTGAAAACCTAACATGGTCATTTGACAACTGACCATTTTCTATTGAATAATTTGGAAAGGTTGGAGAGTTTTAATTTGATCCTATCTGAATCTCCTTCAGCGTCAAGTTAACATTTCTCTGTTAAAGTTCTGTTAAGTCAGATGGTTTGTGTCTTTGCTAGTTAAATATGGAATTTAACTTCATGCTCTTCAAAGATATTTGCACAATTTTTTAAAAGGACAAACTCAATAAATTTTTATTTAGAAATTTTTATAAAATGCAAGTTAGAGTGATTAAGTTTATCAACTTCGGCAATCCCTTGTTATTGTACTCAGCCATGTATGAGTTTAGAGATGTAAAGCCACTTCTAGTTGCTGCTATCAAAGTGAACTCAATGCCAGATTTCTACAGCAAAAGGTGAATTCATGTTTCGAAAAGTAATTATAATGTTCAGCTACTACACCTATTAGTCTGTTTTAGCTAATTACCTCTAAACTAAATTCGTCAGATGAGAATTTGAAAATTTTTCTTATTCGTCGGTTTCAAAAGTACAGCTGCGCTTTTGCAAAGAAACTCAGTAAAATCCATGTGAAAATCACACATAACTATCAGGTTAGGCAATTGAAATGAAAGATTATGTTCACACAGCTATCATTTCCAAACCTTTCATCGCACAATGCTCAAATTCAACAGGGTTGGTCTTTGATATGTTCTCTGTTTGCATAGCAAACGCTATAGCATGTGTGAATGCGGCGTAATATAGCGCCTTGTCATTCATAAGCCGCTGTAACGTCTGTCAACTGTGCAAACCCTCTGAACGTCACCATCGATACATAAAATAACCTTTGGTTTGACATTGCGAATTTTTCTTACTTTACTTCTTTTTTGACCAGCAGCAGCGAAACACGCATTTCTTAAATCTAAACGTATTTTCTTAAAACTAAAAGTATTTCTTAAACCTTAAAATAACTTAAAACTAAATAGTGCTTAAATAAAGTAAATTGTTTAAAGTGAAAAAAAAAAAGACATTTTTTATTTGTGCGAAAGCAGACGTCGGCAGAGGGAAACACAGACACCCAGCTCACACACACAGAAGGTGCTCCAGCAGATAGAGCCTGGTAGTTCCAGCAACAGTAGATGCTCAACCATCGGTGCAGTCCCGTGTACAAAGGTACATAATTTGGTCCTTCGAACCTCTGTGGCCCAGCGAGCGAAATTTAATCTTCAACCACATCTATACCAGTCTTGACTCAGGTGTGTAAAATACATTTTTATATATAACTACAAAGTGCATGAAATTTTGTGTGGAATAAAAAACAAATGCGTCAAAAAACCGCGTGTCTCATACTCGTTTGAAAAAAAAAAAAAAAATTACAGTACACCGTTTTGGGGGCACCGCTACGGCAATAACGGAGTTGTTCGGTCATACGATTTTGCAGCTAACACGTGATAAGATAACGTTTTTTTTATTTTTCACATTACTTCAAATAACAGTTTCGCAAAACTGTATGCCGACCACATACGACTCTTAGTTGTTTAATTTGGAAACATTTTTTGTTGCTTTGCAAATTTTTTTGCGTGTCTCAGTCGAGCATTGGACGATTGTTGGTTGAATATAGGAACATTTTTTATTGCCTTTTCAAACATTTTCTGCGTGTCTCTTTTGAAATTTGAACAATTTGGAAATTTTTTTTTAACAAAATGACTACTCTGGATTTATTTATTCGTGCTGCAGATCGCATGGTCGAATATGAATCTTATTTCGATGCCATAACTGGCGATACCTCAATAATTTCTTTGGAAATTGAACAAACTGAACTCAAAGAGATTTGGACAAAACTTAAAGAGTCTTACGAAAAATGTCTTGCTACGGCGTCTGATGATAAAATTAAAGACAATGTAACGACTATAAAATCCAAATATCTTGAGTCTCACAAATGTTATGTTCGGTCTATGACTGCAATCAGCACAGCACTATGCGATTTGTCTCTAACTCGAGCAAAAATATCAAATCCACAAGTCTCAGGTGTTGCAGCCTCAAACTTTAAAGTTCCTCCATGTGATACAGACGTGTTTCATGGAAGCTATTTAACATGGCCAACATTTAGAGACATGTTTACGGCAATATATGGGAATAATACGTCGCTCAGTCCAGTTGAGAAACTTTACCACTTGCTGCAAAAAACAAGTGGTGAAGCAAAAGAGATTGTGCAGAAAGTTCCTCTGACCAATGATGGTTTTCTTACTGCGTGGGAAAACCTGAAATCTCAATACGAAAACAAAAGAATCTTAATAAATAATCAATTGAAAGTTTTATTCAATCTCCCGATGTGCAATCAGGAGTCCGGAAATTGTCTCAAGCGACTCCAACGGGACATTAATAACTGTATTTCCGCATTGCAGTTATATAAAATCGATGTTAAAAATTGGGATGCAATTTTTGTTTTTCTTTGTTCGTCACGTCTCCCAGAGCATAGCCTAGCTCTCTGGGAACAATCGGTCAAAAACAAAACAGAAATTCCGAAATGGCAAGAATTAGATATTTTTCTCACAGACAGATTTCAAGCTCTTGAAACTGTCTCAGATTTTCGTGGTCCTACTACTTCGAAACCTAGTATTTCAAGACCTCAGAATGCTGCTCAGAAGTCAAAACCTTACAACAGTTACCATAACAAAGTAGATTTTCCACAATGTAAGTTGTGCAAGGGCTCTCATCAATTACGATCCTGCTCCAAGTTTCTTAGCATGAGCTTTCAAGATCGATTCACAACTGTAAAGCAATATCATCACTGTCTCAATTGCCTCTCGGCGGCTCATGAGCTACGAGATTGCAAGAGCGCTAACACTTGTATGAAATGTAAAAAGCAACATCATACGCTATTACATAGGGACTCTGAAAATGCACAACAATCTACACCGCCGCAAAGAGTTGAACATTTTCGAAGTGCAACAGGCACGAGACCTAAGCAACAAAACTCTTCGGCAAATAACTCTTCTCTAGCTCATGCTACCACTGTACATTCCACTACTTTAAATGAAAACTCTACAGAAACAGTGCAAACCTGTTTCAATTCTGTCACCAAAAAAGTTTTACTTGGTACAGCTCTTATTAACGTTTTTCATCTAGGAACCACTTACAAAGCCAGGGCTCTTATTGACCCAGCCTCAGAAGGTACTTTCGTATCTGAACGCATTCGAAATCTTTTGAAGCTACCAACCAAAGCTGTCTCGGCTCAAGTGTCTGGACTAAATGGCGCCATCAGCACGAAACCTACTCAGGTTTCATCATTTTATATTGGATCACCATATGATCAAAATGTACAAATTGAAGTAACTGCACTCATTGTACCGCAAGTCACTGGAAATTTGCCCTCGCATTCTTTTGACCCCTCTTCTTATCCTGAGCTACCTAAGCTCAACTTTGCTGATGCCAGTTTTTTTCAAAGCTCGACCATAGACCTGCTTATTGGTGGTGATTTGTACCCACTTATAATACTAGGTGGGATTCATAAAGAAATTTTAGGTTCTCTTGTGGCTCAAGAAACCGTTTTTGGATGGATCCTTACAGGTCCAATTCCTAATCCACAGCTCATAAATCAGAATCAGACTATAGTCTCGTATGTTACTGAAGTCTCTTTAGATGAGCAAATAAGCAAATTTTGGGAAATCGAAGAAATTCCTCAAAAAAAGATAGTATCATATTCAGATACTTATTGCGAAGATCTTTTTAGTAAAACTGTCAAAAGAAGTTTGGACGGCCGTTATACGGTGGATTTACCCTTTAAATCATCTTTTCAGAACTCAAATTGTCTTGGCCCTTCAAGACATATAGCACTTCGTCAGTTTCTGCGAAATGAGAAGTCCCTAATGCGAAAACTTGACTACAAGGCTGAATACGATAAAGTCATTCATGAGTATTTAGAACTTGGTCACATGAAAAGGGTAAATATACCACGTTTTGAACCAAGTCCTCGTCACTTTTATCTTCCTCACCATGGAATTTCAAAACCCGAAAGTACAACGACGAAAATAAGAGTAGTCTTTAACGCCTCAAGCAAGTCATCAAATGGCACTTGTCTGAACGACATTCTCCACACAGGTCCAGTGCTTCAAGCCGATCTTATGACTTTGATCCTTAAATGGAGATTTTTTGCATTTGTCTTTAATGCTGACATACAAAAAATGTATAGGCAAATCATGGTTAACCCTCAACACTCTCCATATCAGAGAATTGTATTTCGTGACTCTTTGAGTGATGAAGTAAATGACTTCGAGCTCAACACAGTTACCTTCGGTGTAAATTGTGCTCCTTTCCTGGCGATAAGGACGTTGCTTCAACTAGCCGAAGATGAAAAGGTAAATTTCCCAATTGGCTCCGAAATACTTAAAGAATCCATGTATGTGGATGACGTTTTGGCCGGTTCGCATGATATCTCAGGTGCTATTGAGGCTAGAAATCAGTTAATTGACATTCTTAAATGTGCTGGTTTCAATTTGAGAAAATGGACATCAAATTCAAAAAATATTTTGAAAGAATTGCCTCGTGACCATCTACTCGACGTAGATTTTTTGTCCCTAGAAGATAAAAGTACAGCGAAAACTCTTGGCATTTTTTGGAATGCCGCTTCTGACTCATTTTACTTTCAGGCATTACCTTTTGAACTTAAACAATCGTACACCAAAAGGGAAGTCCTCAGTATGATAGCTAGGTTATTTGACCCAGCTGGCTGGCTTTCGCCGGTTACTATAACAGCGAAAATTATCATGCAGCAGTTGTGGCTCGATAAAATTGACTGGGACGATAATTTGAAACCAGGTTCTCTTCAAAAATGGCAAAATTTTGTATTAAACTACATAAAAGTTAAATCAATATCAATCCCACGGTGGGTTCAATACTGTCCTACAAGCAGTATTGAATTTCATGGATTCTGCGATGCCTCAGAGAAGGCATATGCTGCGGCATTTTACGTTCGTACTGAAATCGACAAAAAAATTAGCTGCAATCTTCTTGTTTCAAAAACAAAAGTGGCTCCAATAAAAACTCAGTCGCTTCCACGTTTAGAGCTTTGTGGAGCTGTTCTGCTCGCAAACATGATAAACTCAGTCACTCCAAAACTAAATGTTGACTCGAGTTCATTATTCTGCTGGTCAGACTCGACCATTGTTCTTTCGTGGCTCAAAAAGCCTCCTTGCACTTGGGCAACCTTTGTGGCAAATAGAATTTCAACAATAGTTGAAAAGGTCGGCAGCGAAAATTGGTTCCATATTGACACACACTCAAATCCCGCCGATCTAGCAACCCGGGGGGTGTATCCTGAGGATCTTAAAAATAATGAGTTGTGGTGGCATGGACCCTCTTGGCTTCGATTACCTAAGTCTCAATGGCCAAAATCTGCCACAAATCGAGAGTTAGAGACCTCTCTTGAAATAAGAAAAATTAAAACTCATTTTGCCAGCTCGGCAGTGACAGAAGATATTCTTGACAGATTCTCATCGTTACCAAAAGCATTACGAACTTTGGCGCACATTTTTCGTTTCCTTAAACGAACTCACCCAGCGACTCGAACTGAAACTTCATATCCCTCGATAGAAATCGTCGCTTCAGAAATAAACGCAGTCAAGATCCGTCTGATTATACTTTCACAACAGTCAAGTTTTCCGAACGAATATTTGAATTTATTAAACAAAAAAGTGATTTCTTCAAAAAGCACCATTCTGACCTTGACTCCATTCTTAGATAGTCACAAGATAATCAGGGCAAATGGTCGCTTGGCATCCTCTTTATCGCTTACGTACAACGAACGACATCCCATCATTCTTGCGTACAAAAGCCGACTAGCTCGACTATATGTAAAATTCACACATGAGCTATCTCTTCATGGTGGAAACCAGCTCGTTCTGCGACTCATTCGCCAAGAGTTCTGGATCCCTAACATCAAAAGTTTAATAAAAACATGTATACACAATTGTAAAATATGCGTTGTGCATCGAAAAAAGCTTCACGGGCAAATAATGGCTGCCTTGCCCCCCTTAAGAACAACTTTAAATCGACCGTTCACAAATACAGGACTCGACTTTGCCGGGCCCTTTGAAATTAAAAGTTTCACTGGTCGTTATTGTCGCATCACCAAAGGATATGTATGTCTTTTTGTTTGTTTCGCAACAAAAGCCATCCACTTAGAACCAGTAAGTGATCTCTCCAGCCAAGCATTTCTAGCAGCCTTATCTCGCTTTATCTCACGACGATCTTGTCCCAGTCGTATCTATTCCGACAACGGTACAAATTTTGTTGGTGCCTCCAAAGAATTAGCCAAAGATCTCGAGAATTTAATCAAACGCGTACGCGATGAATCCGTCTCAAAATACGGCATTCAAAAACTCTCGTGGCACTTCATACCAGCGTCGGCACCTCATATGGGTGGACTCTGGGAGGCTGGCGTTAAAAGCTTCAAGCAACATTTCAGAAAAATTGCGGGTCACATGAAATACACTTTTGAAGAATTTGCAACCTTACTCTCGCGTATTGAAGCCTGCCTCAACTCGAGGCCACTTAGCCCTGCATCAGAAAATGTTTCAGACTTAGCAGTTCTGACTCCTGGTCATTTTCTCGTTGGGTCACCATTATTGGCTCCAGCAGAACCGGAAGAAAACATCGGTTCAATAAACTTCAATAATCGATGGCGACGTTTAAAAGCGATGCAGCAGGAACTATGTCGGCGATGGAAAGACGAGTATTTGAAAGAGTTACACAAGCGAAACAAGTGGAAGCACCCTCAGAGGAATCTTCAAATTGATGATATCGTTATCATACGCAACGAGCTTGTAGGCCCTTTTGAGTGGCGTTTAGGCCGCATCATAAAAGTTTATTATGGCTCTGATAACCGCGTTCGCGTAGCCGATATTAGAACCCAAAACGGTGTACTTACGCGACCAGTTCATAAACTGGTCAGCTTGCCTGAAAATCCAAATGAATAAAAATTCCATAACGCTTTTGGCTCTATTTGTCTCTTCACCCGTCTTTTTTCTGGTACCTATTCAATATCTTGTCTCGCACCCAGTTTTTTTGCACCTCAGACTACTGGTTGCAAGAATCACAATCCACATATTTCATTTGCAACATGTAATCATTTATCTCTCCAACAGTATGATGCGTCGTTTGTTTAATCGGGAATATCAATGCCCTATATGCCACGATGACCACTCGCTGAATTCGTGCCGCCGATTCAGCGCCTTAAGCGTCGCAAAACGGATGCGGGTAGTACACCAGGAGGATGGGTGTACAAACTGCCTGGCTTTGTCCCATGACCTGGCCAGATGCTCAAGTCTGTTGTCTTGCCGCATCTGCTACCGCAAACATCATACTTTGCTACACCTGGAGACTGGCTCCGTTAGTAATATCATGCCCCCTCAGCCGCCAACGCAGAACCAAAATGTGGCACTTAAAATGACAGTTCTAGTGGAAATTGAAACACCCTACGGCGGATGTGAGGTCCGCGGCTTAATAAACCCTGGCCAAGATCGGACAACAATTTTGTTTTCGGAAGTTCAAAAACTCGGCTTGGACATTACCGACCACAACACGCACCCTAATTGTCCATTCGTTGTTCGGTCAAGGCACAACCTCAATACTGTCCTGAGAGGCACGGCACTTATTGACACTGGCGAATACGGGAGGCATCCTCTCCATCAAGCAGACAAAACAATAATTGCCAAAAACTATCCTTTATTACTTCTGGCTGACAAGTACTACTGGGGGGCGTATCAAATCCATTTTATCATCGGCGCTGACCTTTTTCCCCAGACTATCCGCGGTGAACCGCGTTGCAACGAGGGAGCTCCAGCCGCAGTCCCAACCATTTTTGGATGGACGTTTTGCGGTGAAGTTAAACGAGCCACGCCGACGTTATATTAAGTCCTTAGGACGACTTACACATATTAAACTTTTATTTGTTTTTTGTTTACAACTGAATTATAAACATTGAATTCGAGATAAAATTCTAACGTGAAATAAGTAACCTTAAGTTTTTAATACTAACAAAAAAATTTCCAACTTTTTTCATATATCATTCTTAAAAATTTTCACTTTTTCATATTTAAATAATTGAAGTTTTTTCTTACATACTTTTTATATTTAGCTTAAGATTTTTATTATTTACATTATTTCTTCATATCATTTAAAAAAAAAAAAAAACAGAATTGGTGCTCGCTGCTGCGTTCTTTTTTTGTTTGCAGCAGTACTGCAAGGCGGGCAATATGTTTGCATAGCAAACGCTATAGCATGTGTGAATGCGGCGTAATATAGCGCCTTGTCATTCATAAGCCGCTGTAACGTCTGTCAACTGTGCAAACCCTCTGAACGTCACCATCGATACATAAAATAACCTTTGGTTTGACATTGCGAATTTTTCTTACTTTACTTCTTTTTTGACCAGCAGCAGCGAAACACGCATTTCTTAAATCTAAACGTATTTTCTTAAAACTAAAAGTATTTCTTAAACCTTAAAATAACTTAAAACTAAATAGTGCTTAAATAAAGTAAATTGTTTAAAGTGAAAAAAAAAAAGACATTTTTTATTTGTGCGAAAGCAGACGTCGGCAGAGGGAAACACAGACACCCAGCTCACACACACAGAAGGTGCTCCAGCAGATAGAGCCTGGTAGTTCCAGCAACAGTAGATGCTCAACCATCGGTGCAGTCCCGTGTACAAAGGTACATTCTCTGTCAAGTGATATAAACATTTTGTGGTGCTTGAAAACGTTTTCAAGATGTACAATTAGGAAAGGAAAAGAAATTAAGTGACTGACCTCTATTTGGAAGGCAAAAAAAAAAAAAAAAAAACGTCGGGATACGTCGTAGGCTGCCAAAAGCGAAATCGACTGATGTCTTCATCAGCCGCACCGCCAAAAGTTTTAAGGAAACCGGCAGCATTAAAAACCGCAATGGTCTTGGACGGAGATGCACTGTTCGCAAACGATTGGTACGAAATTATGAGCGCAGCGCAGCTCAAATGGCAGAAGAGATGAAAGTAAGCAATCGAAGTATACGCCGCATTCTGAAGCCTTTCAAAGGATTTAAGTCGCAGCGCCCTCCCGCATTGTAACATGACAAGCGCCTCAAGAGATCGAAAGAGCTGATTCGCATGCGCCGCAAAAACGAGTTGCCCAATTCGGTGGTTTCTGACGAGAAAACATTCTGCATCGAGCAGTTCAAAAACAAACAAAATGAAAGGGACACTCTAGCGACCATTTAGATAAATTACGAGTCATTCGACGGCAAAGAGTCAAACAAATTATGGCATGGGCGGCAGTAACCGAAAATGGCAAGTCTCCACTCGTTTTTCTACCGATGGGCCGCAATGAGGTAAAAATAAAGCAACAAATTTATCGGGAAAAAGTGTAGAGACTAGCTTGTTATCACGGGCACGCAAACATTTCAGTTTGGAGCGCATTTCAACAGGACTCGGCACCGTCGCATAAAGCCAGCGAAACACAAAAATGGCTTAAGAAACATTCTATCGTTCATAAAGCACAAAACTTTGGCCGGCGTCCTCTTCTGACCTAAGCCCACTGGACTACTGTGTTTGAGGTATTTTAAAGGCCAGGGCATGTGCCAAAAAAACATACAAGTATGGAGTCGCTGATAAAGGATTTGACCCGAGCATGGTACAACATTGCCCAAAACTTCATACGGGCATCGTGTCAGTCGTTCGATAAGCGTCTCAAGGCTGTGGTCAAGGCCAGAGCCCAGAATTTGAACATTCCCCAAAAGTGCGCGAAATTTTAAATTATAGAGCTAACAGAATTATTAACTTCAGTTTGCTTTATTACCTGGGCGATTCCGCGTGAGACGATTTTCGACATAAATTTTTAGATTACAGTATTTGTTACTTTCTTCCATGCCAATACAAAGAAAAAGGTGTAAATTAAATAGTAAAACAACTTTTAATAAGCTTAGTTCATGTTTGAATTTATTAGCGAGTTCAGAAACGGTGACGCCTAAATTCTAGATTTAAATTGTTCATCCGCACTTGATAAGTTTTTTATTAAATCGCTGTTACCTATAGTTGTAGGTTATATTTCACTGGTTAATATTGAAACTATCACATTTGTTTATTGTTTAATGCAAAAAAATATAATTATTTGTTATTATTTTTTAATCAATATTGATAAATAAGAAGCCATTTTTCGTTGGTTGCACCCGCGATAAAAAAGATATAAAAGTTTAGTTTTGTTACAGAAAGAAATTACTTAAGTTTTGAAACTTTGTAAAAGTAAGAAGAAATAAAAGGGTAAATTGAATTAATCGTCATTAAAGGTATGTTGCCATTTAAATTAAAATAAACGTTGACTGAAATTAGTTGCACCCGCGATCGCAATATCAGAATAGCGGGTGCAACAGTTTTATTTTTTTAAGATTACGGTGTTATTTGTCATATTTTTTTAATTTAAAAAGTTTTTGAATACATCTAAGAATCCAGAAAAGAACAATGATTATGAGCGTCCGTGAAGCTTTCGAACAATTTCAAACAAATTTTCCTGAAACACCGTTTTACCTATCAGCGACTCTCCTCATAATGTTTGCGTATGTACAATACACTCAAATTATATTAATCTTGTTACTGCTATTTCGAAACATGTGACAGAATTTCCCAAAACGCACTGAGAGCTACTAAATCAGGTATCGTGTAGTATCGACAATGAAAATTGTATGTAAAACAGTTACGATGTATGCAAAAATTCGAACATTTGAAACACTGTTCTAGATTCAAACCCAAATGTTGAATGGAAGATCTGGATTATGGAGCATCAGAGACCAAAACAGGTCGTAGTTAGCAATCCTTTCAGTAAAGCGTTAGACGAACTACGTGGGAACACTACTAAATTCAAGCTGCATTTTTTAGTTAAAAATGTCCAGTCTGAGTACTTTCAAAATGCAAAGCAAAACTTGACCAGCGAGAAAGCCATTGTACAAATTGACTTTGCCGAAAACTATGGGTTAGTTAGTCAAGACGAAATACAATCAGCACATTGGTTTCATGGACATGTGACGCTTTTTACGTGCTGTATTTGGACTACCGAAAAACTTTACTCAGTGATCGTAGTAAGCGATGAATTAAGCCATAGTAAATACACTGTGCATGTTTTCCTGCAGACAATTTTTCAGTACATTCAGTCGCTAAATAATAATAAAACATCCATACATATCTTCAGCGATAATTGTGCCGCTCAGTTCAAGAACCGATATGTAATTGCGAGTATGAATACTCTTAAGACAAAACACGGATTCACTCACCTTGAATGGAATTTTTTTGCTGCTTCACATGGCAAAGGTGCCGTCGATGGACTCGGAGGAAGTGTTAAAAGATCAGTATGGACTGCTATTAAAGCTCGGAAAGCTATTGTCAACAATGCTAAAGAATTTTATGAGCTGGCTCGCAGTCTTTCTCCAAACATTTATTTTATATTTGTATCCCAGCAACAAATTGAAGAAAGAAAAACCATGTTAGATGAAAGGAATAAAAAATATATCAGGCATCCAAACAAAACATTTCTTTCAATTTGAAAAGGGTAACAGCATTTCTATGGCGCGAACGTCCAAGTCTCATTTTAAGAGCAAGTTGGTTTTGACAACTGCCATTAGAAGAAAAATTATGCAAAAAGTTACGCAAAGTTACGCACTTCCGATGTTTACACCGATTCTGATGATGAATTTTAGGCTAATAAGTCTCTGACTATACAAAACACTAACATAGAAATGTACCAATCGACAATATTGCATCTTTGATCTAATTCCTTTAATTTAGTGTTACTTTATGATGTTTATATTCACTACAGTCAGACGTGTTGCACCCGCGATAATTTGACGTTGCACCCGCGACTGTATAAAACATCGATAACTTATAATACTTCTTTCTTTTAATAATTTTATTTAATTTAATAATTGAATTTATTTGTACTCTTTTAATATATAAAAAAATAATTTAATAAATGTTTCACAATTAACAGACTTTTGTCATTCTTGCTTCATAGTATTTAATGATGGGCCGATTTTGTTGCACCCGCGATAGCACTTCAAACCTATCTTGTGCCTATTTATACATTTCATCAAAATTCTTATATAGATATTTTTATAAACCAGATTAATATGTTACCCTTCAAACAATAATTTCTTTAAAAATATTTTTTAATTCGTTAGTAGGAAGCTTTGAGTGAGTCTAAATGTTGCACCCGCGAGAATGGAATCGCCCACCTGATATATAAATATTAGGGTGGTCCTTATTTTTCGAATTTCAGGGCACCCCGTCTTATGATTCTCTGCCCTAAAATAATGAATACGTATTTTTTTAAATTAACTTTTATAAAAGCTTTAGAGGTCGCTACCATAAGTCAAACTTTCAGAAAAAAACATTGTATGTACACTATAACTTCAATCCGGCGTATTGACTCTGGTACACTTTATTAGCGTATATCAAAGATAAATAAAATGCAGAAAGCCTCACCCCCTCCTGTTAGTGATTAAAAAAGTGTTTTCAAGCTATTTAGCACATACAAAATTTTAACATTGGTAGCGACCCCTAAATATTAATTAAGAAAATTGAAAAAAATACAGAAATAGTTTCTTATGGTAGAAAATCAATTGAGATGGTGCCCGGTCGAAAATTCAAAAAAAAAAATCAATATAAGAACCACCCTAATAAATTTTCTAAGTGACTCAATGCGATAAAGAATATTTGCCCCATTGTCTTCGACTTAGTAAAATAACTATTTCTATTAAAGTTTTTGAACAAAATATCTTATTTACAAAATTGGTACGAAAGTAATAAAATAATATAACATTTTTATTAGTAAGCATGCGGCTACATGCCTTATCCTTGTTTTAAAATTTTAATTTAATTTCACTGTTGAAAACTTTTATAAAATTTTTTTATTCTTTAAATTAAATTAAATTAAATTAAACGAAATTTTAAGCTCTTAATCACAAGAAATTTACTCTCATTTTGTTGACCCAAATTAAAATCGCATTCTTTTTAAAATTAAAAACAAAAAATTAATAAACAAAAACCATAACACAAAACAAACAAAACAACACACACTTGACGAAAATCCACAAAGCGCCAGCAGATAACAATGAAAAAAATCTGCAATACAATCTGCCGCTAGATGCCACTAGTTGTCATCATCATATACCTCATTATAGTGCTGCTGCTGCACCACTCAAGTTATTATCTTTGCATCTTTTATGGCCACCCACAATACACAATACAGCAATATGCGGTCGGTTCCTGGACGAAGTTGCAGCAACAGCAGCTTTGACATCCTTTATACACTCAGTTTGGTTTTTTTTAGATATTTTAGCCATTGTCTTTATATGCAGTCATATGCAGGCAATTCCAAGCGTGACTTTTACAATATATTGAAATTAATTCAAAAAATTTCTTAAATAGCGACAAAGATTTCAAGCTTGAGAGACTCAAAAGCTCAAACTCTAAAAACTTTTGTTCTAACTAATTTTTGTTAATTTTTGTTTTTTATAAAAAGTTCTTTATTTCTGAAAAAATTTTTATCAACTTTCATTTGAGATACAAAATCGTAGGCACTTCAATTATGAATTTCTGAAAAACCCAATTGAAATTGGTACATCATCTATGAATAGCTCCATCCATTTAATTTTTTCCAACGATTTCATAAATTCTTGGTAAGGCTTTCTCAACCGAGGAGCAATTTTACTGAGCTTGAAATTGTTAAAGGAAGTTTTATGAAACCATCATATTTGAAATTTGAACCAGTGATTTTTAATAGTGTTTTTTTTTAAAGCAAGTTGATCAATATTTTTCTGTTTCTAACTTAGACATTTTTCTTTTTTCAAATTATGCATAAAAAAATTCAAAAATCTTATCATTGAATGTAAACTTATGACCGTTTCCAACTGGTAGTGAAATCTTTTTATGAAATCTGTTGCTTGGTGAAAATTTATCCTAAGCACCAATTTTGTTATTTATAATTTTTTTTTATAATTTTATAGATTTTCACACCGTCATCAAAAATAGCCAGTTTTCCATTGTTCTCGTTTTTGTATCGCGTTTTCTAAAGATAGTTTTCACACTGTCGCTATAGCGTTTTCGCTTACCAGCTTTTGCTTGATGTCAGTGCAAAATGAATAAAATTGAAACAATTTTTCTAGCTGCTACACGTCAAGGAACTTACTTCTGTTGCTGAAATTATCGAGCTTTGAATACACATTGTCCGCATTGCAGACAAATTCAACTCTTATCAATTTGTCCACTATCTCCTGATACACATACTGTATAGTTTTTCCTCATTCTCAAAAGCATGTCATGTTGAAGTTAAACTTGATCAGTTTTTCAACATAAGGACGAAAATAATCAACAATTTCATAGCCCTGAGAAATAATATCTTATATACTATATAGGTAACTTTTTAATTTTTTGTGAAAAAAAAAAAACTGAATTTGCTGAAAACGAAATCCAAAATGTTTCTGTGCAAAGTTTGGTGTGTATAAATAATGGCAAGCTTTTTTTGGCTCAAAAACGTAATAAATAAAAACGACAGGTTTTTGTTGCTAGTGGGAAAGCCTTATTAAAAGCATTATCTTTTTAATGTTTTTGATTTGATTTTTGTCTATTAAAGGCAAGTACTTGTGCGCATCTGCTCGAAAACAATTATTGTGCCTTGGTCATTTCGATACACTGAAATTTTATTTTTAATTTTAAATGCAATAAAAAATATGTTGCACTTGGTATCATTAAAATTTGACACAAAACAACAGAATTTTATAAAAAATGTTTTTTTCTGACAATAAATATTATAAATTGGTAACGAAAAAAACATGCTCTTATTGCTTAAATGCTGAAGAACAAACCTATTGAAAATCGTACAGTAAAAATTAATTTTTGAAAATAAATCTGCGTTAAAAAAATTCAAAACTTTGGAAATTTGCAACTCAGTTGGGAAAGCCTTGCTCATTTACTCGTCGTTTTTTTTTTGTGGCATCATTATTGTGTCAGGCGACCACCAAGCCGCAGCAACAGGCGACATTCGTTGGCAGCAACAAATGAACACCCACAAGAAAGGAAAATGCATTTTAATGCCAAATCGCACAAAATGAAAAGTGAGAAAAAAAAGGAATTTCAATTCAAATGAAGATAATGGTGAACAATGAGCAAAAAATTATAAATAAAAACTCAAAAGAACCAACCAACTGCAGCGACTGATGCGTTTTTAACTTGACCATCATTTAATAACTTTTTCTTCCATAATTTTTTGCAATTAATTATCCCAAGCTGACTTTAAGCATGCGGTACCATTAATAATAAAGTGCATGAATTAAGTTGTGAAAAAAATTTAACGGGTTAAAAGTAAAAGAAGATTTCGACATATGTGATGTGATTGAGTTAATTTCCACTTTTAAGCGATTCACAAAAAAAAAAGAGCGAAATATGGCTTGAGCGGTCGAGACACATATTTGCAAATTTGTGCTTGGATTTTGGAAGCCATCAAGTTCATCAAGTATCTTTAAGAGGGTTTTTGTTCCAAAATTTGCTTTAAAATTTAACTGCATTAACCGATGAGCAAGGGTTGATAACTGATTTTGGAAGTCATCAGGTGGGTGCCTGAAAATACGTAAGTGCCTGAAAATACTTACTCAACTGAACAGAAAATTTAACTGCACAATTTAATAAAAAAAAAAATAATAATAAAACGAATTTTTGAATTCAGCTAGGGGGCCTCAGACCCCCAAAATTTTTTGTTTACGCCATTTGGGTAAACATCTATTGCACAAAATGATTAGTCGAAAATGGGTTCAAGAGTCATCAGGAGAGTGCCCGATCATTACATTAAATCGTTAATAAATAATCGATGAGAAAAGGTTTTGGAAGTCAACATGGATGTCATTTTGGCTCCATTTGGTTAGCAAAATGTCAGCACTATTTAATGGGAAAGGTCAATAATGGATTTCTTAGATCACCAGTGATGCCAATTACTGCATCAATCATTGAGAAACGATCGAAAAAGACTTTTGAAGTCATCTGGGGTTCAAGCCCCCCAAAAAAATACTGCACCAATATTCCGGAATGTAACGAATCAACTGTTTTATGCAAAATTAACACACAAAAAATAAAATCGAAAAATTGCAATTTTTTTTTACAAAATTCGATAAAATTAATTGGCCTTGCAATTTTTGTTATCACAAGAAGAAAGCGCATATAGAGATAATTCCATAATTTCGGAGCGAAGAATTTATCAAGGAGTTAAATGAAAAAAGAAAGTAAGCATAAGGTGAAACAATATTTTTTTCTGCAAATTTTAAATTCCGGTCTGCTAATTGAAATTGACTAAGTATTTTATATATATTTTCGCACGCTTAATACAAATCTGGGTTCAAAAGTTATCCATCATGCATAGTTTTTGAGAAAATGTGGTTGAAACCCCCAAAAAAGATGTTTTTTGGCCGATTTTGGATAAACGTTGGCACTCAATCCGGAGGTCTAGAACGTTCAAGAACATCTCAATTTGAGACTTACCAGTACCCCATTCTACCCCAATCAAATTCAATTTAATCGCATACGACCTAAAAGTGACAAGTTCGAGTAACACTACTACGCTCAAAGGCGCACAGTATTTCAAGGTCAGATGCGATTAAACTCTTGTTTAATGCGGTCGAAAGCGGACATGATAGGCTTCAATGTGAGACATTTTTGAAGGTTCTAGAGCTCCGGGTTCGGTGCCAACGATTATCTAAAAATGGCCAAAAATGTTTTTTTATGGGGATGTAAGCCCCCCGGAAAAATATTTTACATTACCAGAGATGCTGGGAGTGGCCTGAGCTTATATTTTGTTACAAAGATTTTTTTATAAACATTTTTCAATAATCTTATCTGTTGATAACATTATGTTGATAACATTCTGTTAATAACACGCTGTTGACAACATTCTCTTTATTTTAACCGAAAAAATTGTTAATGACAATTTTCAACCCAAACGACTTAAGACAATGATTGACAGTATGTAATGGATAACAACATTGTTTTCTGTTTTAATCATTGCTCTTGTCAAACAGTTTCATTTTGTAACAAAACCAACTTGTGCTGCTCTCAACGAAAAAATACATACCATATGCAGATTACAAAATGATGATAAACTCAATCAAAATGTTGCTCATGGCATTTAGGCGCACTACGTTAATTCTGAATTTCAATGCGCGGTATCTATACAGACTCTCTTTCACGTAATCAGCGTTAAGTGTGAACAAAACAAAAACAAAAAAGGAATAAAATTACTAAGCAAAAGAAACGACAAGATATACGTGTTAAAAGTCACTCAGCGTTTAATCAGAACGCTTAATCACACATAGTGACGTTTAATGCGGTGCGTATCGCTTGTATGCTGCTGCTGTTGCTGGATTTTTGAGGATGAAAACGACAGTCAAACGATTTTTTTTTCTCGCAACGAAAGCGGCGTTTTTAACGAGGAAGCCTTTCACGATATGCAAACGCATCATCAGTCTTGCCGTTTTTAAAGAACGTGATTTTAACTGAAGGCGGTTTTTCTTAATTAAACTTTAGCTTGACAGCGATGCTGCGATAAGCGCGTTTACTGTATGCGAAATACGCAAGGCGCAGGGATTGACAAACTGCTGATTTAAGCATGCTATTGTTTATAAGTTAAGCAAAAGATTGTATATTTTCTTGGAATAAACTAAAACTTTTATAAAATACTTATAAAATTATATTATTGCATGCGATTTTTTAAGAAATATTTGCTAGTATCTTCATTCCTTACTTTGAAAATGTTAAATGTTTGGGTACCACTGCTTCTTTAATTTAAAATCAACAAAGCGTCAACCGATCAGTTAAGAGATTTTTTCTTTTTTTAAAATTTAAGGCTTAACGCTTCATACACTAACTTAGCTATTTTCGACGCCTCAATGTATGCTACAAAATGTGCAAGTTTTCAATACTCTTTTGTTGCTGTAGTTTCGGTTTTTGTTTATTTTTTTCCAACTTTTGTGCCAAATTTCGCTAATCTAAGATAAGATAATTAAGCAATTTAAAGTTTTAACGATTATTTGTAGCGTCTGTGGTGGCAGCAATTCAGCAGCTGATTAAAGCGTTTAATGGAAAAGCAAAAGTGATTTAAAGTCCTTGCACAAGTGGTAGACTGAAAGAAATATGGCACAGTTCAAAAGAAATTTAAAATATACACATATATAGCACATTTTTAATTAATTTCAACAGTATTCTTGGCAGAACTGTGAAAGAGTGCATTCATTTCAATTGAAATCCATTGAAGTCACTGCCAAAAATGCAGCATTCAGAGCGCAGAATTATGATGGAAAGAATTGTGATTGCAATGACGTCACCTCAAATTGCTTCGAATTCGCTGATGTCAGTTGAAGTCGTTGATTTTTTCGAGCTAATTCAGAGCAGCTGACTTCAAGTGACTTCAGCGACTTCAAGTGATTTCAGCGACTTCAAATGACTTCTGCGACTTCAAGTGACTTCAGCAAATTCAAAGTGATTTGATGTGACTTCAATGCAATCACAAGTCTTCCAATCATGATTCCAATAAAAAATATGACGTCACCAGAATAATAGCATTCTTTTGTGATAGAAAAGCCTGCAAACTTATGGCATTAAAGTCTTCAGGAGACTTCATTTTCAAATAGCTCCACTCATAAGTTAAAATTGAAAATGAATACACTTTTTCACAGCTCTGATTCTTGAGTATGCATCACAGATCTTTTAAAGTTCTGCATTGAAGAAATCAATGTTTTCCGCCTCAATTACGTTTCGCAGTCAATCATCTTGCGGTAACTTGTAAGTCTAGGGAAGATCTTCTTCTTTCACACCGGTACCTCAGATGAGGGCTTTTTTAGCAGCAGTTATTTGTTTCTGTAAGATAACTGTAAGACTGTGATATGTGGAAAAGGATGTGTGAGAAGGTATAAAATTTTAGTTTGAATTTTTTAATTTCATCAGACGCGCCTACAATAATAATTTATGATTTTTAAAAGGCAACCACTAAATCTATGAAATTACAACATTAAAGTTTTTATTGCGACATTATGAATATAAACTTAATTTTATAACGATAATTTCTAGTAAAAACGTAGGCTTTTTTCAAAAATTTAATAAAAACTTTTTATCAATCCCACACTTGTTGATAACCCCATAATTGCATTTGCCAAAAATATTAAAGCTTTACGGTAATGTTGCAATATATTACGACAGGCTGCAATTGATAAGAGTTTGTTTGCCCACAACATGTAAATTTTACTAAAATAACGCAATACTTAATGTGCGTTTTAAGCTAAGTGCGTTCTATAAAAGTGATTTGCGATATAAAAAAATAAATGTACGCACTTTGTATTAAATGAATTTTTTGAAATTTGATAAGAAATGCAATCAAGGCTACAAAAATATGGCCACATTGCTGTTAATTTTTTTTACCAAAAAACTTTAGGTGAAAGTTTCTTACTACCTGGTGATTTATTTTTGCTCTGAATCCTTTCAATTCTTCAGCCGTAAAGACCTGAGTAATTAAAAAAAAACTATTCAACTGACAATCTACTAAACGTCACTTTTGTTTTGATTTGTTTATCAAATAGCGCTTATCGCGGCGCATGAATAAGAAACGTCGCCATCGCCGGCATATAAAATGAGGAGGTGTTTCTCAATCAACCTTTCCAAAGTAGCCCCAAGTGGCCAACGCGCAACAGACGCACTATTCAGTGCGTTGTTGCGCTGATTTTTTACCTGCTTTTGACAACTGTCAACTTCGCAAACGGTAGGTGTTGCCAGTTGCGATAAAAATATGCGTATATTTATTTGCGTTATCAAAAAAAACCTGCACCATAAACACTTGCTAAAGCAAAAGTTAAACGTTGCTAATGAAGATTTTAAACTTTAATTTGCTGCATAAATTAAGTGTAAGACAAAAAAATAAAAACGATGTAAAAAATGATAAAAAATTGAAATTCATGTGTAGAAAAAAATGGTACACTGGTCGACAAAACAAATTGAATTTTCATCACTGCACTCCATTTACGGTATTCTACATTTAAGCTGACAAATCATTTTTGGCATTTTTGAAAATAATAACATAAATAATTACGGAAATTGCATAAAGTAAAATTTCTCTGATATTCAGAAACAAAGGTCACAAAAGCATTTTTCGCTTATATCTCGCTTTTTGGAGAGCTAGAATAGCTATAGCAATATATAATATGTCAAATTAACTATCAACTTCGAGATCGGTTATCCAAAAGCTGAGACATAAGCGTGAAAGATTTCCTATTTCTCCAATTTTTTCAAGCATTGCACTGATTAACTACCAAAGCCTTGTCATAGCGAGGAGCAAAAAAATCTTCTACTCTCTTTCACTGAAAATGTTTCTCAATTAAGCGTTGTTGTTATTAAAATATCAAAAGCAATAAAAAATTAATGAGAGAGCGTAATAGATTTTTTTTTCAAACAACTTTGAAAATTTATTCGCAATAGTAGTCAAAAAAAGTACTAGTGGTATTCATCTAAACACGCAAGTTTTCCATTTGCGCAATATTGCGCGATGTGTTTCATGAACGCCCCTTTGAATATTTTGTGCAATTTGTGGGAGTTGATGAGCCTGTAATTTTTTTGTGGAAGAATTGCATGAGAAAAGAAAGTGACAAATACAATGTGTATTTGTATAAATTTTTGCTGAGAGAATCGTATGGGAAAAGGGAGTGACAACAATTGCACAATTAGCAGCGCGAGTTTGCGCTACCAAATTGTCGCGAAAACTTTTCTAGTTTGTTCAAAAAACTTTCCATACGATTTTTGACAGTTTGTATGCGAGAGCGCAAAAATGCATAGTTTACACAGTTTGCGAGGGTTTTGCGCACTTAGATGAATACCCATTTTGTTTTTGTAGATCGCGAGGTACGAGAAATTTTTGTTTGACATTTGATTTGTACGGATACCGCGCGTTTTTTGGCTGATTTTCGTCCCAAAAACAAAATAAATAAAAAATTACCGTTTTTGCGTAATTAGTTATTATACCTAAATTTTTGTCGCTCAGTGTAATCATACTAAAAAAAGAATTTGAATTGCATGCAAATTATTGCTGTTAAGCAAAGGAAGCTGAAAAAAAATCCCCAGATGAAAGAAAAACACGAACAAATACAGCATAGAATTCATGTTATATGGTAACGCGCACGCTACAAGCTTAAAACTTGTTCAAGCTTTGGTGTTGCACATGCGACGTGCAACATGCAACACGCCAATCGCATGCAACAAGCAGCAAGCAGTAAATGACTTTCAGTCGTTAGAAGTCGATGAAAACCTTAAAAGTTACTTGTAGGTACTAGCAAAAGGATGAGTTTAATGTTACCGCTTTTTATGAGAAATTGACCTTAGGTGTTAGTATTTGCAACATTGCAACTTTGTCGAATGTTATTTTGCTGAACGAAACATGCAAATCGTTGTACTTTCTGCAACCAAGTCTTTGCGAAGTTAACAGACAATATGCTGAAATTTAACAGCATGATCTAAGCAATAAATTGCGCCATCAAGCAATGAGCTGAATTCCATTTGCTAGGATGAACGAAGTAGCCAAACTCGTATGAATTCAGAAGAGTAGTTTTATTGAACTAACGTTGAGTCCAAGGTAAATTTTCGTTTCCTAAAATCGTTGGAACTTTAAGTACTGGCACGAAATGGTTTATTACCATAGACTTACAATGCGAGTACTGACATGTCAAAACAAGCACATGTCTTAAAGTTTGAAGTTATAAGGTGGGCTGGAAAGAAACCTTTCCATTATATTCAATCGAGGACTATTACACTAAGTCCCGATAGATAGCAATAGAATACAAGATAGAAGGGAAATTAAAGGTTATAGAGTAAAAGTTACCCTTCGTCAAAATTTGTTGTTTCTTTAAGAAATTTCAGAAATATCGGAAAAGAAAAGAATGAGCAGAACTAATTTTCTAAACATCGCTTGCCAAAAACTTTCTCTTGCATTTTGCTGAAGCTGGACAACTACAGAGATAGTGCTTTATAATATCGTCAACCTCAAAACACGGTTGGGAAGTTGAATCGGTTACAATACCCATGGTAGGCAAATACTGCTCACATTTACTATGTCCCGTAATTAACCCTTATAGTTGTTATAGGTCCTTTCTTCCAGATGAAGAAAAATTTCGATACTTTCCAAGATTTTCCACTTTGCAGATTTACAGGAATCAAGATCATAACACGTCCTTATGAGAGCAGTGCACATAAAAAAACTGATACAACGAGTGATTTCAGCGAAACTTTCATAATTGAATAATAAGGAAGAAGGCTGACAAATATGGAAATTGCTGAATTGAAGCTTAATTATCTAGTGAATGAGGGAGCCATAGTTGTCATTCGGCTGTTAAGCCTGTTGCTAGGAGAACAATGAAGATTTGAAAAAAAAAAAAATATCAAAGAGATGTTACAGATCTGCCGAAATTAACAACTGGTTTGGAAATATCTTTTGAAAGCAAGCTAAAGAGAATCACTGCTAAAATGAAATAGAAAAGCTTACGTCTTTGGAATGTTTGTATAGTAAGACTTTTGCACTCTCATCAAACACAGCATGTTTCTGTATTATCTTCTTTTGGATTGCGTTTTTAAAAATGGCTTTCACATTGTCATTATCACATTTTCGCTGACTAGTTTTTGCTTGACACGTCAAGTGTTTTGTAAACAAAAGGGACATGATTTTAAATACCAAGTTTTTTAGATATTGCTGAATATCAAGGAACTTACTTATATTTCTTAATGATATTATTATAGAATTTTGTGCATACAAAAAGTTGAAGAAATTTTTAATATGGTCGATTTAAATGAAACTACTTTTTAACACCAAAATGCTTATTCGCTTTGAGATTCTTACTTTTATTTACTTATTATTTTCCATTTGCTTTCAGGTATTGGATAATGAACTTTTTGCCAAAGACAACGAAAACAGCTCTAAAAATTCATGCCTAATAGCAACTGTTTTTGTGAGAAAAATACTGATTTTTGGAAAAAGAACTCTGATATATAATGCTTAATTTGTATGAATAGCAAATAGATTTTGGCTCAAAAACAAGATACATTAAAAACGGACTGTTTTTGATGCCGGTGTGAAAGCTTTTTAATTTTCACATCAGTATGCAAAACTAGCAATATCATAAAAAAATGCTACGAAGTAGCAAATGGCTGTCACCTTGGCTTTTCTAAAATATGCGGAAAATAAAAAAAAAAAACATTTTATTTGGATTGTATGTTCGGAAACAGTTTGCGAATGGATTATTACCGGCAAATAGTTTGTTGTGGCAAGTGGATCAAAAATAGAAGCTGGAGGACATACAAGTTAGTTGGTGTGATATTATACCATTTGCGCGTGTTGCAATGGATGAAGCTTCAAGGTTTTCAGCAGGTAATGCTGGAGAAAAATACATACTTTTTAGCCGTAAATCATATCAGATATCAGAAAAGTTTGCTGGAGATCCAGTAAATAATTGAGCTTGCAGAATCAGAGTACTGATAAGATTAAACTCAGTTTCAAAAATTCCATCAAAAGATACACAGAAAGCAAAAGCCACACTTCATTTGCTACATTAAAAACAGAAATCACGTACAATATTACGAAAAATAGATAACTAAAAATGGGATGAAAATATACCACTGTTTTTTGTGGCACATCGTTTGCAGTTTGGCATTCCTCAACATGAACTCTTTGATGAAAACAGCAACGTTGAAAATTAGTGAAATAAGTTGGCAGCAATGCGCAGGTTTGTGCATCAGCGAGCTGAAATCGACAAGAATAAAACGGTAAGTTATTTTACAAAATATTTATAGTTCTTAAGAAACATATAAGTTTTCTTACTTTTAAATACAAAACGGAGAAGAAGTTTGTCTCCAAAGCTTCTAAAACACTTTGATGCCCAAGTAACGAATATAAAAACATAAAAGCGATAGAAACAAATCGACGGTGTTGTGGAGGGTAGTCTGACGTAAAGGCAGTATAATGAGCATAGTTATTTGTGTTAAGTTATTTTGTATAATTACAATACATAACAATAGTATTAGGCGTAGATTCCGCTGCAGAAAAGTCCAGTATAAAAGATTACAGAATGGGATGTATGGGAGAGATAGTGAGACATTTTGGTGAAACTAACGAATCAGGGTTGACTTGCTAAAGCCTGTCCCGATGCCCGAAAATACTCGAATTTTAGACAATTTTGTTGTTTTTATTGGAACTGTATAATATTATATGTAGTTATAGGAATTTTCTTTGAGAGCAGTGATCATTTGCTACAACTTCTTCGTCAAAGAGCTGCCGCTGTCTTAACTCTGTAATGGATAGCGCAGAATTGGTTAAAAGTTTTGTCAGCACTGTTGTTAAATTTGATAAAGGACTTAATTCTTTATGATTATAATTTTATATTTTTAAATGGGCATATCATGGTTTTTTTCTTTTTCAATATTACCCACATAAAGAGAGCATTTATTTCTATTGTTGGCAGACTTTTGTTTAATAAAGGGATTAATAAGTACAATAATATTTAACCGCATTAAAGTGAACAGAAGTAAATAGATAAAAAATATATAAATAATGCTGCTACAAAGCGATTGACGACATAAATGTACATATACAAATATATATACAACAAGAACAACAATAACAAAATACCGCAATTAATTGTAAACCGCGACGCAATGATAAAAAAAATATCACTGCTGATTTTAAATTTTTAAAATAAAAAAACCTGCATTAAAGTACCTACTACAAGTATTGCATTTACGTTAAACTTTTGAAAACAAAAATCAGAGTTGATAAATTTTTCATTAGTGACAGAGTAAAAACAACAACTACAATTACAGCAACAACAACAATAACAACAACACAAACGACCGTATAACAATTTAATTATTTAAATGCTTTCAACAAATTGTAAAAAATTACAGTAAAATTGTTGCTGTTCTTGTTGTTGTTGTCAATGAAAGCAACAACAGCAATCTATTACAACAACATTTCATCGTTGTTGTTGCAGTTATCGTTGTTGTTGTTGTTCTTTCTGTCTCTTTTGGAAAATTAATTTAAATTGCTTTAACATTTTATTGCATTGCATACTTTGAGGCGTTGGTTTGAAAATGCAACGCTTACAATTTATTTTGTTCTCAATTTTTTTTTTATTTCCCTTACGCTCGAATCCTTCGCTCTTTGGTACAATTTATTGTAACCAAAAAGGACATTTTCATTAAAAATGTAAACACAAAGACAATCAGCTACCCACATGACATACATTATTATTACTGCAAATAAAAAAAAAGAGTTAAAATATAATTTACTTAAATATTGAAATGGTCGATAAAACAAATTTATTGCCATGGCAATATGGACATGTCACACTACAGTGTTGCCATTTATCATTTAGCAACGGCTAAAATTAAATTCCTTAAAATTAATGTTACTAAGTGTTGAATAATTTAAAAGTTTTTTGATAAATACTTTGCGTATAAAATTATAATTTTTCATTCCGGCGCCGAATAAAAAAATTTTTTTTTTCAATGTTAATACTTAAACGTTGTTTTAATGAAAATATTACAATTTCTAACTATCATATGCTTATATAATTTTACCTCAATCTTGTTTTCTATCTCCTGTGGAGTTGTCTTGATATCTTGATTTTCCAAAAAATAATCCTGGTGCTGCATTGTGCCCGGCTTGTGCTATGATGTGTCGTATCAAAATATTTTCGATTTTTTTAAATAAAATATATTTTAGTGTAAAGTTAGCCCAATTTTCGTATTTCTTAAGAAATACATTTGTTTTTAATTTGCTCATTGTGGAATTGATGTTATGTTGCAATCTGCTCGATATGTGCCGTATCGCAAAAAAATAATTCCAAGTAATAAAGTAATTCCTAGTATTTCATGAAAAAAGTTTAAAAAATAATGTGAGAGAAGTTGGCCCAAAATTTTTTGATTTTGCAAAGTAAAATTATTATATAATATATTGTTGTGCCCGACTTGTGCTTTGATGTGTCGTATGGTAAAAAAGAAAATATTTCAAATTTTCGACAAGAACCTTGCAATAAACTATGAGTTATACAAAAATGTGTGTGAAGTTGGCTAAGTATTTATTGATTTTCCAAAAAAAAAAAAAAAAAAAAAATTTTGTGGCTGCATTGTGTCCGACTTGTGCTATTATGTTCCTGCTATACTCTGCCACTTCACCGGCATCAAATCTGGCCGGAATTGAATGCTTAGCACGTCGTAGCACTGACACTCCGTATCAGCAAACCTACGACGAGATTTTTAGTTCGGTCTTTTAACTTCGCTAGCGACTAAGAAGAGGAGAATCGATTTAGGTCAGCAACTAAGATTCTTTACTATCTCGAGTTAGTTCTACGAGAGTTGTTACTTAAATATCATATGATATCACAATAGATCATACTTTGGTTTAACTGAGTCAGTTTCAAACAGACTACCTAAGTTTCGCTATAAATATTTGGAAAACTTTCGCTTATGATATCTTAAAAAATTTGCTTCTATGTGAGGTGCCATGTTTACGTCTTTCTCTTGTACAATATTTATGTCTCTGAATAGAATGGATTCTTATGAAAAACCTTCGTAATATAAACTTAAAGACTTTAAAGTTTCTACTTCTAGTGGATCTGCCACACTCAATTTTCGAAGCCAACCTTTTTATTTTCCCTTCTGTCCAAAAATTGTTTTTCACAAAATGCGGCTTTGTCTCAATTTAATTACATTTCCTTGGAAAACTCATGAAATGTTTATTTACATTTATGGCTTCTATGGGAGGTGCCACGCCCATTTCTTCAAGCAGTGGCTTATCCTCCAATATTGTTGTGTTCCCTTTGAAATTGGGGAGGTATCACATTCACTTATCTGTCCAGATCTCTCCAGAAATCTAAGAAAAATTAAATTTGCGGTTAATTTAAACTCTACTACTTCAATTTAAAAGTAATTACATCATGACCACCCCAATATTTGTCAAAGCAATTAATGGCATTGCCTTGCACAAAACATGAACTCAACAATTGTGCAAAAATGTGACAACTAACTGTCTGCCGAATAGGAAGCTCCTTAAGTACAGCTGCTTTTTAAACGCAATTCATTGAAAATTCCAATACATAAAAAGCCAGTATTTATCAGTAGTTTTCTGCTTCAAATAGCTATCCGTACAGTTCGTATATGAAATTAAAAGATTTATGACCGAAAGCAGTCTCTACCACCCAAGTTAACGTTATGAATAACGCCTTCCCTTCCTTACTGCTGCTGCTACTATTTTTCAATTCAACTTCGATGATGGTGCGCCCGCCATTGTGAATATGAATGATCTGCAAAATGGGCTTCTCTGGTGGCCTTGACAATGTGTGTCCGCTCAGCTATGTGTTTGTGTGTGTGTGTTCCAGAAATACCTACCGATACTAAATAGTTGGAGTCATAATAAATGTCAACGGCATAAAAATTGCTTATAGACAACAATACAAGTATTGGCAAATTGTTGTAGTACATATTATAAGAGATTACACTTAGAGAAAACAAGACAAAAAATAGAAAATTCCATGGCAAATGTTATCTTTTCGCAGTAAACTGTTTTGCACAAGATTTTCGATTCATTTTTGAAGGGATTTTTTACCACTTTTAAACTTTGTGCAATTTATTTTAGAGAACTTTGCTCATACTCGATAGCTAAAGTTGTTTTTCGTTGGAGCAGCAATGGAGTATGTTTTAGAAGTCGTTTCCCTTTTTTCTGAAATCTAACTGAAATTATCCAGCGGCAAATATATGAAGTACTATGATTTTTCATGTATGAACCTTTTGTGTTGTACGTTTCACAAATGAAATTGTTACTGTGATATTTTGTTTATTTGCTTGCTGGCTGCCTTTTTTGTATATGGAGTAGTAGGCAATCTGTTTGCTGGCTGCTTACTCTGGAGATGTAAGGGGTCTTGCTTGTTGGCTGCATGTGAAAATGTAGGCTACTCGCAAACTATATATATATTTACTTAGTAAGCGATGTTTTAAGGCAATATGTCTTTCGTTAATGATACTTTGTATATAGAGATGTAGGCAAGCTGCCTACAAAACGGCCATCACTTTGTAAAAAGAATTTACAGTTGTGGCTGGAGTTGTAAGCATTACTGCCTACAACGAGCATAACTATTCATCGATGTTGCTTATAACATATTTGCCACCGGGTAGTAATAAAAAATTATACTTTGCTTCTGTCATAAACATTCTAAGTCAATTTTTAGAGAAATTTTCCAAGTTTTCTTGATTCATTTTTGATTTTATGAAAAACTGAGCTATAAAAAATTACCTAACAAAGATTTTTCTTGAAAGTTAAATATTTGAGATGTTAACCACTTTTGCCTATGCTTGCAGATAAAAATTCTACATGGAATTTGTCTTTATCCAAAGTGCCCGTTTTTGTTTTTTTTTTCTTTCAGTGTACCAAGACATATCACAATGACATGAAATCTTTTTTTCGTGCGACTGAACTAAACTGCGTTCCAGTTGAAATTTTGCACACACAATAAATGAGACGATGTGCTGCCGCAGGGGAGGAAGTTGAAGCATTGGGAGACAGACTAGTCCACTCGTTTTTGTTGTTGTTGTTGTTGCGTCTAAATGACAGCTAAAGCAATTATTGATAGATTATTTACTGTCAGCATGTCCATTATGACAATGAGATATGGTTAAGTATGCGTTGGATAGAAGAACGTGCGCCATCTGACAGTGACTAGACGTAGTAAATGACTAAACGTCGTTGGCGATCTTATGGCATTTTCACTGTTGTTGTTGTTTTACTACAATTACTAGTTGTAATTACTTTGATTAATGTGCTGAGTTGTTTTGTAGTAAAATTTATGTTCCAAATTTCGTTAAAAAAAATTTCTAAAAGAAATTGCGAAAACTTAAAACTACGCCTTCTTGAAACGAAAGACAACACTAAATTTCGCGAAATGCAAATTAAGCAGAAAATTAAAATTCCTTTGTAATTGGCATAATGCAGACCAACCAATGCCGCCAACATTTGGTTGCTCTAATAACGAGCAAATGCAGAAAAATCAAATGAAACAAAAGCCTTTATGCAGCAATTTCATGGTAACCGTCAAATTCACGCTACACTTGTTAAACGGCCAATTGTTGGTTTAGTCAAGCAATGTACGAACCAAACAACATCATTTAGCAGCAGTCAGCAACATGCCAAACATTTGCATGAGAATCACTTGCAACGTCATCGTGCTGCAAACATGTTCTTAACTTGGCCCAGTATGCTGCAGTCAAGTTTTTTTGGATCAACTTTTTGTTTTGACTCAAGCAAAATGCGTAGAAGGGTCCGCTGCTATCCAATGCATGAGCTATAAAGCAAAAAACAGAGAAAAAAAATAATTCGAATGAATTAATTTTTAATTACTTTTGCATTTTGGCCACATGTCGCTTAATTAATTACCATTCGATACGACTCGATTGCATTGCCCTGCTGAAGCGCCTTGCAAAATGTGATGTTGCACTGTGGGATCGGCTTTTGCAAATTTTGTGCAAAGACTAATATTAAGAAAAATTTTGGAAAAACTTTTATAATTGCAATAAGTGACCCTATGGAGTCCTTTTCCATATTTAACTTTTATAGCGTAGCTGGCACAAAATGCGAAACATTGAGTTTCTACCCCTAATTTACACTTTCAGCAACAAAATATGTATATCCCATCGGCAAATATGCTATAAACAACATCTATGAGAAGTTATACTAATTGTTTGCAGTAATGTTCAAAACTACAGCAACAACTGCAAATTCCTTTAACAAAGAGATGGCTGCTTTGTAGGCAGCTTGCCTACATCTCTATATACAATGTGTAACAAACGAAAGGCAGGTTGCATTAAAACATCGCATACTAAGTGCCTGTATAGTTAAGCAAGTTGCCCACATATCCACATACACAGCATACAACCAACAGGCAAGACCCCTTTCCTCTACATATACAAAGCAAGTAGCCAGTAAGCAGTCTGCCTACAGCTCCATATACAAAGTAGAAGCCAGCAAGCAACTAAACAAAATATCTTAGTAACAATTTCATTTCTGAAACATACAACACAAATGGCATAGCTTTCCATACATGAAAAATCAGAGTACTTCATCGATTTGCCGCTGGGATAACGGAATTGATAATGTTAAATCCTTTAATCTTAAAGTATTGTTTCTAAAAAATTTTTAAGAATATCTGTGAAAACATTAAGCGTACTCTAGAAAAACTATAACTTGCTAATGATCCAATACAAGTGCCTCATTAAAAAGGAAACCAAACAAGACATTTATTTATTTTATTGACACATATTATATTTAACCTATGCCAAATAAGCAATTAAGTATGCAAACGAACATTTCTCCACACGACTGGGCAAATCTGACTACTATGCAACGTTTTGACTTGATTTGGCTGCTCTCAACATTGGCCAATTGGCCGTAGCTTGGCATGAATCCAGGATGTATCTTGCTGTGCGTTGCTTTGCCAATTGCCAAACAAGTTTGTGCTCCGATTTTCCTGTCAGTTTGTTGGTTGTTTTTGGTCAGTTCAGTGCTCCTTCAATTGGCATGCAAACTGACTTTGCAATTTCTTGCTTTGCGTTTATGTTTTGTCCTGATTTGGGTTTTTTTTTCGGGGGGGGGATTTCTGCTAAATCATTTTGTTTCATTTGGAAATGATTCAACTTCACATACACCCGCGTTTGAAAGCTGATTAATATGTTGAAAGGTGCAAGTTTGCTAGCAACATCAATGATTTTTCAATCGTTGTTATTTTAGCTTGTGGCCACTTTCGAACACCGTTGGCAACAACAGGAAACTTTGATATGAGTGCGGTGGTGATGGCGGTGGTTCAAGTGTTTTTGGTGAATTCGCTGTAATTGCTGGATTTATGGTTTGGTACTCACTCGTAACAGTTAATTGGTGAGACGTGTTTTTTTTTCTATATACAGCTTCTCATATCTAAGCGTGTGTGAATGAGTTGGGGAAATTTTGGCTTTGATTACAAACAGATTGAAATGTTTGGTTTTGATTGCTGTTTTGGATTGCCATGATTTTGAGTTGATGGGAGGACTTTTTGTTTAGTGATGACAAGCATTAAGTGATGATAATTTCGCATGATATAATTTGACTTTATGAGTCTCACCTTTGATGGTAGAAATAAGTTGTCACAAAACGAAATCCAGCTAATGGCAAGTTATATGCCATTAAAACAATTCCTGGAAAATACCAAGAAGCTTAATTGTACAATACTGCCCTCAAAAGCGAAAAGAGCGTATCTCAAAAAATGCGTTTCGAGATAACTAATGTTTGGTTTATCTCAATTTGTTGAAATGGCCGCTTTGTAGGCAGCTCGCTTACATCTCTATATACAATGTGTAGCAAACGAAAGGCATATTGCTTTAAAACATCACTCAATAAGTGCCTGTATAGTTTAGCGAGTTGCCTACATCTCCAAATCAGAGTACATACTTCATCGATTTGCCGCTGGGACGTGTAAAATTGAGATAGAGAAAGTTCTCTTAGGAGATTTTATTGTATGTTTGGACTAAGATTTCGGCATTTGGAGTATTAAATTAAACGTAAATTTCTTAAGCTATGCGATGCCATAAGAAACTCATATATAAACTTTTTCGAGAAACGTCCTTTTCGCCTCTGAGGGCACATCAATTCCCGATTTTCAAAATCTGCAATTCATCAAACGAATCTAAAATTTTTGCGGGTCATTTTCATTGCATTTTCTACTAATTCAAAATGCAACCCCTTCCCTTCCAACATTAAATATAAATTTCAAAAAACAGTTGTTTCCTATTATGAACAATTTATTTCTTCAACAGTGAGTAAAAGTTAAAATCGTATGAGGTAAAAAAAACACAAAAATCGAAAACAATTCCCAACAAACAAAACACTTCATTTAAGTGACAAGGTACCCTTAATATTAAGGGGACATAAATGAAATTTGAGACCGCACTAAATGAAGCGTGTAAAAAACTTCAACTCAAATAAAGTGTTAGAGAGAAAAATATTTGTTGTTGTTTTTTTTCTCTTTTTAAATTAGAAAAAGCAGCTGTCGTTTAATGTTAGGAGTCAATTGGTACAAAAATATGATCATTCTCCAGAAGATATCCTAGACATTTGTGAATTGCACTAGCTGAACGTTGACAGCGGGAACACACCCGCTCGTAGTTATTGATTGCACATTCTTACTCGCTCTCTCGCATACGTTTTGCTACACCACAACCCTCCTTTACCACAGCTGTCATTCATGAATTGACACATAAGGACAACATTTTGGTTTTGGTTTTCTACTTCTTGTGTCTCATACATAGAGGGGTTAGTAACATTTTTAAATGACTTTAAAATGTGAAGGGTTAATCGTTTTTCAACGATTGGTTTTTTTTTTTTTGTTATGGGATACCTATTTGTGTCTCTGTGGAAAGGGTTTTTTTTTTACAAATGCAATGCTTTGTTTTTGAGAAAATAAGTTGTTAATTATAGTAACATGGTGCACACACTAACAGGCTTCATTTGACAATAAAGGGTGCAATGAGCAAATACTTGATTGGGGTGAAAATGATATGTTAAGAACTATTTTAGGGGGAAGTTTTCGGAAGTTATTAAATTTCAAGTCTGTCTGTGTTAAAGAAACATTTCAACAGATTCATTTAATGCTGCATAAAATTCATTTAAGACTGACGTAGAAAGTCGGAAGAACGATCTTTTGAAATGTTTACCTTAGAAAATTCATTGCACCATCTTTTTCAATATGAAGCACAATTTAGTAGCACTCGGTAACGGAAAGAGTTGAATGAGCAAAATTCCACAAACAAAAACCATGAGACCTAAATGAGCCGGTGCTTTGAAAACAAAACTAAAACTACACAAACAAAAAGCATACGGCGATAGTGAACTGGAATTGTTTAACTTGAGCTAGTGCCTTGTGGGCAAAATTACACTAATAAAAAGCATGCGCTGATAACGAACTGAAATTATTTATCTTGAGTAAGTGCCTTGAAGACACAATTACACAAATATAAAGCATACGGCGATAGTGAACTAAAAGTATTATACTTGAGCATGTGCCTTGAAGACAAAAATACACAAATAAAAAGCATGGAGCGATTGCAAACAGTGAAAGTGTTAACCTCGAGTAACGTAAAGAGTTGAATGAGCAAAATTACACAAACAAAATGCATACGGCGATAGTGAACCGGAATTGTTTAATTTCACCAAGTGCCTTGAAGTCAAAATTACACAAACAAAAAGCATGTGGTTATAGTGTGAAATGATTTAGCTCGAATAACGAGGAGAGCTCGAGAAGAGCTGGATATTTCTGTTATTGTTTCAAGAGCTGACCTTAAAATGGTGTTTTGGCATTTTTATGTACATTTTTTTTTTTTTTTGGCGCAATTTTTGGAAATTTTTGTCTGGCTTTAATCGATGGGAAAATCTAAAAAGTAAATTTCTAACGTAGCTATATTTTTCGAAAACATTTTATTGCATGAATTGCCACAATTTATAAAATGGGAAGAATTGAAATGAACCAAAAAGACTTGGAATGTGTTTCGTACATCACTTTGGAATTTTGAGACAACTTTTGAAAAATAAATTTTTTAATGCAAAAATTGATGAAAGCGAACCAAAGACCAGCCTACTCAACTCTTCAACAAAGCAGCCAGCATCTCAGCATCTTTTTTTCTCCCATACAAAGTAAAAAATAAATAACTTTTAAGGACTTACAAGCAAAACAACCACCCGCCTGCATGAAAAATGCAAATGAATTCAATTAAAAGAAGCATTCAACATAAACGACAAAAAAAAAGGAAACTCTAGAGCACAAAGTGTTGGCAAACACAACAAGAATTTTAATCAAGTCGATGTTTAACGCGCGCGCAAATTGAACTTTTGCGCAGGCGCGCACACATAAACAATTTTCAAGCTTTGCCACTTTTGGTGAGTGATTTTCTGTTTGCTCCTTTTTGCCGTCGTTTTTTGCTTTTTAATTTGGCATAAATTATTTTGACTTAGTTTGCGCAGCGTGTTGTCCACTCAAAGGCAGTCAGGCAAAGTCGGAGAAAAAGGCAATGAAGGCTCTCACAGCGTGTGTAAAAGCGTGCGCGCATGCGCACAAGCGCATTCAATTTTTTTGATGGACAAATTTAAATTTTCATGCAATGATCATTGATCATTGCAGGCGTTTGTTGTTGTTGTCTCGACTTGAATGGAAGGACGTCACGCGGTCAGCACAAATTTTGACTTCAGTTTCACTATTATGTTTTTTTTTCCTTGTCTTGTCTTTTTTCATTTATGAAAATGTAAAACGCATACCTAAATAATGAATGCACAGCAACAATGCAAACAACAATGATGACCAACATCAGCATCATCATTTAGCTGCTGCCAAAGGCTTCAAGAGTCTGCTCCTTTCTGGAGAGAGATACCACAACAGCACCTTGAAATATTTATGCTTATGTTCAAAAAATTAACATAAATTGAATTGTTTGCGCTTAAATTTTGAGTTGCAGACAGTCAACATTTTTTTTTTTTTTTGTGGAGGTGATCTAATGAAAGGTAACATGAATTTATGAACGAAAGTTAAATTTGTAATTGATGGACAATGTTTTTGTTGACCCCTATGAGGGATTTATTTATGGTAGACTACTTTTTCCGAAGTAATCAGTTCTTAACTTTATTAAGAAATGTTTTATCTCTAAGTTGTAACAAATTTGATTTGGTTTTCTTTCTCTTTTGTAATTTTATGAGTGTAGAAGTACTGAAATGTTTAAATAACCACTCAGTGTTGATTTCTGTAAATCATTCGGGAGAGTTGTCGTAAACGTAGAAAAGTTTAAAACAGTTTGATTACCTTGAAGATATATCTGGTCTGGTTATAATGTCACTGGGGAGATTGCTTCAAGCCTTGTTCTCAATGTCCATATAGTTTTCCTTTAAGGCTATTACTCGTAATTATAGTTCAGCTACTGTTTTGGTTTGAATAAAGTTTTTGTATTGATATTTGCTTATATGTTTTGAAAATACCATCTTCTCATACCTGCCGTAGTTCCTTTGAGCAGAAACTCAATGGAAATGTCTAGACTTATCTTACCTAGTTTTGATGGCACTATACGAGGCTCTTATACTTCTTCAGTATTGATCTGTTTCGAATACTAAAGTTAACGCTGGCTCTAGTATTGTCATTGATAGCAAATACTTCAGTTTTATGATGTAATTTTTAGTATATACTGAACTCTGCATTGATCTTCAATAATCTCCAGCAGGTGCCTTTCAAAATTTCGGCACAGTTTCAAAAAGTAAAGTCCAGTTATACTTATAGAAATTACCCTTTAAACAAAATAAATGAAAAGAATCGAAAAAAAATGTCTAATAGCATCAATGTGGCAAGGTTTTTCTGATAGCTTAAATAATTTGTGTAAAAAGACGCCTTGACACAGTCCGTGGTGTTACTTAATGTCTTTTACTTGTAGAAAACATAAAACTAAATTGTGGTATGTAAAACCATAGTGCGTTAAACATTTTGTTCACACTTGTGAATTTATGTGAATAATAAATAAAGCAGTTATCTTAAAATATTTAAGAGTGTGTTTTTACTGCAGCAAACTTCATTCAATCGAATTTGTTTCTATTACACTAGAGCCATGATTTGCGTCGTTAACCCTTTGACGACCGCTCCTGAACCCCTGAAAAATTTTCAAATCCAACACCGGATTCGTGTTCAGTGACCCCCCGACTGAACAAAAGTGTTACAAAATATAAATTATTTTACCAGCAAAGGTGTGAAAAATCGTGGGACCTATATGTCCCAATGGTCGTCAAAGATAAAAATGTATGCAACTGTTTTTTCACTTTTGCAGTATTAAACGCATTCTGGAATGCATTCATAACGAGGACTGAGTGTACTTTTGGCGGGAAAAATAGTTGTTAACACGAGAGTGTATCGAAAGGAGTGACAAATATTATTGCTTAACAATTTGTGTGGAATTTTATCAAATTTTCGTAAGTTTCATGTCTTTTTTTTATATGTGCTTTAGTAATATTGTTATCGTTCGACTTTTGCAGTCACAAAATGCCGAGATAACGCAGATTCACCTCACAGAGGAAGGAATCATTCAATTGATAAATGCCGAGGATAGCGATGACGATGAACGGGTATTCGAATTGGACGAAGAAGATATGGCTTTTACAACAAAATCTCTACTTCAAATAATGATCCACTTTCTATATCTGCATTGGAATTCCGCGTGCAGCTGGCAATTCAAATGATCAATTCATTCACCAACCGCCAAAGACCGTCATCAGTAGTTGTAAGACAGGGACCTACTCTGTCCGGTCATTATCTCTGCAAAAGTGAACTGGGACGTAAGAGATGTACCTACTGTCTGCTCCAAACAAGGGAAAGACCGTCGAACAAATTCTATTTGTGCCTTTTGCAAAAAACCGTTTTGCTTCACCAAAAACAGAAATTGCTTCGAAATTTATCATAAAAAATAAACTTCAAAGTATTGATCAAAAATGTAACCAAATTTTTTTTTTTTTTCAAATAAATCAACTCGTCAAATAAACTAAAATATGTTTTTGATTTTTACCGTTGACGACAATTGGGACATAGAGGTCCCATCAGATCGGGTGGTCGCGTGGGTGGTCGAAGTGGACTATGTTTATTTTTTTTTTTCGTAACTTTTCCAAAAATTTTGACCCTGTAGCTCCACCCACCTTCAAAATATTCCAGCAAGAATATGGGGGAGAAAAAGTTAAGATTTTTCGACTATGGGGTAGTCTGGTTGGTAAAGGAATGAATATTCCTTTATAAATTAGGTACTTTCTGCAAGCTACATTCATTCTCTATTGAATGATACCTTGATGATGAAAATCCATTCCATAGTTTTTTCAGGAAAAGCTCGAAGGTAAAAGGGTCACCGGTGTACCAATGGTCGTCAAAGGGTTAATAGAGACCGGAGAAATGTGACGCAAACCGAAATGACGCAAATCGAATCACTTTTTTTTCTGTTATTTTATTGACTTAACCACAGCATTTCTTATTCAACTTATTCTTATTCTTCAACTATGCTTAGAATAACTTACCTTACAGAATTAATTGGGGATCCCCTTTTTTCAAGTAAATTGAAAAATTCTATACATGTGTTTTTCAGTGAAAAAATTCAATCGTATGTATCGACGCAAATTGAAACGACGCAAAGAGGATCGACACAAATCGGGGCTCTACTGGAAATGTTAAATTTTAATACTTAATTGTTATCCAGTATGAATACTGTCGTGCTTTTGACAGAAATATTACTTTTTTTAATTTATTAATGGTTCATGGGTTTTAAAACCGGCCAAGTTCAGTACATTGGTATCAAAACCAATCCAACGCCTTGGAATCAAAACCGGCCAAGTCCAGCCTATGATTATTATTCCAACAATTGAATATATATTAACAATGTGAATGCTTGCGCAACGACTATTATATTCCCAAGTTATGAATGATTTAATTTTATGTTAATTAGTGTGATTTATGCTGAATTGAATAGTCTAACTTCCGTTAAAATAAAAAACACACAAAAGTTGTTATGCCTCAGTAACTTTACTGGGGCAACACAAATTGATAAAAAGAAGGAAAATTTCTAAAAAAAGACCACTACTTCTAATTGACAACTTAACTCATTCATATGACATGATAAATTCAATTCAGTTAAGTTCTCGACTATAATAATAAATTTCCGACTAAATAACACGTTACTGAGTTACGCAGTCAATCAGCGTGTAACTCCCTCAAAAAAGTATCAAGAAAGCCCATATACCCGTTTGTTCAATGAGCCTTGCAATGTGGTGGTGTGGTCTATTTTGGTCAGTCAATCCCAACGAAAAAGTTCCCTCACTTTTAACAATAACTGAGGGTTGCCTTAAAAGGTATGTGATCTCTCTCTCTCTCTTTTTTTTTTTTGGAATAATTGATTTTAAATTGAAATTACACGAGTGTTTGTTGAAATTTGTCATTGTTGTTGCATTTTCTGTAAATTAACCATTGCTAATGTTCAATTTAAAAGTAATTTTATTTTTACTAAATCATTACTTGACATGTCTTTAATTGCACTTTAATGAACTTAGTGGAGAGTTTACTTTTGTAAACACAATTCATATTGTAATTATCCATATAAGTTTATATTTCTTTTAGTGAATGCAAGGATAGTTTTCTTTAAAAAATTAATTTTTATTAATTACAACTGACAGCTGAAGGCGTTAGCATTTCACATTTAATTGATTTATATTCGTCCCATATTAATTTGCTATGTAACCATGCGTGTTTTCAAGTTGTAACAATTAAAAAAATAATATTTGATATAAAAATTATGTGGTGGTGAATTTATATTTTGAAAGAATTCTGGGTGAAGTGAAAATAATGAAATAAAAACCCAAAAGGTGGCGAACTGACCATAAAAGATTTTATCGTAAAAATGCCAAATGAATAGCACCAAAAATGGTAAAAAAGTATTGATAGCAAGCAAAAAGGTAGATAACTATTGTAATGTATCGATAAATCAATAAATCTTTCGAGAGTACCGAAAAAGTCTTAAAAATGTTCAAAAGCAGACAAATATACGAAAATTTTTCGAAAAATCCGATCGATAGCACTCAATAAATTGACGTTTTCACTAAATTGAAAAATAAATAAATTTTTGTCAAAAAAAAAACCTTTCTCACCAATTCACCAATACGACATATAAAAGCTACCAAGTGTGATGGGAAACATTGAGTCGGTTTTAATAAAAATTGCACTTTAAACTCAATAGAAAATTATTCTAAATTCAGCTGAAATGACATAAAAAGAATACATCAACCCAGTAGCCATTAAAATGTTTTTACGACTTGGTAGACGACGCACCATTTAAAACGCATAACTCAAATTGAAACCATTCGGTTTCAAAATTTTATGAGATAGTGACTCATCTAATCAAATGCAGGTGCGCAGTGCCATAAAGCAACAATATTCACCGTCATTTAGTCAGAAAATTGACTAATGGCAGCATTAGAACTCAACGACCAATTTATGCAGACAAAACATCCATTAGAAGTCATAAACCTGAAGATGAACACAAAAAAAAAACGGGCAAATGAAAACCAATACCAATTAGCAGCACTGCCGCCGACACCGCCGCATATAAAATTCACAAAAACAAAAAAATACCAAAAACGTATTAAATTAAAGGAGTAGAAAAATCCACTTAAAAACGAAAATGCATTCAGTTTTTATTGCCATTGTACAGCAAAAGCAACAACAACATATGATTGAGTCTATGACACATGCGCCTTCGCACCACAAAAGGTGTACGCATACAACACATTTGCGGCGGAGCAAAACAATGCCGCAGGGAATATGTGCGGATGATGCGCCTACGGTGATGATGTACCGTCGCCGCCGCCAGTGCCTTAATTCAAAACAAATGGAGTAGAAAAATTTCGTAAAAAAAATTGCATAGGCATTTTCGCTGGTATTGTGTTGCACTTCAAAGTCAAAAGAACGCCTGGCAGCTTGTCGCCACATTTTTGCGTCACTAACAAATTCGTCACACGCTTACGGGGTGAAAAGGGAAAAGTGCCCAGAAGATGCTCTCTTAGACAAAATCATATTTAGTTGGGTTCAGAGTTGCGTTTTAATTTTTATGTGCACCCACACACATACACACATGTTGGAAGTCATAAATCAAAATAGATCGAGGAAGATCACAAGTGAATTGTAATGAAACTTTGAGATTTTGAATGCATTGTGGTGTTAGTGGGAACATGGATATTAACAAAACGGGGAAAACTGCCGAAAAAAACTTTATTTACATGAAAAATTTTGCTTTAGGTTTCTGAGTGATTTCACCTATCGAAAAAAAGGCAAAAAATTCAAAAAAATTTCACTTAAAAAGATTGAAGGCTTGCAAAAGTTCAGGCGGCACTTTTTATTAAATTTTGAGTAAAGGCTTCGAGATCAAGAGAAAAACATTCGTATGTACTATTCAAAAGTTTAGCAACAGTTGCACAAACAATATTGCAATTATCATAAACAAAGCATAGCAACAGTTTCAAAACAAGAAAGCACAAGATAGCATCACAATACATGATTCGATGCAAACAAGTCGATAAATAGCCAAAGTACCGTCATGTGTGTAAGGTGTCGAAACAGTACAAAGTACAAAGCAGATAAAATTTTTGAAAAACCCAGTTCGTAACAAATCCAGTGCAAAGTAACTTGAAGTGCTTACCAAGAAAGCGGTCTCAAATTCAGAAAGGGATAGAGGAAAAGATTTGACGTTTAATCGGTAATTGAATTCACTACTCAGCCTTTTATTTTATTTAGTACTCTTTCTTTGAGTTTAATTTGTCTACCAACCATATCTCATCCTATTTCAACGATCAGGAAAGATGGTAGGAAAACCTAACAGTCGGCGCTTTAGTGGAATCCGGAGGGATATAGATGTAGGGGAAAATCCAAAAAATCGTGGCGCCGAGTGATAGGAAGTGATATGTCAAAAATGGCATCGAACAGGCACATCATAAAATGCGGTATAACAGAGTTATAGGAATAATAGTGGTATTCATCCAAACGCGCAAGTTTTCCATTTCAAACAGGCAATTTTGCGCGATGTGTTTCATGAACGCCCGTATATTCGAATATTTTGTGCAATTTTTGAAAGTTGATGAGCATGTCAAATTGTAATTGCCAAAATATAAAAGTTAAAATGCCGACAGAAAAACATAAATTAATTAATCAAGTTGTTTGAAGAAATCGCTGAAGTCGATTTATCAACACTGGAATTCTTCGGAAAACACGATGGTAAGAGCTTTATTAGCAGCGCAAGTTTGTGCTACCAAATTGTCGTGCAAATTTTTCTAGTTTGTTCAAAAAACTTTCCTTTCCATACGATTTTTGACAACTGGTCTGCGAGAGCGCAAAAGTGCACAGTTTGCGAGGGTTTTGCGCCTTTAGGTGAATACCCATAGTATGGTTAGTAACTTTAAAAATATTTGTAGAGCTTAGTTATTACAGCTATACAAATGGAATGAAAAGCAAATTGACTAATGCTTCAAGTGGTGAAAATTTCCTTGTCTAAAAAAAGATTGCTGTTCTCAGTCGTTAAGAGTAGCTACAACATCTACCAGCTTTGCTTAGCTATTTTACTTTGTATAAATGTTGTTGTCAAGACTTGAAGTAATTGACTTAGTTTGATATTTGTTATATTAAGTAGCTACAGCTACCTCATCTTATAGTATTGTTATTTCGTTTTATCTTTAATATTGCAAATTTTAAGGTTGATTTCTGTAGATTGCTAACTGTACTCTGTCGTGAATCTACGATCCATTTTAAAAATTTCTTACAACAATAAGATTTCCGTCAAATTTGTTATTTACATTGTTGCATTCGATCTTGTTTCTATCAATTAGTTATTATTGAGCTATTATGCCAACGTCGACTTTTTATCTCATACCTTTTGTAGTTTTGCAGTTACTTCATCATGTCACACGCGAAAATCGTAATTTTTTCCTGCTAACTGCCCACAGTGCAGCGCATTATGTCAAAATATTTACCTATTTGCCATTGTATTCATTGTTTCTCTACTTTTCAATGTGCCTGTCAACACTTGACTTGGCATCATTTTGCCACCGCCTGTATTTCTATGTCCAAAACCAGCCGGTGTTTTGTCTATGCTTTGAATACCTTACCATAATGCTGTCTTTTGTGATCTATTGCGCACATCGCGATCGTGTGCTGCAGAAAGTTGCTCCTTTTATTCCCCCGCACAAAGTAGAGCAAATTTGCTTCTCGGTGGTGCCTTGCGTGACGAATTGTATGGCATTCGGTGCACCGCCGTATTCATTCACTCTGTTGGTGGTGGTAATTTTTCTCGTGCCATTTAATGTGCCCGCTGCCGTCGTCATTGTCGCTACTTTGAGGATCATCATCGCCAGCGTTATCGGAGGCGTTTTTACGGGCGTTTACGCATCCCGCCTGCTTTTTGTAATTTCATTTAATTTTCTAGTTTTTTTTTTTACATTTTTTGTTGTTGTTCTTTTAGAAATTAAAATTTATTTGCGTGTATGCGCTGTTTTTGGCTTAACTTTGTTTGGGGATGAGCATATGTGACGAAGTTCAGTTTAAAACAGTAAAGTTCAATGCGTTTTCGTGATTAGCGTGACTTGTTTTAATTGAAAAATTTTATGTTTAATTATAGATTTAAAAAAAAAAATTGTTGTAATTAACTTGTAAAAATATATGGCTGTGCTGAAAACATTCAGATATTTTGCCTTTTGTGATGAGTTAAGAACTTGAACCTTTATGCGAGCATGTTATTATGAGCAAAATTAGTTCAAACGGGATGTGTATGAGCTGTGTGTAATTAAGTGAATGTAACTTAAAAGGTGTAACTCCGTTGACTTTATTAGCTGAAACAGATTGTGCATACTCAATACAAAACGGCAAGATTTTAGAAGAAAAAAAAAAAAGCTAATACCAGATCTCTTGGCAGCAAATTAGGAAATCATTTGCCCGGTATCGGATGGGAGACTTCACATTTCAGTTATTTATGTTTAATTGGGAGATATAGGATTCAAATCAAATCAATATCGAATTTGCTGAATCAAATTGAACGGAATACTCCAATTAAGAGACATTTTATGTCATTATTGTCAAAGATGAGAAAAGAATAGGACTGCAGATTCCATTCAATCGCAATACGTTGTATATACAGTGACTTACAAAACTGTCTTTCTCTGCATCAGTTGCGAAACTGGGAAGGTTTTAAGAGCATCTTTCCTCATATTATGACCGATCTATTACCGACTTTTTCATTTCGCCCATTATTGACTTCAATTGGCTCTAAAATTAAAAATGTAAGAAAAATCTTTAACAAAAAGGTACTGCTATGTTTAATTTGAGTTGGATGGTGATTCCTATCTCTTTAAGATAAAGACACAGACTGGAGATAAACGATGAGCCTCTGAAGATATTTGCATAGTTGTAGCATTTTCTGTTTTTCTATTTTAATTGTTGATTGGAGCCAGCTTACTGGTGAAATCTTTATATCATCTTCGAAGCCACATAAATCATTATATAATATAATATTTTTAAGAATGTTCTGATTCGGTCTTCAGAAAACTCAGTAAAATGTTAACAGTGGAGTGATGTTAATGAAACGCTGCTATTATGTTAACGTAATACATATTAAAGTAATGTGAATGTTATGTTATTACTATGTCAATGTCATGTCAATGTAATGTTAATGTTATGTTGATGTAATGTTAATGTTGATGTAATGTTAATGTTATGCTAATATTATGTTGATGTAATGTTAATAATGTTAATGTAATGTTAATTTAATGTTAATGGAATGCTAATGTAATGTTAATGTAAGGGGCCGTTCAAGTATTACGTAACGCAATTAGGGGGGGAGGGGGGGTCTTGTGAAACGTTACGATGCGTTACAGGGGAGGGGGGGGGGGGTTCGAACAACGCGTTACGTAACATTGTTTTAGAAGTGAAACTACTTTAGCGAGTGGTGATTTGAAATGAGGTGTGTATAATGAAACGCTTTCTTTATGTGTATGCTTATTGAATAGCTAAAAATTTTTATTATAATGATAAAAGTTGATAGGATCTAGATAATTTACAGCAATAAATGATATGTTAAATTAAAGCACTTATCAAGCAGAATGTTCTAAAACTATCATCTTCGAGATTGGTTAACCAAAACCAGAGATGTAAGCGTGGAAATTTTCCTATTTTTCTCATTTATTGCTGTAGCTGTTTTAGATCCCATCAACTTTTATCATTTTAATAAAATATGTTCGTCTCATTTTTCGCCATTTTAACATATTTTAAGCTTAAGCAAATGTTTATTACATTATGTGTGATTTTTATTAAATAACAATATGAACAAGTTAAGGTGTTATCTTCAGTCAGGCCGAAACTCACATACCCTACACTGCACTCAAAGTAGGTACATATATTTCAGTAAAAAAAGACGTTGAAGAGGTTAAATAATTCGAAAAAAGTGTGAAATGTTTAAGAGGTTGAAAACTGTTGAAAAAGTCGTAAATATATGCAAAATGTTAATGTTGAGAGAGGTTGAAAAAGTCTAAACAATTTAAAATCGATGAAAAAGTCGAAAAAATAAAGAAATTTCATCACAATATCTTGCACGGCTTACGAGATATGGTGGTATAGAGGTTAAAATTTAGGACAGTGCCACGCGAATCTTTGGAAACTTGAAACCTAGCCTAATCTTAATTTAGTTCAAATGTACACCTAATCACCAAGTTTCATCAAAATCGCTGCATTTTTTTTCAAAATGGGATTGGGCAAATATGCATAGAGTATGGGCGGTAGGCGTGTCCATGAACCGATTACGTCCGTTTTGAATAGCAAGATGCCTGCAAGAAGGTCTGACCTGAGTGTGCTAATTTCATTCAATTAGCTTTCTTGGTTTTTCCGTAAACCTGATTTGAACAGACAGACAGACGGACATAGCTAAATCAACTCAGGTGGTGACGCTGATCAAGAATATATCTATATACTTTTTCATACCTACCACCGCCCTCTTCTATGCGTTACAAACAAAATGACAAAGTGAATATACCCTCGGTGTAGGGTATAATAAAGAAAATAAACAACATACGCATGTATTTCCGGTACGTTTCGCAACATAATTGTGACTTTTAGGTAAATATGGTCACTTGGGTGTTACGTAACGTTTAAGGGGGGGGGCGGTAGAGGAAAACGTTACGGCGCGTTACATAGGGGGAGGGGGGGTCAAAAATCTTCGAAAATTGCGTTACGTAATACTTGAACGGCCCCTAATGTTAATGTAATGTTAATGTAATGCTAACGTTATGTTAATGTAATGTTAATGTAGTGTTAATATAATGTTAATGGAATGTTAATGTAATGTTAATGTAATGTTGATGTAATGTTAATGTACTGTTAATGTAATGTTAATATAATGTTAATGTAAGTGAATGTAATGTTAATGTAATGTTAATGCAATGTTAATGTAATGTTAATGTAATGTTAATTTAATGTTTATATTAATGCAATGTTGATAAAATATTAATGAAATGTTAATATAATGTTAATATAATGTTAATGTAGTGTTAATGTCATGTTAATGTAATGTTAATGCAACGTTAATGAAATCTTAATGAAATGTTAGTGTTCTATTAATGTAATGTTCTAAATCATATGCTGCTCAATTCAATTTGTTAAATCCTGTCAGAGATACTGTGGCGGAAGCCGATTGAATTCAAGTAAAATATTTAAAAGTTATCGTAAAAAGTTAATTTCTTTGGAGGTCATGTCTAGTGCAAGAAGTTTTTACAAGACGAGGCATATTTTGCCTTTCATTTACAATGGAATGTTATGATCTGAAACATAAAGCGATCTATAACCATATGTTGCATGGGAGCTTTTCAACCAAATGTAGCTCTACTCTGGAAGTGTTTATCGGTATATCACCAACGAGAAGCTATCAAGTCCATCTGTTAGCTTATAAAATGTGGGGCTTGTTCTGATACTTAATGCAAAACTATGCACATTGTAGAAGGCACTGACATGGGTTGCTTTCTATGAAATAATGCCAGCCATAAGAGTTTTTATGACCCGAGGCACGAGTGGGGCTTACATCAGTGCTAAAGGACAATGATACCTCTGCGTATGAAATCATCCAGCCATTCCTTGGCATAAGTTCTGTGATAGATATACCTGCTGATGACATATCTGTTGACATGTCAGGAAGCTGAATGGTCATACATAGGTCGAAGGTCTGGAGTGACTTCAGAACGAAAAATTGTAAGCCTTTTATAGTCTCAAAACCTTGTTTTATTTTTAGCAATAGTTGCGTTAGAAAGATTGCTGAAAATAGGTTGGCTTTTTCATTTTCCAAAACTCTTGAAAGTAGTTGGTATGTCAGCTAGTGCTGCTTTTACTTCCTGTGGAGATAAGGATGTGTAGGCGATGGAACTTCATCTCTGTTCTAATTTTTTCTGTAACTGGTATAGTATATTTGTCAATAAAATGCTCTCTGAAATCATAGTGGCTTTTATGGTTTTTCCACACATCTAGTATACTTAACATTTAGAAGGTTACCATGAGTATATTGCAGTACAGAAAATCCAAGATTGCTGCAATATTGCACATGTTGTAAACATTGTATTTTTTTTAAGAAAGCAAAAATACTGAAATTCCCATTCCAAAATGAAAGTTTTAAGTCTTTTCATTGAATGAAATTTACATCACGTAATGGCAGAATTAACGTAAACATATTGGTTATAAGAAAACACGTATTTCCCTTTTATTTAAAAACGCACAACTCAAAGAGAGTCCATTCTTTCACTTATTTACCATTATGGGTATTCAATTTAAAAAAAGCAAACTCTGTTGGTGGCCTACAGTAGCGGCAGTATGTGAATGATAAACAGGGTTACCAACTTGAATATGAATACAAAAAATACATCGCTGACAGTTGTTGTTGTTGTTTTTGTTATTTTGCATAACGTAATTATTTCTCCCAGACTTTTTTTACTTAAATTATTTAATTTTTTTGCTGCCTTTTTAATGCAAATTAGCAGCAAGTACTCTTAGTGTTATTATTGTTGTAATGGTAGCTCTTGTTGTTGTTGTGCTTTATATTACGGCTGAGGATGTTCAGAAAATATATGACGAAGATGATGACGATGATGAGAAAGAAGGTTATTACGCTCAATTAATATGCTACTTGCATTTATTGAATACTAATGAGTTCATTTGACGGCGTTGACTCGTGTTGTGCGTCCAGAAGGCTTTTGCACTAGGGGTGGCGAGAAATTATAAATTCCTTAAAGGCTTGAACTTTTTACTTGAAAAAAAAAAAAAAAATATTCAATTAAACAACATTAGTTGTGAAGCAATTTAAAGAGTCTGAGTAATACAGCAATTGCATGGCTGTGGTAATTGCGTTTCAATATATATGTTAGATATGAGTTTCGATCTGGCTAAAAATTTGGCTTCATGTAATTTACTGTTCAGCGATAACAAAAAAGCAACTTTGGGAGTACCATAGCAAAAATTAAAGAAAAATTGTTTTTTTTTTTTGGAAAGTTTGTCAAGAAGGACAGTGCAGAATGTAATTTTTGTCCAAAAGTGGGCAGTTCCACACCTCTAACTGGAAACTAATCTTCTAAGGCTTAACCAATTGCTTGATTTTGATGAAATTTTATTTGGAGGTAGACTGTACCCTAAGGAAAAGTATTAAACACGGTGTGTCTGTATTCTTTTGGTGGGCGTGGTATCGCCCATAGTGAAAAAAAAAACACTGTCACAGCTGAGCCGCTACACCGATTTTGATAGCATTTGTGTGAAGACCGATTGATTCCTGAGTAAAAATATATGTTTTTAAGTAGGCGGTGTCACGCCCCAAACAGGAAAATACGTTTAGACTACTTAACTAATCGACCGCTTTAGATGAAATTCGCTGCAGAAATAGATTTAACCCTGAGAAAATATATTTTTGTCTAGGGACGGTGCCACGCCCTAAGGCCTAACCCTGTAAAATAGAATTTGTTTTGAAGTGGATGGTGCTACGTCCGATATAGGGAAATGTCTTCACAGCTTGACTAATCGATCGATTTTCATGGAATTTTGTATAGAGATGGATTTAACCCTAAAAAAAAGATAGAGATTGGGCAACATGATACCGTGATCTTTATTTTTGATAGCGATGACATTTAATCAGCTTAAATGGTATTGTACTGTTTTGCATTGTATAATGTTTGAATTTTAGCCACTGGGTGAACTTTTTTAAAAATTCGAAAAAAAAGAAGTTAAAAACGCCGAATAATGTTGACAAAGTCAAATGACATCATTGAAATTGTATTGAAATACATCGAAAATGTTGATAAAGTAAAAAAGTTTTGAAAGACCAAAAAATGTTGAGAAAATCGAAATTGTCAAACAATTTTTATTATTTAATTAGAAAAAGTCGAAAAATGTTCAAAATTTCGAACTGTATCATAAAATGTTAAAAAATGTTTAGAAAATCGAATAGCAAATGTTGAAAAAGTTGAAAAATGTTGACAAGGTTCAAAAATGTTGATACAGTCAAAAAATGTTGCGAAAATTAAAAATTGTTGAAACATGTTTAGTATGTCAACAATGTTGAATACTTAAAGCCAACCATTTTACTCAACTACAGATTTCTTTTCAGACCTGCCAGTTAAGATGTTCATATGTACATCAAAAAAAATTTTTGCTGAATTTTATAAAAATACTTTAAGGCACATGACAGACGGCTTGCAACAGCATTTCAACTGAAAAACAATTTATGCAAACAATTTCGACAATTTGACTGCCCCGCCCCAAATCAGCAAACAATTCAAACATACAAAAGTGAACCTTAAAAAATTCCAATTGACTGCACAGAAACTACTGTGTGCATTTTATTAAACGAACCACGAAAAAAAATGCCAAACCTCCCCCAAAAAGTCACCCAAACCCTTTCGACCCTGCCACTTAAACATCAAAAGTGCCGCTGCAAAAAGCGCCATCATTTCTGTGCAGCACAAAACAACACAAAAAAAAAAAACAAAATAAAATTCATGCAGCACGTGTTGTTGGGCTGTCAAAAATTCAAACATGATTTACGAAAATATAAAAAAAATTTACAGACGATTGGACAATTGTTGGGTACTGCCATTGGTGGTGTCAGTACAAACGGATGACTTTTTAACTGACATGATTAACATGAATATTTAATTTACATGCCTTAAACATGAAATCACGTTGTTGTCAATAAAACATTGACACTGAAACAGAGTGCCGGCGACAAACTGACATTTCCGGGGATTTTAACACGTTATCGCTGTATTGAGCGGAAGGAAGGAAGGAAGGAAAGTGCTATTTTCTCTAAACCATGGAAAGTGCTCTATTTTCTTTTTATATAAAACTTAGATATAGAAATTATTAAAAAAACATAAAACATGTTGATGATTTATGAAGAGCACGTTTTATTGCAATGACACGATTTAAACAAAATTTTATATGCACCCGATACAAAAAGACGAGGGCGACCCTTAGAGGTGCTTACTCGTAATGCAACATAAGAAATAAATGCGGTAGTTGAGCAAACATAAAACATGTTATAAAAGGTTAAAAGGAGCCATATACAACAACATTAACAATAAAAATGACAAAAAGTCAAAAAGACGTTATATCTTTTATTCTGACAGTCCCCTTGTTAAATTTGTGCTCACTCCACGTACATATGTCAAAAAATGTGAGCAACTCAAAAAACGTAAAAGGTTGCAATAACAAAATACAAAACCAAAAAAGGCACAACAAGGTTACCTTTTCATTTTTATTGTATTTCTTTAAATTCTCTGTTTGGTAACATTTTTTTTTTTTTTTGACTATTCTTTTATTGATTCTTGCTATTTTCAACTTCATTGTTATCGTGCCATAACCTCTCATATATCTGCGCTCTTTTTCAATATTTATGTGTCATGACTGACGATCCGTATCAAAGTGTAACTGAAATATATCTTGTAGGTAGGCTCTTTTTTATGCTCCATTTCTATGCATTAACTGTGTCTTTTTTTTGATATTTTTTTTACCTTTGAATTGACACCTGATGCTAAATTGCCTTTAAATACTCTTGTAATGTGACCTTTTTTTATAGACTCGGGTGTCTTATGTGTAAATTTAACTTACAAGTTGTGGCTTTTATTGTTATTAAATTGAATTTGTGGTTTTAGACTTAAAAAGTTTTTGCTCTACGTGACAGAGTTGAAATTTGTCTTTTTGTTGGTTGTTGCTTGAACAATGAAAAGTTGCTACAAAAATTATTAAAATTCAAAAATTGATACGATTGCATGGTATGTAGTTTAAAATGTATAATTTGTTAAAAAAAAGTTAATATATTTATAGTCCTTTATTTGATTTTTTTATAACGTAACCTGCAGTCCGACGCAGTACCCAACATGGCGCTTGAAATTCATTCTCTTGACGTGTGAACATTAGGATGTTATTGTAGGAATTTTTTTTTTTTGAAACTTAAGGAATGAACTTAAGTATGCATTGTATGTTAAGGTAAATCCAACCCCAAAAAATAATTTCAAATTCTCATATTTCAAAGCCTATAAACTATGGCAACATCATCAACAGCTATGAAAGCTAATAGCTGTAGTAGCTAAACTCTATTATAATTTTTTTTTTGTGTGCTTAAAATGATTATATCAGAGCCTTTTATCAGATTTAAGATTACTGCTACAATTATTATTTAAATACTTTTGGAAAAACAACGAAAAACTTTTATCTTCTCTATGTTTAATCAAAAATTAATACGCATTATAGCTTAGTACCAGTAGACCGACCAAAGTTCGGTTTTTCGTTTTCAGGTTGAAAAAGTCGAAAAAATGTAAAAAATATGGAAAATGTTGAGAAAAGTTGAAAGAGGTTGAAAAAGTCAGACAAATTTGGGAAATGTTGAGAAAAGTTGAAAGAGGTTGAAAAATGTTGAAACAGTTGAAAGAAGTTGAAAAACTCGAAAAAAGTTGAATGAGGTTGAAAAAGTGTTTTGTTTATATGGGAGGTGCCACACCCACTGATGCAATCTCGTCGATTTTCATTTAAATTCAAAGCTTATGGTAACCGACACCTCCACACCAAATTTAAAAAATTTGACTCCAAGAGCACACTGAATGTAGCCTTAAACATTTTTTGCTTGTACGGGAGGTGCCACGCCCACAAATGCAATCCCGTCGAAATCCATTTATTTTCAAAGCTTATGGTAACCTAGATCTCTACACCAAATTTTTAAAAAATTACGACCATAGCACACTAAATATAACACTTAATATTTTTTGCATGTAGGGGAGGTGCCACGCCCACTGATGCAATTCCATCGAAATCTATTTAGTTTCAAAGCTTATCGTAACCGACATCTCTATACCAAAGTTAAAAAATATTACTCTCATAGAACAATAAATGTAGCTTTTAACTGTTTTCGCTTGTATGGAAGGTGCCACGCCCACAGGTGCCATTTCCCCCACTTTTGGTTACAAGATGCTCAATAGCCAGTACATTTGACATTTCAAATTTCATAACGATTGCGTTGTTAGTTCTCTTATTATAACGTTTATAAATATTGTGGGCTGTGCCACGCCTTTCAACGAATTTTGCCAGTATAACGGCATAGCATGTTACAATGACCTCATTCAGCGGTATTAACTCCAGAATTTTTGTGAAAATCCTCTGTGCCGTTTTCGAGTAATATCAAATCAAAGTTTTCAATTATTGAAATATGCCACGCCCACTGTTCCGATTCCGCCCACTTTTGATAGCATTTAAGATATTTATGATATGCATCCGTCTACCAAATTTCGTTGCAATACCTTGAATGGTTTGCGAGTTATCACGAAATAAAAATTAAAATTTAGGGCTGTGCCACGCCCCTGTTAAAAACTTTAAACATAGTCCAATCTTAATTTTGTTTACATATGAACGAAATCCCGAAGTTTTATCAAAATCGCTGCAGCCGTTTTCGAAATAAAGTTCAGCCATATACATGTAAATATATAAATATATAAATATACAATTTTAGCTCGTTTAATAATAGTAGCAAAAACTAGTCATTTTGTTAACTTTGGCATATAAAGACTTTTAACCGCATTAACATTTAAAAGTCTTTAAAATTTTTTTTTTATTAAAAGGCGGATTTTTTCCACCACGCTACGTGCCGGCTGATTTGACTAAAAGTACCCTTATTAGATTTGGTAACATTTATTTGAATAGCTCTCAGTAAGCTTTTTGTAGTTTTTGCATAGATGAGAGGCTTAATGTTAAACCGAAAAATTTGGTGTTGACTAAAACCAAAAAAAAAAAGTCCTCCTGTTGCATTTACCACGGAACATCCACAACACCTCTTGTGACCTTAGAGACCCTTTAGCTCGATGTCTGTGCTCTAATCCTACCAAAAGCCTTAGCAAATATCTAAATCCAGCGCTGGTTAGGAGCCTTTTTGAGCTTGGATCTCGGGAAAAAAAAAAACTGTAACAGAAATATGGAGGTATTTTGAAAAAGTTTAGTTTCAGAAAGATTTTCGAAATTTTGGAAAATGTGCTTAAATATACACTACACTGATGTGTCAGAATACGTATAATTTACAAAAGTAAAATGACTATCCTGATTTTTATCGAAACGTTGAAAAAATAACTCTATGTGCGGAATAAATTTTCGAAAAATTTTCTTTTGCTTAACAGAGTTATTGTCAAAATAAGTTTTGATAACTTTATCAGCAAACTTCTTAAGTGAATAAACCCATCTGAAAATTAAGCATATTAAATGCGATTCGTAAATTTTCTCAATGGATATAGACTCTTTCCAGCTATGATCTATGGCAACTTTTTTCAGATTTTTAAAACACAAAAAAAGCAAAAATAATTCTTTATTAACAATCTGTATTCGGATTAATTTTTAATGTGTTAATTATAATAAAAATAAATTATAATACGAATTAAAATTATTTATGCAAAAACGTAAAGCAAAAATTGTATTTTAATTTAATCCAATGATACGCATTGTAAGCCCTCATGAAATCTGCAATTCTAAGGAAATAAAAGAACGATAATCATTATTATCCTGATGGTGGCGTTAACGATATAAAATTCCAATTAATTTTGTGCTCAAATCCCACATCAATTTCACAACAACAAAAAAAATAGCAACCGATTATGTTATAAAATTTTACTATAGTGCTATATAAAAAATTCAAAGCGCAGATAATCACCAAAATTCTGCGTAAACATTAATAAAAATGCAATAATAAAAACAACAACAAAATGCTACAATTTTATTGCACTCGGCTACGTGTTACTTAATTAAAATGCAAAATACACTGAGAAAAAAAAAATCACAAAAAAAAAACAAAGTAATTTTCAGTTATTTACGAGCTGAAATCAAATATCCAACGAGCTGAATACCAAATTGAGTCACTTCACTAAACCAATGGATTCATACGCCATGCGAATTATAAAAAAAACCATTTGTTTTTTCAAAGAACTTTGTAGCAGCTATGAGAAAAAAAAAACTGTAGTAGACGGAAAGAAAGGCGTAAAAATAAAACAAAAATAGTAGTTTATTTATTCGTTTTGTTGTAGCACTCATAAAGTTATGTACAAAATGTGACATTTTTATGACAAAACACTGATGACTACGGCAACGGCTCAAGTTTCAGTCTGAGCAACTGCTACCACAACAAGGTCAGTACGATGGTACCCGAAAGAAAAGAACAAAATGATAAGAATTAGCAAAATTGTAGCGAATGGATTTGAAACAAAAATAGGCAGTACATATAATACCATTATCCGTTTGTTTCTAGTAATTTAATAAATGAGAAAATTAAGAAACCCTCAGATAACTGAGTTTTCTTCATGGAAGATGGACATACTAAATTCTGCAAAGTAGTAGTAAAAGTAAATGATCTCCTCTTCTCAAATATGCCCAAAAAAATCATGCATTCAAAAATCCAGCACAGTTTGCGCAAATTTGCGCAAATTTTGGAAGATGACAATGAAACAATTAGCTGTACCAAATTGGTAAGAAATACTTATTACCCAAAGCTAATGATCTTCGATAATAATGAAATATTCTGATCCTCCACTTTCATTACTTTTATTACACTGCCGAATGTGTCATTCACTATGGATTAACTTTTTTGCCTACTACAGAAAAATTATGTGTTCAAGATCACTTTGTGGTAGATATTGCTAATGAGAAATTATTTAGAGTGAAAGGAAAACAACAATTCCCATTGCGAAGAAAGCTTCATAGAGTAAAATTTGCGTACAGATGATCAAATTTCTGTTGAATCTTTACGAATCTCTTCAATAGTGAATCCAGTACTTAGAAAATTTAGGTCCAAGCAAGCAGCTGAGCCTACAACTTCCATAAACTTACAAGTCGAAGCCCAAATCAATGAATTATTCGGGAATATCACTTTACAGGTTCAAATTTCTTAAGAGAATGAGGGCTGGCTGAAAATATTGAGTTTACGATAAGGAGTATTATGGCATTCCAGCAAAAGAGTTTTGCTATGATACCCTAAATGAAAGTAGATAAAAGTACATATTCGAGAGACCTTCAAATTCAAACGATAACAATGAAACCTACGTGCAGACTTCCGAGTGGTATCTAGACGACGAGACTATGTATTCTTTTGCTACTGGAGTGATGGCAACGGTTTTCCTATTGGAGTTTGCTGTCATTTTAAATGAGGCTTACTGAATCATCAAAAAAAAAAAAAGATGGAATGGGAAGTGCTTAGGAGTCTGTAATAACAGTCAGACTGCGCTAAGGACTCTTGCTAACCCAGCCAGCTATTTGAAGATTGTAAGTGATCTCACACTCACTCTCACTCACACTACGAAACTCAATTGTGTAGCATGGCATAATGAGTAGAGTCTCTTTTGGGTTCTCGCACACTGTGGTGTTACAGGGAATGAGCTAGCGGATGAATTGACCAATCAGACTTCAACAGCCACTTCAATGGATCCTTGGCACTGGGAACTTGTCTGACATGGTTATCCTCACCTTTCCAACATATCAATAGTGTCCTGAAGATGACGATACTAAATCACACAACCTCTGTAGTTTTACAGCTACCGCGAGATGAAGGTAAAGGGTCTTGGATAGCGATATTTTAGAAATGAGTTTTTATCATTACCTACCTCTTCCGATGCTTCTAAATTTTCTTATAGAAATGAAGAAATTTGGGGAATAGTCCTCTACTCTATTTCATCTAGTTGCCTTTCTATATTCTGGTCTATTTCTATTTATTTTCGCTTCCTCTATCGATCCGCAGTACAATGGTCTTTGGACTGAGTGGTATGCAAAGTTCGCTTTTTAGCCCACACACAACTTTAAACGTTTCCAAAAACGTATTCTCTACCATAAATAAATATATTAATTCTAAGGCGGTAATAGTGAAAGGAAATGGAATAAGTTTCAGCAGCACCAGATTAAGAATTTGTGGGCCTCTTGACATGTTGGTGGTCTGGCCCCTCGTGCTATGAGTACATATCCTAGCCCTAACTATACCTTTAGTAAATACCTTAGTCTAGCGCTGGTTAGGAGCCACCTTGACCTCGGGGCTATAGCCCCCTCTAGCACAATCTTAATCCTTTTTCAGCCTACCTTTCAGTTAACTTCACCGACCTCTTAGTTTTGTCGCTGAAAACGAAAGAGCTCGAGGGAAAACTAAGATCTCGCACTGTTGTCGTCATTTGTCAAAATCAATTCATGTTGAATAGGTTACCGAATAAAGCGATTTCGATTAAAATCTAATTGTAAAGATGTTCCGACACCCAAGCGATATTACAATCGATTGGACAGTAGAACGGTGTTACTAACAACAACAACAATAATATGATGTAATAAGTGTAAAATATAGCATCATTTTCGTTGAATAGCTCCCTGAGCTCAAAGAGTTTTGAAGAAAATTTCGTAAAAAAGTGATAAAGAAAAATTTAATTTGCCATTTGACAAAAAAATCTAAATTTTAAGAACATTTAAAAAAGTTATCTCCAAAGTTTGACAAATTAAAATACACCACTTGTATAGCAAATGCTGCTGCATAATGAGCTTAAGTTGTAGAAAATAACAGGCAATACAACCGCTTAACCAAATTCATTGGAATTACAAAGAAAAATCAATGCTTAATACCGCACATAACTTGGCATCACTGTCACTTGACAAAGGAAAGGCTAAAAATCACTACTGACACATAAAATGACGCAGCCAATCAATTTTTGGTTACAGCTGGCAAAGAGTTACCTTTTTTTCCCCCAACAGAGAGAAAGAGAGAGAGAAAAAAACGAACAACACAAAAATCTCAACATTTAACTACAAAAGATGACTGCGTAAACGTCAAATGAATGACACTTAAATATGTCATTAATTTGTTTAAATTTCTTTGAGTTTCCTCTTTGCGCGTGCCCCCCTTTCCAACAACTTCTCTATAGTACAGTGAGTTAAAGAATATAAAGAAAGCCTACAAAAGGAACAAAATAATTTTTTTTTGTTTCTTAAATGCTGCTTACCCATATTTGACAAAAGAGGCCGCTACGTGTCAATTTAATTAAATTATTATACAAAACTGTAAGAAATTAGAAAATGAAATGTTTAGGATACAAGATATGTAAATTTCTTTGATTTTTATTGTACAATAAAATTTCATTAAACATTTTTTCGAAAAAAAAAAATGTTTTTCTTTCTAAAAGCTCATATAAATATACATAAAAATGTTTTTGTTTTTTTACAAAAAAAGGAAAACGAAAAAACTCACACAAAGCACTGCTGCTGTTTTTGTTTACGTACTTGTTTTTTTTTAATGGTGCCCCACTGTGCAACCAATACAGTTGCGGCCATAAAAACGGATTTATTTAAATGCAACTTTTGTTGTTATTTTTTTGTTATTGCTACACGATCTGAAACAGTGGTGTGTCTGGTGAACATTTAGTGTTTTACAGCTAATTAGAGAAATTTTTTCAGTTTTTTTTATATATTGGTGTTTTATTGTTTGAGTTTTTATTTCTTAAACTTTCAAAATCAAAACGCAGATCTGTAAAAATTACATTGCGCTTTCAAGAAGTCGAAAGTAGAGTTAAAAAATAGTTCTCATACAAATAATTCACCTTGGCAGCATACCTAGACATTACTATAAGAGGGCATTACATTGAGGTTAAGCGCTGCTTGATATTAGAATTCATATTCACCCCTATCATGAATATCCTGAGGAAAACGTTTCTCTCGGATTTTTTTTTTCTCGAGAGGAATATTTTGCGATCATAAATAATTTTAGTAAGTAAGTTTTCGAGTGTTGAGTACTCTACACCGAGGACAGGTGTTCCGCCGTGCCTACCAATAGAGACATCTACACTGAGAAGATACATAGGTTTCTTAAAAATAAATTTACTATTATATGTACAGTAGAACCTCTGTTAGTCGAACTTGAAGGGAGACGCCAAAATATTCGACCTATAGAGTTTTCGACTTATGGAGGACTTCGACATAAGCGAATTTTGTCAGGAAATGTTTGACTTGTAAAGGTTAAGATTTATTCCAACTAATTTTGAGCTGGAGAGATGAAATAAATAAAAATCCTAGTTATAGAGGTATTAGACATTGGTGTGTATTGCAGTAGGACCAAACTCTTTCTGATAATTTTTCAATCGACGACAATAAAGTAACTTCGCTAAAGTTCACATTGAATCACGTGTTAATGTCAGTCATAAATTCTTTTATCATTTCATAGAATTGGTTTATTGTATAAGTAGGCTTTTTTATTGATTTCTAAGAAACAATGATGTACATTGTCGGCATATTCTTAAAGTCGGTATCTTATTTTTCTTCGAGCTATAGAGGTAATTCCTTCCAAATAATCGAGTTGTAAGATCAAATTTATTTTTTCGAGTTATAGAGGGAAAATCTGTACTGAATTTACTTGTAAGGACTCACTAATTATATCGACTTATAGAGTGGTCAGATATCGAGCAATTTTTTGAGTTTTGGAGGATTTTGACTCAACGAGCTTCGACTTAAAGAAGTTCCACTGTATTGTGTTCAAAAATTTAAAAAAAATTTTTTAAGAACATAATAACGCTTTTAGTCGATTGAATGAATTTAATTGGGTCGAATATATTTTGGTTATTTGATTTCACTTAACATTAGTATGAATAATCCTTAACATATTCAAGTAAAACACTACCACTTGGTACACAATGTAACGATATTGTGACAATATTGGAAAATATCGATTTATTTATGTATCGAAATTTTGAAATATCGATTTTCGCTAACCGTTTTTTGCATAAAATGATATTTATATTTTTTACGCCAAATAAATAATCAGGTGATTACTAATAAGTGAATGCTTGAAATTTGCTCCAACCAATATATTATTTGGTAATTATTACCAAACGCATGATAAACCCAATGACATCTTTTTATTCGGCAGAATATGTTGCATGTTAACTTACATCAAATATATATTTTGCTTATATGAATTATATTATTTGTAAATTATTACCATATCTTGATATGTATAATTAAATCGTTTTCTCTGTTGTGAAACCCTCTGCGTAGCAGAAAACGCGGTGCTCCTAAATCGTCGTGAATGAGAAAACGATTTGTTTGAATGTAACGAATATATATTTGATATAAAGCATTTCAATACTTATTTAAGTCAAACATATAATGTTTGAAGAAAGATATTTACCCAGTGTGCCAAACGGATTCGTTTTGAATTCGAAACGGACTCGTTTCATCCGAAACAGATTACATTTCGGATGCGATTTGAACTCATTTTCGTATGAAATTCCTCTCGCAAAAACGGAAAGATCGTCCGCTTTGTCGGATCCGTGTCGAATTCGGAACGGACTTTACGATCAGGAACGGATCCGTTTTATTTACAAAAAACGAATCAAAAACGGATCCGTTTTACTAACAAAAAACGAATCCAAAACGGATCCGTTTTACATACAAAAACAAACCCGGAACGGATCCGTTTTATTTACAAAAAACAAATCCGGAACGGACCCGTTTTATTAAAAAAAAAAACGAATCCGAAACGGATACGATTTACTTACAAAAAAAAAACGAATCCGAAACGGATACGATTTACTTACAAAAAACGAGTCCGGAACGGAACCGTTTTACTTGCAAAAAATGAATCCGGAACGGTTCCATTTTATTTACAAAAAACGAATCTGAAACGGATCCGTATATGAGGTCCGTTCCGAGTTCGAGACGGATCCGTTGAAGCATAGAAAAACGGAATCTGCACTGACGGATCCGTAACGGGTACGAAACGGATCCGCATCCGTTTTTGTGCTTATTGGGTAAGCAAACCATTTTGTCAGTGTAGAGCAGAAAATATTTGGACTTAAGGCACTCGCTACTGATCTCGCATATTGGAAGAACTTTGTAGTGGCTCTATGCTCTGTTAGGAGATATATGACACCAGAGTGTTTATGCCTATTTGGTAACGTTTTACGATTATGAGCCAGCCTAATTTAAATGATATTGATATTCAAAGCAAAAATTGATATCCAAATATTGCTTAGATTTGCTTGCGATTATGGTAAATGGGAATAATTTTGATTTATTTGCTCGCCTGTCTCCTTTGGCATATGACAATAGTTTCTAAATTTAAGTTGTTTGTGGTATAGAAAATGTCAACTTTTGGATAAGATTTTATTTTTTTTTTTTGAAAACTACCCCGATAAAAATCTAAAATTCCCGAACGCCAAGACTTGAGTGCGCAACAAGTCCGAGCAAGTATAAGTCTGGTATGCTATTAGTGATGGAGTGTGATCAGTGCTAATGTTTTTCTTATTTTCAATATTGTGAATGAATTAAATATTTGCTACAGTATAGTGAAATCATGAAGCAACGATAAAAAAAAAACAGAAACTCCCAAGATTCAAAGATCACTCACTACGGTTAACATAAAATGACGTCACAGAGTATGAGAACTCGCAGCTTTACCGCTCAGCTAAGAGATCAGAGAATGAATAAAAAATCTGTTTTCAAAATGATCAAGTAAATCACTTACATTTTAATTAGCTAACAACTGCGTAGTCTTGCTGATATTCTTCATTTTCTCCACGTTACCGTAGGTGTTACATTGTATTTCGCTCGCACTTTTTTATGGAATACATCAAATTTGTATGGCTCATTGCATTATTGCTTGGTTTTTGCATTGGAATATCAGCAAGTAAGTTATAAAATATATTTCTAAAATTTAACTGCTTCAATTTACCTTTTGTTCCTTAAGGATCCGTAAGAAGAAAAAACAAATCATTCGCAGCGCAAACTAAGACATGTGAAGCTGCAATTTTACCAGAACCACCATGCTGTGGTATCAGTAATGCCGCAGCAGAACATATTTATGGAAAACATGTGGTAGCACTCAATGAAATACCATGGCTTGTGTATATTGAACTTAAACTTAAACCATGGTATGAACGTGACAACGATGACACAACCGTGCACTGTGGTGGCAGTTTAATCAACTCACAATGGGTGCTAACGGCGGCGCACTGCCTCTATTATCATACAATTGAAGCGGTATATTTAGGTGAAAGAAATTGTTCCAATGGAAAATGTGGACCCAATGCTGTTAGAATTGAAGTGGATAGAACAGTACAACATAATGGCTTTCTTTATTGGGATTTTGAAGAAGACATTGCCTTATTACATCTAGAGAGACCAGTCAGTTACAGCAAGTCGATAAGTCCTATCTGCTTGTTGCCGCACGCCGTACACAAACCAAATTTGTTTGGTAAAAAGGGCATTGTTGCCGGTTGGGTTAAATCGGGTGGGAATCACTTAAGCAGCAATTTGTTAAAAACATTTGTCGAAATATGGAATTTTAAAAAATGTAAATATTTATTTGAAGATCTTGTTTTGAATGATGAATATCATATGTGTGCTGGAGGAGAGAAAAATATATCACCATGTGATGGTGATTCCGGTGGACCATTGATGTTGCAGTCACCTAATCAAGATAAAGGTAGCGTGAATTCTTATTATCAGTTGGGTATTGTTTCGTTTGGTGTTTGTGGTCGTAAAAGAAGTCCGATAGTCTATACAAATGTTACTAACTACGTGCCATGGATTACGGAGATAGTATCGCAAAATTAATTAAGAAATATGTTAATTTTATTTGGTTTTAGTTTTTAAGAAGCTAACAAATTCTTTACATAAAAATAAAAATATCAAAAATTAATCGTTTAGTTTTTTTTTTCAAAAAAAAAGTCAGAAAATCTGGGTTAAATGAGCCACAACATAAACATATTTTTGTGCACATTTTTTCTTCTGTTGTCATCACAAATACAGTTGTAGCACAAGATTACATTAGCTGTCAAATTATAAATGACAGCAGGAGTTAAGAAAAACAAATGCCAGCGTATCGGTGAAAGATAACAAAAACTGCAGCGTTGTCTTTAGCAACACGACACAGAAGCTGTAAAAAAGGGCGCAAAAATCATTTTAAAATAGATATGAAAAAACAAAAGTGAAACAAGATATGTTCATGAAAGAAAAAGTTAAGACATACATATAGGAAAGTGAACACAGAAAAACAAATGTTTTAACTGACACATATTTAACGAGATTAAAAAAGTATGTGCTTCATTATATTAAGGTTGAACATAAGGTGCTTAGTCCATTGTTGACAATTGTTCAAATGTAAATTGAAATTGAATGGCACGAAAATTTGAAGCTATGTTTGAAAGGCATTTACCCATGGACTGCTTTTGGTTTCTGTTAAGACAAATGTACCAAACATTTTTTTTTTCACGAAAGTCTTTCCGGTCGTTATAAATATTGTTGCTTGCTTCAAACCGCGGCTCAAGTTAAAGTTTTTGCTTACTTAGCGAAATATTATCCCCACCATTTTTCACTTTTTTGTAAAAATCAGCAATATGAGTATGAAATTTACGATTGAAGTAATTTCTAAGTTACAAAAATAACAAAAAATACTTTTTGTATCAAAACATAATACAAAAGAAAACTTTTGTTGTCATCTTTTCCGAAACAAATTTTGAAATCATGGTATCATGTAACTCTATCTCAATCTCCATCCCATCCTTAGGTTTCAATCTTTCTGCATACGAAACTCCACCAAAATCGGTTCATTAGTTTGGCTATAAAAAATATTTTCCTGTTAGGGGCGTGGTCCCGCTCACCTAAGAAAAAATACATTTTCTTAGGGTTCAATCTATCTCCATACCAAATTTCATCAATACCGAAAAATTACACTGATTTTTTGAAAAATTCATTTTGTAATTTCCAAAAAAAAAAGAGTGCCATTAAATATTTTATCGCGTCTGCCTCTGAATTATTGTGTTTAAGGTATACTATAGATAACGAAAATATAAAAGGCAGACGGCCACACTGCTGCATTTTAACATTTTTTTTGCCAATTTGTGGAAAAAAAGAATTCTTAAATAATTTCATCGCTTTTTCCCAGAATTCGTTGTCTTCAGTATTGCCTCTTTAAGCTAAACATAGAATAGGCAGACGTGTAAGGTTTTGCTTTATCAAAATATATAGGGTTGTATGTATCAAAATTGTCGACAAGTATAAGTAAATTTAATATTTTTATTTTAAGGACACCAAATTTTTCCGAATATATTCAATTATATAGTACATATCTTAAGATTTTTCATTCAAAATCCACTTATTGCGAACATTTTTTTTTCTCCGAAATATGTACGTCTGACCTTGAAAAATCAACACTGGAATCGTCTGCCTTCTCAATTTTTATGTTTTTTATAAGTAAACGAAACAGTTATTTAAGAGGTAGACGCGATAAAATGATTAAATATATTTTTTTATTTTACATAGTAATATTGCAATTTTTCAATACAGCAATAACTAGGTATCAGAAATTGTTTTTCTCGTTTTTTAGGACATAATCCTTATAATAATCGCAATCTGCCGGATGATAAAATCAAGTAAATAAAAATTTTAAAAATCTAGCTAGCAACAAAAACGTCTGCCTCTTGCTTTTCTCTGTCTTGGTGCTTAAACACATTTTTAAAATACTAGGCAGACGCGATGAAATTGCTTATGGCTCTTTCTTTTGCAGTTCTAAAGGGTTGTCAATTAATAAAACAGAGAAAAAGTCAGTGGTAATGGAAGAGGTTAATCGAACTGCTTAAATTACTTAGAACTTCATGATTGTCAATTCCTGCCGAACGTTAAAATCATATAAAAATTATTGCCACCGCCTACCTAACTATTTCTAGAATTATACTTTCAAGCTAAATTTGATATTTCCTCCAAAAATCTTGTTTTTATGAAAATATAAAAATTTTGAAATTAAATTTTCATCACCAGAGCTCTGTGTGATAAAATTTCCAATAAAATCTTAATTCTTGGTTGTTTTGATTTTGGCATTTTTGAATCCTATGTCACAACCTGATAAGACATGTGAAATTTCAGTGACTGTCAATTTCCTAAACCTTCCTTCCCTAAAGGCATTATGTAATATAAAAGAAAAATTTAAGAAGATAAGGGGCACAAACATTTAAAACCGAAAAGTCTTAGACTTTTTTTTGTGGTTTGGTAAAAATGGGTTAAGAGAAGGTGTCATCAGCAAAAAAAGATGTAAAAAAAGACACATTCATAAGTAAGCTAAGATTAACCAAAAGCGACAACAACAACAACAATTCGTTGTAGTTAATGCCAATTAATCAAAGTCACGGGGCGTTTATTCAGCTCAGTGTTTCGACTGTGCTACAAGTCACATGTTCATTATAACGAGCTAAATTAATATGATTTTTCTTATATGAAGCATAATTCCGGGCGCAGAAAAAAAAAACAACAAAAGCAGCCAACAAGATAAAAATCTATATGGAGAGATATATCATATTTTTTGCATTAATTTTTATGTTTTTCTTTCACTTTTTATGCAAAATGTTCTGCCTAAATAAAAACTAATTAAATTATCAGTTGACAAGATTGCACTCAATATGTCTTGCATTGCAGAGGTTGGGCAAAAGAGTTGACACTTTTTTATTGACACAATAAAAGTATAGGGGTGACCATTGAAAATAAATCTTTCAAGGAAGTACTTAGCTTAATAGGTTTTTGGAAAAAATATTGCATTTAAAAAAAATCTTAGTCGCTTAAGCTCTACAAACAACGTTTTGTTTAATTTGGCAGATTGCCAAAAGCCTTTCAATAATGATGTACACTCTATTTTGATTTTCCCACTTTTTGATGAATTTTTCTTCAATTTAACGTATAATTTAATAATTTTAATTAAGATTGCAGCTAACAAGCCGTACTTTTTTACGTTTTTATTTTTTGCTTCATTTACTTGTAGTCAACTAAGCGTATCCGCTTAGAAAACTGTCGAAGTTGTCCTCATCAAACATCTGCATGTTTTCTCAAAAATTTTTCTTTTTTTTTTTTCTTTTACCTGGTCGAGTGGCTTAATTAAGATTTTAGCAGTCACTGAATAAATAGGCAGGGCAAAAGCAGTGCATAATATGGAGAAAATATCATTTTTTCTTTCGATTTATTTCAATTTTAGCCTTTTGATTAATTGCTAGCAATTAATTTTATGTGACAACACTATTTCTTTTTCTTTTTGCTATTTACTGACTTTGTTATGTTAATTTGAAAGGGGTTTGCTTTAAATTGAATAAAATTATTTCATTTGTAGTCATTGAAAATGATATGTATTGTTCATATGCAGTGAATTAGCTTAAGAGTTATTGGTGAATTTTTTATTAATTTTTTATAAATTTGTTTAGATTACCACTTAGCCCAAGTTTATATTGAAGAAAAACCTAGTCACACCTGCAGGGTTGTGTAGGTTTTCGGATAAGCCTCCATTCAACAGTGATTTATACATTGTTGGTACTTAAATATAAGAAAACGCTTTACTAAAATAAAAAATTTTTTAAATAAAATATGTCATCGACCAAAACGAACAACTGCAACGACTGAATTTTTACGAAAAATTTTAGAAACTTTTGATTTGCCATAGTATATTTTTTGTAAATTCTTTTTGATAAAAAAAAAGTAATCAAGTAAAATTTTAGGAGAAATAATATAATGTAGCATGAAGAGCTTCAGGCAAATGGGTCCGTTCCCAGTTATTTCAGAAATTTTTGAATTCCTACCAGGTCTCCGGCTTTTACATGAAATTCCGGACTTGTCCTGGTCAATCCCGTTCACTTGGAAACCCGGTTAATACTTTTACTTAAACAACTACTCGTATGTATGATAAGACGACAAATTTATCAATTTAACCTGGTAACGAATCACAATTACTTACTTACTTACTTGGATAGCCATAACAACCCGTTACCGGGCTATTGCTGACCTTAAAAGCTCTCTCCATGCGCCTCTGATTTGATCGCGCCTTCTCCAATAAGTCACACCAAGCGTGGGTAGGGTTTCCTCGGTTTGGTCTTTCCATCGGAGGCATGGCCTTCCTCTTCGTCGTCGCCCAGCGGCTTCCGCATCAAACACCTCTTTCGACGAAGCTTCTTCGTCCATATGCACAACATGTCCCAGCCAGCGCAGACGTTGGATAGTGATGCGCTTGACTATGTCAATGTCAGCGTAGAGCTAGTACAGTTCGTGGTTCATTCGAATACGGTAGTCGTCGCCGACGTGAACAGGACCGTAGATTTTGCGAAGACACCCCAAGCGTGGCTGCATCAGTCTGCGACACAACCCTTGCTTTTGCGCCGTAAAGTAGCACGGGTAAGATGAGCGTCTTGTAGAGTGTCAGTTTTGTCGGGCGAGAGAGGTCTCTACTACTCAATTGCTTACTGAGAACATAGTAACACCTATTAGCAAGAGTTAGTCTTCGCTCTCCAGGCTAATATCGTTTTGAGTGTTCACGACGGTGCCAAGATAGGTGAGTTCCTTGGCAACTTCGAAAGTATAGCTGTAACGTAGGATTCAATGCGCTGCTGTTTCTCCCTGTTTGTGGACAGCATATACTTTGTTTTGCCCTCGTTTACCGTCAAACCCACCTTTGCTGACTCTTTTTTGATAGCAAAAAAACGCAGCACTAATATCTTGCTTACAATGCCCAATGATATCAATATCATCGGCATATGCAAGGAGTTGGACACTTTTGTAGAAAATAGTGCCATTACGATGTACACTGGCTTTTCGCAACACCCCTTCCATCACAAAGTTGAAGAGGCTGCAAGATAGTGGAAGCCTCCTTCGGTACCAAATGGTTCGGAGAGGTCCTTTCCTACCCTGACGGAGCTAGATGTGTTGCTCAACGTCATTCTGCAAAGCCGCACCAGCTTCGCAGGTATACCGAACTCAGACATGGTGGCATTCAGGCAATCCCGTATCGGGCTATCGAAAGCAGCTTTATAATCGATAAAGACATTATGGGTATCGATCTGTTTTTCGTGGGTTTTTTCCAGGATTTGACGTAGTGTGAAGATCTGGTCTATGGTGGACTTACCAGGTCTAAAGCCGCACTGATAAGGCCCAATCAGTGTGTTGGCAAACGGCTTAAGTCTATCACACAGTACGGTATGAGATGGCAAGAAGATTGCTTCCCCGGTAGTTGGAGCAGAGCGTCGGGTCACCTTTCTTTAGTACAGGACAAAGGACATTGAGATCCCAATCGTCGGACATCTTTTCTGCTAGCCATATTTTGCAGATGAGTTGATGCATACACCCTAACAGCTCATAGCCGCCGGTCTTGAACAATACAGCAGGCAGGCCATTGGCACCGGCCACCGTTGTTCTTAAGTCGTTGATTCACAATTGCTTGAGTGCAAAAAGGGGATGTCCTAGTATAATGTATGTAATGGCCGGAGTTCAAATCTCACTTAGTTCAAATTAACCAAAAACTGTTCAGATAAGGCTTTGTATACATGTATGCATATGAATATGTCTATATGTGGTACTAACCATAACATATGTCATCAACAAAAATGTTTCAAGCTTTGTCTTTTTATATAAAATTTAGAATTTTACTTAAATTTCTTTTCGCACACTTTTCCAAAGTACCATCGTTCAATATGAATTATCCCCACAAATATTTTACAAATTTTTGAGAAATTTTTTTTTTGATATTTTTTCAGTAATTTTACATACGCCCTTTATTTTTACAACTCATCTTGAATATAATATGTTTCGTACAAAAAAGTGCATAAATCAAGAGAATAATTTATTGAACTAAATCAATTTAGAATTTGCATAGAGTTTTTCCCTTTTTTTCCCCCCTACAGATAACAAGTAAAAACATCAACTGATAAGAAATAAATTTACATTCATATAGTTGAAGGATATAGCGTAACTATTTCAAACAACAACAACCAACAAAACAGTCAACCAAATATGGCCTGAATATCAACATCACAGCAGCAGCAGCAGCAACAACTGCAAGTACAACTGTAATAAATTTGCCAAACTGCTGTTACTGCCGCTGTCGCGCGCGCTGATTACAAGCGGTAAGATAAGCGACCATTTTAACACGCGCAGCATGCAAGCAAACAAAAGTGACATCAGCAGCAATAGCAACAAAACGCTTGTAAACGCACATAAATCTTGTCGCTATGCCAAAAAAGGATACAGTGTTTACTCGTATGTTGGGTTATCTGTCTGTCTGTCTATCTGTATTTCCTTTGAATGTTAGCGCATATGTGGTGTGTGCATCTATGTATGTGAATTGCTTAGTTTTCGATGTTCGCCAACTGTCACTGTTGGTGTTTTACGTGTATATCGATCAATATGATGTGTCACGGCTGTGACATATTTTGGTCAACATTGTACGCATCTCTGTGGTTTTATGTAAAACAAACGAAGCGACATTTTGAGTGGAAAGTTGAAATCCAAGTGGAAAATTTGCTTTGTGTAGAGATGATGGTGCTAAAAAATTTAGTTTTTTGAAAAATTTGATGTAGGATTACAAAATATAAAGAAAAGTATTTTTAAGTCAGATTCTGCCACATATAACAAAAATCACATCGTGGAATTTTCAAAGATTTTTGTGGACATTTGAGCTGTTTGGCCCATTTCTTGGATAGCGCTAAATGAAGGACAGCTTCACTTTTTAAAAAAACTCTTCGATATGGCAAAAAAAAAAAAAAAAAATGGTGCTCTTTGAAAAGCTATGAAATTTTATGGGAAGTGCCACTCCCTTTCGTAAGAATTCGCCAAATTCTTTTCCAGAGTTTTTCTACGATTTTCCTACGATTTTTTCAAGAATTTTTGAAAAATTTGGTTCCACTCCAACATACGTACTCAATATGGTCTCTTAAATGTTTTACTTGGAAAAAAATACAAATTTTAGGCATATACCTGGAAACCATTTTGGAACATTAAACTTTATTGAGTCCAATACAGATAATTCTCTCTGAATGCTTTTTGTAGCAGAAGCTTCATAATTAATTTATGATGAAATTAAACCTTTGCGCCAAAATAACAGTTTCACTAAAAGTTCTTTGCCACAGTCTTTTGAAAATGTCCGAACTTGAAATGTTTACGAGACATAATGCGAAATACACGCAAACTCAGTTCCGCTGCCAAGTACACACGCAACTCACAAAATTTCCATGAAATCAAAATTGAATATCATTAATAAAAATCAAAAAATAAAGAGTTATTAAAAATAAATTTACGAAACTGAATGACAGATAATTTTTACGAGAAGATGAACGAACGCTCTGGTGCGCTTTAACTCATAACTTGTTATTAAAATTATGAGTGGTTGGCATGAGAATAATGTGGAATTATCATAACTTTTAGTAAATCACTATAAATAAAATATGAAAAACAAAACGCAGAAAAAAATGCAATTGATACATTTCAACCCCGTTGTAGAAAAAAAAGATATGCCACTACTTTTTCAAAAAAAAAAAGACCATATCAAACAAAGTCAGCCTTTGTAGAATGTGCTCTCAAATAAACGCACCATTAAAACCATAATGTATGACCACTTGACACGCATTAAGAGCGCTGCTGCTATTGATATCGGTTACTACATATAGCTAGCTAGCCGACTGCTGCCGGCTGATGTACGAGTAGTTTATTTGGTGAGAGGGTAATAAACTTACCGAAAAGTAAACAAATATTTGACGGCATTTTTATGTTCATTTTTTATATTTTTTCATATTTTCAAAAAAAAAACAAAAAAGAAAAGAGGAACTTTTTTCTTCCCTCGCCACATATTGCGCTGATATTATAAACTTTATCAGCGTTTAAGGTCAGCAAGAAGCGTTAATTTAGTGGAGGTTATGAAAGAAAAAAAACAGAAACTAAACCATAAATTGCTGCATTATAATTAAGCAACAGTGTTCATAATTATGATTAGTCAAAAAGTCACACGTCCGAAAAAAGTTAGAAAAAGAAAACCTTAACCTTTATTTTATGCAAGCATGTTAGTTAAAAATAATTATAATGAAAAAGTGGGCGTAACGTGCATATTTTATGCTTAATTTCTAAGTCAATAATTAATTATAAGTCATACATTTAAATGCTGAGCGCAGAAAAACGTTTATTACGGTCGTTGAACAGGTAAAGAGTGATGTCATGATATTTTGGGCAGAAATATCGATATTTTACACAGGGAAATATATCGTTAGATAGCCGTTGAAAGCTGTTGCTTAAATTTTTATCAACTTTATTTTTCCAATAGCCTTAAAATTTGTTTCGTTTTTTTGTATGACCATTTAACCCTCCGTCGGTTAGATGGCGCTTTTTTTAATTTCAATTGTATTTTCATTATTTTTCCAATTGAGCTTGCAACTCGAGATTTTGTCTAAAACTTTTTTGCATAGCTATCAATAAAAAATCATTTCAAAAAATATACAAAAAGATTATAATAAAAATTTTTATTTTTTACTACCACGGACTGTGGGCATTAGACTTGAATTAAAAGGTAGTGCAAGGTATCTTGGTCTGGTATTGGATAGGAAATTAAGTTGGAAAATAAATGTTGTTGAGAGAGTTAGGAAAAAAACTTTAGCACTATACTCTTGTAAAAAAGCTGTGGGGAGAAGATAAGGGCTATCACCTCGCTTCATTCAATGGCTATACACAGCGGTAATTCGACCGATTCTGTTATATGGCATTGTGTTGTGGTGACCTGTCCTAGACAAAGTCACCTATTACAGACAATTGCAAAAGGTTCAAAGAGCTGCTTCCATGTGCATCATTGGTGTACTGAGGACCACACCGTCTGATGCCTTAAAGGTCCTCTTTCATCTCGTTCCCCTTGATCTGTTTGGTAAACATGTCAAGAGGAAAGCATGTACAGCCATTAGACTCAGGGAAACTGCTTGCTGGTCCGAGGGAAGAATAGGACACTCAACTATCCTTAATAGCTTGAATTCCGTACCCTCTAAATTGGACTACACTGTTCCAGTAATCTCATTCAAGAGAGATTACGTAACCCATATCCCGTCTAGGGATGACTCGAAGGGAGGAATCCCGGGGAGAAGGAACCATATTAATTTCTACATGGATGGATCCAAGTTAAATAACCAAGTGGGTTATGGTATTTACTCTAAGGAACTGAAGTGAAGAATTGCTGTGAGGTTACCAGACCATTGTAGTGTTTTTCAGGCAGAGGTTATAGCAATAGAAGAAGTAGAAACCTGGTTGAGGATAAATGTAGTATCCAAAAGGGTATTAACATTTATTCAGATAGTCAAGCTGCTATTAAATCCTTAGAATCAGTCTTCCTAAGCTCACCAGTGGCCCAAAAATGCCCCTCGTCTCTAAATGAGATGGCTCAGCATTTTAACATTCACATCATCTGGGTGCCTGGGCATAGGAACATTGATGGTAATTGCAAAGCTGATGAACTTGCTAGGCAGGGGACTACTGCACAAATTCCTTAAGACAAGGAAGGTGTTGGCATGCCACTTGCTACCTGCAAGTTACTGCTTAAAGAAGACATGATAAAAAAGGCTATCATAAGATGGACCCAAGGGTTAACTTGCAATATAACAAGGCAAATCTGACCGGAATGGAACGCTAAGCGATCTCTAGAACTGATATCCCACACTAGACACAGTGTCTCGTCAGTTGTTGCAGTAATAACTGGCCACTGGCTTATCGGTAGACATGCGGAGAGATTAGGTATTCGGTCTTTTGACTACTGTAGAAGCTGTGGGGATGTGGAGGAGGAGGAAAATATTAAACATTTTCTTTGCTCCTGCCCTGCACTTGCTAGAAAACGCCAGGAAACACTTGGTTCGTCTACGTTTAATGATCTGGATGACCTTAGACATGTTAGCATAACCTAACCTAACCTAACCACGGACTGTCGACTTTATTCTGGTCAGACCTCAAAACAGTTACTGGTATTTTATGATATCTCGGAAAAAAAAATTTGTTAATATATTTGTGAAAACTTTTTTAGAATAGGAAGAGCAACACTTTCACACGCCGCAACGAATTTTGAAGATAAAAATTCCGTCGCGGTGTATAATACTTCCAAATATACAAAAAAAAAGTCTGATTTTTACATTTTTAGGTTACTATAGCTCAGAAACCTGACGTTATGGAACGATTCTGAGGTCTGAACCGATGAAAGGTTAAACAAGCTCTTATGCTTAACAAGCTGTTTAAAAATAACTGAGCTATGTTTATTTGGAATTGTAGAATTCAAGCAGAAATATGCCCCCTGTTTCGGGCCTAAAGAAAAAAATTGTCTAAAGTGGAAACGCTATTACTTGTTTAGGTGGTAGTAATAGTAAAATATTAGTGATTACGGAAATAGAAGTCTCAATGGTAATGGTAGTGGTTGTGGAAAGGAAGGAGATTATGGATTCGTTACTAGTTTTGTAAGTGGCCCAGTAAAAAATAATTGTGGAAATGATAGTTGCTTCGGAAAACCTAATGATTTAAAAATAGATGTGGTTATAGAAATGGTAGTGATGGCTCTTGTGGAAAAAATATGGCGTCGTTTGCTGTCCCCATTGGTCTACTTTTGTAGCGTCCCTATTGAAAAACCCTTTAGAAATGGTTGCGGAAATGAAATTACTTAGTTGCGAAATGGTTAGCTTCGTGAAAATGCTTGGAACTTTGAAAATGGTAGCGTTTGTGGAAATGGTAGTGTCTGTGGATATGGTTGTAGTTGCCGAAATGGTTGTGGTTGTGAAAACTGAAAATGTTGTTGTTGTGTGAATGGTATTATTTGAAATGATTGTGCAACTTAAAGTGATTTAGGAAATGATTCAATGTAATATAATGAATATAAACCCAAAACTTTCGAACTAAAACATAGGAAAAAAACATTCAAAAACGAAAATATATTCGCAGCCAAAATTAGTGAAAAAAGAGCGAAAAACTGAAAAAAAAAATTGCTCAAAAATATTTTATGAAATATTCAAATTAAATAATCTTTCAGAGATTATTATTGAAAATGACTATAAACTTAAAAACTGTCCACTAAAATTTGCCAAAAAAACCTTTCATAGCAAAAGTAAACAGTTGCCCAAAATTAATGAAATATAAACATTAATTAAAAAGAAAAACTGTAGAAAAACAGTAGTAGAATTATGGTATCGATATCTTTTGAAAATTCCCAAGCTGAACAACATATGTGTTATATATACTATGTATATTTCATAAGCCACTACATGTTATGGGGTTTAAAAGAAATATTTAATGCGTCGTTTTGTAGTGGTTCCCTTTTTTTTTTTTTTTTTTTGTTTTGGTAGCCTGCGGCGTTTGTTTTGTTCCTTCTTTTTTTTTCAAGTTAACAATATGTTGGCTACACCACTTTTTGGCTCATTTAGTTATTTAAACATTTTTCATTTCTCACTCTAAATAATCGTAATAAAGTCTTTTGCTATATGGTCGTATTTTTTTTCGCTTTAATTTTTTTGTTGTTTAAAACATCTCGCTGACTAATATGCAAGTCATCATCAATCATTTTTATTAAGCATGCAGTTTTACTCATGTTTTCTACCAGTTTGCCTCTCGTTCAACTTACGCCTGTTGGCAACACTGTCAAATCGCATTTTGTATTTTGGCGTCCGCAACTAATGTTTATTTTTTCATTTATTTCATTATTAGTCGCTTATGTTAAAGTTAATTTTTTTTTTTTTTTCTTATGAGTTTATTTTGACAACCCGTCCACTTTTTTTTTGGGTTTTTTTCTTTTTTGTAACTTTGCCCGTTTTTACATTTCACATGCAATACTTGCATTATACATTTGCTTAAATTATTATTAATGATTTTATATTGTTAAATTCTGTGAATTTTATGTAGATTTTACTTTGATGGAGCGCCCTAAACTTCCCTCATTTGTTGTAAGTAATCTTTCATATGTTAATGATTTTATTATGAATATTTATTTTCGCAACTGATTGGTATTTTTTCGTTGAATTTTTTTTTCAAGAACCCCCTTATTTTTGTTGAAAATCCATTTTTATGATTAATGATTTTTCTATTTTTCTTGCGCACGATTTGTTTATGGTGGCTGCACTTGTTTTTCTTCCGAGAAATTTTGTCTGCAATATTATTTCTTGCGTTTTTTATGCTGCTTTTCTGAAAAAATATGTGACTTCATTTATGTTTAGTATGTAATTCCTTTTCACAATAATGCTTATATTCAGTAGTTGTATAAATTTATAGTAAAACAAAATATTCGTTTGTTTTCAAACTCAAAAATATTTTAAGGTTCCAATCTTTGCTTTGATAACTTTTGGTTATACAAGAAAGCATTGTCCAAAAAGTTGATGGAGTGTGCCAACTTCAAAACACTATGGTTAAGCGTTTATAGCAGGTATCATTTTAATGAAAAAAAAAAAAATCCTCTTTCTTTAAGCCTAAAATTGTAAGAGAAATTGCGCATGTTTAATTTGGAAAAATAAACAGAAATATTTTTTGATTCAGAAAGTAATGATGACGTTTCATAACCCCAAATGAAATTAGTTCTGTTCCTGATCAGAGCACAGTGCGATATTCCTTCATACGGTCAAGCGATTAGTTTTTCATCAGAATGCAATATTTAAAACCGTACAAGATCGTGTAAATCCTTTAATTTCAAATTTAGTTTTTTTTTTTCCGGAAACATGTCATCAAAACATTTATTTTTTTTTAAATCCCTAACATTTAATACTTAAAAAGTTCAAAAAACTTAAAAAAATTTTAGATTATTTATTTAATTATATAGAAGCATGTTAAAAACTTCGATGAAAACGATCCGATTCTCATCACAACATTATTTACTTTTCCGATCAGAATCTGAAGAGGAAATCTGATACCAAATAGATCCTATAAGCTTATCAGTTTCTGAAAACAATTTGTCCGGTCCATTTCATATGAGTTGTGATGTTTATTATCATTATCGAATCCGAAAGTCTGACTTAGTTGTGATTATACTTCAGGTAAATTTGATCCAAATCCAATCCAAGCTTGAACAAATTTCCAAAATATAATTTTTCAATTGTATTTCAATCGAGAAGTTCAGAAAAACCGATTTGAAGGCAATTACTAATTGGTGAATTATCTCTGTGCTTCTCAATTAGATATAAAAATGGAGGAACTTTTTTAGTCATCGAAGCATAAATGGCATAAAGTTAGAAAAAAATTTCGAATTTTAATTAAAAATCTCAATTATTTTTTTCAGTTGGTATTGTCACATTCGAAAAAGGATTAACTGATAGAGATTTTGTTTTCAATAAAACATTTATTGGATTTAATGAACAGAAATTACAGCTCAAGGGTGTTGTTACTAAAAAAAAAAAAAAAATTAATTACTCCAGTTGCTCCACAACAATGATCTTCACTAAGTTCATACATATGCATGCCATAACCGTGGGAAATTAATTACTTTGTCTCACAAACCAATTTTTTCCTCTAAGCTTTCAGCTCAAAACAAATAATAACCCAAAGCAATAGTCTGTGATAAATGTCTATCTAAATATGCAGCTAAAAACTTCAACATAAATCTTGTTAATAATTATATCTTTTAAAAAAAAATCTCTCAAATTGAAATATTTTAAATCATTATTTAAATAATGAAGAGAAACATAACATGTCGCAACTTTATCTATAATTACGTTATCATATATTTTTAATCACATAATTATAACAAATTATTTATTCTTAAAAAAATCTGTGCATGTATTCGAATAATAAATAAATTTATTATGCACATTATAATGAGCAATTATTTACATACAGCCTCCAGCCGGCAACTAAGCCCAACTACGAAACAAAAATTGAAAAAAAAAGAAAAGAAAGAAAGCATCGACTCTTTAATTCGTGCCTTATAATTTATTAGTATTTGTAATATACACGAAATATCTACAGTGCAATAAAGAAAAAAACAAAATAAATAGTTGGGTATTGTCCGCTCTGTTCACTCTCCGAAATAAACAAAAACATCAGCTGTTTTTGTTTTGTGCTCACTGGAAGTTTGTAGAACGAAATCTTTAATGAGAATTTTGTTAGTGTTGTGCTCTTAAATTTAATGTGGTTCTCTCAGCTACTTTCTCGATGCGAGCAATCCACTCTCATGACATATTTGTATGCATATTAATATTGAATGAAATATTTTTTTTATAGCAAATGCAATTATAGCAACATTTTTATTTCAAGAGATATTCAAGCAACTATGCAAGGGATTTTTGTTTTATAGGCTCAACATTTTTATTAATATGATTGCTGGAAACTGAGCATGCATTCGTGTTATAAAATGCGAATTTAGTCAGTGAGTTTTTTTTAAATTGGTATAGATGGGATGATTCCATGATATAATGCTAAAAGCTTTTTCATATAAATTACAATATACATACAGTTATACATACATATAATAAAGTTCTATTTTTTTTATCTTCTTGAACTTACAGGTTTTAAAGCCATCCACAATTGACGTGAAAGCAGATTTTATCAGTCTGGAGAATACTCTAATCAGCCAGTTATTTAGGTATGTGTCTATTTTTTATGAAACTATATACGTTATAACCTATTTAATTCTTTCTCTATTTTGGAGCCATTTGTCTAAATGTTTCCTTAAAGAAAACTTTACCAAAAAAAAAATATAATATGATGTGAAATCATCTAATAATTTAAGAAAAATCACATGAGATTAGTACAAAGGGTTATAAAAACCAAAGTCATCTACAATATTTTATTTTATTTATTCCAAACGTTTAACAACATTTCAAAATTTCTTAAATTAATGATGAAGTTCGAAAATATCACCCTTTTCTTTGCTTACAAGACGTAAACGTTTGAAAAACGATTCATATGTGGCACGCACCATTTCGTCCCAAATCCTTGTCAAACACTGCTTGAACCCATCAATTGTTAAGCCTTTTATTGAACTTACTTTACTTAGCATATAGCCCCATACGCAAAAATCCAATGTCTTGAGATCCGGTGATGAGGCTGGCCATTCTACCGCAGAGATGAAATCAGGCAAAATTTTCGACCCTTTCCATATTTGTGATACTCACACCTTAATTTTGGTCACGTTTTGATAACACTCAGCAGTCAATTCATCTTGTGGAGCATTCGCAAAACTTCTTGTGCACACACGGTTATTCTGCTGGTTGTGGCTGTCTTGCAGGAAGAACAGTTTTTCATCCGAAAAGTTTATTTCATCTCCACTGTGCCAGTCACGTGGCTCCTTACTTTTTGTAACAGGTAATTGCTTTTGCTTATTTGTTAGCCCATGAAGGCGTTAGCTTTTATAGGCCTTGAGTCGAAGATCATTCCTGATAAGAAGCTGCTTGGAAGTTTTGGATATTTTCATATTCTTTGCAACGGAACAGACTCATTGAGCAGGATATCGTCCTCTCACTTGTTTTATGATGTCATTTCGAGCCTCCCGTTTCTTTATATCGTTTTATTGTCTTATGTATGAATTTTTCTGCTATTTCCAGTGATTTTAATGTTTTTATGATGTCACAATTTCTATTATTTTTTTAAAAACAATTTATAACTAAGTCACGTTTACCATACTTCCATGGCGCTTCTGAGTTTGATATAAAGAATATTTCTTTTGCCGTGAACTTTCGTTGAGAACAATTAAATTTTGAAAAGCAATGCATCCTTAGCTTATAAATAAATCAGGTTTTCAATTTTTTTCAGAACAGTGAAACTTACTGACAGTTATTATTGGCTATACTGTACAAAAGTTACAACATATGATTTAGCAAAATCACTGCATATTCGCAAAAAATATTCCGACCCGTATAAAAACGAAAAATTAAGCAACAATGAAAAAAACTTTTTTTTCAAAATAATAATAAAAAATTGAAGCATATTTTGAAGCATAAGCTAAAAAAAAACTTTTGTAACTTTGTGTTTGTATTTATTAAGTAGCAAAATACACTACTCTACAAATTTACAAAAACTTACACCACAACGAATGGCGATAACATTTTTTATAGTGAACATTTTTTCAATGTAAATTAAACATCTTTGGCAATTTCGATTATTTTAATTATTATTTGGGTTTCAGGAATGTTTTTTTTTTTTGTAGAAAAAAAAAAATAGTTCTAAGTAATTAAAAAATCTTCTAAAATCTTAACAAAACCTAAGAAGTATAGCTCTCAGCGTAACATGTATATTTCCTGATTGTTTTTTAAATTGAAAACTGACAAATTGCCTGAAATGTGAGTAAAAATACAGTTGAAAATCGAGCTAAAAAGACAAGTAACAATTAGAGGTCTGCATAAGTATAATCATTAACTTACGAAACTGTTACCGAAGTCAATTTTATTGATTTGAATGCGTATACATAGCGTTTGCTTGTGTTACTGTTACCATCATTATAAATTTCTCTTCTTACTCGTAACCAACTGTACGTAGATAAATGCGTCATGTGTATGGATAATACGCATGTATGCTGCGAGTACAACGAGTGCCGCGATTACTACGCATTTGATATTTTGTACTACGCAGTAATGCACTTTGACATGCGTTAGAATGTTTACTGAGGATCTGTGATAATTTGATGTGTGCAGGCTAGTGAGGTCTTTGTTTTCCAAATAAATTTATGTTATATTATAAATACAGTTTTCGAAAACGAAAAATATGCCGGGTTTTTTATTCTATTTCCTATAGTTTTTGAGATATTTCGTTACAAAAAATTTTCACATAACTCAAAAAAAAATGTGGAGTTATTTTAACTAAATTGACCGATATCAATATGCGTATGTGATTTATTTATGAATTATGTTTATTTATATATTATGTTATTTATTTTATATGGACTGAACTAACATTTTTAATTTATCGTTGTGATTAATAAATTATAGGTACCAAAAAAAACTTTGGACTTTGTAAATGTAAATATAGGGCAGTAGTTATAGTCATTTTTCTAGCATCATTCTAGAGATATAACTACCAAAAAGTATTTTAAACAGATCCACAATGATGTAAAAAATTAATATAATCCCGGACATTCGTTTTATTTTAGTTTTCAGATAAATAAATAAAAAAGTTGCGCATGTAAATCTTCTGGCAACGCCTTGGTGCACAAATGACTTCTCTCTTCCTCACTTTCATCGAATAAATAAAACAATAAAGCACGGCATTCAGTTCGATTCATTACCTTCAGTTTTGTTGTGCGTATACATACACGAAGTTTGTTCAACTTTTTTTACTTTACGCTATGGTACTCAAAGGAAATGTGTACTTGTAACGAGTACTGAAACGAGTAAATTTTTGGTATCCGTGCAGACCTCTAGTAACAATGTGCAAAATTTATGGAAAAAAACACTCCATTTAGGAAAAATATCCCAAAATTCTTTTGTTAAAAGAGTATTAGATTTCAAACGTTACATCCTAAGAAAAAATCACGCATATTATTATTTTTTTTTATATATTGTTTGACAACTAAAATTTTTACGTCACTTCCATGTGAAGGCTCAAATTTGTATGAATCTCTCATAACCAAAGTTGGTGTTGTTACTTCGGAGTTCATTTGTTGGGTCGCATGCGATAATCAGCAAAAGTTCACACAAAAAACTTCTATCGCATGTTATTTTCTACTAAACTCCCGCACTACTCTTTTTCGACATAAACAGCTGAGCTACACTCTGCAATAAGTAAAAAAAAACAAACGAAACAGAAATTCCTATGAGCAACAGCGAATAACGAAGGCTGCGAGAACGACAGAAATTATAACAACATCGTATTGGAAAAAAATGAGTTGAGTGCATGCAGCACGTTCAATCAACAGCAGCAGCAGCAGCGAACGAACGAAAGAACTAACGAACAGTTGTAAAACGTACACGAATGCGTGTGGATGCACGCAACGGTTTAATGTGGCTGAAGCAATTCAAGTGTTTAATATTTAGAAATATTAATAATAATTAAATTAAGTGCAAATAAATTAAAAAAAAAATGTTTTTAACGTTGACTTGAGTTATTAATTTAAAAACTAAAGACTAATAATAAACGTCGCGCGTAAACTTTGCATTTATTTTGTATGAAAAATAAATAAAATTTTTCCCATGTGAGTGTTGCCATATTGACAATGAGGTGGTGGTGCATAATGAAAATAACGGTACGTTGTGCGGCAATAAAATGCAAATTATGCGTAAATAAAGAAAAGAAATAAATTGTACGAAAGTGACAACAAACATGCAAATAAATATATTTAATGGTTTTAATAAAGTGAACAAATAAAAATATCAAAATATTTGGGAATTTTTGGTGACAAATTCAAAAAAAAAAAGAAAAGATAAATGCAAATGTAGAAAAACATTGAAATGAGAATATGAAAATTTAGAAACATTTTCTGAAAACTGCAGCAATACACACTAAACAATAGTCAACATAAATAAACTGACAGCTGTCAAATATTTTATGTCAACCAACAGCATAAACTCGAGTTTAAGTGTGAAAAGTAAACATTAATATTTAGAGTAAATAAACAGGAAATGAAAAACAAGTGAAAAATAGAAAAAAAGTTTATTTTTTTGTGTGAGAAAAACCGCTCCATTTCGACAACAAAATGTAAACAATTGACAACTGTCAAAAAAAAAAGATATCAACTAAACCAATAACAAAAGCAACACTTAAGTAGAATCAACTTAAGTGCCGGCTCCGTGTCATAGTGTCAACTTGAGTATCATATTCTCAATATCAGTGTTGTTTTTATTGTCGTTTCGTCGTCGTCGTCGGTGACTGTTTTATCTTTGTCATCTCCACTTAACGAGCTAAGAAACTACCCTGCACGTGTATACGTAGCTCTGTGCATTATCCTTGCAGGATACGCGCGCTGTAAAATTGTGTGTTTGTCTGCTTGTGGTGGGCACTTGAAATCTGCTGCTGCTATTGCCATTTGTAACACATTGATTTGTAACGCTTACTCAAAAATTTCTTTATTAAAAAACTCTCACACTTACGCCCTTGCTTGACTTTTACTCTGTAAAAAATTGGCTCATCCTAACAATCAATTGCCCGCCCTGCTAAGGGAAAAAAAAATTCGTTTCGCTTGTTGTCAGTTGCGTCAATTATATTATTGTTATTATTGTTGTCATTCGAAAAGAACTTTGATTCTACTGTGCGTTTGTTTACTTTTTGCATTGTTCCTTAATTAAATGCAATTTTCACCGGGTATTATTTGTATTACTGCATTCAGCGGCGTTCACTGGCACTAACGTATTGTATGTAGAGTTGAGTACTAATGTGTTTGCATTGTTGTCGGCAGCGCAGCATTGTCATTGTCGTCGCCAACGTCGTTATTGTGTTTGTGTTTTGACGGCGCAAATTAAGTGATTATTATAACGTGAAATTGGCGTGCTAACGTCGTTCAAAGTATTTAATTGTTTGGAAATTCATGTCATGTAAAGTGACATCTGCCATGATTATTAAAATTGTAAACAAAATTGTCAGTAGATAAAAATAATTCATAAAAAGTTTAATCAAAAAACAAGAAGGATTAAGTAATTGAGAGATAATTCAGACAGCAAGCAAAAGTGCTGACAGCGGTAGCTAAAGTAAAAACTCATTGCGAAATTTCATCCAATTCAAAACTTTGAAAAAGGTAAGCAAGAATTTGTTACTCCTTTATATTTTGAGATTTTGAAGTAATATAATTCCATAAATACTCAAATCTCAACGATTTTGTCCTTGTACTCAAGCGATTTTAATAACAGCCAGATTTTAATTATGAAACAATGCTTTGAGTGAGTCAAAAGCTAGTAGCTGTCTTAATCCATCAAAACCACTATTTAATTTGGTATAAGAACATATCAAATGAAAGATGTCATATTGAAAAATATATTTTTCTTCTACCAACACAAATCTTACTGCCTAAGACTATTTCTCTATTTTGCTGAAATCAGATAGATAATTGTCCAGGTGAAAAGTAATTTTAAGAGGAAATATTCTAAAATGGCTCATTAGCACCCATTCAAAAGCTCCAAAGTTATTCCCATTGTTAAAGTTATTGTTTGCCGCATTCTTTTTGCTTTTCAGGATATTGTTTCAATAAATAAAATTATAATGCATTGGTCTCTGAATAAGGAAAAATTGTTGGACATGGTTTCGAGAAAACAGCCTTATAATTTTTCATGCGTTCATAAGTTCTTTTTTGAAGTGCATTTGTAATATAAATAATAAAGTTAAGAACATGTGGTTTGCTTCATTAAAAAAGAGCGTATCAAAAAAGTGATAATTGTGTTCTCGGACCCTTTTTGTAGATCAAGGCACTTATGTATGTATTTTTTTCACATTTTTATTTAACATATGTTGTGAAGGAGTTGCTTTTGAACAGAAAACATGTGAACAATGAGAATTATGATATGTAATTTGCAAACTATAGCCACATGTGTTCTTTTTGTAGGATTTTTTAGATCTAAAAACTAAGTGCCATTTTCGTAATTTGGGTTCTTGATATTTGATTTAGTGTGAACAAATATTCTAAGGTCGAAATTAAATGCAGAAATTTGATGACTATCGAAGAACTTTCAAAAAATTTTAACTCACAGATGGAAAATATGCGAGTATACATATATTTAAGAAAAGATAAATTTAATCTAAAGCTTTCTGAAACTATATTCATTTTCATCGCTTCATTTATTTTCGTAAATGCACTCGACTTTTCTCACAATAATTTAAAAAAAATTCAAAACTTTTCTTCAAGAATGTTTTTTTTTTTTGTGCTCAGTTTGTTTTAGAAACATCCGCATCAAAACGTGTGAAAATCCTTTTCTTTGAAAGCTTTAAAAAAGTTTTCGACAGAAAAGAATTAAACAGTTTCATCATAATTTAATAAGCTTATGTTTTAAACTCGTAACTGTTAATTTTTTTTTGTTAGGAAAGGGCTTGAAGCAGTTACAAACCATAAGTCTAGATTTTAACCATGATCCGTAAAAAATATATTTTCGATATTCGGGCAGAGTTAGATCAATATGTTTGACTGTCAATATTGTTTTTATTAATGCTAATGGGCGTATCAGAATTTCGTTAATTCCCGTGTGCGAAATTTTTTTTTTACTTTATAGCGAATAAATTACGTATTGGAATATGCAAGATTTTTCTCACAAATAAAGACAAAACAAAACAAATATTCTCTTTGTTCAACTAACATTCATGGACTAATCACGAGTGGACAAGGATACGGAATAAGTGCCTTACATTTCTTGAAACAATAAGACTCGCCAGCCAGACACATTTAACAAGTTGCCCCATATACCCTGATTATTTTTATTAGAAAGTTCGGGCAGTGCTTAAAACTCCAACATCGTTTAGTTGATGAATTTTCACAAGTTCATGAAATTGCTTCAACAACACAGTAGTGTCACGTAATGCGAAAAAGCAGATAAATGCGCCAGAAAGGAACCAAAAAATAAATGCAGCTGAAAGTTCTTAGTCTGTATTTACTTGCAATACTTTCAGAGTCAGACTCATCTGGTCCAAGTAGAATATTGAAACTAAAAAAGACGATATACATCATGCCTTTGCATTCGGCTAGCGAAGATGAAACCAGTTTGTTCTTGCTTTGCCTTGGTCAACCCTTTTTTATTCCTTAAAGAACACTAAAATATTAGCTTTGATTATAATAAGGAGTATCTTACAGTAAAGGACTCCTTTTACTTTGACCAGTACCACAATGAGAGTACTAAAATTTTCTATCCTTAGAATAGAAAGTCTTATGGTATCATGTTGACCTCTGTGGTCTGCATATGTAGCGAGATACTCCCCAGTTCAACCTTCCGAATTAAAAGGATAATTAGTATGCTGCATGCAACATGAACGATGAAAATTTAATAAGAAACAGAAAGTTAAGCCATTTCGTAGCAGTCACAACGTATATGTCGGCAATGGTAGTATTTTCTTAGTCAAAGGTCATTGGCTTACGTACACTATATTAAAATCGATCATACTTCGCGCTATAAGGAAAATGTTATGTTTTATAATGATTTTTTTTTTCACAATCCGAAAATTTTGAAGAAACTGAATGTGTTATGGCCTGTGCATCATATTAAGGCACGTTCCATAGAAAATATCGAAGCTGATAGTGAAAATGTAGCCCAAATTTATTGATTTCAATGCGCACACAGCATTTGAACTTAAGAAATACCGATTGCGTACTGGAACAACAGACATTGAAATATGATTTTTCCATCAAAACATTCTTCAGCCATAGAGATCACTTGATGAAAACGTGAGTAAGCGAAATCGCCAACCTTAAACCTTAGAAAAAATATTGTATTTTGAAAAAAAAAAAAAAAAAAAAAACAACTGTTCGGTGTGCATTATAGTCTGATGTTGTCAGTGGCTCATACTCCTTTGAGAATGACGAAGGAGTACCAAAACCGTCATAAATTCTTAGCCTTATTGACGAACGTTAATCACTTTTGTCTGGCGCTTCAAGTGGTTCAGAAAAAAACGGTGCTACAAGTTATGTATTACTACTATAACAGTTTTGGTTTTATTCCGCGAAAAGTTGCCAAGACACATACTTTTAGAATTTGACGATGTCAATTGGCCTCCAGGATCGTGCGATTTAATGCCACTGGAGTTTTTTTGTTTCTTTTTTTTCTGTTGAGGTATGTTTATTCAAACATTTATTCAACCCTAGAGCAATGAATTCGTAACCGTTTTTAAGCTATGTCCGTGTTGCAGAAAAGTCATAGAAAACTACCCAAAAAGTATTGAATTTTTCAATAGGTGTCTAGTGGTAACAAGGCTAAGAAAGTAATGTAAGTGTGTTCTTTTAATATTACTTTACGAACCAATAGTTCTACAATTTGTTGACTAACAGTACAATTTACAAAATCTATAGATAAATATTTCTCTAATGAACACTATGGTCTTTAAGTAACATAAAACTTAAAAATATTTAAATAAAATGACAAAAGCGTTATAATTTAAAAATGCATAGCATGTCATCACAATAACAACTGAAACATTTTGAAAAACCCCTTTAAGGGCTTAGAACATTTTAAATAAGCACGTTTTCTGGTCAAAAGCCATTTAAGCCGAACTTAAAACCACATCAATTGTATAATTTTTACAATTAAATTAAATATGTAAATGAACGTCAACATGCAATATTTGCTTATAAGAAGCAGAAGAAGAGAGAAAAAAGAACAATAAAAACTTTTTTTTCTACCTACCAATCAACAGACAGACAGACAGACATGAATTGCATTTCACACCAACTGTGAAACACAAATATAAACAAACAACACTAGCCATAATAACAACAACAACAACAATACAGCTGAAAACATAATAATTAGGCACGTATAGGCAAAATACTCGTACAACAACAAAAATAACAACAATGTGCATTTAAAAAGTAAATACAATGGCAAATATACACACCAAATACAAAAACCAAATACATGTGGTAATGGTAAAAAATATTAAATATGCAGGAATACCGCATTGAAGCGCAAAATGATTTTAATTAAATTCTAAGCACATCTACGATACAACACGTCTATTTACAACCACATGGAACTTAAATTTTGTTGAGTGAACAATATATATAGGCAGATCACTCAGTAACACTAAACGACAAGAAAAATTTAGGCATTGGAAAATATTATCATAAAATTTTGTGGGGTGTGACATTTTGCTTACTTTGTATGATTTTCCCTTAGCACATACTTTCAAAACTCTTTTATGGATCCATTTCTATTAAGCACTTATTCTTCATTCTAACTCCTCTGCACCTTTCACTTATTGTCTCCCACATAGTTGTCTTTTTCGGATCATTTTTTGATTTTTTTCATATATCCTTAACAAATATGTTTTCTGTATAATTTCCACTTTAGACTTAGTTAAGGTAGGCAACAAACTTAACTATTTAATCAGATTTAAATGGCAGACTTCTGGCTCTAACATGACCACAGGACATGCTATACTGCGCACTTGGCAATATAATTTTTGCATTGGAAGTTTTCACTGACCGGATTGAGGTGGCGCATTATTACATGTTACAAACTAGTGAAATATGATCCTATCAATAGTTTTAAGGGACAGTTCATTCGTGTTCTTGAAAATGTGACAACATTTGATTGATTTTCGATACTGTCCAGCATAGTTTTTATTCAGCTTTTTCAGCTTTCCCATGCCTTTAAAATGGTCTTGAGAGAGTGTTCTCTGTAAACCTTAAGTAGAGAGGTTATTGCTAATTCTGCCAATGTAATGTTGTTATGTCACTTGTATCGACCTTTTGCGTTCTTTATAATATTCGCTTATTTGTACGGCTTACAATATTCCCTACTTCCAACTTTCAAGCATTTAATGATCTCTTTACTTTCTTTTTTGTAACAGTTCATTTGACTCAAAATTTAAGTCATATTCAGTACTATAAGTGCAAAAAGCACAAAAAAATACAAGCGCAAATTGCATGAAAGGATCCAAAAATGGGCAAATAGCTGCTTACACTAGTTTCAACCACTGCTACATAGTATCATCAGTAAGCTTTGTCAGCCAACGTTTAAAAATTTCCAAGCATATTATGGGTATTCATCTAAGCGCGCAAAATCCTCGCAAACTGTGCATTTTTGCGCTCTCGCAAACAAACTGTCAAAATTCGTATGTCGACGTTTACACGAGGAAAGTCTGAGGGACAAATTCTTGTCTATTCTCTTTCGTGGTTTTCCTTTTGCGTTTGCGACATATGACAAATTTTTTACCTCGTCCCTTTCGTTTTTCCCTTCTTGCCAACAAACAAAGAAACTTTGCAGAAAAAGTTACCTCGTGGAAAGTTTTTTGAACAAACTAGAAAAGTTTGCGTGACAATTTGGTAGCGCAAACTTGCGCTACTAATTGTACAATTGTTGTCACTCTCTTTTTCCATACGATTCTCTCAGGAAAAAATATGTTGTTTACACATTTTATATTTGTCACTCTCTTTTCCCATACGATTCTCTCACAAAAAATGACATGGTATGCAAATTTTCTCAAATGTTTGCAGCAATAATATTAAAAATCTGAATCATTTCATCGAGACTTGCACCCAACTATTTATTTATATCTTTTACTTATCTTTCATACCTTCACACATGAGGACATATAATTCATAAAAAACCTTTTGCGTGTGGCATAGTGTAATTCAACTCTTTAGTAAATATTGCCAAATGCCATAAAATTAAAAATTAAAAAAAAAAAAAAAACAAATTCTATTTATTTAAGTCTTTTATTTTTGAATACCAAGAGTTGTTATGTTGGCGTATGCGCTGCGTGCAAATTATTTTTGCAAGTGCAGTAATAATTCATAAAAAAAAAATTAGTTGTTATGTTAAACCTATGGCGTTTATTTCTCGTAACTGCTATTTGTGTGCATTAGAATTTATTGCATTCAATTTGCAAAATTTTGAAATATTTGCGTTCAATTGTTGTATTGAGTTTATTCATTCGTTAATTTATTTGCATATACCAAAGTAAATATGATAGTTATTTTTCGGCCTTTTCGAATGTTTTGATGAAATATTTATGAGCTGCAAGTTAGCATAAAAATGTGGGTTAATCAAGCAAAACATACTAACATATGTGTATTTAAGAGGCTTAATGTACACACATCAAATGATATGCCATTTTTGACAATTTTTAAATTGGGTTCAGTTAGTACTAAGAAGCATAATTACAATCCATGTATTATTCGATATCGTTCTCATCAGTTATTATTTAAAAAACTGCACACTTTTTTTTTTTGAATTTTTAAAAAATTTTTTTGTTCCGAAATATCTCAAAAACTATGAGGAATAGAATAAAAATTATTTGATAAATTTTGTTTAAAAATGCTTTCATTTTGTAAAATAAACACAAAAGGTTTTTTATTTACTGTACAGTAAATGTGCAGTTATTTAAAGAATGATCGACATATGTTAACTTTGATTGATTGAATTATTGTTCAATGATTCACTATTTTAAAAAAATAGTTTTGCAAGGAATTCCATTCTCAGGTGGCTCATATACCCTAGATCCAAACTATCTATTAGCGATTGCATGCTGATTCTGTCAATAAAGTTATTTTTCATTATTTTTTTTTAATTCAAATTTCAGTTGCACATCTGCTCCTGGTTAGCCAAGTTCGGAAAAAGTTTGTAAAATTATTTGTTTAAATGATTTCTAAAATTTTTAAAAAAGTAGAAATACTTAGATGGTTAATATACATTTATATTAGAAAAAATGCCGAAAATTTTTGATAATATTTTGAGAACTAAATTTCCTTGCCAACATGACTTAAGGCGAACAGTGAGACACATATGACTGATTGTATTTTATGGCATCCGCGTTTTTGTATTACATGTCAGTGTTGTGGCTTTAAAAATCAATATTTTGTTTTTACTACTTGATAAAAAGAATGCTTGGTTAAGATAACTATATACTGCGACTATTTGATCAATTGCACTTTTGGAACTTCCAGCGGTAATCAAGAATCTAAGCTTAGATAAAGGACTTAAAAGAATATGCAAATTAACCGAAAAAAAGTATTATTTTCATCTAAAGCAGATAGTTTCTGTTTGGTAGACTTCTAAATTCTAACTTAAGCCTTACTGTTCCTGACTAAAAAATAACCGAGATGTTCTCAGTCATAGATTGCCGTGTAAATCTGTACTGATTCGTTCTAGCGCTAGTCAAACACGAGTTTTTGTGCTTTGTGTCTCTGTAGTTTTTAAATAGTTTTTTTTAACAGCTTTATTCCAGTACGCGCAAGAGCTACACATTTTCCAAGAATATGCTCGAATGACTCATCTTTTAGACAATATCCACAGGTACAGTTTAAACTTGCGGTGATATGCTAGTAATCCTACAATAATTCTTAAATTATTTTTTGGGTTTTCCATGCCTAATTTGAATATTTTTGTGTTCGTATTGCCTAAGGGCTTCTCTTCCTGTCGTAGTTTTGGTGAATTCTCCCAGCTTCAAAGATTTTTTATCTTTCCTATTTCGAATTGATTCATAGATCCTATCTGAATCAATTTCAAAACAATGAATGTACTATTTTTCACCAGTTCATCAGCTCTCTCATAATATGCTTACATTTATGTATCCTGCTTTACTTAATTTTTCTCACTGAGACCACTTTTAGACTTTTTACCTAATCCCAGACCATTTAATTTCGAAAGCTGATAATGATCTAAAGGCAGCTTGGCTATCAGAAAGTAAATTAATGGCTCTTGTATAAAGATATGCCTATTCAAAACAGAAAAGTGTCTCACTGTTCGCCTCCTTCCTAAATGCACCAGCTGCAGAAACGTTATTGGTATAAAATAATACGCATTTCTTTCGTTGATCCATTTCTGGTCAACCAAAAGGAATTTTTTTTTCTTATTACATATTGTGAGCACAATTCAAGTTAAAATATCGACTAAACTAGTAGATATACCGCAATTTCGAGCGGCTTCACTAAGAAGATTAGTGCCTTAAGATGTAATCATAACAATAGATTGTATTCATATATATGTATGTAGCTAAGCTTTTCTTTTTCAATTAAGTTTTTAATATAAAATTTAAAAATAAAATTTTTAATAAAGCGCATTAAAAACCAACACCACCAAGAGCTATCCTTAGCAGAAAATGAAAACGCGCCTTAGGCGAGAAAAAACGCACATACTGCTCACCCTTGTAGTAACGCACTTCATATGTTAACAACTCCATTAAAAAACCGCTAGCATGATTTATGCTCTTTTAATACCACCCAACTGAAGTTATTTCAAATTTTTATGCAGCTCATGCTGATTACTGAAGGAATAAATATGCGCACACTTGAAAATGATTGTACGTAACATAAAATACACGTTAAAAAACCGCAGTAGCTGAACCCGCATAACAATGCTTTTGGGGAGTGACTGGGAAATGCGCTACCTTGCCAACACATACAGCATGATAACAGCAATATAAAAAGGTTACCGCAACTCATTTTGAACGCAGATGGGTTACAATGATTAATCAAAATTTCTTTTTAAGAAATAATAAAAAATCCTTTAAAATCCTTGTAAAAAGTCTAACTTGAAAAAATGTTACAGTCATAACACTTTGATCAGGGTTGCCAGCATGATTAGGCATTTACGTTATAAGAATGGAAAATAAAAATACTTTTTTTTTTATTAAAGCGAAACAACACATGCTAATGACTGGCTGTAGCGCATATTAAACACAGCTATATGACATTTTGTTGGCTATGTTTATTGCCGAAGCAACTGAAACGAAAATTTGGAAGTGAAAAAATATGATGAGGGTTAATTTATATGCGATTAGCTATGATAAGGCAAGATTTTTATCACAAATTAAAAAGTTTTTCGCTTTTTTTTTGCGGTGGTGACGATGATGATAAATTTGTGGTTTGGTATAGCTACACTGATGAGGGTTCAGTTTTTTTAGTTTTGTAACAGTTTGCTTTGAAAAAGCAATAAATTTTCTCATTTTTATATGACATGGATAAAATTGATGCTTCCTGAAATTGCATTTCTTTTAAAAGTAATAAACTGTTGCCCAAAGTACAGTGCCTACGGTAGACACAATGGCGAATTAGGCGTACTGTATGCGATATGGTTCGTATGCAAAAGAAGAAGGTGATCTCAAACTCAAAAAAAAAAAAGATCTCAACATAAAATCTTTTGTCTGCTGAAGAGTACAAAAATAAAATTATGATGCTTTTGATTGCCCGTGAAATATTCGTGTTTTTCCATTTTGTATTTTTGTTTGTTCACCTTTGTTTCAAAAGACACTAAAAAATAATTTTTTGAAATGAGGTGTACAATTTTCAATTGAATATCCATGATTTTCCTCATATATTGATTTGTTCACATGTTGCTGAAAGGAAATTGAACAAAATAATAAAAAAAATTTACAAATTTGAACTTGCCTTCCCCCCCCCCCCCCCCAAAATGTGAGAAAAAAGTGAAAAAAAAGGGAAAGGAGTTGTGCTTTTTTTTTAATAGAATGTCTATGACAACAAAGAAACAAAATAGTTGACCAACAAAAAGTTACACGACAAAAAAGTTGGAACGCAAAAAATTAGACTAGAGAAAATTAGACTAAGTAGGCGACAAAAACTAAAACGACCTAATAGAGGCATGATCAAAATGTTGAACGTAAAAATTGCATTCCGTTTAACTTTTTCTCGTAAAAATTTTTGAGTTTCAACCTTTTTCCTGTGCAACCTTAACTTGTCAACCGTTTTTCTTACACTTTTTACCTGCCCACTTTCTGTCGTACAACTACTTTGTCATCTTATTTTGTCATCGCACAACTTTTTCGTTGTACAACATTTTCGTCTCACAACTTTTTTATCGTCCAACATTTCTGCCATCCAACTTCTTTGTCAACCATCATTTATGTCGTCCAAATTTTTCGTCGCCATTCTCTATATCGTCATGAATATATTCAAGAAAATTGTTCTGAAAGGAATGGAAGATCTTAAAACATGGTACAATGCTCACATTCTGGTATCGCTTTAATATAATTTAATAATAATGTTTGAATTTGGTAAGCGAACTTCTGCAAAAAAATCTTTCATTCATTTTGCTCCACATAACAAGGCAATGTCTTTTTTTTAATGTTTTTTAGATTTTTTGCTATGCGGCCAACAAGTTTTTTTTTTAAAATTTCGCCCCTAAACGTTGCTAAACTTAAAGTAAATCAGTTTTATCATAAGAATAATTCTGCAATTATTGCTCAAGGCTGAAAAAAATTAATAACTTCTAATCATTATCAAAGCCCACTTAATCTAAATTGTAGGTCAAAACAAATGAAAAAAAAAAGTAGAATCAATACTAATTATCTCTAAAATATCACTGTCATTTTTCGTTTCCACCTTAACCAAGCCATAAATTTCGAATTTTAAAATGCCACACTAAATTCTCATAAACTTGTATTATCACAGCATGCAACGTTTAATTATTTCAAAGATTATCTCTGATCACTGTTGTGACCAACACCATAAAATCGAAATCGATATCAATAGCTGAACAAAATTAGGCTGCGTTACCACACAATTTGTTGCGCCATTTTAGTAGTAACAATATTTTTTACATAAATTAGCAGGTTTCCAGTTTAAATGCTCCTCACTCTGGGCCGACACTACATTAGCTTACAATTTGAAATTTATTATTATGGCTTATGAAATTCTATATAGTTCCATATCGCTGGATGTTATCTTAAACTGACTGACTGACTGACTGACTGCACAACATGAGTAGGTGAAAATCGTTAAATTGTGGTGCTAAATACGCATGGGGGTTGGAAGCACTTTAAAGGCTAACAACAGCAATGACAACAGATGATGATGATAACTCACGTAAAAAATCTACGCTCTTCTACCTCAATGTCTGTCATACTGTGTATGGTGCTTTTACTTAAGTGCGGCATATTAGTTTGACATTGTAGATTTATTGATGACTGTAAAATGGTAAGAGAAAGGTTAAGTACGAATGAATGTGGTCTTCTACACAACAATTATGTGTCATCAGTTATTGTTTGTCGGATTGAAAAATTAACAAAAGTACAAGGAGTACCTTCTAATGTACCCTGCACCTTAGGGCCAACTTTGATAAGAAAAAAAAAAAAAAAAACTATTGTAGTTTCCATTAGAAATACACTTTGGGAGGTAAATCAAAGAAATACTATGCAAGATTGGTATTAGAATCGCACGGTATCCAAAATAATACAACTTAGCGGACATGAATATTTGGTTACTTAGTGTAAAAGTACAGCTTAGCACCTGACAAAAGTGGTAGAGAGCTTTGACAAGATAACGTTATTCTTCCTTTGTTTAACAACTAAAAGTATGCAATGAAATTTCATCATACTTTAACAACTAAAAGTATGCAACATAATTTGTCTTTTCTTTTTATAAATGCTTTGCTTTGTTCTTTTATCTCTCTTCTTTCATTATATGCAACTTTTTTGGCACCAACAAATATTTATTTAATAGAAAGATAAAATTCTCAACACTTTCTCGTATTGAGAGAACATTAGTTTTCAATTATATTCCCAAAAAACCCAGCGGCGAATCGATGAAGTACTCTGTTTTTTCATATATGAAAAGTTATACCCTTTTTTGTGTTGTATGTTTTACGAATGAAATTGTTACTATGATATATTGTTTATTTGCTTACTGGCTGTCTGTTTTGTATATGGAGCTATAGGCATTTTGCTTACTGGCTGCCTGCTTTGTAAATGGAGCTGTAAACAGTCTACTTGGTGGCTGCATACATTGTATATGGAGCTGTACGCAGTCTGCTTTCTTTGTATATGGAGATGTAAGGGGTCTTGCCTGTTGGCTGCATGTTTTGTTTGTGGAAATGCAGACAACTCGCTAAATTATGCAGGAACATATTAACCGATGTTTTAAGGCAATCTACCTTTCGTTTGTTACACATTGTATATAGAGATGTAGGCAAGCAGCCTACAAAGCGGCCATTCGTTTGTAAAAAAGAATTTACAATTGTGAGCACTACTCCCTACAATGAGTATAACTATTCATCGATGTTGTTTATAACATATTAGGCGCTGGAGAGTACTCCTATCAAGTGAATTTTATTGGAATTTACCTTGTCGTAACATGGGTAAAGAAAGTTATAACAATCTCAACACTTTCTCAAATAATTCTCAATTCAATGTATAACTCTTTTCCGCAAAATGCGTAAGCAGTTTAATTTAAACTTATGCAAAAAATGTTGATTAATCAACACCGCTATCTTAAAACTTTCACCTAAATCTGAGCACATTCATCACCTGCAAACAAACCACACTAATTATATGCCGCCGTATGTAAACAATTAGCGGGCGATGACTTTGACTACCAAAGAAACCAAAAACCAACAACGCCGCAATATTGGTGCTGACCAAGTTGCATTTGCCACAAATAAACAGATAAATTTTAAATGCATTAACAATTTTGGCCACAACTTAACAAATGAAGCTGATGTTGGCCGGATTGCAAATTCTTGCGAAATGCTGTTGTGGCCAAATTTGCTGCTCGTTAGCAAGCACTTTCAAATTCAATTAAGAGACGAAACGTTGCTTTTGTGTTTATTTGCTTTATTTTTTGTTGCTTTGCGTTGCAATTGCGGCTGTCATTGTTGCTGTCTCTGATGTTGTTGTTGCTTTTGCAAATGCCATTTAATTAATAAATTTGCGTGCAGAAATGATTTAATTGACTCGAGATTGTAGTGCAATTTTAATATTAAAGATTAAGCTTAAGCCAATACATCAAATGTGGCATTTGCGGTAAAGCAATTATACTGTGTAGCGGGCTGCTAACAGTTTAATGTTATACATCAGCGCTATGCAACAAAAGTTGGACAACTTTATATGAAATATTTTCAAAAGTAGATAACAAAAAGCTGCAACAATTGTTGGACTTATTTTATATGCAGTTTGCGCTCGTAGACAAAATAATAATTGCAATCAAAAAAACAACAAAAAATTGAAGATTTTCTGCTGCTGTTGCTGTAACTAAATTGGCACTACCGCAGCATTGTTGATTAGTTTATTGCAATTGCAGCTACGACAGCAGCAATAACAACAAAAGAAACAGTAACAACAACGTCTCCCATACAAAATTGTTGCATTGCAATTTAGAAGATAAAAAATCTCAACGATTATGGCAGCGCAAACACACAACACAAAAAAATGCATGTAGCAGGATACAGTAATGCAGTGTAACTGCTGCACATGCGCATACACTGCAGCACACATTTAGAAGATTTTTCTGTGTCACAAATAAATTTGCAAAATTGAATTTCAAAACTATGCGTTATTAATGAACAACATGAACAACAACAACAACAACAACAACAACATACAACAAAATGGCAATTTTTACAACGAAACTTTTTTAAAAAAATAAACGTCTAATAAGCAAATTTATCGCACAGCCATTTAGTTGCAGTTGCTGCTGTTACTATCTTGATTTTTTTTTCTTCCATCGACCTTATCTTAAATCTAAAAATAAATATTTCTTACTAGCTGTCTTTTTAAATGGCGTTAGCTCGAAGGCTTTGCGGAACTTTGAGTTTTATGCATACGCGACAAGAAGACTAATGTTACGCAGTTTTGTTTAATGTTTATTTACAGTAGTATTATCGGGTTATCATTGCCGAATCTTATGTACTTACTCACTAAATTACAATTTTTTATGTTCACATCCAAATCACTCCAAACACCGATAAAACAGCTTAGTTAAATTTGTTTGCTGCTTTGTTATTACATAAACTTTTAACGTTCTTTTACCTTTAAGCAGCCATATCTCCCTTGAATTATTTTTCTATAATTTTTACTTCACAATCAAAACACATTACTATAGTGTTTATTAGTTTTAAAAAGTTAAACTGATGCTGGTTTCTACAAAACTCACGAACATTCTCGTGCAATCTTCAAATCTACAGACTTGTCCACCTTGTAAAGCTGATTTTAGTGAATATCAACTTAACTACATTGTCTATCACTTAACATAGCATAGTTGTTCAGCTCTGAAGAAAATTACAGCTAATAAATGAGATGTGATATTTTTCTGAAGGGCAATATCCAGCACCTTTTCGCCAAATTTTGCGCAGTGCTTATTGGGCCTTTATAAAATCTGATTGGATTTGTATAGGATTTATTAGCTGTGATAACATTTAATTTGATTGAAATCAAATCAATTTTTTATATAATTTGGCTACATACGATCAGATTTGACAAGATTTTATATAGCTTAAAGAAAACACATTCAACTGATCGTTTTATATTTAGAACTTCGCTTTTAAATTTTTTTAGTTGATCAGTCAAGTATATTTTTCCCAATTTTGTTTGAAAAAAAATTTCTTCTAAAGAAAATATTTTCTTTCATGTTGTTCGCAGAATTCAAGGCAACATAATAACTCAGTTTTTTGTTTTCTAGAAACTCACTCCAACTTTCCTAGTTGCTATGGCAGCATAGATAAAAGTAATACTTGGCCCAAGTGTTTACATATTTAATTTTTCCAAGGCTCTTGCACTTCCCTACAACTGACGTTGCATTTCAAGCACCATGTAAAAAAAAATCAAGCAAATACGGTGTACATTTCCACTTAAAATGATTTTCGAAAAAAAAAGACAAAAAAAATAAAACATTTTGAGTTCAAGCGAAATTGGTTCAAGTGCGGTGAAAGTAATTAGTGAACATATGAGGAAAAGTAAAATAAAATAAATGAAAACATATCTCTATGCCAGCATGTTTAGAACTAGAGTATATGAAATCAGGAGAAAAAGAAAAAAAATCAAATGCACTAAAATTACAAAGTCAATTTTCGTTGAAAATCTAATGCATGAAATAAAAGAAAAATGCTATCAGATAGAAAAAAATTTCCACTTGAGATGAAAACTTTTTTTGTAAAGAAACAAAATATTAAGAAAATAAAAATTGAAGTCCTAAAAGGGTATTACTAAATATGTAGGTCGTATAAATGTTTTTGGAAGTATGTGAATTGTTGGAAGTTGATACTTTTGAAAAAGTCAATATGAAAAACTCTTGTGAGTGAAATAAACGCCCACCAAATACACACTCGCTTTGCATAAAAATTACGCTTCAATTATATGTTTATTATTTAAAATTTTTTTTCAGAAAAAAATTAAGTTACATCAATATACTTTGAAATTCTCATGGCATCATTAAACAAGTTCTTTTTCGTGCTTTATGTTTTAAAAAAAAATAACACTAGACTAAACCGAAAAGGTAAGAAAAAAAATCTTTCATAAAAGCAAATTATACAAAAAAAAAATAACATAAGATAAATAACATAATGAACTGATTAAATATAAGCAATACGTTGACAAAGACTGTAATTAACGCATGAAATTTTTTTTTTTGACAATTTTCTACCATGAAACAATTAAATAATGTGATGAATGAAAAATGTCATGAAAGTTAAACGAAAAGCTATTGAGCTAAAAAACATTAAGAAAATGTATCAAGAAAAAAGTTGATAGGTATAAATAATATAATTTCATAATAGTTTTTCCAATAGGAGGGATATATTTTAGGATTGAACTTGGGCTTACATCTTTAAAGAATTACTAAGTATCACACAAGAATTAAAGCGTTTATATAATGAGAAAAACCGTGTATATTCTGATTTTCCTCTGGACAACTTGAAAAGAATGATGATATTGTCAAGTAAATTATCTTCTCTAATCAAGCGCGGTAAACAAAAAAAAAATTCCCGAAACAGATTTCAAGCCAAATCATAAATTATTCACGGAAAACCTTTACGTTCCGCAAAAGTAACCATTTGGTGTGTTTTGTGGCACGGTGGTGGATTCAACGGTTCTTTTATTCTCAAAAATGAAGATGGAGTTGCTGTGGTGAGCGCTTAAGATAGATGATAATGGACTTTTTATGGCCCGAGGCGGAATATATTAATTTAGTAGACATGTGGTTTCAACAAGACAGCGCTACGCTCCCAAAAGGATTTATTGCGTGAGATGTTGGAAGGGTTAATAATCTCAAGAAATGGCCTCCACGAATTCGTAACTTAATATATTTGGATTTTTTATTGTGGGGTTATATAAAATCTTTGGCCTAAGCGTCAAGTTATGTGTGAAAATTGAATTTTGAACGTCAAATTCGTGAAATTAGGCCAGATATTTTAAGAGCACCATTGTGAATTCACAATGAGTTATAAAAATAACTAAATTTAAGCAAAACAATATCGCGCAAAAAATTATGGAAATGAAAGAAATTGCATAAATGGTCTTAAAAAAATCATATCATTCATAGGTGAAAAAATTCCAAAAAAATAAGTATAGAAAGCAATTTATGCAAACATATCAATAACAAGAAAAAAAGAAACTAAACAAATAAGTAAATTGAGAGATAAAACAATTAAAAAGGCTTGAAAATAGCGTATACAAATTGTTAAAAAAAATGTTTATATAAACATCTTGTTTAATTAGGCGAACAAGGTAATTAAAAGTAATATATATCATGAAAAAAAAGCAATTTAAAATTCCATGAAAGAATAACAAACACAAGTTATTTATTGAAAAAAAATAGTTTGAAAACGATTAAGGGAAACAGGCAAACAAACAATATATGAAAACACCTACATAATCATTTTAAAATATGACAAAAATAAAAATTTGGTAGAAAGAAGGATAACTATAAATTTTAAAAAAAAAACTGTTTAAGTTAGAAAATAAAAAAAAAAATATCAACAAAGCAATGTTATGAAAGAAAATGGTTTAATATTATAACATAACATGTTGAAAGAATAACATAAAGTGTCATGAGATATTAGTTTATTTATTTTAGTAAAAATCAAATTTAAAATCAATTTTAATATTAACAATTTCTAAAATTTCATAGCAAATCAAATAATTTTTTTGACATTCATGTAACTAAGTCTGGTTGACGACCCTTTATTTTACATAATACTGCACCTATTACAAAAAATGGGGTAAAAAGCAAATTTCCTAGAAAACAAAAATTCATGTGAAAATTGTGAGTTTTAAGTGAAAACCACTTCAGTTTTTTTCTAGCACTTTTACTAATTTGTGTATTTAAACACTTGCATGGATTTCTTTTTTACCTAATGTGAAAATCGTCTAAGTGTTCTTTATTTTTTTTTGAATTTTTTCCAATTTTTCTTTTTCTTAACCTAAAACGAAAGAAACAAACTCAATGTTTTTTTTCCTGTGATTTCTATTTAAAGATAAGAACAGCATATTAAAAATGCACACACTTAAAATTTTACGTTCATTGTAATGTAAAAAGAAAACAAACAATATGAGGATCTTATATGTCAAAAGAATGACTTGACAGCAACTGTCAACGTTTAAAAATGCTTCCCACATGCAAAAATCCGTGTAGAGAAAAACTACGTTGCTTTTGTAATTTACTTGTGTAATTTAATAGTGAAAAAATAAGTAGTTGTATGTAGCATAATAAGTGAGAAGTTAATGGACATGTTAAAACATGAAATACCCTATCTTATGGTCGAAGTGTTTGCTTTTGAAACCAATTTCACCAAGAAAATCAATAATATAAATACTCGTAAATAACATAATATAAGTATGCCTTTATTTTCTATTGCATGTCATTTTATTTTTTCGTTTAATAGTTTAAACATTTTATTTCATCGCAAGGTCTTGATAACATATTTCTATCACACATATCGTAGTTTTATATTTTCTGTTTTTAAAATTTGCAATTTTTGCATATTTTTGTTTAAGATAATAAATATATCATGCGAGAGAAAATGTCAAAAACGTCATGAAGTGGTTTTGTATAAATATTTTTATTTTTATTTTTATTGTATTGATTATACTTAAGCCATATTCAATACTTGCTCTATTGACATATTTTTTATAAATTTTTAGTTTAATAAAATAGTCTTTTTTAATTAATATCTAGCATGACATTTTTCTTTGACATTTCTGCTTTATTCCTCTCGATTGGCATACATTTCTAATTGCTCAGTAATTAAATTGCGAGGTTTTTTTTTTTTTGTGACGCTTTCTGTTTTTTTTTTTTTTATCTTATTGTGTGAATTGTTTTCCTTGAAAGCTTAATTTTAGTTGAAATTTCTCGCATGACATATTTTTACTACAGTTTTAAGCAAAGTGACATGTTTCAATAATTTTGCTATTATTAAATGCTGACATTCATTTGTTAACATTATTTTCATTCTCAATATGTTTCGCTTACATTATAAAATAAAGAAATATTTTAATAATATTTAAATATTTTAATTCAAGACATAATGTTACACTAATAGAAAATTCGTTGTTTTTTTTAATGTAAAGTGTGCACTCTAAATCTATTATGATTTCTCTAAAACTTATTCAATATTTATGCAAATGGTACACTGCAAAAATGGTAGCGTATTACACACATGCACAATAAGAGTGTATCTTTTGCAACGAAGACTTAAGGAATTTTGAATATTGGCTTATCAGCTCTATTAAATCTTACGTTTAATTTAATTTCCTTTGAATTTGCATTATGCTATAAATTTTCGCAGCTTAATGGCGCATAGTTTTTAATGCTTCGAGCAGGCATCAAGCTGAGGAGATTATTTTATATGGTAATCTGTTGTGGTTGACTTTTCGGATACATCAAAAAAGTTTAATAAAATTTTTCATGTATGCATTTATATATTCACTAATTCAATGGCGTATGTTAAGTTACGTCAACTAAAAGTCTAACTTTCTGCATTTATCCCACAAATGGCAATCTATGAAACTTAATCCACTGATTTATAGCATATAATTTCATATGACACATTGAAAATACATCATTTATTACTTATATTACGATATGTTTTCTGAACTTTGCTTTTCTTTAAAGTGAAAAATAAATGGCATTACATTCCCACTCACTTTTAATTCGTTCGATTTCGAATTGTAACTCAGCACATTTACTTAGCTTCCAACTGTCACTTGTCACTTTGACAGCGCTGTATGTATACAATCATTCACCGAAATATTCGTTTATTGATTGACAGTGCTATTACTTTTAAGCATTAATGTGTAAAATGTTAAAGCAATAGCAGAACAACAAAAATCTCTTCAAATTAAATCAAAATAAAATGCAAGAAAATTATATTTAACATCGTAAACTATTGAGGGAATAGTTTCCCCCCTAGTTTTAATTCATAGTGCCAATAGAAATAGTAAATATTTGCGATTGCTGCTGTGGAAGAATCAGCGCTGAAAGTAGCTCTTGTGATAGACTCAAGTTGCAGTGTAAATAACTTAGAGATGGTGCAGTTAATGTGGCATTTTTTTAAGTATTTTTAGTAGAAAAATTAACCAAACTTAAAAAGCAGCTTATTTTGTTTCATAACATGAAATATTTATGGATTAAAAAATTAAAAAGATTATGTAGTTATTACCTACATAATTATTATTATCATATATATTTGATACAAAACTCTTACGATTATTCAAGTGTAGAAAACTTTTAATTCAAGCATTTTCTTAAAATATTTTTTGAGGTTGGGCAAATATAACCATTGGACGGAAAATCGATGAAAAACTACGTACTTGTAATTATTTTACTAAACTTACGGTTCAAAATATTACAAAATGCAAAGAACTGACTACAAAAAACGGCTAAAGCTAGTCTTGCTAACTTCATCCATTGCCAAATGGAATCATCAGTGACCTTTGAACCAATGAGTGAGAATTTTAGCGCAAGATATGTTTCCCTCCCTATTTGCATAGATTTGTTAAAAGCCCATGGAAAAAGTAAAACGAAGCTAATTCAAAATTCCTTTTTCCGTTGAGTATCCTGTCGTGTGTCTTGCTTAGAAATGCTCAAAGGTCACTGATGCTTCTATTTGGCAATGAATGAAACAAGTATGAGTAGCTTTAGCCGTTTTTTATTGTTAGCTTTTTTTTGTAATTTTTTTGGTGTTGTCAATTACTGTACTGAACAGTTAGCTAACTAAAATATTTATTAAATATTTTCTGTTCCGATACATCACAAAATAGATTTTATCTTTACTATACCATAACATTAAAGTAAAATACAAAAATCGATATTTTACTACCACGATTCTTTTGAGTCAATTTTTTCTTTGAGGGCTGCTACTGATTTCTTTCTACACTCTTGATTTTATTTGTGTGTACAATACAAATCAACATAATGGACAATTTGCCCTTTGGTTAAACATAAATACACTTTTATCTACCACACACACACTCATCATCAACAGTGCCCTCACACACAGTTTGACATTAACATATGTCAAAGCCTTTGCGAGGGATGCAGCGCAAGGAAAGCGACAAAAAAAAAATTAAAAGAGTGCTAGCTGTCACTTTGTTATGACAAATGCTAAGTGTTTTCTTAAAGTTATGCTAAAAATCTGCGGGACCCAAAGTATTCACTTTTGAAATATTTTTTCTCAATAAGTAAAGTACCCACATCTTTTGTTTTTTTTTTAAATTAATTATTACTGACACTTTCTTCGTTTTCATAGTTACATATAATTTCTTTAGTTACATATTACACTGGGTAACAAAACCGAAAAATTTTAGCATATGTCAGTATTACTTCTCATTCTTTACACTCATCGCAACGATAAAAAAATATGTTTTCTCTCTACTGAGGTACAATTTTCAGTGTTACTCAGTGTACTGCACTTTGCTTTACAGCTGTTTTGAGTAAACACTGAATTATATTGTTAAAATACAAACATCATATAAATTAAATCCATATATGTAATTTGAGTTGATTTGTGCACACACATTCATTCCCGTTTTGTCAATACAAAAGTAGTTACCCCTTGCAGTTGTTCCACAGTGCACTACATTTGGACCGCTGCTCTTCACTACATTTTCTGTTTGCGCGTACAAAGTGCAACTTTTGTTACTATTTTTATGTATTTAATCATCATTTATTTGTACGAATGGATTTTGAAATTTATATGCTATGGGCCTTCATGGGAATCTCAACAACTGCTGCTTTCAGCGTATGGTGACAACCTTAAATTTTTGTCTGTAATTTAAATTTTTTTTGTCCTTATTTTTTTTCATTTCTTTTTTGTCTTTTATTTTTACTTTTTTGTTATATTGACTTAGTCATTAAGTAGGCGTGTTGGTGTATAACATTTAATTCATAAAATGCGAAGCACAATATTGGAAAGAAGACATTTTAATGTTTCTTTATTGAAGTAGTCATTAAAATGTTCAAGCTTAAGTTTTTATTATTTTAATAACCTAAATTATGTAAATTATAATTATGTAGCTATTAGGTTGTTAAAACAAGGTAAACTCAATAATAACAGCATTGAATCAGAAATTATCTAAAAAATCCCAAGTTTTATTCCTTAAATAACAAAAAATTTACCCAACATATTATCCCAGCAACACTTTTTTTTAAATTATTTTCTTCCATTAATTCCTTTTCCCAAAAAAAAACAAATCATGTAACATCGTAAGATTCATTTGCAAAATGTCTCACATGTTTTTGAAGTTAGTCAAGTTTTTTAATTTTTTTTTAAATTTAGAGTTTTAGAAACTTTTTGCAGAAAAAAAAAACAATGTAATAAAAATCATATTTTAACTATATTTTACATTAAGACTATTTTTCTCTCTTTTATTTGTGTATTCGAATCAAGAAAATGGATTTGATCAAAGTGTAGACTTTCTAGCTCTTTTTCCTCGCATCAGGAATAGATTATATATAGCACTCAACCAAGTCATCTATATAAATAAAATGTTAGCCGTTTTCGATGTTCGCGCGTCATACAAAAATTACTGGACCAATTTTGATTAAATTTGTTTAGTTTTATTCCTCAGACGTTTAGACTCAATCTTCAATTTAAATTATCACACTATTCCTGTTGAATATCAAAATATTTAAGTTTTAAAATTGCTAAAAATATTGATTACACACAAAGAAATAACTTTGTAAGCACACCAAGTCGTTTAAAGTTAATGCGTTTGTGTGTGTTTTGTTTTTGTCTTTCCCATGGCAATGGAATATTTATGGAAGAGAAACAACGGTATATTGAAATTTTACTCTCGCTCTCATTCTGAATTTGTCAAATCAATGAAATGAATGATCAAAAATTACTGTAGGTCTACTAAAAAATTGGATTTGTTTGGCTCGCAGATAAAACTAAAAACAGGCTACGCGTGCAAAGTCGCGGGAATCAGCTAGCTTAAAATAAAATATGAAAAATTTAATAAAAAACATATCGAATGAAAAAAATTTTGACAATTCTCATAATGATTTCCCTCAACAAAGACAATTTCAAAAAAATTTGGCTAAGCCGAGTCATACTAGTTTCATCCATTGCTAAACGGAATCATCAGTGACTTTTAAGTCGATTAGTAAAAATTTAAAAGTGTGGTATGTTTGCCATTTTGCTTAGTTGTGTTCACTTTTTGCTTGGCTCCTCAACAGATCTATGTAAGAAAGGAATCATATAAGGCTTAGAAATTCGTACTAAGCGGCACTAAGGTCACTGATGATTCCATTTAGCAATGAATGAAATTAGTATGACCCATTTTTTTCGAAATTCTGTTTATCGAAATTTTTTTTTTGTGTTGACAAAATTATCACAGCAATATAGTGTCATTTAGTGATCGATTTCCTCAAATCAAAATTTGCTTTCCAAAACTTTAAACCAACATTTCTAGCACTAGCTATCAAAAAGTAACATGAAACTTGAAAACTGCTAGTAAATTCATATAAAACATCAAAGAATTGATATTAATTTCTTAGTAATCACAAGCAATTGTTGTTTAAAACAAAGCAGTTTAAGTGTTTTTATTTAATTAAAAATATATCCAATTTCATTTATGCTTTTATGTTTGTTGATAATCATTTTGAACTTCGATTATTAGCTATCAAAGAAACAACCCACAAACTTGCCCTTTAATTAGCGCCTAACATTTTCAAATGAACGCACGTAATTACTGCTGTCAACATGAGTTATTTTTAAAAATAATTTTTCAAATCGATTCTATTTCCTCAATATTTTTCATTCAGCCAAAATACTTTCACTAAAATAATGTATTTTCATACAGAAAAATGTTGTATGACTTTGAACTTTTCCTTCAATGATTTACTATGATGTGTTAATTACTTATTCCAGCTAAAAGACATGATTTCAATTAAGAATGAAAACAACAAAACTTTTGACATTTGTTGTTAATTTTTATTAGGAGTCAAATGTAAACTATAATACAAGAAAAGAACAACATGTATGTACATATGTATGTATTAGAAGTAATATACATTTGTACGAACATATGTCATTGTTGACATGTTATAGAACTGCATATGTACTCTGTTGTATGTAATTTTTAATTTTGCCTTAGCGACCCCTATAATTAATGATCCAAGCTGGCAATTAAAGAAAAGGATTACAAGTGTTAATGGGTTTTATGGTTTGCATATGAGATTTGAATGTAGCATTTGAAGGAAATTTTGTTCTTCTTCTTAAGTAATGGGTATTCTAAAAAGTTAATGGAAAGATATTTATTATAGGGAAACCTTAAAAAGTTCAGTCAGGAGTTGTAATTATAACATTCCCGAAAATGGTGTACTTTAAATGAAAAAAAAAAAAAAAATATTTTTCTATTATCTTCATTTTAAAATGTTAAACTAACAAAAAACGAAACCATTAAAAGAGAGTTGGTTCTTTGAACTTCAAAGCCAAATTTAAACGAAACTAATGAGGAATGTGTGAGGTTTTGCAAAAACTTTATCCTAAAATAAAATATATTTAGCTTTAAAAAATAAATACAATACGTAAGCAATAACCTTCTTTAGCACAAATATATTGTTTTGAAGAAGAAATTATTAAAATCGGTTCAGTATATTTTGCGCCAAAGCGTTACAAACCATAAAGAAGCAATTTTAAAATTGTAAAACTATAGTATAGATTTCTGATAACTTCATGCATAACGCCGTAAGTTCCTCAAAAAATGTTTCATTTTAAATTGAGAAAAATAAAAAAGAAATCCCATGTGCAGTAACTTAAAAAAAACCAAAAAATAAAACCCCAAGAAAATTTAATTGAAAATTAATTTTCAAATTTTTGGTTTATTTTTGGCGCATACGCCTAAGTGCATGATGATATGTCAGTTTATAAAATGCAGCTCAGTCATGTTCAAACAAACATATGTTTACTTATCATGGGTACATACTGAAAAACACAGAAAACAACAATAACATAAGCGTAAATAAAATTCACTGAAAAGTTTCAGGCAACTTAGTGAAGATGAACCACGCGTAAAGTGAATAATAAAGGGTGCTTTTTTTGAGAGTTATAGGAATTGAAGTTAAAATTAAATATGTTTAAAATTACTTTTTTTCACTTTTTTGCTTGGAATATAATATTTTTTGAATAATAATAGTATTATAATATTGTCCCCTACGAATGGCTGTAATTATTCTCATTCGATTAGTCCTACTTTGGGCTTGTTTCCGAGAAACAACACAAGTTATGTTGATTCCAAAACGTTATTTAATGCTGGGCTATCAACATTGTTTAGTGTCTGTACAGACACTCCTGCGAGTATTAGAAAATTATTGAAAAATGGAAGCACTGATATTTCTTGTTGTTGTTGCTGTATCAAATAGATTAAATATTGTTCAAAATTAGTAATATCTTATTACAGTTCCTGATGAGCATGTGCTAAAAATTAGTTTTAATGTCATAGAATTTTGTCTAAATAAAAATGATAAAAATGAAAAATTGAATGAAAACACATTCATATCTATATTATTTGTACTTTTTTTTTAATTGATGATGTGATAACAATTTGTGAACATTTTTTTCTTTTGAGCTTTTTTAGTCACTTGTATGTAAATTAAATACCAAACATTTTTTTAAATCAGTTTTCCCGACGTTTCGTCTGTTGGATTCAGGCTTCTTTCTTCATGAGGTTTTTATTTTTTAAAATTATTTTATAACTCTAAAAAAAATCACCCTTTACATTAAAAGAAAATTACATTTTTTTTAAGTAAATAAAATATGACAAGTCATCTTATTGGCTGTGGTGAATAAAATAAACAAGGTTGAGGTAGTTTTTATCTTTTGGCTTCAAAGAAAAATGTCAATTTAATTAGGTAAGGTATATTGTTGAAAGGTAAAGAGGTAGATGTTAGAGAAAATTAGTTTCAGTCTTTTACTAAAAATGTTTAATTTTGTTTGTATTTTATTAAGAGCGATTCACGCTGGCATTGAAAGCACATCATTTTTCATTGCTATTTAATAAACAGCTTTCACACTGGCATTATCGCGATTTCGCTCTCTCTGTTTGACATCGCGTGATTTTCGCTGACATAAGCTTTTCGTTTGACACTAAGTTACTGTTTTTATTTAAACATTAGATGACGCATTCTTACCTCTGTTTATGATGTATTTTTTGACATAAGTGAGAAAATTGAACAGTTCTGATAATTGATATTCAATTGGACTTAATTTTAATCAAAAAATCGAGTATATTTAGATAAACCGACATCTGAGAGAATCCGGTTGGACATTATGTTTGTTTTGAAAGAGAGCGAACTTAGTGTGATTTTGACATGGACAATGAAGAGAAGGTTTTTAAAATTAACTGTTTATTTCTGTCCTAACAAACTTTCTCTTCGACTAGTAAGTAGTAAGCGAAATAAGCAAAAAACTGATTTAAAAATACTTATAACATAAAGTGCAGTCTACGTTTGGGAAACCCATGAGCGATTTATACTTTATATAGCAAACTTTTCTTAAAACCATGATAACTATAATATATTAGAAGAGAAATCTTTCAACTTAAACTGCTATATGTTTTATAATTTATTGTTTTGCATAAGATATTTAGATGCTCAATATTGAATTGATTCTTTGGTTTTGGAATTTTTCGTAATTGATTTGATATTCAACGTTTGAACAAAACACCTTTATGAATAATATTAAAATAACTTTTCAATCTTGAATTATGCATATACCACACAAGTTCATAACTCTTGCGACAAATTATTTTGATAAAATAATTTGTATACTCAACATTAATGTCAGCTTTTGCTGATAATCTTGAATTTAATAAAAACTTAAATGAACATAAATACTATAATTTCCACTAGCACTCCTATGAGTTTTAAATATATGACTTTTTCATTTAAATCCTAACTGCACAATACAAAAAAAAAAAAAAAATTTATTATATTCCAAACAAAAAAAAAAAAACTACACAGATATTTAATTGAAAAATGTGTTAAAATAAACGCGCGAGCAAACGTTTCGCGCCTAAAAGCATTGGCGGCAGACAAAAATTATCAAATGTGGCGTCAATTGCGGTGGCAACCAAAAGTTATTGTTATGAAACGAAAACGACAGGTGATCGTTGTGTGTGTGCGTGTTATTTGTTCGATTGTATGTAAATTTTTTGAACAAATTTTCATTTTTAACATGACGCATCTTTATTTACATTATTTGTTTATATAAATAAAGTGCACACGCTTATCTTAATGTGATTTTGTGTTGTGCATGATTTGCATTTGTGTGCGCAGTGTGAATTTTAGTCTCAGGGAAAAATCATATTGTGTAGCGTTAAGTTTATTAATTTGTGAATGCAGTTTTTTTTTCTGGACACTCACTTGTGTGTGCCCTATCTTAAAAATGCATCGTGTTTCATTTAAATGTGGGTCGTGTATTGTTGTTAATTTTTTGTATTTTTGACATTTTTTTTTTATTGAAAACTGTGAAATATGGCGCTTAACTAATTGATTTTTTTTTTCGCTGTGGGTGCATGCATATGGCACCACGTGTGTGGCTCTTTTTTTGGACTTACAAATGAACTCAGTGAAAATTCATTTAAATAATATTTCTTAATGGTGCCTCAGGAATGTTTTCTTGGGAATTGTTTACAATAGTCACTATTCAATGAACATTTATTGTTCAAAGAGGATGAAGAAATAGAGAAATAAGGCTGACGGTATTTTCATTAAAAAAAATTTTTTGGAGATAGAAAAGTAAAAACTAAATTTCGTATATTACTTAGAACATTTAGAAAAGTATTAAGAAAAAGTTTTTGATATGACCAATTTTCAGAATATTTACCCAAAATAGCCCCTTAAAAAAGCCTACGTCTGTGGTACTTCATTTTATAACAATTTTTCTATATCGAGTGGTAATTTTTTTTTAAACTGCCACAAAATGAGCAGTATAGTCCCCTGAAATAATGGTGAAGTATCAGGTGGTTTCATACCAAATGTCGGATTCTAAAGGGTTAAGAAAAACTCGGTTTTTTTGAAACGAAATGTGTTTATTCCTGAAAATATTCACCATATACATCTATGGTACGTTGCCAACGTTTTGGTAAATCCAAAATTCCATTTAAAAAAAAAACATATTTTTTTGCTCCAAAAATTCTTCAACTCTTCAGTTCTTCTAAATAGTTACCCAGACTCCGGAAAAGCTGATAATGTGTTGGTGATAAGTCTGGAGAATAAGGAGGCTAAGCCAAAACTGCGTACTGCAACTCCTGTAGTTTTTGCATGGTCAAACGGGATACATGCGTTCGTGCGTTATCGTGTAACAGAATTGGTTCATGCCTATTCACCAAAGAGGGCTGTTTTAAACGCAATTTCGCATCCATTTCGTCCAATTGTACACAGTAGGACTCCGCAGATATCGTTTCGTCAGAATTCAAAAAATCATAATGAATGACGCTTTCAAAAGTCTAGCAAACAGTCGCTATGATCTTCTTACGGTGCAGTCCTGCTCTTGCCTGGTGGCTGGGAGCTTCTCTGCGATCCAACCATTGTCCTGAACGTTTTCTATTATCATATAGGATTCGTTTTTCGTCACAAGTGACAATTCTCTTCAAAAACGGTTTCACCTTATATCCGCAGAGAAGAAGCGACCTCAAGTCTGAGCATTTTGTTTCTTTTGATTAACTCATATGGAACCCATCGATTGAGTTTTTACACTTTTCCAATTGCTTTGACGACTAATGGTTGGTTTTGATACATTGTAGGTCTCCGGAAGGCATTTTAAGGTTGTCGATGTATTCCGCTCAATTTCTGCTCGCATTTCATCGTCATCAAAACTGCTATTTTGTTGACCACGTGATTAATTTGGTATGAAAGTGCCTGATATTAGGGGCCGTCCATTAATTACGTGAGGTGCTTTTTTGAAAATTCGAACCCCCCCCCCTTCGTGAGGTTTGATGAGTTCTGACGGGATCTCCCACTCCCTTCCGTGAGACTTTCCTTATAATTTTAAAATGTAATCTACTATAATAATGTATAGACTCTGCATTAAAAAGTTGAAGTGAGATCTTTATTGACCCCACTTCCACTTGGCGAGATATGGACGTTCCCTTATACAATAATGTTGAAAATCCGAAAAAGTTGAATGAATGGAAAAGGTTTAAAAGTATGTACCAGTTAAAAGAAATCTAAAGAATTCGTCAAATACTGAAAAATGTTGAATGAGTTGAAAAGTTAAAAGAGGTTACGTAAACCAGAAAATGTTGATAAAAACAATAAAATTTTTGACAATTCGAATATGTTGTATAATGTTAAAAAAGCTGAAAATAATAGGAAATGACTGAAAAATCAAAAAATTTTACAAAGGGTGAAAAACCCAAAAAAAAATAATTTAACAAAATCTCATATAAAAAATGTTTCAAACAAATTGGTAGAATGTTGAAAGAAGTTGTTGAAAAAGTGTTAATATGTACATTGAATAAGTTGAAAGCAACTTCGTCGAAAAACTTTTATATAGAAGAAGTAAATTAAAAATCGGAAAAATTTGATCGAGGTTGAAAAAGACTAAGGAATTTGATTGGATAAGTTTGAAAATATTAATTAAAAAAAAAATTAAAAATTCAAAAAATTTAAGTCGAAAACAATTAAAGATGACCAAAAAGGTTGAAAAAATGCTTACAGATTTGAGAAAGCGTGAAAATGGTCGAAAATGCGTAAAAAGTTTTCGTTACACTCCGCCGGTTTCTTGCAGTATAAATTTTATTTCCAGTTAAGATATTCACAAATCGAAAATTACTGGGGACATGACACCTTCAAATTTTCAAGAATTTAAAAATTTTTTTTTTTGACTGTTTCTTGTTTCAAAAATGTTGAAAAATACGTTTTTAATAAAATAAACCACAAACTCGGCTTATAAAATATATAGCGAGCATTTTAGTAACATCGAGTCAAAGTTATAGTACTTGAAAAGCTAAAGCTAAAAAACTTTAAACGCGTTTTTCTCGAAACCACTACTGGACCGATCTTACTGAAATTTCAATATGTTGCTTTGCACATATAAATGCAGGGAATGAATTACGGACAGAATGATCGGAATTATAGTTTTTGATTTTTGGTACGATTTGGACCCCGAAATTTTACAATTTTCGAAAAAATGACGCCAATTTGTTATTTTTGGACCAAAATTTTTGCCTGTAGTTCATTCCCTGGCGGCTTTGATGCTGATTAAAACCTCATATTTTTTTTTTTTATTCAGATGTTCCAGTGAGTTGCAACCATGCCCGCCGTGATTTTTTGGTGTTTTTTTCAAAAAACTCAAATGGTCACAAATTTCATAAAAAAATTAAAAACATTTTTTTTTTAAATATTGTTTTGTGTCGAAATATATGTATGTGTGAAGTTTCAAAATGATAAAAAACAAAATTTTTTGAAGGTGTCATGTCCCCTTAACAACTTTCCAACATTACGCAGAAAATAATAAAATTTAGAAATTCAAATTTTATGGAAAATCGTATCGGCTTTTTTTAAGCCTAACTTAACTTTGATTCGACCAGAACAATATCACTGGACTCAGTACAATAGAACAAATCAATGCTTTAAATAAATATCTTCACTCTATATTTAATGATTATAGTAAAAATCTTTTCCCCTTAAAAAAATATAATACATTTACTACAATAAAAAATCAAATATGTTTTACCCATTACCCTAATGCACCATTTTTTTCTTCTCTTTTCAGGTATGTCGAACTTTATTTTCATGAAGTTAAATATTTCATTTACCTGCAGTATCCAACAAGTTCTTGGTAAGCAATTCCAATAAAAAATTAATCATTTGAAAAAAAAAAAAAAAATCTATGCAAATAGCATTCATTAGCTTACGAGTACTTTGCTAAAAGCTCGGGAAAAAAAATAGTCATCAAAAGTTAAGTGTCCCAAAGCAAATTATTTTCTATTTTATACTGGCACATTAACAGCAACACCGAGTTTTTAGGTTAATTGACAACAAGAGGGTAAGATAAATACATAAAATAAAAATAAATAAAAAACGGCAACACTTAAATTATATAGAGCAAATAGCAAAAAAAAAAAAATAAACTTCACTAAAAGCATTTTGTAATGTTTGAAACCTTAAAGTAACAACGAATTTTATAAAATTAGCCAACTGAAATGCAAAAGCGGTAAAAAATTAAAAGTTTCACAGAGCATGCAATAACCAACCCTGTACTTTTTTGTGTGCCACCATTGAAACCGTGGAGGGGGGTGGCGACCTTTGGAAAGCTGTTTGTTTAAACAGCTGCATTTTCTTGCTGCTTTTACTTTTAACTTTGATGAGCGAAAAAAAAGAAACAACAATTGCCAAGCCTCCTATACTTAATAAAAGTTAAACAGCATGAAAATAAAGTGAGGGCGCTTTTTATTATGATTTTTTTTTTTTTTTGAACATGGTCAACATAAGGGGTTAAAATCAAAGTTTCAATTAGCTTTGCATATGAAAGAGTGTGGGTGGCGGGGAGGGGCAATTTTGTGTTAATTTAAAGTAAACAATTTGCAAACGATAAAATGAGTACTTTTTTTCTTGCCTTTGGAGCTAACTATATTAAGGGAATATATAGTTGGGTATTGCAGAAATTTAATGTAGAATATTTGGGGATTTCAATTTGGTAAATATGGATGTAATTTCATTGCAGCTTTTTTTGAAGAAATTACTGCTGCTAGCATATAAAATGTCGGCGAGAAACAAAAAATTCTTTGAAAGCTAACATTTTGATATTAAAACTAGCAGTTGTAGAACATAGCAGATTAAACCTTGAAAAAGGGTCTCTGGCCGCATGACAAAATTAAACCCATTTACACACGGTAGGTTTACTTTGAACTAAGTTTGGCCAAGGGTGAAGGTGCATTCATTTATCTGGTTCCATGAGTCGTCAGCACCCCTAGGACTTCGGTACTCGCATGGCATTTGCATGAAGCCCACAAGGGTGTACCGCATGCGGTAGGCCCCTCCTGAGGTGCATCGTGGTGGCTGTGATTGAAACCTTAATCATGAGGAGAGCAAATTGAAATGCTCAGTGTGAAGCTGCATTTACTGAACCTGGTGGCCGTACCCAAGGACTGCAAGAGGTGAAGATAGAACTCGACTCAAACTAAGGCTGAAGTTATAGCCTTTACTTGGTAACTGAATTAATTGCAGTCGTCCTATAATATGGGACGTGTTTAAAACATTTCAAATGTGGCGCCCCACTCCGCGGCATTAAGTCATTAAAGCAGACGGTCACGTTAAAACGCAAGCCAGTCAATGATCTGTCTCCATCTGATCTTTGCCACGTGCGAAAAATGTTCAAGGTACGGGATATTTCTTCAACTTTTTCCACTTAAATAAATCGTATGATAAATCAGCGCAGGCATGGAAAACAAAAGATCTTAGTGCGGACTTCAATCATTCTTGATCATTTCTATAAATTTCATAACTTCAGCTCTACTTATCTCTAGTTTTTCACTTGTATCTATCATCTGCCTATTTCTTTCCAATTTTCGTTTATTTTCAAACGGAGTTTTTCTGATTTTTAACCCATTCTGAATTTATTTTTTTGTCATCCTCTGGTCATTTAGTAAGTTATTAGCTCATTTACTTTACATTATTCTCCAGCTTTTTATATATTTTGGCCATTTTTTAATCATTTTTATCATTCAGTTCATTGTCTCATTCTTTAATAATTTTTCGTCTTCCAATTTCCGTTCACTTTTTTGGTTATTTTGTTGTATGGTTTTTGTTTATTTCGTTGTTTAAATCTGTTCTAGTTCTAACCGTTTTTTTAACTTTAAGTTATCTAAATATTTTTTTTTTCGCAAATTTTATCTTCTTTATTTGTTTTATGTCTTATCTGATGTTTGTCAAATTTTATTGTCCTTCTCATCTTCACACTCTTTTTATACTACTGTTGTATTTAAAAAGTATCCAGAATTATCAATAAAACTAAACGCCTTCATTTATTTATCAAAATTTATTGCTGCTTCTTTAACCCTAGAAAGATAATCTGCGTCAAATTTACGCATGGATATTTAAAATATTGCTCACTCTCCCTATGTAGTGCGAACATGTCGCTGTGCATTAAAGACATCTCAGTCGTTAATTAATAAATTTAAATCTTTAAATTGTTTTATTTATTATTTCACCTTTGTGTAGAAAAATAATGTTGATAGCTTTACTCAAAGTTTTAAGTATATATACCAAATAAATAGTTATGCGTCAATTTTACGTATGATTATCTTTTACGTATGTCACAGTAAGATTATCTTTCTAGGGTTAAAGTAGGCCCCACCGCTTGCAATACAACTGCGTCAGCGCTTGATCCAGTCGTCTATACATCTTTGAACGAATTTGATTTTATGATTTCAATCGTTTCAAAGCGTCTTCCTCGAAGTGGAAATTTGAGCTTTGGGAACAGGAAAAAGACAGACGAGTCCTAACTTGACGAATGCAATCCTTTCGTTAAATTTTTGGGCAATAGCTCTTAAACAATCATGGAATTATGCGATAGAGCATTGTCGTGGTACAAAATGCATGACCTCTCCTTCCTCAAATTTGCCCGTTTTCGGGGAACACTCGCACCCAAGCGCTTCATGGCGCCTAAGAAATACTCCCTGTTTACAGACAAAATAACTTTTGAAGAACAAACAACCTTTTTTTGTGTCTACTTTGCAAATCTGAATACATTTTATATAGAAGGATATTCGCCTGTTTCTTTTGAATTTTTTTCCCCCCTAAATGAAGAATTTTACTAATAAACCAAAAATTCCATTTTAAACCTTCTTTAATGTATTGCTTTTTTGCTAGATTTTACACCAATTGTGTTTTCAATATCTCCAAATTTTTTCATAAGTTTTGTACCATTTATCGATTTTTTTTTTTCATCCAGTTTTGGCTAATTTTTTAATGTCATAAATTTTGGGCCCATAATTATTTCATCGTTTAGTAATTTCTTTAACTCGTTGAAGGCTTTTTTCTACTTGGTGCTTTTTTTCGGGGCTTTTATTTTTGTGAAATTCTTTCTTTTTTTACTATATTTTTTTTTTACTTAATTTTTTTTTTTTTTTTTTTTTTTTTTTAAATTTTTTTTTTTTTTTTTTTTTTTTTTTTTTTAAAAGAATTTTACTTTATACCCACTTATGATTAGCTTTATATTTTACTTTGCTTAATACCCACTTAAGCTTTATATTTTATCCGTATATTTTCGAGGTTTTTATATATCCTTTTTTCAATTTTTCATCAATTTTTGGGTAGTTCTTTCTATTTTATTACATTTTTCGTTAATATGTCAACTCAATGTTTATAAATTTCCTTGTTTTTGGATTTTTTTTTATTGATTCCTTAAACAACTTTAGATAAATAGGCTTATGCACTGAATTTTCTAGAAACTTTCTAAGTCAATATTTTTTTCAAATTTGTGTCCTGCTCTTAAAACATATTTTGATAACTTATCGCTCATTTAATTTTTATTATAATTTCCAAATTTCTTCTACATTTTCCGTTATTTTTTTCCATACACTTAAACCCATTTTTCGACAGTTTTTCATTTATTACTTACGTATTTATACCAAAAAAACAGAAGTTCTTATTAATTTTTCAGATTTTTAGTATATAAATAAACTATTAACTGTATTGCATATTTTGTCACAACACGGAAAAAAATATTATGATAAAATCATTACCATTGACTATAAGCTTTTATTGTATTATATCAAAAATTCTAAAGCAAATTTTTATTTGTTTTCTAAACCCTTCAAAAATAGGGTCAATAGAATCTTTGTATAGAAAATTAAAAGTAAACAAAAGTAACGAGTTAACCAAAAAGTTAGAAACTTACTTCATTATCTTGAAAATGCTGTGTGCAAACCTTTAGCAAACAAATTTTTCTACAACCACACACCACCTTCCTACTCCTTAAGCAATTTAAAATTATGTTTTATAGCATAACAAAAAGGCTTTCAAAAACACCTGAATATAATGAAATTTTATAGACACGTTCGTATATTTGTAGCGCAATTTCATAATTTTGCATTGGTATACGCCACCCACAATTCGATTTTTACATTGTTTACACCATTTAAGCTGCTTAGAATTGCAAGCATTTGCCTTCATCTCCCCTAAAAAGTTTGTACATATTTGGCAAGCCAACAAGTTGTAACTTCAAGTACAACCCTTTTTTTTAGCGGTATTTTATGCCCATGTCTTTAGAAATATTGTACTTACTTCACTGTGATGAATACCAAATAATAATGCAAGCCAATAGCTTGTTTGTGGGTAAAACTCTACATTGGGGGCTTAAGAAAACTTACAATACCTTTAACTATGTATTGCATTGCTCTAAAAAGGTTGGCATTTCATATTTTTTTTGGCAACATTGATGAACGGTGTGCTTGGGGCGGGAAGTAAGAAGAAAGTAGTATACTTATACACTACATGATTGATCGCATCCCATGCGTCTTAGGCTTACAAGAAAGTTGACTTTGTGGCAGACGTTATGCCAGATATTTTATTGGTGATAGCACTAACCCTTTACCTTTGAAATTTTACACTAAAAAAAAAAATTATTTAAGTTAAAACAAAAAAATTTTTTTTTCTTGATATTGAAACTTTTAACATTTTATGCATTGATCCTCTCAATCTTCGGTAAATGTCCTGTTAGGACAATTTGTCATGAATTTCATTTTCAACAACATTCATTTTCAATCAAACAACTTAATATTGCTCTGTTATTGTAAGCATTGCTATGTTAACTTACTGTTAATGGTCTGTTAGGTTTATTGGTTTTTATTGATATTTTAAGAATTATAAATTTCATCTAGCGAATGTAAAAATTTCATAGTTTGTAGAATTTTTATAAATTTCATATTACTCTGTTAAACCACTGTTAATAGTAAATTATTTAAAACCCCATACATGTAAAACCCTGTTCAGAACACAGGATATAAACAATATTGCCAACTGTTGCTTCGATTAAACCTTACTGCGAACTCTACTTTTATGTTGCTGTGTTGAGAAAAGTTGCTCTTGTGTGACTAGCTAATTAGATTTATGTATGTTTACTAAATTTTAATTTACTCTGTTAATGTTAACATTGCTCTGTTAACGTTTTGTCAACGCCCAGTTCAGGGAAGTGGCTATAGTTGATATTTTAAGAATACATTTAGAATGGCTCTGTTTAAAACTTTTATTTTTCCTGTTAGAGGCGTGGCACCGCCCACTTAAAGAAATACATTTCCTCAGGCTTTAACCTATATCCGTTTTAAAAATGAACCTATTTTTTGTCTGATGCTTTATTTGCGTATAATGTTCTGCATACTGTTTTATATTATTTACTTGTAAGGTCTGTAGGCGTTTCTCTGTAATCGTTAATAGCACATAGAGTACATAGTACATAGAGACGGAAATGACAACATCGATCCAAGAGGTGTCACTGATCAAGAATTTATATTCTATACCTACCACGCCCCCATCTACAAACGAATTTACAAATTTTGCATACCTACCGTAAAGGGCATAAAATAAATTTTTTAAAGTGTAAGTAGTTGCCTTGTAAGCCACTTTTCATTGCTTAAGCTTTGCCACCCTGTTTTTTATGTGATTTTTCCTCTTGCCCCTTTTAAAGTAACTTCTTTTGTATTCGCAAAATGTTACTTCTCTTCACTCGACATAGTCTTCTCAAACTTTATTGTTTGTCACCAATGTCTTGTTGCTGTTGCGTCATGTTACCGCAGCATATTCAAGAGAATAAAGTCCCAGTAATATACCACAAGGAAAGGGTGATTTTTTTTTTTATTTGCATCGTTTGTTGTCTTCAAAAACTTATCTGCTGTTTATTCAGGCATGAGGTCGTAAATTAAAAATAGCTTAATATGTAAATCCGCAGACAATGCTTAAATTTACAAAAGGCAACAGCACAGATGCATTGATACGACCGCTGCTTAGTTATAGATTATTGTCTGCTGTTGAGAAAAAAAGGATATTGGTACGACTTGTTACAAATATTGCAAGGATTTTGGGGAAAATTTTGTTGCCAAAAAAAAAAAATATTTTTTTGGCATATGTCAATATAAATGTTAAAGGGACGGTTATATTTTTTTAAGACGACGTTCAGTTATATAGCTCTTGATTTTAGTATAAGCTTAAGCCCTTAAAATTGTGTTAGAGTTTCATCCAAATCATAATAACGGATACATAAGCTTTGAGCCAAAACATTAAAATGTAAAAATGTACTGGAACCTTACAAATGCAAGGAACACTACAAATGTTTAATATCAATATGAACTGAAAACAATATCCTCTGTGGTAAATTTTTATCAAATCTTAAAGAAAAGTTTATCTATACGTTCGCTTAGTCACGATTAACATCACAGGAATTGAAACATCACCACTTGTGAATAGATTTTTTTTTTTTAAATCGTAAAGCTCGCGTATCAGTTTTCAAACACAAATTTTCCCTGTTTGTTTTTGGGTAATAAAATAAAATAGTGCCAAAGAAAACACCGGAATGCAAAGAAAGAAAAATTGACAAATTAACTGACAAATTAATCACTGTCCATGCGGAAATTAATAATATAGCTACGTATGCTGTTGTCCAATGGTGCTAATGTTCATTTTGATGATGACAACAGCATTGGTGATGTTAATGATGATGATGATAACCAAGCCAACTTGAAAATAAAAAAAAAGCAAAAAAATACAAATTTCTTATTGAAAGAAGGCCGGCCCGCATAGAAAATAGTAAGACATTACATCAAAATGTCAACAAAGTAACAACGAAGAAAACAACAACAACAACAATCAAAACTACCACTTGACAGCTAAATGACAGCGGTATGACACCATACACTCAGACATTGTCAGACAAAGACATAAAATGCTTTTAAATGCCAACAAAAAGAAAAAGACAGCAATAGCAAAAGTAAGCAAATCCAATTTTCACTATGCGTGATCAGTGATAATAAACATGTGAAAATCAAATTTATCATTTGCACAACAACAACGACTACAACAACAACAACAACGACAATAGCAATGATATGAAGATTTATATTATTGTTCGACCGAAAGAGACAGCTGCATAAGCTATGTAGCAAACAAGCTACCATACCATTTATAAACATTTTCATGCCATGACATTAAATTCTAGAGAAATTCTATTTCTCTAACTTTGTATAATTTATCATGTGTCATTTGAAGATGAATAAAGCAGCAGCAGCAGCAGCACACTACAATTTATATTAAGCATAGCAGCAGCAGCAGTAGTCAGTCGCAGTAGATTTAGTCGTTAGATACTCGCCGAGAATATAATTTATCTCAAGAGTTTACATGAAACTTAATCAAGCAGTTTGTGACAGCAGTGGAATGCGAAACTGCGATAGTAAAAGTGCGTTGGTACGTCAAGTGGTCAATGGTTTTATTAGAAATAGAAGCAGCAGCAAAGATGGGATTCGAGTGAAATGACAAATTCGTGTTGGCGTTTTTGAACTTAGAAATCATCCCTTCCGGAATGCCAGTGATTCTTAAGCTATGAGATGTGACATGCGGCGTGCATGCCAGTGCATTTTAAACGCTTCTGTATTATTTGCGCTTAAAGATCACGTTATTTTATTTCATGTATATTTCTAGGAAAAGTTCATCAATCTCAATATTTACTCAGCTTCTGATTCGAACTCAAGTCTAGTCTGTGTGCATGTGTAATTCCCCGTTTACCCACAGAAATTCTTCTTGGAGAAAATCGAAAGCACCAAGTACAGAATTTGTCATACTCGAAAATTCTCCTTCTTTCTTTTCATTTTCCGATATGCTTTGACTTTACGTTTGTTGTGGCGGGTAGTCCGTCATTGTTTGTTTTGACATTTTGAGGCACAAGAAAATTTTAACAGGACTTAACATAAATCTAATTTTCTCATGGTAGGCCATAAACCCAGACTCAAGTTTACCATAAATCCTGAATCAAATCAATCTCAAATTCAATATTATGTCTCTCTTAAATGAAAAAAAAAAAACAAAACAGTTTCAAGTCAATCTTAAATCCAATTTCAAGTCATTCTTAAATTGATTGTCAAGCCTTTCTCAAATATAGCTTCAAGCCAATCCTTACTTCGTTCTCATGTAAGTCTCAATTCCAGTCTCAAGTATCACCTTAATGCAAAGAAAAAAAGAAATCCAGTATTGAGTTAATCTCAAATCCAGTCTCAAGTTAATACAAAATTCATTCGCAAATCTTTCCCAAATTCAGTTTTCCAACATCTTAAGTTTATTCTCAAGTTAATCTCAAGCTAATCTCAAGTTAATCTCATGTTAATCTCAAGTATATTTTAACTCAATTTGAAGCTTATTGTTAGGTCAGTTTCCAATCCAGTCTCAAGTCAAACTCAAATCTAGTTTCAAGTCTCGCTTAAATGCAGGCAGAAAGCCATTGCGGTGTAAATTGAAAATGATGTTGTACCTAGTAAAAAAATTATTTTTTTACCCATATCGTACCTTTGATTCGTTAACGAATCACGAAAATTGCTCATGTTTGGAAACTTTTTTCATTATAATGTAACAAAAAATTCGAAGGTTTATATTGTTTGTATTAAAGTATAATGCATTGGCTTTTCTTTAAAAATTTCCTTTCTCGTGCCATGCCCACTTTTCAAGACTAAATGGGAGTTAAAAAAAACAATTGTTTTGGATACTTTTTTTAAAATTAATTAAAAATATTAAAATTGATCAAATGTGGACAAAACCTTCACAGAATAGATTCAAAAGAACTAATGTTATTCTCCACAATAAAAATTATGTATCCAGATTGTTTAGGTGAGCTATATATAGCACTCAATTATAAGGATGCGTATACGAATCAATGGCCACTTCCCAGGGTAACTATTTTGAAATTTTTATTCTTGAAGATGTCAAATTGTTTGAGAAGCTCAAGTGCTAAAAAATTCAATATCTTGAAGAAATAACATTTTCCGATTAGGTCAAGAGCTGAAAAATTCAAAAAAAAATGTTGGCTAAAAATTTTTTCCGATCGACCTCAAACTTATTTTCCGCCATTTTTTCCACTCAATTTACCACCTCATTACAATTTTTTTAAAAAAAATTATGCTTAATATTTTGGTATTATATGGGTTAAAACGGAATGGAATTTCGGCATAATTTTTATTAATCGAGAGTGCTGTTTTATTCATAAAAGGAGACATTAAATGGTCACTTCGACTTCAAGGAAAAATGGTTACCTTTGCCATTTTAACAAGAAAGTTGCTATTGTTGTAGCTTAACTGCTTACGATTATTGATTGATGATGGAAAAATTGGGAAACACTGTGCTATATCGGCTACAACTACATCAAAATTCACAAACAAAGTAAAATCAAGATTTCGGAATTAAACCAAGACTTGAAATGCAACATAATACGAGTATTGATGAGGTAAAATATTTTTGTATGAATTGTTACATAGGCCATATTTATTCTCAGAGTCTTAAAGGCTTACGCGGAATAGTGTAATTTGGCATTTTTTCTTATCTCCGGGAATACAGCGCCATTTTTTTTTTATTTTTTCAAAAATATTGCAAAAAAAATCTTAAATTTTGGTTCAGATTTACGACTTTTTAATTTTACTTTTTAATTCCATTTTCAAGAAGAACTTGACTGTTCTTGGGACTTAACTTTTTTCTGTAAAACCTCAAAAAAACAACTAAAAATGGCAATGCTTTCAAGAAAATGTTTTGAGTCAAACTTCCTCTTTATTTTATTCAAACAAACTATTGTCATTGCACTATAAAAATTGCACATGCAGTGTTTTATTTTAATAAAAACAGTAAAATAACATGATAGTTTTACAAGAATATAAACATAAATTCAAAGTATTCAAGAGATAACTAAAAAGTTATATTTATGCAAAATAAGAACACTCTTCATATGAGAAACAAACAGAAATCATCATCATAAAACCAACGACAAAAAGCCTCACCGCTACTTAGGTGCGAAGAAGTTCAACAAACAACTACCAACAAAATATGAAAGAGGGCGCATTACAAAGCACCTTCATTACATGCCTCCGTATAAAGTAAACAAGTTCATAAAAAGATGTGTGCACTAAAAACTTAAGCCAAACTTCCTGTTTAAAGAAAATCCATTTGTATGTCTTACCCTATACAACAAGAGAAGTTTCATTGAAACTGTTACACGCAGCTTAATAACTAGCGCTATTGTAGGGAACATTGAATAAAAAAGGATGTTAAGTACTATGTGTAAATGTGTGGCAACTGGTGTGCTAGGTGAAGCACATTGTAGTATATTTAGGAAGAAAAAAACATACTCAGACTATGGCAGGATATGTGGTTAACACAGCAAAGACTTGGCAACATAAAAACACAAGCCAAAACAAAGAGAACAGACTATGCTTGTTAGCAAATTTTGAAAGTTTCTTCAATTTTCCTTTAAAAGTAAGCCAGTAGGAAAATAAAACTTGGGTAACAAAAAAAAAAACAATTCCATTAAGTTGAAATTTTAGCTCCCTGCCTTTTTTCTATTTAAATGGTGGCAAAATAATGACTAAAAAGAATATTGCATTTTGCACTATTTTTTCACTCTCATTTAACTGTAGGTATGTTCTCGCCATTCTAATAAAATTAATTTTAGAAATAAAGAACTGACCTTGAGGAAAAATGAGCCAAATGATATAGATCGAAGAGCCTAAATAGAATATATTGGGTTGTTTTGTCGAATCCTGTCTCAAACATGGGTTGCAACTCATTTAATAAAAGTTGGACCCAAAAAAAGGGAGTCAACCCATGTTTAGGGCTGAATTTGACAAGGCAATATATTCTATTTAGGGTCTTCGATTTCTATCATTTGGCACAAATTTCAAGCTGTTATCTTCAATAATGAAAATTAACCCAAGAAACCGGTGAATACCCATATTTGGGAAAGGATTCAATAATGCAACTCCATGTATTATATTTAGGCGTCTTAAAATTCTAGCATTTGGCATACATTTCGAGTTGCTATATACTAAAGTAATTAAAACAACAATATTGGCTGAAATTCGGGACAGGCTTTGGCAAGGCAACCCTGGTTGGTTAGTTTCACCAAATTGCATTACTATCATTCCCGTAAATCTTGTCCTGTAATCTTATACACCCGACTTTTGTACAGTGGGCTCTTGGACTATTACAAAATATTATTTATATGTTGGAAGCTGTGGTCATCATAACCAGATTGTTCTTAAGGTATATATTTCAAGGCTAAATAGAATTCCTTATCCCCGAAGAGTACATTTTGGAAATAACTATTAATGCTATATCAAAAATAGCGCGAATAGCACTGTTTTAGACAGATGCATTCAGAGCAAAATTTCACATACTGTACAAGAAGGACTTAGCATGTGATCCGAAAGCAGTGTTTCCTGAAAAAGTCTGCATCGAACTGCGGTGTTAAAAGATGAATAAGTACAGTCTAGTGTATGAGCTCATCACAAACCATTATACCGATAGTACTTGTCAGAACCTGACAAAAGTAAACATGATTTCCGTAGATAATTTCGTCCTCGACAAAATTGGTGATACAGTTAGTTTATTTTGATTTTTGTTGGCCAACTAAAATACAGCCCGTAGCTTTTTAGTTTTCAAGGCTTACTTGCTGTCTAGTAAGACTGAAGTGCCATATAAATTTAAAAAATTCTTGGTAGAAGCAGAATAATTCATTCTTTAGAAGTTGAATGTTTTGCTATGCGATAGAGAAGAGAGTACGTTAATAGAGTGATGCGCTGCTATCTAAAGACTTAGAAAATTCAATAGCAATCTACTTTCTCATACTGAACTGAGAAGAGCTACGTTGCTGAGTGGAACAATAGAACATTGATAGAAATGGTACGTTTAACATTGAGAGAGTACGAACTGTCGAAGAGTTTATTGGCGAAATGTGTGTTGGTATCTAACTTAATACCGAACCATTTAATAAATTGTATAAAAGCAACATCTTGCGAAGAAGTCTGGAAAAAAAGTCTGATTTGAACGTGATCTGAATATTTTTGTTTCAAGTGTTTAAGCCGTGATAAATAGTAAACGACGGAATTGATGCAAAAACATGCGAAATCATACTGAATTTTTAAAAAACATAGCAATGAGATCATCGTGGTCCGTGACCTCAGATTGAACAAGAGGACAAGAAGCATTGATGAAATTAGTATCGTTCTTACCAAGAAATAAAAAATCTTTTTAGTTGATTTATATACTTAGTCAGCAATAAATTGTTTTTTTGATAGCCAGAATGAGAAAATAGATGATATACAGTGAAATTCCCCATTACGGACAGCCCCCATAACCGGACAGCTGCCATAACCGGGCATATTTCAGCGACACTCACTAACTTTTCCATACAAAATTAATTCCGATAGCCGGACGCTTCAATAACCGGACAAAAATACTGCGACGGTGGGTATCAGGTTATGGGGAATTACACTGTAAACGATTTCGAATAGCTGGAAAACACTGATGTTTAATGCATTTACTCAGATATGATGATATTCGAATATTGTTGCCAGTATATGAAGTAGTTACTTATGGAGTTGTAAATCAACAATGCTGCAATAATGCCGACTCTAACATCTTATTTAGTTTATTTCAAGTATCTTGGGTTTGTCAGAATCTTACTTGGCTTCGCGACCTCCAGCTAAATCGTCCTTATTGCCATCATACAATGATCTCTCCACTTGGACAACTGTTGCTTCATGTAATTATCCTTTTGTGAATCTCAAAAAATGTATACTGTCTTGTATTTTTTCTACCGTTTTGAATATTTTGTCAAAATCTACATTGAGTTTTTATCTTCTAAACGAACCTTGTATTCTCCCATTTCGATGCGTCTTGCAAATGTCTGAGTCTTCTTTTCTTTTTTTTTGTATGTTAACTTTTCGATTTTATTGTCTTACTTTATTCTCTATGGGGGTTTCTTTTTAGGTGCAATACATAGCGTACTGTATCATAATCTTCTTTAACATTTTTGAGGTTACTTCCTTTTCTAGGTTAAACACGTTTGCTGCACACTATTGTTGTTGTTGTTCTTGTTTCGCCTAGTGTTGTTGATTCATATCTAAGAAGCTAACATGACTTGAAAGAAAGATATGCTGTTTCCTGTTGTTGGGTATGTTACTTATGGTTACATGTTTAACACCAAAGTTTACTATGTACATTAGGGTGGTTCTTAGTAAAAAATTGGGAACCCCCCTTCAATCGGTTCGAAATAGAATAAAAAAATTATAAAATTAATTTAAAATTGTTATCTTTAACCTCTACGGACCCTTTTTCAAAGTGAAATTTGATATTTCTTATTTGGTTTTTTTTGCGATTGGGACGCCCCCTCAATCGGTTTGAAATAGGGTTAGCAAATTTTTAAAACTCAGGAGTTCAGGAGTTTCCAACTCAAAATGATTTTTAGAAAAGCTATATCCGCAACATCTCATGATCCTTTTTTTTTCAATATATTCTTTCTTCAAACTAAAAGCCACTCAAGAAAAAATAGTTTAAAAAAATGGCGGTTTAGGTCAAATTTCACTTTGAAATGGGGTCCGTATGGGTTAAAGATAAACATTTTAGATTAAATTGAAAAATGTTTTTTCCCAATTTTGAACCGATTCAGATAACTTCCCATTTGATTTTCGCAAAAAAAAACCAAATAAAAAAGTTCAAATTTTCACTTTACAAATGGGGTACGTAGGGGTTAAAGATGAAAGTTTTAAATTAATTTAAAAATTGTTTTATCCTAATTCGAACCAATTTAGGGGTCGTCCCCAATTTTTTTTTCTTTTAAGAACCACCCTAATGTTTATATATAAAGAGTGTTCCACTAAGAGCGCTCTTATTGAATTTCGTAAATTTTTTTTCCTTGCTGTTAGCAGCACTGAAAATTCCTTGTATGATGGCAAACTGTGATGTTTCATATTTATTCGTCGCAATAGAGCTGCAAAACCTTAGAAAAAAACAGCATGAAATTTAAATCCGCCGCACTTATTAAACCAAAACGTCGCTAAGATTGGTACACCCTTTTCTACCCAACTCCGAAAAGATTTTTTTTTCTTCTTCTATCCAATGCTGTATGTTTCAGGGGTGTTAAAACACGCTTAAACTGCTGTTCAAACAACCGAAGCTGTGTTGAAGTAGATAGAAGCAAAAGCTGATGATGTTGAGAAAACGAAACATTGAAAAAATTAAAGAAAAAAAAAAAAAAGAGTCCACCAAACAAAGTGGAACTGAGTGCTGAGTTCAGAGTACCAAAGAAGACCAAGAAAATGTGTCTAAAACCCAATGAATGTTTGCATAAGAAATGTGCTTCACAGATAAAAATGCAAACACTTTTAAATGCACTGAATGAAAGGCAAAGACAAAGAGAAAGAGATGGCAAATAAAAAATGGGGAAAAAACTAGTGAGTGTTTGAAAACAGAAACAAAAAAAAGAATATACCCTATAGTATGGGGGCACTTGGAATGGCTGCGGCACTACTTGACATTTTAGATTATGTGTACATAACCTCACTTTGTTGTGAGTACTCCATTTATTTTCTATCTCTTTTTGTTTTTTTTTTTTGCTCCTACACACTTACGTGCTATATGCGCCACTGCAAACTCTCTAGAGTTTTTGTGTGGTTTTGAAAGAAAATACATATAATTTTTTTTCTTTTTCTAAAAATATAAACCGTTAGTTGAAAAATTATAAAACAAGAAAAAATGTCAAAACAAAACGTTGCAAAGTGTGAAAAGCTTAGTTTTCAATGGGTTCAAAGTATTGCATGAGCAAGAAGCGCTGTTCTTTGAAAGAAAAACAATTTTTCTTTGTTCTTTTAGTAAAGTGGATAAGATTTTGAAGGAATCGTCTGTTGAAGTTGATAAATGCATCAAGTGGTGCTCTGTGAGTGAATTTGAAAGGAACAACAGTAAAATCATTATTGATATTTTGATAGTCAATATTGAATTTAATAAAATTCTTTTTGATTGATAAGTTTTTGTGACAAGGCAAATATATTACTTGGGTAAATATTAAGTGCATGCAAAAAATATATCACCATTAAGGGTATACACGCATTGAATCGAAAGTTCGAAACGGCGACATTTTATCGTACTTATGCTCAACAGCTTCAGTGTTTGACTTTTGGTTTTAAGCTCGCTACAAATCCACAGCTCTTAATAAATGCAAACAAAGCAGTTTGACGCTATTGTCACTTTGTTAAAAAGTTATTAAAGCATCTTCGTTTCCTCTTAAAAACTTAACTTTGACCAGAGGTGTACACAAAAATCTGCTTTGGGAGCTGGCTACAAGCACAATAGTTTGGTTAAAAAACTTAAAAATATTTTGCGAAAAAAAAAATGGCGAAGAAGAAAATTTTTAGTAAGCTGCGGGAAGTTAATTGCAAACAAAAAATAGAAAATAAAAATTGAAGGAGTTGGTCACTTGAAAGAAAAATCCAACTAACAAAAAGCATACAGCGATTGCTAACCGAAAGTTTACCTCGAGTAACGAAAAAAATTTAACGAACAAAATTACACTAACAAAGAGCATGTGGCGACAGCGAATCAAAATCATTTTATTTGAGGAAGTGCTTTGAAGACAAAAAAATACACAAACAAAAAGCATACGGTTATAACAAAAGGAAATTTGTTAACTTGAGTAAGTGTATTGAAGACAAAATTACACAAACATAACGCAAGCGACGATAGCGAACCGACATGATATAACTTGAGTAATGACAAGAGCTAAACGAACCGATGCGTCGAAGAAAATATCACATAAACAAAAAGCATGCGATGATTGCGAACCAAAATGATTGATCTCAAATAGCGGTATGAGCTCGAGAAGTGCTGCATAGTTTTTCTAGTTGTTATAACAGCTAAGAGAGTTTCGAGATTATCTTAGGTTGTCGTAGTTTCGCATTGAAATAAAACACAAAAAATTGCTCAAATGACTCAATTTTTGACTCTATTAGCTAGATAACTTTATCCTAATACTTAGTGCAGTGTGCAGATTCAACTTTCAATTACTTTTTCGAACAATTGCGTAATAATTTGCGAAATCACATGAGCTTTCAGTGTGTCAATTATTGCTGGTCTATCATATGCCAGAAACTGTACATATTGCTACGCGGAAAAAATTCAGTGGTGTCAGATCTTGCAATTTTGACTTTATAATTGAAAAATAATAATGTGAATTTAATGTTGAAATTTTAGTGAACTTTGTAAGTTTGCGCTATTTGAAATCCTTTTTCTGGCTTAGATATATTCATTCAGCTGTCAAATTCAATCTTAAAATGACAATCAGCTGTTTTATACGCAATGCGTTTGCCGTTGAAAAGTCTTCAAAGTTTCCCGATACGCACATAAGCAACGTCGCAATGGCAATTTGCAGCAACGCGTGAACACCCATGCTAACTTCATATCAAGAAGGAAATTATGTAGCAATCTCTAGCGGATATAAGTGATCTAGATTAAACTTTAAATTTCCGTTGCAATTTAAAACAACGTATTAAATCATTTTTTCAAGAGCACATTAACACCCGACATAGTTCACTGCGCAGCATTGACAATCAAAAGGAAATTAACATTTTATTGATAAAAATCATATAATTTTTGGCAAAGCTAATTTTAAATTTCTTTGTTTATATTGAGCGCCGATGATTTATACTAAAAATATAAATACACACAAGGGTGATTCAAATAAACATACACAGTACAATCTCGCTAATTCGGATCAATTAAAACCGATCGATGCGGAGGTCCGGATTACCAAAGACATATAAAAATTGTAAAAGAAAAATATTTATAAATGCGAATTCATTTATTAGTTATAACAAAAAATAGTAATGTAGGTATTAAAACAAAAACAATACATTCAAAATAAGCGTTAGAAATAAGTAGAAAGAAATGGAATATACATTAATTCAAAATTTATTGAAAAAAATCGGTATGGTAATTTTTACTTTATTCACCCTGTCCGCATTACAATATGATCCGGATCAGGCCATATCCGGATTCACGAGATTCTACTGTACATTTTTTTTACATTATTCCTTTGGCGTTTATATTTTAATTGCTCCTTAGGACAAAAGAAGTTCTCACAATTTATTTTCTGATTTTTCTTTATTTAGAATTCTCTTAAGTTGAGTTTTTTTTTTGTCGCAGTACAAAAGTTTAAACTAATAACTTAAATACATATGGGCATTTCCATGGGTCCCGTTCGACCGTCGAAAATATTTAAAGTAAAAAAAAAGTCAAAAACAAACGGATTTTTATTTTGACAATAGGTTTAGCTTATAGCTGCTAATTAGCTTTATAATTGGTGCTAAGGTTAAATTTTAGCAATTTTTCGTTTTCAAGATAATTGCAAAAGGCCAAGGTGTCGCACGGGACAAAAACTTTCGTTTTCGTGGAAATGCCTATATGTATATTGCAACCCCAAACTAGCTGAAAGGTGCACTTCCTACTTCGTTTTGACTCACCGAAAAAGCTTGCAATGAAGCGCCTGCAAGAAAAGAGTAATATCAACAGAATAAAAAATGTTGGCCTTACCTTATTTAAGCATTCTGTTTGAGTTCTCAAAACATATCAGGCTCATTCATCGACTCAAAGGTCACTGATAATTCCATTAAGAACATGTGTCGAAATAAAATATAGAGGAAAAAGAGTATGCCTGAATTTATTGATTTATATCAGTACTACTTATATAGAATTGCTCACATATAAATGGTTTGTAACGCTTTGGCGCAAAATATATTGAACCGATTTTAGTAATTTATATTTTAAAACAGTTTATTTATGCTTTAAAAGGTTATTGCATACTTATTTTTTTTTTAAATAACTTTTTTTTTTAGGAATAAGTTTTTACAAAACCTCACACAAAAATTGTCGTTTCGTTGCTACTTCTTGAGTTCTGTATTGTTATTGTTGTTGTTTTTCCATATCATTTGTACCGTTTGTATTTGGGTCAAAGTTCAAAGATTAAACTCTCTTTAAATTGTTTTTCTTTGTTACTTTTGAATAGAGAATATAGAAAGATATGTTAAGGAGGTAATTTGATTATAAAAGAAAAAACAACGGAACGTGCGCGTGTGAAGCCACTAGTCAATCAACAAAAGTATAAAATATAGCACTAGAATGTGCAAAAGACACTTCGCATAAGGTTTTCCGCCAATGTACTCCAGCATTGATCTTTTTTTAAGCCCGCCAGTATGTCAATAAGTAAAAATTGTTCACACTTAAAAAATTTCTACTAATTTGAGAGACGAGATATATTAAAGCATCGTTTTGATGAACAACCTCTAAAATGGTTTGAATATGTATTCTACAAAAATAGTATCGCCAAAACTTCTCTTATGATCTGTTTTAAGACTAAGATGTTTTAAAGCCTTACTTTGCTTTAACAAAATTTATCTGCAAACACCAATGTTTCCTAGTGGGTATATACACTGATTCACTTGATTTGCTTATATGCCTGTGGATATACAAATAATCTTTGACACAGTTGACATGTAACATTGAAGCTAATGCGCATTTACATTTAATTGGTTGCTCCAGAAAAGCTTATCTCGCGTAGTTTACTTGTCGCAATCATTGTTATTTAATGTTTTATTATTTTCCTCTTACAGTAAATACAATTGACATACAAATAGTACTATACAATTAAAGTTTCTTAGGGTGAAAAATATCAAACATACTTATAATACATTTTTTTAAACTTAAAATACTTACCTTGCATGAGAGTTTTAAAAGTCTACTTAAATCTTTTCGACTTTGAGGAATATACCACCCTTTGAAGCCAATATGAAATTCATATTCAAATCAAATTCAATTGGTATTTGCGTTTCGGGTGCTGGTGAGAAACGAAAATGTTTCAGCAGCATTGCTAAGCCGACAATAACTTGCATTTCACCAAAACGTGCACCAATGCAATTACGTGGTCCCTCTCCAAATGGTAGCCAAGCTACTGAGCTGCGTTGTTCCATTGCGCCAGCAGCAAAACGTTCAGGATCAAAACGCTCTGGATCAGGATAAATATCGGGATCATGGTGAATGCCATCAATTGGTATAAACACAGCTGTACCGCGCTCAATGATATGTTTACTATTTGGCACTGGATAATCATTGATGGTCTTGCGCATGGTCAGCAAGGCAATGGAATAGATGCGGAGCGTTTCTGTAAAGTAAAGAGGATATTAAACAAATTGTACGATTTTTCAAAAAATCACTCACCTTGCATTATCTGCTGCAGATACTTTAATTCTCGCACACATTCATAATTAAATTCACCATTATGCTTTTCCAGCGCCTCTGTAAACTCATTGCGCGCACGTTCTTGTATTTCCGGATTCAAGGCCAATTCGTAAAGGCAAAAACTCATTGTACTCGCACTTGTTTCAAAACCTGCCAAAAAGAAGACAAAAGCTTGCGCTGCAATTTCATCTAAAGTCAAACCCTCCAATTCATTTTGATGCTTCATCTCGAGTAGAATATTCATAAAGTCATTACGCTGCACATTTTCACGTTCACGATACTCCACTGTTTCACGTACAATGCGCCTAAAAAAATCACTAACATCAGGAAGCACTACCTTCATGCCCAATTTGCGTGCACAATTTGGAAATGCTTGGATCAAAGCGAAAACCCAAGCCTTATGGTGACGTGTTGAAAATACTTTCTTACCCATGAGACGAAATTGTGTATTGGGATCTCTGAGGCTGTTACACTCCAAACCAAAAGCGCAATTACCAATGACATCTGTTGTGAAGCGTGCCATAAGCTCTTTTATTTCAATGCCTGCTGATGCAGCTCCGGACTCTGAATTTTCCGAATATTCCGCTTTCTTTGATAATTCCCTTTGTGCTTCATCTCCAGCAACCGGAAATTCCACATTCTTTTTCTCCAATATTTCTCCCAGCACTGCGACAAATTGCTCCGCTACTTGCACCACACGTGGCAGCATAAAACGCATCTTCACCGAAGTAAACGTTGGTGAGAGCTTAGACCGCATGGCGCGCCACTTGGGACCATCCAAATTGAATAGATGCGCCGAAAGTGGATCACTGGTTTCATTATAGTAATTACCGCGATGTGCAAAATTTGAGAAATCTTTAATCAGCACACATTTGACGAGTTCAAGGTCAAGTAATATAACCGCACGTCGCATGTACAAATAAAAACCCCCAAATGGCGCTTGACCGCTATATTTTAAATAAAAATCACGAAACGGTCGAAAAAGCGGCATCGTACGTCCTGCTCCACGTAGATTACCATCGAATAGCGTAGGTTTGTCATGTATTATGCCACGATCCGCCCAGTAATTGAAGCGTTTACGCAGCACTATATAAATCAGTGTACAGACACTGAGCAAAAGATATATAATTGCCTGGAGCAAGTTCATTTTCAACGTGTTCTATTTGTACTTTTGTTCACTATTGTGATTAACTAAAATTCTGTTTGTTGCTTTGTCTGGGCTCTGTTTTGCTATTCAAGTTCAGCGTTAAATTCACATTTTCTCGCTTGTGCTTGATTTTGTGTGAAAATTAATCAGTTATTGCCCCATGAAAAAATTAATTAAACTTTTGTTTAATATAAGCTTCAATAAAAATGCAACAATAAAAATGAAGTTGAAATCGATATATTATTCCCTATGATATGCATTTCTCTTTCGACGATCGTTGTTTTGAAATTTATTAAAATTTTTAGTCTCAATGATACTGTCGAAGCTTTTCTAAAAAAATTACACAATTTTTCAGACTCAAATATGACAGATATACTTAATCTTTTGGCCACCATCTAAATGAATTTCGTTACATAATGCCGCCTTCTGAAAACATTTCATTTGTCAAGTGCATTAGATTATGTTCGCATGCTTTTTTATTCTTACAAAAATTTGATGTGATATTCCTGGTATGGGATCAAGAAAGATAGCATGAAAACACCACTTTAACATGGCGGAGGAATAGAATTAAAAAAAAAAACGATTAACTTTTTTCTTTTGAAAATGTTGGGAATAACGTCCCCAAGCAGAATTTTTGACACAAGAAGCTTTTAATGCGCATTTACAACGCTTTTACAGCTGTATACATCAAAAACAGCTGTGGAAGCGCTTTAAATGCGCATTAAAAGCTTTCTCCGCAAAAAATGCTACTGCGGTCAAGATCGAAGATCGCTGGAACTTAAAATTGTGAAATTAGCTCTTAAAAAAAAAAACACTTTTCCTTCAAAACATAAATTTGCTTGAAAAATCTTTTTGTAATTTTTTTTTTTTAAATTTTCATTTCCTTTGATATTTGAGCCACTGAACCTTATAATTTCTTTTTTCTTTTTCTTCTACATTCTATTATTATTACACGAAAACTCAGTATTAGTGCAGTTTTTGTGAATATTTGGCATATTAATAGTATGTATTGTTTTCGATCCATTTGACTGTGATCAATATATGTTAGTTTATATAAAATCCACTTTTCATTAAATAGATTTTATAGGAAAATTAAAATTCATATTTTTTTGGTGCTCAAATCAATTGACGTTCTTGATAAAAGTACACGAAAATGGTTAAATTCGGTATTTTTGACATATTTGGCCTCATTTATCTCCTGTATATAAATAGGTGAAGGCAAATTGGTTCCATCCTTTTTTGACTGCCATAACTACACATAATTGCTTGATTTTTCTTTTGTTGGAAATGTTGTGAAAATGGGCAGTTATCCAATAATAGGAGGTGCAACACCCCTAATAAAAAATACGTTTTTACTGCTTAAGTAATAGGCAGGTTTTGATTGAATTTGGTACAGAAACATATTGAACTCTAAAAAATCGTACTAAAAACATTGTGTACTATTTGTGAGCGTGGCTTCGTCCTTAATGAGAAAAAACACTTTCATGGCTGAGCCGCTTCATTCTCCGATTTTGATGAAATTCTGTACGGGGATAGATTGGTTCCTGAGCAAAGATAGTTCTTTTTAAGTAGGCGGTGCCTCGCCTTTAACTGAAAAATAAGTTTTTACTTCTAAACTGACTTGAATTTTTTAAAATTGGGTATGGGGATGGACTGAACTCTGAGAAAAGATTTTTTTTAAGTGGGTGGCGTAATGCCCCTAAAATTTTGAATATACAGATTTTGATAAGATTCGTATGAAAATGAATTGAAGCCTATGAAAGAGTGATAGGAATTCGGTAAGATGATACCATGATTTTTAATTTTGGGAGCGAAAAGAGTAATTTTTATAAAAAGCTTTAAGTAAAAAGTTCTTAAAATTGCTCAAAAAATATTTTTTCTATATTTAATTTTAGTTAAGATCACGTTATTTTTAAAATTGAAAACTTTTTTTATAAAGGTTTGCATTGCAAAATATAATTGAACACCAAAGAATTTCATTTTCAAAATTGTGTGGTCCAGGTCTCATTTTTCAGTTCTTTGCTTTTTCTAACTATGTGAAATTTTGGGCCGATTTTCCATACAATTCACCACTGTGAAACTGCATTTTTTCAAGCAGATTTCTTAATTATGTATATCTTTTTTTGTAAAATAAATTTGAAAGTATTGCAACTCATTAACATAATTTAGATGATCTTTTCATGCTTGGGCTAAAACCGGTTAATCATTTTTTTGTCATTTTTGTGTTTCATATGTACTTTTTTATACCTGATTGTTTCAGTTTTCTTATCTTATAAGGTGCATACTTAGGGTGGTTAATCGATTCACACCGAACTTACACCACATTTTCCCGAAGACCGCTTAATCGATTTTCGTGGAATTTACACCACGAGGCTTCTACATATATTAAGAGGCACAGCTTTGGCTATAAAAATTTTACTTTGGGTGCATACTAAGGGTGATTTTCATGCAAAAGTATTTTTTAAATAGAATTTTCATGAAGACCGCACATCGAATCTACAACACGAGGTCCATATATTAAGAGGCATATATTTCGCAAGATTTTTCCTTATGCTGTATTTTTTTTCTTGCATAACATTTTTAAAATAACTCTGCTCTTTTTACTTGCAAAAAATTTTGGATCAAACTGATGCTATGACATCCACTCGTACTGTACGCAGACGTTTGAAATTAGCTTTTCCACAACTGAGGATTTTGTCTTATTAATAACTTACCAGAAAAATTAATTCAAGGTCCAAAAATTTGCTACTGACTTGAACAAAGCTTATTGTTTCTAATTAGATGGCCAGCCAAATTATGCACTTTTCTCAATTTTCACATCAGCCAAAGATCACTTCTTCAATAAAACCAACAACAAATGCATAAACCGCAAAAGGGCACATGTATAATAGAAACAACAACAAATGCAACAACCGTTGCATGAAAATTTTTATTTGTAAAGGTAGTAAAATCCAAGAGGACAAACTGTTTCTAATTAGTTGTCCACGGCTGTAAATGCAAATTACCACTTGTCTTGAAATTTGAACATGTTCTCAGGCATGTATTTTGAAAGTTGTATTCGTTTTCTATTTTGGTGAGAGAATCGTATGGGAAAAGAGAGTGACAAAAACATAATTTGCAAACAGTTGTATGATTTGACACATGGTAATTTTATTATGTTACAATTTTACTATGAACTATGAAAGAGTGGAAATAGTTAGGCGACAGCAACAACAATCATAACCGTGGCTGGGCAAAACGTAACGCGCTCGCGACTGTGGTAAAAAGAGCATAACTTATAATATACGTATATAAAGCAGAGAGCGTAAAAATCAATTCAGTTTGATTTGAAAAGGGAAACAAAGCGCAACTACAAATGCACTGAAAAGAAACACGTGTGCAGTGGTGCCCAGTTCTGATCACAACCAGTGGTGCTCACTACCACAAACAAACGCTTTCACGATAAGCATGTGTTGATGATTCATGATGTTTTGCTCTTTAAATGTCTGTTCGTTCTAATTTGTACTCTCTTTGCGAACCTGTTCGTTCTCTGGGCAGCACCGATCATAACTATGGTAATAAAAATACTGGGCGCTGTAATGCAATTCCATTAATAAGTAATGCTATAGTTAAGAAAATTGCAAAAAATTACTGAAAAAAAAATTTTATTTTTTAAGTGTTGTGACTTTTATGTAAAATCTAAAATGTTCTTAAAAAGTTTCAATTTTGAATGGTGTGAAATGTCAAAAAAAAATAGTGTGAGTATTTTAAATTTTTACCATTTATATAAAATTGGTTACGTAGAAATGTTTTATAACGCTTTGGCGCAAAATATACTGAACACATACCATACACATTACATAAAAATAGAACAATTAAAGTTTCTTAGCGTAAACAATATCAAACATATAATACTTATTTTTACTTAAAATACAAAGATCACAATTTACTTTGCATGAGAGTTTTAAAGGTCTACTCAAATCTTTTCGACTTTGAGAAACATACCACCCTTTGAAGCCAATATGAAATTCTTTAAATCATACTCAATTGGTATTTGCGTTTCGGGTGCTGGTGAAAAACGAAAATGTTTCAGTAGCATTGCTAAGCCGACAACAACTTGCATTTCACCAAAACGTGCACCAATGCAATTACGTGGTCCCTCCCCAAATGGTAGCCAGGCTACCGAACTGCGTTGTTCCATTGCGCCAGCAGCGAAACGTTCAGGATCAAAACGCTCCGGATCAGGATAAATATCAGGATTATGGTGAATGCCATCGATTGGTATAATCACAACTGTGCCACGCTCAATGATAAGTTTACTATTTGGCACCGGATAATCATTGATGGTCTTGCGTACGGTCAGCGAGGCAATGGAATAGATGCGCAGCGTCTCTGTCAAATAAAAAGGATATAACAAAATTGCACGATTTTTCAAATAAGTTTTTCAAAATCTCACTCACCTTGCATTATCTGCTGCAGATACTTTAATTCTCGCATACATTCATAACTGAATTCACCATTATGTTTTTCCAGCGCCTCTATAAACTCATTACGCGCACGTTCTTGTATTTCCGGATTCAAGGCCAATTCGTAAAGGCAAAAACTCATTGTACTCGAACTTGTTTCAAAACCCGCCAAAAAGAAGACAAAAGCTTGTGCTGCAATTTCATCCAAAGTCAAACCCTCCAATTCATTTTGATGCTTCAACTCAAGCAAAATATTCATAAAATCATTACGTTGCACATTTTCACGTTCACGATACTCCACTGTTTCGCGTACAATGCGCATAAAAAAATCATTAACGTCAGGAAGCACTGTTTTCATGCCCAATTTGCGCGCACAATTTGGAAATGCTTGTATCAAGGCGAAAACCCAAGCCTTATGGCGACGTGTTGAAAATGCCTTCTTACCCATGAGACGAAATTGTGTATTGGGATCTCTGAGGCTGTTACACTCCAAACCAAAAGCGCAATTACCAATGACATCTGTGGTGAAACGTGCCAAAAGTTCTTTTATTTCAATGCCTGCTGATGCAGCTCCGGTCTCTGAATATTCCGCTTTCTTTGATAATTCCCTTTGTGCTTCATCTCCAGCATCCGGAAATTCCACATTCTTTTTCTCCAATATTTCACCCAGCACTGCGACAAATTGCTCCGCTACTTGCACCATACATGGCAACATGAAACGCATCTTTCCCGAAGTAAACGTAGGTGAGAGCTTAGTACGCATTGCGCGCCACTTGGGACCATCCAAATTGAATAGATGCGCCGAAAGTGGATCACTTGTTTCATTATAGTAATTACCGCGATGTGCAAAATTTGAGAAATCTTTAATCAGCACACATTTGACGAGTTCAAGATCAAGTAATATAACCGCACGTCGCATGAACAAATAAAACCCCCCAAATGGCGCTTGACCGCGATATTTTAAATAAAAATCACGAAACGGTCGAAACAGCGGTTGCGTACGTCCTACTTCACGTAAATTACCATAGAATAACGCAGGTTTGTCATGTATTATGCCACGATCCGCCCAGTAATTGAAGCGTTTACGCAGCACTATATAAATCAGTGTACAGACACTGAGCAAAAGATATATAATCACTTGAAGTAAGTGCATATTATATATGACGTGTTCTATTTGTGCTTTTTCCCACAATTCTGTTGATGCGCTCACGTTGCAAGCAAAAAGTTAACTAAAATTGCGATTGTTTTTTAGTCTGCGCTCTGTTTTGCTATTCAAGTTCAGAGTTATATTCACATTTTCTCGCTCTTTCTCGCTCATTCTCGCTTGTGGTTGCTTTTGTGTGAAAATTAACCGGTTATTGCCCCATGAAAAAATTAATTAAACTTTTGTTTAATATAAGCTTCAATAAAAATGCAACAATAAAAATGAAATCGAAATCGATATATTATTCTCTATGGTATGCATTTTACTATCGACGATCGTTGTTATGAAATTTATTAAAATTTCTGATACTGTCGAAACTTTTGTAAAAATCTACATACATAATTTTTCAGACATAAATATGACAAATTATTGCTTGATCTTTTGGCCACTATTTAATTGACTTTCGATGTAAAAAACTTTTGAAAACATTCATTCGGCGCTGCCCGTAAGTAAACAATAGACTCAAATGAATTTTTCTTTGAAAATATTGGAAATAACAAAAGTTTAAAATTCCATCATTAGTTGTATTTAAAAACACGTCTTTGTTATTATAAATTTACTTGAACTATTTATTTTTAGAATTTTTATTTTTATTGTTATATCCCAAGTAATTTTGGATGCTGAACGTGATATTTAGTTTTTTTTTTATTATTCTTGTACGCTTAGTTTTCGAGATAAACGGAGTCAATTCTGTTGTATGTATTAAATGTTTAGTTCAAAAAAACACCTTATTTGAAACTTTATGATATTTAATTAAACTTGAAATTTATATTTAAAAAAGTTGAAGGCACGCTGTCGTTGGCATCCAAAAACTATCTGTCCACTGCCGCCGAAGTTCGAACATTTAAGTTCTTTCGAATGAGTGTTGGCGGTTGCGGTTTCTTTCTCATGCTTGTATTCATAGTATGATGCTAGTGTAAGGAGCCATTTATGCGGTTCCTTGTACCAGTTAAGTAGAAACGAAAGCTAATTTCTGTGTACTTATGGATCGGTTCTGAGTCTTCTGAGAGTTCTTTTCAGAGTATTCCAACGGCAAATATGTTATAAACAACATCAACTGTAAATTCTTTTTACAAAGGGATGGCTGTTTTGTAGGCAGATTGCCTACATCTATATATACAATGTGTAACAAACGAAAGGCAGATTGCCTTAAAACTTCGCTTACTAAATGTCTGTATAGTTTGCCGAGTTGCCTACATATCCACATACAAAGTATGCAGCCAACAGTCAAGACCCTTTATATCTCCATATACAAATCAGACAGCAAACAGACAAACTGCTTACTGCAGGCAGCCAAGAAGCAGACTGCCTACAGCTTCATATACAAAGCAGGCAAGTAGCAAGCAGACTGCCTACAGCTCCATATACAAAGCAGGCAGCCAGCAACCGTACTGCTTACAGCTTCATATACAAAGGCAGTCAATAGTTAGTAAAAGCTAAAAAAAGATTATTTTATTATCATATCGGAGAATTTTTAATGGCATTTCTGTCAAAAAAAAAAAATGTATACAAAGAATGATACTCTGCATTTGAAACGTATTGTATTATCATAAAGCTTCCTGTGCCAAAAAGTTAAGTCAATGTAGAAACAATTTGCTTATTTCTCAGCATTTTAGTATCGCAAATGGGTTGTACTTCAAAATCATAATAAAAAGCATTATTTTTTTAAAGATTCTAATGGAAAATAAGCTGCGTTTTTGTATACCATTGGAGTGACGATATCCTGCACTTATACATGAAATGCATGCTCTTCATAGTAGCCTCTCCAAAATCTCAATTAACGCAAAATATCCAAAAATTTATATTGAAAAAAATAAATATATTTGCTTTTTTTCTGTAGGATTTTGGTTTTTGCGTTGTTGATATAAACAATTTTGTTTAAAATTTCAATATTTAACATATTTTCTCATAAGCCATCAAATTTCAGTAAAAATCATACAGAGTAAAAAGTTCTTAAAATTAGCCAAAATATACAGAAAAATATTTTTTTTTTTTATTTTATTTTAAGAATATTTTTTCTATGCCGTCATCGATTTTCTTAAAAAAGAAATGTCGCAGTAATATAAGAAATAATTTTTTTGAATATTACGAGCAATTTATTTACTATTTTTTTAGTTTCCAACTACTGAAGCTTTGGCCGATTTTTTCATACAATTCACCACTGTGCAAACTGCATTTTCATAAGCAGATTTCGCAATTATGTATATCTTGTTTCTTAAAATAAATTTGAAAAGTATTGCAACGTATTAACATAATATAGATGATCTTTTCATGCTTGGGCTAAAACCGGTTAATCATTTGTTTTATTATTTTTGTATTTCATATGCACTCTTTTTACACCTGATTGTTTGAGTTTTTTTTATCTTATAATTTTGCTCAGTCATTTTGTTTACAAACAAATCCGTAAGAATTATAGATAAGTGAGTAAGTCATTTAGTTATGTTTTCTTTATCTTGGCATTATATATAAATTAACTTAGTTCTCAGACAAAATTTCGTAAAATTAATGTGCAATAAACTCATATCTAAAAACTTGTAGACACAAAGAAAATGTTTTTTTTTTTCACTTGCATACATACATATAGATAAGAACTGAGCAATAGTATATATAATCAAGCCATATTTTAATATAAGGCTGATAATTAACCTTAATTAAGTAATATCAAATAAATAAATAATAAATGTTATGAATAAAAGGTTCAAGGACTCTTATTGATCAAATAACAGCGATCTCGCCTTTGACCTTGAAACCCATTTTTAAGGTCAAATCGGGGTTAACTATAATTTTTGATTAGCAAACCTATATTTTTCATTATATACTATTTTCACTCTATGGGGAAAAGAAAAAATTGTTTTGTATGAACACCTGTAACTTCAATTAGAATGTTTGCTTTATATTTGCAAAAACGACGTACTTTGCGAAAACACTTCGCTTGCAAGTGTGCGGCAAATTTGCCTTCGAACTTTTCGTTTGCAAATGTACAAATCATTTGCTAGTGTACATCAGGTGATTATATTTTTTTTTCACACAATATTTCTTAAAACTCCGCCTGCTCTGCTATTGGATGGCAAATATTTCTCAAAAATCATTTTAAAATTTTTAATTTTAAATTAAATTAAAAGTTAATTTTTATCAATAGTACACTCTGTTTTCTATACTCCACTAAAGCAACGTTGATCATAATCATAGCAATCATTTTTTCCAATGAATAATTTTAGAATAAACATTTATATTAATGTACTCATTTGTTGCTAAATAAATGTGCCGAGTCACTACTACATTGCAAATTTTTTTTTTTGTTTGTAATAGCATATAATGTTTTCTACTAAATGTAAATATTAAATACTTAAAATATCATTTGTTTTCTTTTTAATTGCAGGTATGTTTGCAATATTATAGTATGTGTCATCAAAATGAGGCAATATAAAGTAAGTTACTCATTCTGTTGTGGATATAAAAATTGCGATACTTAAGTGTTTCTCTAGCTCAAAGAAATTTTGCTATGTCATCTATAAAGCAAGGTAAGTGACCATAGTTCCATTTTTGATATTTAGGGTTGAAAAGTCGAAAACAAAAATGCGGAAAATGTTGTAAAAAGTTGCATGAGGTTGAGAAGTTTGAAATTTTTTAAAAATATTGAAAAATGTTGAATTGGTCAGTATGAAGAAAAATCAATGCGTTTGAAATAATCGAAAAAAAGTTGAAAGTATAATGGTATATATATTTTTACGACACTTTATCGGCATGAAGTTTCATTTGTAAATTTGTTTGTTTGCTCTACTGTGCTAGTTTCATATCTTCACTACTTTATCTGGAAAACTAGCAGATGCCCGCGACTTTGTACGCGTAGCCTGTTTTTCTGCGAAGGCAAACAATTCACTTTTTTTAAATAGAACTACAGTCAATTTTGGATTCTTCACAGATCTAGAGTTATTGTTGTTTTCTCTTCCATAAATATATCATTGCATTGCCATGTGAAAGGCAAAAACAAAGCACACACACAAACTAACATATTTAATTAGCACACATGTTGTCCAACATTAATGTTCGATAATGTGAACTCTAGGAACGACCGCTTGACACATGTTGGATGGATTTCAAAAATTGTTGATTTTCCTGCTGGCTTGTCCAACCATACAACCTGTGTGAACTGGCTGTCAAGCCTAGTAAACATTTTTCATTTTAAATAGGATTTCATGCAGTTCACTTCGATGTGGACGCTCATTAATTGTTCTGCAATTGATGTTTGATGGCATGCACGAAAATGTGAACGCAAAGCAATATTGACAGTCACACATGTTGTCAAGCCATTTAGGACAGCATGTGTGTTTTCTATGAGTGAACGTACTGTAATTTTTCTTTCATTGTTCACAAATTCCGCGTTGCTGCGTTGACAAATTGAGAATGAGAGCGAGAGTAAAATTTGAATATTCTCTTCCATTGCATTGCCATATAAAAACAAAACGCACACACACTAACTAACACACTAACTTGCCATTAAACGATTTGTTATGCTTACATGGTTTTTCTATGTGTGAAATTATTTTTTTTTGCAATTTTAAAACTTTAATATTTTGTTATGTAACAGGAATATCGTGATAATTTTAATTCTATGTTGGGACCAAGCGTCTAAGAAAGATTACTAAAACAATTTGATCAAAATTGATTCAGTAGATTTTGCGTGAATCCCGTTCATCGAAAACGGCTATCATTTTATTTATATAGATAAAAAAAGCTCACAACTTCTTATTCCAAACTTGTTTCGAAAAACAAGTGTCACTTTTAACCGATAAGAAATAATTTCTTCTATTCGCAAAAGATATCAGGCTAAATTTGATAGCAATTCACATTTTACTTAATTTAATGTTATCAATGGCTATCCAGCGTACACCACGCAATCAGGCATTCACTCCTATGGCTGTCTAATGTGCACCACATAATCAGACATTCACTGACAAAGCTGTTGAACCTTAATTGCAGTAATACTTTTTATTCAAGTGCTGACTCATAATTCGCACAATTTATTACAGACCAGAGTGTAGAAAGTCTGCATTATGATGACTCAACTAAAATAGAGTCACATGAATGCAATCATGAAATGATAAAAAATAAAGTAAATCCTGCACTGTTAGTGCACCCACTAAAATCAGCAAATGCATTTTGATACATTAAATAGTGCCAGCAACAACAACCATATCCTAGGCAATAAAGATACTGCGTGCTGTAGTACAATTCCATAGGTGACTTTTGCTATAGCTAAGAAAATAGCCAACGAATTTATGAAAAATAAATTTTAATTTTTAAAATATTGTTATTTTTATGCAAAATTTCACAGTCCAACAAATTTTAAGTTTTTTGCTACAACAAAGTAACCACGGTATAATGCAGAATGAAGAGACGTTGTTCCGATCAATTTTGCAAGACTAAGTTGTAGTTTAGCACTTCTTTAATTTTTTTTTCTACATTTGAAGGTTGAGGAGGTCATTAGAGGTCGCAAGTATATAAAAGTTGCCCAAAAATTAAGCCTGCAAAGAAAGTGTCTACCATATTTCCAAATAGGATAACCAACAGCTTAGAAGCTATCGATCATTTTCGATTTTGAATAAAATGGGATTTTAAAAACATACAACACATTATTTAAAATGACATTTTTAAGGGAAAGGGACCACCGCAAATTGAAAAACAATATTTAGTCATTATATTTTGAAACCTGGTGGATATTCTTTATACACTTGAAATGTTTCTATGAAACTGTGGCACACACTACAAACTACATGTCATATTATAGCTTATTATAGCAAACCGATCTAGGGGTTCCCAACTTATAATGATTTTTCTAAAAGCTATGTCCACGCCTGCCGATGTCATCGAAACTAGATGCATCCCCCAACTTTTGATTCCATATTTATTGTCAGTACTAAAAGCTTTTTAGTCTTTATAAAGAATTTAATAAAAAAAGGAGATAGCCTCCTAAAGTAAACTTATGACAAGCAAAAAAGGTTTAATTGCACATATGTATGTTCTAGAGGTCTGCATGAGTGCACTCGAAACGCCCATCAAGCCACTCGCCACGTTGCAAGTACATCGAGCCCTTGTGCACAAAAATTATAAATCAAATCGAAACAGCGAGCAGAAGAGGTGAATGCTGAACTTCCAAATAAATTGCAAATAAAATTTTCTGCAAGTTCAAGCACTCGAAGTTGATATGATGATCGTTTCGAGTGCACTCCTGCAGACCTCTAATATGTACGTAAAGTAAACCTTTGGCAAAGGTCAAAAAAAAACCTCAGAGCTTATCTAAAAAAATTAACTAAAAAGGTGGCAACTATGCTAAATTAAATAACTTAATATTTATAAAGGTATTGAACTTCTTATTATTTTTCAATCAAATTTTTGCAAATATTTCAATTTAAATTTTCAATGTTTCGTCAATCCTTTTAATTTTTATATATTTTGAAATTTCTGATTTTCAACGTTTTTTTTATTTTCAAAATTTCGTCACCTTAGGGGCCGTTCAAGTATTACGTAACGCAATTAGGGGGGAAGGGGGGTTCTTGTGAAACGTTACGATGCGTTACAGGGGAGGGGGGGGGCTTCGAACAACGCGTTACGTAACATTGTTTTAGAAGTGAAACTACTTTAGCGGGTGGTGATTTGAAATGAGGTGTGTATAATGAAACGCTTTCTTTATGTTTTATTATAATGATAAAAGTTGATGGGATCTAGATAATTTACAGCAATAAATGATATGTTAAATTAAAGCACTTATCAAGCAGAATGTTCTAAAACTATCATCTTCGAGATTGGTTAACCAAAACCAGAGATGTAAGCGTGGAAAGATTTCCTATTTTTCTCATTTATTGCTGTAGCTGTTCTAGATCCCATCAACTTTTATCATTTTAATAAAATATGTTCGTCTCATTTTTCGCCATTTTAACATATTTTAAGCTTAAGCAAATGTTTATTACATTATGTGTGATTTTTATTAAATAACAATATGAACAAGTTAAGGTGTTATCTTCAGTCAGGCCGAAACTCACATACCCTACACTGCACTCAAAGTAGGTACATATATTTCAGTAAAAAAAGACGTTGAAGAGGTTAAATAATTCGAAAAAAGTGTGAAATGTTTAAGAGGTTGAAAACTGTTGAAAAAGTCGTAAATATATGCAAAATGTTAATGTTGAGAGAGGTTGAAAAAGTCTAAACAATTTAAAATCGATGAAAAAGTCGAAAAAATAAAGAAATTTCATCACAATATCTTGCACGGCTTACGAGATATGGTGGTATAGAGGTTAAAACTTAGGACCGTGCCACGCGAATCTTTGGAAACTTGAAACCTAGCCTAATCTTAATTTAGTTCAAATGTACACCTAATCACCAAGTTTCATCAAAATCGCTGCATTTTTTTCAAAATGGGATTGGACAAGTATGCATAGAGTATGGGCGGTAGGCGTGTCCATGAACCGATTACGTCCGTTTTGAATAGCAAGATGCCTGCAAGAAGGTCTGACCTGAGTGTGTTAATTTCATTCAATTAGCTTTCTTGGTTTTTCCGTAAACCTGATTTGAACAGACAGACAGACGGACATAGCTAAATCAACTCAGGTGGTGACGCTGATCAAGAATATATCTATATACTTTTTCATACCTACCGCCGCCCTCTTCTATGCGTTACAAACAAAATGACAAAGTGAATATACCCTCGGTGTAGGGTATAATAAAGAAAATAAACAACATACGCATGTATTTCCGGTACTTTTCGCAACATAATTGTGACTTTTAGGTAAATATGGTCACTTGGGTGTTACGTAACGTTTAAGGGGGGGTAGAGGAAAACGTTACGGCGCGTTACATAGGGGGGAGGGGGGGTCAAAAATCTTCGAAAATTGCGTTACGTAATACTTGAACGGCCCCTTATTCGATTTTGAATCTTATCGAATTTCGTTGTTATTCGATAATATTTGATAAATCTGAATTTTGAGATATATTTCAATAATATTCGATGTTTTGCGAAGTTTTCGGTACAATTCGATATATGTATGTCATAATGTTTTTTCGATATATGAGGCGCCCGGTTTCAAAACCGGCCAAGTCCAAAAAAATAAAATTTTGAGATATACTCATATATAAAAATCTAGACCATGCTTTATTTTTCTACACTGGTTTTAGATTAAAAAAAAAATAAAAATTTTTGACTCAAATATTACACTTTTTAATTTATTATTGATTCATGGGTTTCAAAACCGGCCAAGTCCATGAACTTGCATTCAAAACCAATCCAACGCCTTGGAATCAAAACCGGCCAAGTTCAGTTCATAGTAATCCGGCCAAGTCCAAAATTGTTTTCTCAAAAACATTCGCAAATAAAACTTTAAATATTTGATCTGACGTACCTTGAGTAAGAGATTTTATAAGCTATCATGTGTGAAATACTTTTCAATGAACATAGATGAAAACAAACGTTTTTCGTTGTTTTCCCAATTTTCTCTTTGAAATTTGGCGAATATTTGATGTTTATAAACACAATTCGATACTCTCCGATTTTTAATAATATTCGATATAATTTACGATATTTTTCGTTACTATGTATTGGCCAACTTTTTGGATAACGTCTAACTTTTCGCGATGTTATTTGATAGTTTTCGATAACTTCCGACTATTCAATTTCCGACCATTTCAATTCCAATTTCAATACCTTTTGATACCATTCAATACAACCCCGTCTTCATCGACTTCTCCAATATAATTCGATACTTTCTGACTCTTGTTAGTCGTTCGCGGCTTGGGCACTAAATCATTAGAATTTTTGGTAGAATCAAACATAAAATCATTGAATTTTTTCCCTGAGTGTAAATTTTTTTGAATCTTCAATAGCTTTCGAATTTTATTGTATCACTTATTTTTTTTGTTTTAACTTTAATTTGGTTTTTTTTTATACAATTTAGTTTCAATTCTAAAATAAGTATATTCAAATGACACACTATTTTCCAATACGACGCTATAATTATAGTGGCCAATCAGATAATTTCATATACTTAAACTTTTAATTAAGTCAACGTTAATGTCTGTAATTGAAGCTCAAAAATAAATATCAAAAGAATCGCTGACATTCCCGAAATTGCGCGCCACTGAAATATTTCCAACTCTCATCATAAATATGAAAATTTGTGTCGATTGAATATCTTCTTCCTGCAAGATGGATAGATAGTAAAAACTTCAAGTGAAATACAATTTTATGTAGTATATTGAGCAGGCACACCTACTACTCCGCATGATAGCAGGCAACGTGGCTGTCGTGGGAGCGTTGAAGACGGAGCTCGTTAATAATGCTGCAAGATAATCGTTTTTATTGAGTGCACGAACATATTGATTGCAATAAAATCAGCTAATTCCAGGTCACAGGAGGGAATGCAATGTTATGAGGGAGGCTGATTGGTTGGTTGGTTAGGTTTTCTTTTTGCTAGTGCAATAAATAAAAGTGCTGCATTTGCGACAAATGAAATGAGTTTGCTATGAGAGCTTATGATGATAGTGATAATAAAATATTGAGATAAGCATAAAAAAGGTTGATGTAGTTGAAATTGAAAATACCTAGATTAGCAAATATATATTTTTTATTTGATTTTAAGAAATTCTATAGAGACTTTGAAAGTTGTCCTTAAAAAACTTTGTAGGATTTTGAGCTTAGTAAATTATTAAAAATTTCTAACTTTCTTTTAAGAAAAATGTCACAAAAGCTTAAAAAGTTTCGCCCCCAAAATTTTTCTTCTCGAAGGAAGTTAACATTTTTTTGGCAATATTTCTCCAGCTGCTGTTATTTGTCACCTTAATTTTAGTACCATTTAAGTGCGTTTTAAACTACCGAATCATCTTTTCTAAAATCTACTATGACCTTGAATTAATAAGGCTTTAAATTCTACGTCACTTTTTAAACCAAAAACAAAATTCTTCATACATTCTGGTATATCTTATTAAACAATTTTCTACCAAATTTAACAACAAAATCAATCGAGCATAAAATGAAAAATGTTAAGCAGATCAGCAACATATGTTTGGTTAGGGTAATATAAATATATCATGAAACAAAATAAAAAAATATTCCCTGAACTGACAATAGGACTAAAGTCAATAGCAAGTAGCAGCTTACAAGAGGGTGCCTGCCAACAGCCGTGAGTGCTATGTATTTAAAAAGTCAAAAAAGCAGAAAAAAAATATTCGTAATCTTTAAAATTAGATTTTAACCTACGTATCCTATATATCAGAGCTGTGAATGAATGCATTCATTTTCAATTTTAACTCCCGAGAAATTCCGCATTCAGAGTGCAGCTATTTAAAAATGAAGTCATATGTAGACTTCAATGCCATAATCTTGCAGCCTTTTCTATCACAAAAGAGTGCAATTATTTTGGTGACGTCACGTTTTTGATTGGAATCATGATTGGAAGAATTTTGATTGCATTAAAGTCACCTCAAATCATTTTTAATTCTTTGCAATCACTTGAAGTCGCTGCAATCATTTGAAGTCAGTGAAAACAATTCAAGACATCTGCTCTGAATTAACTCGAAAATTTACACACATACATATGTATATACATACATCTATACATACATATATACATACATATGTACACACATTCACTTTTATATGTATGCTTAGGAGATATTTGAGTAGATTTTCGAGTTAATTCAGAGCAGATGTCTTCAATTGTCTTCAGTGACTTCAAATGATTGCAGCGACTTCAAGTGCTTGCAGTGACTTCAAGTAATTGCAGCGACTTCAAGTGATTGCAAAGAATAAAAAATGATTTGAGGTGACTTCAATGCAATCAAAATTCTTCCAATCATGATTCCAATCAAAAATGTGACGTCACCAAAATAATTGCATTCTTTTGTGATAGAAACGGCTGCAAGATTATGGCATTGAAGTCTACAGGTGACTTCATTTTTAAATAGCTGCACTCTGAATGCTGTATTTTGGCAGTGACTTCAATGGATTTCAATTTCAAATGAATGCACTCTTTCACAGTTCTGCTATATATAAAGTACCAGCAACACCATAACATTCTAAATGCAACAACATTGTCAGCTTATATTACAAACTACACAGTAATTCGTGTATATCAGCGGCACACAACATCAACAGCAACAACAATGTTGAGGCACAATTTATAATCCTTAAAAAGGCAAAGGAAAAAACAACGAGTAAACGGAAAATTGTTTGGTTGCCTGCCTGCTCGTCAATGTACGTACGAAAGAGGACTCACTCACCTAGAAATGCCTTTGAGCTTAAGCTATAGCTTGCGTTGCGCTCTAAATTATGCAATGAAAAATATAACAAAAAAAACAAAATATGTTAGATGGATTTAGATTATTCTTTAGTACGATTTGGGATGTTTTACAATAAATTTTATTTAATGTTAGGCTTAATATAGTTAATGTTATTGTTGCTGTTTGTAAAATTATTATGAACAATGTTTATTTTTCATAGCACATAAAATTTCATGTGGTTTTCCGGTGCTTAAATTCAAGAGAAATATGACGCTTGTTGGTCCTTGACATTGAAATTTTATGTAAAGAAAATAATTTAAAAATAACTATAAATTTTTGCTTAACATTTCAGTGCAATGTAATTGTAAGGATTTAATTAACAGTAAGATTAACATGATGGTAATGTAATTTAAAATTCGCTCAAAACTAAGAATGAGCTCATTATCAAAAAATTTGCCATTACAATTAGTACAAGTAATTAAAATTATAAGCCTTTTTCATTGTCATTAAATAAGTAATGCTAATAAATGAAAAATAGCATTAGCATCAACACAGCAATGATAATGAAAGCTTATTTAATTTGGAATAATTTTAATAAACTAACTATTTAAATGATCTTAATGATGAAAAAACATTAACATTAAGAACGTAATGAAATAAAAATTATTATTTTATTACGACCATAAATTTCATTACCATTCAATAGCAGCAATAGTAATCACTAATGCATTATCACTACAAAAAATAGCAATAATACCCAAAATCCTCATTCATTTCCATCAAAATTTCATTAAAATTAAAAGAAAGCAATAACTATTTCGATTTTTCCTCGAATTTGGCTGCTTTGTTTTCTGTTTTCAATTATTTGCTACAACTGCTTTTCCCTGTTCCATTTCACAAGCATTCAATTAAAACATATTGAATAATAATTTCGTTTCCCTTTGCACTCCCTGTCCCACTTTAAAATTCACAAAAAAGTGCAAGTGATTAATTTTCATTGTTTAGTCCTTTTTTTTTCAACTCACGTGGGAATTTGAATATGCAATCAGTTTTCATGCACACAGCACACATGCACGCATATTAAAAACACACACACATGCAATTAGATAAAAAACAAAATTATTGCAGCTTTTGCGGCGCGTAAGCAAAGGAAATATATAAACAAACGAATGAAAAAAAAAAAATTCAGTAATGTTAATTGAAATTTATCAAACGCCACAAATTTCGTGGTATTCATGGTCTGGCACAACGATGTGGCGTGGAGTTATGCTAAAGGCGCCTGTTTTCAATAAAAAAAAAATAACACTCATATCACTTCCATACATTCACGGCAGGGTGGATCTAAAAAAAGTGTTTAACTAATGCAAAGTGGAAATTAACAATAATATAAATGCATTTGAAACGCTATCTCAGATTGACTATTTCCTGTTTTTCGAAATGTCATGATCAGAAGAAGCTGAGCTGTGATAATGTCAATAAGAAACTTTATCAATCCAACATTTATACCAGCCATCTATATGAAATTTCTCTTATATTTATATATCATTGTGAAACGTGCAATAATTCAAATAAAATCAACGAACCTGCACAATTCACAAGGTTTTTTTTTTTCAAAGTAGACTCTATAACTTTCCCTAGAATTTCCTAACTAAAGGAAGTTGAGTGCAGACAACTCGATACAATAGTTTTTAGATAATATTATTGTGTTCTTTCCCCGAAGTTTTTTACGCCTTTCTCATGTGATATATTCATTTTTTCAATATTTCCTTTTCTTTTGCTACTCTGAAACCTAAGTACTTTATGTTTGCTACATATTGTGTCAACCTGCTGTGTTATCTGCTGAGGACATGGCGCGCTTTCTTGTTAATACCTGAACATATTTTGTTCACTACTCTTTTTTTAAACTCTTCTAACTCTTTTTTCCTCCTCCTCCTCCTCCTTCGACTTATCATCCGGATGATACTTGTATGACTCAGTGCCTTTGCATTAAGATTTATTAAAAATCTTCGTAGAACTTTCTTGAGATGATAATTCACAATTTTTCTTGTTAGGAGAGATGCCACGTCTGCTTGTTTTAATGATAACTCATTACACATTTTGTTTCTATTGTTGTGTTGATTACTTAATTTGTCGCTACTTTTTCGTCACCTACAGAACTGAATTTTTGAAATAAACTTTAAATATACGAAAATGAAAATTATTACGACTATTGCTTCTTGTTTTTCAAGATATTGATTTTTCCTAAAAAAAAAAAGAAAAATCGTAACTAAAATCTATTAATTTCTTCCTTTTCGTTTCCGTTCCCTTCTTCATTGAATTGAATTTTTTTAAAATGAAGAAATACATGTCGATTTGTATTATTTCATAAGAAGAATACAAAGTTTTTATGATAAACCATTTACCATTTTAAGCTGTTAAATACATAATATATCGGCGAACTTGTAAAAACCTTACAGATATTTTTATAGCGCTTTCTTTCGATTTTTGCTATGATTCTTAAAACGTCTAAGCCAAAGCCAAAATAAAGCAAGCTTGGAAACTTTTTACTTTATCAGATTTATGTAGTTCACTGGAGACAGCACTTCAGCAAAAACCGAATCCACGATATAAATTAATAAACCTTTATCTATACTATTATATAAAGAGGTAAGGTTTGTTTGTTTGTTTGTATGTTCAAGGTAATCTCTGGAACTACAGAACCGATTCCAAAAATTCTTCTACTAATAGAAAGCTACGCTATTTCTGAGTAACATGGGCTATATTTTATTTTGATAAAAGCAAGGGGCGTGGCACTTTACGTGCAATTAAAACCTTTAACTCGCTATATCTTGGTTCATATGATAGCAAGAGTCTTAAAATTCGGTGTCAGGATGCACATAGCCTATGTTAAGCACTTCACAAAATATGAACGGGATTAGACACCAGGAGCGTGGTGGCTATAGGACTTTAATTTAGGGTGGCCCTCATTCGCAAATATTTTGAAATAAGCAGTTATACAAAGACCACTTCATGTCTATTATTCATCGATCATGTCTATTATTATAATTTTTCCCGAAATTGGAATTACAAGTAATGTGTTACTCTGTTTAATATATTCGAGCAGTGCCGGTTCAAATGAACGTTATTATTAAACTTAGTCGCAACTTTTGATTTAGTTAATATTATGAATATTACCAAATAAAATTAGATTCAAATATTTAAAAAATATAAAACAACTTCCACCCTAATATGTGTATAAGCTCACCCACAAATGCGAAAATCCAGTTCCAGACACAAATGCAAAATGCAGCTTTGATTTCAATTATTTACGCATAAAGTAGATGTAATAAATTTTAAATGAATTTCATATATGAAAAGTGCAGGCATGTTATTGCTGCAGTTGTTGTTACGTTGCCTAAAGGCCACTGGCAGTGCAATAAAACAAAGCTTTAAAAATTGACATCATAATCAATTCAATTTTAAGCTCTCTAATAAGTTTTCATACAAAGGTGCGGCAATGAAATGCAAACAAAAATTAATTTTTGTGCGCAAACCTGATGCACAGTGGGATGGAATAAAATTCCATTTTTTTTAAACTTAAGTTTTTAGTTTAAGCTTCTAGAAAGTTTTTACGCTATAGTTTTAATTGGGTGTTCAATCAGCCAAATAACTTTTACAAAAAAAATTTAGCGGTGTTGTCATATTTTTTTTTTGACATATTTAAAGTTAAACAAAACAAGTTAAGGTGTTATCTTCGGTCAGGCCGAAACTCACATACCCTACACGGCACTCAAAGCCCCTTTAAAATAAATGTTAAAAGACGTTAAAGAGGTTGAATAAGTCGAAAAAAAGTGAAATGTAAAAAAGGTTGAAAGAAGCTGAAAAATGTTGAAACAGTTGTTAAAGACTGAAAAAGTCGACAAAATATGAAAACCATTTAAGAAAATAATGAAGAGAAATGAAATAGGTTGAAATAGTCAAACAAATACATATAGTGGGATGTATTGGAAAAAGTTAAGAGGTTGATAAAGTCAAAAGAATATGGAAAAGATTGAAAAAATCGAATAAAAACTAAGAAATTTAAAGGTGTCACGCCCACTTCTCCAATTCCGCCTACTTTTAGGTTACTAAATTATATCGCCTTGAACGATATACGTACCTACTAATAAAATAGAACATGGAATCTTGAATATCGTAAACATACGTCCTTGCAAGGTTTGCCTGAAGCACGCATCATGACAATGCACCAATTGCGATGTACAGTTGTGCTGTCGGTGTTGTCCACAAGTGAAAATAATCGATTTTTATCAATACGTAATTTTTTGCCATACAAAAACATTTTTCGTTCATATCAGAAAATATTGCATTTTTTGATATCACTTGTGCCCAGTGATTGAAAAATCGACCACCTACCTGAGCTCAAACCTGAGCAGGTAAAAAAAAAAAAAATCAAAGCTCAGCCCAACGATCCAAATCCTCTGAATGAAATTTCATCGATTTTGGTCCAGTAGTTTAGGCTTGGGATTTGAAGGGTTAAGAAACATCACTGAAGATTATAAGATACTGATCAGTTTCTGTAAAAATATATAATAACTTTATTCCAGATTATTGTTTTTAGTCAAAAAAAAAAAAAAGATTAGGCGTGTAAGATCGATAAATGTTTATTTGTTTTCAAACTATGTAGTTTGAAAGCTAAAATTGCTTTTTTTTTTTGTCTTGGGCTTCTGGTCAGTAACTTCAACCTTCATTACTACGTAGTTCAAAAAGTAAATTAACTTAAGTTTTATTAAGTAAATTAACTTTAATTTTAGAACATTATTATTAATTGCTTTGCAATAAGCAGTATGGACTATACGTTGTTCTACTTTTGGTGACGTTGTAGGTTATATATTCCGAACAGGAGTTTAGTTTAAAAACGTCGTTAAAGTATGGCGGCGAAAGACTTCAAGCGCTTGTTTCGATTACTCAGCTTTCTTGGCTTACTAAACGTTATATACAATCGCAAAGAGGAACGTTTTACCCACAAAAGTTCTAACGGGTGTTTTAAGCGTCTCTACCTCAGATACTTATATTATAATGCATTGCTATATCTGGTGACTTTTTCATTTAGCGCTTCAGCTGCATATTTTGAGAATGATACAGAAACAACAGGAACTTCGTATGACGCACAAGACAGAATCGCGGAATTTATTGGTTGTTCACTGTGGTATTTTATTTTGATATTTTGCAGCAAGATATTTTATAGAGATAGTGCACAACTAGTGGATATTACAAACAGATTACTAAAAATTTCATGTGACTTAGGCAAAGTCTTTCCACAGCAGTTACATAATTCCTTACAATTGCTGCCATTACGATGGACAGTTTCTTTTATCGTGATTGCGTCAGATATACCAGGTTATCCGAATATTATAGTGACGATGGGGATAACTATTATCGCTTCAGTTATCCTTCAAGAAATATTATTTTACTTCTCTACACTTTTATTTGCGGATATGCTGGCGGCTTACATGAATCTTAATAAGTTCTTAGCATATTGCACAACACTAAAGGGATCAAATGACAGGACTAATCAGCAGTTGCTTAAAATTGTGGATGATTTGGCCGAAATGAAGAAGCTACAACTTAGTTCTGTTCGAGTTTTAACGCCCTTCTTACTCAGTTTATTTCTTCAACTTCTATTCAGCGCTTTCGCAATGTATTCGTTTTTACGTTGTAGTCTTTACAGCAGTTTGGACCAGCATCTAAACTTCTCAAGCATGAGCTTATTTTTGGTAGCATTTCAGCGAATATTTGACATTATAATTATTTCATGTTATGCTGAATACATGAAGCCTGATAAACCTGATTTCAACAGACAGACAGACAGACAGACAGACAGACAGACAGACAGACACAGACAGACAGACAGACAGACAGACAGACAGACAGACAGACAGACAGACAGACAGACAGACAGACAGACAGACAGACAGACAGACAGACAGACAGACAGACAGACAGACAGACAGACAGACAGACAGACAGACAGACAGACAGACAGACAGACAGACAGACAGACAGACAGACAGACAGACAGACAGACAGACAGACAGACAGACAGACAGACAGACAGACAGACAGACAGACAGACAGACAGACAGACAGACAGACAGACAGACAGACAGACAGACAGACAGACAGACAGACAGACAGACAGACAGACAGACAGACAGACAGACAGACAGACAGACAGACAGACAGACAGACAGACAGACAGACAGACAGACAGACAGACAGACAGACAGACAGACAGACAGACAGACAGACAGACAGACAGACAGACAGACAGACAGACAGACAGACAGACAGACAGACAGACAGACAGACAGACAGACAGACAGACAGACAGACAGACAGACAGACAGACAGACAGACAGACAGACAGACAGACAGACAGACAGACAGACAGACAGACAGACAGACAGACAGACAGACAGACAGACAGACAGACAGACAGACAGACAGACAGACAGACAGACAGACAGACAGACAGACAGACAGACAGACAGACAGACAGACAGACAGACAGACAGACAGACAGACAGACAGACAGACAGACAGACAGACAGACAGACAGACAGACAGACAGACAGACAGACAGACAGACAGACAGACAGACAGACAGACAGACAGACAGACAGACAGACAGACAGACAGACAGACAGACAGACAGACAGACAGACAGACAGACAGACAGACAGACAGACAGACAGACAGACAGACAGACAGACAGACAGACAGACAGACAGACAGACAGACAGACAGACAGACAGACAGACAGACAGACAGACAGACAGACAGACAGACAGACAGACAGACAGACAGACAGACAGACAGACAGACAGACAGACAGGCAGACAGACAGACATCGCTAAATCAACTCAGGTTTTGACGCTGATCAAGAATATATATACTCCTCCATACCTGCCACGCCTTCTTCTATGTGTTACAAACGGAAGAACAAAGTGAATATACCCTCGGTGTAGGGTATAAAAATATTTAGCTATTGTCAAAAATAAAGCTAATGTCAGCAAAAATGAATCAGGTGATGTCAAATAAATAGAGTAAAGTAACTTCAAGCAGAAGCTAATGTCAACGAAAACGCGATAGTGTCTGTGTGAAAGCAAATTTTACGGTGGCGATAAAAAACGAGATAAATACATATCAAGTGATGCCAGAGTGAATCACCTTTTATATGAAATCGATGTCAGATTTTGAACTATGTGTAAGACATAGTGTTGGATAATTTTTCTTTTAAAGTATTTATATTTAAATTTTTGTTTTATATTTAAATAGTATGCTCTGCTAGTAAATAGTTATATTGCTTCATAAACTTTTTCCAACTAATTCTAATTTAAATGCATTGGTGCCATTAGTATTTATCGGGGATTAAGTGTGCAATTTGTGGTTCCTTTTATTTATTTATTTGCTATTTTTGGTGTTATCATTGCCGAAACGTTCAGTTTTTGGAGGTTGCAAATTTTGGTATCAATTGCGCACACTTGGTGGTGTTACCTGCAACCTCATGTGTTTGGTTCTGCTGAAATTAATGTGAAAATTTTAATGTATTTTAATTATTATTTATTACAATTCGCTTAAAATGCAGCCATGAAAATGAGTTTGAATTATGTGAAAATTGCTTTGCTGTGAGAAATTAATTAAATATATTATTGGTTCTTTTTTTTTTTGGCGCTGGATATTGCGGTTAAAGCGTTGAAAAATATTTTATAATTAATTTAGTATTTAATTTTTTCGGGTCTGGTTGCAAAATCGTTATTTATTTCAATTTTGCTTAAACCTGTTTTGTCTCGCAAAGTTTTCAAATTGAAAACGTTTTCTCTCATTTTTGATTTTTTTGGATCTTTAATAATCTGGTAATACAGTCAAAAATTTTAAAATTCTTTAATATTTTATTTGATTTAATTTTATATCAAAAACAAAACTTTATTTGAAAACGGCAAGGAATTTCCCTCAATACATCAATAATTTTCTGTTGTAGTTCCAATTTTTTACTTGACATGACGTCACTTTTTCGACTTCACTTTCATAATCTACATAAAATTTACTTTTCAACCACAAGCAAAAATTAAAAATTTACTGCAAAAAAAAATCTAAAGAATAGAACTTTTACTTGTGGGTGACACAAACACACACACACGCATATGTCAAACGTTGCCACACTTGTGCAACAAAAAGTCATTGAGCCTTGACAATGAACAGCATTGAATTTACATGCCCACAATGAAAAAACTGAATTATTGAATAGATGAAGATGATGAAAATAAATTATGTTTTTATTGACAACATGTCACCGTACCACAAAAATTCCTTCAGATGAATAGCAAGAAAATATTGTTGGAAAAATACATAGGTGGAGAAGGAGGAAGCTTAAAAATTAATATATTTTCACCCTCACGGCATGATGTGCAGCTTTTGTTAAAAAATTTAATGCGTGTTATAAATAAAAACCACAATTTTTATTTCAAATTCAATTAAGCAAAGCGCAGAAGAAGCCATTGACTTAGCTGGAAGTTTTCGTTTATTAAAATTCAATTAATTTTTTGGGTATGTAGAAGATTAAGAAAGGAAAAAACTCATAAGAAATTGTTAGAAAATTTACAAAACACTGAAATTGTGGGAAATCTGAGAAATTTAATTAGGAATCGATAAAAGAAAGAATACAAATAGAAAAAAAGCCAAAATATTTAGCTAAAGCTGTTGTCAACTAATTGGAAACGAAATCTTTCATGGTGTTATTGCTAGTTTTTCATTTATTTTTCTATGTGAACCAAAAAATTTATAGATATTATTAATTTGGAACATATAAGCTCTAAAAAAAAGGCCATAATTGAAATCAAATTCATAGCATAAAAAGTTTTATGTGTGATTTTCTGCTCAAACCTCATATTTGACTGAGTCAACTAATTGGAAACAAAAAAATAATTTGCAAAAAATAAAAGAAAAACTTGATAAAATATTCCAGAATCAATATTGTGATCTTGTTACTTCTTGTAAGAACACTTTTTGACCGAATTCGCTTACAAGCGTATCCTTAATCATGGGTTGTGGCCAAAAGTTGCACACCGGGCACGCGTAAGTCAATTGTTGAGCTTCGAAAGACGGCCATGAGATATCAGGCGATGGCAACACAGCTAAATTACTTTAAATAGATGGTATTCAATGTACTTGATCATTTTAATAAGTATGACACAGCAAAAAATGTTCCTAACAAAAAGAGACCTCGTAAGACTTCTGAGTACAGGGATCTCCAGATTATGCGCAAGGCAAAATTGGATTCTCGTAAGTCTGCTGCAGACCTCCAACGCGAAATAATTGATCAATATGATGCAAAAACATCCAAGCGAACTTTCGTTTGTCGATTGGTTGAGGCTGGACTTCATGGGCGAATTTCACGCAAGGACCCATTGGTGACAGTTAAGCGGAAGAATAGCTGCATACAGTTTGATAAGACACATGCCGGTTTTCCGCTCAAGTCGAATAATCACAGTGGCAAGGTTAGGTTAGGTTAGGTTAGGTTAGGTTAGGTAGGAGTGGCAGTCAGTTACAAAACCGACTCACTTATACCAAATTTAGTCCATTGTGATACCACAGGGTACTTGACTATGCCCTCTCATTGAACCATCCAGATTCCGTAATAAAACTAAATAGCTGACCTATGCTAACATATCTGAGGTCATCCAGGTCATCAAACAAAAACGAACCAAGTGTTTCCCGGCGTTTTCTAGCAAGTGCAGGGCAGGAGCAAAGAAAATTTTCCTCCTCCTCCACATCCCTACAACTTCTACAGTAGTCAAAAGACCGAATACCTAATCTCCCCGCATGTCTGCCGATAAACCAGTGGCCAGTTATTACTGCAAACAACTGACGAGACACTATGTCTAGTGCGGCATATCAGTTCTAGAGATCGCATAGCGTTCCATTCCTGCCAGATTTGCCTTGTTATATTGCAAGTTGACCCTTGGGTCCATCTTATGTTTGCCTTTTTTTGTCAAGTCTTCTTTAAGCAGTAACTTGCAGTTAGCAAGTGACATGCCAACACCTTCCTTGTCTTGAGGAATTTGTGCAGTAGTCCCCTGCCTAGCAAGTTCATCAGCTTTGCAATTACCAATGGTCCTATGCCCAGGCACACAGATGAGGTGATTGTTAAAATGCTGAGCCATCTCATTTAGAGACGAGCGGCATTGTTGGGCCACTAGTGAGCTTAGGAAGACTGATTCTAAGGATTTAATAGCAGCTTGACTATCTGAATAAATGTTAATACCCTTTTGGATACTACATTTATCCTCAGCCAGGATGCTACTTCTTCTATTGCTACTTATAACCTCTGCCTGAAAAACACTACAATGGTCTGGTAACCTCGCAGCAATACTTATCTTCAGTTCCTTAGAGTAAATACCATAACCCACTTGGTTATTTAACTTGGAGCCATCCGTGTAGCAATTGATATGGTTCCTTCTCCCCGGGATTCCTCCCTTCCAGTCATCCCTAGATGGGATATGGGTTACGTAATCTCTCTTGAATAAGATTACTGGAACAGTGTAGTCCAATTTAGAGGGTATAGAATTCAAGCTTTCAAGTGGCAAGGTCATGCTCTGTAGTTGGTGAGACTTATTGGGCGTGGTGTACTATGAGCTGTACGGGTGCACGGTTTGAGCCGTGTATTGAAGCAAAAACCGCCACAATACGAGCAAAGGCACGACATTGTAATTTTTCAGCACCACCAATTCTTCGGCCACATGTTAGCAGCTGGTCAAAACATACCTTGAAATGCTGAAATGGGAAGTCTTACCCCACCCGCCGTATAGCCCAGATATTGCTCCTTCCGACTACTATTTGTTTTCGTCGATGACGCATGCTTTTGAGGATCAGCATTTTCGATCTTTTGAAGAACTCCAAAATTGGATCGATTCGAGAATTGCAACAAAAGACGAAATGAAATCCAAAACTTGCAAGAAAGATTGAAAAAATTAGTAACTAGCGATGAAAAATAAATTTGTAACAAATTTTTCACAATGAAGCGTCGGAATTGAAAAAATATCCTTCAAAACTCTCTTGTACACCTGATAAAATTTTAGATATACAGTCAAGTAAAACTGCCAAATTCTTCTATTTTTAAAAAAGAGATACCAAATGATTTGCGGTTTTCAGTTATGCTATACAATCTAGAGTCTGATAAACGTAGACTTCCCTTGACCATTTAAGACTTATCATAATTTTTGAGAGACTTATCCTGCAACTGCGAATGAAAAATTTCCCTAAAAATATTTGGAAAAATTGAATCAAATATCACTTTATAAATCGGACCTTTTTAAAAGAGCAAATGAGCCAAAACGCAAATAGGTAATTTCGAAAAAAAATTTACGAAAAAGTTAACAATGTTTGGAGAAAAAACGTTCGAAATGGAAAATATTCAAATTATTTTGTGCTATTTACCAAGGAAAAATTATATTCAATTATTGATCCCTTATGTCTACAAAACAGGTGTATGACTCAGATTATTGATTGGTACAACATTACGTTAAAATTACAGTCAGTTTGACATTGCACTTGACCTTCAAAAGCTGCAAAACATGACATAGGATAGCTAATTTTTTGCTAAGGGTGCCAAGATCAACCAAATTTTCATGGGATATGAGTGGGATTCTAAAACTTTAAAACTATTTTGATTTCGTTTTCATTCTCGTAAGCCCTATATGAGTAGACAGCGAAAAAATAAAGTCACCGACTGCGAATTTTCATTAAAGACGTAAAGGGGAGCAACATAAAATTCCAATCAAAAATCCTAGAATTACAAATAAAATATGGTTACGCATGTAAGATGTAAAATTATGAGCAAAAGTATAGTTTGCCGTAAAGTTTTCTTTATTTTCTAAAATTTCATATGAATTATAACATTAAAAACGAAAAAACTCAAATGTCTCCGATATGGACTGTAATTTGCAGATATGTCTTTCCTTTAAACATTAATAGCCGTCACCGGCCAAAAACACAAATGACGCTTTTGTTACGAGTAAGTATTATTGTGTGGTGGTTTGGTAATAATTTTGTAATAATAAATAATAAAAAAATAAAGTTGTTAAAATTTTCGCGTAAATAAGTTCATTTTTAATGGCTTCATAAGCTCGTGTGCATTACTTTTGCTTTTTTCTTTAATGGCAAACGCTTTTGTGCCGCCATTCATGAGGCACCTTGATAGCAGCAGGGTAATAATAATTAAATTTTATTTGGCATTTAAATCGAATGAATAGGGCTTTCACCTTGAAGCTTGAAGTGGGTGGATATTTTCAGCATGTGAAGTAATAACATATGTTATGAATTTTCTTTCTTTAGGGAAATTCTCAGAAGTTTTTATTTATTGCGTGTGAAATAACAAAAGAAAAATATAACGTAATGGTGAAAATAATTTCATTTCTAAGCACTTTATTGATTTTGCAATAAAAAGGTTACCATACAATAGATTCAAATTGAGCTGTAGTCTTCAGAAAAGGCAATTTCTTTTTAAGTAAAAAGTATTAATATTAAAGATTATTATTTTGTTCAAAGAAAAAAATTTTTAACTTCATGAAGGTTACTTAGTTGATGGGATTGCCAAAAAATGCATTAACCAACATTGTCGACACACAAGAGGTTAATGATATGATAAAGTGCTAGGGCTTCTTCAAATGATCAATATAAAAATATAATTAATATAATAACATCTTGAGGTTGGCAGGAACAAAATCAAGGGCAGTAGAAAAATATAAAAAAGAGACTACTCATTCTAACTTGGAATTGCCTGGCAAATATATTTTATTAAACCATTTGAAAACTATAAAGGCAATAAATGAAAAAAAAAAAATATCATTTGGCCAAAAACAGCTATCTCTAACTAACTACAACATGCCTTTCTCTTATAACACAAAACCACAAGGAAAACAGTATCTACCATATCATACCACTAACATACATACCTTCATGCCCACACCATAATTTAAAAGACTATTAGGCTCCCATGCAAAAAAAAACTTTTTGAACAGAACGTTACATTTTTCAATGCCTCTTGATACTGGTCGTTGCTCTTCGACAACAATGACTATTTCAATGTTCAGCGATACTTTTCGGCTGTCAATAGTAATCGATACTTTTGGGCTTACATTGATACTTTTTATTTTTTCCTTCGATAAACTTTTTCGATGTGTTTCAGTGACTTAGAGCATTTTACTTGCTTCTTCGATATTATTCGATACTTTTCATCTTAATCGTTTTTTGCGAAACTAATTGATATTTCACGACTTTTTCGATATTCGACTTCAAAAATAATCGATAATCTTCAAATTTTTTCAATTTTTACTGTAATTTTCGGATTCTATCGATTTTTCGAAGCTTTTCGATATCTTTCGAGTTATACAGGCTTTTTTCTATATTTTTCACACCATCGGAGTTAAATTGATTTTTTGATTTAATTCGATACTCATATGCTTTTGTCAACATCTTCATTTGTATTCGAGTCAATTTTATATTTTTCGACTGCTTCGATATATACGATCTAGGATCAGTTTTTTCGATATATTCAGTGTAATATCGACTTTTTCGATATATTCGGTCTAATATCGACTTTTCAGATTTTATTAAATTTTTTGATGCATATCAATACTTTTTGAAGTATGTTGACTTCGTCACTGTTTTTCAATACTATTTAATAACTTATGGCTTTAACGATGTCTTTCAATACAATTTGATATATATCGAGTCATGTAAACTTTTTTAAATTTTAACGAATTATTCGCAGTTTTGTTTTGACTTGTAACTTAATATTAGCTTACGTTCAAGTTTCACTTCAGGCTTTTACTTTTCCACAAATTGTTTCAATAATTCACTATAATTGCAAGCGTTCGAAAAAATTTACATATGTAATTTACAGTCTATTAACACTTGACTTTGTTACATATTTCATATTCACAAATACAGTATCCGTAAAAAAAAGGCGGACATTTTTATAACATAAGAAAAACCATTAAATTGTAAAAAAAAAGAAAATCATACTAATACAGCACATGTGACGAGCAAAAATGCACAAAATTTTATGTGAAAAAGTGTTTTTTTTTTTTATTTTTATTTTCTGCAAGTAGGTCAATGGGTTCAACGTCGGCAACACGAAACTCGGTCCTATGCAAATTATTTAGTAACTCATAAAATTTTATTTTATTTAACATATTTTTTTTAGATTTTTGCTTTGTTAATTATAGCACCAAACATACAAACAACAAAGTGGGTGTTGCACTTGTTGTGCTAAATTATAGGTAAAGTTTTTGTTCGTTTTTTTTTTCAAGTGTGACAGGTTTATGTGTGACGTGTTATTTTGGTCAGAATGTAAAGATGTTAAGCGTTTATATAAATAATGGGTTAAATTTCTTGAAAAACTAAAGCAAATTTATTAAGTGCTGACTTCAAAGGGGGCGAAGGCAAACTCTCCAAATTAATGCAAATTGAAAATGAAATTACATTTAAATTTCACATATTTCTGGATTGAGCTTTTGCGAAAAATGGCTGAAAACTTTTATGGCATTCTTTTGAAAATATTTTTGAATTTCAGTTTTTGTGTAAATTTATTTTTGAAAATAGAATCAATTTTCTAGTTTTATCAGAACCGGAGTTATGATTTTTTGAAAGTGAGTCTCCATGCCAACAATGTCGAAATTCTCAAAATTTAAATTCGCTCTATTTTGTAAAAAAAAATTTTTTCAAAAAAATCCTCGAACACGTATCCCTTCTTTTTCGATACAGAACTCATTAAAAAAATTTCAGCCAAATCAAAAATGCGTCGTCCGAAAAGTGTTCGGTTTGTAAAAGACTGTCCCATATTTGATCTATTAGTAGGGATATCAACTTTTTGAAAATTATTATAAAGAAATAATGAAAATACAAAGTCATAAAATAACATGTGAGTTATGGTTTACATAGGGTGAACCCAATGGTACTTTACAACAAGAGTGGCAAATAAAATTTAAATATGAAAAAAAAATTTCATTTATAGTCATTAACACTCGTGTTAAAATTATCGAAATTTTATTAAAAATCGGTACTTTTTTTTTGTGGTAATAAACGACCAACTGAGCGTACATATTCGAGTGCAAAATTTCCAAGAAAATGGGTCGATTACAGATGTGAAATCACCAGTGCGTGTTCGTAGAGACCGAAAACATAGCGACCGTACGTGCGCAAAAATTAAACCTCTTAAGAATCATGATAACAATTTTTTAATAGCTAACTAACTGCTCTAGAGAAAAAGTGTCACTTAAATGACATCGACAGCAAACTTCTACGACTGTGGTAGCAATAGTCGGCAATCGACTGTGACAGCTCTACGTGAACGGTTGCTTCGGCTTTTCAGTTTTAAGCAGCAGTCAGCAGTAGCTGACTATCGACAGAAGAATATAAGCTGCTGCTCTAACTGCTTAGGAGTCGTTAATAAAACACGTCTGGAAAAGTTCTGAAACTCTAACCAACTCCTCCATTTTGTCAGTTTTCACTTACCCCCCATCCCTCCTTAAAGGACGTCCACAAAGTATAATGGTTAGCCCTCTCTATTTTTAATTTTTATTCGTTTCTTATGAACAAACTGAAAATGAAAAAACTCTAAAGTGAAAAGGGCTCCAACCCCCCTGCCCCTATTTGTCCACTTTTATGATTTTTTACGACCCACTCCTCTCTACCCTGCTGCCGACGTCTCATTCGCGCAATATTCTTATCGATCAATAAGCACAATTCAATAAAGATATCAAAATCATTCCAATGCAATAATTTCTTTTTATTCTACTCTCATGGTGAAATCCTTATGAGCCTACCCTTTATTTTTGTGGGCCATTTCTCACTAATGTGCTCTACAGCGCTGTTTATCATGTAAATATCGGCACAAAGTTTGTGGTCAATTTTTTATCTTTTTGTTTCAATTTTTCTTTATGTAACTTTGCCTACAACTTGCGAAATGTAGGCTGACAGTTTTATTTAGAATTTGTTTTAAATAAAATTTCCTATTGTTTTTTTTTTTCTTTTTTCTTTGCAGGTATATTCATGCTAATTCATCAGCATTTATGGTATGGTTTTTATATTATTATATACATTTTAAATACCTTTTACAAATAAGATTAGTAAAGTTTGGTGAATTAAGCATAAAGCTATTAAAATAACATTATCTACTATTAGCTTAATAATACAACACCCTGCAAATTAGTAAATTATGAAAATATCAGCAAAAATTATTTGTATTTCCTGTGCCAACCTTGGCAATGTGTTGCCATTTAAAAATACAATTCATTAAAGCTAAAAACGAAAAAAGCCCCTAATCACCAAAACAATCAATAAAGCATTAAAACCAAATGCAATCAACTAAAATTAATGATGATGCCTAAGGGTTGCTTAAATAAATACATAAAGCGAAATTTAATTTGGATTGAGAATTATGAGCGTATTGACCAAGAAACGTAGCTTTGTAGTAAAATATCATCCCACACTTTTTGATAAGTGTAGTTTATCATAATGAATTATAAACCTCTGAAAGGTTTGACTTCAACCTTACCATACAATCAATATTTTCTCAAAGGATTTGAACTCGAATCTTATGCTAGATACACACGAGGCAACCGTTGCAGCAACACAGCCATGTTGAAGCAACCGTTGCTTCGTGTGTAGCTGTGTTGCGCATTGATTTTCGTGTTGCCGCAACCGTTGCCTGAAATATCAAAATATTTTGATATTTTTCGTCGGTTGCTGCAACCGTTGCTTCGTGTGTATCATTGTTTACTGTATTTACTAGTTCATTTCGTCGGAAACAAGCGAGTAAGAAGGTTCGCGAGGACTAAAAATAAGTGAGTAAAAGAAGAAAGGAAAATGGCAATTGCAAATAATGAAAAATATGTTAATAGTCCAAGATGCGGCTGTAGAAAAGTCGAGTGTATAAGATTACAGGATGGGAAACATGCCAAATGATAGAGCTCGACGAGCCTAAATAGAATAACTAGGGTTGCCTTGCCAAAGCCTGTCCCGATAACCAAAAATGCCCGAATTTCAGCCAAACATGAGTTACCACTCATTTAAGAAAAGTTGATTTCAAAAACGGGTGTTAGGACCTGATTCGACAAGGCAAATCTATATGTTCTATTTAGGCTCTTTGATCTTTATTAAAGAGTATAAAAATTTGAGAGAGCTATGGAAAATATCTTGTGAAAAATATAAAAACAAAAATATTCCGCTTGTGTCTTTTCTGTACCATAGCTATACACAGTACTGAGGTTGCAGCAACAGTTGCCACGTGTGTAGTGAACAAACAGAACGCGTTGCTGCAACTCGTTGCTGCAACGGTTGCCTCGTGTGTATCTAGCATTACAATTGTTTTACCTTTTTAATTTTATTCATAAAAATTATTTCTAAGAAAATTATGCTTGATAAAATTAAATTTTTAAAGCGTCCTCAAAAAAGTCTTGTAAGTTGCATCTATAAACTTTTTCATGATAAGACCAAATCCATTTCAAACAATGCAGTCGGACTATTTCATATTACGGAATTGGTTGCCGATTAAATATATTGTTTTTTAAAGGATATAAGGGGACCCATATTTTTCCGATTTGATTAAAAATTTTTTTTACGAAGTCATGCCCATTTTAAGTTTTGGTCTCAAAAATTAAAAAACCGCTGAAAATTGTTTCAAAAAAGCGGCATTTCCATCCATATCAAAATAATTAACTTTTGTCTGTTGACTCTAATAGAATATAACCTTGGTCATAAGATTAATATCTTAAAGAACAATTTTATTAAAACCGTTCAACATCTGTTTGCAAAAGGTCTCTAATTTGTTTAAATGGATTTTGTACTCATTTCCAGAGGCAGATTGCATAGAGAAGTTCCTAAGCAAGGATTATTATTTCTTTAATATACTGCCATCAGCATGCATTCTATTTCTCAAATCCATTTATACAACTTCAACTGAAATGCTTGACAATAGCATTTTTCCCCCCTCATTTTATCCCACAGGATATAATAGTAAGCAGCATAACATAGATCAAAAAAAGGAAAAACATTTTTCTGTAATATATGACCATCTAAATGCATGTAATTATTGCTGGATGCCTGCACGTAATATTGCAGCCATTTAACCCACACTTTTGTCACACCACCCAACCGTATCTTATTTGATTCCTTTATCCCATGCTGCTACTGTTGGCTGTGTCGCGTTCCCTTCAATTAGGTGCGGTATTCAAGCTTTTGCTAAATGAAAATTCTTTTAGCAGCTCACTTTCCACACATTAACGTACATATGATGAAAATGTAATGTCTCGCTACTACCAAAAATTTTATGGTATATTTAGTAGTGAACAATGTTAATAACAAATACGTGTTCGTATGTTAAGGCAACACGCTTTTAGTTGCTGCAGACGACAATAGTATGAGTACGATCATTTGGCAAACAAATTAAAAATGCCACAGCAACAAAAGTAAAATCAACAACGAAAGTCAGAACAACGAAACACTGGTTATTACATTAACTGACGTTGCAGACATTTTTGCACTGCCTTGGTTTTCTTATTTTACTTGAAAGGTGGCTTGAAAAGTTGATGATCTTAAAATTTTAACAATTTTTAATAAAAAAAGTTTTTAGACAAACTAGTACTTCTTAGGCAAAAATAGTATACTTGTTTGCCTAGAGGTATGCAATGAAATTTTAATGCAAAAACTTACTAGTAAAGCTAATATAAGACATGATATAGAATGACAACCTTGTGTTCGAAAGCAGTATTACTCAGTTGCCCACTTCCCAAGTATCCAATGAAATTGCTGAGACATTATTAGCTTGTATTGCTTGCCGAAGTACTTCTGTACTAAAATCAGGGTCAAATGGTATTGCAGTAAGCAGAGCAGTAAATACCATTACGTCTGCAGCTCTCGACACTTAACTTAATTTCGATCCCCTTGACAGTTATACTAGACTGAGGTAATCTGGTTTTTGACAATCGAAGCCCTACGACCATTATACTTAGTAGTGTCTTCGTTCAATTTCGTGGCTGCCAAATTCAAAGTGAGACTAATTATATCAACCCTACTTTTATCTTCTCAACTAACTTTTAAGTGAAAATACCCGGTACGTAGGGTTGGGCTCACAACTCAGAAATTCTAAAGAAATATACACTAACAGTTCGAAAAACGAATCTGAAACGAAGGCTGAAATTTTCTCCGAAGACGTGAACATCAGTATTCTATTCTTTGTTTTAGTCCGTGTATTCCTAGCGGGAAGTTTAGCCTTCGGGGAGTCATGTAGAGTTATTATATTCAAAACGCAAGGACAGATTTCTTATATATGTCCATAGCAAAGCAGCCATTAAGTCTCTTGCCTAATACATTATTATATTTTTTTGGGGAGAGAAATGTAATCTAAACGAATTTTGTCCAGGTAGTTCATAGTGAAATCATTCGCAATGAAAACGCAGATGATTTTGCTAGGATATGCTCTAAAATGGACATTATTTCTGAACCTTTTATAACGAAGCCACAAGCCTAGATTGGGGCCAAAATTGATTCAAAATATATGAATTGAGTTGAGTTGAGTATGAGATGGGCAAACATGACAACATGTTGTACGCCAAAGGCAATCTGGCCATATTATGATGCTGACAGAACGTGAAAAGTAATCTCATTTGAAACCCTGAGAAATTTTATTGATGCCAACACAGAGAACTATTTTATGGGCAAACATTTTTCTAGAGTAGAGCTTACTGACTTAGGAGATCTTTGTATCCGAATGTCACTTCTTCGACTCCCTTGAAGACATCGCTCAAGGGTATCCAAAATCCTGTTTGAAGTTTATAAAAATTTCAAAATGCTGAACACGAAGTTATAAACCGGGTATATAATTTGCTCAGTTGCGGCCTTAGTTATGATGACAATTGACATCTCCCGAGATAACTTAACCTAACCTAGGGTAGGTTGTGATATGCTATTGTAAGTATATATGTTTACTGGATGACTTAGCACAATTTCGCATTTGGCTAATAATGTGACTGGACTGCGATCAATTTCAAAACCGAAGTCACCATCAATAAATGCAACAAATTCCTGCGTTAGTTTAGGTCATAAGGATATCGAAACGAGCAAATTATCTTAATTTTGTTAATATCGGTCAGGATCTTTTCAGTTTCTTTGACCACTTCCTTGTCAATTTCTTTACTTTGACATCAAATGTTCAGATTTTCTGTTCTTCTCGAATTTCGTTGCTCTGAATCGAAGTTTTTATAGAGTATTGTTTTTCATTTGCTAGATATGTCCGAAGTTGACATTTTTTTAACTGCCTAAAATTGCATTACATTTGCCTTACGATTGAGTTTTATTCCTCTTGTATCGTACTTGCATACTGCACCAAAATCTCAATGCTACTATAGTGTATATTGTGCTTACTATTACTCACAACTTAATTCCATACACAACTACGTACAAATACTTTGGTCAGCAAAGTATATTCTCCCATAAAAGTACTTTCGAGAACAGCTGTTCAACTCCTACTTCACTTACAGTATCACTGCTGCACTTTGTGTACAATCTCTACCAAGTCACTTCAAAAGTTTTAACTCGTAGTTATAAACATTTATTTTCGGTTTAGCCTAATGGTTATTGCTCTTAACATTGTTATTGTTGTTTTTTTCTGCTGTTTTTTGTTTTTGTTTTAGATATTGTAATATATGCTCTAATTAAATTATGACAATGTTAATGTACCGTTTGCTACAATGTCGCAATTTTCATTTCATACGAGCGCCACTCGTCCCAAATTCACCCACTCATTCACATGCAATCAGGCTGACACATACACCCCACACATATCCTACACACGCACACACAAATTCACATAAAGTCAAGTGATCGCCCTCTTTTTTGTTTTTATTTTCATTCTTGTATGTTCCATGACGAATCTCATCAGACATTGTTTACATGAACTTCAGAAAACTGTAGCCCAGTGTGGTTTAGTCCTTTTTCTGGTTTATTCCCTTCTTCCGCTATAGCCATTGTAGTCTGCGTCTTTCACAAACAGTCTGCTGCTGTTAATTTACAGTAAGAGCTTTTTTGTTTTTGTGACTCCTAGGGAGAGCGAGTTGCAACTGTGTAAGGTGACCAGCTGTGGAGTAATGATGATTTGAACTAAAAACATTAAAATGGTATTTTCCAATTTTCTCTTTATAATGTGCAAATTTGCGACCTCTCAATGTGTCCTTTTTTTCATTAATCTATCGCGTACATATTTTGGTTAATTGTTTCTTTGTGTCTACGCATTAAGTTAAAATTTGTCTCAAAACCTACGAAAATCCTCCACAAAAGAGAATCCTATGACATAAACTAATTTTCGTAGGCTCAAGGCTTACTAGGAGAGCATGCTGCAATGTAGCAAATGCTCTCTTTTTTTGGAATTTGGAATAACGCTTAGGCAACTTTTTTGCAAATAGCTTTCGTGTCACCAAAATTTTAAACTCTGATTCCGTCTGGTCACCTTAAATTAAAGGTTGGTCACGATGTTACCATATGTAAATAAAGTAATTAAGGTTAAAATTTTTTTGCACAAGTCCTTGATGTTCGTCTAAGTGTTGCTATTGTTGTGTAAATGTTTTTGCCTAAGTTACTTTTCTCACTTTGAAGTACACGCAGAAGTCCCTAGCATAGTTGGACCTCTCTCTCTCTTCTCAAGTCAAATAGGTGATAATTACCAGTCTTTAATCCTGTTTATTTTCATCATGCTTTCTTCCATATTTCATAGTTTTCTTTGATTAATTTTTGTTTGTCATGAAATTATAATTTTTTGCCATAAAATATTTTTGTTGTTGTCGTAATTGCAGCAACATTTGACAGCTAACATTTGACATGTTACAGATGCGGTGGGCATTGTACTTTCATTTTTTTAAGGGTTTCCGTTTAATTAATTACGAGTACAAAAGTAAATATTTTGACATTTTTACATAAAAACGCAATTATAACAGGGGTGTGTTTTGGTGCTACGCTTTAAGATGACTAAACTGCTGGTATAGGAAAGTTTGGAGAATTTCTTAGTATTTGTTAAGGAAAGTTGAATGTAATAAGAAAATTGAAAATAAGAAATTTAATATGAGGAAGCAGGTTTTTTTTTGTTTTTTTTTTTTTGTAACTCGACCTAGCAGACCTTTTACCTATTTAATACTTAATACAATAATATTTCCTTTTTTTTTTCTTTCATACAATTTTTTTTTATTTTTCTAAACAAGCGTATGTAATTTAACCAAGAAGAAAACATTTTTTTTTTCTAAAAACTTTTTAATATAACACAAAAAACATAAAAGAAAAGCTACAAAAGCCAATAACCTTTTGTTGCCATTGGCCTTTATCATAAATGCATTAAAGTAAATAATAAATGAACTCAATGTTTGATATTCAGAAATACTTGTGCCAAGAAAAAATAACTCCCATCCAATACGTATGCAAAGAAAAACAGTCCCAAAAGTAATAAATCATCTAAGAAATCATCAGCAGCAGCAGCAGCAGCAGCCTCAGTAGCGATAGCAAAGAAAACAAAACTTGCAATACCAGCCAGTAAAGTCAACAGAGTAGCAACATAAAGCCGATAGAGAGAGGGTTGTAGCGAGAAAAAAAAATCATTTGTTTATATTATGACTTGCAGAATACTCAGTATTTTGTTATGCCTTTCTCGCCAACAAAATAGAATTGTAAAAAAAGGATGCCTCGCAGACAAAGTCCTGGCAAGGAACAAGAAAAATATTAACTTCAAAGTACAGAATATTAAACTAAAACGAGACAAAAAAGGTAAAATCAAGAGAAAATATATTTCTAGACTGCTTTGGTCATGGTCAATATAGCCTGCATATTTTATAAATATTTTTTTTTAGCTTTTATGAAAGTAATTAAAAAAAAAATAACAATAATAATAATGGGTTCATTGGAATAAATATATTTTTAGGTCTAATTGGCAAAATATTAATTAGTGCCTATAATGAGTAAACATCTTGTTTACAAGAAATTTGCCGTGAATCATATAATTGCTGTTATTTTACATATATTTCATTAATTTATTTGATGTATTACAATGGCACTGAAATAATATTTCCCATGGAATGATAAAAATTGTCTAGACAGACGAAAATGTTAATTAGATGTGCATAAACAAAAACACACTTTTACATTAAAAAAATACATAATAAATTAAAAATCATTTAAGGACTGTCCCAGAAAAATCTTGCGGTTTTATTTTGTTTGATTATAATCTACCTGATAATCTTATAGACCTAAAAAGATACAATATGTGTATATAAAATGTGACGTTTAATATGATATATAACACTTGGTGATAGATAGCACTTTTGTCCACATACCTGCAAAATCCAGAGTTAAAATTTTCAGATATTGCAAAAATAGTTGGTGCATCAGATAGAACTATTTTGACGGATATTTCTAATCATAAGAAGAGTCTATCTGTTTCACGAAAAAAAGTTTCTGGCACAAAACCAGAATTTTCTAACCCAAGCGTATTGGCGAAGGTGAAGGGCTTTTTAAAGCAGAATCGCAGCACTTCAGTGCGAGATATGGCGGCTATAGCAGGTACATCAAAATCTTCTGTACAAAACATAATGGAAAAAAGTAAGCTGAAGACATATATACAATAAAATTCCCCATTACGGACAGCCCCCATAACCGGACAGCTCCAACAACCGGACATATTTCATCATATTTACGCTCAATAACTTTTCCATACAAAATACATTCCGATAGCCGGACGCTCAAAATACGAATGCCGGACGACAAAAATACTGCGACGGTGGGTGTCCGGTTATGGGGAATTTCACTGTAGTTCAAAAGGTACCAGACCGTTCTGATGAAAAGCAGTTGATGGCTCAGAAACGAGCCCGAAAACTGTATGAAAGGTACCTGACTAAATTTGATTGCTGCGTTATGAACGAAGAAGGTGCATATGCCTTGTAAATTTAAAGAAAAAAAAATTTCAAATTTTCGAAGCAATATATGGTTTGGCAGGTCATATACACGTGTGGCCTCTGAAGAAGCTTGTTTGTTACGCAAAGCACAATCAATTCAAAAGTTTATATAGACGAGTGCCTCGAAAAACGTGTTCTACCATTTATTCGTGCACATGAAGGTACAGTGATTGTCTGGCCCGATTTAGCAACCTCTCATTACTCTAAAGCTACGATGAAATGGTAACAAAGTAAAAAGATCAATTTTGTACCCAAAAAAGCATATGCGCTCATTTTCCCAGAGCTTTGCCCAATTGAGAGAGTACCACTCTGCAAAAAACTTACAAAACTTTAGACTTAAGTGGAAAAGATCGTTCCGTACTGTCTATGAAACAACTGAACAAAATTTAATAAAGGGCCTTAAGAAAAAAAGTAATAAGTTTTTATTAATATAAAAAATCTTAATTAGTTTTTAATTATTTCTATTCTGAACACTAGCAATTATTAATACAAAAAGAAAAATGACCAAAAAGTTTATTGGATATTTTTTTATAACTGAAAAACAAACCGCAATTTTTCTTTGGGAAAGTCCTTACAAATGAAAGAAAATGGTAGCAAAAGCCAGAGTATCAGCTGAGACAGCAGTAAATAATTTTCCTGTGCGGGAAATATGCCCAAAAGACAATACTTTCATGTGATAAATATATATTGTTAGAACTGTCATCTGTCTAAATTTAAATGAAAAGTAACAATAAAAAGACAAAAAATCGCTAGGACAAACAAAAAGTGACTTAGACGAACGAGAAAACATTACTTTGGGAAATCACCTACATAATTAAAATACTATTGGATTAAATCGTAAGTTACAAAAATCAATATAGAATAGAAAATAGGACGAATTATGATAATGCCAATTGAACAAACGAAAGAATTTATTATTACGCCGATGAGTTCGAATTAACGCAACGTAGCATTTTGTTACGTAGCAATGATTTTTTCGTTCGAATTACCAAGTGCTTAAAAATCTATTTATTTAGCTCGAAATATAAAGAGATTTTGTAGGGATTTCGTGATAACTTTGAATTATAGAGAGGTTCGAATTATCACAGGTTTGAATTAACGAGAGTCGACTGTATAAGCTTATAAAATTTTCCATAAATCATGTCTTATTTGTTCGTTTATTCCATAAAACCTATAGTTATTCCGCTACAGCGTCTTGACCAGTGATGGCATTTTCGTTACATTTGTACTTTTATTTGGTACATTTATATTTTTTTCGGTATATTTGTACTTTTTTCGGTACATTTGTACTTTTTTCGGTACATTTGTACTTTTTTCGGTACATTTGTACTTTTTTCGGTAGTACATTTGCATCGTCAAAAAACGTTTTCAGTATATTCGATATATTTGGCTAATTTTCAGTACATTCGGCGCATTTTTGGTACATTTTCAGTATATTTGGACTAAGAAATTAAATTCTTTTTAAGTTAATTTTGGTGAAGTATGCGTACAAACGTGCCATAATGGTGTGCTGATTTTTTTTTTAAATTAAAAAATTTTGTTCGAATTTACGCATTTTAAGTAAATTTTTCATCTCTATGTCAAAAAAGTATATTTGGCATCTAAAAGTGCGAAGTCTCGATTCAGTACATTTTCACAAAACCTAAATGCTATCACAGGTCCGTGACTCCCAATTCAGGCTCGTGTGCAGATATCATCCAAAGAGCCTTAAAAATCGGTTATTTCATGTTAGTTTATGAAGTTCATGAAAAAACGTCAAGAAACTGTTTAGGGGTTTGAACCCCCCATTAGTAATTTTCGCACTTAGATTTGTATTGGCAATATGATAACACTTAAATGGAAAAGCAAGAATGGAAAATCTCGAATGGAAAATCAAGAATTCAATAAAATCTGGAATATATTGAATTGCCAAATCCGGCCGAACCCCCCCCCCCCCCCCACCCCTAGGTTCGTTGAAAGTCTAAGTTTTGGCGTTGTACAATAAAGTCTTAATTGTTATTTAAGTGATCCGCCACGCTGGTCCCAGTGTATTACATTTACATTGCTAATCCGCTTAAATTTATCACAGCTTGATTCAGTTATTGTAAAGCTTGTAGCTTATCGCTCAATATCAATCCCAATCGTTAAACCATTGTTATTGATATTATATGCATTGCCAACTTATTCCTCTGAGCCAGGGTATAATAAATTTTTAACAACATTAGAATTATATTCTAATCGTTTTCGTTTTTCACAATAAAGTCACAATAAAATCATGTTTTTGCTATGCAATTTTTCCCAGCTCTCATTTACATAGTGTCCAAAATAACATAGGCTGTTTTATTTTACAACCATTACAGTCAAACTTTGCTTTAGTGCAACCAATTGGCTATAACCATTGAAAAGAAAATTATATATTTTTGGCTTTTGTATTGTCCGAAGTCTATAATATTAAATTTTGTCGATTTTATATAAAATGTGTGTGCAATTTTCTGCATGACTTGTATAGAATAAATTATGTCATTAGGTCACCAAAAAAACGATTGTCGTTCATACATAAAATATTTAAATGCACTTTATAGTATACTCTAAAATTCGTATAAAGGGAATTGTTAAAACATTTAAACAAATTGTGAAATTTATAAAATTACAACACACAAATGGGAGGACGACACACACAAAATTAGACTACAAAATTATCCAACAAGTGAAGAAGCAACGCCAACGGAGCTCTTTCTCGAGAAAACAAAGCGAAAATAAAATTAAATTTGTATGACCCATATAGAATTTACTACATAAGAAATGAAATTGTGGGGTTGCCATTGTTGCTTTGAAATTGAAAATTGCGTATTTCTCGTAAATAAATGCGTAAGGATAAAAAGGTTTTTGTTTCTCGTTTTGTGGTTTCTCTATACGAATTAGCATTTAAAATATGTGTCCTTTCGATTGTTTCTTTTGTGTTGTGGAATTTCGAATTCGAAATTTATGCAGTCCTTAAAAAAAAGGACTGTTTTTGTTCAAGACCTAATGGTTTGAGGATTTTGTTTTTATTTTGTGGTTCTTTAAGGGATAATTAGATGCGTGCTGTGTATTTTAAGCAAAAAGTTGTTGGCCATATTGAAATTGTCATCCAAATGACAAAAATATAGAGTTACAATTTGGGATTTAAATTCAATTTTTATTTAGTTTTTAAAGAGACTTGAGAAAATGAAATTTAATAAATACTATTTTGTAATTGATTTACAAAACTACGTCATCCATCCATCAAAATGTAATACCTTGCATACTTAAAATAAAAAAAAAAGTTCTAACAAATGTATTTGCTGGAACTTGTTTCCCATTTAGAAGCTTACTAAAAACGCTTTGGTTTATTAGAATATTACTGGGATACTAAAACTTGGCTTATTACCCATCAATTTCATTAAAGTGATTAAGCTATGTTTAAATGCCGCATTGTTCCAATAACAATCTCTCTTTGCTTATCAGTGGCGGCTCGAGGGTAGCTGGTGCCCTGCTCAATAATGTAACTTTAATATTTCAAAAAGTATATCGTACTATGGGCCAGATTTGGAAAACAAGTACAGCTGCTCTGTAGCAACGATGGGCAAAATAGGAAAAATGAGCCAATCTTAGCTCTTTACAACAAACACGTCGTTTTTCTTAAAAAAAATAACCAAAACTATAGGCACTACTACGCGCATTTTTATCGTTGTAGTTTTTTTTTTATACGCGCTATGCACGGGATTCGTATTAATGTTATTGTTGCATCATTAAAAAAAAAAAAAAAAACAAAACAAAAAAGCCGAAGCGAGCAAACAAGAAAACAACAATACGCACATTGAGGACAGCTTCTCTCATTTATTTGGGTCGGTGTACTTTTATTTCTACACTCATGTTGTTCTTTCTTGATTGTTGGAATTGATATTTGATTTATTGCTGAACTATCTTTTGCCAACAGGATCGAATTTATTGTGGGGTTTTACCTGTTATTGTAATTGTAGTTTTTGTTGTAAGTAGTTCCTTATTCAAAAAATTTTGCCCATCTATGAGCTAAATCACAGAAAATCTTGAAACACTCGAACACTAAAGTCGAGAAACAACAGCAGGTCAGCAATGGAAAACATTGAGGCGCCCAAATATCATATTGTAAACAATTCCACGAGCACAGTTAATATGAATTTCCAAACTGTTTCCAGAGAAAAGCAAAAAAATCTACGCTTTTTAAAAAAGCGTACCAACTCGAGGTATTCTGCTGGTATTAACATCAGCTGGTTGACTTCCGATTTCTTACTTTGCCAAGCCTCTAGCTATGACCCTGTTATATTCCTTGATGATTGAAAGCTTACGCAAAATTTCATATTAAATACTACAATGTATACAGACAAGCATGCGTAGGTTGATGTTTTTCCCCCCTAATGTGGCTCACACGCTACTAAATCAATAAAAAAAAATTTAAAATGCCCCAATTAGGTATTTTAAAAACCATCTTAAAAGCCTATAATTTAAGCACGTAAGGAAGGGTACACACCCAAGCGAAGAGAAAAACAAAAATAATGGTACATCAACCACAACATACAAAGTAAAAAATCATAATAATCAACAGCATCACCAACTTTATGTTCATTATCATCATTTAATGATGAGCATTATGATTGTTATTTTTTGCGGCGCGCAAAGGCAAACAAACACAAGAATAAAAACAGCGGCGCATGCGTAAATTGTACGCCTGCCTAAAATTAAATTGAAAACGCCTTTTAAGCGTTTAAACCACCGCATAAGCAACATTGCAACAACAAACACACAAATAAAAGGTGTAACAACCTAAGAGGGCAACAACAACCATTAATATAACAAAAGGTTTTTGATAAAAAAAAAAAAAAAAAAACCATCTTTAAAGGTAAAAAGATTCACCGCAGCAGAAGGAACAGCACCAGCAGCAAATACTTCATATAATAAATTGTATTGCGCGCGTTTGTTGTCAGCAATGTGTTACGTCTAAAACAAGACAGCAAAAAAGAACCTATTAATTGTGTAGTGAATGTATTAGGGGTTAGATGAAACAGCGATCATGATAAAGGATATTTGATTAACTAGGAAATTTAACAGTAAAATTTCTTCTAAACAAAGCTATTTCCGGAATCAGACCTTTCGCTTGTTATGAAGAAGGGAACAAAAAAAAAAATACTTAATTGTTGAGCTAATACTTAAGTGAGACCTTTTTGTTTTACTGAAGCGCTAGTGCTCCGTTAATTGGCATGATATTTTAGTGGGAGGTGGAGGAGGTTTTATAGTGGCAATTTGTGAAAAAAAGGAATTTCCGCAAAGGTGCCTTTATTCTAAACAACTACTCAATTGAAATAGTAAATAGTTGCTTTTTTAAGAAAAATTATTTGAATTAAGGACATATAGTTTTCCGTAGTTGGCACGTTAATCAAATGTAATTTAACCCTTAAATGCATGAGGTCAGTCCCCAGTATGGAGACCAAGTTCCTTTTATGTAAAATCAGACGCTGACCACGAAATGAGCATTCATTTTCCTGGAAAAGGCACCGTTTTCCCGGAAAAGCTCAAAAAGTGTGATTTGTGCAGTGTTCCAAGTTTAGAAAAATAGGTAAAAAAACTATTCCAGGTGATCGAGTTTGGACTAGATTCTCAATAAGGAAATTATCAATATACAATTCACTGATGAAAATCACTTTTAAAATTATTTGTAAACACAACGTCCCACCACTTCGACAGCTTACTGGGAGCTGAAAATAAACATCGGAGAGCTGAAGAGGCATTTATGTGAAAGCTGGTAATGCTTGCTACAAGTTAGAGCAAATAGATTTGGTAGATTTGGCTATGATTTTAGGCACGCACCATATATGGTACGCTATGCATTTAAGGGTTAAGCCTTTTTCTGTTTATAAAAAAAAATCAGAAAAAAAAATTTTTTGATTTGGGAAAAATGCCCCGGTTAGCATTATATTACGGTATCAGCAATATATTCTACGAAACAATTTATTTTGCACTAAACGCTATCTCTATATGAAACTCCGTGAATTATAAAGAGTTGAAAAGAAAGGTAAGGAATTATTTAATCAGGAAATATCGACAATTTAAAAAAAATCCTTTCAGAACTTTTTTTTTACATTACTTAAACATTTTTATTATAAAGTTCTAGTGACGATAACTTTGAGGCTTTTCAGCGAAATAAAAAAACACTGGTCTCTTAAAATTTCACGTAATGTTATAGTAAATTGGTGACATTAATGTGGTCTTCATTTTAATCGATTTGAAAAATAATGTGAAGAAAGTTTCAACAAAATTTCATCAAATGTAGACTTCTCTGTTTTCGTGGTGCTCTGGTATCATTCAAGAATATTTAGTCATATGAATGAAAAATACCTATGACTTTCTCTAAATTTTTTACTTGCATTGGCTACATACGGCCAATGCAAGTGAATTTTTAAGAATATCTTGATAATTTTTATTGGAAATTTAATCAAAATTGATCAAGTAGTTTTTGTGTGACGCGTGAACATCAAAAAAAACTATTGTTTTATTTACATGTATGTATCTTATTCTATGTAGTTCCATATTCCTAAATCTGTCTAACTCAGACTTAAGTTAATAAAAATTAGTATAGTATATATCTCATTATAGTAAGAAAACCAAGCAAGTGTTTTCATGATCAATGAGGATTGTTAAATTTCACTGAAAGTTGTTTCGTTCTAATGAAAAGTTTTTATGCCAAGTTCTGGACTATGACCACTTTTAGAGATACGGAGTATTGAAATTTAATATTTGGAATAGCTCAAATGCAAAAAACTGATCACATTGATTCCGGGCCAAAAAATTTGAAATTTTTATACAATTTGTGAAGGGGTACCTAAGTAAATACAAGGTGTGTTTTTTGTCACGCACAGAAGGGTTAAGGGCCTCCGAGAGTTTTTCGAAAAATAAAGACATTTTTTTAAAATTTTTTTTGAAGCTGCATTTTATCTTAGACCAAAATTTTTTTTTACATTGTGTCTTTTAATTTTTCAAAAAACTCCCGGAGGTCCTTAGGCCTTCTGTGCGTGACAAAAAATACACCTTATTGTTGGGTACTCCTTCACAAATTGTATGAAAATTTCAAATTTTTTAGCTCGAACTCTACAAAATAATGACATCTCTAGAATTGATCAGGTGAAACCATTCATATCAAAATATAATATTGATATAATGTGAGGAGTTCTTGTTAAGTTTCAGAATTATAGAGCATGTTCAAACGTAAAAAAATTTTGTTTTGAAAATGAAATGGGTACCTGGGTACATCTTCGCACACAGAAGGGAAATTATGTGAAATGAAAATATGCTATATTTTGTTCCTACCTTTGCGAAGAAGCGAAAAATTAATGAAATTGGTTCTCGTCCTTTTGTTTAAAATAAATCCCATAAGCAGATATCGTATCATAGAAAATATTTCGAGGGGCCATCGAATCGGGACATTTTTGCATTAATGTTGGGCATTAGACTTTCATGTCAATCGAGGCTTTATGAATATCCAATTTCCTAAGAACCTTTATATTGTTTTTGGGCAATTTGGGGAAATTTTTTTTTTTTTTTATAGAAAAAAATTTCTTTTTTTTTTTTTTTGCTAAACCATAAATACGATTTGAGCGGTCTTACGAAATTTTTGAACTTATTAAATATATTTTGCTTTCTTAAAAAAAAAAATGTTTACCATTTTAGCTATTAAATAAAAATCTCACTTTCTTGGTTGCAATAAATTTTCTGCAGTGTACTTATTACGACTCAAATGTTGCAGCATAGCCAATCTTTCGTATTAAACTAATCTGCACAAAATTATCTACAATTGGTTATTGTATCTGATTAATTCTTTTTATTTTTCATTTTAAATTTTTTCCAATTTTGCTACCATCAAAAAGGGAACACGTAGAAGCAACTCCTTTGCTTTGGCAAAAAACAAAAAAACCAAATGCATTGTTTAACCTTAAAGAGAGTTAAACATCAGAAGACACCAAATGAGCCACGCTTTCTGTGCAACTACTGCTATTTCCCTTTTTTCTATGACGGCAGTGTGCTGTATATGCAGTGTTGCCACATGAAAATTTATTAACGCATTACCATTGAAACTTTGTTGCTAATGATAAATAATTTGTACAGTAATTGGATCATAATGAAACGATAGTCTTATAAAAAATTATTGGAAAAAGTAATGCTAATGAGTTTATTATATCACTGACATTGAAAAGATTGAATGATAATTCATTTTATTTAAATTTTTATAAAATTTTTATTTCAATAGTCAATGTTTATAACACTTTGCATTGCATTTGATTCAATTACTTCATTTTATTACAAATGCGCTTTTCTTCTTTGCAATCATCTGGCAACGCTCACAACTTCCTTTGTACACTGTGGGTCGGTCGATTAATTCACTAACTCTGGCAGCTGCTGCTGCTGCTGCTGAAGCTTGTTAAATCGTCTCTATGGGCTGACTATATGATGCTGCCTACAATTGCTGTAAAGTTAAGAAGAAAAAATGAAAAAAATTAATAAAGAAAAGAAGTGAAAAAAAAAAATTATCGTGAAAACAAAAAACCTAAGGTAAAATAAAAAAAGGCAGCTTGATTAGGTTCCATGACTCCATAAGCGCATTTTGCGCGCTATTGTCTTCTTTGGTGCCGCTGCGTGCTTTAGAAATTGTGAAGCGATTTTTTTTTTTTTGTTTTATTTTACTTTCCTCTGTTTTATTTCTTTAAAATGCCATTAGCTTTTGCCTTTGTGCAGTAGGTTCATTTATTTATTCCTATTTATTAATTTGGCCTTAAGAAGCTGCCGCAAATGGTTGCTTATTTTGGAGTTTGGCTTTTTCTACCTGAGGTGGAATTTTTATTATGCCAAATGGTTGATCAACGATTGTTATATAAATGGCGTATATTTTTAGCGTTCTTTTTTCATTATATTGTTTAAATTTTAGAAATTACTTCTTTGACAAAATTATACTTAAATTAGTCATCCATCGTATTAGGTAAGCAAGAATGTGCTTTTCTTTAATCCTTACTTTAGCAGTTAACAGTATAAGAGAATTTTGTTTTGATCTGACCTATGCTACTGCCTTCTAGTTCCAAACAATTTTTGCAGAAGATCGCAGCCAGTTTTGATATTTCAGAAATTACTCCAAGATTATTTTGTGACATATCAATCTTTTACGTATGCAAAAACCTTTGTCGTTTTTTTAAGTTTCTATCACTTTTTACGCTGTAAAACGAAAAATTCGGGAATTTTCAAGTTAAGTGATCAGAAGATCATAAATTTTTACGTGTACATTTTTTGTATATTGTTTTCAGTGTAAAGTTCCAAGTTTTAATAAAAATACATGCTATTTTGAAGAATACCGACGTTGAAACTCGACGACACTTCAATAAAAGTCAGCAAACATTATAAAAATTGTATGTACCGAGGAAAAAGCCTCAGCTTGGACAACAATTTCATGTGATGCCATCAATGACAGAAATAGCAAATCAGCACTTTTTGCAATTAATCTAATCAGATAAATTCTTTTCGATGCCTAGTCTGATCTTTAATCAACATTGTTAATTTTGCTTACTCAGTCTTACTTAAGTAGCTAAAGTGATCTCAATTGCAGAAATTTTGTAATGCCGCATGAATCTCCTTTCTGTTCGAACCCAGATTTGATGATTTGTTTAAAAAAAGTGTTAACTTTGAACGGTATCGGTGAATGCCCTTTCTCGGAGCATCATATTGAAGATTAATCCGCTAGAAAATCAATGTTCACTTGCCTTAGTCTCATCGTACTAGATTGAAGCAAGTTTTCGCATTGAAATAAATACCCGAAGTTCAAAACATCTGAATTTTTGCTTTATTTTTTAAACAATTTATCACACTCATTATTTGAATATAATTCTGAGCATATAAAAGTGCTGCAATTGTATCAAACATAATGCGGTCTGAAGGTCTAAATTTTAATCAATTTATCGAGAATCTGCTTTCGTGTTTTCGTCAAAAAATATAGCAAAAGACTTAACCGCGTATGCTTTAGACTTGAAGTATCACTAAAAAAATGATAAGGCGTTACATCATACGATCTTGGAGGCTAACTCATGTCACAGTTTCAAAAAATCGTTCGCATTTTAATTATTGAAATTTTTGGGAATCCAGTAAACTTCCACAATTTGCAAGCATTGCTGCGGTGACATCCTTTCCACTTTAGTTTTTTATTTGTTTCATATAAATAGCTAAGAAGGTTAATAGCTGTAGTAGCTAAACTTTAATATCATTAGTTTTACCACTTTTACAACGTCTTTTCATATGTTATCTTTAAAAATAAACATCTTCGAGTGTCCACCAATATGGCTTTACACACCAGTTATCTTCAGATGATTCTTACGTGAATAAAAATGAACCACAACGGGAAACGTAGAGTAGTTGCTCTACATATTTCAAAAAATCCTTCGACACCATTTGTCTTTATGACGTCGTGCATTAATGCATATTAATGATTCTGCTGTGGGTAATAGTAGCTCCCTGAGTAACCTTTTAATCCAATTGTATTAGATGGTTTTATTTTTTCATCTTTTGAACAAGCGTTTGCCTTTGGACTAAGTATTCTCATAAGCCTTTTACTAATTTTTTTTAATAACCATATTATCTTAACAAGCGCATATTAACACAAACGCCTTTGCCTATTCTTTACTGTGTCAAATAATGTCGATTAGACGATTTCTGTCATGATTCTGAGCTTAAATCTACGAGTAGAACAAGGAATATTCTTGCAAAAAAATATTTTTCTACTTTAAAAACCACGTGACCCAATGAGTAAAATCAGGAATTTCGTAAACTTAAAACCCAAATATTCAAAATGATTTTATGACAGTGTTTTTTTTTTGTTTATTTTGCGCTCCACAAAAAAAAATGTGATAAAAAACCGCAACAGCTGTTTCTTAAAAAGTAAAAGAAATAAATAAAATAAATTCAAAAATACAAATAAACCACAAATACTTAAAAATAAGTCGCTTAAAATCCCCTATGAAAAAATTACCTGCTATTAATTTGACAGATCAACCAAGTGCCAAATATATATGTACTCGTATATGTAAAATTTTAAGGTATAAAAGTCATAAAGAAAGAAAAAAACAAACATAGTACCTTTTTTTGCGTCTGGAATAATTGTAGCAGCAGCTGACAGTAACAAGCAAATTGTATACTGTTACACGTAAAGTGCGTTAACGTGTCCCCCCTGTGGTTCAACCAAAAAAAAAAAATGTAAATAAATGGCAACACTGTTTATTCATACATACGTAAATTTTTGTGGCACGCAATTTCCATAATCCTCAAATTTGTGGTGGCAATGAGTTAGTGAGTGGCGATGCTGTTGCCGGCGGTAACATTCAGCGGTGGTAGGCATGTGCCAAACATATCTTTTTTTAACTTTTTAAATTATCTTCTTTAGTTTTTGAACTTGAAAGGAGTTTTTGTTTGATATTCATATAGAGCAGCAAATGCCTGAGATCCATAAAATTTGGGAAAAATTGTTCGGCTTAGGAAATTTCCCTTGTGTGCAATTTGTTCAACACATGAAGTATTTTTTTTGTGTTTAAGCTTTGAGGTTTTTAAAAAATATGGAATTTAAAAAATTTCCCAAAATAGGGAAATTTTTTTTTGGGGAATATAACCATGTTTTTGAAAAAGAAGAGCTTAGAAATATACAAAATATAAAAATTTTTGTTAAATTCAAAATTTCGCATATGGGAATTTTTAAACAAGGTAGAATTTTTAAAGAATTTTCAATGGATTGTCAATGGAAATAATAAATTAATTAATATAATTTATGTATGTATGTCCTTCAAAAAAATTCTATGATCTTGAAAATTTCCCTTTGGCTGAATTTATTGATTTTGCTTACTACCTTAGCGCTAAACACTAATATAAATATAAAATTTTGAAATTTCTCATAAAGGGACATTTTTATTAAAAAATATTTCTAAATTTGGTACGGAACAGTTGCAGTACAGAAAGTGAAATTTGTCTTAATATTCAAATTTTCCAATCATGAAATTATTTTTTATGTATGCAAATTTCATTTTTTATTTACAGCAATGAAAAAGGATCTTTTGTGAATGCTTTAAAACATTGTTCACAAAATTATAACTATGAAATGTTTCTTATCAAAAATTAATTTCTGCACTAAAAGTGTTGTTGAACATTTAAAAATTAAATTTATTTTGCGCTTTTTCATTTCGATTCATCCGCCGCCTCTGGCACTTTGAAAATATTGCATTTTATTCTGTTTTTCTTTGCCAGTGCATAATTTTTCATTAAGTTCAGCAGTTTTACCAATGCAGCATACAAACGTGCGCGCCAAAAATTGTATGGTGCAAAAAAAAAAATTGTACACACATTTTTACTACTTGTATGTACTCATACATTTTGTTGTAAAACGTGCCTCACATGCAAAAGTTCGGCGCCCTTTTTCTCGTAATTTTTTAACATTTTTTTTCCTTTCATTTTTAACGGCTGGTGTTCCTGCAAAAAAAAAAGTACGTGGCTGGCTGTATTTGGCAATACTCGAGCAACGCCATGGTAGACGCATTTAATTTATGACTCAAAATTTATTTAAATTAGGAACTCATTAGTTACAACTGACGCTGAAGGAAGGAGGCGGCAGCAACAGTATAACGTCTGGTGGGGAATGAAACGTATGTGATATAGGTTTTATATTTTCTTATTTTTTTTTTTTTCGTTCACATCAATAGGGAACAGCTTTACTGTAGATATATGGCAGGTATTGTGTACTCTTTAAGTATGCTGTAAAGTAAAAAATTATGTACATTGCTTACTTGTATACACATATGCTTAAAAAATGTATCGAACATTTTTGCATAAGTGTGTGTGTGAGTAATAAGTATCCTTAAGAAAGCAGATTACGAGCACTTGTTTGCAAGGATTTATGTTACTGATAAATGGCAAAGTAGAGTGTGTTAAAGAATGTGGCAAAGCTTTCTCTTGTGAAATTTCTTTTGTTTTTCGTTGTTTTGTGTAGTTTTAAAAAAATTCCTCTTTGGGAAATTTTGAAATGAGCGATATTACAAAATTTTTTTGTAAGCGGTGTTTGTATAATGAATATCTGTTTGAATACAAATGTTTTTAAAAAATTTCCCTTTAGGGAAATTTTGAAATTAACGAAATTACAAAAAAAATTTTCGAACATTATGAATATTTGATAGAATTTGAAGTTTTTAAAAAATTTCCCTCTGGGAAATTTTCAAATTCAGAAAAAATTTTATATTTTAAGCATATTTAAGCTTCACAACACTGGCAGCAAACAATTTTTCGTCATAACAAAAATTTCCTTCAAACATTATGGTTTAACAATGCATAACTGAGGTTCATCAAAAGTCCTAAAAAGGACAAATTCCTTTGCGAAAAAAAATAACTGCAACAAAAAGCGTAGCGTTGACTACAAATTTCAGCATTTATTTAATTTATAACACAATTTCTTACTGTGAAGAGGAGAAAAATCAACATCAACTGTCAATCAATTTTGCTTTGTAATTTTGTACAGCATGTAGTCTTTTTTATAAGTTTATTTTTCTCTCTTTTTCTTTGTTTGCCTGCTGCGCTATATTTGGCAGCATTATGGACTGCATTAAAAGTCACATTAAAGCAACACATTTGCAACGCACGTCTGTGTGCCAGTGTTGCCAATTTATTGTTATGTCTCGTTGTTTTTTTTTTCATCTTTTGTCATTGCTGCTGCCGGTTCTAATGATGATCATTATGATGATCACTAATTTTGCACACGTACGTTCATAAATTTTGATGAAATCATGGAATTTCACATTAAAAACAAAATGCATTTTTTAGCATTATGGAATTTTTAAATTTGCGCATAAATAAATTGCTGGGAGCAGAGATGAGATTGGCAGTGGAATTGAAAAAAAAAAGTATAAAATCAAAGCACTTGGTCAAAGTCAATGCTCTTGAGAAATTCAGTAAATGTGATACAATGGAAATCAAACATTTTTTTTTGAAGAGAACAAAAAATGTTTTCAGAATTGGGTTTGTTAATTAGTTTCACTAAGCTATCATTTCCAAAACGATACTAAGTAAAACCCGACGAGGAGAAACCATTCTGAGTGGAATGAGCTGAGAATATGTTTTGAGACATCTTGTCGATAAAAGTGTTATTGCATCAATCGGAAATGACTTAAAAAAAATATGGGATTTGACCAAAGGCGATATTCGTTTAGTTATTATTTTGACATACTAAAGATAACGCATCGAAAAATCTGGAGATAGATTAATGGTTGTAAATATAGATATCCCAGTATTCAAATAGTCATCTGATAGTGAATGGTCTCTCAGAAACAAGATCATTAATCACTTAAATTTCTTGCCTTATAAAATTTTCGGAAAATTAGTGTTTATACAGCACTTTTAACATAGAATTAAAATTAAATTCAGCCACATCCGACGTTTAAATTCTATTGGTTTGGGAATTGATAATTTTGCCACTTGTCTGCTGACAGTCAGTCAATCTTGCAGCTTTCAGTCGATATTCTTAAGTTCAAGCGTTAGAACTTTTCAGTGCAATTTTCTATTTCTAGTTCTAATGCTCACTGATATTTATAAATTTATATTTCTTCCCTTCTCTTATCATTATTCGCGTACAATTCTGAGTGATTTATTCCAGTCAATTATTGATGCAGCAACACCGACAAGCGCACCAAATCAAATGCTTAAGCAATGCCATAAACTATATAACTAACCAAGCAACCAACTGTCCAAAGAGCCATCCATCCAATCATTCAACCACAATCATCCATCCAAACCAATCATATATCAAAAAATGCAAGAAAACCTGCAGCATGTTGGCGAAGACGGTGCGAAATTCACAAAAAAAAAAAATAAAAAAAAAACTGCACAATTTTTCCAGATTTAAGCAGAAAATCAGCAGCTGAGATCAAATACTTTAATGTCAAAGGCAAAATCAAGCAAAAGCACCAAAAACAGTTTTGACGTTAGATTTGCGGGCGATGCCAAGAATTGTTGTTGAACGAACTGGACAAACGATGGCCAGAAGCAAACAAAAAATTGCAGAATCAGAAAAAAACACAATAGTAGAAAATGCAAGGAGATTGACAGCCGTAGGGTTGCTTAGACAGAGAAATGTTCGGGTGATGTGTGATGTGGAAACTAAAAAAAAAAAAAAAAAAATTGTAAGCGCGTAACTGCTAGCAAAAGCTGTAGAACCCAATGCACTACATGTCGATATTCCACATGTCGTTGTACGATATTTCACGCTACAGATAGCAAGTGGTACTGATGCTTCAAAAATTTATATATCACTTACACATGGCAAGTGCAGTATCGTTACATTTCCTTCGATATCTTCTCACTAACAACTGACAAACGGCCAGCTGTACAGCTTGAAAGAACGACAATCACAGTACACCATCACCATCATCATCATCGTCATACTCGTAGTGATCATTACTACGTTCATCATTCAACATCAACGTCGCAACCGCATTGTCATCCTCTTGCGCGGCGCACATTGTATTGTGTACTCTCATAGTTTACGAACTCTACAAATGGCAAACGACTCCTGATGAGGCCAATCAAGTGTTAAATATTTGTGCCCGTTTTTGTTCATACCATATTTCGTATATATTCAATTCTAATACAATGAATGCATGTTCTTGACCATGGCGATGCCCTCGAAAAGCATCATCAAATGGACTGCAAATATCACAACAACAAAAACATTGTGTAAACGCAATAACACATTGATGGATAAGTTGGACAGATAGTTTTTCCTGAATTTTTGTCTGCCAACCTTTTTTTATTACATTAAAGTCGTTTTATTTTCTTTGCAGCATTGGCGCAATTTTAATGAGCGCATTGGCGTGGTCCTTTGTTTTACTCTGTCAAAACTTTTCTTTTTTCTTGGCATAAATTTATTGACAAGTTGTGGGTAGTAACTGTATGATTTTTCGATGGGAGTTTTTTTTTGAGAAGAAAATTCTTAAAAGTTGTTGCTGAAAATAGTTCGGCAATAGGAATGTTTAAGGTATTAATTTGAAACAAATTCCCTAAGATCTCTTAAGCTTAATCAAAACCATAATGTGCTCTTTGTGGGATATATTTCAGCTTCAGCCTTATTATGATAATAAAAGTCTTCACACGGCATACATAGAATCTCGAGAAGTCTCTTTCAGCGAGTGTCTTCATTTGTATGCATTTTTTCCCCGATTTATCATTCCATCGATCGTTTCTATGTCGATTGAGGGTGGACACTTAAGGTTCAATATCCATGATGTGTGTGCAATCCATTCCCATTTAGTTTGAATGCGAATGTTATCTTATCGACATCTGATGACCAACTCGACATTAGAGAAGGCTGAAATCCCTTAATAGGAAACTAGGAAATAGGGGTCGAGGGCCCCCAACATGTATAAAGCACTAACTTGTTGGATTTGCCCCATGCAAACCATGCAAGCTGACTGCTTAATTTTCTGCAACTTAAACGAAAACCTAGGATTACAAAATAACTGCAGCAAAATAAACTTAAAATATCCTTAACTCTTTTTGGGAAGCGGCGAATTTGTTATGCATGTGGCATATTAACAAAGGAGTCCAGTTTTCTTTAAGCTTACTTTATGAGTCGCTCTCCTTTTTGTATTAAATCATTGTTTTCTTACTAGGTTTTTAATACTGATAATTAAAATGAAATCAGAAATTGGGGGACGCAACTTCAAGCAGTTTTCGGCACAGGTTTACTTGAAGAGCCCCTCCCGATTTTTTTTTTTGAGCAATTAGGGGTCTTAAAAAAAAGTAAAAGTGTATTCAGAAGTTGGGAAAAATCTGAAAATCTCCGAATCGATTTACGAAATATGGATTTCATTTGAAAAGTTGTTTAATAATAATGTATAAAAAAACTATTTTTTTTTGGAAAATTAGTTTCCAGTTTACTCTTAGCACCACTTTCTTGGGTAAAAGGTGGAAAACTCGAATATAAGACGTATTTCAAAGATTTATTGTATAACTTTACCTCTAACATTCCAATACTAAGCGAAATTCAGTCACGCAAAAATATTTCCACCATATTTTTAAGCTCTTTATTCAACACTCCATCATGAAATATTGGAAACTTTTTCAACATTTGTCATAAGCAGACATTCATATGATTATTGCCAATGATTTTCAACCCAACCAACATCATCAGTCATAATCAACAATGACGAAATGTATACAAAGTAAGTGAGCGAGTGAGCGAGTACATGCGCCACAGCAAAGCCAAGAAATACTACAATACACACAATGCAAGCAAATCATAAAACTCCCATAATTCACTGACAGGCATCATACAACCAAACGAAATATGAATTTCCGATTAGATGCGGCCACTAAAGAATTGAATTGAATATGTCAAAAATATACAAAAAAAAAAAAAACACAAAAAAAACGTAGAAATTTCAAGGAATAAAATGATCAATCAAAAAGTTGATATGGGAAAGAAAGAAAGGCTTAAAAGAAGTCAGAAAAATAAGCATATCTTAAAAAAAGAATCTTAAATGCATTAAAAAAATGAAGAAAGATAAAGAAAAAACTAAATTTAAATGCAAATCAGCAACATTTCAACAACAATAAAGCTGAAGCAAAAAAGAGTTGCCAACGAAGAAAAAATAAAACAAAAAGAGTTCAACCACAAAAATCTGCTGCAAAAGAAACCAAAATCAAATTGAACTTCAGTCAAATTGAAATTGATTTGTACGTTTTGCTCGTTTTCTATTTTCTTTCTGCATGAATTTTGTATTTAAGTGAAATTTAGAAAAAAAAAATATGGTAAGAGTAACCATAACTGCCATGCAAATAAGAGTGCTTAAAATTGAATCCAAAAAAAAGGGGGGTTTATTTCAAGTGCAAGCAAGTCAACGTTTTATTGGTATGTGAGTTAAGCATAGTTTTTAAAACGAGACAAGACTCATCCATATCAGCTGTAGAAAAAGAAAAAACTTTAAACTATAAATCGCTGAAATTGTAGTTAAACTTGGTGAGCTTCCACCTGCAAATCTTCTGCTTTTATTAGTTTGCTATTACGAGTATTTTGGGAGATTCTACAAGTGACATAGAAGTCGTTTGTGCTTAAAAATTTTTAAATGCAAAAAAATATAAGGAACAGAAGTAAAATCGAGAATAAAATTTCTTAGATAATGTGGTCTTCCAATCTTTTAAAAAAAATGAATCAAGTATTTCTAAATTTATTAATATTTTTTTAATTTTTTTGCTAACAAAAAATTAAATAATGACGAGATCACGTGCTCTCTAAATCTGTATTTACTTTTTAGACTCAAAAGTGTAGTACATTTTTGTTGAATTTTACTATCTTTATTTAAATTACACAAATTCCAAAATAAAATTAAAATCTTCACTCTTTAAAACACAAAGTTACATTACACATTGACGAAAAATCTCTTTTTATTGATTGGTGCATTTTTGAAGTGAAAACTTCTTCTGGCACGTTGTGCACCTCCGTAAGAAAGCATTCGCTGCTGAGGAAACAAGTATAAACTCGCGACACCGACCGTCATCGGGATTCCCCGTCATGAATGAGAGCGATAGTAAAATTTGAATGTTCTATTGTCTCTCTTAAATAAATATTCCAAGTCGAAGACAAAAAGCAAAGCAGACACACTATCTGACACATTCCATTCTCATTCAACGATTGTTATGCTTACATGTTTGTTTCTTTCAAATTCCCCGTTGTTGCGTTGACAAATTGAGAATGAGAACGAGAGTAAAATTTGAATACATATTCCGTTATAAATTGCCATATAAAAAGAAAACGCACACATACCAACTAACACACTAACTTGCCATTAAACGATTTGTTATGCTTGCATACTTCTTTCTACGTGTGAAATTAATTTTTTGTTTCAAGTTTTCACTTCTGTCGGCACTCCCGGAGTGCAACCCGCCGGTTTTTTTTTTTAAATGGACCAAAATTGGTTACTTTTAAGACTCAGAACCACCTCTGGTTATGGCCAAAATCCATTTTCGACCTCTTTCAATTGATTGGAAGAAAAGAAATTTTCGAAAACATGTATTAAGAATAGAAAATCGGATCGTTCAGCAAAAAGTTGCACAACAGTTGACTCTGCAGAGCGAACTTAATGCAGGGAGTGTTCAGAAAGAGGAAGTGTTTCACTGTACGGTACTACTGCAGTGTTTTTAAAACTTTCAACTGTGTTTGTTCTGCATGTGCACTGATAAGTGTTACTATTTCGTTAAAGTTTTCTCCTTTTAACTTTTTACGTACAACTTTTAACCCCAGAAATTGTTTTCAAGTATTTGTGTGCAAAAGTCTTATGAGTTTCTGCTCGTTTTTCTCTTTTTTTTTTGAGACTTCGATAGTTGTTGATATTTCAAATTATCGATATGTTGTAAGGAAAAAATTTACTAATCTAAATGAAGCATTTATGAACTTTAAGCTTCAATTTTTGGTTTTAGTAAGTAAACTTCTTGTGGAATCATTCTCAAATATTTTAAATTCATTTCTTTAAAATATGTAAGATGCACGCGAAACCCTTTATTAGTCAACATTTACTCAGTTCGGCAGTCAGTCATACGCTTGATTCATCATTAACTTTGAACTGAACGACGTTACGTTCAATATTCGACATAAATCTGACAACCCACAGCAATGGCTTATCTGATTCAAATCTTATTCTTTCTTTTTTTGTTTGCTTTGAGCAGTCTCTTTTTTTCTTTCTTTCTTTTAATATCTCTTTGTGTCTGCTACTCCTACGTTCAATATTTTTATTGGTAGTTGCTTGTCGATCAATTTCAAAATCAATCCTACCAACTTTTGATATGGTAAAACTGTCCACTCATCTCATGGCAAGTGTGTGGAGTATTTTTCATCCTCATACCGTTTACTAACGAAATCCGATAACAATTGAAAGCTTATAAGATGCTTTGGCTTTTTTGCATCCTTTTTTTTTATTTTGAGGCTTCCTTTTATGCATTTTGTTAACGTGTGCGTCTTTTTGTGCTTGTCTGGTTTGACTTTTGAGTCATTGCTCCAAAAATCCTCAAGATTTAAATAATCTTTTCAATCTACTTTTGATTAAATTCATGACTTAAGTTTTACTCGTGGACAGATATCATTGCTACAAGGGTGCTTTGACCTAAGGAAAACTGAAACGTTAGTTGTAGTACGAATTGAAAATAGAAAGTGCAAATTTTAAACTTTGAAACAAACTTATTTATCTATATAATTCATAAAGTTATGAAAAAAAATTTTTTAGCGTAGTCTCATCTGGAAATGATCTAATAACGTTCACATCCTGCACTCGCAAAAACTGTCTCCTTTCATTTATCGCTGACAGTGCATTCTTCTATTTGCCAAGCCCATTTTCAATGCACTATCGTCAATATTTTTAGCTTTGACTGATGTCTGACTGATGACTGCTATTACAGTGGCAGTCGCGATTTTGACTGCTATCTGCATTTTAATATTTTCATTGATGACCGCAAATGTCAAATAGATAACAACAGCAGCAGTTGCCGCTTATGCACAGTAAATGACAGCATCGAGAGTAGTAGCATAAATGGGAAAGTCAATATTATGCAAAAAAGTCGACAGCAGAAGAGAGAGGACTAAACCACAAACTGACAGTTGGCAAAATATTGCGGTAATAACAGAAAATATGTTGCATTCATTTGATAGACACATACAGTTCATAGCATGGGATCATTGTTGCAGCATTCACTTGAAGAATTTAATATCATCATTGATATTTGCATGCAATAAATGAGTTTTATCAGCACTCTGGCATCGTTGAAGGGTGCAGTTGGCTGTGTAATGAGTTTCGTGACTATTGAATTTATTTTGACTTACTCCTACACTTATAGTTAGGGAGCCGATGCGCGAAATTTTTATATTAGTTTTTAGATGTTGAAAATCATGAAATTCAATGTAATATAAATAATACGAATAATCTCTGCCATTTGCATTCTTAATTGAAAGTCCTTTAAAACTGTAAAAAAGGCACAATAAGCAATTTTATCGCGTCTGACTTTTATTTTTAGAAATGCATCTATGCGCAAAAATAAATAAATGCTAGAGGCAGACGTTTTTGATGCTGCCTTTAAGATTTCTTACACAATTTTACATTTTTTTTGAATTTTTTAATACATACAAATTTTATGGTTAGACAGACTTCAATATTATAAGAACCATGAAATAAAAATTGTGAGAGAAAAAACTCTTCGATTTAGTTATTGCTGCATTAAGAAACTGTTGTTATACAAAAAAGTAAATAAAAACTTGAGCAATAATATATCATTTCATCGCGTCTGCCTCTTATCGGTTAGTTTTTTTTTTACTTATGAAAAACATAAAAATAGAGAAGGCAGACGATTTCTGTGCCAATTTTTGAAGGCAGAAATTTTGGGTGGATACTATTATGGATATAAGACAATTTAAATTTACGATATCTCGGAGAAAAAAAATTTATAGATAAGCATAATTTTTAGTGAGTTTTGAAAGGAAAATGTTAAGCTTTTCAATTATTTAATTGAATATATTCGAACAAATTTGATGTCCTTAAAATAAATATACAAATTTGACCAAAAACTACGATTTTCACAGCTACAACCCCATGTACTATGTTAAAAAAAAGCACGTCTGCCTCTTGTATTTTCAGTTTCTAGGCGTAATACTGCCGTACTAAGTGAAAAGGGCGTGTCTCAAAAAAAAATTCTAAATTTTTATCGCATCGGATAGCTTAAGAAATTACGCGTCTAATGAAATACTCCAAATGTAGGTATCTTAGTTCAATCATATAAAAAATCTCTTAAGAGAATTTTCTCTATCTCAATTTTACAGGCATCTCAACATATTTACATTTACATAAAATCATTCATCTCGAAACGAATTTTTTTGAGACACGCCCTTTTCGCTTAGTACGGCAGAATACTGAAGACAAGGAAACTCTAAAAAAAACGATAACATTTCTTAATAGACAATTTTTTTTTAAACAATTGCTGTTATTAGAAATGCAGCAGTGTGGACGTCTGCCTTTTATATTTCCATTATTTATACGATGCCCGTAACACAACATCTCATAGGCAGACGTGATAAAATAATTTAATATTGTTTTTTTTTTTTCGATTACAAAACTAGATTTATAAAAAACGCTTTCTTTAGTTTACTCTTAATTTTTCTAATTCGCATAAATGTTACTGACATTGCATATCAATACCAAAGATGATAAAATCACAAACCTAAAATGCTCACTATCTCCCTTTCTATTAAGGTATTTTTGCAAAAGATAACAAAATTATTAGAGTTAAAAAAAAATTTGAATTTAGAACTACTTACCCTAACGTTTATTAAATGATTTCCTTTAATTTTCTATATTGAATCGATACGAATTCAATAATGCTCAATAAAGACTAATTAATATTAACACGATGAGTATCGATTGAACTAGCCAACCTCTCAAACAACAGAAACGATAAACCACTCACTATAAACTAACATAATGCTCAACGCAACATAACCGTAACAAAACATCAAATTGAAAATTATAAAAAGTTTTACTGTACTGTACTGCACTGTACTGTAATGTACTGTCCTGTACTGTACTGTAATGTGCTATACTGTACTGTACCGTACTGTAATGTGCTATACTGTACTGTACTCTAATGTAATGTACTGTACTGTACTCAAATATACTCTTGTGTACTGTACTGTACTATAATGTACTGTACTGTACTGTACTGTACTGTACTGTACTGTACTGTACTATTTCTGTACTGTAATGTACTGTACTGTACTGTACTGTACTGTAATGTACTGTACTGTACTGTACTGTACTGTGCTGTACTGTACTGTACTAAAACCTAAACTAAAAAAGTAACTATTTATCGATATGTATGTAAAGGACATTTCCATTGGGAAAATTTTGCGTTATGAACTAACGCTGTCACTAATGTGGTAATAAAACTCTTGGTAGTTGTTATTATTTGATATGAGTAGTCATAATGAAAACATATTTTATTTAATGCAACACTTACTTGATTCAACTAAACTCATTTATAAATTAGAATTGTGCATATATATAGTAGGCATTACTGCTGATTACAATATGCCGAACTTCATTTGTCAACTTTTACTCCAACTGAAAACATTATTTTTCATAAGATATGTTCGTTGAAAATACTAAAAATTATCAAGAAACTACAAGGTATTTTAGCTACTGCTTTAAGTTCTTATTAATGATTTGTAAATTAACGAGAACTTTCAATATTCAATATAATAAAAGTTCAAAAAAAATGCAATTATCTTGCACAAAGAGCAAAATAGTGTGGCTAATTAAACGCATTCTACTACTATACATGCTGCTATCAAATTTTTATTTGGTGATTATCAATATTTTGATGTTAAGGATAATGCCCGATCTTTTGGCGCAAGTTGTTGCCTTGAACGTGATGACGCACACTGTGCGTATGCTTTCGATATATAAATTTCTACATGTAATGCATAGCAGAAAATTTTCATTAGTCCTTGTGAAAGTCATTAATCAACTCATGTGCATGGAAGATGATATTAGAAAAGTTACAAAATTAACATTTACAAGCGTAGATCCGGCAATTATAACTATAAATTTAATAAAACTTGCGATGATTCTCATATTACTGCTGCAACCCAAAATTTTTGAAGAAAATTTCTACGCTTTTCCAACTGAAAAATTTTATATGTTGATTTTTGAATGCTTTTATATGGGCTATCAAACCTATCAGTTGGTGATACTCAATTACCATCGTAATATCAAGAAATACTTGAATGAACTGATCAATTCAAATCAAGATATAAGATTAGCATATCGGAAACAAAAGCTGCTATTACCTTTAATACGACGTTTGCATATGTTACCAAATGATGTTTGGCATAACTTTTCATGGTTTCTTATGATCGTCACATTCAGCATATTTGGCTGCACATTTTATAATTATAAGTTAATACAATGCATAACTTATACCAAAAATAGTACTATGTCAAAAGTTTATAAAAGTTTGTCATATGCGCTTTGTGGTGTTGTCTTGCCATGGTTAAATATATTTTCGATAACACTTTTAAATGATATGATACAACAAGAAATACTTTTCACCACAGAATTGATAATTCTATATGATCTAAAGTTAAATATGGATTTAAGGGAAACCAGGCTTAGGAACAAATCGCAAAAATTGGTAGGTGCAATCGAAAAGAATTTGTTTTATTTCATTACTATTTGTATATATGTTTATTCGATTTTCTTGTAGGTGCAGACATTTTTTCTTGGATGTCATTTGACGCCATCTTATTATTCGATTTATGGATGGAAACTTGACCGCCATTTTGCTTGGAATTTCATTTACTTGACAATTTTAACTGCACTTTCTTTTCTGGAGTATCATGTTCAAAATGCTCCACAGCGCGATATTTCCTGTTTTGATGTTTTTTTAATTTTTAATTGACATTGTTAGTTGAGTTTTAAAACGATAATATGAAATTACGGTTAAATAAAAATAAATTGAAAATTCAAATTACATACTGTCTTATTCTCCTACTATCAGGGAACGTTAATAAATGTTATTTTCAATAATTGAGGATAGAAAAAAATAAAAATCCAAAATAACGAGTATTTTTGATCGGAAAAAAAAAATATAAAAAATCCAAAATAACAATTATTTATGAACGAAAAAAGTAAAAATCTAAAATAACGATTATTTTTGATCGAAAAAAATAAAAATCCAAAATAAAATCAACAATTATTTTTTTATAGAGAAAAAAGTGGGAATCCAAAATAACAATATTTTTTGATCAAAAAAAAAAAAAAATTGAAAATAACAATTATTTTTGACTAAAAAAACTTAAACTCTAACATAACGATTACTTTGATCGAAAAACGTAAAATTCAAAATAACGATTATTTTTGATCACCAAACATTAAAATGCAAAACTACGATTATTTTTGATTGAAAATATTAAATGTGCATTTAAAACGATTATGCGGTGATTTTCTATTAAACAATTCATAAACGTTATGATCCCTGCAAATAACAAAATAATTGACTTGAAATGCGCTCTTTGCAGGGGAAATTGAGGTTGAAATAATAATTTTTTACTGAATATTTTCTGTTATCAATACTATCCATTAAATATCAATTTATAAAGCGAATTTGTAAAATTGATTTTTGATTTAAATTAAATTTTTCTTTAATTAAAGTTATTTTTTTTATCAAACTGCTTCAGAATTAATTCCAAAGCGGCCAATTACAAAATGCACGATATCCTTAGCTTCTGATATCATTCCTTTTACTGCATACTTTTTATATTGCTGTTATATTCCAATTTGACACATCATGCCCTATCGTAAGCCATCAGTAAAAAAGCACAAAACCGAATGCTACAAAAGCTACTCATCCCGTCGAATCTATATTGAAATCTATGAAACCATTAAAGTTTTTGTGTTGCTAAATGGCAATGCTAACAATAACAAAAACTACAAAAACAACAAATACTGCAAAAACAACAACAACAACAGTAAAATACCTGAAGATGGTGCTTTGGTCTTCATCTGAAATCTGCGTGTCTTATCATTTTAAATCTTTTTTGGAAATTTCAAGTTTTTTTTTTTTTTTTTTTGTTTTTCCTTACAACTTCTTGAAATGGCATTAGTTTTGGTTGTAGTCAGGTATGTTGGCAGCGTTGCCAAATGATTTCTTTTTTTTTTAACATAGAAATGATTGGCAAAAGTAGTAGTAAGAAGGTGGTTTTATTAGTAAACTACAACTGTTCATAGAAGAGTAGCTTTGTTGAAGTGCTGACCATTTCCTGGAGTTGTTACTTGGTCGTAAGAAATTTTTGTTTTTTTGAGAATACTAAAGTGAAAAAAAAGGTATTTTTATGGCATATTAAACTTTGAAGTAAAGATTTACAGATAAATTTGTTAGTGTGGTCTTAAAGATTACACAACAAAGGTTTATTCTGAACCCTACTAATGTTTAACTTTACATTTTGTATAAAAAGTCAACGGAATTGAGTTTTCTGCGATTTCCACTGTGTAGTTTGCTCTGAATTTCTTTAAGAAAGACCAAAGATATGTAAGAAATATTACTTTGGCGTTATGTAGCGCATGCCTGAGAATGAGTTCCGAAAACAGGCGCCGAAACTTTGCCAACATTGTGCAAAGTTTCTAGTCAAAAGTTCAAATTCCGTATGGTCCCGATCGTTCCCGATATGTCTAGGTCTAGCTTTTTCCCATTCCCGGAGCTAAAACTACCAATTCGAGCATGGCATTTTGACTCTGTTGAAGCCATAAACGCAAATTCGCTTAAGGAGCTGAAGACTATTCTTCAAAATTCCTACGAAAAATGTATGAATGACTGGAACAAGCATGCAAAGGGTGCTACTTTGAAGGCAAAAAAATACATCTTGTCGATCATTTTTGTCTCATTCTATTTAACTATTCCGAATACTTTCACACTTATACTCGTACTACTTTCTAATGTTGAATAAATTTTGCTTGTATTTCTTTGGGTGTAACGCAAATATTGAATCAGCTGTTGGCAGCAAGGACTTCATTTTATTTTATTAATTTTTTTTTCTTTGCTGCCAACAGCACTCAAAAGAAAATTGATGATGTGGATGAGTGAACATTGAACGAAGTGATTAAGATTATAGCACAAAGATATGCTTAAAATAAAGGTGAAAATAAAATAGCTAAAAGAAAAATTTCCTGTAAAACATTTCATTTCAAATTTTATTAAGAAAATTGAATATAAAAAACGCAAAAAATTTTAAAGTAAAAAGGCATTGATAAAAAGCAAAAAAAGAAAAAAAATGTTTTTGTGTCTTTGGCAGATTGAATCGGGACGCAACATAATGAAGTGTAGCAGTGCACTCTTTGACTTGTGCAATTTTTGTGAGTAAAAAACGTAGATGAGCAAAAAAAGAAAAATCCTTGCAACTAAAAGTGAAAAAAAAAATTAAATTACGTCTAAGGAAGGAGCATTGGTATGCTTTGAGTTTACGCAAATCTATGCAAATTGATCGTAATGTAATGTAGAGTCAAATAAATGATTGCATTCTTTTAGCTGGCGGTAGTTGAAAATTGCAAAGAAATTTTGAAATTTTATTAATAGTCATTGTATTGCATGGCAAAAAGACTTATATACTTCCAATTAGCTAAGTCAGAAACAAAATATAAATGCCTTAGGCTAGTTATAATAGTTTCATTCATTGCTAAATGGAATCATCAGTGACCCTCTAGCCAGTTAGTAGGAATTTTCAAGACTAAAATGTTTCCCTTTCTGCATGGAGCTGTTGAGAATCAAAACAAATTCTTTTTTGTTTTAATTTCGTGTTTCTGTTTGTGTAACTCATTTAAAATTACACTAAGCAAAGGTCACTGATGATTTCATTTAGCAATAGATGAAAATACTATGAACAGCTTCAATTTTTTTTTTTTTGTTATTTTGTCGGTATTTTCCCTTACTGCACTAAACAGTAAACTAAGAAAAATAATTAAGAACTTTTTATTTATTCCGATACACGACAAAAAATTCAAATTTATTTCTCATCGTCAAGTTTGTATTTAAAATGTTCATACATTGTAAGGAAGTGAAACTTAAAAACTCAATTTACTTTTACAATTTCACTCCTTAAAGTATCTTATCTAATATACTTAATTTATAATTTTCCTGAAATTGGAGCACTTCCAACTACAAGAAAAAAAAAATACTTCGTTCACATACAATTTGCAATAAATTAAATTTATAGACCAGAAAATTGCTAATAAGCAGAGCACACGCTGTGTGGTGGTTTAAAAAGTGCAAATGTATTAGTGCCAGGGGGTGGTGTTTTTATGTGGGTGTCTCTAAAAGTAAAGTGCAATAGCTAAATAATGAAGATTTAGCTAACAACTTTGTTATAAAAACAAAGTAGCAGGAAAAAGATTGGAAAGAGAATACAAATTAAAGTTCTAAGGCAAATGATAACGATTTCTCTTTAACAAAAATTCGAAAGCGTTTAATGAAAAGAAAATGAGCTTTATTTATGCGAGTATATTCTGAAATTGTTAAATGAAACGAAACAATATTATTTATTTATCAAAATTTATTTTATTGCTTTCAAAGTAAGCGCTGCGCCAGCGCTTCTTTCAGTCCTCCATACATTTATCGTAGACTGATTAAGGAATATCCTTCAGCTCATTCAGCGCATGAGCCTTTATCGCTTTAAACGACACAAAACGTTTTTTTTGAAGTGTTAATTTCAGCTGCGGTAACAAGAAAAATCTCAGACGCGGCCATATCATGTGAATATGGTGCTTGGTTAATGACATTCGATGAATTTTTTGCTTAAAACTCTTTCGGAATGATGACTTTCAGAAATTTCCACCTTTGACGAACCAGCGCTTCATGATATCTAAATATTATTAATTTTTTTATCGATTCTCCCTCTGAAAGGAATTCGCGTTAACCACACCACGATGATCTAAGCAAACTATCAGCAGAATCTTGATTTTTGTGCGACTTTTCCGCGGTTTTTCGGTTTCGGATACATTTTTGAAGAACTATTTCGGAAACTGTTGGCTAATTTACATGTCGTACTCGTACGACATGGCCTTGTCGCCATTTATCACATATGTATTTCATGAAATTGCGGTTTTTAGAGAAAAATTGAGTCTTTATTGAATACCTTATACCATTCATATGCCTCAGTGATGGCATTTTCGTTACAGTTTTACCTTTTTCAATACATTTGTATCGTGAAAAATCGTCGTCAGTTCGTTCAACATGTTTGAAAAATCTCTTAAAACTTTGAACACTAAGCTTTGGAATTAAATCAAATCAAATTTTGTTTTTTTTTATAATTGAAATCCGCCGAAATCACAGCTTCAATAACGCATTTAATGCAGAAAACTAATGAACTAATGAAATCATTAATTGCCATGAATATTTAATTACGCTTCTATAATTTAATTTGAAATGCAAATATTAATTAATGCTTTTAATGGCATTTATTATACATATGTAAACCCATATATGTTTTTGTTAAACACTAGCTAATGCACACATTAGCCCCGTCAACCATGCTAATACTCTTTACTATGTACTATAATACCTACACTTGTGATGTACCATAATATTGACTTACTGTAAATGAAACTTAATTTAAACACTTCTGGTCTTTGTGAAAACATTTTTATAACACTTGAGTAAATTTCAACAAAAGAAAAGTAGTTACTAGTGCCACCACTAACATAACCATCACCATTACTGCTGCCACCTATGGCGTTGCTTTGCCAGCTGTTGTTTGATTTTTGTACAAACAAACCGCAGACATTCAAAAGAACAGAGAAAAAATATAATCAAAATATCCAGAAGAAACCAATTAAATGTCAGTTATGATTTGTGACAGTGAAAAGTATCGATATTTCATATATTTTTACGATACTTTTTTTTTTTTGAAAATTGGAAAAACTTCAACAGAAATAACACAAAACATGCTTAGACTAGCCACTAGAAAAATCTGTTTTATAATCAAAATAAATAATTAAATTGAAAAAGAACTCAGGCTTTGTTGCATTTTATTCTATATATGAAGCAAAATTAAAGATATTTGAACTTTAGATTTTTTTTTTTTTTGAATTTAATTTTGGACAATTCTGCGCATGTCCAAACAATAAATATGAAAACTTTTTTGAAGAACTTAAGCTTGAGTGAAAATTAAAAATCGTGAAAAATTCCGTTACAAAAATATTTTTTTTGGGAAATTTTTTTTTTTTTTGTAATTAATTATTTGCGAACTTTTCTTCCTTAAAAAGCCCAAAAGCTATTATAAAAAATTCTAAAAAAACCTTAAATAATAGCTTAAAATTTTGAAACAATTTTTTTTTTTAAGAAAATTCAATTTTATTTTTTTAAGAAAAATCAATTTATTTTTTTTGAGGAAAACCAATTTTTTGGGCAACTTTGATAATTTTTTTGATTGTACTTCAAGAGATTTTCCACACTATTAGATTAAGTTAGTTTTTTAAGAAAAAAAAAAAGAAAATGTCTCACCAAATTCTGCAAATCTTTATCACTAAATTTTACTTCACTTTTTAAAAAAAAATTTTTTTTTTTTCAATTCATTTTCTATATTATGAGAAATTGTATGCGACTTCGATATATTTTCAAAATTTTTTAAGGTACTATTACAAAGACACCGTTTTTAAATATTTTTTTTTTTGTATGAAAAATTTATTTTTCGAGCTTAAATTTTTTATACATAATAGTTTTTGATTTATATTTTATGAAAAAAAAAAAAAATTCTTTTTACAACTTGAATTTTTCTACTTCAGGACATTGAAGTCGAGGTCAAAAAAAAAAAAAACTCAAAAGCTGTACCAATAATAAAGTTTTTCCAGTGCATCTAAAACAAAAAAATCAAAATACATATTAATATAAAGATATATAAGTGGGCATCCCCTCAACAAAACCGGATATAAAGCTTTATCCTAAAAAATGGCGCGAATTTGAAAAAAATCGTTCGAAAACAGTTTGGTTTTTGCTCTTTTTTAGAACTCTAAAGGGGGAAGGGGAATGCTTTTTTATTCGGGGAATGCTCAATAGACATGATAATGAACAAAATTAACTAAAATTTGTTAAAATCGGTCGAATAGTTTTTCAGCTAGTGTTGATACTTACTTACTTACTTAGATGGCCTTAACAACCCGTTGTGAGGTTACGGCCGACCTCATTAGTTCTCGCCAGGCGCCTCTGTTTTGCGCGCGCCTTCTCCAATCGTTAATGCCAAGCGCGGTTAGGGCTTCCTAAGCTTGGTCTATCGACCGGAGGCATGGTCTCTCTCTTCGTCGTTGACCGGGGACCTTCCCTTCGAATACCTTTTTCGCTGGAGCTTCTTTATCCATACGATGGACATGACCCAGCCAGCGTAGTCGCTGTATTGTTATACGCTTAACTATGTCAATGTCGGCGTAGAGCTCATACAGCTCGTGGTTCATTCGAATGCGATAGTCGTCGCCAACTCGAACAGGACCAAAGATTTTGCGGAGAACTTTCCTCTCGAACACCCCAAGAGCGGCTGCGTCTGTTGTCGAAACCACCCATGCCTCAGCGCCATAAAGAAGCACAGGTAGAATGAGCTTCTTGTAGAGTATTAGCTTTGTCGATCGAGAGAGAGCTCTGCAACGTAATTGCTTACTGAGACCGTAGTAGCACCTATTAGCAATTGTTATTCTCCGCTTAATCTCCAGACTGACATCATTGTTGCTGGTTAGTGCTAGTGTTGATACAGATTTGAAAAAGTCATTTAAAAAAAAAAAACCCGTGTAAAGTTTGTTTATGGAAATGGAAATGGAAATGGAAAATGGAATTTTGCTTATATTTCAGAATCATGACTATACAAAAACCGGTATACTTTTTTTCTATTTGAAATTTTGACCTGAAATTTTAAATTTACATTCTTGACCCTAATAAAATATCACTTTGTAATAGATAGTACCTAAGAGGTAAAATTATTCAAAGCATAAGTATTCAAAAATTTTCACTGGATAGTAAGGCAGTTGAGTAGCGCCAATATTTGGCCCTCCCTCCCTCTCGCTACCTCGGAACAAAGTCCATAAAACAAAAAAAATACTAAAAAAAAGTCATTCGGATTTTTTGGTCCAAAACATTTCCAAGTTGAAATTATATTAAATTTTGAAAAATTTTTAATTTAATATTACGTGGATTATTTTGTCGCCCCAAGTCTTTGCGTACGGGGGCTGCGGCCCCCTTCGCTCTACCCTAGCTACACTACCGCACATATGTTTCGACTGATTTTATCATGAAATAGATATTCCATTATATAAAATGTTTAAGATACAAAAATACCGAATAAAAAGTATCGTGCAGTATTATGATATTTCCATTTACTCATATGTCGGAAAATAGATGTCATTTGTTTATTTATTTTGTTTTTTTTTTTTTTTCTCTCTAAAAACACTCCATTAACAATTGAACCAAACCTTTACTTACAGAATTAACAAAAACATGAAACCTTATGATGATGATAACCTTTTGCCACATGCCGCGTGACGTACTGTTGTTGTTATTGTTATTTTGTTCGTTGTTGTTGTTGTTATGTTGTGGTTATACATTACAGTGCTATGTATGGTTTATGCTGTTTTCATGGTTTATTTTGTTGTTTGTGTTGTTGTTATTTTTGTGGGTGGGTTAATTATTCACTAATGTTTAATAAACAACATTTAAAAAGCTTTTAACCTTTGACACATGTATGTATCTAGTAGGTACTGTAGAAGCATATACCTATGTTTGCCGATACCACACATTGTCATTGAAGTTATGCTGCTCAGCATAAAACTGCTAGCAATACCGCACCTCTTATTAAATTTACGGAAATATTTGACTTTTTTTTTTGGTATCTAAGTTTTTTTATTTTATAAGATTTGTGATTTGTTCAATTAATTTCGAAATTGGGTCAATAATTTTAAGAACTCCCTAAATTCACGTTAACTTTTTGGTGTTAAAGTTTTCTATAATCCATATATGGATTTTATACGGTTTGGGTTCATTAATTTTAGTATGGTTTTTGTTTTGTGTTCTCTTGAAAAGTTATTTTCTATAAAGTTATAACTTTTTATGGCCCAAATTAATTAACTGTGTACTCTTTGTTACACAAGAGTTCATACAGTACTTTTGCTTCATATATGTCAATTAATGACTTTATTAAAAAACACTAATTTACGCTTGAAAAACTTTCGTCACAGTAGAGTTTTCAATGAAAAAATATTTATGCACACAATGCTGATATAATTTTTTGTACATGAGCATTTCCGCCGAATGGTCCACCGTGACAGAAAAATTAAAAGTAGTTAATAATCTGATATTATCTAAGGAAAACATTCAAATTTTGTCAAACAGTGAGAAAACCAACTGCAAAAATTGCATAAATGCAGTTTCTCTTTATTTTTGTAATTTTGAATAGTATTTTGTCTCAAATACTTGAGTCTGTAAGAGAGGTGATACATGATGATAGTCTTTCAGCAAAATTTCTCTTCCAACAACAATTAGCTAAAAAAATGTAAAAACATCAAATCATTCTCTTATAATTGTAAATTTTTAATTCTGTTTTAATGTCACATTTGACATAGAAAACATAATTTATTCTCATTTCGTGACTGATAACAGCAGCAACTGTGTCAAAATTTTTGTTCAAACAGAGTTTCATGTAAATAATATAAACAAAAAAGAACGTATGCGAAAAAGTAAAATCTAAAATTTTTGGAGTTGTTTGAAGTTGGTCACGTTCGCAAACATAATTGTAATAAATAGGCTGTTGCAAAACTGCTAAAACACTTATTTACTGCCATAGCACGACATAACTGCATAGTTTTATTTTTTCTTGGTAAAGTTTCAGTGCACAACATAATTTTCTTTCGCATAGTAGGCGGTGTCACGCCCCTAATAGGCAAATATCATTCCACGGCTAATCTAACCGATTTTAATTAAATTTGGTAAGAAGATAGATTGTTCCATAAAAAAGGTTGTAGAGACTCTAAGTCCTTTAAGTGGGCGTGGCACCGCTCCTAATGTGAAAAAACGCAACCACGGCTGAGTCGGTACACCAATTATGATCAAGTTTTGGTATGGGAACAAACTGTCGCGCCCCATACACGAAAAAACCTTTTAACAGCAAAAAGAAAAGTTTCATTTTCTTTTAAGAAAACTATCTACTGTTTTCTATTTTCTTTGTTAAAATTCATCTCACCAATTACTATTAATAACGATATGTATTTTAAATTTATTTTTTTTAATTACTATATAGATCTTAAATATTATTATATATATTAAAATTAAAAACTTTATGAAAAATTGCCCAAGTATTATTCCATAAAATATTAAAATTAGACTTCTGCTTTTCTATAGATGGCCATTTTTTTTCTGAGAATTTTTAACAATATTTTTCCAAAAAATATTCAATAAAAGACCACTTAAATTGTTACATTTACTTATGAAATTCATTAATTTTTCTGCTAAATAAATTATTTAATTTAAAAACATCAAACTAACTTTGATTTTCCCTTTCTTTGCAGGTATGGATATACAAATCTTTTAAGTAAGTAGAAATACTATAATATAATAAAATCTTAAACTAATTTCCATTAAATCACAGCTTTTATGATATATTTTAATTGCATATTTTTATTACCAACTCATAAAAAGATAATAGCATACAAATTTAAGTGCATAAAAAAAAGCTTTTATTGAAACAACTGAGAAAAAACCAAAAATTTCTACTCAACCAATTCATCCTATCTTTCACCTCAATAACTGTATTTGATTTTAATGCCTGATAATAATATTTAAGCTGAACTTAAGTCAATTTATGAGTAAATGCATGCACGTGGCGCCCAAATTTTTCATGAAGCAAAACAAAAGCAAACAATTTTTGATGGACAGCTTAAAATGCTACCGCAAATACAAAAAAATTTGTAGCTTCTTCATAATACATCTTCAAAAGATAAGTGGAGGTTTTTAATTCAAATACCTGGTTGGATGATTATGAATTTGACCGTGCATAAAAGCGGCGGCGGTGGCTACAGCACTAACCTTTTCATTATCGACACCATTTATCGCAAGCTGTTGTACAATAAGCTTGCAGCAAGCCGCATTTAAAGCATCAAACGCTAAAAGCAAATGCGCTTTTGCCTTTGAGTAGTCTCATTTGTTCTTCTTTGTTTTCAAGTTTAAAAGATTTTTTTAAGAAAATAACAAATATTTTAGTCGAAGCTACACAGAAAAAAATCGGCTAGTTATAACAAATGAAAAAAAAATTGATGATTTAAAGCAGTGGTGGGCACGTAGTGTCGCTATCCGTCCTCATTGCCCGCACCGTTAATCGACGCACAAGCAAGCGAAAAAAAAATTCGCATAATTTCAACGCTATTGACTTGAATGAATGAAAACAAAAACAAAACACAAAGGCATAAGCGATGGCGCCGCATTGTGTCTTGACGAATGTAGCAATTGTTTTTGTTTGTAGAGCAATTTGGGTTTTTTCGTGCTGTTGGCGAATTTGGAAATGACAGCAAAAAAGCTTTAAAATTCAGTTTGTTGTTACTTGATGTTGTTGTTTAGCACTTTTGTTAGATTTCCATGCCCACCACTGGTTTAAAAATTCAAAATTTTCTTTGGTGGTAACAAGTTAAGTACATATCTTTATTTAATTCATTGCTGAAATCAATTTTGACAAAGAAAATAGTAGATATTTTTCTTTAAAGAATATGAAACTTTTCTATTTGCTGTTAAAACGTTTTTTTCCTGTAAGGGGTGTGATACCGTCCTACTAAAAACAAACTTTTCTTCACAGAAATCAGATTTTCCCCTTACAAAATTTGATCAAAATTGGTGTCGTGACTACGTTTTTTCCCATTAGGAGCGGTGCTACGCCCACTTAAAGAACGTAAAGCCTCCGTTAACATTTTTTATAGTACCATCTATCTTCTTAGCATATTTAATTAAAATCGGTTTATTAGATTAGCCGTGGAAGCGTATTTTCCTATTAGGAGCGTGGCACCGCCTACTGTTCGAAAGAAAATAATATTTTGCTCTACCCCTTTTCACAACTTTGCCAAAAAAAAAAGATGCGATTATTTTGTGTTATGACAGTTAATAAGTAGTTGAACCGTTTATTACACTTATGTTTGCGAACGTGACCAACTTCTTGCAGCTACAAAAATTTTAAATTTTATATTTTTGCACTCATTCTTTCTGGTTTATATTATTAGCATGAAACTCTGTTTGTACAAAAATTTTAATACACTTGCTGCTGTTATCAATCACGAAATGAGAACAAATGATGTTTTTCTATGTCGTATGTGACATTAGAACATATGAACTAAAGAAAATTAAGAATTTACAGTCAATAGAGATTGGTTTGACGTGTTTGCATATTTTTTAGCTGATTGTTCTTAAAAGTGAGATTTTGCGGAATGACTATCATCATGTATTACCTCTCTTACAGACTTAAATATTTGAGACAAAATACTATTCAAAATTACAAAAAAAAGAGAAACTGCATTTATTCAAATTTTGCAGTTGGTTTGCTCACAATTATTAAAATTTGAATGTGTTCCTTAGATAATTGCGATTTTTTTAATAACTTTTAATTTTTCTGTCTGTCGCAGTGGACCATCCTGTGGAAATGCCGATATACTATTCATATGTTAATTCCTGAGAAACTGACCAGCATCAAGTTATGTTCCCAAAAAAGATATCGTAACTCAAAAACAGAAATGAAGTGCCAATTATTCGAAGCTAAATAAGTTTTCAATTATTTCTAGAAAAAATGCAAATGAAATTCAAAATATATTATCAACTATCAACAAAATATTCAATTAAATAGATATTATGTATCGGGCAATTTTTTCTTAGAATTGCAATATATTTTCTCTAACACGAGATTTTTTCGTTAATTTTTTGCCAATTTAATTTTGCCCCATTTTTATTTATTTTATTTTTTCAGTAGCTCTTTCTATTTCTTAATTGGCAAATGAATTTTCTGTCTTCCTTGAGAGCACGAAAAATGTTCAGGAGAAAATATTTATGCATAAGAAAATCTTCGTCTTCCATTAATTTCACGTTAATAATCAAAATCAATGTGGTGTTATTTAGTTTTTTCTACGTCAAAAACCTCACCGTATTTTTATAACCCAAATAAAACCTCAAAAATGGTAATAGAAAAAATCCTTAAAATAATTTACATAAATCGCATAGTTTACAAAACCACAAAACATGGTAAAAAGCATTAAATGCATCAAGTTGAGAACCAATGCAAAATACAAATAACAGCAGCGGCAGTAGCAGCAACATCACTTGTTAAACATTTGCCGCTACAAATGTTGCTATTGCTACCACTGGCATGCCGCATACATGCGCTTCCACTTATTCGCCCTCTCAGTGTGTGTGTTTGTGGTAGACTTCTAACAGCAACAATAATAATAACAACAACAACAACAACTAGTCGTTTGGTACTACAAAGTATTTTAAAATTTTCACAATTTATGCAAATTCAATCGAAAAAGTTTATCCGCACTTTGGTCGCATTTTATTGTGGTAAATAAAGTGAATGTTGGCTGCTGTAGGGTGAAAGTATTCTTACACGATATTTTTAAGTTATCGATGCTTTTGATGTATTTGTTGAAAATTTAAAATAATTTGGCTTTAAAGACAAAGACTACCTAATATTACAGCAATTTTGCAAAAGAAAGTGCTAAGATTTCACTAACTAGCGCCACGCTTTTTTACTCCCCACACCTTTTTTTTAATTTTGTTAAAATCTACTTAAATTTCGATACTTTTGACACATTTCAAATTGAACATGCAACCCTGATATTCATTTAAGAATTTATTTATATATACATACGTCAACATTGAAATGTAGAGCAATGTTTACTTAACATACTATGGTTATCCACAAAAATTTGCTTTTAACTCCCTGCTACAAGCAGAACATACTCACATTTTGGAAAATAAATAAAAAAAAAAAAAGTATTTTTCACTAAAGAAAACGCAGTGAAAAGAAAAATCTCCAAAATGCAATTTGCGCAAAGTGCAATGCTTAAGCACGCGTTTTTCTTCGGATTTCACTTTGTGGGATTTACTTGTGGTTGCTACAGTTGATTTTTTCCCATTTTTTTGCCATTTTTTTTTAAATTTTCTTTTTCAAAATAAAAGAAAGTTTTCAAGTTTCCTTTTTTCATATATTTTTCCATACTACTTACTTTTAGTTTGATTTTTTTTCTACACCCAATTTATTCCTCTTCTGCATTTTCTATCAAGTGGATCTCGATCAGCGCGCAAAAAACGCATTAGTTTTTCGTACACTTTTTCACTTAAATTGAGCATAGTAGTAGTAGTTGTTGTTTTTTTCTCTGCCATTTGCAGTTGGCCTTACTCTTTTTACTCCGCTTTTTTAACACAGTATTTCAAGTACTTTTTCTACTACTACTACTCCGTTTTTTTTTTGCTACTTTACCGTAATGATATTCAATTTGCAAAATTTTCAAAGTGCTTGTTTTTGCTTCTCGTTACTTATTTTCTTTTATGTGCATAGATTTCTACAGATTTTCGTTGAATATTTTTTTTTACTTAAAGAAACTTATAATTAAATTTAATTAAAAACTTTTGTATTATCGTGTGTAAGAAAATCTGTTGAATTTCTACAAATGCAATTTCTTTGGCTAAGCTTTTTAAAACCAAATGCAACGTGGTTTTTGTGCAGTTATTGTAGTAGATAGTTGGCAATTATTTAACTGAAATGTTCTGAAATGCTATCTCTGTAAAATATTCATAACTACATTAGTTATAATTTTCAATGTTCTTATCAAAATGACTTTCAGCTTAATCTGCTTAAAAACTTTTTTTCCTTATTACTTATACTCAAAAGCTTAAGCAAAATGTTTCTGAATTTAATGTGAACTCAAAGTTTACACGCTCTTAAATTTATAGTTTATATTTTACATCATAGTTAATGCTATGTACATTTTGCTGTCTTTTTTATTAAGTGCTAAAATTTCATACTATATACGGTGTATATCGCAGCTAATATGCCATATGTTCATACTTAATTTTTTATGGTTTCTAATAAAAACGTTTTACTTCATGCTCCATGATCAGTGGTGTTCACTACCACAAGCAACGATATGCATGTGTTGATGATTTTGTATACGTGCACGCTTTTTTACGCTCTTTAAAGCTTTTTAAAGCCTTCTTGTTCTCATTTTTACGCTCTTTGAGCGCCTGCTCGTTCCTTGGGCAGCACCGTTCATAATCACGTCTTTTACTTCGCAATTGAACTCTCAAGTGATAGATACTGCTTTTCTTATGACTTATCCAAGTCATATAAAAAGTTGTAGCGTCTGAGGGCAAGTCGTAAGAAAAAATCAAACTGTTTTGATATGTTAATACGACCTAGTCGTACGCCCGGTTGTTTGAGAAGAGTTGTCGTCTGAGGGTACTATAAGCCTTGAATTTTATAGAACTCTCAGATGATTCGACTTAGCCAATTCGTATAAAAAATTTAAGCGTCTTTCGAGGGGAAGTGATAAAAGTAAATCAAACTATTTTGATATTTTCTTGGTAGTACGATTGGTAGTATGAGAAGTCGTATGGTCTGAGAGCACTTGTACTCTTAGTGCTCCATATTTCACATTGAATGTATTATTTTTCATACCTCATTGTCAAGCGTTCATACTCGTGGCTTTAGCTCTAAAAACCAGCCTTCTCTGCCGAAACTGTTACCTGGGTACTTTATGCTTCATCTTTCATACTTTAACTCTTAACGTCATAAATAAAAATATGTCTTCTTTTTTGTTTACTTCATGCAGCTACATTTGTTTTTCATTGTTCGCACTTCATTTCTTATGTCGTTAACTAAATTCTTTATGCTTCATACTTCATTCTCATACTTCATGATACCTCACGCTTCTTTCTTTTAGACTTCATCTATTATGTTTCATAATTTAAACTCAAGACTTAATACCTCAAGTACAAACATTATGTTAATCGTAACTTCTTTTAATGGAATTTTTTTTGGAAGTACAGTACTTCTTTTTGACCCTTTGTACTGCGTTCTTTGAAGTACAGGCAAATGTGCTTCTTCTTAAATACATTTGGACTTGAATATTTATATTTTATTTGAATGACCTTTTTTTCTTGGTATATTTTCGGACTTTTTTTGGTAAACTTTTTTTTTTCTTGGTAAACTTTCGATTTTTTTTATGCTCTTTTCAGTTCGGTTTCTATGGCTCCAAAATAGTTGGTCTCATTAACCACAAGTCGTCAAAACTTAAATCCACACATTATGTTTCATAGTTTTCTGCTTATACTTGGAACTTCACGTGTTGCAGTCTTTCCTGTGAAAAAAAAAAAATGATTTGCCAACTACTGAAACTTAAATGTAGTCATACTGAATGATTTAGTCGTAAAACAAATTTCTTATTATATTACAAACAAAACGAACAAAATTACGAAAATCTTATACGGAAATATTGTGCCAATACAAAACTCTGGATGGGGTCAAAAGCCAAAACAAAATGTTGTAAGCAAAATCAACGAAAACCAAAAAATCTCTGAAAACTTTAAGAAAAAGTAGGATCAGACCTCTAAAAGAGAAATTTCCCATAAAAAAAATTCTCAAAAAATCAAAATTAGAGGCCGACTAAAAAATTTGGTTATTTTTTCATATAAACTCAAAGAACATAGGTTCCATCCTTGACAAAGTATTTAGGATGAGCAAAAGTTTGGCATGTGAACGTTTTCAAATATATGGGAATTTGAACTTCAGAATATAAGCAGATAAAAGAATTTAAATTCGCCTAAGTCTGTCGGATGAAATTTGGGGGGCTATGTTGCACTTAACCCATATTGACTAAAATTCTAGTACACTACATACGTGGTGTCCCAAAAGCTAGTCTTAAGCCGATGCAGAAAAGTAGAGTATACAAAGGCCTTTCCAAATTTTCCTAGAATTGCTAGGCATTCTTCCTTGGAAAATCGTCGAAATTACTTAATCGTCGATATAATCCTTGCGCACCCTGTATTAAACATATCCAATTTTTCTTCCAGATTATTACTTTTCGGTTTTAGTTTGTCTCTCCTAATAAGATTGATATCAAGAGAACACCTCAGTTAAAAGCAGCACACGCTAATGATCAAGTCTCTTTAAGACTTTAAAGCCAAATTGAAGACTAAAAATATTGATAAATCATCATTATAAAAATGATAAAAAAATTCTATAATTTCAGCAATGAAAATTTAAATTCAAGCATATAATAAATGAATATATCCTCTTTATGCCAAAAATCTCAACTTTGATTTCTACACAACATCGTGTTAAACATCCTTAAATAATTTGCCAAAATCCATGGTATAAAATTACATCTGCTTCGTGTTTATCCTTAAAAAGTCATTTATTGTCAAATAAACAGAAGCCGCTTAATTTGTATTTTCCGTTTTTCTTCTTATGTCTCTTTCACATGTCATTCACATGCGAGTGTTGCCAAAGAACAAAACAAAATAACGGTACAATATTATTTTACGCTTCTCAAGTGTCTCATGTGTCAAAGTTGGTAGCAAGAAATTGTGCAAATCCTGAATGCCACCACCACACACCCGCCCTTACTGCGAAGCGAAGCTCATTACGACGAACGAACAAAGTTCAAGTTCGCATGTCTTAAGACTTTGGTATTGTATATGCGCTGTACTGCTTAAGCGACTTTTACTTGTCGATGCATTTCAAGTGATTTAGTCTTCAGGAAATTTAAGTGGTTGGTGAGTAATTTAATACTTGCTCCCTCGATAGTCATTACTTTATTATTGATGTTTACATTGAAATACTTGAACATGGAATTGTTGAGATATTACCATTGCATTGCTGAGCATGAATTTGGTGATGGCTTCTATATGGATTAATATATAAGTTATGATAATAGTCTCTATTGTGTGATTTTCCACACAAAGAATATTTGTATATTGAGTTTCGTAAGAGGTTTGTTGCTTAAGTCTTTTTTAAATAATTCTAATTTCTGCAAAACGTAAATATGTACTAAAATACATAAGTTATACTTTTAACTCATATGAATGGATTAAAAAGTGCAAAAAATGTCTTAATCTGAGGAAGACTGACTAATATTAAGGAAGATTTTATCAAGGGATGGGAAAACTCTCCATGAATTTAGTTAGGTTTTTTTCGAAGTAACTAGTTATTCCTTCGTATAAATCCTGCACGATTAAAATGTTCCACCTTTATTCATAGCACAATTAAGTAGTAGTAGTACCAAACTAAATGAAAGAAAATTCCAATCATGCTTTAAAATTTTCACAACTCTTTAAACTTTAAACCTGCCCCGCTGATTTCAAAGATTTTTTCTGAGCACATACAACTTAATAAGCGCAGCTACTGTTAAAGTAAGCAGCCAACGCTGGATATATAAAACCAAAGTAGAAAAAGATTAATGACTTTTCTTACGCATAGATGTTACACTATAGGAATCTATTTATTATATCCCGCTAAGCGGGTAAATGTTCAACTTGCTTATGTTCTTCCTGCTTTTTACTATCATGCTGCTGCATTTAACCTGTGTAAAATAGCGTTTACTTAACGCTCAAACGCCGTTGCTGCTACTACCGTGCGAATGAGTGACTTCTCATTGCCGATGATGATGATGATGATGATTGACAATCAAATGCGTGAATGACTGAGCTGCCTGAGTGACTGACAAAATGACGGCATAACTTGTGGGTTTAAGAAAGAAAACTTCCTTGTGTCATAACAGACAATAACCCAGTTATAGAAAAATACGTAATAAAAATTGTGAATAAAAAATTATCACTTAGTTTGCAACAAATATGTCAGCTATATTGTGGATATATTTGTAATAGAGTGGCCCACTATATATCAGACATAATACATAATTTTTGGGTCGAAATAGCTCACGAGAGCTTCAAGTGTTCGTCGAAAAGCTTTTTTTCATAAGAATCAATATGCAAGCATTGCTTATTCAATATTAACCAAACATGCCCAAGGGTTAATTCAATTTTTTGATTTCCTAAAAAAAATTATAACTTTTGTAAATTTTCTATTCAAAACTCTTAAGACAACTGGGGACTACTTGTAGTCCCTTGTTTACGCTGATTTTATGTTACGACTGTAAATTTTTTCTAATATTAAATTTCATATGTGCCACCCTTTTGTCGACGCACTAAACTGTACGCAAGCAACAACAAAAAAAAGAATAAAAAACATTAGCGTAAAATGTCAAATATGACAGCACTGACAACAACAGCGCACAGCAACAAGAATATTAACAATGTTGTGTAGGTACTAAATGAAAGTTGGCAACTTTGTTGAGCCTAAATAAAAAAAGCGCAAAACTTTTTAAACGTCAAAAAGTCGCTGGAAGCGAAGTTCATTTTAGTCTCATCTCGTTTATGCACAAAAAGCCTCCTGCGGAAGCACACAAAAAAAAAACGATGCTGTCTGGTTTAGACGCTAACGATGTTGCTGTTGATGAGTTTGTTGCTGTCTAATGTTGTTACGGTTGCTGTTGTGCTACTAATCGATTTTTTATGTATTCTTAAAGTTTTTAAGGCTTCTTAGTTTTTTTTTGCTTACAAAACAAAAACGACACTAAAGTGTAGCTCTTTTGATGTTTTACTATTAAATTGAATTACATAGAAGATTGTTAAGAAAGTCATAAAAGTTTTTGGTTAAATAATTAAACCTTTGTCAAAAGTATGTGCTATCTTTGAATAAACTACGTTTTCTATGCACGTTAAGCAGCTTTCAAATTAATTAGCAGAAAAACCACATTCTCTCCTCAGTAGCCCTCGGATTTATTAAACTAATTTTTTTTTTTTAGTATTGGCGGGTGATTTTTTTGCTATTTGTTTTTTCAGTGTAAATTTTTTGACACTTCGCGCGTGATTTTTAACATGTGTAAACGTTAGAAATGCTCAGTATGGTTTGCCATTTTACCACGAGTAGACTTGCAAACGAACAGGTCTTGTTGCACTTCATTGAATTTTATTATCAAAATTCGTGCTCTGTGAGAAATGTGTTTTTTATCGGAAAATTTTCTTTAGCGACGAAGCTCATTTTTGGCTCAATGGGTACGTCAACAAACAGAATTGCCAAATTTGGTCTGAAGAGTAGCCAGAGGCAGTTTAAGAGCTGCCAATGCCGGCGGCATCATTGGACCGTACTTTTTCAAAAATATTGAAAATTGCAAAATTACAGTTAATGGAGTGAGCTACCGTGCGATGATTACCGACTTTTTTTTGCCCAAAATAGAAGAATCGGACTTGGTTGACATGTGATTTCAACAAGACGGTGCCATTTGCCACATGGCACACGATGCCATGGAACTATTGAGAGACGAGTTTAGTAGGAAATTAATCTCACGTTTTGGAGCAGTTCATTGGCCGCCAATATCATGCAATTTGACTAGACTATTTTTTGTGAGGCTACGTGAAGTTTTTCGTGTGCCCTGGAAGACAACATTACAGTTGCCATTGGTCAAAAATGCTGGAAAATGTAATCCAAAATTTAAGCTTACGATTAGACCATCTCGGGCGTAGCCGCGAGAAACATTTACAATAAATAATCTTTAAAATGTAAATGGCAGGAATTCACGTATTGCTTCAAATAAATATTTCATTCACTATTGCAAATTTTCTATTATTTTTTCAACTTTCAAAAACCAAACGCTTAAAAAATCACACTTTATATGTACTGAATGTTATTCAACAGCTTTATCGGATTATATTCTCATTGCAGTAAACTACGGTAGTAATGGAGAAACTAAATTTCGAGCAAGACCTATCTACTTTAAATTGCACCAGTTTCTCTCCTCAGCAGCCCTGACATTCATTTAAAATAATTTTTCTTTGAATAATGCCATTAGGAAAAAAATATGTTTTAAATATAATCGAAATTGCTTTGGTACTAAAAAAAAAAGCTCCTGATGTTCGAGTTTGTCCGAACAAGTTCGGCGCGTCTGTACTGTATACCGCGCAGCAACCTTTGTGAACACTTTGCGGAATTTTTTTTTCTACAATGTAGACATTCGTTATTGGATAAATAGTCGGCTTTTGCATGATCAGACTTCTATTCCATTTATCGCTGTTAATATTCATGAAGATCTTATTACTTATCGAACCTGCCGAATTGAATATTTTTATTCATTTTATGTCTAAACTTTTTTAAATCTTTGATGAGTAAATAGTCTCTTTGACTTTAATGCTTACAGTTTTTGTCAAAGCCATTTCAAAGCATATGCCTAACTTCGAGAATTCCCGCACAAAAAATGCAACTCAATTGTATTGCCATAAATACTTTCATATCTAACTTTACCACCCGTGAAGCGTCTTAATAACTGAAATGAAAAGCAATACGAAAAGTAAAGCAACTCAACTATAAAAGTTTCCAATTACTGCTACTTCAGATACTGCTGACAAAGATGCCGTTTTTTTTCCTAGCCCACCTCTTTTTTTTTTTTGTTCTTCATACGCTGCCATATTTCTCATATTCTTCACATTTTTTTCAACTACTTCCTTTTAGAACCTACAGACATATAAGCTATTAGTGCACTTCAGTTGAGCCCCCTGAAGTTCATGTGAATTAGTCATCAAGTAGCGTAAAATAACAACAAATATTCATGTCAAAGTAGCAAGAATATAGAAAGAAAGAAAAAAAAATCAATCATGTGAAAGATTGTCTTACCTCAGTCTCAAATCACAGCCAACAATACCACATAATTCTACATTTCATATCAGTAAAACGACGACCGTTTGACAGTAAGACAAACAGACAGTCAGACAGAGTCGCATCAATAAAGTCGATTGTTTGTATGAGCTTAGTTAAGAGTTGTCTTAAATGGGAAAGCAACTCTACTTTAAAAAATATCTGGTAATCGGTTTTCTACAAAAAACGTCTATATTTTGTTAAGAATTTCGCCTACATAGAGGACGTTCATAAAATACGTGAGGTGTTTTTTTAAAATTTGGACCCCTCCGCTTGGTGAGATTTGGTGAGTTCTGGTGGAAATATCCCCCCCCCCCTCCCCTCCCTTCCGTGAAACTTTCCTTGTAATTTTTAGATGTAATCTGCCATAATAATGTATACTCTCTGCATCAAAAAGTTAACGTGAGATTTTCGTTGACCCCTCCTCCCCATTGGTGAGATTTTACCGGACCCCCACCCCCTCCTATTTTGACTCACGTTATATATGGATGGCTCCATACTTATAAAATCTTTTTCATCTTAACTCAATATATGATACTCGTTACAAATCTATGAAAAAGTAACCGCTTCTTAAAAAACTTTTACATCACTATTTCAAAATTCAATCAGTTGCACGCATGTGGGTGTTGCCACTGACTCTTTCAACATTACTCTCGTCGTCATCTTGGTTGTGCTGTACGCTAACAGCTTAGCTTTCAAAGTCATAGCATCTACTTAAATTGAAATCACATCCTTATTAGTAGTAATGCGCTATAGTGTAGGGTTGTGCTCGTCGTACCTACCCTATATAAGAGTTAAGGTAAACCAACCAATGAACCAACAAGAGCATTCATTCTATTATGTTATCTCGACTTTTATGTGTAGGTACTTAGATGTTAAGAGTTAATTTTCTACCAAAATAATGAAGGGGATTTCAACTATTTATTTGTATGGTATACCTATTCTTGGATTTAATAGAAAAATTGTAGAAAAATATCACAAAAGACAAAATGTAATAACCAGGAATATTACTTTTCGTAAGAAAAATTAGTTGGAATTAAATTGAGAATAGCAATTCTTTTGAAAACTAACCAAGCGTAATAATTTCTTTCAATTCTTATAGCAGTTGTTGCGTAATAAGAAATATTAAATCTAATTTTCACTTGAAGTACAGGACATTTCTTATAAATTTAAGGACTTAAGTTTAACGTGCTCAAATTTTAAATTAATTGCATAAGCCTGCGATGATTTTTAAAAGTATGGGACATTTAATGATTTTTTCCCTAAATATTCTTTCTAAATAATATTTTCTTGATATATTCGAAAGTTTTTTAGCGTCATTAAAATTATAAGCGCTACATTTTGTCCTTCAAATAATCATTTACAATTGCTTTCTCGAGAAGTAAGTTGTCAATGTTTTCAATAAGTTCTTACGGCAAAATATACGTAGTCTTAGGAATTGTTGAAAGAAATGGTCATCATATTCGTATCCATCTATAGAGAGTTGCTCGCTACCAAGGCTTTGTATTCTTGTGCAATTTTTGAATCAGCGCTGACTTGGTAGCATTCAAAGTTTCGAACTTTTTGATGTCACCAAAAAAAAAAGAGTGATGTAGAAATCTAACAAAGAGACATCAATAGAACTTGAGCTGCTTATCGAGCAGAAATGTGCTTAGTATAATATGTTGCACAATAGCACCGAAAACAAGCTAGCCGTGATCTCATTAAAAACATATTTTCGACAATACATGCAGAAACTTAGAAATTTAGCTACAGCAGCTGTTAGCCTTCTTAGCTATTTAGCTTGAAACATTGAAATTTTACAATAAAACCGACTTACTAAAACGTAGAAAAAGCCAAGATTAAGCATTTTTCATATTTTTGTTGTATGGGAGGCCCACTGCTGTAAAACCACGCCCACATTTATCGTGTGGTTGAAAATGCGAACAAAATACATCCGAAGAGAGGAGGCGGTTTTTTCGCGGTTCCATAGGCCTACATTATAGAATTGGATTTGAAGCAAATTCTATAAAATTTCAGCACTGAACACCTTTTATTTTATTAACCCTTACAGGCACTATGGGGTCATTCGCAACCCCAGGGCAATTTCGGAATCATTTTTCGAATTAATTAATACCCAAGTTTAGCCTCATGTAGCACAAACCTTTTTTTAATAATAACTTATGATCATTAAATTTCATTAAGAAGAGTCATCTCAACACTCGCACACAGTTATGAAGCCTGAAATTGAAAATTCGCTTTTTTATAAACTTTTTTTATCAACGTGGGGTCATGAAAGACTCCTATGTGCCGGATTGTTATAAAATTTAAGTGGTGTCGCTAAGGGGTTAATATATACCTTGAGGGGAGGAGGGGGGAGTAATTAAGTGTTTCTTAGTGATATGGTAATAATAACTTTTTTTATTTAGAAAACCTACAAAAGTACAATGTTTAGAGGGTATTCTGTGAAATTTTATCAAAAAATTATATTGCAAAATAAGCCGCGGACGCCTCAAAAAAAAGGTGGTTGGTGTTGGACATCATAACTCATCACTAGATCATCTGCAATCAAAAAATCAGAATAATTTGGATAGCTTATGAGTTTTTCGAGGTAGGTGACGTTAGGTCTTTTTTTTTATTTGAAGATTTTTTAAAAAAAAATAATGCAAAAATCAGTATATTTGCTATTGTAAAAATAATTTTAATGCAAAAAAAAATCTCGACGTCACTTACCTGGTATTTTATATACTAAAGAGTGTGCCTAATTTCAAAAAAATTGGTCAAACAGTTTTTGAGTTGCAGTTTCCACCGACTTCGAAAAACCGATATTCGAGAAATACGCATCTATAGTTTTAACAGTGTTTTTTATTTTATATTTTTTTAATTACTTACACAGAATTATCGATTCTGGGGCTATAAAGTATCTCCGTCAGTTTTGTTTCAATCGACCTCATATTTTAACTGGATACTATTTAAGAATCGAAATCAAAAAAAAAAAAAAAAAATTTTTAAGACCCTATTCCCCCCTTAATAAAATACATAATTGTCAGATCAAAATATCAATAATTGTATATTTATATTTTTTTGTTTTTACTAAAACTTAAATTTATTTTTACCATTTTGAAATTTGATACAAAAAATTTTTCTATCACTTTGAAATTTCCACACCATTTAATTGTGCACACAATATTGTAGTGTTGTCAAAATCAATTGTCAAAAAAAATATTTTACAATACAAAAATTGTCGACAACGACAGACAAACAGTTGGTATGGCACAGCAAATGTGTCAAGTATTTTAAAATATCTTCATCATCATCATCATCAATTGACATGTCACAGCCGAACAAATCGCACATTTTTAAGTCAATTTATTTTTCACAAAAACACACAAACTCACTAACTGATATGCATTAAATTTCAGCGAAAAGTGAAAAATAATATTTCACAGGTTATGCGAATAGACCTTTTACAGTTTTCCACTGAAATTCAAGTTTTGCATGCTATTGGCTGGGAGCACGTATCAAGTTGTTCAGCATATATCACTAGTTCACTTGCTGTGCTGCAAACGCAACGTATGCAAATTTGAGAACTACTAAAGGATTATTTTTTTTCTTTTGGATTACAGAAAACACAGAAAATTCTAAAAAAGTAAATTCAAATAAAAGCAATTTTCAAAAGTACTTTAAATTCCCAGGAGTGTTGGAAAAATTCACTGTGTTGCAACGCCAAACATTGCCAGTTATGGAAAAATATTTACTTGTGAAAAACATCATTGGAGTAACAAATATTGATATTTCTTACTGCTAAGGCCTTATGGTATTAGTACTGTGAAAAAAGTTTTTTTTTTTCTCAAAAATGCTGCAAAAGTATCGCTACTTTTCTCCAAAAAGAAATATCGTTTGTACAATTGACAACACTGACTGTAAATGCTTGCATATTTTGCACAACGAGCACGCAACAACTTCATGTGCAATGTGGATAAAAAATATTGAAAAAAAAATATGAAACTCCAAAAAAAGATTAGCTCACTTGTATTGAATTTCACAAAAATAATTCAATATTTATTGCCTGTCAAGATACGAAACCTATCGCGACAACAGAGAAAAGTGCATTTGCAAATTGTTGCCATAAATAAAAAGGAAAGAGAAAAAGTAACAAAAATTTTAGTGAAATGTACAATAATATTTCCAAGAGCCTAAACCATTGTATATAAGTGCTATAGAAACAGTGAGCTGGAATGACTTAAAAGTTTTTTAAAAGCTTTCGAAAATTCCAACAAATTTTTGAGCCCGAATACTTAAAAAAAAACGTTTGAAGTTCAAAGCAAAAAAAAAAAAAGGATAAAACTATTCAATCAAAATCGCTGAAAAAATCTTAAAAATAAAGAAAATATTGAAGAAAACTGAAAGAGTTTGAAAAAGTCAAACACATATGGGATATACTGGAAAAAGTTAAAAGGTTGAAATATGGAAAAAAATCGAATAAAATCAAAGAAATTTAACACGCCCACTTCTCAAATTCTGCCTACTTTTGGGTTACTAAATTATATTCGTCATTGACATCCACATACTAAATCTTAGCCCAATAGGTTGTATAGTTTGCGATATATGCATGCCGTAATAAGTCTTAAAATTTAAGGCGGTAACACACCCACTGATGTAATATGGTCCGATTTTTACCCAGAAATAGCTTTTTATAAGCAACATTCTTTCACCAAATTTTAGTATGATTGATCACATATTTCGAAAGATATGCCATTTAAGGTATTTTACTCTTATGGGGAGTGCCACGCCCACTCGTGTTATTTCGCCCAATTTTGATTCAGGTATACCTTATACAAAATAAACCACCTAAATTAAATTACATACCAATTGTTGCAATAGTTCAATCAATATAGCGATTGCAACTTTATCGTAATATAGGAGGTGCCACGCCCACTACTGCATTTTCGTCAATTCTCATTTAATTGCAAAGCCCATAGCAGCCGACACCTCCAAGCCAAATCTTATGAAGATTACTCTCACAGCACAATATCTATAACACTAATCGTTTTCTGCTTGTATGGGAAGTGCCACGCCCATATGCTCCATTGCGCCAAATTTTTGCAAAAACATACCTTCTAGCAAGTATATCTGCGTTATTAAATTTCAAAACTATTACGAGTATAAAAATATTGTGGGCTGTGCCACGCCCTTCAAAGAGTTTTTTCAGTAAAGTGGCAGATTTTGTGTTGATGACTGCTTTCAGTGGCATCATCTCTAAAATTTTTATGAAAATCGTTTGACCCATTGATATATGGAATCAAAATTATTAACTGCTGAAAAGAGCCACGCCCACTTTTACGATTCCACCCACTTTTATCACAATTCAAGATATATTTGAAATGTATCCGTTTACCAAATTTCATCACAATATCTTGCACGGCTTACGAGATATGGTGGTATAGAGGCTAAAATTTATAATAATAAATAAATAATTTTTCATACCTGCCCCGCCTCCTTCTATGTGTTATAAACGGAAGGACAAAGTGAATATACTCTAGGTGTAGGGTATAAATAGAACTTAAAATAAAATTAAAAATTAATTCAAATTCGGGCTCCGACGATTTGTTGACATTTCGTCTGACTTAAATTAAAAAACAATTGATTCGACAAAATTTGCGCTCTCTTGCAACCTTTGAACCAAAAAACACTCAATCTAAAACAGTCTGTGGCACTCAAACAATATGGGCATTTTATCCGTTTTCCACAATATATTTAAAAAAAGCCTTTAATCAATTTTCATTTAAAAAAAAAAAACAAAAATGCTAACAATCATATTAAATTGAACAAATTAGAAACGCCACTCAAAAATTAAGTACCTGTGGTGCAATGAAAATCAAAATATGTAATTCTGGTAAAACGCAAAGAAATCAATTTGAATCACTGAAACTGAAAGATGAAAAAAGCGAAATAAAAAAGTTTTCAAAGTAATTACGCTCTGAATTATTTTTGCCTCCCAGCAGTAACAACTTCGACTTTTTTCTGACCCAACTCATACTCAGCATAAATTTAAAGTCACGTTCATTTTCCTTTTTTTCTCGTCGGCACGATTAAAATTGTAGTGATTTCATTTTCGAACGCATCACCGCCAACACCACCAAATTAAACTACGCCAACATTTGTTTCAATGCATTGCGTATAGCGAGCGTAAAAGTTTCTCAAAATAGAGTGGCTCACTGATATTGAAAAAATTTTAATGTTATTAACTTGGGACCGAAAGATCCTTTTTTGTTTTGACTCTAAATGGAAGTAAGTCTACGAGATGAGTTTCCTAAGATCTAGGTATTATATCGAAGAAAGATTTCCGTTTTAAAAAAACAGCAATAATTTTTAAAAAAACTTAAGCAACAAACTTATAATCCACCCTCTACCAGCAGCATTTCACACTCACGCTTGCACCCAGCCATTCAGCTGATTTGCTGTCGAAGATAAGCGTCAATTGGTGATGCTTGATTGAGTTGGTTGTTATTGCTGTGTGCTGGTCAAAATGATTGGGAATGAGTGCTATTGGTGCAAGTCGTTCGTTCGTTCGTTCGTCTAAAAGAAAGGCATTTAGATGAAGTTATGTCAGATTAAGAAATCGATAAGGCAACAACTATGAGCAATAAGAGTGAAATAAATGAAATTATGAAAGTCATGAGCGTGTCGGACACACAGATTAGAGGCAGATTAGAAGCAGCGCATGGATCATAAAGACTAAAAGAAAAGTTTAATAAAAGGCAAATTGTGATTTTACTTATTTCTGTTACTTAAATGGGGTGGTCATGATGTTGAGTGACTTCAATATAATATTAATAAGCTGAAGCGTACAGATTTTTAGTTGTAAAAAATATTACTTAGTGAAAAAAAAAAGTTTTAAATCATAGATGGGCAACATTTTGGCAGCAGGAGCTACTTACAACAAAAGCAACAACCATTACAAAAACAGAAAAAAACTCCACCATAATTAACAACTGTATAACGAAAAAAAAAATTCAGCAATGAACCAAATACCAAGTTCAAGAATCAAGTGAGAACAACATGAGTGTAGAAATAAAAGTACACTGATCAAACGAAACGAGAGAAGCTGTCCTCAATGTGTGCATTGTTGTTTCCTTGTTCGCTCGCTTCAGTTTTTTTGTTTTTTTTTTCTCTGAACGATGCAACAATAACAATATTACAAATCCCGTGCATGGCGCGTATAAAAACAACAACGATAGGAATGTGCGTAGCATTGGTGAGTGCATGTGTCTGCGGTTTTCGTAATTTTTATTAAAAAAAAAAACGACTTGTTTGTTGTAAAGAGTTAAAATTAGCTCATTGTTCGTGTTTTGCCCATCGCTGTTTTCAGATATATTCCGACATAGTGATAGTCGACTATCCATTTTAAGGTATAATTAAAGCGGCTAAAGACTAAAATTTTAAATTAAAGCTCAAAAATCATTCATGCGATTCGATGCATTATGATTCGACATTACTTTTTCTGTTATTGGCATTGTACATACGAGTATGACGGATTTCATGCCAAATGTCTTATGTCAAAAATCGAACATAACCAATTGGCTTCAAACTTGGGCAAAGTGCTGTCCTGTTGAATGGTTATTTTCTTCCAAAATATTTTTGAGTTACTTGCAAAACTGACTGAAGTATGGATGGGGGATCGTGTTGTTTCCTGAAACTGAAAAAATTTTTAGCTTAAGTGCTTTCGGTAGATTTTTTGATGGCCTTTTGAAAGCTGATGTTTTTTCACTTACTCCAGAGAGGGTTTTTTGTTACTTTTCACGAAACACATCGGTATCACGTAATGTGCTTTTGTTAAAATTGCAATACTACCTTCAGGGTTACCAATTCATACAGAAGGCCTTCCCAGCAATAAAATAATTTTTACTCTCAAATGGTAACAGTAATTTTTTTTTGGAAATGTTGCTGACCTTGTCATTTTTTTTATTAGGCATCAAAAATACTTGATAAAATAGTAAAAAAACTTGAATTTTTTCCGGGAAAAACTTGTTGAGCTTTATTTGCTCGCTAAAAAAAAAATTTTGAATTCGCAAAAATCGTCCGGTTCCCGGCTATTTCGGAAATATTTGAATTCCTACCAGTCCGCGTATTTGACATAAAATTCCGGACGTGGCCGGATCAATCTTGGTAACCTTGACGACCTTTCAAATGAGCTCTAAATATTATAGGTTTTGATTACAATTTTCTTATGTAGCGTTCCAATTTGGCTATTAAATTGAAAAATTTAAGTTGTAAAAAAGCCCATTTCTTGACAGCTCAACTCTGTTTAAAGAAAAAATCACCTACTAACTTACTGCATCTTATGCTTTTGCAGCAATTGTCTAAGCTTTATTCAACTTTTGCTTTTCTCTCCCTCTTGTTTTCTTGTCATTTCTGTCTCGCAATGTTGACAGTTGATTGAACACCTTTTAAATGACAAAATGCCTTTGGGTGACATGCGGCGCAACACTTTAGAAAGACTGAAGCAAAAAAAAAAAAAAAACTGAAAAAAAAACAGCAGCATAAGGCGACAACATTCCAATGCGGTTGTGTGCCTGACAGCACGTGTAACCATGATTTACGGCCAAAGCAACTACTTAGAGCCAATCTGCTAAAAAAGTAGAGAGCAAAAAAAATTACTTCTTACTGCTTGCTGCTCTTCAAAAAGTTTAAATTTTAATTTTTCGAAGCACACATTTGCAATTTGATTGAAGACCCATTAAAGTCAAACCAATCTGTGGCGCTTACTGGCCACTAGACAAAATTACCTACTTCATCTACAAACTTCTGGCTTTTTTTTTTTTAACATTTTGTTGTGACCAAAAAAGGCAGCACGAGCAGTAAAAGTAGAAGACGACGATGTCATTAAAATGTCAAAATAAGATAAGTTTGTTTCATTGCTGCTGGGCGTTAAGACATCAATCAACACCATTGGCTCTTTTAAGTTATATAATTTTATTTTTTCCACTTTTATGAGACAGTTCCAATAAAAAAAAAGCAATATATGCAACTACTTTGCATACACTGAAGTATTTAAAGCTGAGGCAGTTTAAGTTTTAAATGACTTTGTTATAAATTTTAAAAATTTTCTTTAATGACATTTCCCATATGCAGTAAAATTGCTGCTAGCAATGGTGTTGGGTATAACCAGCATTTGTTTGATTTATTGCACTGTGCTGTGTGCTTATAAAAAAAAAACGTTATGAAACCTCAGTTTCAGTAACCACTTTATGGTAATTTCTTTCTCAAAGTTCCTCACAGTGGGTCCATTAAGTTTTTTACTTAACTTAAAAATTATTTTGGAGATATTTTACATAAATTTCTATCCAGATATGTTAATTTTCCAGCGGCAAATATGTTATAAACAACATCGATGAATAGTTACGGTCATTGTAGGCAGTAATGCTCACAACTCCAGCCACAACTGTAAATTCTTTTTACTAAGCGATGGCCGCTTTGTAGGCAGCTTGCCTACATCTCTATACACAATGTGTAACAAACGAAAGGTAGATTGCCTAAAAAACATTGCTTACTAAGTGTCTGTATAGTTCAGCGAGTTGCCTACAACTCCACATACAAATCATGCAGTCAACAGTCATGAACCCTTACATCTGCATATACAAAGCGACCAGCCTGCAAGCAGATCACCTACAGCTCCATATACAAAGCAGGCAGCCAGCAAGCAAATTAACAATACATCACAGTAACAATTTTATTTATGAAACATAAAGGGTACGCCTTTGCACAAACAGTCAATTATTGATTTTGACTTGATGGGAACTTATGCTTAGTTAGGCATTCTATAATATCTGATAAACGATATAAATTTTTAATAAATTTGCAAAACTTAAGTGAAGCTTTTTATCGTCACTTAAGCTTAGGACTAAAATCCACCATTACAACAGCTCATAAAAACAAAAAATCTCTGTGCCCCTATTAGACAACCAGTCATTTTTGTGCCTTTTGTTATTCATTCAGGGCAACAAATCTTTTGGCATCTTTTTTATTTTATTTCATCTATTTAAGCGTTTAAAACATTTTTATGTTCGGGCCCTTTTTATCCATTTGGAAACCAATTTATGGTCGAACATTAAAATAGCTATTTTGTACCTAATGTTGTTGTTGTATTTTTGCTAAGGGTTTCCTTTACTTTTATAGCACTATAAAAGTGATTTTTATAGCTCAAACATTTTTTTTTTTTTTTCAAGATTTTATTTTGTTGGTCGTCGGCAAGCAGGTTGACGTACATAGACAGTGATTAACAAAGCCACAGTTCATTAGTGCTGTAGCAGTAGCATTGACATCAAAGATATTTTAAATGCCCAATAAAAATGAAGAATTTTGTGCTGAAGTTTTTCAACTCAAGTGCGGCAAGTTGTGTAGGAAATTTTTGCTTAATGATTGAAATCAATGTTGATGTAAGTCAATAATTTTGGTTAATGAATTGATGTTAATGAAATTGATGCATAAATCAGTTTTAATCGGAAATGTTGTAAAGCTATTTGAGTGCTTAAGTAGACTAGATAGGTAGAGTATGCTTAAGTGTTTATTGATTGCAAAGAGTATACATTCAGTGCAATGTACAAGAAATCTTAGAAAAACCCATATTTCACAGTAATGGGTAAAAGTTTGAAAGAAATGAATTTTGGCTTTTACTCTCAAATTTTAATAAATTTTTAAAAATATAATAAAAATTATTATAGTTTCAAAATACTTTTGGAGCAATTTTTACTATTAACACACGGCTTTTTTTAAGTCATTTCAATGATTTTGTTGTTATTGGAACAATTGAATATCGCGTGCCTACCATGTAATCAATTAACCTCTTTGCTTGTGTTGACTTTGTCTTTTATTGTTTAAAAACTTAACTAAATGGGGAATGGAAATGCTCTGGTCAGAGTTGAAATTTTTTATTAAACAAGAAATTTTATGACTTTACATGTGTGTTGAATAAATTGGATACTAGACTGCTACAAAAAATTTTAAACAGTTTTTTCACAATCACGTTCATGGAACCAAATTACTTCAAAATTCTTTTCAACCAAAAATATCAACGTCTTAAAATGGTCGAAATAAAAATTTCAAAAACGTGATATCAAATAATTTTTTTGTGAAATGCAAATTGAAATTCTTCACAGCTTCTACTATGCATTTTTCCCATTGAGTTCCATATCATAATTGCATTTTAAGGAGTGAGTGTCATGAGTAATTAGCTTTAATTTTTTCACAAGCTCATATGTGATGGGGTTGAATTTTGGGGCTTAAGATGATTTATTAGAGTTAAGGAGCTTCGATAGTTCTCAACCACAGTGATTTTCTAATGTCAATCTTCATCAAAGCTACTATTAATAAACGAGCTAATGTCGTATGTATGAGACATATTCAATATAACTTCATGTTGTAGAATTTTTCGGGAAAGTTTCAATTAAAAACCACCCGAGCTTCAAAATTATCGTAGTTATTTTCACTATACATATTCACCTAATACACTTTTATTTGAAATTCTCAATGCCACTATATGAATATCGTTAAAACAAAAAAAATGGGAAAAAAAATTAAAAATTAAATTTTTGATCCAAAAAATATCAACTCTATACTGGCAAAACTCGTTGAAGGGCTAATAACATACTCGTTTTGAGATTTCCTATATGGTATTGCAAAGCCAAAAGTGGCCGTAGCAACTCCCATACAAGCAAAATACATTAAATGATTTTGTAAATGTGCTGTGAGAGTAACTATCATAAGATTTTGTGTAGTGTTGTTAGTTGCTATAACCTTCAAAATTAAACTGACAATCGACGGGATTGTATTAGTGGGCGTGGCACATCCCATACACCAAAAAAATTTAATTGTTATTTCAATTGAGCTATCGCTATTTTAATTTTATTTTTTCATATCATTTATATTTGCTATAAGATATATGTGAATAAACAGTGGACGAAATAGAACCAGTAAGAGTGGCACTCTGGACTGACATCTAGCGAACTACATGAGCATTTATTCTAAAATTTTATATAAAGACTAGTGGTATCCGTGGCTTGTCCTGTTTTTTTTTTCATAATGAAATTTCTCTCTTGACATCTTAAAATTGAAAGAGAGTTTGTTCGTTGAAAAATTGCAACGAAAAATTAAACGACAATTTTTGTTTAAGGTTTTGCAAAAACTTAATCCCAAAAATAAGGATAATTAACTTTGAAAAATAAAAAATGTAAGTATGCCATAATCTTCCTTAGCACCCATTTTTTGTTTTAAAAAATAAATTATTAAAATCGGTTCAGTATATTTTGCACCAAAGTGTTACAAACCTTTTCCATGCAAGCAATTTTATATAAATAGTATATATGTTTTTCATAAAAAAAATATTTATGAGTCAAAATCGAACTGGTTTCTAACAAGTGGGTGTGTCATCACCCTAAGGCAGTTCTCGTTTATTATACAATCTGTTGTGATAAAATTTAGTATGCGGAATACTAATAAATTGAGCCAAAACTAAACGAAAATGGAAAAGTGTGCGTGTAATTTTTCCACTTTTTTCGCACTTTTTCAACTTTTTTTTCACAAAATTTCGATTTTCTAACTTTTTTTTACTTTTCAGCATTTTTCACACACTTTTCAAACACCTTTCTACTTTGTTCGACATTTTCGAACTTTCGACCTCTTTATACTTTTCTAAATATAAGATGTCAAAAATCACATGGCAGTGCATCATTATGTTATTTTTTTTAAATGATTTAAAAAAGTTTAGTTTTTATAACATTATAACATATTTTTATTTTATTTTTATTAATTTTTTTTAATTTTTTTTTAACTTAGTCTACTCCATATATTGTTGTAATACTCGTGTGCATGTCTAAATAAATGCTCCACAATTAACTGTTTGACAGCGCCTGCAGTTGGTCATTTGTTTTCCTATTACTTTTGTTTTGCCTTGCCCCCCTATGAAGCATTTATTCAACCGAGGCGACTGGCGTTACACATCCACTCACGGCTAGCAATAAATGCAAATTTTCATGTTGTAAACAAATTAATCGAGTACAATATACACAGATAGTCGCTGTTAAGAGTAAAATAACTATTGCTGCATGCAGCCTAATCAGGTGGTAATTGCAGAAACGTGATACGCCGCTGAGTTAGAAAAAAAAAGGAAAAAATTAAAATTAATTTCTACATACCGCTCAGGATGAGTTTGTTTTTTCAAATGTTGCTGTTGATAACATGCAATTAATATGGGGGTCTTGCAGATATTACTCAAAATGTTATACGAGTACTTGCAACTTATTTCCTTGATGTTATGCATTAGTCTTTGGGTTTTTATTTAGTTTTTCTTAACAAGAACTGGTATATTATTTTCGAATTATTTGATGCGTGTATAAGGTGAATATGTTGCATGGATAAGTCATACAAAAAAATGTTGATTTCCTTAGTGATAGGAGCTTTAAAAAATAAGAAATATTTGCCAAAAAAAAAATCATAGTGGTAATTGTTTTTTATTTTTAGTATATTCTGATCCTATATTAATATATATGTCATATATCAATATTTTCACTATCACACGCGCATTTATCACATATTTTCATCATCAAAATAAAGTCAGAAAAAATTGTTTAATAAATTTATGATGATTTAAATTAATTGTTTAATATCATTTTCATTACCATCAAATTTTCGACCGACTAAAAAATTGTGTGAAATTATTTTTTGTTGCTTATTTATCAACGCCCACAGAAAAACATAAAATTTTTCAAACTTAGCACCCCTTCTCAGTAATATACACAGTGTGCATGTTAAAATTATAATCATAAAAATTTCCCCATGCTAAAACAGATAATTATAAAATTTCCTCATAAAAAAATTGGCAGAAAGTGTTTTAAAAAATTCGCTAAAATGTTTTTAAAAAAATTAAAGCATTTTTTTTATATGAGCCAAAAAAAAAAGTTTTTTTATTTTACTCTCAATTGTCTGCTGCTAGCGTTACTGATAAACATGCGACTCGCAACAGTGTTGCCAACTATGCTTTCAATGTGTTGGTTGTCTGCTTTTCTCACAAGCTCATGCTAATGACATTTCTCTTTTTAATAGATGTCATTAACGCCATGCTTGCTCGCTCGCTTGCTTGTTGTTGCCACACGTTGACTGAGGGAAATTTTATTTTTTGACAGCAGGATGTTATGATGCATTAAACAAAAAAGGGGAGTATACCATAGGGAGGATAACTCATTATGTGGAGTTATAAAGTGTTTAAATGCGTTTTTATTAATTTTTTAATGTTTTACTTGAAAAACAAAAAAATATTAAAGCGACATTTTTAAAGTGATTTTTATTACTTTTAAGAATATTTTAATAATATATTTGGTTGCATTTTTTTAAGCAAAATTTATATATTACATTTTAATAAATTTTAGCGAAACTCTACGTACACCTTTGTTAAAACAATTTTTTATCGCATAAACCAAGTGAATCAGGTGTTTTTAGCTTTTATTGGCATATAAATAACAATCGAGTCATTTTAGTGGTGAAATAAAATAAATTTTAAAATAAAAATGAAAAAACCAATGAAAATGAAAATGAAAATTTCCAAGGATATGCTACAAAATCGCATAAAAATAAAAGAAGGACATTGAAAATGAAAAGTTATAAAGTTGCATAAAAATTTACTCCCCCACAAAATGCTGACCACAAAAAGGTTTATTTGTAAAAAAAAAAAGTATACAATTGTTATATGACACACATACAATTGCAATTGTAAATGAGTCTGTAACAATGTATTGCAGCTACAACTTTTGGATCAAAAAATGCAATGAAACGAAATATAAAAATGTTTTAAAAAAAGAGCGTATAACTTTCCTTGAATTTTTTTAAAAGAGAAAGAATATTAATACATCATCGTTGAATATTTTGGTGGCAATAATAGTATTGAAATTTTTTTATCATTGAAAAATAAACTTTAATAAAAACAAATGATTGAATTTCATTACCACTAGAAAACGTATTAATAAACGAAAAATTCACTTTACAAAAATCTTATAATAAATCGTTAGGAAATTTTCGAAAATAGAGAAATTTACTTTCATAGATCGGACTAGTTGGTCTTAAAAAATTGTTGTTCGCTTAAGGGGGCAGGGTCAGTCTCTGGCTTGAGTAACGTAGCATTTTCAATAATTTTTTTTTTGTATTAATTTAATTTATTTAATAAAAGTTATAATATGGCATCATTATATTATGTTTCAACTTGGCTTGACGAAACTTTAAAAAAAAAAAACCCTGTCCCTGTCTCATACAGAGTGCCTTGCGGTGATCACAAATTCTTGGAAAATCATCTAAAATCAATCGGATAAGAAAAATTAGTTATTCAAATAAATAAACTAGTACCTGATCGAAGGTTTTTTTTTTTTTTTAAATCAACAAAATGGCGGCCTCAGGAAATTTAAATCCAGATTTTCGGGAAAATACCAACAATTAATTGTTCATAAAAAATCGATATTTAAAAAAAAATCCTTCGATCAGGCAATAGCTTTTTATGTTTTTCAAAAACTGCAAGTTTCATTGAAATCTATCGAGCGGTTTTCGATTTACAGTGGTCACTAGATCCGAAAAAATAGTTTTGAGAAAAATGCATTTAAAGTCTTACACTTGCGCTCCGGAGCGTCCGATAGCCCTTTGGTTCTTTGGCCGAATAGCTCTTAAAGTAATTGTCAAATTGACTTCAAATTTTCATGATATATTTAAAAAATATTATACTTAAAAAAAAATAGATTTCTTGAAAATTTTGACTAAACCTGCCCCCTTAAGAAAACCATATATTTAGTTATCATTTACACGCGGCACATTTAAAGATATCTCGCTAACAGTAATTCAGCAATTACACTGAATATATAAATATAACACTGAATTATATTGAAATAAATCTGCTTTAAAATATTTTACAAATTTTGTTGATCAGTGAAAAAATTCAAAACAAAAAAATTGGCCACACTTTAGTTTCACATCCATTGCTAAATGGAATAATGAGTGACCTTCATGTTGATGAGTGAAAATTTTGTAACCTGATATTTTACCCTTTTTTGCATTGATTTGTTGCGAACCCTAATAAAAAGTAAAACAAAGCAGAGCCAAAATGCTTTTTTATTATGTTTTTGTTCTTGTAACTCATTTGAAATCGTAGTTTTCTTATAGGCGTAGTTTTATAGGCGATATGTAATATTTTTGCGGTAGGGGAGGGTGGGGCTAAACTGGACGCGGGGCTTAGCCGAACAGTTGCGATTAATCAAAAACTACTTTGAATATCGGAACGGCCATATACGCGATGAACGCACCCTGTGATAAGCTACTAACTTCCCAAGTGTCGATGGTATTTCATCATTCAGTTTAGCGTTAGTCGTCGAAGAATGCGGACACATGTATTTTTTCGCTTAAAGTAAAAATTTTTTTTCTCAAAATTTTTGAATTGTGAAATTAATATACAAGTGCGCAGAATAGTCGGTGAGTGTTTTTAGGTAATTAAGATGTGCTGAATCGAATGGTGTTACTGGTTTTTATGATAAAATATTTTTCATCAATGTTTTTTGATCGAGTTAAAAAAATAACACGATGCGGCTAAACCGGCCACTTTTTGGTGGGGCTAAACCGGACACCTTATTTGTCATTTTAAACTCGTGTTTGTTTTTCATAAATACTTCTGAAGCACATTGAATGTTTCTACATAACTAAAGCACAATAAACATTGATATTAATTATTTTAAGTTATTTACAGCAAAATGGTGCGTAATTATAAGGAAAAGATGAAATTAGCTGTTATTTCGGTGATTCATGATAAAACTTCGATTCGAGATGCATCAGAATTGCATGGTGTCAAGCGAGCAACATTGGCAGATTGGATCAAGAAAACCAGATGAGGATTTTGAATGAATTTCAATATTTTCCGATTTTCCGTTAAGATTTCGTTGAAAAAAATATTTTCATTTTTCTATCCAAAATTTTTTTCATCATCATTTTGCGTTTAGCACTTAAAATCAAAATTTTTTCAATCAAATACATTCTTTTCTTGTACGAAACACATCGAAATACATCAATAAAGATTCAAAATAACATTTAAACATAATGTGCCTCCATGTTTGTTATTCATTTTGGTTTTGGCGCGACTGTCCGGATTAGCCACACCCCTGTCTGGTTAAGCCCCACCATTTTTGGCTTTTTCGATATCAAGGTTGGTATAGTCTGAATGAGCTCACGCCAAACTGAATACATATCAAACCATCAAACGATATGCGATTTGTAGCTAAAGGATGTAGCTAAAGGATGTTGCTTTCGAATGATATATAACAACTCAGGTTTCGAATAATTTTTTTACATTATTTTTGCAAAAAGACAAAAAGTATCCGGTTTAGCCCCACCTTCCCCTATATCGGAACAGAAATTAAAAACATAACATAAAAACAAATTTTTTCGCTTTGCTTTATTTCAATTTTTGTATGGACTTGCAACAGATCTATATAAAAACAAAGGCATAGAAACTCTCACTATTCGTTTCAAAGATCACTGATGATTCCATTTAGCAATAGATGAAACTAGTAATTGCATAGCTTTTGTTCTTGCAATCTCGTTGGTGTCCTCAAACACTGTACTGAACAGTAAGCGCAGTAAAATAATTAAAAAGATTTTTTGATCATATGATTTGATTTCTGAGGTAAAAACTTAAGGGCCCGTGTTACATTTATTTTTTTAATTGCATTACAATCGGCTTTTTATGGTCATTACAGCTATTCTTTACCGAAATTGAACCAAGTTATAACTTTAAGTATCAAAACTTTTCCTAATAATATTTCGTATATTTGCAAATTCCATCACAGAAATAAATTTATAACCAAAATTCATAGAAAAAAAAAACTAAAATATGACCTGAAGCCTAAATTCGGCCGAAGAGGAATCGCCTTTAGTTGGGACATTTTAGAAGTGTTCCTTAAGAGCTGTATTTTTAAAGCATTAAACATTGTCCAATATCTCGGACCGTTTTTCGGCTTTAGTAAAATACAAAAGCCTCGCATACTTTTTAAGAAATAAATCCAAATCAGAGCAAAAACAATATTTACAAAATATAAATTTTTGAAAAAATAAATCACCCTGTAAAAAAAAAAGTGATCGAAATCTTTACGCTCAAAGAAAAACTTTCAGTTTACCACATATCAAAGCGTGAGCGCAAAACCACACCACAAATAAAGTTGAATTTTCCCTTCAATTCCTTAAAATTCGTATTCCTTTGCCATTATTTGCAATTTCATTTTTGGATTTGGCATTTTTGCAATTGTCTTGCTTGTCGACCAAACGCTGCCATTGTTATTTAATGGCGCTATTTTCTAGAACATGCAGCAGATGTAGACGTAGGCTATGTATGGGTTGGCTAACGAAAGTGTGGGAAATTGCTTTTTGTGCATTTAGCGAAAGTCCTTTTTTTGTTTGTGGTCGCTACCGTGATGTGGTTTCACTGTTCAAAATAACTTTCATTTTCATGCTTTCATTTCACCATCCAACTGCCCCACGCAATTCTATGACCATGGCAGTACAAAACAAGAGAATGAAATTGAAATTTTGACTTTTACTGTCGATATTTTCATGCAATCCAACAATAATAATGTCTGTTTGAGACTGTTTTTGATTGGAAATTGAACATATTTTTCTTCCTGCGCAATCCAGGAAAAAAACTAATATTTTACTGCCTGTCTGAATGTCTGTCTATCTGCTAGCCAAACTGTTTGTGAGTTTTAATTTTGATTGGCCACTCAGGCATTTAGCAGCAGCAGCAGTAACAGCATTTCAACATTTCAGGAGTTTTTTTTTTTTTTTTTTTTTTTCAACAACAATTCAACACAATGTTTCCGTTTCCGCTTGTCTATCGGTCTGTTTTTGCCCGTGATTGTTTCCCTTTTGGATTGAAAGATTTTGATTTGCTTTGTCTTGTGTGGCAATTCAGTTAAACTCATATGCGGCTTTGTAGCGAAATGTTTCATTTTTGTTGAACTTTAAGGCTTTAATTAAAAGTTTTATGGAAAAACTTTCTATTGTTTTATTGAAGAATTTATTGCTTTTTGCAAAGCTCAAAGATCAATTCAATTATTACCAAAGGTACCTAACATTGCAAATTAAAGTCTTTTTGTGTTGGTGAAAGATTTATAATCAACAAATTGGATATATACCAACATTATAAATAACAATGCAAGTGACTTTTTTCAGTTCTTTTTTTCATTTATGAAAATCCGTTGATATATGCTTAAAAACGTATTTTTTTTTTTTTTTGAACTACTACTTTTGATATCATTCTCTTCAATACTCCCAAAATTTTCGCATTAACCATATCATGTAAAATTAATAATAAAAAATCACTGCTGTCAACGCCATCTAGACAAAGGCGCATAGAAATTAATGCAATGGCGCACATATTTCAGCCGCATAGCTTCCACACTTTAGTAGCTGTCAATGGCACAATCTTATGTACCTCACGACAGACAGACAGAAAAAAATGCTTACTATTTTGCCTCCCTGTTGAAAACACTAAACTATTCAAGAGAATCATGATGACGTAGAGATGGCATTGTATACATATGTATAGTACATATACATAAAAACGATTAAAGGCATTTTAATGCTTAAGAATAAAAGCAACGAAAACTTATTTCCGCTTTTGCATAGAATTAAATATTTTTTATAAACAAATTAAAAGCCATTTCTCAATGCGTTAGATAAATTTAAGTGATAGCGAATTGTTAATGATTTAACTGATATTAGATATTAGAAAGAAAAAAGTTGTATATTAAACATATAAATTTACTGGGAAAGAGTGCACTTAAAATCTTGCAAAAACAGCCTCACTGCTTTGTCGCAGTTGATTAAAATGCAATATATTGCTTATGGTTTCTAGTGTCCAGGAGAACGCTGTAGTGGAATGTTTTATTGATAGTTTTAGTAAATTTGCCTCTAATTCACCAAACACTCTGGCTATACCTATTTAATATACAGTATTTTTTCTGCAGCTATAAAATCTCAGATATATCATTACTAACTTGCTTTCATTGAAATTTTGCGCAAGGATTGAGAAATGTTTTGATTTTTGAGTTACAGCTTTTGTCAACTAATTGGAAACGAAATCTTTCTTTGTGTTATTGGTAGTTTTTTGATTTATTTTTCTATGTGAACCAGAAAATTTATAGATATTATAAATGTGAAACATATAAGCTCTAACAAAAGAGAATAATTGAATTCAAATTCATAGCATAAAAAGTTTCATGAGAGATTTTCTGCTCAAATCTCAGATTTGACTGAGTCAACTAATTGGAAACAAAATAATAATTTGCAAAAAAATAAAACAAAACCTTGATAAAATATTCCAGAAACGATAGTATGATCTTGTCAATGCTTGTAAGAACACTTTTTGACCGAATTCGCTTATAAGCGTATCCGTAATCATGGGTTGTGGCCAAAAATTGTACACCGGCCACGCGTAAGTCAACTGTTGACCTTCGAAAGATGGCCATGAGATATAAGGCGATGGCAACACAGCTAAATTACTTCAAATAGATGGTATTCAATGCACTTTATCATTTCAATAAGTATGACACAGTAAAAAATGTTCCTCGCAAAAAGGAACCTCGTTAGACTTCTGGGTACAGGGATCGCCAGATTGAGCGCAAGGCAAAATTGGATCCTCGTAAGACTGCTGCTGACCTCCAACGCGAAATAATTGATCAATATGATGCACAAATATCCAAGCGAACTTTCGCTTGTCGATTGGTTGACGCTGGACTCCATGGTCGAATTTCACGCAAGGACTCATTGGTGACAGTTAAGCGGAGGAATAGCTGCAAACAGTTTGCTAAGACGCATGACGGTTGGCTGCTCATTAAATGGAATTATGTCCTTTTCGGACATTTTACATATCTTCCACAACGAAAGATTTCGTTTCCAATTAGTTGACAACAGCTGTATATGTATAATAGTAATACAGATTTTATTTCGACCAATATTTTTGCTTATGATAATTTGTGGAAAACTTACTTCTTTGAGCTCCTTTTGGTGTTGTGAGTTATTCGAATTAAAAAACAATTTTTTTTAATATATGTACATATTAATAATAGTTTTCTATGAAAACAAATATTCTCAATGGTAAAAATTTTATTTTTTACTTTTTTTATAAAATTCAGTTTCTAACATAATTTCTCTAAATATCAAAAAAACTCAAGATAAATCGATAGTTTCTCAGACATCCCCAAAGCAAATGAGCCTTCCCTGACAATGTTAACGATGTGCTGTCGCGCGTCTTTCATTTACAACACCTCGCTGCAAAAAATATTATAAGAAATAAATTTTAATTTTATCACCAGACAGTATATTGCTCCCTACTGCACTGCTCCTGCTCCTATACTTCGCTCGTTGTTGCCTATAGCGCCACCAACGACTTCCGACTGTGATATTCTAAAGAAATTTTCTTATATTTATGTTGTTGCTGCTGCTGCTGTTCAGGTTACTTGTTGTTGTTAAAGTTATAGTCATTTTCGTTGTTGGCGTTGCATGGAAAAACTTTTCCTTTGCATAGCAAAAGAAGAGATTGTCATGTCGTCGTTTGGTGTGAAATGCTATGTAACACACAGTGGGCGAGGAGAGCTTAAAATTTGCAAAAATTAATAAAGAGTATAGTATTGGATATACATTATCATTTAAGCTATAAACTGTCGATTATAATCGATGATAATTATCATCGGAATTCAAGTGTTACTAAATAAATTTCATAACTAATTATAATCTATTTAAAAATGTTCATTATATCGAAACATCGTTTAGCAAAAAATGCAATTTGTGGTAATTTTCAAGCGTTAAAATATCGAAGTATTATTCTTTATGATATTTTAATGAATATTATATTGTAACATCCCACTGTGCATTGCACTATTAACGCAAGACATTTACAATATCCCCATCGGCTGCATCATCATCATTGCGATCATCACATTTAAATGATTTCTGCTCATATTAAATTTTCTCCACCCTCTCATTTGTTAACTTCCTCGAAACCACGAAAGATTTTTGCGTGCACCCGCTTTTTAGCGGGTTGCCAAGTCGACAAAACATGTCAAGTGGGAAATTATTATTACAAACAGATTTTTATGCTATCAACTCCCACTACAATGCGCCGCTACCCTGCCTGTTCGTAGTGCAACCCTTCATTCTTTCATGTCGTATATTTGCTCCAGCTGTTGCAGCATTCAATAGTTTTGCTGACTGCATGTTATGTTGCACTTGAGTTGTCTCATTTTGTCTCCATGTGACTGTTTATGTTGTAGGTGTATGTTTGTGTTGGTATTCCCCCTTAAGAGGATTTTAAAGTGTTTGAAAAATATTATTTTTTCATTGCCATTTTAGAGTGACGCTTGAAAGCCGTTGAAATGCTTTGGTTTATGTACTGGAAAACATTGAAACATTAGGTGTCTTGCGCTATAAAGTTGTTATATTTTTGTGAACTTGTCGAAAGGTAAGGGAAAAAGACTACGGAAACTTTGATTCATGCATCTAGGTCTTTTGAAGTATTAAAAGTTGTTGTGGACACAATTCTTTGAGATGTTAAAGACACGGAGGAGTATGCATATCAGCAAATAAGTGATTTCTCAGTGATATATTTTTCAATTTCATCAAATATTGGCGTAGTAGCAGGTGCTGAAATTTCGCAACTTTTTAGTAGGACGCTTTGTGTAGATTTTTTCGTAAGTCCTTACAAAATTTTTTTCTAATTTTCTGACTTTTTCTAAGTTTTGTCAAATTTAACCGCATAAATTTTTACAAGCTTCAATAGGTGCTGCCTGCTTAAAAACTTCCTGAAAATTTTTAATTTACATAAGATTTTCTTAAAGACAACACACCACGCCTTCAGCCAAATAGCTAAACGTCAGCTGTCAAGGAAAATTTTCTTAAGTGCAACGAGCGCGGAAGTATAGAAAAAAGATGTTAAAGCGTTAACATGACGCGTGTGAACATGAATTTACTTCATACTTGACATTTACATTGACATGAAAGTGCAACATTTTTTGCATATGCGTTTAGCAGCGTACATACATATTTGTTTGTATATGGCTGTCTGTTGGCGCGCAAAATAAAAGCTTATATAGTACAACAAGGCTTAAAGCCAAAAGGAATTATTCAAGTAGCTTCTCCAACTCATATGCCACACTAAACGCTCAAAAAAAAACAGCGACTTTATTTTCAACGTTAGAAAAAGAAGACACCAGAGAATATACCAAAAAAAATAAGTGAGATAGATGGATGACTTCAACATGCATGCATGCAATCGTTTAGAAGAAGATAGCACTATAGCGTGCATCGCATCAGAGACATGCAACATTTGAATGAATGATTGAATGAGCTGTTAACATGCATGAATGATGATAATCTGACTGTAACATAAAATTGATGTGATGAAGTGAACATTTTCTGATGAATATTTGATGCAATGAATGCATTGCGTTGTGATCTAATGTGATGGGAATTGGCGTAAAAGTTTGCATTTTTAAAGAATTTATATGATTTGTTTGTAAGGTAATCCAGCTGAAATATGGAAAGTTAATGGTGAAAGAATGTGAAAGACGAGGAACCATGTTAAGCATAATATTGTAAATAATAATAGCAACTTGACTATACACGCTGCAACCATGTTTTCAATATGAAAATCAAAAGATTCTACTGCAAAGTTATGTTGCGAACATGCCTATACACGAGCAATACGAACCTAAGTATATTTCAACAAATTTTTTGATGCTTAGGGTCCAGATTTGTAAAATTTAAATTCTGGGTTCCTATTGGTTTCACGGAGTCACTTTGTCAAATATATATTGGAGGAATGTATTTTATCTTTTTTTGTTAAAAATTTGTCGTTTTCAAGTAGTTGCATGCTATTTTAAGTAAGACAAAAGTTGTAGGCTATGCAATTTTCTATAAAAAAAGATAGGACTATATGTAGCAATGAAAAGTCTTATGCTGACAATGTTGCTAAGTGATTAATTTTTAGAGTCTAAACTTAAGTGTTTCTCATGTGCTTTATCTAATCACGTTGCATAGCATCTCCGCAAGACTCTTTCAAAGTTAGCGATCAGTAGCGAGTACCATTCAATTTCTCTAACATTCCTCCGACTAACATTTTTTCTCTTATAACGATCGTTTCCTGTTCTACCGAACCTTACTTATCCTAGAATAATAATATAACCCTGAAACTCTGGTTTCTGCAATACTTATTTAGACAAAGATAGAATGTCTAAAAATATTCCTCCTGGTTCAGTAAAGTAAGGGGTGTTCTATGAAAAAGCTCTAATACTTTGAAAGCATCATCTGCAGGTATTATCACTAGAGATTTTTATTCTTTTGAACTTTTAAGTAATAAATTGTTACCGCTTATTTTTCCTTTCAGATCTTCTAAGCAAACAAATATCATATTCGACCCAATATAATTTCTTCAACATCTAATTAAGGGCAAAATAATATCTGCTATAATTTGTTTACTAATAACATATTGTTACGAAATTTCTGTCTCTTTGACGATAATTTCGATCTCTCACACTTTTCTGAGTTCGATCACTGGATTGTGTAACAATTAAAAACACACAAACTTATTTAGTTATAAAATGGTTAATTTTATTAACGTTCAAATTCTAATATTAATTTAACACTGTATAGAAAACTGTTTTACTTTACTACGGATCACACTGTATTCACTTTATTGCTTTAATTCAAGTGTTCCACCTCACTGCTTAGATACAACTGTGTCCGAAAACTCAAATGACACCCTTTTATACTACAGGCATCACTTTCTCGAATAATCTATTACCTGCCAGATGGCGTATATTCTACCATTATCTACAACCTACCAGTGCTACTTTATAGTGTGCATTCTACCACTATCCACAATGCACTAGCATGGCGCACTGACGTTGAGCTAGCTATTATGCTAGATGGCGTTGTACATTGTACGACGGCGATAATTTCTCTCGGTTGTCGACTTTTTATTGTTTACTGCAGAATCTGTTCGGTTTATTATTTTTAGTACAAAAACTGCACTTTGCGCTAGATGGTGCTAATATTGTTTAGTTTCTTTTGTTGGTATTTATTTCAAGAGTTTTCTAGCATAAACCAAATTTCGCTACAATATATTTTTAAAAGCATTTAAACAATTAAATTTTATGATTGAAATGCACTATTTATCAGTGCTCGTTTACAGTGAGCACCAAATTTTTATTGTAGAAGTTGTCTTCTTTACAACTATTCTACAAACTAAGGGGTGTGCCATCTCAATCTTGTTTAACCCTTACCAGCACCGTGGGGTCCTGAACGACCCCCCTGAAATTTTGAAATCATTTTTCGAATTAATAAATACTGAAGCTAAGCCTTATGTAGCAAAAACATTTTTTGAAAAATATCCCTAATAATCATTGAATTTCATAAAGTAGAGTCATCTCAACACTTGTTCACATTTATTAACCCGGAATTGAAAATTTGCTCAATAAGTATGCAAAAAATAATCAATTAGGTGGCCGTCGTTATTGGTGAGACAAAAGCGAGCTCTTTTTTGGGCATTTTTCATCTCAATGGCCAGTATCTCGGGCGGTATCGGTGGCATTTCGGTTCGAATGTTGACATTTGAGCCATTCTATGGTCTTTGACTTATTTGTATAAAGCAGTGAAGGGCACTTAGTGGCTCTATTTGCTCACATAGCTCTAACCGTTATTCGACGCACAAGCAAGCGAAAAAAAATTCGCAGAATTTCAACGCTATCGAGGCACAGCGTTGACTTGAGTTCAAATGAAAACAAAAATAACACACAAAGGCATAAGCGTCGGCGCCGCATTGTGTTTCAACGAATGTAGCAATTGTTTTTGTTTGTAGTGTAATTTGGTTTTTTTTTTGTGCTAATGGCAATTTTGGAAATGAAAGTAAAAAAAAACTTTAAGATTTCGTTTGTTGTTGCTTGATGTTGTTGTTTTGCTCTTTTGTTAGATTTTTGTGCCCACCGCTGATATAAAGTATACTCTTCAAAAATCAAAAAAAAAAATTCGTTAAAGTAATACTTTAAACGGCGTAGAAAGATCACGAAATTTTTTAAATTTAAATCATTTGAGCTATTACTTTTAATGCAAAGCGCCACTTTTTTGATGTTTTCTCTCGTTGTATATGTCGATGGATGTTTAAAATCATACTGAATTAACTTTTTCAAAATGTGCTTTGCGACGCCGATCGATTGAGAATTGTCAAAACTATTCAATATTTCACTTGACAACATTCAGATAGCGCATTCGTTAGTTTTCTGCGCGGCCAATTAGAAAAGTTTTCAGAAGGGACATGTATTCTTCAAGTGATATAGGATGCTATTATTACCTTATTTGAAAATCATGTTTTATTCGGTTAGCATAATTGTGTGGAATAGGATGGTCCTTATTTTTCGAATTGACGAGACACCCCGTCATATGATTCTCTGCCCTAAAATAGTGAATACGTATTTTTTAATTTACTTATATAAAGGCTTTAGAGGTCGTTACCATAAGTAAAACTTTCGGAAAAAGAAAACATTGTATGGGAACTCTAACTATAATGTAGAAAGCCTCACCCCCTCCCTCTCCCTAAAAATAAGTTAAAAAAGTGTTTTAATTTTTTTAGTACAAACAAAATTTTAACATTGGTAGTGACCCCTAAATATTAATTAAGAAAATTGCGGTTTACAGAGGTATTGGTTCATTATATGCCATATAATTTTAAAAATGTAAGAAAAATCAAGCAATTAATTGTTAATAAATAAACAACTTGATTTGTAGTTGAATTTCAAATATTTTTTTCGTCAATACAATAGAAATTGTAAAAATCGGTTCGTACCATTTTGAAATGTCTATAAACCGTTTAGTTAAAATCTGCTATTCAAGGACAACCGCTTTGAAGTTTTTATAACTTTTGCAATGAAAAATAATATCTAACGTTTTTTAATTACCACAAATTTAATACAACAATGATTCATTTTCACTAACCACAACACTTTTGCTTTCTCTTTAATTTCAGTTGCCGTAATTAATTTTGCATTCAAGTCCGTCAGTTACATTACCGGTAAGTTAATTAAGCAATATTAAGCTTCTTACTAACGCAGTTAATAATTTCCTCTAATAACATTCACCTAAAAAGTATACATACACCTTCCATGGAATATGCAGCATGTAGTCACCTACTTTTGTTGAATTTTCAATTTCAATCAAATTTCCTTAACACCTAATTTTGATGAAAACTAGTTTAATTTCAAACGGAAATACATTCATCAAAATTCATTTGCATTTTTCCATTTCCGCTGCAATAAGCGAACAGCGCATCGTAGAGCTATCTATGCAGTACGTACACAGTGTTGCCAACTTGAAGCGCAGTATTTGCACTATCATCGTGCTCAACTCTTTTGCACCTTTGCGCTATCGCTGTCGCTTTCTTACGTGCGCCGCAATAGATAATTGCTCCCCAAACAAGTGTCACTGTCAATTTTGCCAAAACATGCAACACTGGTGTGCACTAACACAAATATACACTTTTGCGCAACACACACAGTCATATAAGCAAATGCAATACACACAGCTTGGATCACACCGTAGAGTTGTCATCATTTGGCGTTAGTGAATTTGATTTTTGTTTTTTTTTTTTTGCTGGTTGCACAGTGTAGCCTTTTTTAAGTGGAAATGGAATACAGTTTTCTTTATATTTTTAAACTCTTATCCCCTTTAACTATCAATTCCCTACACTGTGCATATTGGCATAAGTTTAAAGCAACATGAGAAGATATGCCAGCTGCCATGAAGTGTTAAATCGCATTAAGCAACTGTAGCGAGAGCGGTTGAAAAAAAAATAAAAACACAATGTCACCTTTCAACAATTTTTTTTTTTTTTTCGAAAAAAGTAGTACAAAAAAGTATTTTTTCGTGCTCAAATTCGCTAAAAAAAAAGTTGTGTACCTTACGTTCGTTATGAAACTGAAAGTTTTCGATAGCCAAAGTTTTTGCATGCAAATAAATGGCAAACATGTGTACATGTTAGCGTATAAATTGGGGCCAAAAAAAGGACCAACTTTTTCGATTATTTTTTTTTTGTATATTTTGTTTGAGGTAAACTTCGTAAGCGCCTTTGTGCGACTTATTTGAAAATACTTTTTATTCACTTTTCGCTAGTTTTATAGTCACAGAAAAATTTTTTTCGTTTTGACTATTTTTGCGCGACTTGTTATGCAAACGATTGCAACACTGTTTACTGAAACGTGTTTGCATACTTTAAGGGGATTTTAATTTATTATTATTTTTTTTTTGCAATGCATAAAGTATGGAAATACTGTTATGTATTTAATTATAATTTGAGGTGAAACTTTTCAAAGTAATAAAAACCTATAAGGTATGAAATTACTTTTTAACTCATATAAATTTTACCTTTACCCATTTAAAAAATGGCGTGTTGCACGTTTGAGTTAACTGTTTTTACCTTAACCTCAAATCTTGTGGTCGCATGAGTTGAAAAAATGTCAAAGAAAAAATGTTTCCAAACATAAGTTGAGTTTTATATTAAAAAGTTGAAATATGGTGGCATCGGTATGTAGTTGAACTTGAAGCAGGCAATCGCGGATCTATTATTAAGGCTGATTATTGCAAATTTGAAAACTCAATTTTTGTTTTAAAACTACAATGTTTTTGAAGTTGAATATTATAAAAATAACCTTTTTCAACTTTACTTTTAACACAAAAAACTTTAAAGTTATCTACATTTTGAAAAGAATATTTTTCAACGCCGAGTATGAAATCCTAGCTGAACGTCTGACTTTTTTTTTGTGAAACTCATCATTTTTCATGGAAAAAAATAAAAAAAACTTCTGTTTTTTGCGGCCTAAAAACTAGTTAGTGGTTTTTATGATAAAATATTTTTCATCAATGTTTTTCGATCGAGTTAAAAAAATTACACGATGGGGCTAAACCGGACACTTTTTGGTGCGGCTAAACCGGACACCATATTTGTCATTTTAAACTCGTGTTTGTTATTCATAAACACTTCTGAAGCACATTGAATTCTACGACATAATTAAAGCACAATAAACATTAATATAAATTATTTTAAGTAATTCACAGCAAATGGTGCGTAATTATAAACGTACAATGTCTGCAGTCGATAAGGTAAAAATGAAATTAGCTGTTATTTCGGTGATTCGTGATAAAACGTCGATTCGAGATGCATCAGAATTGCACGGTGTCAAGCAAGCAACATTGCAGATGGGATCAAGAAAACCAGATGAAGATTTTGAATGCATTTTAATATTTTCCGATTTTCCGTTAAGTTTTCGTTGAAAAAAAAAAACATTTTTATTTTTCTATCCAAAATTTTATTCATCATCATTTTGCGTTTAGCACTTAAAATCAACATTTTTTTCAATCAAATACAATCTTTTCTTGTACGAAACACATCGAAATACATTAATAAAGATTCAAAATAACATTTAAACATAATGTGCCTTCATGTTTGTTATTCATTTTTGTTTTGGCGCGACTGTCCGGATTAGCAACACCCCCTGTCCGGTTAAGCCCCACCATTTTTGGCTTTTTCGATTTCGAGATTAGTATAGTCTGAATGAGCTCACGCCAAACTGAATACATATTAAACCATCAAACGATATGCGATTTGTTGCTAAAGGATGTAGCTTTCGAATGATATATAACACCCCAGGTTTCGAATATTTTTTTTACATTATTTTTGCAAAAAGACAAAAAGTGTCCGGTTTAGCCCCACCTTCCCCTAACACATTTTTTTTTTTTTTGGTTTTGTGGGCTTTCGAAGTATTTTGGAGCTGGCAGAGCCAAAAAAAAGAAAAAATAATAATTTTTCTGTACCGAAAAATGCCTGAGTGTTTAAGGGGCTATCTGAAAAATTAAGTAATTTTCGCGAATTTTATTTAAAGAAAGTACTCGATAGAATGTTTTGAATTTTTTAATACATAATAACGTATATTTACAGCTATATTTTCAGATTTTTTTTTCTACAAATATATTGAAAAATAACGAAGTTATGTGCTGTTTTCGGAGGTGCCAAAAAAAAAAGTTCCCCAACTGCTGACATGATTCCGGCCGAATGAGTAATTGAAACTAAAAAATTCAGAAAGGTTATTAAAGTTAAAGGTGTTTCCTATACAATGACCTACAATTTTTGAAAAATATCAAAAAATTAAAAAAAATGTGTGCGTGTTGAAAAAAAGTGTTGTTTTTTGGGGTAAAAATTGTCGTTTTTTTTAATGCCAAATTGAACCAATCAAAAAGATCGTAGGTCATTGTGTAGTAAATATATTCGGGAATACTCAGTTTCAATTTCAAGTCCATCGGTCAATTTCTCTTTGATTTGTGATGTCAGCAATTTTGAAAAATGTCGTTTCGAGATAAACGCGTTTAAAGTTTCAACTATAGGCGGTTTTACCTGCGAGCGGTCGCTCTTTAGAATGCTGCTATTCAAAAACGATTCAAGATACGACCATGCCGCTTTCACAGGATATTTTTGAAAATATAAACTATTGAATACGCTAAAAAAATCGAGTTTTTGAAAGTGTCACACTGGTATAGCCCCTTAACAAAGCCTACAAAACCAAAAAAAAAGTACTTTTTGGGAGCCGAAAAGTACCCGAATGTTCAATTAACTTTCGAAGGTCGAGCGACATATGAAGTCATATTTTTGAATAGGAGTAGAGGTCAGTGACGTTTTTAGAGTAGATGACTTCGAGGGAAGAAAGCTTGTACATCATTTTTACTAATCAAAGAAGTTGGTTGTTTATTTTAACAAATATATAATTTATTTAGTCTACTTATTTCGTAGTTTAAAGTTAAATAACAAAGCAACCAAAAATTACACCTTGAAAAAAAAAACGCAAAAAGTCAATTTAAAGTCTAACCGAAAAAAAATAAATATATTCCTAAACTGCTCTTCAAATGGAGAAGTATGTCATAATTAACTTTTCCCAAATAAATTGCACAATTTTTTTCATTTCTACATTCTATTATCTCTTTTTTTACCTCGCTAAATTTAAGGCAATTTTAACCCAATTTAACACGAAATTTTATCAGTTCACATGCGACTCATCCACGAGGCTGCTTGCTTGCTGTAACCGCTTGCTCCATTCACTATTTATAGCTTAATTTCCTTTTGGCAAATAACAGCAGCAGTTTCTAGCAGCACAAGCCAACAAAGAAAAAGGATCATAAAAAAGAAAGGTTGCCTAAATACCAAAACAGACTCATATGTTGTTGGCCAACAGTAGTCTGGCAGGATGATAACCATGGCGCATAAAACACGAGCCAAAATTTCATACGAAAAAAAAATTTAGAAAAAACCATAATCAACTACCCAGAGGCTGTAACAGTGGCGATGCCAAAAGAAGAGGTGAAAATTTATTTCTAAGGCTGAGCAAAAATAAAAAGGATAAAAAAGTGGAGTCCTATTTCACATTATAAAGCATTAAAAGAAGAAAAAAATAAAAACCATAGCATAATCGGTGTATATTTTTCTACTTGTTGTGCTTCTCCACTGGGGCTTTTACAATTTTTTAGCGTTGGCTTAGCTTTTTTTTAACCCATTTTATCTCATTGAAAATTAAATTTTCACTTCAACTATTGAAAATTTTAAAGATTTTCTTTCAGAAGTTCTCAGACAATTTATAAGTTTATTCAAGTTATTGCTGGCTTATTGGGAGCATAATTGGAACCTAAAATTTATTTTCAAAGTTTAATACTCTATTTGGAACAAATAGTTACAAGTTTGTTTTGCCACTAACCGCAGTTTTTCCCTATATTTCTGGCAGCATATCGATCCCACGTCTGAAAAACTGCACATCTTTTGAGATTATCCGCGTACAGTTCCAATTTTCGTCCTCTTCGTAAGAAAAGCTCTCAGTCAATTCGTGCGTTATCAATCGGAACAGGTGATAGTCGGAAGGGGGCTATATCTGAAGTATACCAGACTTAAGATTAAGAAATAAAGTCGAGTAGTGATAACTTGTGGTTAATTTCTGTAAAATTTTCCACAGTTGCCTCTAAGGCCATTGCAAAAAATAGTCCCTTTGTGCCAAATTAAAAAACGTTGTCCCTTAGTGCTATAGCTACAACAGATATTGCCCTTCTCATTTTACTTGGCAACAAAACAGCATTTGTTAGGTATTTTCCATTCCTTGTTGGCCTTAGAAATTAAAATCAATAATACGTTGTTGCTTTTGGATCTAGTCAAGCTGAACGTGCATTAACCCAGTCTGTTGTAACTTTGAAAATGAAAAGCCATAATATAAAAGCAAAGTTAGCTGAAATGTAATAGGCCATGAATAGGCGCAAAAAAATTGAATACCAACACGGACAGGGACATTCAGGTCCTGCTGCTTTTCTTTTATAGATTTTATGTTGTCATTAAGGCATCAAAGCAAGCTCAGGTTTTTTTTCACAACAATTTCGTGCTAAATTTTTTCTGCTGCTTTCGGATAAAAAAAATGTAGCATTATGAAAGTGTCACAAGTCTTGAAAACGTTTGAAAGTCGTATTCAAATCAAAAACGTTGAACTAAACTTTAATCAGTTTTTTTTTTGTCTTCTTTTCAATAGTTTTTCTGCGAATCATGTAAATTTTTGTGCGCGATTTTTTTTTCAAAAATAAAAGCTAAGTTAAAATATATCTATATTAAATTAATTAATATTAAAACATAATTTTTCTTTATTTATAATATTTTTTTTTATTTATAAAAATTTATCCCAAAATATCTTTAATACAAAATCTTTATGTTTGATTTTTTTACATAGTTCTTTAAAATTAATCAAACCATTCATGCAATTGATCGATAATTTCTCTATCCAATTCCCCATAGTTTTAAAGATATTTCGTGTCAAAAAATTTTCAAAAGTGTAAAAAAAAGTGTGGGTGTTCAACTTTTTAAAGGGCGTGGCACATCCCAAAATATTTCTAAACGGTATGATAAGAGAACTAACATCGTTATTACTACTATGGCGTACGATTAATTTGGCGTAAAAACTTACCATAAGTTATTTCTGAACTAAGAAAAAAGCGCAAAAGTGACTGCAGGCGTGGCACATCCCCTCACAATAAATAAGCTTCCAATGATATAGTAAGTGCGCTATGAGAGTAATCCCAATAAAATTTGGTGTACAGGTGTCGGTTGCTATAAACTTTGAAATTGAATGATATTTGACGAGATTAAATTAGTGGGCGTTCCACTGCCCATATTAACAAAAAATTGTAAGATTTATTTTAGGTGAACTTTTGCAACAATAGGTATGAAATTTAATGTGGGAGTTTTACAAGCTATTAGGTATATCACCTCCCATATCTTAAATGACATATCCAGAAATCTATGTTATGTGAGCATTTATACTAAAATTTGGTGTAAGAATGAGGTATCTAAAAATTTATTTCTGAATCAAAATCGTGCTAGATTATACAGGTGGGAGTGTCACTGCCCTAAATTTTAAAACTAATCACGGCATATCTTGCAACTTATGCAGTCTATTGTGAAAAAATATGATATACTAATGTCGATCACGACAACAACTTATTGAACCAAAAAGAAATCGAAAAAGTGAGTGCGGCATTTTTCGAATTCTTCGATTTTTTTCAATTTCAATATTTTGCACATATTTTAGAGATTTTCCACATATTTTGGACATTTTCACATGCATCCATGTCTTATTAAACTTTTTGACTTTATCAACATTTTCCCTTATTCTTTGTGACTTTTTTAAGTTCTTTCAACTTAATCGAATTTACCAAGATCTTTCAACATTTCCAGACGTATTTTTCAACCAGTTTCAATTTTTCCGTGTTTTTCAATCTCTTTCAACTTCGTTGTACAATTTTCATATATTATCGACTTTCTTAGACTTTTTTAATCTCTTGAAACTATTTTTATTATTTTTACAGAAATTTTCAACTTTTTCCAACTTTGTTCGTCTCTTTCAACTTTTTTCGAGTTTCCAACCTCTTTCAGCTTTTTTCAACATTAACTATCGACTTTTCACAATTTTTCAACTGTTTCCACATTTTTCAACAACTTTCAAGAACTTTCAACTTTTTTCGAGTTTTCCAACCTCTGAACTTTTTTCAACATTTTCCATATATTTTTCGAATTTTCGTCAGTCTCCGGGTATGCAATCTTTATTAGCCACCCACTTTTATAATTTTTTGGCTACTCCAAAAATATCTCTTTATCGCTGCTAATTAGAACTTAATATTTAATGGCTGTTACTGCTAGTGGTTGAAGAATGTTTTTCATTCCAACAAAGCAGCATCCAAATGCAGTAATTCCGACGAATTGCGTTTTTAAATACCAACACCATACTGGTGGTTTCCGCGCTCGTCAACTTAAATTGTGCACAACAGCTGTTTGGGAAAAACATCATCATCATCATCAATTCCAGCCAAGACTTTTGCTTAATGTTCCCTTCTAGACAGACGCTATCGGTCGTTTTTTAAGTTGGGCACCCAATTCCCATTTTTTTCTGCTTTTTTAGTGGGCGTTTCTCCTTCGTAATGCTCATAATTTATTGATTGTGCTTTACAACATCTGGCGTACGCCTTATGCCATGAAGTATTTTGTGAAGTTGAAAACGTTTTGGAATTGAAACAAAATGTCTGAGGGCCTTTAAAGTGACGAGCAGCAAATAAAATTTGCTTTATTTTTGAATTGTTTTTAAAATATTTTGCACGCGGCATTGTCCAGGTAAGGTATTGCTCAAATGAATTTTGTTGCAATTCAAGTATCAATTGAGCTATTTATCCCATGACTTATGTCAGTTAAAGCTACTGCTTCAGCTTTGTAGCTCTTTTCCTATTTAAATTGCTAGCCAAACAAACACTTTGGTTTTCTTTTAAATTTTTTTTCACAATATTCTGTTAGGCAATGCATTGGCTATGTGGGTGGTGCTGCTTAAGTTTCACTGAAACTGTTTTGCTTCATGAGTGTTTAAATGAAAATGTTGCTTATATGTGAAAATTATGTTATTCTCAACGACAACAGCCACTGACTGGTTCTTGCCAACATTTTATGACAAAATGATTTTTAAACTGTTGGCAATTTATTTTATTTCTTTTAAGTTTTCTTTAATATTTTCTTGTTGTTGAAGTTTTTATATACTGTGTTGTTGGGCATTAAAATTAACGTGTTAATTTTTGGGGAAATTTTTGTCTTTTAACAAAATGCTTATTAATAAAATATACTTTGTAGTTTTTTATGAAACATTTTTATTTATTTTTTTACATATGAATGTGCGATTTGTTGCAAGTTGTTTTCGGAAGATTTATTGATGGCGTTCATTGGAATTATTTTGAAATAAATTTTAACAAGTTGAAAATTTATGGGAGGATATGTTATGTCGAATTGATTTATTAAGTATTTCTGCAAAAAAAAAAAAAAAAAAAAAAAATGGGGGAATATTGTTGACTTTACTAAATATTATTTTAATTTTTGTGGGGAAATAATTAATTAGACCTAAAATTTGACAAAATTGGTTATGTGTTATCTGCGTTATCTGTGTTATTTTGAAATGTTTAAACTGTTAGAATTATTTCGTTGAGGATATAAGCTTAATTAACATAATATATGAAAATTTACATAACTTTTTTACTTATTCTTATATGGGACTATGACTTATGTTATTCAAATAATTAGTACCAGAAGTTCAACAGATAGTTCGGTTTTTTTTTGATGTTGAAAAGGTCAAAAAGATACGGCAAATGTGGAAAAAAGTTGAATGAAGTTAAATATGTCGAAGAATATGAACAATATTTAAAAGAGATTGAAAAAATCAAAAAATTCGAAAAGGTTAAAAACTGTTGGAAGGCGTGAAAAAGCTGAAAAAATAAAATGCAATAAATTCGGAAAACGTTTAAAATGATTGGAAAGAAATTTAAAAAAAGTATAGAAACAGTCTGAAAAAGCGTGAGAATATAGAAAAATATTGAATAAGCCGAAAAATGTTGAAAAAGTCGAAAAAAGGGAAAAAGTTGAAAATAGTTGAAGAAAGCAAAAAAATGTAACAGATAACTCGGAAAAACTGAATAAGTTTGAAAAACGTTGATGCAGTTAACCCTTACCCGGGCGGGAAAACTTACACCTTATATCGGCCGTAGGTGGAACCGGGTACTCCAGCTTAGAACAATTTTTATTTCGAATAATGATTTTGTTGTGCCTTCATAGGTCGTGAGGCAGGTAATACGCATGCAATAAATATGAGAGAGCATATCTTCATAGACTTGTGCCTATTTAATAAGGGAAGCAACCGAAATATTTTTTTCCTCGTTGCCGTTGGTTAATTTTTTGCAAAGCAACGGATTAACTTTGGTCGGCACATTGCGCAAAATAATTCGTATTTACCAAGAGAAAGGTAAGTCTTTTCGACTTTATTTGGTTTCAGGGATAATGTCACGGTTTGTTCGTATATACCAAAACGAGACACAGCCGTGATCTTACTCTCAAGTGCACATCATGACATTGTGATTGATACGACCACGGCTGCCAGAAAACCGTATATGATTCTAGAATACAATCGAACGAAAGGAGGTGTGGACCAAGTAGACCAGATGTTGGGCATATATGCAACAAAGAAGAAGACCAACCGATGGCCGTTGATCTTTTTTTATAAGGCCGGTCTGGCTTCGTACATCATTTATATTGAAATCAGATTCACGGAAGAGATTTCGGAAAAATTTTACCTTCGATTTGTGTGCTCCGTCGATCCGAAAATGCAGCGAGAATCCACTTATAACTCGGTTCGAAATTGCACTCGTCATCATTCCAGCTGTAAAACCTGAGGTTCAAAAAGATGCGTCCGGTTGTATCAAAAATTAATGAATTTGCAAATCCTGCTGGAAGGCAGATAAGAAGACTAAAAAGACTCCCAAATGGTGTTCTCGGTGCATCAAACTTGTATGTGATCAACATAAAGTCGCTGCCCCCAAAGTTTGTTTGGAGTGCTCAGTGGCCGACCTCAAATAATTTTCATTTTTTTACATTGTTCATATTTCTGATACATCATTCCATTACATTAAAGATTTATTTCTTCCTGAATTGAATAAAGTATGAAATACTATAACAATAATAATAATAATATATCAAAAAAAAATTTTAATTTCGTAAGTGTACGAAAACACATCTAAATATGGTATATGGTGGTACCCGGCTTTTTTTTAAATTTAGTTTTTCTAGAGATGTCACGCAACCTCAGCTTGATTGCTCTTAAAAAAAAGAAATTATTTAACTCCAAAGTAGCAAAAGTTACCTGGGTATCACCTACCGGATGAACCGTTTCACTTAAACTAAAAATATTACAGACTAAATTTAAGATTAAAGTTTCTAAAAATTTTTTGTAAATTTTTTTCTAAGCCCGCAGCATTATGAAAGCATTTCTCCGCACAATAATGCGCTATAATTTTTCACACAATATAACACAATGCAACTTGGCAACACTAACTGCAGCCATGTTGGCTCCGGTATTAAGTGTATTTTATGAGTTCTCACAAAGGAGACAGCTGAAAAAAAAAAATAGAATTAATGCAACTGTTTGCCTTATAGTAAAAAAAAAATACTGTATGGGAAAATAAAAATTCTGCATAAAGTTTTAGCGCCCGTATCTTTGCAAACCTCCAGTTTTTTGCTTGTCTTGCAACAATATGATGCTAATGCATTGTTGTTGCCCACTGTGTGTTGCAATAAAACTGTAACACAAACTGCAACAACAACAATTATAATAACAACAGTAACAGCAACAGAAAAAAGTAGACAAAAGTATGCGACAATTGCATTAGTAACAATAAATGTTGCCAAAACAAACAAAAGAAAAAAAAGAAATGCTGCTGGCACCGGTAAAAGTGACGTCTCTTTTTTCTTAAATTTTTAAGGTCTTTGCACTGCAAAGGCTATTGGCTATGATATGCGTGTATTATGATTGTGGTAAGAGAAAACTCTAAGCAATTTGTGTCTTTTAACTTTTAATAGTAGAAAATAATAGAGTTTAGCTACTACAGCTATTAGCCTTTTTAGCTATTTCGCTTGAAGCTTTAAATCAATTTTTAAATTTGGTTTTGTGTCTAAATAACAAAAAATTTTCAGAAAACTTTCATATCATATTTGCTTTTGTAAATTGACATAAACCGTTTCGAAACGGTTCAAACCGGTTAGAACCGCTTCGAACCGGTTATGCTTAGTTTTTAATAACTTTTCAATAATACATCATTTTAATGAAATTTTAAACATTTACTGCTCAACAATTTAAAAATAATTATAATTTTCACCCAATACACAAAACAGCTGTAACTCAACCTGTTGTAATCTTTAATGCGCAATTTCACAATTTACACTACAAACCCATAAATTCTCAAGTATTATAAATAACGTAAAATGCTATTTTATATTTGTCTTAAGATTCCATAATTATGTCATAAACAAAATTATAGCTTAATATACTGCTACTTCAACTTAATAAATTCTTTTATGTTTTTTTTTTTGTCGTACCCAATTTTGCTACGCTTTGCTTATTACACAATCCATCCAGCAACAACCAAAAAAAAAAAAAACTTTTTTTGAAACATCTTAATCTATAAGATGACAGACAGAAGCAACAATAAAAATAGCAGAAATAAAAACAAAAACCAAACACAACAACAGCAAGTGTAGATAAAATGGAATTTATGCTATGCATATTTTATGGATAAATACTCTACTGCTACTTGACACTCCGCTGTTGGTGTGCCCCCCTGTATTGCTGCTGGCGGCTTTTTTTATTTTACTGCATATTGTGTTTTTCCTAGTAGGCTTTTCTTAATATTTTTTATTTTTTCGTATTTTTTACAACAATGTGGAAATAAAATGTTGAAAATGGCGCATAAATATTTAAATGACACACGTTATGCGAGAGAATTTTTGTGGAATTTCTCTTGGTGTTTCTTCGAAGTGTATTAATTCTTACTCCGTTTTGTGGTGAAAATTTTATTTTCTGCAATGCTTTTCCAAGGTCTTTATTTAAACTTGTTGAAATTTTAAAAGGGCGCTTGATATGATATCAGTTTTAATATTTAATATTATATAAACAGTTGATTTTGCTAAATGACTGTAATGTCTTATTGATGTTTTATTAACATCATTTGCTTTGAATTTTAATAAATTATAGACAACATTTTGAAAATGAGGTCAAACAAATTACAATGAAGATGGAGATGAAATGCAAGTTTAAATATACGAGATGTTTCTTTTTTGACGATAAGTGTAGATAAATGACATGATATTTAATTTTGTGATTTTTAATTTTAAAAATCAGAAATAATCATTATATTGAATTTTTATCTTTCTCGATCAAAAATAATCGTTATTTTATTACTTTTTTTTAGACCCAAGTTAACCGTAATAATGAGTTTTTGTATGTATTTAGAGCTTATTTTAATTATTAAGCGTTCATTTACTTTGTACTTTTTTTTTGCCTTGCGTGAGTGCTGCTCCGAGTACTTCAATACAATTCGATATTTTTTAATATATACGATATTTTTCGTAATTTTTCGTAATACTTTAAGCTTTTGATAATGTTTTTACTATCTTTTTATAGTCGAAAATTATTGATAAACATCGAAAAACTTAAAACTTATCGAAAAAGTTGACGTTTGTCGATAACTATTAGAAACTATCGGAAAACATCGAAATATTTTTAAAAGCTCAATAATAACTATCAAAAATTATCGAAACTTTCCAAAGAAGTTGATGCTTATCAAATAACTTTGAAAAACTGTCATAAGCTATCGAAAAATGTCAATAAAGTCGAAACTTATGAAAAAATAATACAAAAACTTGAAACATCGAATAATATCGAAAAACTCTAATTTTGAAAGATATCGAAATAAATCAAAGAAAGTCAAGAGCTTTCGAAATACTTCGATGATAGTCAAGATTTATCAAAAATATATCGAAATTCAGTGGTGTGCTATATTATTAGATACCATACAACAACATTTATATTGCTATAAAATGTGATATGGCTACATAAGTAGTATTCAATAATTTTATTATTTGTTATATCAAGAAAGAAAAAAAAAGTTTAAAAAATATTCTATTGTTTGTGAATAATCGATATTTTGAGTTATTTACTTCTGCTGCAATAGAGCTGCCATCCTCTGTGGTAAGCTATCCACGCAAATTTTTACCACTTCCTGAAGGTGTGCACTACGATACCATGTCATCAATCAGCATCTCTATGGAGTGTTGTTTAGTTGTAATTGCTGTTTTAGAGCAATACATTGGGCTCAGGTCAAACGAATCGCCAGACCAGTCAAACACAGTGATGTTCTTATCAGCTAAACACTTGTTAACTGTTTTTGCTTTATGGTTAGGAACTTCATCGTGCATAAAAATTGGTTCCTCTCCATCACCACACCATTTACAGAGCTGAGGCAAGAGTCACTCTTCTAAGATTTTCTTGTACTGAACTTGTTTCATAGTACCTTGCACAATTTGTAGACGACCAGACGACCCTTACTTGTATCACAGACGATACCATGATAGATGTGGGATGCTTAACTGTCGAAACAATACAGTCAGAATGAGTTTCTTCTCCAGACCTTCTTCTTACAAAGCGTGATTTATCAGTCATAACTTGAAAAATAAACTAGTCTAAAAAGCAAACTTGCGAAAAAAGAAAAATATTCCTTATGACTTCTATTTTCTAGGTACTGATAGCTATAAATAATTAACACAATTCATATTTACCCATTTCCAATCATCTACTAGTAAGGATACATTTAATTATATTTTACTTCCCACCACACAAAACTAACTGTACAGATTAAAAATCAGTCTCACTTTCACCACGTTCAATACAATGTATTTTCAGCCCATTTGCTAACGCGAAAAACTCTACCACTCTCATGCAATTTTTCTGCGCAAAAACCAAAATTTCTTTTCTAGTCAAACTCTTAACAAAGTGAAAAAAAAGGATTAACATTTGATTGAATTTAAATTGGTTTTAAATCGATTACGTATATTGGCAGTAGACAGGCTTTAGCAAGAGCAATACGTAAATTTCTACAGAAACAGAATACAAAAACTGAATTTTTCCTTAAATATTGAGCAAATTTTTCAGCGCAAAATAGCGATTTTTTCTTGCTACTTTACATTGTTTTTCAAACGCTTTAATTTAAGTGAAAAAACTTTATTCTTTTGCATGAAAACATTAGTTTTTTTTTTTGGTAGCTTGAAATTTATAGCCAACCTATGCATCATTAAATACACATTACAAAAGTTTTTCCTTTGAATATTTTTATGCTGAAAAAAAAAATGATATGCTTTCGTTGTTGGGACATTTTTTTTATTTTTAGTTTTCGCTTCTTCTTCTTTTCTTGCTTTTATCATATATTTTATCTGTTTGCAAAGTTGTCAACACTTTGCCGCAAAGTAGCTGTGAATAAGGTAAAATATTAGCTATGGTTACTAGTGCTGACTCCAACTTAAATATTGCCAAGTTTTAACGCATAGCAACTTTGAAAGTTGCTTGAATTGTGGAGCATATATTTTGGCTATTTGGCAGCTACTGAAACTAGTAGTTTATAGAAACTAGGTAGCAAGCGGAATAAAGTGAACTGTCTTTTTTGTTGAAAAAAAAGTTTTTGCTGCATTTAAATTATGTTGTATATTGAAAGAAAGAATTTACAAACATTGAGGGTAATAAATATCAAAATTAAAAGAATGAAATTCTTCATAAAAAAAATTTTAATCATTAGGTAATTGAATTTTTAATGGAATTCGGATCCGGACCATTCTGTTTGTATGAAGTAGTTAACGACAAAGTGCCAAGGCAGCTGAGAAAGCTCGCTCTTTTGAAGATATTCCCGCTTCATTACTAACATGATGTTATTGCTATTACTTCTGGAAAATGGCAACAGTCTCCTTACTAGTACCGAGTATGTCCACCACATAAAAGTTTCTTGAACTCCATGACTTCTTGCAAGGGCACAAATGGAATCAAATGTTGCTTTGTGAATAGTCTCTTAGGTGTATTGTGTTCTTATTTGATTTGTAGAAACTACCACCCTGATAAACATGTTGTCGACAATTAAGGGGACTTTTTATTACCAACCCAGATCTTATAAACTCTGCGAACGTAAGTTTCAGATTCATTTCCAAGAATAACAAAAAACGCACAGTTTTGAAGATTTTCAGTGAAGTTGCTTCATCTAAGAACTTCTGGCTTAGGAATGAACTTTATTTTGACCTCAGAAATGGAGGTATTATATGTCTAAGCACAATAACTGTCTTTTATCAGCATATTCACGCAAGCTATTCAGAGATCATAAAATTTTGGAAGTTCAAGCAGGCCAGCATAATCTTGGCAATTTTCCAACGACGCCAACGATAATTCAAACTCCAATTATGATCCTCAGTCTTGTCTGCTAAAGACAAACATCACTGATCTCCAATTCGGAGCTTGTGAATTTGCCATAAGCTGCGCTATGTGTACTCCCCTAAGCACTACGATCTTTTATTTGCATACAAAACCTTTGCAACAATAGTAACCAAACATTCACTCAAGGAGCATGACCAAAAAAACTGAAAAATTCTGGACTTATTATCTTTCCTAAACATGAAATTACATCGAAATCCTCGGACTGTGGGTTCAAATACAAAGCGAAACTAAATATATCTTACAATGTAGAGTAAATGCAGTGTATGTTTGACATTTTTCGATCATTCGGTTGTACAAAATTATGTGCTGTGATTAAACCAATTGGAAATACAAACTTTTTTGTTCGGTTATGAAATCTCAGTTAAATAATGAATGAGATCGTATCAATTAAATTTTTTATGTGCATCTAGAAAATGTTTAAATTTCTAAGTTACATTTATTAACTTAAAAAATAGGTGTTTGTAACTAACGATTTATTTTAATTTTTTTTTTTTTTTTGTGAAGAACACCATCAATCTCTTTCAATATACTCAACTATTTCGATATTGAACTACATATTAATATTTTATTTTTTTTGTTAAATTTAAAGCTCACTTCAGTAGCCTTGCCTCAAGCACACATAAAACTTACTGCCTAAACTCTAAGCCAATTTCCTCACAAATTACATTTACTTACATAAACGCGCGTGAAAGATTTTCTGTTAAACTTTATAGAAAGTAATATTAAAGTCACATAAAAATTTATTGATTAACATAAACATCAAATTCATGAAAAAATCACTTTTTCTCCATTACTGTTGCTACCAATTTTCTACAGTGTGAAAGCGTAACATAATCAAAAACACATTTCCATTGTACGGCTACAGAGCAGAGCGGTATATCCAACATGACCCTGCGCTTGCATTAGCGTAAAAGTTTTCACCTTAACCTTGCCAATAGAAGCGTTTTTTGTTTTTTTTCAAATATTCAACACTAAAACGTTTGGCAGGTTAAGCGCCAGCAAACGAAGTAAAAAATCAATCGATAACAATTTTTATTTGAAACGATTTTTTTTTTCCTCAATTTTTTATTTTTTCTCTGCTTTACTTGCGGGTGTGAAGCTTAAAAGTTTTCACATAAATTTTGAATTTCTATACAGTGGCAATGGCAATGGTTATGGTAGTGCCAAGTAAAAACGTTTTGCTGAGCACAGGAAAAAAAAATAGATAGATTGGTTGGTTGGTTGGTTGGTTGATGGTGGGGTGAAGCAACAAATAACCAAAGTCAACATTAATTTTACAATCAAATTGAAAGTGAGGAAGCAAAAGAGGAGCAGAACGTAATGAATGGAAATTGTTGAGAATGACGTTGGTAGCACGCAATAAAACGTGATCGTAATGAAGGACGAAAACTGATAAAATTGTAATGCTATAGTACTTAAGTTGTGTAGGGTTAAGGGGAGAGTGTCTGTGGGAGAAGTGAAGTTAAATGAGACAATTAGATAAGAGCTTCAGGCAACGGTCAATTATTTGAGAAAGAACAATTTAAAGTTGAAATAAAAAAATGTTGATTCTGCAGTTTGTTCAGTTAAAAAAACTTTTATATGCTATATACAATATTTTGTAATTTCAGAAACCAGCTTAAAATATTTGAAACATAAACCCAACTAACAACTATCAAATTTTTTTTTTCACTTTTCAACACTACACTATTCATTTTTCTTTATGTCAATTTAAACAACAATAAAAAATCCTTTTTTCTGCGCTGTTAAATCCAACAAAACAATTGATTTATGTTGCAACAAGAAAATTGCTGCCGAAAATAAAAATGCCATCAAATGACAAGAAGTCATTTTTATACTTAATAGCGCAATGACTTCACGTTATGTAAAAAAAAAAACGAAGATTTTTACAGACAAAACCAGACAGAAAGACACATGGGTTAAGATTTTAAAACTGTCACACTGATATACCGGCAGACATATGGAGCGACAAGAAAAAGCTAAGAGGTCTTTGACAAATATTATTCTACACTAAAGCGCTTGCACTTATGCTTCATTAAAACGTTAGTAAAACAGAAAATTTCTACACTTAAAGATTTATTTTCTTAAAATATTATTAAAATACTTGGATATATTTTACAATACAATTTAGCACTTTAGCTCTGTAATGCCTTAAAGCATTTGTCTTAAATAAAGTTAATATATTATTGCATAGCTTAAGGCGCTTGATTTAATTTTCTGAAGCATAACTTTAACAGCCGCTGAATTTAGTTATTTTTCTTTAAATAATGCATGCTTTGACTTAAAAAAAAAAATTTTTTTTAGTGCACAATCAAGATGAATCAAAAAAATAAAAAACTACTAGAGACGTTGCACCAAAACTCGTTTATAAATATACTATAAAAAAAAAATCTCGAAAAATTATAAAAGAAGAACATTTTTTTGAAACAGAAATAAATCTCTTCTGTGCAATTGTGCTAACCAGAACATTGCAGAATTGTCTGTGCCAAAGCATTGTTGGAACAAATCACAAACAATTTAATGTCTGAAAACTTTTTGCGAGTTGTATGTGCCAGTGTTGTTGTCGCATTAAAACAATTAAATAAAGTTTTTATTTATTTGCATGAAATAAAAATGCAAAACTACTTGCGCGTATAAAGCATGGCATAGTTATGTATTTTTAGACAATAAATTTTGGCGGTAAGAAAATGTTGGAATATTTAAAAAAGAAAGAGGAATATTGAGGCGTAACATCTTCATTTAATTTTTTTAAAATTAAAGTTTGTTATTCATAAAAAGTTATACATCCATACATATGTATGTGGCGATATATACAAAATATATTATGTTTGAGTTTTTCACTAAAAATAAAAATTTGCCCAATCTTGTTTGCAACCATTGACATAGCCCTTAGTCTGACGCTTAAAAATCGAAAGAACAAAGATTCGAAAGTCTTGGATTTAAGCCATATTTTTTTACATGTTAATCCACACAAATTCAAGTGAACTTCACTATTCAAACGTTGCCGGTTACTTTCAATTTACCAACTTGGTCTATTAGTAGAATTTTTTTTCCGGAATTGATTCAAAAACGGTAAATTTTATAGTTTAAGCCTCTCCAAGTGATGTTCAAAATATATTTTCGACCTTTTACAACAATTGGAGAAAAAAATAAAATTTTTCGAAAATGGGTCGGAAACTGCTCTTTCTATGTTCCGTGGCCTTTCCAAGTGAAGTAAAAAATCCATTTTTAACCTTACCCCATCGATTAAGGAAAAGAAAAAAGAATTTGTATTTATTTATTTATTTATATATAAAGTAAACATCAGTACAGTAAGAACTTAATTCTTTTAGCGTACAATACAAATTATGGTCAACATTTAAAAGTTACGTTATATGTACAATAATTATTACTAAAGCTAAAACTTAAACAAAAGAATAATCTTAAAGAAGCCTGTCTGGAAATTTAAGAAATTTAAATTACGAACAAAAAAACTAACGCGAAAAATGAATTTCGTCAAAAATTCTAACATGTTCCCCATGTAATGTCTTAAATTAATTTTGACAATTCTTCATCGAGTGATGGAAAATTTGTTTTACTGGAAATGGGTCAGAAAGGGTACCTCCCATTGTCAGGGGTCAACCGAAGTGAAGTCCAAAACCCATTTTCGACCTTCTTCCCGATTGGTTCAATAATTTTTTTTTTTTCAGAATTGGGCTCGAGGACCGTTCTAGTGTCTGGGCTACACTGTGCGATATTCAAAATCCATTTTCGACCTTTCTTTTCAATTTCTTTTTTTTTCCGAAATTGGGCTTAATTTTGAGGAGCCTTCTCTGGCTCGCAACTGCTCCTTTGCTGGCGAGCTGAGAGCTTTTCGAAAAGTTGAGTTGAAGAAGAATTGTCGGCTCGCAAGCAAGAGACTAAGGCTTTTGAGAAACAAGCTTAAGCTTAAGTGGGAGCCGAATTCTACTATCAGCTCGCGAGCCAAGAGCCACATAAAAAGCACTCACGAGCTAACTTTTCCGAACTCTGGCTTGGAGGCTGGAAATAATTATTTTTAATGACTATACAGCAACGAATGGTTTTGATCTTTATTCTGCTTAACTTGTAAATGGAAAGCCATGTATATCCTGACAAAAAATTTCTGACTTTTTGTAGAAAATCAATTTTGAAACTTTCACTTTCGAACTCAAGTTTTGTGTCATAACTCCAAAGTTTCTCGGAAGTTCAAAATCTAATGAAAAACTTTTCATATTTTTAAAATCACTCAATTTTTTAAGGATCTTCTAAGCTTTCAACACAATCCATCAATTCATTAACCTGTTTGATTTTCACAGAGCTCTCGTGACTTTCATTATTTCAATAAGAGATAACAAATATAGAAAACTTGTGAATCTCAACTTCAAGCTGCTTCGAATTTTTTTGAGCACAAAAACTCTTGTGAGAAATTTCTGGACTTTAAAGAAGAAATTTTTTTTAAGTAAATGCCACGGAAACAAAATCCTCCCTAAAAAAGAATGCACTAAGCATTTGATTCACCTATGTTTTTTCAGAACCATAAAGTTTTCAGGAGCTTTTAAGTATTGGGATCAGAGTTTTAGCTCATTGCGACTTTTGTCCATGAAATTGAAAAGCAAAACGGAGTTGGATATTTTGGTGGAATATTGATAATTTTTATTTAATTTTTTAGCTTTGAAATTTATTCATCATTAAGAAGAGTTATGTACTCAGTATAATTTTCCGTAGTCGGAAAAACTTTGCAAGATTTATAACATAAAATATAATGAAAGACAGATATATTTATTTATTTAATTAGCCACTGATCTTAAGTCAAAGCAAACATTTATTCTCTTCCTTCCTATTTCGTATGAAATCAATGAAAATATATTTGTTTCAAGAACGTTTAAGTAATGTTTTATTCTTTCTCAAAAAAAAAAGCAATCACTTCCACCAACCCCATAGTTGAAGAATCCTCCAATTAATAATTAAGCAATTAAGTGCATGGGTTTTATTTCACATCTCCAACTCCACAAATGACTAATTTGAAATAAATCAACAAGCGCCCAGCCCAAGAGCGATGAAAACCGCAATAAAATTTACCAGAAAACAAAAGAAGCCAACCACCCACCCGCACACATACTACCCATGCAAGGACGAAAAAGTCGAACGAAGACAATAAGTCAACAATGTCAGCTGCGAGGGAAAACCCAACACAATAAAACATCAAAAAACAATTCAACATGTACGCCCATATTTGTGTAGGCCAATTTATAAAGTTTAACTTTATCAAAGGCAGCATGGGGATGTGTTTTCATATTTTACAAAACCTTTCAAAAAAAGGTACCCAGAGTAATAATAAACTGTTGTAAATGATGAAAGCGGCATGTTGTATTTTTTCGCATGTGTTGTGTTGTATTGGCCCAGTTTATTTGCTTTGTCGCTAAAAAGTTTTTTTTTTTTTTTCTCAGCACTCAGCTCCCCATTTTCATGCGGTTTATTAACAAAGTAAAGGAAAATATGTGCGAAAGTGCACTATGGCAAAGTGTAGGCACATGAGTTAAGTTTATAAAATTCAACAAAAGTTGATGAAAACTTCAGTAACTTTTCCGACTCGCTCTTTAAAGAACACCATAGCCGCGAAAAAAAAATTGCATGTACCCATTGTTGTTTGTGTTTTTTCTTTTTAAAACAAAAAAAAAGTTTGCTTTGCTTTATGGCATAAACAGCAGACGGAAAGTTTTGTTTTCGTCCTGTAAAATGTTGTTGCCTGGGCGGCGGAAGTGATGAAAATATCGTCGTTTTTGCTTACAGTTCAAATTGTTGCTTCAGTTTTCCTCGTGTCAAAGTTTTAAGGCCAAAGTTTATTGAAAATGCTGGTTGAATAAAGTTTTTGTTGAGCAAAAACGTTGAAGTAGTCGCTTTGAGTTGCTTTAATTTCTCAAATTATAGTTAAGTTAATGAAAAAGGAAATTCATTGAACTGTAAACAATTAAAAAATCATTGATTTTGCTTAAGAAATAATTCATTGTTATCATAAATTGATTTTTGTAAAATCGAAATAAATATCTTGCAAATAATTTATACAAGTTTGGTGCACAAAATATAGTTGAAAACTGTTTTAATGCATTAAAAAATTTGCAATGAAAAGAAGAAAAAAATCAATAGCAACACAGAATTATTTATAGGTGAGGTTTTGCAAAAATTTTAATCTTAAAAACAAGGATATGTGGCTTTAAAATGAAAAAAATAAGTATGTTATAACATTCTTTAGCACAATTATGTTCTGGTAAAAAATAAATTTTTAAAATCGGTTCAGTATATTTTGCGCCAAAGCGTTACATACCACATCCATATAAGAAATTTTATAGAAATAGTATATTTAATTAATTTTCTGCTCTCCTCTCTTTTTAGCCTCTCAATATGCTGCAAACTCACAACTGAAACAGCAAGCAAAGTCACTTATCAAACGCAGCAACGAAACTCACCACACAAAAATATACACCACAAAGTGCATATAACAATAAAATGTCCACCTATTTTCAACAAATAACGCAATGGCGACCTACAAGCAGAAGAAGATCACAACAGCTGTCACTATGCTCGCTACTGCTGCTGCTGCTCCTTTTACTCAATCCCGCTTACGCCTTCTGCCCCTCAAAGTGTCAGTGCATGGGCGGTGATGCCAATATTCGCGTTGATTGTGTCGATACCGCGCTAGAAGATGTGCCAATTCAATTGAATCCGGATACAAAATTCATAAATTTAACGCTAAATAAAATACGTAATCTTGAATATACGCTACCTTTCTATATGAAGCTTGAAGTACTAGATCTCTCACAGAATATTATTGAGACGTTAGGTTCGAAAAATTTCGAATATCAGACAGAGATGCGCACACTGAATTTGAGTCGGAACTCAGTGAGTTCACTGCAGAAGGACGCCTTTCGTGGGCTAAGCAATTTACTTTTGCTTGATCTCAGCTATAATCGCATTGAAGTGGTACATCCGACAGCGCTCAATGATCTTACCTCACTCATTGAGTTGGACTTAACCAGCAATAATATTGTTAGTTTGGAAGATAATTGCTTTCGAAATATGTTATCTCTGGAGATACTTTTCTTTAAGAATAATCAATTGTTGGATGTGCCAGCGAATAATCTGCTACATTTGCATTCGCTCAAATCGCTTGATCTTTCGGTTAATTTGTTAGAGTATGTGCGCAATGATAGTTTTGAAGGTCTCAAGGAGCTGCTTCTACTTAATATGCGTGGAAATGTTATATCGGAATTGGGTTTGAGCGCGTTCGAAGGATTGTTGGCATTAAAGCATCTGGATATTGCTGACAATAATTTGACGGTAAGTTGAAGAAAAAAAAAGTAAAGAAAAAATAAATCAGAGTATTAAGTAGAAAATTCGATGCTTAACGTCTTTTACTACTCATATGCCTATAGCTCTCAGCATTATTAATCAAAATCCAAGAAAATTTAAAGCTTTCAATTTGCTAACGATAATTTGGAATTAAATATTTATGTGCTTAAAATGTCGAAAAACCTCTTAGCTTTCTACAAAATATAATTTTATCTAAAAATAAAATATTTACCCTTGAACTGTATGAAATTCTAGGCAACAGCTTGAGCTGATGGGAATATTTATATGTTATTCCTATGCGTGCATAAAGTATGAGTATGTGAACACCCAGCGGGAATATTATATAAAGTGATTTTTAAAATTATTGCAAATTATCCAATTTTTTTCTTTCTTTTGAAAGCTTTGGTTCGTTACTTTTTTTCCGAATGCATGCTGTCTCATATGATTTGTCTTACTAAATATTCGAGAGGCTTTTAGTTAAACATAAAGGCACATAATTGTAGTCGTAAAGTTAAGAGCGCTATAAGTTAAAACCTGGTTTTTAGCCAAAATCGAAAAAAACATTAAATTATGAGAAAATTTTATAAAATAGATTACCCTGCATTATTGACATAAAATATTGTAGACACAGTGAACTAAAGGAATAATAAGAAACTTGAAAATACAAGACTGCGTGGCGAAATGGTTAGGACGGTTAACTTATAGCTCACAGTTCGTACGTTCAATACTCGTAAATGTAAATGTTTTTTTTATTGATATCAATCAAAATAAATGTTACTTTAAAATCTGGCTATAAATATTTAAAAGCACGTTGCTCTGATCTTAAATTAAAAACATACTTATAGAAAAAAAAGCATTTTTTTCTGACGAGAATCGAACCCACGCACTGTAAGCTATGAGTTCAGAGTCCTAATTACTTCGCCACGCTACCTCATATAATCGATTTTTTTATTATCCCTTTTGTTCACTCTGTCTTCAATATTTTGTGTCAATAACGCAGGGTAATCTATTTTATAAAATTTTCTCATAATTTAAAACAAGTTCTCTTTTTTTTTTATAGGGTCACTGTATTTTCGATTTTGGGTTAAAACTTTGCGACCTTAATTATGGGCCAAAGCCTCTAAAATGACATTTGCCAATATATGTGCTCATATATTTATTTATAATTAACAAATATTTAGAAAATCTTAATCCACGATGCTTAAAATATGCTGCGCTTATTTTTACATGATTACCTATTTTTCCTGCAGGGCTTTCATAAATGTCTTTATATGCCAATGCTTAAAAGCATATTATTTGCCACAACTAATATGGAAAATTTATGCAAAATATGATTATTATTGTTGTCTACGTTGATGTTGTTTTCCTATTTTTTTTATTATTACAAATATCCGACATCAGCAACATGTTTTTCTCAATGTTTTGCTTGAAAAGATTGTAGCAATACACTTACAAGAAAGGGGTAAATCATAGTAAAATAAATTTGCACACACACATGCACATGTGTATATATATGTAAGTACATTATAAATATTGTATAATGCAGCTATGTATAGAACAACACACATGATGGCCCAAACAAGCAGACAACAAGATTGCCTGTAAAAGTTATGCCCATTAATTTTTAACAAATATATTAAGGTGGCACTTATTTTAAAATAAAGTCATGAAATAGAAATTCTTTGTCTTCACAACTCCTGTAAAAACCTCTGAAAGGGGCGCCATATCTGGCAGCTAATGACAAAGTGTCTCGACAACACTTCTAGTAGAGTTCTTATTTCTCCTCTGCTGAAAGTTAAGAGAGTTTGTGTTCTTCCTAGGTTCAGCTTATGCCATATATTTCAAGACGTTCTGCATCCGGCTGTATGGTTCCACCTGCAGTTCGTTAGTTTCTCGATTGATTACTCTATTCGTGAGTGTAGTTCCGACAAAAATGTGTTATTTATTTTTTACTGCATAATTCTAGGCAATTATTTCTTGATGTAAAACTTGTACGAAGAAAGTTTAAAAATTTTTATAAATTAAAATGTTCCACCCAAAAAAACACATTTTTGCAGATGCAAATATAAATAGACAACATACTAACACATTAAAACTCATCTCTCATAAGTGAATTTATGTATGTATTTGTGCTAAAAAGTAAGTGTGTAGTTGTACGGAAACGGATGTGGCAGCAAATAATGGCCATGCCAGCCGCAGCAACAACCACTTTAAAAACGGAAAACGGAAGCATGTTGTTATCTTTCAATGCTATCAGCTGTTGATATGCGGTCGTTTTGAAAGTATGGGTTGAAAAGTTATTTATATATTGAAGCAATTTCTTTTAATTAAAACATTTTAACATTTCATGATTTGCTTGCTGTTGGCAAGGATTGGGTTGATTTCAAACAACATTTTGCACTTTAAATGTATCTGATGTTACGCATTTCAAAAGCATTTTATTAGCATGAAATATTTGGATTATTTATTTAACAGCATATATAAAGCTGAAAACTAAGGCAAAACTGTACGGAATGCTATTGTTTTAGCTTTAGAAATATATAATGCAGTGTAAGATATAGATGAAATTGCTTACCATGACGTATGTGTAACATTTTATTAATAAACAGCACTAAGTTGCTTAAATTTTGAACAATTTGTTGTATTTTGATTTCAATAATTTAGAAGCAGTATGTTGCAGTATGTTGACTTATGATAAGACTAACATATTATCTAGTTTTAATAAGTGGCCGCTCAATACATAGGCATTTTGAGCTTGTCGTTTGATGTCACTTCCAAACCAGTTTTCGTAATCAATGTAATGCATTTAACTACTTTTCAAAACAATTTTTTTTTATATAAAAATACAAAAACCTTGCATTAAATTTGATCTTTACCGACTTTTAAGCCACACTGCTACAGAATTTCAAACATTTTATTTAGAAACACAAATTAAAAAATAACATCCAAGAGCAAGTAACACAATCATCATACTTACATTAAAGCACCACAGCCTTTAGTGAGAAGTGTTCATTATTTAATCACGTTCAAGTAGCACATTAGTTGTATAAAAAAGGAACTGTACCTTATTACTTAATGTGATTTCGTTCTAGTTAGTCAAACATCCTGTCTTTGTGGCGTAATTTTTTATAAATATAAAAATAAACAGCAAATTATGCTGAATTTTATTGACTTAAAGTCATCGTTAACTTATGCTTTTTTCTAATCATACTAATTTTTATTTAAAAATAACAGATTTTCAGCAAATTAGTCCTTAGCTGATTTTTGTGGTTCTCTTTATATCCTTTTTTCACACGCTAGTCACATTTTCAAATTGTAAATTGCATGATTTCAAACTGTTATTTCAAGAACAAGGTATTTGCCATCCTTCTGCGCTTTATTTCGTTGGTAGTGGCAGTATAGGTGATATTATTACCATCGACTGTTGATGGTCGTAATAAATTTGTTGTTAGAATGATTTAATTACCAACAATTTGAGTTATACTTTCTATATGCTGCGTTCGTAAGAAATTGCTTTAAAAGCCTGGAGTCATTATTCTGAACATAATTAATAAAACCTTAAATATGTCAGAATTTTTGCCAACATGTATTTTTTTATCATTATTGAAATTAAAAACCTAATTTAAATTCACTGTTTTTTTCCCACCTGAACACTTGAAATACAGCAAAAAACTGTGCTGCAATAAATATGACACACGCGCATATGATACTTGTAGAATATGAAATATTTATTTAAATTAATATAAAACTTTTGATAAAAAAAATTTAAATTGTGCAACATTTAGTTGCCACAAATATACATATACATATACCCCGACTACTATAAAACTCTATTAATAAAAAGTAATATTTTTTTAATATTTCCCAACTATTTTTCTACGTATGGCAACTCTGGTTTGCTTTGCACTTTAAATTAAAATCTAATTAAAAATTTACCGCATACACCTAGCTGTTTATTAAAAAGAAAATATTTACTTTGAATTTAAGCGGATGAACGCAAAAAAGAAAGAAAATTTTAATTAAATAGCGCGTAAATGAGTTAATGAAAGAGATGGCGAAAATGAAATGTGTGAGAAGTAAACTTACCAAGCAGAAAAAACTTACATGAAAAATCTGGCACAATTTTAATTGAGTTTCGTGGCATAATAAAGACGTAAGGGTAAGGTTTTTTAAAATTAAAAAAATTACATAAATTTAGTCAACACAAGCAACAGTATATGTACGTTATTTGTTTAAATTTAAAAAATTTAAAGTTTTCGTCCTTTTGTTTTCAAAAATCTCTAACTAAGTTATAGCACTTTGTGTGCAGCAGCTCACAACTTGTGCTGCAGCATCAACAAAATGACGCATTCCTCAATGCAATGCAGACAGTAAAAAAGGACAAACACACACAGATTTAGCATTATGTTGCAGACTGCATAATATTAATGCTGCACAAAGGATATGCGTAACCGGCAGGACAACAAAAAGCAAAATGTGCAAAGTATTATACTTTATGTGTATATGCGGAAACTTAAAGGAACTTAAAACACCTGCGGTAATATGACAGCAAAAATAACAATAACAATTGTAGAAAATATAGTGTAAGTGAACATTTAGCGGCGAAGAAAATGTAGTAATGACGAAAACTATAGCACAATTTAAAAAAAAAAACTTTTAAAAAAAACTTTTAAAAAACTTATCAAAAATAAGAATTTGAATTGGGGCGTGTTTCAAATCGATAAAAATCGATAAAATCGGTTGTATTTCACGATTTGGTTTAAGCTTTCGCGGAAGATTTAATGCGGTTGGATCATCGCAAAAGCCGTGAGTTTGCTGATTTTGCCATGAAACAACTTTAAATTATGTTGATTTTCCCAAAAAAAATCATTTCCTCTGATGAGGCGCACTTCCACCTAGATGAGTTTCGTCATACTGACAAGCTTTTCTATCAACTGAAAAATTATACTTAAGCAATAATCACATAAATTATATGTCACTCATACGCCGCCCCGTAGGCAAAATATATGTAGCTTTTTCAAATTTCCATCAAACTTAAATTTATTTTTACATGCATTTGATGATTAGAGCGATTTCTTTAAACAAACTGAGCCAATATTTGTAAATTTACCCTAGGGGTATTAAAAAATAAAACAGCACTGGCTTGCAAAGCTTCCTTCATGAACAAAGGAGAAATATGTTATTGCAACAATGCAAGTAGCAAATATAAATGTTGAGCTGGTGTTGTTCAAATAATTGTTGTTGTTGTCAAAATGCTGCATATTTCAACACAAAAAAAAAATCAAAAATAACAAACAAAGCGGTCACAAAAACAAAATATATGAAAAAATTAAGCTATTCCAAGATATTTTAAGTAGATGTTCTTACACAAGGACAAGGAATATTATTTCATGTGTTATTGCAGCACCAGTAAAATGATACTCAGCGTTCTCAGCAATGCATGTCCTTGCCATAGTCGTCTATATTACTTTTTACAAATTTGTTGTTGAATGTATGTGTATATGCATGCAGGTGGTATTCGAAAGTATGCAATTGTATATGTTACATTCTATGCTTGCGTATTACAAATATTTATGTAATGAATAAGATGAAGTAAATTCTACTCATATTTGTAGTAAATATTTCTATTTTTGTACTCGGTGACATTGTCAAAGTGTATCAACTTAGATTTTGTAAGATGTACATATGTTGACATGAATGTTTAAAATATTTATGAAACATTCTTTGTCAAATTAAAATGCCCACAACTACATAAGATTATTTCATAAGATTAAGATCTTTTTTTGAGCAAGACCAGAATTTACGGCTCAAAGAAAATTATTTATTTCTGTTGCTAATAATTTGCTGCAATAACGGAGTAATAAACTTCAAGAGATTGGCAGATAATGTGAGGTAAAAAATATGTTGTCATAAGAAATTCGAGCTCTGGTGTTAACATAATGCAACCCGACGGTGTTGCTGATCTTACAGTTTTTGTTGTTTATTAATTATGCATTCGGTGCTTTAAATTATACTTTCTGACTCTCGCACAACAAGCGTTGGATATGCCATTACTCCTCCAAGAATTTCTCAAAGTCGGTACATCGAAAGAGCATTTAGCTATGCACCACACATTTCACAAAAGGAGTTACTGCTACTACCAAAAGACGATGACGAGCCCACAAAGTAATGACCATTCGAAAAAATCAAGACAAATGTCACATGTGCATATTAAAGCAGTAAATTAATTGTTTTAGCTTTTTACAATATTTTATTTAAAAAGCATAAATTAAACGTAAATTTAAGAATCTTTTTATTGGAAACTTGGCATGAAATAAACTTAATTATGACTTAGGGGCCGTTCATAAATTACGTAAGACAATTTCATGACTTTTTGACCCCCCCCCTCCCCCGAGTAAGATTTAGTAAGATTCTCACTACCCCTCCCCCCCCCCTTCCGAAATCTTACGTAAGATTCATAATTAAGGTGAAACTAGTCAAAAAATGTATTTTTCATGTGATGTACTATATTACTATATTTAATTTTAATATACATATGTTACATATTAAATAAATATTACGAAATTACAAACTACACATTTGTTTTTCAAGATGAATAAAAAAAGTCATCGTAAGTCATCGTTAGTCCATGCGCTTTTCAACCAGTCTGATAGTGAACCTACAATTGGCACACCCGATTCGTCTGTTGAATTTTCTGATTCACATTCAAACCCTGTAACATCAATATCCTCGTCGTCATGCCACTCTGCAACTTGTCAAATCTCCGATTGTTTTAAAATGCAAAGGCTTTTCCCCTGCCCACGTTTCAAAATTGATACTGGTTGAATCATGTGAGTGCGACTACAGTCTTTTCCATGTAGTTTTTTGTGCATTACACGGTTCAAAATTTAGGTTTAATTTTTCAACCGTTCTCAAAATTGTTTGGTTGAAAACAATATTTTTGTTTTTTTTTCTTCAAGTTTTCAACTTTTAAGTATAATTTTTCATCCTCTACTAGTTAAAATTAATACATATTTACTGATTTCAACCTGAAAGATGAATATTTCGACGCCTAAGTCAATTTTTTCAACTTTTTAGTTAAATTTTTATACTTATTTGGTTGAAAATTTTCAAATTCAAATAAATTCAACTTTGAAGTTGATTTTTTGAACCAAAAGTATAAAAACTAAACTTCATGGATGAAAAAGTTTTTCTTTTTGGTTGAAAAATTGTTTTCAACTTTATTTGACAAATTTTCAACATTAGAAAATATTTTCAACTTCTGTCGTTCTGACGTCTGTTTTTTATATAGAACTAAAAAGTTCAAGTTTCTTTAATTTAATAAATAATAAAAATATCAACGGAATCCAACGGAAGGCTAGTGTGAGTGAATTTCGTCAGCGAAGTCAAGATACGTGGTCATGCAAAAGACACGTCAATTAGGAGATTTTACTTCTGAAGGTGCCTTAGGTTCGGGTATGTGTACTCTTTCACAATTTGTTTTGAATATTCTTAAATGTAAGTACATCCATATCTATGTACATTAGAGTGACCAAAAAAAATCGAGTTTTCAATTTCTATGTTGCTTATATGAAAAGTAGTTAGTGTTATGTCAAAAAATTAAGCTTTTTAAATTTCATTAAAATATATTGATATTTAGAGGTCGCTAGTGTTCGATTTGTGAATTAAATTCATTTTTTTTTTATTTGCGAGTGATTATAGCTCTGCCCAAAAGACAACTCCGCATGAGAAACGGGCTGTTGGAATTGATGCTTATATTTTAGGGTCTGCTGAATACGATAGTGATGGTTGCTTTGCTATACACTGGCTAGATATATTGGTAGCATCGAAAAACTCCGAGAAAACAGCAAAAAAAAACAGAGCAAATTTGGGTTTAAGTGAGGTAAGCTCGAGGAATAAATTTTTTTTCTTGGTCTAATATTTTTGAACATTATTGTCCGAAAACAGACTAAGAGATTCTGGCTAGTCCCGATGTTCCAGTATTTTTTATCAGAACACCAGAGTAATAGAAAAATTAAAAATTCTCGAAAACAGGCCAAAATTCAAGCTTAAGGTAAATTTGGGTAATATATTTTTAAAAGTTTGATTTCCGAAAAAATTTTTTGCATTGAATCCGAATTTGGCCTCAAAATTGACTCATCATATCAAAATTCTGAAATATTTGAGGTGAAGTACTTAAAAAATTAGTTTTTTTGTCTACTTTTGAGGCCATGTAAAGGATTCTAAAAAATGTGTTCAGCTTAATTTTAATAAAACCATCAGTACCGTTCTTCCTCTTTAAAATTAGCTTTTAAATGGTCATCTAGCTTGCGAATTTTCAACTCATTGCGTTGATAAATTCAACTTTGAAAACAATATTTTTGTCTTCTTTGAGAAACTTTTTCAACTATTTCGGATGAAGAAGTAAACTTTTCTGCGAATTTTCAACTCACTGCGTTGAATAATTCAACTTTGAAAGCAAATTATTCATCTTTCTGTGGAGCTTTTTCAACTATTTCGGTTGAAAATGTATACTTTTGTGGAAGTTTTCAACTCACTAAGTTGAATAATTCAACTTTGAAAGCAACTTTTTCAACTATTTTGGACGAAATAAAATTTTTTCGATAGAATTTTCAACTCAATACGTTGAATAATTCAACTTTGAAAGCAATATTTTCATTTTTTTGCGCTACTTTTTCAACTACTTCGGACGAAAGATTCTGTTTTTATTTGCATTTTCAACCGAAAAGATTTAAATTATCAACGGATGAAGTTGAAAATGCCTTATGTATAACGTTTTCAACCTAAATAAGACAAAAAATTCAACTTTTTTGGAAAGAATGTATATGTCAACTTAAAAAGTTGAAAAACTATACTTAAATTTTGAACCGTGTACAGTAGCTTTTTTCGAGGCAAAGTACTGGTCACAAATATTACAAGCTCGATCAGCTAAGACGTTTGTAAGCGAAGGACAAAAAAAATCGTAAGGCATGATTTTGAACTGTGGATGTACTTTTGACCAATCGTAATTTAACGCTAAGCGAAGAAATAGAGGACAAAACCGATTGCTGTTTTGGTCTCCTGTTGAAGAAGGAATCGAAAGCGAATCTTCTTGTTGAAGAGAACAAGTGCAAGTGGGTGGTAAAGAACCGGGACAACATCAACAAAATTTCAAAGTCGACGTATCTGCGTGTAAATGCCTGAATAATAGCAAACTTGTGAGACGGTGTTTCAAGTCGACCCTGCGTGTAAACAACATACATATATTTCATTACATAAACAGAAGAGAAGTTGTCCCGTTCAGAGTCGATTACTTAAATCGATTGTAATCCCTTTCTGAATCTTTCGTGACTGTCGAAAATTCAAATATATTTCATTACTCTCACAAATGACGATGTGTTAATACAACTTTAATGTATGAATACGCATTTTAAATCTTACGTAAGATGATCATTCACCCCCCCTCCCCCTCTCGTAAGATGTAGTAAGAATCCGCCGACCCCCCCCCCCCCCCTAAACGTCTTACGTAATTTATGAACGGCCCCTTATTAAAAATAAATTTCTGTGTTGAAAATTTTGAAAATTTCCCTTAGTAAATCAAAGCTCTGAGTTTTAGTTGCAGTCACTGTTTTTCTCAATCGTTTTCTATAATACATTTTGTATGAATATTGAATTTTTAGTATTTGTAAATGCAATAAAAACCCTTTAAGGGAAAATGTTGAAAACTTGATGAACAAAAAAAAACTTTAATTATTTAATTCTCATGTGAAAAATGACACAAAAAGTTTTGAGCAACTGAACCAAAAATTATGGGAGATAAATCGCATAAAATAAATAAATCTAGCATATTACATTTTTAGTTAAATTTTTAATTGGAAATATTGAAATTGAAAATGAAAATTCTTTAAACATGAAATCATGCCACATGTCGTATGAGTAACATTAATATTTCTAATGCAACAATCAATATGTCTTCAATTTTTATTTATAACAAAACCTTATGTTTGCAAATTATTTCTACAACTTTTTTCTTTAAATTTTCCTCAATTTCTTAAGAAAATCTTTAAGTCAATAAAACACTCATTTGCAAACATTAAAAGTACATTTAATACCATGCCATGTATATTCTTGCAGCATGCTTTTTGCGCTATAGTACGGGTCTTAAATTATAACGCAATTACAAGCAGAGTAGTAAATAAAAAAACCAGGGTGGCAACATTGCAATAAAATGATTCATTAAAACACTAGCCCGCAGTAATGCAAAAGGAAAATCATAAAATACTACAATTGTTTGAGTATTAAAGCAAAAAGCACGTCAAAAATTACAAACACATGGAATTCGTTGTTTCATGGCCATAAAAAAAGTAGTGCAGCTGGCTACCACTACACAATTACTTACTACTTTTTATTACAACTCTCTTTTAACAAATACAACATGCTGTTTGTTGTTAGTGGTACTTTCACTATAAGGTCGTTAAGTCTTGAAAGCAATAAAATGTTAAAATTTTGCTTCTTTATAACATAAATGGAAGTGAATTTTAAGAAGCCTTTATAAAATGTTTCTTAAAATTACCAACTAAATATTATGCCAAAAATTTTGAAATTTTTTTAGGGCCTGAAATATAAATTTTGTTCATTTCAAAATTGCTATGATTTCACAATTGCAATTTTTTCTTCACCCCGATGAAAACCAAAATATTGGTTATTCACAAATAAAACTTAAAACATTTAGAGGCTTCCTAATTCTTAATTGATTGGCTTTAAGCAAATGAATTTAAAAATCTAAAAATTTAAAATTACACAACCATTCAATGAACTACGTGGAGAGTTTTTAAAAACGTTTCTTTATATTTCATTTTTATTTGGAAGCAGCAAAAGAATTAAGAATTTTACTTCCCAAAAATATTAAAATTGTAATTATAAATAGTATTTTTGTTTTATCTTTTTTCAGAGTGTACCCACCCAGCAGCTGTCGAAGTTATCAAATTTAACCTATCTGTCACTAAGTGGTAACCGATTTACACACATACCTGCCGTGGCGCTACTTAACTTATTCCACTTAAAAGAACTACACCTAAATCGTCTGGATCGTTTGACAAGAATTGATTCAAGGTAAGTTTATGTCAAATAATTTACTTTATTTAATTGTTTAATGAATTTATAAATATTTTTAAGAAGTGTTTTTTTAATTTAAAAGTGATTCATAAAAGTTGTAAAAAATTTTTCGCTGAAGATTTTTCTTTCCATGTTCAAAAGTTGGCTATCAGAGAGATTTATTGTGGATTGTTTTTAATTTTACACTACACTCAGGGTAAGAGCTTTTTTCCATTCTGTTTGTAACGCTTTGTAATGGGCGTGGCAGTATAGAAAAGTAAAACTATTCTTGTTTACCGTCGCCACCTGAGTAGACTATGCAATGTCGCTATTTACGTTTGTCAGTCTGTCTGCATTTAGTGTGTCTATCTTGCTCTATGTCTGTCTCTCCAAAAAAACACCATGTGGTTGCTAAAGAAAAACAATATATGACCGATATTATCACCTTCATTTTTTAATCGAAATATTTAAATTAAAAACTTTAAATCCATTAAAGACTGGTACCAGAAGTGTCCGTACAAATTTGATAAAATTTGGTTTGGGAGGGCAGGAGATCAATAGAAATAGCTGATGAAAACAAAAAATTTTCCCCATCGGCACACCGGAGATATGGCAGGGGTCAATTTTTACTCAATATTCCTCTAAGAGACAAAAATAAAAAAAAAACAAATAAATTTAGCGTCCAACCTTTCATTCAATCAGTTGCCACATAGGATCTTTGAATTTGTTTCGGGCATTGTTTTTTTAAGTCTTTAAATTTTCCTGGATCGATTTTCCACCAAAATTTTGAAAATAATAGGTTACCTAAGTTCTACTTCACAAAAATACAGGTTAATCAAAGAAGTTCGAAAAAATACAAGTATTTGATTCAGACCAATCCTTCCTATACTCAAAAAAGCTTTAAAAACCACAACAACGCTTATGAGGATTTTTTAAAATGCACTTTTCTTTTGGGTGAAAACATACCCAATACGAGCAGACCTTAATGGGTTAAACCCACGATTCAGTATAAATGTTTTTTTTTTAAATCATATGGGACAACCTGAATTTAAATAAAATTTACAGTAAAAGCACAAAAACGATGACTGTAGCAACCAGCGGAAACGAAAGTTTCAATCAAATAATCTAACAAAATATATTTTTTTTCATATCACCTGAATCCTCATGTACCCGCGCCAATTTGTAAGCCATAAGTGTAAAATTTTTACGATGACAATTCTGATAGCTCAGTGAAATTTAAATTGTGTTTTATACATTTTAAAATGTGTTTGGATACTTGTTTCTACTACCTTCTCAATATGTTTATTAAAGCATTATGAACTTGAGCCTTACATAACTCCCACATAGGAGTGACTAGAATGTCAACTGAAAATATTAGCTTTTGTAGCAACAACAATAAATGTCAGCTTAAATGCTGCAAATTGAGTTGTTTCGCTGCTATTGTTACCCTTTGAAAGTTATGGTATAAAAACATGCAAATCATAGGTTCAAGTTTCACATTGTCTCGCCTGTTTGAGACCAGACAACAGCTGACAGACAGGAAATAAACAATTAGAAGAAAAATGTACGAAAATAATAAATTGTTAAGAAAATTTCTAAAAGTATCCCTCTAAAAGTATTTTTCTGACATATTAAACGATTTTACTCTCGTGTTCAACATTTCTAGCATACTTATATTCGCATATATGCACGCCTCAATTGCCTATTCAAACACTATTTTTTCCCCCTTTTTTAATACGCTTGGCAATCTATCGATAGCATTTTTTTTTTCACATCAATTGACATGCAAACACGCCTTGACAGCTGCATTGCTGCAAAGTGCTGTGGCGTCAACTTCATGGCCATATTTGTATTAACTTGCCAAAAGCTTCAAGCGACTTCCGTTTCCTGTGCTGCACTGCTGCGCTTTGACTTTGCTGCTGCCATTGTGGATTTATTCAAAATTGAAGCAACCTGTCATGCTGCCATTCAACTATTATGCCAGCAGGTGAACCTTAAAACAAACAAAGCGATTAAATTAACAGAAGAGGAGCAACAAAAATATTTTTGTTTTACTTGCCAACAAATAGTGTTGCTGTTGCTTTTGAGTGTCTGCGGTAGGGATGCAGTTATTGTGGCAAAGCATCGAAGTGGGATATCTGAACTTAAGAAGTTGCAACATGAGTGCCCGTCTAGCATACTTGACAGAAACACCAGCAAATTGAATTAAAATGTGCTCTTAACTTTGTTAAAAGTTGTCCGAAAAATTAAAACAAATAATTATGAAATGCACTGATATAAAAAAATGTATATAACAGAAAGTTAACAGAGAAATTTTAACAGTTCATATCATATAACATGATAAAATGTCAAAAATACATTTCTTTTTTCATTGAGAAATTTTTTTTTATAACAGAAAGTTAACAGTTGACTACAAAATTAAAATTCACATTAAAATTTTAAGCTCTAGTGATTAAATTGAAACATGAAAGGGATTCTGACCCAAACTTCACAGAGTAACGTTAGGCTTAAAGATCTATAACAAAAGCAATTTTAAAATATTTCAAATTTTTATTAAAGTTTTAAGAGCAATTTTACTACAGAATATAAATTTGAAAATTAAAAATGCTTTAAATGCAAAATACCAAAATTGCGAAAATAAAAACTAAACACAGAGTTAACGAGCACTTTTAACTTAATGCTGAACTCGATTTTTGGTATTATTTATACAAAACATGAAGCATATGTTTCATCATTTAAAACAGCACAAATAACAGCAAACATATTCAACATTTTTGAAGAATATTTCTAATATTTTTTAAAACATAACGTTTTACTCTAAAGAAACTATAGTTGAAAAGTAAATTTAAAAACTGCATAATAAATTACATCAAAATTGATTGGCTCATTGACTTAACCTGGGCTAACATTATGCTGTTACTTTGATTTTCACTAAAATTACTACAATTGGAAAAATATTATTTGGAGCACATAAAAATTATAATACGGTGGTCTTGCACACGAAAAAAAGTTTGACTTTGCTTACAAAAGATTCGCTCTGTTAGTAAAAAAAAAGCGCAGAGAACCGAGTCTTAGCTGATCGTGAATTTTATTTTTTTGTGTTTTTGTGATATTTATCCTCGTTTATAGAAATGAATTAAGTTCTCGGAATTTTTTTACTACCATAGCGTTCATGAATCGATTTCACCAAGCCGAATTTTTCTGCATTGAAAATAACACATAAAGGGCCTTCCATAAATTACGTGAGTCAAAATATGGGGGAGTGGGTCCGGCAAAATCTCACCAAGGGGGAGGGGGGGAGTCAACGAAAATTTCAAGTCAACTTTTTAATGCAGAGGGTATACATTATTATAGCATATTACATCTAAAAATTATGAGGCAAGCTTCACGGAAGAAAAAGGGTTGTCTCGCCAGAACTCACCAAATCTCATCAAGAGGAGAGAGAGAGTCCGAATTTTCAAAAAAAAAAACACCTCACGTAATTTATGGACGTCTCCTATAATAAACAAAACACTATTCACTATTTAGATTAACCCTCCGTTTAGCGGTAACCCAAGAGGCGGTAAATCATATTTTGTGGTCTGACAGACCACATAATCTATTTTGCAGGAAAAACTATCAAATCGAGATGTGGTCTATTCAGGAGTGATATTATTTGTGGAAAGAATGTATAGTATTGTCTAAGTCCACATATGTACCTGTAAATTTTTACTTTTATTTGATAAAGCGGAAGAAGCAGAGGACTAAAAGACAGATATTGCACCATAGTGGTTGAATTTATCTATTTTATTTCATTACTACTCCTTGCCATGTATTTGTTGTAGTCCAATGTTTGGTGTGGCTTACTGACCTCGCCAGCAACGTTACAGGTAGAAATAAGAACAAAACAAAAAACGCTGCTGTTCAGTGGACGTGTAGAAGATGTCATTAATTGTGGTGGAACACATTTTTTGTTCTAACGAACTATTCCAACGTATGCCAGGTTCTTGGACATCAATTCACTGGCTAATTCAAATGACGAAAAGAAGTTGTCCGCAGATATTGTTCGTCCTGTTCCGTAAAACCTTTTAACCACTCTTTGACCCTAATTTACCTCTCTATGTTCTATATGTAATATTTACTGGAGTAAGGAGATGTTTTTGTGTCAAGACAACATTCGAAACTACTAGTGATGATGCAACGAACTCCCACTGCGTCTCTAAAATCAAATATTAATCGATTTTATTGTTGTGGTCTGACAGACCACAACGCTAAACAACGTTCAGATTTGATTCGACCTCTGTTTTTATTCCACGAATCATGGCCTACTATCTTAAAATACATCACAGTTGATGAAGTTTTTCGTAAAAAAAAGTGATTAAAGTAATATCTTAAAAACGTCATACCAAATCTTATAAATTTATAAGTTCAGTGATGTTTACTGTGCTCACACTACACCGTTAACTAAATGTTTACTTAAATTCCTAAGGTTGAAAAAAAAATTTTTACAAAACGAAATGTAAACGATAAGCTTAGTATGGTCGATTAAGAAAGAACTATTAAATTTCTCTTTTTTTTTTTGAAGACCAAGTCATCCAAAAGTTGAGAAAACTGTGGCATTGCCAGCATGTTAATGCAGAAATTTACTGACTGGCCTTAAAATGTTGGACCGAATTTTGTAATATTTGTTCTCCTTCAACTTTTAGGTATATTTCATCAATGAGCTCAGTAGCTCGCAAAGTATTGCTTTAGTTCGATCTATTAAGCATTATATTAATTTCTTACTTGCAGCAATAGCTTACATTCCTACGAAGTCTGAACTGTTTATTTTCTTACTCGGCTGTTTATCTTCAATGCATAGGGCGCTATTAAAGCTCTGTTAAAGTTCATATTTAATTTTTATACACGCCAGCAGTGTTATGTTGAAGCTCTGTTATGTTAAACAGTTGGCTTGCGTGGCTGTTAACATACAAGTACTTTTCAATTGCTAACAAATTTCTGTTGAGGCTCTGTTAAGTCAAAAAATTCGTTTTCTTGCGAAGTTAAATTACAGTTAATCAATTACATTACGTTTTAAGTTGCATCTGTTAGCCTCGTATCAAAAAGTATCGACTGATATGGTAACAAATATCATTAGTTGAACATTTAAAGATCGCAGAGCGGTAACTTCCATCACTATTCTCCTTTCAAATTTGTAGGCAGTGAAAGCTGCCAGCCAGTTTCACTGTAGTTGTTGCTGTTTTGTCTTTGCATACACTTAGGGGCTTAAAAATACACGCTGTCGCTTGTCACCCGCGTATAGAGCGTCGTGCACATACTTTTTGATGGCATAGAAAAATGGAAAACTTAAGCTGCCGTTGTTTTCCTTACTGGCTGCTCGTTTGTTTATTTACATGTGTGTGACTGTGTGCATGCGACTCTTCTGTTTGTCTGTATGTATTCGTGTAGCTCATTTTAACTAACTGCCAGCCATGTTGCGTGGTTTCCACTGTTGCTGCTCGTTTTGCCTTTACCGTCACTACGTCTTGACTTTGATCTGGTGGCCATAGTTTGTAGCACAGCGTTAGACAAAATCACGTGCAACGTTTATAAACTTGAAGATTTCTATTTGCATAATATTTGCACAAATAATTGAATTTTCCACAGCAGTCGACTTTGATTCGTTCGCTACTTTTCATGGTTTACATATGTGCGTCGATGGCAAAAAGCGCTTGCACGTTTGTATGTTTTGTATTTATTTGTGCGCGTGTGCTTTTTGCTTAACTTTGGCAATTTTTGGAAACAGCACTGTGTTGCACAAGAGATTCTCTTAGATTTTTTAGGAATAAAATTAGAAAATTTCAGCGTAAAATTTTTTTTTGTTTAAGATGCTGAAAGACAATGCTCAAAAGTATGCTACGATTTTTGTAAAAGAGTTTTTTTTATACTTAAATGAAGCTTAAAATAGTATATAAAATAAAGCAATATCTTTACCACTACATCTACTATTTAATCTATCGAATACAACTTTTCTGAGCACTAAAAAGCTGTCAGTCATATATGACTGACATGTGAATTTATTCAATTTAGTACCGAAAAACACTTGCTTAAGCCAAAAAGAAAGTAAGAATAACTTGAATCATATCATACATAAGTAACTAACTTGTGAATACTTAACTTTTCACATTACGCAAAGTTTAATTTTAAAATGTCTAAAGTTTTACCACTGTGCATTGCCATCTTGGCATAAAATTCAATTGAAATGAATTGAATGCATGCATGTGTATAAGTTGATAAACATGAGGTTGACTGCGCGTTGCTTACTGAATTGATTGAAAGTTTGTGCCAACGGCGTGCGCCGTAAGATGACAAAGGTTAACTTTGCAGTTTTCGCAATGTAATGGCATAAAATTGGAAGAATGATTTTGCAGTGTTGGTTAAAATAAATCACTTAGGTATTGAATTTACCCATTGACGAATAGCGGAATCTCAAAAAGGGATTAAGTTTCAAGTAAAATTTTGCTAGGATATGTGTTATTTAAATTCTACTAACAATATTTTAAATTATATCTATCAAGAAAGAACGGAATCACCCCAAAAGGATCAAGCAAAGTGGCTAAAAATCAGTTGCCAGTAAACTCTCCTTAACCTCCCCAGATTCTGCAAGTACTTTCAAAAACTTTCTATGAAACATTTAATATTTTTTTTTTTTTTTTTGTATTTGTTACTACTTTTGCAGGAAGTGTCATCCAGAGGACCCACAACTATTTGTATAAAAAATTGATTTTAATCATATAATCCCATTTTACTAACAGTGGCATATTAGGTTATCATGTTTAAGCATTGATCTGATTACGATCTTATGAGGTTTTTCGATAAGAGGTTTCAAAACAAATCGAAAATATAAAAAAAAGATATTTCGCATGATTTTCTATATGTCAATACTTAAAACCTAGAGAGTCCTTTGTAGGCCAATAACTCGAAATACGTCATACCATTTTAATGTGCCCATAAAGACTTTTGTTCAGGATGCCTAAGACTTAGGTTAGGTAGGAGTGGCAGTCAGTTACAAAACCGACTCACTAAGACCAAGTTTGGTCCATTGTGATACCACAGGGTACTTGACTATACCCTCTCATTGAACCATCCAGATTTCGTAATGAAACTAAATAACTGACCTATGCTAACATGTCTAAGGTCCTCCAGGTCATCAAACTAAAACGAACTAAGTGTTTTGTGGCGTTTTCTAGCAAGTGCAGGGCAGGAGCAAAGAAAATGTTAAATGTTTTCCTCCTCCTCCACATCCCTACAGCTTCTACAGTAGTCAAAAGGCCGAATACCTAATCTCTCCGCATGTCTGCCGATAAGCCAGGGGCCAGTTATTACTGCAACAACTGATGAGACACTATGTCTAGTGCGCGGGATATCAGTTCTAGAGATCGCTTAGCGTTCCATTCCGGCCAGATTTGCCTTGTTATATTGCAAGTTAACCCTTGGGTCCATCTTATGTTAGCCTTTTTTTATCATGTCTAAGACTTAGTGCTCTGTAAAAAATTTGAGCATTTGAATACTCGTATACCAATTTCCAATATACGACATTCTTTTATCAATAAAAAACGTGCAATATCCGAACTTTTGGCATAATTTTGGTTTAGTGAGTTATTTCTTCAAAAAAAAAAATCTGATTTCAATTATTTTCTCCAAAATTTCCTTGCCACCTGCCCTAAAAGATGATTTTATTTAGTAATAAGTCAAGGAGTATACCAAATTTTTTGATTTTGAATAGTTTTTAAAATGTAACAAAAAATCAATAAAAACCATTTTTAATTCTAGGCAACTCTATCATAGCAAAACTTTAATTTTCAAAATGTAAATGTTGCTTAAAATGAAAATTAAACATATTAAATCAAAAAAAAAAGGTAGGATGTAACAAGAACTAAATTTTCAAAATAATAAAAACATACAAAGGTTGAATACTTCAACATCAATAAAATGTTAAACTCTTCAAAATAAACTCTGATTGTTATTAACATAATTTAAGCAAAAAGCATTTCACTGTGATTTTAATTTATTTCATTTACAAAATATTTTTGCTACTTAAGTGGCGTCACTATCATTTTCAGCCTTTGTTTATTATCATTATTGCTTTGTTGGGTTATTATTTTATGCTGTTATTTCAGAATTATTGGAAAAATTACACATGAATGCATACATAAATTCATTATAATACCTTACATTTATAAGGATTTTTTTTTTCTTTTTGTCATTTTAATACCACACAGTTTTGAACATTTGTTTCAATTCCCAGGATATTGACAAGCGTGCATGTGTGCGTCGTCAAGTGTGTGTGATCAATGATAGGCAATAAAATATTAATATTCTTAATACTTAACACTTAAGTGCATACTTCTGTTTTGAAAACTTTTATTTTTTTAGTTGGGAAAGTAACTTTACTTGAGAACTTGCTTTGATTAGTGTACATTTATAATGTTTAATGGTACGAATGCCATCTCTTCTGAATATCAGTTTTTAAAAGATACAGAAAATTTCTAAAAAAACACTTATTACTCACTTGGCTAATAATTTCTTAAACTACCAGTATATTCTGAAATATCAGAGATATTCTGAAACATAATTTTTTCACCAGACATGAAAAAATAAAATACATTTCGGAATGAGCGCCATGAGCCTAAGCTACATTTTGTAAATTTTATAGCTAAAACTTATTAATTTTATGTAAAATACTGATTAATTTGTTGAGGAATCATTGTGCCAACATTTTAATTTAAATTTTTAAATGTGCACATATCATGTTTTGAATACAAACAGCAAATGTCTACGTAAAATGTTTGAGAATTTAATATGTATATACAGTGAGATCATTTTCCACCCAGCCTTTCCTCATAAGGCACAAACAACTTAGTATTTTTAAAAACTTTTCATTTATTTTTCAAAGTACACGCCTTCCAAATTTACACATTATCGCAGACATAATTTTTCGCTAGAAGTTGACGTATCAAAATGGCATTGTGAGAAGGTGCTTTTTCTGAATCCTTGTGGTTTGACCACACACGTAGAGTTTTTGTAACGAAAGAACTGGTTGTCTGGTAAAAAAATTATTTGAGATCATGAAGCATAATTTTTATCAAATACTTAATAATGGATTTATTATGAAAGTCCCACATAAACTCAAAGTTTGTTTGAATGACTAGTCGGCGAAACTTCAAATAAAATTCCATGTCTAAAAACTGCTGAATTCACTCTATATTTTTAATATTTGCTTTCAGTTCTATGTATCTGGCATTAAAATATTTAAATTTAATATTTTTATACAAAACTAATGCACTTACCAATTTTCACAATTTATCAAAAATGTCCAGCGATTCAGTGTTGTATGTCTTACTTGCCATTAAATAATCGAAATCTTTTTTATTTTCTTTCTCTTACAAGTTAATCGCTTTTAAATATCATATTATAAAAAATAAAATATATAAATATAAAATTATAATAAATAGCTCGTCAATTATTCGCAATAATATTGGTACTTTACTTTCGCCTCTTTGCATCTTCCTTTGAACAATTTTGGTTTCTTATTATCATTTATACTAAATAAGTATATGTAAACGTACTTAAAGCGTTTTGATATGTCTACAAAAATGACAAATTACTTAATTCCTTTAAATTGTTTCAAACTACCTTTCTTCTTATTTTGACTTTATTTTCAAGTATCTTACATTGAAAAACTTAAATTTTTAATATTTTCCTTGAAAACATATGAACTCACCACGTTTTGAAACAAATTTTCTCTAACAGTAAAATAATTTTCAATAGAATCAAACTAGCTTTTTAAATTCTGTTGAAAAATTAAAATTGTTCACATTTTCTGATAATAAATATATAAAGTTATCACGCTCTAATATTTTACCAAAAATTAACTGTCAATTATTGTTAAATTAGGCCAGATGAAATATTTTTCTGTTGATTTCATTTCGTTAAAGTTGTTTTAGAAATTTGAATTTTGTACTATTTTTACGAAAACCTTGGGCTTTTTTACACGTTTTATATTTGCCAAAATGACCAGTTACTATATTATAGACTTGAGTCAAGTTATATGATATTGCAAAAATTTTATATATCTGATTTTCAAAAATATATATGAAATTGTATTTATGTTTATGTTGTGATGTGAAAATTTTACGTTCGTTTCTATGAACATATCATTCATTGTTTTAATGAAAATTTTTAATTTTTTGTAGAAAACATATTGACATAGCACGTTTTTAGTAAAATTTAATTATTTGTAGTTTGCTGAGGCAAAATAAATTTCAGATGAATAGTTGCGCACAAAAATATGTGAGCTGTGATGGCTTGAACAATATCTTTACTTAAAGCTGAATCTATTCATTTAGGTTTGTCATATAGAAAGTTTAAAATGTATACTCCTTTTATGTACATGTTTTGACCACTAAGACTGCTTTCATGGGACATATGACCTTAGTTAAGTTTAGTACCGATAAATATCATTCATTAAAGCTCATTGATATGCGAAGCTATTGTGGAATATGTAATATATGAGGCGCCCAGTTTCAAAACCGGCCAAGTCCATTTTTCATACTTTTGGACAAACAACGAAAAACGAAAATCTATGTTCATTGAAAAATTAAAATGTATTTTTCACATAATAGCGTATAAAAATTTCTTACTCAAAGAACGTCAGATCAGACTTTTCAAATTTTATTTGCGTATGTTTTTGAGAAAATAATTTTGGACTTGGCCTGTTTTGATACCAATGTATTGTACTTGGCCGGTTTTGATTCCAAGGCGTTGGAAAAAAGTGGACTTGGCCGGTTTTGATTCCAAGGCGTTGGACAGGTTTTGAAAACAAGTTCATAAACTTGGCCGGTTTTGAAATCCATGAATCAAAAATAAATTAAAAAGTGTAATATTTCTTGTAAAAAAATTTTTTTTAATCTAAAACCATAGTAGAAAGATAAAGCATGGTCTAGATTTTGATATATGAGAATATCTCAAAATTTGTTTTTTTTGGACTTGGCCGGTTTTGCAACTGGGCGCCTCATATAGTTTTTAAAACTTTCGAATGGGACATTTCTTCACACTTTAAATTTTTCTCGAAAACACTTTTCTGAAAAATCGGTTTTTGACTCAGGTTAGTTATATACTATAATATGTTGTGCCTAACTTAAAAACAATTAAAGTAAATAAATAAAATAACTGCCTAAGCATCATAGGGTTAATACAACAAAAGCATTAAATTACCAGTATGATAAAATAATGCCAAAAACAATTACAGCTGAAAATAACGCAATTATACGAAAATACCATAACGTTTTGGATTTTTTTTTTGTACGGCTGCTTCATGTTTTGTATATGAATGATAAGGATATTACAATTAAATCAGAAACACATACAGTCATGCAATCAGCGGCAGTGCGTATTTACATTATAGGTACATATTATAAAAAAAAAATAATGCTTTATACAATTTTGATGTATAAAAAGCCTTAGATTAAAAAAAACTGTTGTGGAAATGCTTTTTAATATTTTCAATAAAATTTTAAATAAAAAAAAAAAACAATTAGTTTTAAACTTGAGACTTTTTGGTAGATATAAATTTAATTTTTTGCCAAAACTCTACCTTAAGCAAATAGAACAAAAATTTTAAGAGTTGTTTAAATTATTCTATTTTACTAAAAATTAATATTCACAATTTTACTTTACAACTTACTCTTCGGTATTATATCCGCTCATTCTTTACATGTAATTATTTCAATTTAACTAATTCACCTCCATGACTTTATCTATTCATTTAAAGCTTTGAAAAGTTTTTTTTTTTTTTTGCTTTAGTAGCGCTTTCGCTTTTATCTCATACTCCTCGCCACACTCTTCTTCCAGTCACACAAAAGTCATTAAAAGAGGTTATACCTAATTAACTTTTGAAGCCTCCCTTTTTAAAACACTCGCCACTCGTGTATCAAATTATAATTTGCATTTGCACTCACACTTCTATCCACAGTTTGTAAAATGCATGAAAGCAAGGACACAGACAGCTGAAACACCTTTAGGTATACACACATACATGTATGTACTTATATGTATATTTAGATACGTACACGTAGCATTAGCCCCTCTGAAAAGTTCACATATATATGCAACTTGAGTAAACATTAAAACAATTAGTTTTTCTGCCTCCACTCATGCTTCTGCTGCTGCTACTGCTTCTCTTACTTTTGCATTATATTCATGAACATATCCTTTACAATCCCCAACTTGCATGTTCTAACATATCCACTGCCATTACCCACACATTATCCTAACATCCTTTAAAATTTAACGCAACGAGCGCAATGACTTCCGTTAAGCTAAGCTCTTTGGGTGTAAAAATTCACTTAAAAATGCTCTTTGATATCCTGCAGGACTTGGTTTAATAAATGTCTGACTGACTATCTGTGTCTGTTTGTCGGTCTTTTTGTCAAAATTGAATTTTGTCGCTTCCAAAGTGCACTTGGAGAAATAATAATTTTAGAAATTTTTTTAATTATTTTAAAGTTTTATATCGTAATATGTATATAAACATAGTGCAGTAAAGTTTAACTCATTTTAATCACCGCGCTTAACAGTCGTACAAAAAAAATGTATACGACTTTAAGATTTTAAGTTGCACTTACAGCATAGAAAACTTTCAGAAACTACTGTTTTCTGCTTTGTCGGTTCTGTTATCTATGTCTGAATTGGACCCGCCATTAGGTTTTATGACGGTGTCCGAATAAATGAAGTTGTCTAATCCTTCATTACTGGATTCGCCCATTATGCAGCCACTGATATCACTGGCTGGTCATATGGAAATGATTTGTTTAATTAATGTTACTAAATATTCAAATCTATCTCTTCCGAAATAGATCAGACGTCAGTGAGTTTTTCTTGCGTGTTGCCAACTATTTTTGAGTTAAGTTTACTTTAGATCTCATCTGCCAATTTTTATTGAACAAACTTTACTTTTGTGCTTTTCAATTCTAAGAATAATTATGTTCAGAAAGTTTTGGTCAGATTAAGTTTCGAAAATAAAGCCATCGAAAGTTACGGATATAGCTTTTATGAAAATAAATATAAGTTGGGAACCGCTTGATTGCAAATCTACAAATATCTCGAAAGAATAATAAAATTAGCTCACACACACTTTCAAAATAAACGATCCAAGAATGCGATATTATTTTTTTCCGTAATAGAGGGACCTCATTTTTATATCATTTTATATGAATTATGTAAAACATACATTTTAAAAAGTAGAAACAGCGTTAGATTGGTTATAAATATATTTATCTGAAAAAGAACGGTTTAAAAAAAAAACATCGGTCAAAATTTTTGAAAAATCATCTTGTCTCGAAGTAGCAACAATTGACAATTAAAATATCTTTCTTATAACATCCATATTTTGGATATCAGTCTAGGTATTCCCAACGTATATTGATTTGTTCAAAAGCTTTATCCGCTGGCTGTATATGATGGCTATACCTCCGAAACTATATCCGACCGTCACGTGTTTTTTCCACGATTTTTTCTTTTAATCCTCTTTTACACACGGTTGGCTTTAAGCAAGATCAAGCTCGATTAAATTGTTAACCAAATCTGGCAATGTACAGTTATAATATGGTGTCCGGAGATTCCAAATACATAATCCGAAAAATCGGAGCTGCTCATTTACTCGTTTTATGGCCATTTTAAGTTTAGCACTTTGGCCGACACGGTTCGTTTCTAGCAAGATCAAGATGGGTAAAAATTGTGTACCAAATCTGACAATGCACAATTATTATTTAGTGTTCGGAGATTCTAAAAACAAGATCTGTAAAATGGTACCTGGTCATTTACTCGTTTTATGGCAATTTTAAGGTAAACGCTCTTACCGATAATTTTACTAAAATTATGAAACGTACCGTGTACAATTTTTGATGTTTTTAAGATCAAGTGAAATTTCAAAATATGCTCTGACCATTGTTTTTTTTATGTATTTTAAGTCGCTGAACACGATGAAGTCATAAATTTTTGCAAATAAGTATGCAAATGTTTTTGTGTTATTCACCATTTTTCATGGAAAAAGGTCGATACAAGGAAAAATGTTTTTTTTTGGCGGCCAAAAAACAATTGAAAAAACAATTGTTTTTATTATCTTTTGTGGTTTTTAAAAGTATATTTGACTTCAAAGCCCACAAAAAAATAAAAAAATGTTTATATATGTTATGTTATTCATCATTTTTCAAGAATTGAAAACATTAAAAAAAAAAATTCTTTTAGGTCTTAAAACTGGTGAATATTTAATAGATCGAATCCTCACTTAAAAATTTGCCTCTAATCTTTTTTGCCGCTCTTCTCTATAAAAGTTTGTTTTCTGATGCCTATTAACTTAAACTTGCGCATGTACAAATCCGCCAGATATAGCCTTTAAGCTGCTCTCGTTTTTTTTTTTTTTTTTTTTTTTTGAGTACATCTTTCAGCCATAGTTTTTCTTGAAGCTAAGGCTGTCTTGAATTAATATTCAAAGTTGTTCAATTAAAATTCAGATACTCGTAGCTATTTTTTTATTTAACTTAATATGTAACTTTTCATGTTTTTTTAACTTAAATGCAATTTTAACAATGTCTCCCTTTGAATTTCAATTGTTCCTCCTTGAACATTAATTCAAAATAGTCTTAGCTTCAAGAAAAACCATAACTGAAGATACATACAAAGTTCAAATGACGATAACTTTGGAAAGTGTGGCTTTTCAGCAAAATACAAAAGTATGGGTCTCTTAAAATTGAGCATAAAATGATACCTGTAAGTTTTAAGCAAATTGATGACATTAATGTGGTCCGCTTTACTCGATTTGAAAAAAAATGTGCATTCATAAGAAAAAATTTTGTTTGCATTGATGTTAGTAAAATACTCTGGCTATAACTTTTCCAAAAAACATATGCATATTCAAATTTTTTATAATAAAACTCTCTATAAGATAGGGGGGTAACTTTTTCTAACCGACATAATTAATACTAGATAGAGGGCTTCAAAGTTAGAATTTGTTAAAAAAAAAAAAACGAAAGAAATTGATGTTTTTTACCTACTTTCGATCATAACAGACATAAAATTAATACTTTTTGCACATTTTGTATCTTAAACTGTTGTAAGACCCTCTTCTGCACTATGACTGACAATTAAAGTTCTTACAAGCATTTATGTGAAGTATGTGCTCTTAACAGTGCATTTTTTGTTTAGTTTTGCCATTTATATGGAAAAATTGGGGCCAATCGAAGAAAACCATTACGATATTTGGATTCTATGGAAAATATTACTATAGAAAATGTTATCGCCATTCGTTGTGGTGTAAGTTTTTGTAAATTTGTAGGAAAAATCACGATTTAAGAGAAAATTCTATCGCTGTCTTCGTGTAATCACATAGAATTATTAATAATTTTCTTCCAAATTGGCCAATGTGATACTCAAGCATTGAAGAAATTTTTTCAAAACTCTTCTGTATTTTTTTTTGGTAAGTGCATTGTTTTTGGGAAAAATGTTTTGTAGATTAAAAGTTGAGGTAAATAATATTTTTTCCCGCAGATCTATTTTAAAAAACAAATATCTTTCCACACCGTCTAAGGCACATGAGAATGAATAAGCCAAAAAGCTTGCTATTTATCAAATTTTATAAATTCTGCTAAAACTTCATTGAAAAACCAAGTGGGGAGAAACTTTTTTCATGTCATTTTTCGCCCACCCAGTTGTAATGTTACCATGTTATAATATTTTATTTATTAAATTTTAGAGAATATTGTAATTATTTTTAAAAAACCATATTTTGTTTTTGGCCGACACAGCGAGAAAACATTTCACTCATCTTCCTAACTATAAAAAATAACATCAAAATCTGTTTGACAATTTCTTTGTTTTGAGCGAGCAAACAGAATACGAGCTTAAACCTACATTTAAAGTAAAATTTTCTCTAAGTGTGTGTATTAAAATGTTTATGTTTTTCATGTATCCTTTGCATATTTTTGCTACTGCATGTGTTTTTGTTTCACTATCTGAGGTGTCATACATGTAATGTTTACAAGGCTACATACTCCCCAAATGCAGGATTGCCAACGCGCCGCTTATAACTTGGGATTTCCATTAACGCATTTGCATAAATATTTATGCATGTGCTGTCTATGCAACTGAAAGTCAACGCGAGATAACTTAAGCGTAATGGATAGGGACAAGAAGGGTTGCTAGAAAATTGTTTAAATTAATTCATAGCACATTTAAAACTTCCTTGACTTTGCTTTGTCTGGATTTCGAAAAAAACGATTTTATTTAAATATATCATTTTTTTTAAAAAAATTTTAAGTGTTTCTTAAGAATTTAAATTTTTTTTAAATTTCAGTTTTAATTTAAAAAAAAAATAATTGCAAATTACCGCATATTAGCAGGGCATGTCCTTCAAATTTACAACGGCACCACCTCACTTTCGATTTACCTTAAACTCTCGCTAATTTGACGAGAATTTTCGTTTAATGGAAATTTGAACGATTTTAAATTGTTGCTCAATGCGCAATTTGTTGTCATTTTCTTGTTGTTGATGATGGTGCTTTTGTTGTCGCGCTGTTATTTTATGTCATTAATAATTCAAATGTGTCATTAGCGAGAACATGCCAACACAAAAACAAACATATGTATAGACAGACACACACGAAGAAGCGGCATGCCAGTGTTGTTGTTTTGTGTTGAACATAAATTGTAGTAAAGTCCTTTTTAATGTTGGCAATTTAAATATTTTTCCGCCATGTTGCCATTTTGGTTTCCTCTGTCATAATGTCGCTTGTGTGAACATCAGAAAAATCAATTTTTCACAATAAAACTGAAATACGTAACCGGGGTGGGTGAAGGTAAAGTTGTCGCAAGTATTTCATTTGAAAATAGAAAACAGCAAACGCTTTAAATATTTTAGACTGTTAATCGCTTTTTGTGAAATTTTTACTTATCTTTTTTTTATATTTTTTCCAAACTTTTTTCGAAAATACGATTTTTTCACATTTTTTATATGTAAGAATCGATTTTTGGTAATAAATCTATAACAGAATAAAAATTTGAAATTTTTTAACGTCAAATTTTTTGCAAGAACGCAATCTTTATTTCTCAAGCAAATTCCATTCTGGGAAGAAAATAATTTACGAGCAAAAAACACGTTTTTTTTAAAACAAAAGCACCTTCAGGAGAATCAAGTGTTCCATTGGTTTTTCTCGGAACGAAACAAAAATGACGCAGATATCGTTTTTAAGGGTCCTTCTAACTTTTGATGTCTGGCTGACTTTATTTGTCTTCATACAAATCGACCCGGTCTAATATACCTCGAGCAATAAAACACTTCACGTTATCCATTTAGCTAAATTGTATAAAAATTTAATTTATACAAAATTGTACATAGCACTTAAAGTATGCAACATATTTGTTTAATTATAGTATCTCTAACACAACTATCCAATTTAGTATAGTGCAACTTAAATCTGTAACACTTGCCACATTGCAAGCAATACATTAAAATCACTACAAAAATGAGCTCATTTCTTATTTTTAATTAAAATGCTGTAAAACACAAAAGCAACAACAAAATTAAAGTAAAATGTTGCACATTTTTCTTACAACTAAGCTAGATAGATGAAGCCACTACTGCACGCTTTTTTGCCTTACCATTTGAGGTAGAAAAGAAAGAGCTCATTGTTGTATACTGCTACACAGACAAGTAACATCTTTAACTTTGAATTATAGTGTAGCAATTCATCTCCAACTCAAAATGTTCAACAAAGTCAGGTTATATAGAAGGAGAAAAATAAAAGAAAATTCCACATAGTGCTATATACTTTTGTGGAAGAATGCAGTGGAGTAGTTTAAAAAATTAGCTAAAAGGGTGATATAATACTGTTTATATATTAATTATTGCTTTCGTTTATGTCTTTTAAACTATTTGTGTACAGCATTTAAAATTTCGTATGCTACAATTTGATTTGCTTAACATGGCGTATGAGCGACAATTAATTTTTAACATAGTGTGCCATTAAAATTATTGATTAAAAATAAAAGTTTTCGCCGAAAATTCAATTCAAATGTACTCTTTACATGTAAAAAAATGTGCTTAAAGTAGCTTACTATAGTGCTACAAATTTTACCCATACGGTTTTGTTAAACATAAGATTTTATCAGTAGGTTTATTCTGCTCTTCAATATCGCAGCTCCGATGCAACTTATGCAACTTTTATTAATAGATTTTTCACTATCAAATACCTCCAAATGAACCTTTTAATTTTAGTAATAGGCCGCCTCTGCACATGCTCTTACCTAGCGCTATCAAGTCAAGACAGAGATTTATTTTAAGTTGTATGTTTTTTTAAGTTAATACAGAAAAGCTCCAACAACCGCCATGAACTTAGAAATCTCGCCAAAGTAACACAAATACAGCAATAGTACGATAGTATCCTGCAGCGCAGGTAGAGATTTCATTTCATTGCATTGCGCATTTCTTGGCAAGCACTTTTTATCTCATCCTTTTTGGATTTTCTTGTTTTTATAAAATGAAAATTCACAGCGACAAACACAACTTGAATTAAAGTGAATTTATAAGTATCACTGTGTGAGTACACGCATATGAGTGTGTACATGTGTTGCTTGTGAATAATTGCAATGTACACACATACATAAATAAACTTGCATTAAAAATGCACGAAGTAGCAAATTTGTCGCTTTCATTTTTGTTGAAATGTTGCAATTTTATAAAGGAGCATTCATTTGTTGGCGGAAACGGAAGTCAGCAGCAGTAGTTTTCTTAGTATGTGCAAGTTGTACGTCTGTGCTTATGCATGCGTTTGTACGTTGCGCAATTTGTTACAGTTTTCTTATTAGGTTAACCCTGCGTAATGCAAAAAAAACACCATCATCTTATTGTGGATTTATTGTTGGCACTTTGTGTGTTTTATGTTACACACACAGTCCATGAGTTGCATTATTCCACGAGATGAAGTTGTGCGCAAAGCACTTTAATTAATTGTTTATAAATTTATTAAAAAATTTTTTTAGTTTACAAGCTTGTTCAAGTGTAACACACGTTACATGACAATATTAGAAAATATGTTATCATTCAAGAGGTTCTTTAAATAATCCCAGTTGGTTTTGGTTTCTTTGAGCGGCCATATCTCAAACTAGTACACTTTCTAGAGGCATGCAAAGTTGTATTAAACTATTATGGAACATAGTTTTTCAGTTGCATCGGCACTGAAATATCAAAGCCGACAACTATAGTAGTTATTTAACTAGAGAGGTTAAAGCTTAAATATAAAATAAAACGCATTGCATTTAGAGAATGTCTTGATATTTAATTTTTGAGACTAAAACATTCTATTATACATGGGAAATAATATCGAACAAATACCCAATTTAATGACTGGATGTTTCAACAACATAACCAAATAAATAAAAAATTTTGTAAAACCATTTTTATATAAATTTTGGACTAAGCTTACATTTAGTAACAGATGAATAAAATTTTTGTCGATTTCCAAAATTTTGTGTAATTTTTTATATGCGCTGCAAAGAACAGATTTTTTCACGATTATTTCTATATTGAACTTTTTATAAGAAACAAACACCTCATGTTTTTCTTTTCAAATATTTTAGGAAATTTTGCTTACCCGTTTTGTTTTGTTCAACGACATTGGTTTGTTTGCATTTTAACTGTACCATTAAAATTTAATTTAAATTTTTCAGTTGTGAACCACTTTAATCATCATAAGTTATGTTACTCATACGTCGCGATTAATAAAATAAACAAGTTTTTACTTTTTAACATAATTCTATCAATACTTGCAAGTGGCCATTGCTTTAGACTGATTATTTCTAGAGAGCATTTAAAAATCAACAAAAATAACTGAAATTAGCGGCATCGAAACTAAGACATAAGAATTTTAAACTCTTTGTCAAGAAAAAACATGAAAGCTACCACAAACAGAATTCAAAAATAGAAATTTTTGAGCTTGCTAGCTGCTGATAGTTTCAGTTCTCTGAAATGTGGTATACCTTTGTACTTTATTCTAGCCTTCCATACTGCACTAAAAAGCATTTCCTTAATTGCCTTTGGAGATAAATGTTTTTCTTATTTCTTATTTCCTTAAAATTTGAAAATTTTCGTCTTTATTTTGAATTTGATGTGCATTGAAATTAAATGTAAAATGACGAATGTGACGTATGAGCAACATTTGGTTATAATTAAATGTCCTACAAATTTACTGTTGCTAAGTGTTACTCATACGCTCGCTGTAAGCGGCCATTGCTGAAGTCTGAATATTTTCACAGAGCACAGAAAATTCAACTAAAATTAACTGCAATTATTAGACTTTATTTGCATCGGAAGGAGAAAAAAAAAACAAGAAAATGCTTTCAAATATTATGGAGAATCATAGCTATGCAAACTGACATAAGTAACACATATTTAGTTTTCTTTATTAAACATTCTTTATCATCAAAAAAAAAAAAACCTAATAACTCCCATTTCTTTCTTTTCATTTCAGAGCCTTTGTCGACAACACCCACCTGCAGTCACTTTACCTTAATCAAAATCCTCAACTCACTGATATACCAATGCGCTTATTCCAAGGCAACCCCAATATACTTGAAGTTTACATGCAAGCAAATCGACTGCAAACTCTCTATGCAGCGCAATTTCCTGTCGATCGCCTGGAAAAACTTTATCTCGGTGATAATCCACTACAATGCAATTGTTCGCTGCTCTGGCTTTGGCGTCTCGTCACTGGCAACTACGGTGATGCTAACCCTCCACAAAATGCACACGACAACGATGGTGGCGCTGCAGTTGCTGCCTTAGGTGTTTCAAAAGATTTGGCCGCCGCTGATGAACCTGCCATCTCTATGGCGGCTTTTTCAGCCGATCATCATCACAAAAATGAACATAATGCCGCCGAGCATAGTTCCAGCGGTTATCTTAAATTAGATACCGAACATATTGGCTGCGATATTTGGCAAGATCACATAAAAACACGTCGTCGTCTCTCCGCAATGTCAGAAAGTGATATCACCTGCCCTGCTCACATTGTGACAATTGTTTGCGCCGTGCTAACAGGCTTGGTGGTCATTATGACTGGCGCCAGCATAATATTCTATCTACGTTTTGTCAAACGTCGTCGAAAGTTACTTCAGGATCGTTCGTTGCGTTCGAATAAATCGATTGTAAATGTACACGATCGTATTTTGCCACATCAACCACTAGGAGCGTATCCACATCATACGCTACAGCCGCAAGTGACGCATCATCCGATGCATCAGCTGCAACATGAATACCATCAGACGTTGCCACAGCAGGTGGATAAACTGGAGCTGGAACGCTACTTGGCAGCACAGGCGATTGCAAATGAGTATCGTGCCTTAAAACCTTGGGAGCTGCCAGTCAAAGATAGCTACAGTGATGAGCCCGAGCATTTGTATGAGAAATTCGATCATTATGAGTATCCGGATACGCAAAGTATGACAAAAACAAAGGCAGTGTCATTGGCGACAGCAGCGACGACAGGTGCGGGCAGTAAGCCACATGTAGTTTACGTATGACTTATAAGGGCGGGAAGAAACAACGGCGGTGATTTGCAAACCATTGGATTAGAAGCGGTAGACGGTACTGATAAAATGGTAGCAACAGATGTGACGGATATGCGTTATTGCTTTAATAATAATTATTATAGTAGTAGTTATGCGAAATTAGGTTAAAACTGGTGTGAAGTAAAAACAAAAAAACAAAACAAAAAACAGGGGAAATGTATGACATGTGAGTGGTGTATGTGCAATTGCAGCAAAACAAAGTGAAACTGGCACAACATTAAACTAGTACACAAAATCTTATAAACTAAAAAAGGACATTTATACTTTAATTTAGGCATATTTTTGCTATTAAAACAAAGTTATGGTAAGAAACTTTGTAGGGAGGACTATATTTAATTGAGGTTTTTATTTAGTTTTACTTTTAACTGAAAATGAAACACATATTACTCGAACTTTTCTTTTTTTAGTAGAATTTCTGACTGATTTTAATTTTTTTTTGTTTGGGTTAAGCAATTTTTCTTTTATAATTTCAAGCAGCCATTTATTGTTTTTTAAGTTTCCGTTAAGCGTTGATGGAGTTCAAAAACTACATAAGCATTTTGGACCTAAGCTATATCGCAGCAAAGTTATGGCTACTTATATAAGAAAGTTTTAATTTTAATGTGACGTATGAGTAACTATTCATAATAAATTTTGATACCATGCAAAAAAATACTTTAAAAGTTTTACAAGTCTTATTGAAATGTTTTTTTAACAAAATTTTCCATTAATTTTCTTTGTAAGATAATTATTTATGAGTTTTTCAATTTTTTTGAAGCAGCCATCGAATTTGTTTTTAACAACTTTAAAGCTTTAAAAGCACTCAAAAGCTATGAAGAAATTTTAGATGTAAATTTTATCGGTGCAAAGCTATAGTCCTTTTTAGATGCAGTTCGTTTTGTTAATCGTGTGATCATGAGCTTTTTCCCATTAAAAAAAAAAAAATTTATCAAAAAACATAAAATAAAAAAGTTTCTCAAATGATTATACGAGTACCAATAAAATAGTTAACTTTTTTTACTATTCAGCTGAAAATTATTTACTTGCACAGTTATTTTCTCATACATTTTGCAGCAGCCATTAATTTATTTTGAAATTTCTGTAAAGCATTGATGAAACTCAAGATCTAAATAGCCTTTTTATTTTAAAAATATATCAAAGCAAATTTATGGCAATTTAGATCAAACAAAACGTATGAGTAACAATAATTTTAGTTTTAAATCTGCTTAATCAACAATGAAGCGTTGCTGATTGAGAAAGCAAGCACTAGATGATTTTACACTCAATAACAATATACAATTAATTTCTGTTTGATAGTGCGGAGCAAAAATTATGCAAGCAAAAATCAATTTTTTGTGTTACGAGTATCACGTATTTTTCAATTTGAAAATCTTCGTAGAAAATTTTTTTCCTTCCTTAGTCTACATACTTTTAAACTTTTTGCGGAACAGCACAATTATTAAATATAATTGAGACTCTCTTGAGTTTATTTCTCACATTAGCTCTATATAGAATGTTGTTCAAATACAGTTTTGAAGTTTTTTCGAAACGTATGAGTAATCTTTAAAAGTAGTTTACGGTTTTATTGCATCAAACACATAGTTGCTTACATGCTTGTATCTCACTTCTGATGTAACTGGGAATCCTTTTTTTAGGGTTATTTTTTTATTTTTTAACATGGTACTGTAATATTCAGATTTAATTATTGGCCGCTTAAGAATTAGCATAGCTGGAAGTCTCAAAATGTCGATTAGCTCAAGCATTATTTTTGTCGAATTCAATATATTGCCAAAAGCTCTATAGCGCCGAAAGTGCTAATTTTTTGAGATGTGTCACTTAAGTTATCTTTTGCTACTTAAAGCGACATTTCCATTTACTTATAGGTCGAATCAAGTGAATTTAATAATAAATACTTTTCTGCATAAAACATTGCATTTTTTTTTTTTAATTATTCAACCTCAAAAGTAGCATATATGCCAATGTCCTTATAAATGCGTATTTTCAAACTTGACACTCTACTTTAAAAGTAATTTCGCTTAAATTTCCTATAAATGACTGCCATATTATTCTGATATTCTTTTTTACATTTTCAATTTTAGTTATAAGTAAGGTCTTATTTTTTATTTCTCGAATCTCAATCAATATATACATTAATTTTATTTAAATTTTCTAATAACTAATTGTTGACTTTAAAAATAGCACCAAAATTTGCTTTAAGTCTCTGAGAAACCATTTAAAACTAATTATAAAAACTTAGTTAAAATAACAAAATAAATTAAAGAAAAAAAAAAACAAAACTTGAAACAATGTAAAATGAAACAAGGGATACATATAAAGAACTCGTTAGCATTAAATTAAGCTTAAATAAAACAATTGAAAATAAATTTAAAAAAAAAACAAATTTGATAAATTAATGTTAACATTACAAATAAACAAAAAATGATTATATACTTAAAAACAAGAATCAAATATGTATGCAATATTATATACGATATATAAGTAGTATAGTAAACAGATATTGGATCATTTCATCCGACTTTTACATTCAATTTTTGAGTTTATGCGAAATAATTGTTTTACGATTATTCTTGCTGCTGCATAATTATTTAATATTTTTAGCTCTTTGTTTCCTGTAAGACATGAATGATTTTTGAAACTGAAAAGTTTGGAAAATTGCTAGAATTTTAGGCGATTGTATTATAAAATCTAGAAATTAATGAAAAAAAAATGCATATTTCGTGCATATAAACACTTATAAAATATTGTAGCTACTTTGAAACAAAAATCATTGAACATAAATTTATTTCTAACATATATAAAATTTCTATTAATATTTTTCAATCCCAAAAAATTGTACAATGTGGACTACATTATTAAAAAGCTGAGTAAAAATTCAATACTATTTATAGATTTCGAGCTACAAGCGCTTAAAACAAACTGATATTCCTAATATAATTAGAAATATTCAAAAAATCATTCAAACAAAATAAAATTTAAAAAATTCACGTGGAATGTTTTTCGTAGAAGAATTATTTCCCGAAAATCTTTAAAATAAATACAGAAATTGGATGGAGTGATCCATATATAGGGTCATTTAACAAGAGGTATCATTTTAAATCAATAGAAAAACGCATTTTTTTTTTAAATGCGATAATATTTTTATTTTAATTTAAAGTAGAAACTTTATGGTTATTAAATACGGATCGTTACCCACTCGCAAAACATGCTGAAATAGTAAAATTTCACAACAAAAACGATGAAAATATCCCGAAAACTTTTCGTGAAGTTCGTGCTGCTTTTGGTCGTCATCAAGCGGCTAATGATATGAAGATTCTAATGCGTTTTTGTCCCGTCTGGTCAGTGGCAGTTTGGTGCTGTTTTTTTTTTTTGGGGTTGGTGGTGTCATCAGGGTGATTTTTCCGAAAACAATGCTGGTGCGACTGCGAACGGAATCGTTACCGAACAACTTGAATTAATTTTTTTCATGAAAAGCAGTACGACACCACATGCTACACAACAGTTGGAACAGTGGCTCTATTGTGTGACAAATTTTCTGAACGTCTGATTTCTCGAAATGAAAACTTCAATTGATCCCCAAGATCATGCTCATTTGATTTTTTTTTCTTTGCAGTTATGTCAAACAAAAAGTTAATGCCAATGATCCAATTAAAAAGATTTTGCGAAAGCACGGTGAAATTTGATACACGGAAAAAAAAATTCTGTAAAAATTCATTGGATTTCCGACAATAATTACAGTTTTTCCCTGTAATGCCCAGATAGTAAGCGAAAAAATGTAATAATTGCTTGTGATTGTCAATGAAAAATTACAGTGCTCACACTGTAAAATTTATCATTTACTCCGAAAAAATTTTAAAAACGAAAATTTTACTTTTTGTTTTTATTTTATTTTTTATTTAATTTTTTTCTTATTTTATGTTTCATTATATTTCCTGACCATACTTCTTAAACATAGCAGGAAACACAGAATCAGCCTGGCAACATTCATATAATTATTTTCTTGTAACCAAATATCTACATTTTATGTCGTATTTGTACAACGCAGGTGACAAAAAAGTTATATCGAATCATAAGATAAATAATTTATTATGTGATACTTATTGAAGTTTTTACAGTTTACCCTGTAATTTTTATTTGTCGATCATATGAAATTTTCATTAATTATTTAGTACTTTTTGCTAACTAAATATTTCCCTGACCACATTGTATATTTTCCATTCTGAAACTGTAATAATAAAGTTTTAGACTGTAATGATTGCAGTTTGCGCATCAATTTATACTGAGTATTTCATGAAATTAGAAATTACAGGGCTATACGACAATTTTTCCTGATTATTTTGCTTTTTTTGAATATCTCACGTTATTTTTTACAGAACCTTTTTTTCCGTGTATCAATAAAATTACGATTTGTTGGCATAGCCGATGCGGACATTTTGCAAGGTATTCGACTTCATTACTACCCGCGGAGTTTGTACTTTAAAATAAAAATGTTACCTTGTATTACAAAAGTATTTAATTTTTCTATTGACTTAAAATGATACCTCTTGCTGGATGTTCCTATACTTTCATAGCTCAATTATAATTTTTCTTGTTTTTTAGATTTGGAAACTAAGGTTTTCAAAACTAATTTTCAACCATTTTAATTGAAGAATCTGTGAAACGGCTGAGTGAACTAACTTCAGCCCTAGATTCGTTTCTAACCAGCAAGCATTTAAAAGATTTATAAATCTTACAAGATAGCGTTGAATTTATAAATCGTCTAGAAGTGTTTGACGCAATCGAACTTCAGCGCAATTAATAAACGAACTTCTTAACAATCTGCTGGAAGATGATAACAACAAAAATAAGAGCAATTTAGCGACTCTTCTATAAAATTATATTATTCTATCGAAATCCAGACGAGTAAGAAAATTGGCTTCAAAGGTATTTTCAAATTTCGTTTATTTTGATATGTTACTTTTTTGCAATTTGCATTGTACGCATCAAATGTAGATAAATGTTTAGAGCAAAAAAACAATGTCAATGTTGTCCTTTCGTTATCTTATTATGTTAAATAAAATTGTTGTGTTGTCATTTTCTAATTTACAATTGAAACTTCACAAAAAAATAACTATTAACTATAGGCGCAAATGTCGCGGTTCTATTGAAACAATAGTCCCATGACTTTATAAGCTTTGTTTTTCGCTCAAACAAACATCTCCTGAAACGCTTTCTTATGTTTTATACGCGAAACGGTTTCCCAGTTGCTAACCCCGGACAGTTTCTCCAGAACAAACTATAGCCTGGCATTAGAATATGAATTTGCGTGCTATGAAATACGATTATTTCGCTTTTAAAAATATTTGCTGAGCTTTAGACTTGTGTTGCATACAAAATATCATGGTATATTTTCAAGTCCTGAAAACTTAAGTCATAACGAAAATACATAGAGAAGCTCAAAATATCTAGATCAAACTTAATGCGAGACGAATTGGGACACTTAAAAATTGCATTAAACTTTAGCAGTTATTTAATTAGTTTTTAGATAAATATGCAAAGCATTTGAAAGCGTCCATGCAGTTTCCATGAATTGCTGTTGAAGGAGTTACTTATTTTGGTTCAAAAATCCTATTGCAATGTAGGCGAATATCTTTATTTTGATCACCTTCAATTCCTTAAGTTCGCGTGTCTTTCTGTCATTTTTATATTATACAAAATACCTCTTTTTTATGCAATTATATGTGACATAAGTTTAGTATATTTAGGTTTTTATTACGAGATATACTATAGATTAAGTAAGCAATTTTCGTTAATGATTTAATTTGGGTTAAAGTTTGAATTAAGCTTTTTTTTTTAATCTAATTTAAATATAAATATCTTAATAAAAACATACATAAAATGACAATATTTAGATTTTTTCTTAACTAAACTTAAAAAAAAAAAAACTAAAATTATACGCCAATTTCATGTAAATATTATTACATATAGAAATTCTATGCTTATTTCTTAAGCTTAGTTGTAAATAAATATAATAAATTTATATATAATAATATAAATATTGCAAAAACTTAAAAAAACAGAAATCAAATAAAATCTAAAAGTAAATCTAATATGAAATTAATTCATTAATTGCAATTGAGAGATTAATAAACTTTTTTTAAATACTGTAAAATTTACATAAGCTTTTAATTAACTTTAGTTCGTAAGCAACAGGTAAGTTGTAGTAATATTTGAATAACCACGAATTTGAAATGTTTTACCCTTTAAACCTCGAAAATTATAGTGTATTAAGTAGAATTCAACAAGAAACATTTGGCATCAGCGTTAGAGTAGAAGTAGCATTTTTTTAAATTGAAAAGAGCAACACTGTAGTTTAAGAAAAACCATTCTCATTTATCTAGAAATCACCACCTCTATAAAATTCAATCACTTTAGTGTCAATAAAAAACAGTTCATTACCATTTTTCTTGATTAAATAAAAATCTTGGTTGCCCTATCCCTATTTCTACCACCATCACTTTCTTTGGATGCAATCTAACTCCATACCAAATTTTATCAAAATCGGTAAATTAGTTTAGCTGTGAAAGCAATATTTCCTATTAGGGGCGTGCCACAGCCCACTTTGTATTAAATATCTTTTCTCAGAGTTCAAACTATCTTCATACCAAATTTCATCAAAATCGGTCAAAAAGCATAGCTCAGAAAAAAATTTTCTGGTTAGGGGCGTGGCACAGCTGACTTAAAGACAAATAATTTTGCCAAGGTTCGGTCTATCTCTCGACAAAATTTTATCAAAATCGGTTAATTAGTTTAGCTGTAAAAACATATTTCTTGGTTAGGGGCGTGGCTACGCCCATTTAAATACATAGCTTATTCCTCAGGACTTAGTCTCTCTCTGTACTTAATTTCATCGAAATCGGTTTCGTACCTATTAAAACTTGTTATTTTGGTCCTTTGCACGGATCTTTCAAAAAAATTTTGATAGGAAATGAAAGTATCAAACATAAGGTAAGTTATCAAAACACAAATGACGTCATAAGAATCTGCTTCTTTTAACAAAAACTATGACACCAAATTTTTAAAATTCGTTGCCGAAATATTGCGATAAGTACTTTGCATATGCCTACGACGCCATCTATTGGTAAGTTATCAAAACACAAATGACGTCATAAAAAAATCTACTTATTTATTCTTGCGAAAACTATGACACCTCAATGAAGAAAATCCGTTGAATCGTCGCCGAGTTATAGCAATTAGTACATTGTATTTGCTAAAAGTGCCATCTATAGGTAAGTCATCGAAACATAAATGACGTCATAAAAATCTCCTTCTTCCTACAGACACTATGACACCATATTTATCAAAATCGTTATATTCGTTACCGAGTTATAGCTATTATAACTCGAGGTAATATATCTGCCTAAGGCGCCATCTATCGGCAATCCATCAAAACACAAATGAAGTCATAAAATTTTGCTTTTTTATACAGACACTATGACACCACATTTATCAAAATCGGCTTATTCGTTGCCGAGTTATGGCTGTTATAACTTGAGGTAATATATCTGCCTACGGTGCCATCTGTCGGCAAGCCACCAAAACACAAATGACGTCATAAAATTCTGCTTCCTTATACAGACCCTATGATACCACATTTATCAAAATCGGCTTATTCGTTGCCGAGTTATGGCTGTTAGAAATATTCAAACTGCTTAAAACGCCATCTAGTGACAGTTTATCAAAACACGAATGACGTCAAAAAAATCTGCTTGTTCTTACAAAAACTATGACACCTCATTTGTCAAAATCGGTTCAGTGATAGCCGAGATATAGCGTTTTAAAGTTTTTCAAAAAACCAAATTTGCTTGCTGCTGGTTCATGGTGGCCTGGTATTTCAGATTTTTCTCTGCTTTGAGCTGCTGGCTCTGCTTTGGGCTGCGCCAGCAGAGAAATAATTTTGAAAACGAGTTCGTGTCCCAAGTCTTCGAAATTTTGAAATCGAGTTCGTTTCCCAAGTCTTCATCGAAATTTTGAAAAATACCAGGCGCTCATGAACACGTAGCAAGTAGCCGAATTTTTTGAAATCGAGTTCGTTTCCCAAGTCTTCTTCGAAATTTTGAAAAATACCAGGCGATCATGAACACGTAGCAAGTAGCCGAATTTTTTCATACCCCCAAAAGCGCGCACCAAATTTTTATAAAAACAGGGTGGTAACGCATGAACCAAATTTAACTAAATTCTGTTCCTATCTACCCTGTCTTATAAAGCCTAAAACTATGCCACACTTTATTTTCAAAATTTTATATATGCGTAAGCACCCTGTTTCCTCAGCTCAATTCTTTTCGGCAGAGCACCTACGTAAAACTTCTTTCGCTTATTTCTCGTTAACTACTGCACCGATTTTGACAAATGAGCTATCAATCGCTTTGTATGCTCGTGTAGAACTGAAATATAACATCGGCATATCGAAATTATGCTCATACAAAGCGCAAACCTGAAAAATATTTATGTTGGCCTCTCGATAACTACTGCACCGATTTAGACAAATGAGGTGTCATAGTTTGGATTACACTTTACCTGATTTTTTCTTATACTTACATATATTCGCAATGATGTTTCTTACTGCAATCAGAATAAATTTTTGTTCTCAAATATAATGAATACTTAGCTCAAATTTTATTATTCACAGTTGAGACTACTGAGCCGAAAATACTTGTTCCAGTAATTTTTTTTTCCATTTTCTCAAGCAATGTTGGAGTTTTGCGTATGAGAAGCCATTCAGTAATCTCTTCAAATTATATAAATCGCACACATTTAGCTAAAGAGGCACAACTCAAAATTTTCAAATTTTCAGAAAACGCAAAAAACTGTTTTGAGCTTGTGAACTATTTTTTATAAATAAAGCGTGAATTATTTAGATGCCGGTACTAATAGGATATAATTGGAAGCCACGTCACAATCACAACAGCTTGAACTCTCCGACACTATAAATAGGACACTTTTGCATATTGTAGCCTAATTTCTATTGCAACATGAAGAAAGACAAAACTGTTTTTTGACACCAAAGTACAGCAAAAAACGAGCTAATCTATTTTGTGCTGACAGATATGTGTATGATGAACAGTTTTAACAAATAAACTCGAAAATGGGAAATTTTGAGTTGTGCCTCTTTAGCTAAATGTGTGCGAAATGTTAAACAATACGAAGATACATATGTTTTGAATGTTTTTTATTTAAAAAGTAATGGAGAATAAAAATACAGTACCACACACAAATATATTATCGTTTAATTTTATTTCAAGTCTTTTACTGTTTTTTCGAATAACTTCTACATTTTTTGTCCGATTTCTACAAAATTATGCTTAAAATATTTGCAAAAGAATAGCCTTTCATTTTCAATCTTAAAAATATAAAAAAGAAAGATTTTTCCATTTCAATGGAGCAATGGATAAAGTTAGTGATTTTTAAAAAAGACCAAAAGTCAGTTTTTTTTTTGGATTTTGCGCGATTGTAACTCCATCAAATCCTATCCGATTCACACAAACAGCATACTGTTAGAAAGGGAATAAAAATATCTTTCGAATGCTGAAAAGCGTTTTTCAGTCGAAAAAAAAAAATTCATGGAGATATAGTTAAATAAATGAAAAACGTGTAAAAAAGGGGTTTTTGGGGATATCTCGAAAACGATTCTTAAGAAAAAAAAATGATTGCCATTTTTGGAATTTACGTCTCAAAATACATAGGAAAAAATCTATGAGAAACCAGATCTTTTTTTTAAGCTAGTGTTATTGCCAAAGAGATTTTCAAACTTTTAGGTTGACCTTAAGAAATTTCCCTTGTTTGTTTAGACAGCAGCAGTTTTATCAAATTTACCATCGACATTCAGCTGTAAAAGAGAGAGTGATTAGTAAAAAATATAGAAGAAAAAATGCAAAGTTTTCAAAAAGTAAGTAACATTTTAAGATAATGACTTAAGAACAATAAAAAAAATACCGACGTTACTTGAAAAATGATTTTATGTTTCACATGTTATTTGTATACGTAAGGCTTTATATTTTCACAGACTGGCAATGCAGTTTAAGAATTAATTTTTAAGGAATTTAAGTAAATGAAAGTTAGAAACATAAACTATGAAAAAAAAATGTTTAGTTGCCTGAAATCAGGATAAAGGCACAGCTTGGAATTAAAGTATTAAAATAAGAAAACTATATTACGGCGTTTCTAATTTAATTTTTCTGCAATTTTTTTATTCGATACACTACAATAGATGTTTAATTTTAGTTAAACAAATTTTTTTTTTGAACTTTTGTTAAACAAATAATTTTTGTTAAGCTTTTCAATCAAATTAAAGGCTTAGAAATGATTGTCTTGTCAAAGTTTTGCGAACAAAATTAAATTAAAAGTGTTTAACTTACTGCTATTTAACCCGGTACTTCAAAAGAAAGATTAAACCTCTTTTACTGTCAAAACTTCAACTAAAAGTTATGTTTTGATTATAAAATTACGATGTTGCTTAACTTATTTATAGTTCCTTCCATTAAGCGTCTAAATAGACCATTTGATTGTGTGTTATGTTATATTTACTTAGTTGTCTTTTATAATCGCAAAAGAAAAAATCGTCAGTTTAGGTTGACAAGAAACTAAAATTGAAAATTTCATTATTTTTATTAGATACACATGTGTAGCAAAATCAAAAATCAATTCTTAGATATAAGATCTTTTTAACTATTGACTACCTACATCAAGAATATTCGGAGGAATATCATTCTTCCGGAATAAACTAATATATCTTATTGCTCTTTTTTATATTGTTAAGTATATTATGGAAATCATTTTGTAAAATAAAATAAAGCTAGAGAGGGTGCCACCTTTGGCCTCGCTAAAAATTAAGTACCTTACCTTGCGTCAACTACAACAAAATGCGCTGTCTGTTTTAACCACAAACATAGCTACATTGAATTAGCTTTATGTGTACTGTTTTCAGTTTGGTGCTTGTTTGGAAGGTGACGCGCATCTTTTCGAAATTCCTCCTTTTTTTGACTGATGCTAGACCGAACCTTGTATCATGTATTTGTCTGAAATTTGTTCTCATTACTTTAAATATTGCTCTCAGTAAAGCGCTTAAAATTTTTTGTTTTCATTGAAGCTGCCACGCCTACTTTTAGAAATAATCCATGTTCTTGTCCAGTGCATGTCGGTGTCATTTCTACAATTTCTGTGAAATTTGGTTTGCTTCCCTAAGGTAATACTCTCAGTATAACATTTTAAATTGTTTGCTTGTATGGGATGCACCACGCCTTCCAGCTTGTCAAATTTTCCAGCTTTTACAGAGTTATTCATAGTATTTTTCAGAAAATTGTCAAATAACTTAACGTAATATATGTATATAGCATTAAAAATATTGTATTTGTATGGGCCGTAGTCGTGAGTAACTTTAGTATCAAAAGAATTTTCTGGCGGGACTTAAATATAAAAAAAATTATATGAGCTTCAAAGGTTATAGGAAAACTGAAACTCTTTGTGAAAAATTCTGGAAATAGTAATTTTTATGATTTATCTTGAACGTTTCTTAAGTAACTATTGAGACTTATCACTTTCTATGAAAATATTTTCTCTCAAATAATATGAATAAGACATGTTATTAAAAAGCTTTTGTAATATTTGAAAAAGATATAATCTGGCAATGTCACTTTATATTTTTCATTATATTGGGGTCAGTTATTTGCTACCATATACTTAACCAGTTACATTTGCAACCTTGGTTCATTGAAATCGTTTGTGGTGAATTCATATGTAGCGTATTGGAGCTTATGCCGAGCGTACTGAATTCTTTAGACCACTAGATACAATGACCGAACGTAAGTTACTGAACCTTACAGCAAGCTGAACCACAATCAATAATTTTTTTTTTTAAACAAACATGACATGCACAAGTATTTCTTTTTCAAATGAACTAAAACTTTTGAAAAAAAAAATTTATACATAATGTGCTCTTTCCATATTTTTTACATAGTCAAGAAATAAAAATACATTTCATACATACTCACCAAGAAAATGATTTGTAATCTTAAATCAAAAATATATTTCCAAGTTCACCACGCAAAAATAATTTCTATATTTTGTATTCACTGATCGCACTAACCGCATTCTATAATATTTTTTTCGTAATGACGCCAATTCACTCAGAGTTTTTTAAAAAACAATAAGTATTTTAGTTAACTTGAAGAAAATTATGATAAATTAACCAAAAATTTCTTCAATTTAAATAAAAGACGAACTGGTCCTCGTTAAGCTTAAGAATTTTTGTGGTGGAATACGCGTTTAGTATTTGATTTAAATTAAAGAAACCAATGGAAACTTATTTCGTATTTTATTCAAATTGACGGAATTTTTTTCAATCTTACGAAACTTAGTTCGAATTTTATTCAAATTGCATGTTTTTTCTTCAATTCAACCAACTTATTTCTATTCAAATGAAATAAATTTTTCTTTAATTTAACTAAACGGATTTCCTATTAAGTTCAAAAAAATATCTTCAATTTGAATAAACTACGAACAGGGTTTCGTAGACTTGAAGAATTTTTTTGTCAATTTGAATAAAATTATCGTTGAATTAAAGAAATTTTGTTAAATTGAATAAAATTTCAATCTAAATAAAAAACGAAATTATTTGTTAATTAAACATAATTTTCATTCAATTTGATTAAAAATTTGTTAATTGGATTATATTTTTTCGTGAAATGTTTACTAAATTTTTTCTTCAACGACATCGACGAGTTTTTATTCAAAAATTGAACAAATGTCATCGATCAAGCATCGTTTTCTACTGATATTTCCCCGTCTGATTTTTTCCTCATACCGGAGCTAAAATTATCACTACGCATAGAGTACTGAATCAAGCAATGCCGTCGTTCTAAATTTTGATAAACAAATAATTTACTTCGTTATTTAAGAATTCTGAATACTTTTTTATCAAATGTGAGTCTCTTTCAGTACATGCATGGAAACATTTATGAAAATTGCATTTTTCTGGTAATAACTTTTTATAATATACCTACCTACTATTTACATATATGTAGTATGAAGCCCTTTAAACTTACCATTATGGCTTTAAAGCGTAATAAGCATAAACATTAATTGCATATTAAAATTTTAAATCTCATGCATACGAAAATTAAGTGCACATTAACAATTTTACAGCTATTTAAAATGCGATTAATTATTTTTTTTTTTTTTTGTTAATGAATGCGGTTTTGTATTAAAAAGCAGTTCATTTTAAATATTAATTTTTTACATAGCCAAATAAAAAATATGAACAAAAAAATTATAAATTAGCTATTAGCTATTAGCATTTTGTTTTTTAATTATAAATATTATTTGAATATTATGAATAATAAATTCAAAATGTTCATACAAAAGGTGGGCTTACGCGAATTTCACCATTTGAGTGCCGAATAAAATTAAAATATTAAAAAAAAAACAAATACATATTGATATCTCTTTGTTTAAAACAAAAACCACTTGTTCGCGATAGTCCATTATTTCAATGCATTTCATTTCCACACAAATCTATTTATACGAATCATATTAATTTGAACACAAAATCAAATAAATACTATGACGTCATATAGTTTTAAGAGGCCTTAATATATTTGAAGAACATTTTCTTTCAATTGAATTGTTTTTGCTTTAGAATTTTCCATCCCAATTATTAAAATTAAAAACTTTGTCTTATGTAAAAATGATTGAAATTGAAAGCATTTCTCCTTAAAATCAACTACTTTGAATAGCATGCAAACTAAATTTATTGTAAGTATGTTGATTTCTAAAAAAATATTTGCTCTAGAAAATGGTTGAGTTAAAATAAAAATATGATGATATACAATTTTCTTTTTTTGCCTAAATCTGAATACTTGAGGGGTTAAGTCAAAGTAAATTTTTCAAGAAATCGATTTGTTTTTTGCTTAAAATATACTTTAACCTATTTAAAAACAAGGAAAAAAGTTTATAACGAAAAAAAAAAAAATTATCTACCAAATTTTGACATTTTTATATTTGCGTGTCAGAGGGTTCCGCTCCGTATTTGATACTCAAAACACGTTTTTTGAAAATGATACGCAGCAAAGCTTGCGTTATTTTTTTAAAATCTATAGATTTATAGCAGCATTATCTATTGTTCCCAAAAATCAAATCATGAAAATAAGGTTCCTTTGTGGTGTTTCTGTACAATGGAGAAAACCCTCAAATAAAAAGTACGGTCCTACGTTATGCACCAAATGTTCTATGTTTGGACATGGCTCTTCAAACTGTCATCGTTCCCAATTATGTTTGGCATGTGGGCTCAATCATGACTTCGATAATTGTAAGTTAAAGTCTGCCCCAAACAGTAGTACATTGGTATTTAAGTGCTCAAATTGTATAAAGAGCAATAAAAAACTATTTAACCACAGGGCGGATGATCCTAAGTGCCCCTGCCGTGCTGAGTATCTGGAGCTGAGAAGCCGTATAACTTCTAAGCGGAGTAAGGCTACACCTAGGTCAGCTCAATTTGATAATTTTGAGTTCCCTTCAATCAACGCTGGAACTATAGAAATTCGTCCATACCCAGCTCAATCCAGAGGTAGCTATGCGGATGCAGTCAAGTCACCAAATCCAACTCTTCAAGAGAAAAACGATGATCTATTTTCAATTGAGGTGCTTTTTCAAATATTTACAAAAGCAGTAACAGATCTTCGCAAATGTAATTCGAAATTGGAGCAACTCAATGTTGTTATGAGTATGCTAAAATATGCGATATAATTTAAAAAAATTAAACAGTCTTCAAATAATGCATTGGAATTGCCAAGGCATTACAACATTTGATTCAACAACTCAGCTTCACCGTTTTTTAATAAAAAAATCTGTTGACATCGTCTTGCTAAATGAAACTTTCTTAAAATCTCACCATAAATTCTTTCTACCTGGTTATAAAATTTACAGAAAAGACAGAGAGTCATTCGGTGGAGGTGTTGCGATTGCTATCCGTTGTGGTATCGACCATGGTTCACTAAAGTCATTTCCAACCAAGCTAATAGAAAATATTAGTATTACTGTGAAAGTCAACAACAAAAATGTTGTTTTCATTTCTGCTTATTGCCCAAGGCACAATCATGACTTTCAAAACGACTTAAGTCTCCTTACGTCAGTCAGTAACGATTTTTTTCTTCTTGGCGATCTGAATGCACACCATACCAGCTGGAATTGCAGAAACATAAATCGATCCGGACGTGTGTTGTTTGATCATCAAAGTATTTCTAACTATTTTATTTATTATCCGTTAAGTCCTACTAGAATCCCTCAAAACTTAAGCTATCGACATTGCTCTACTGTAGACCTGCTTTTGTCAAACTCCTCTATGACTTTTTCTAACTTAAGTGTCTTTCCTTATGAGTTAAACTCCGATCATGCTCCAATTACGTTTCGCATTAATGAGCACATATTTGAGTCAGAAGAGTATTATCCTGACTACCAAAACACTAATTGGGAGAATTTCAAGTGCGTAATAAACGAAAAAATTATATCTTCTTCTTTATTAAATGAAGAACCCTCGCTTTCTACTATTGAATCTCAAATTAATTTTTTTCTTAATATTATAGAGAAGGCTAGATTAGAACTGATTTCATACAAAAAACGTAAGTCCAACTCCTTATACTTGTCGGATTTATGTACTTCAATTATTTCCACAAGAAATATGTATAGAAGAAAGTTTCAAAGGACTGGCAATTTAAGGGAAAAGAACTGCTATCTCTCAATAATCAAACAATTAAATCAACTGATCTCTTTTCATATAAACAAACTGAGGAATGAACAGTGGTCTACTTTTTTATCGTCCCTGAAAGTTGGTAATTCAAACTTCTGGAAAGTGGCTAAGTATTTTAGTAAAAAGAAGAAAACTATTCCGACTCTAGTTGTAGATAACCGTGAAATCATTAGTCATGAAGAAAAGGCAAACGCTTTAGCTGATCAATTCTCAAAAGCTCACTCAACGTCATCTTTTCAAACTCTTAACATTGATAGGGAGGTCAATTTGTTTTTAAGTGAATTAGATGCAAGTAATTCACTTAATGAAAACTTAGAAACTTTAACGGATGTTGCAGAAATAATGTGTCTTATAAATAAACAAAAAAATCGCAAAGCCCCTGGTTTCGATCGTATTAACAATATAATTCTTAAAAATATTCCTGAATCTGCCTTAAATATTTTAAGTAGAATCTTTAATTTTTGTCTGCGTTTCTGCTACTTCCCGCAATGTTTTAAAAAAGCTAAAGTCGTGCCAATCTTAAAACAGAACAAAGATCCGAAGTTACCCTCAAGCTATCGACCTATCAGTTTGTTGAGCTGTCTTGAAAAAATTTTTGAAAAAATTATCCTCGATAGGCTTAAAAAGTTTACTGATGAAAACAATGTGTTAAACAAGTTTCAATTTGGTTTTAAAGCTGAGCATAGTACGACTCACCAGGTTAAAAGAGTAGTTAACATTATTAAGGCGAATAAACAAAAAAGGTATTCCACTGGTGTGGTATTTTTAGACATCGAAAAAGCCTTTGACTCTCTATGGCACAGCGGCCTTTTATATAAATTAAACACTTTTCGATGTCCTTTGTATTTAATAAAAATTGTAAGAAGTTTCCTTACAAATAGGGTATTTGTCGTGCAAATTGAAGGTTTTAATTCCACAGAAAGACAAATTACTGCAGGAGTTCCACAAGGTTCCACTTTATCACCAATTCTGTATTCAATATATACCTCTGATTTTAAGTCATCGTCCAATATTGAGTTAGCATTTTATGCTGATGATAGTGCTTTGATCACGTCTGGCAAGGTCTCAAATGCAATTATCAAAAAAATGCAGGGGGCCTTGTCTTTGGCAACTAAATTTTTTGATAAATGGAAAATAAAGGTTAATGAAGGAAAAACCCAAGCCATTATTTTTCCTTTTAATAAGTCGCCGAAGCGTCTACCTTCTAGACCGTTTTCAGTTCAAGCCAATGTAATACCGCTTTCAAAATCGGTCAAATATTTAGGAGTAACTCTTGACGAAAAATTATTATTCAAACCGCACTTAGAGAACATCTGCGTCAAAGCAACCAGGTGTAGTAAAGCTCTTTATTTTCTTTTAAATAAAAAGTCGAAATTAAATATTGAGAACAAAATGTTGCTATATAAAATGTGTATTAGACCCATTCTTACTTATGCCTGTCCCGTTTGGAGCAATTGTGCAAAAACGCACTTAAAACGTCTCCAAGTTATCCAAAACAAGAACCTAAAGACCATTTTAAATTTTCCAAATAGATTTCCGACGTCAGAATTACATACGATGGCTCAAGAAAAAATGATATTAAATACAATAAACGATTTGACCCTGTCATTCTCGCACAGATGCAGGATTTCTAACCATGCCCTCCTGCGGAGTTTATCATAGACAGAAGTTTCGTTCTCTATTAATATAGAGGATTTGAAGAGGCTGATCTCAAAACATCCCCATATTTATAATTTGTGATATTAATATAGGTTTTTACTATCTTTTTTCCTATAATTTATACTATTTTAAGTGACTATCTTTACAAGTGTTAAACTATGAATTTATTTGTTGCAATATCTATAAGATTAAATCTCAAACATTGTAATTTAATTTTAAATATTGAATTTATGATAGAATAAATATATACATACATACATACATATACTATTTTTTTTTGTTAACATTTAAGTGTGAATTTTAGCCACTTGAACAAAAATTTAAATTTTGAAAATTCCCTAATTTTCTATAGATTAAAAAATTACGGCAGTTATAGTACTCTCCAGCCCTGCAGCTAAAACATTGTTCGGGAGAATACATATAGTGCAGACATTAAAATATTATTTAATAAAAATTAAAATTCCTTAACATTCTTTTTATGCCCTTAAACCCCTTTATAGCTGAAAAAAGTTCCCAAAAATTACCTCGATCTTTCGCGAAACTCTAAACGCATTTTTCTCAAAACAAGTTTTTTGAAATATATGTCTCCTCGTTAACAAGCCGGAAGATATGAAGAAAAACTCACTCAAATCTTCTTCGGAACAAGTAGGTCTGAAAATCAACATAAATAAAACAAAAAGCATTTTCGTTCGACAGGCGAGTCGAGCATAGAAGAAGTGCTTACTTACTTGGGTACCACAATAGCACCTGATGGCGTTACCAACAATAAAATGCATTCCAGAATCAATAAACTGAAAGTTACCTGTGCTCGGCTTCGTAATGTCTGACAGCGTTCGTTCTTACCAACAACAACCAAGCTCAAAAACTTTGAGTCAAACGTGAAACCAGTTCTCTGTTGAGGCTGTGAGACCTGGTTAATAAAACAGCAAACTGCTTGACAATTTACATCAACAATTGTCTGTGTCAAATTCTGAAAATTTGATCGCCCAGGATGATTTCCAACGTCGAACTGCTCACCAGTTGCCGTCAAGATCCGATTTCCACTCAAATGGAACGGCGAAAGTTGAAATAGATTAGCCACACATTGCGGAAGTCACGATTTGAAGTCTACCGGCAAGTGGAACGTTCAGAGTAGCAGAGAACGCAATCGTCCTAGATCTTCGATCATCAATATTCGTTAGAGCTGGAAATACGTAAATCGGGGTAATGTTGTAGAGAACTGAAGGCACCAGCATCTGATCGTGCACATTGGAAGAACTTGCGGAGGCCGTATGCACTGTGAAGAGATATAAGACACAAGAAGAAAAAAACATTATAATAGAATAAATATTAATGATATAAAAGTTTTAATAATAATAAAATAAATAAAAATTAAGGATCGGTTAAATTATATGAATAGTTCTGAATTGGTAGTATATGTGGATTTTCACACTGATAAAAGAATATGTTTATATATAACATTATATTTGATATAGAGCAATTAAATATTTGATTGTTTCAAACATAAAATACTTGAACCAACATATACAAACATTTGTTCCAAATACAATATGTTTAATTCCAATAAATATTTGATTGCTCTAAGCATATGAAATATTTGCTCTAAGCAATGAAATATACACTTGTTATATTCAAACAAAACGTTTTCTCAGTGCACCCATATAAAACTAAAAACGACGCATATTTTCTTAATCAAACTTTTTGTATTGTTAATAAGAAAAATTTGATTACTTTTAATACAAAGACGTCGTCTCAGTTTAATAATGAATGCTCCACTGACCCACTAAAGTAATAACAAGTTAATTTTCATTCATAGAAAAAAACGCTTCCAAGTAAATGAAACTTTAGTTGTTTGGCCAAAGAAAGGGTCACTTTGACTGAAGGATATAAAACAAAGAAATGAGAAAAAATCTCAAAACAAAATGCTTGTCCAATAAATCAAGGACTTAAGGGACAACAGAATAAAAAGCAATAGAACAAGTAGTAACAGCAAAAAAGATTAATATTAAAGAGAGCAAGCAAACTGTGGATGCTGCCAGCAAATTAATGGGCTTTGTTCCACTTTTGCTGCAGTGTTGCCTCCATTATAAGCACGATACATTTTGTTTGTTTGATTGTTGTTCTTGTAACATTGTGTTACACTACTACTTCTACTACTAATTTTCAAGTCAATCTAAAACATAAAACATAACAAAGTCGACATAAATTCTATAACAAGTAACCAAGCCATAGAACAGAGAACGCACAGGGTGTAAACAGCACCAGCAGCAGCGGTTATATGGTTGCCAGTTGACTAAACAAAAAGTTGACTTTTAGTACATTGAAGAAGCTCGCAAGCCTGATTTTATCAACTGGCAACCTTAGCGTGACCGTAGCTACAAAGAATGTCCAACAAAATTTCAAACAAAAGGCCTATAAAACTAGAAACAGACAAATGCCGTAGACACCAGAAAAAAATAATCCCGCTGCGCAAGGACCTTCTCAACACGCACACACCTAAACAACCCTCAAGTTAAGTATTCTTGTATTTTTTTTTTCTTTGACTATTTGGAAGCTGCGTGTAAATGTTGTAGCTTACAAATGTTACAATAGTAGCAAAAACAAGAAAAATTAAATCACCATGCTTTCTAAATAATTAACGCTCTAAGCTTACACCACGAAACCCTCAAACTATTCAAGTATGTAAAGAACTGTGGGGCAAAGCGTAACACCCTGGAATGTTGCAATTTATAGGACTTTTTTCGAATATCAAGTGAGATATAGGGTGGGTAAATAATCGGCTTAATTATGACCGTGAATAAAAATAACTTTTCTCAGGGTAGGCCTTGAGAATAAAGACAACTTATTAAAAAAGGAAAAAAGTTTCAAAAATTTAAAGAAAAAACTGTTTAAGCATCTATCTCAAAAAAAAAAAATGTCAGATTAAATGAGACTTTTTTCAGCCAATATGTCAACAAATAGTTAGGGAGCCGTTGACCGAAATTTTTGTATGATTTTATCATGCGGCAGAGGTTGAAAGCCATAAAGTTCTAAGTTAAATAAATAATACAAATAATATCTGCCATTTGCGTTGTCTCTGAGAATTGAATTAAAACCCTTTCAATTTGGTAATAAAATGTACCCTAAACAATTTCATTACGTCTGCCTTATATTTTATAACATTTTTTCAAAACTCATAAGAAGCTATATGCAAAAGGCAGATGCTTTTGTAGCTGCGAGTAATAACATTTTTTTTTTTTTTAATTTTTTGATTAGCACAAATTTAAGTCATTTTATTGTAAGGCAGATTGCGATAATTATAAGCATTATGTCATAAAAAACAAAAGAAACAACATCTGCCACATTTTTGTCGCCGCATTTAAAAATTGCAACATTAAAAACATGTAAAAGAAACTGAATAATAAACGATTTTTAGCTGATTGCTTCTTTTACTTATAAAAACAGAGACTGCAGACGATTCCGGTGATAATATTTTGAAGGCAGACGATTCCAGCGCTGATTTTTCGAAGGCTGACGCTTTTGAGCACATAAAGTGAATACTGTTAGGCATAAATAAAACTACTACCACGTAAATTTTGGTATGCAAAATTTGCATAACAAAATTTATTATTCTATCTTCTGGGAGCAATACTGAAGACAACAAAATTCCCGAAAAAAACGATAAAATTATTTAATAGAGATTTTTTACGCATTAACAATTACTGTTATTAACAATGTAGCACGTCTGCCTTCGTATTTTCTGTATCTATACTATATTTTTAATACATTATATTATAGGCAGACGTGATAAGCAAGTTTAAGAGAGTTTTTTAAATTTGCATAAACGTTAACGTTTCATAACATATCAGTACCAACGACGATAAAATCATATGCCTAAAATGTTCACCGGCTCCCTAACTAGCATATCTTGTTATTTTATAGAGCATAAATAGGCTGTTTTTACAGTGGCATAAACCAATAACATGCAGATGTGAGGATTCCCCAGTTTAATTACCAATGCCGCATAGCATTTTTTTTTTTTTTTTTTTAAGGTTATATACAGGTCTGCTCTGATTCCAAATGTTGATGTGGTATTAAAATTCGAAGTTTAATGACAATAGCACTTCTAAGTCTAATGATTGGAACCTGAAATAAGATTCAAACTTCGCAGCAAATCCGAAAAGGAATGAGAGGCCTGGTAGTTTCTGATAGAAGACACGAAAAAGAGTGATAGAAAGTTAAAGTTTTGCTGTATATAAAAAAATAGTTCTATTATGATTTCATACTCTTTATGTGGTGCTATTTCAAACATTTCGTAAATTTTTTTGAAATTTGGTTGCACTATGTTAAGTATGCCTCTTAGTATAGCTTTTAAAAAACAACTTTTTTGTATTGGGCTTTTTGTATAAATATAATCTTTAATATATCTAATTGAAGAAAATTCTAAAAAAAAGTTTATGAAGTGAAAATTATCTGCACTATACGATGATACAATAATTTGTTCCACTGTATGTGAAACAAACTGCCGCCCAACGCTTATTTGTCCCTATCCATTCACAGCCTGTTTGTCTGTCGTTTGGCGCTCTCTAGTGATTTACTTTGAATGATGTTAGGACATCAAATACGCACTTTTACCGTAACTTAAGTAACTTTTTGTGTCAAATGGTAGATACTTTTTCCCGGCTATGCAATACAACTACCTTTTACTTTAAAAATTCGCGCTATTGTTACTTGTACTGTCTCTTTTGGCATTGTTGTTACAATTGTAATCCAAACGATTTATAGCGCATTTTTATAACCCCCTAAGCTATACAGACAAGGTGTCACTTTGTGTTGAATGAGAAATGAGTGATATTTTCTATTCTTTGCAATTTAAATAATTGAAAAAAAAGCTACACCTACAATGGCAATAATTTTATATAAGAAAATTGTGAGTTTTTTCATTTTAATTACATTGCCATTTTATAAATTGATGCTGGGAATATTTTAATTTATTTAATTGCTGGCATTAAAGCTGTTTTTAACATAAGAATTGTTCTTTAAACTCAAGTAGAAATTAATAACTGTTGGTAAGCAGAAAAAAAATACTTCTTTAAGATCAAGCTCATCATTGATAATAAAGTTCATTATAAGGTATTGAAGTTGGAGTTGAATGTTAAAAGAAAGCCAGTGGCCGACAGTATTCCTTAGAAATTTACGGATTAGTAGAATCTAGCAAAAGACTTTCAACGGAAACATGCTTGCATGTAGCAAACAGTTCCGACAAAAAGTAGTAAGTGTAGATCAATCAATGATACCTTGCGTACTATTTATCGGCCATACCGGTGAGTCATACCAAATAAATTTATATTGCCTTTAAACGAGCGACAACAGTACCATGACTCCGAAAAATTACTAACGAAAACCTTTCTCTTTTAAAATTATTTTCAATTGAAAAAAAAAAAATCATAAGCATAGACCAATATTTTTGTAAGTTTACAAATCCTTTGTTTGCATAAAAATAATACATTGCTTTGAAAACTTACAGGAAAATCGGTCTGTGTTAAAGTCCAAAATTTACATTTTGTAAACGTTTGCATAAAAACCATTCATAAATTTGCAAACTTCCAAGAATATCGGTCTGTCTGACTTACAGTCATTTACACAATATCGGACTGTCTGACCTCAAGTCATTTACAGATACCGATATTCTTGTAAGTTAAAAATTCAATCACGTTTGTATAAATATCATGCATTGATTTCAAAATTCACACGAATAGCAATCTCGGTTGGAGACCAAAATTTAAAAATCGATCACATTTGTATAACGAATCATACACTAATTTGTAAATTTACAAGAATATCGGCCATAATGACTAAAAGTTTTTAACTGTAACGATATTATAGTTAATTTATAAATCGATTTTTGTAATAAAAATATTATTAACAGAGACCGATATTCTTGTAAATTTACAAATCAATGTTTGATTTTTTCACAAACGTGATTGACTTCTAAACTTAACTTGTAGTACTTCAATAAGTCATACCAAAATTCATTTAACATTTTGTCAATCCACCTTATTATAATTCAATTTTAAAACTTCTTTAATCTTCTGCAAATAAAAACAAAACCAAGTAGCAGATGTCACATAAACCATTTAACTAAAAATACAATGATAAATAAATCTTAGAAATAAAAATTCGTCCACAAATCTTAAATACAAAATTCAATATCCCCTTTTATGCTACGTATCAGTGAAATACCATTTATATCAATTTAAATAATGACCACTCAAAGTATTTACTTATAGATTTCAAGCTCAAATCAGTATCATCTTCAAAAAAGGCAACCATTTATTTAACTTATAAAAAAAGTGATAAAATAAATTGTACAAAAAACGAAAACAAAAAGAATCCAAACGGATAGTAGAATAAACCTTTCAACACCTTTTTACAAGACACAATCTCAAAAAATAGAAAAAAGTATCAATTCAGAAGGAAACAAGCAGCAAAAGCAGAAGCAGCAGCAGCACCTCACGTAACCTCAGTAACCGCAAGGAAGATAGTGTTGACAGTCGAAAGCCATAAACCACAAGAAATTGGTCTAATATTAGTTAAGATGCTGTCAAACTGACAGCACTGAAAGCCATATCGAAAATTCGAATTTTCTTTCTTTCTTTTTCACTTTGCTCTGTTAAATTATTGCTATTGTTGTTGTTGTTGTTGGTGTTGCTGCTACTGATGTTTTGGTATCCTCATAGACCACAAAGTACGAATGTGCTCGCAAGTCCGTCCTTCTGTCCATTGTAGCCTTTAGTTAAATTTTAGGGTAACCACTACAGTGAAAACCACAAAAGTAATGTCAGGCTGTGCGGAGCATCAGCAGCAGCAACACTTTGACATTTATCAGCATATAATATATATGTATAAGAAAGGAAAGTATAACCTATATATTTATTATAAGCAATAGAAATGTGAAAAAAAAAAGTTTTTCTGAAAAACCACAAATGAACAAATGATAAGAGCAAACATTCATCTTACTTCCTTTTTTTCCCCAATTCCGGACTTATTTCTGCTTTTGACTTTGGTGTGAAAAACTGTACTAAAAATAAGCAAATTTACGTAAATTATAGGATAAATTAATGTATAGCTTTTGGTTGGTATGCACTGAAAAAAAAAACCATTAAAAGGAGTTTGTTTTTCGAAAAAAGCAATTTAGAAACAATGTTAGTACTTAAGCATAGTTAGTATACAGCAAACATTTATGAAATTGTGCCTGAAACCATCGAATATTTACAGCAAAATTGAGTTGACAGTATGAGCTAATGCCAATCCAGTCGATGCAGCTATTTGGAAAAATTATATTCCACTAATAATGGAAAGACTTATTGTTTTCAGTAAATCAACTGAAACTGATATTGAAAGTTTTCTTTTATAGCAACTTTGAAAGAACTAGAAACTCAACACTTGCCTAAACATTGTATTGCATAGTAAACTGGATAGTAGAGAATAGACTACAACATTTGACACCAAATAGAACACTAGACTAACCATTAAACTGAACATTAGCCTCGACACTAGATTAGATACTAGACTGGATATTATACTGGACACTTGACTGAACACAAGACTGCAGTTAAGACTAGACTCAACACTAGGCTGCACACTAGACTGGACACTTAGTTGGACACAGGACTGAACACTAGCCTGGACACTAGACTCGACACTAGACTGGACACTTAGTTGGACACTAAACTGGACACTAAACTAGACACTAGACTCTACATTAGTCTAAACACTAAACTGGACACTAGACTGCACACTTAACTGGACACAAGACTGAACACTAGCCTGGACACTAAACTAGACACTTGATTGAAAACTATTCTGGACGATAGAATGTGCAATGGTAGAGTCAAAATCAGGCTAATTTATAGGTTAGATCACGTTACAACTCAGGGACTGGTTACTAGACCGGGTCAATTTGTATGAAGCAAAATAAAGTCAGCCAGACACCGACTCAAGAGTTAGAATGACCGTTAAAAACGATACCTGCTCAATTTTGTTTTCGTTCAGAGAAAAACAAATGGAGCACTTTTGATGCTCCTAAAGGTTCTTTTTGGCTAAAAAAATGTGTTTTTTGTTCGTAACTTTTATTTCGTCACAGAATGGATATCTGAATTTAGTTGAAAAATTAAAATTGCGTTCTTGCAAACAATTTGATGTTAAAAAATTTTAAATTTTTTTCTGTTAAAGATAATATTTAGTCATAAAATTCGATTTTTCCATATAAAAAATCTATATCTAATCGTTAAATTTTTTTAAAGACAAATTTTCTGCAAGAACGCAATCTTTATTTTTCGAGTAAATTCGGGTATCCATTCTGTAAAGGAATAAAAGTTACGAGCAAAAACTTGTTTTTTTTTTCGACAAAAAGAACCTTCAGGAGAATCCAAAGTGCTCCATTTGTTTTTTTGCGCAGGTATCGTTTCTAAAGGTCCTTCTAACATTTGAGTCGGTATCGGGATGAATCTAAATTTCGACCCGGTCTACTGGTCACTCACTTTTGGACACTAGACTGTATATCTGATCATATTTGTCATGTATTTACTAAAATAGCTTACGCATTTTTAAAATTTAGTTATACGGGAGCTGCTTAGCCCATTTTTCAATTTCCGCCCATTTTCTGTATAATGCTTGCACTATGGCCACTTTTAGTTTTTGTGTTAAATTGTGCTATATTTACTAGAAATGGGTTTGTAATTTAGCGTTGTAAAATGTTTGCTTATAGAAAAGTGCCACGCCTCTTAATTATATCAAGATATAAGTTATAAATGCTCTTCAGAAGCAAAACTCTTCAATTTTTTATAGTAGTTTCTGAGAAAACTCTATAAGTATCAGAAAAGTCTCGAGGTTGGTTCAATTTTGTGCGGGCGATAGCTGTAAAGCATTTTCGGTTATTTTTATCTACTAAAATACAACAACAATCGGAACGAATTTTGTACATTTAGCTCTTAATATCTGTCCATCTTAAGCGTAAAATCACGGAAAAACAAAATAAACGTAGGGTGTAAAAAGCGCTGACTTCCAGACTGAATAACCGGCTCTGTAGTGAAATAATTTGGACCAGATAAACGTTACGCTGAACAACCAGAGTGAGCCATATCCTCTCGCTAAGAAATAGAGAAACTTCTCGGGAATCATGTTTGTAACTTGTAGCTGTTGCTATGATGAGTGTTCATATACTCAAAGGGCTACAAGTTTTTTAAAAAAAAAACTTTGTTCCCATTTGTATTGTTAGTGGGACTGTTTATTTTCTGAATAGGAAAGTTATGTATCAGCCAACAATTTTTAAAACAAATTATGAAACACGACGATTTGATTTTCTAATCAATTGAATTCTCGAATTTAGTTTTGATTCAAAAAAAAAATTTTTTTTTTTTTCATCAGAAATACTTAGGATCAAAATGAATTATACTACAGCATTTAGGTGTAATATCATTTAATTTTACACACAATCAAATTGATTTACGAATATATGAAATTGATTTCAGTGTACTCCACTGGTCAGCTTGACATTGAGCAGATATGCTATCTGCAAATGCTCAAAGCATACAGGCAACAATAATAATGAAACCAAAATACAATCTTTAAAAAAGTAGCGCATCCTTTTAGGGTTCCTGTTTGTCTTTTTTGCCTTTCAGTATAGCCGTATTAGTTTCTTCTATTTTGATACATTTCCAGTCATTTTACCCAAGCATAAGCTCACCGCTACGCAACCCACAAAAGCTTTCACTGTTTGCCTCATCGCTTCGCTTATCTGCTTAACAACTGTAGCATTTTATTTGCCAAGCCATATTTCACTTGGACTGATAAGTAAAACCAAGTGGTTTCCCTCAACCCACTGATAGCGACGACACTGACTGCTCTTTGGTCACTGTTCACTGGTCAAAGTAAAAGTTGCGCTCAACCAGGGAAACAAAGACGTAAACGAGAGAGAGAGAGAGAGTAGCAATACAAAAAAAAAAGGGTCCTTTGGTAGGTTGTAGTGTATTGTTAGTATTGCTGGGGTTTATATATTTTTAAACTTTTCTTCTCAATTTATTTTTTTAATATTTTTTTTTTTTTTTTTTTTGAAAAAACAACCTGCTACACAAAGAATCCATTTGATGATTTAAATTTTTTGATTTTATGCTTCTATGTTGATTTTTTTCAACATTGGGGTTACTCTAATGCGCTGGTAGTCTTTGTGCCATTTTTTCCTTGTAATGTTAATTTTCTGCACACTTGCTTTGAGTAGCTCTTCTATGCTTTATATTGTGTATGAAAAAAAACTGCCATGATGCCAATTTTTTATAGGTTTTTGAGTGATTGATGCTTTTAATTCTCAAAGTGGTGCTTGTTTGGTTATTTGAATCACCAAAATCAATTTTCCATAATTTTAAGATTTCCTTATATTTTCTTCAAAAGATTTTTATTTTCATAAAATTTTATTCGAAATAAAATTTTACACTTTCTTGTAATTAACTTCAATCCCTCCGTACTGTACTGTTTTGTAATCAACACCTTAACACTCCATGCTCAATTTGTTGCCATTAATTTTACTGCTACTGTCACTGCTGCTTTGACGACATTCTTTATAACCCATAATAATAAAATAAAATATCGCTATAGCACCCGTCTTCGTCGTTGTATCGAATTTTTTTTTTTTTTTAGAATTTTATTGTTTTTTTGTATAATTCTTTAAATGGCTCCAGCTAGCAATTAAAATTGTGGAAAAAAAATATCATAATCATGCGATACGCCATCAATTCTTATGATAATAAAATTGGATAGCAAAGGGAAAGTGCCACTTTGTGGTTACACTGAATACCAGCATAAGTTGGTAGCGCACGTGACACTACGCACACTGCGAAAATAATTTTCTAAAAACCGATATAGACATACATATATGGAGAAATCTCAAGAGATAGGGGCAATTGTGTGCAGAGTATATCTCCCATGAATAGTACACTCAAGACAAATTGATATTGCAAAATTGAAAAATGTACTTTCGACTTAAAATAGCAAATTTTAAAGTTGAAAATAGGAAAAATAAAATTTTTTCACTTTATTTTTAACACAAACAACTTTAAATTGCTATTTAAAAAGTATTGAAAATAACATTTTTTTAATCATAAAAAACTTAAAATTTAATTTTGAAGTTGCAAAGTAATTGATATTAATCTTTTTCTTTCGAGGATTGAGAATATCTGCAACCCTCTGTATTGGACATAGGTCACTATAGAAAAATGCCAAATGGCGCTATTTCCTAATAAAAAAAAAGTCTTACGAAAGTTAGCGGAGAATTCATTATACATCAACCTCCTCAGAGGCTGTAAGCAACCCCTAACAAAAAAAAAAAAATAAAAAAAATTTGCTGATAGAGAGCCAGGAATAAAATGTTAATTCAAAATTTATTTCATTTTTTTTTTTGTGCAATGAAAATAGCTTCGGGGGAGGAAGACGCAAACGTAACCTACTATTTTAGCCCAAAAAGAAATACAAGAAGATTAAAAACACAAATTCAAGAAATCAACTCCAGGGATTCTCTTTCGCAATGATGCATTAAATTATTTAAAAACATGATATGATGACCAAAAATAAAAATTTCAAAAAAAGTTTAAGTAATGTTACAGAGCTTAATTAGTACAGTGTGTGATAACACCAACAAAATTACAAGAACAACATACGAACACAAAAAAAAACTTGCTAAAGCAAGTTATACATAGTTTCATCTATTGCTAAACGGAATCATCAGTGACCTTTGAGCCGTTAAGTGAACATTTTTTAGCTCATATGTTTTCCTTTTTGCATAGATTGGTGTCAAAAAAGTGAATGAAAAAAGCATGGATAAAACTATTTTTTCTGTTGTGTCTTTGCTCTTGAAGTCGCAACAAATCTATGCAAAAAGGATGTTTTCCTTCAGGCTCAGAAATTATCACATATCGGCTCGCAGTATGACTTGCTTTAGTTTTCAAATTTTTTTCTTGTATTTTTTTCTTTTGTGTTATCATACACATTATTTTACATTAAGCTCAATTAAATAATTTAAATTATTTTCTTTACCGATACATCACAAAGAGAAAAAAAAATCATTCATTAAATAAAATTTTTTTGTACTGCAAAAAAAAAAATAAACATTATAAATATCATTAGTATAGGAACCCCCAGGAGATATTTTTTACGACTTTACTTTTAAATAATCAAAAGAAGAACAAAGCAGTACAAAGCGTACATTTCATTTGTAGGTACTTCAAAAGGCACAAAACGGAGAAAAAAGTACTGTACTTCCAAAAGATGTACGGTTAGTAATGTTAGATATGCCGTACATGGTATAGATTTGATCCAGTTTCTGATGGCATTTGAAACGAATACATATAGCAGCTATAATCTCAAAAGCACACTGGGGCAATTTTTTTGCCAAAGAAATGGTACTGCAAATCAACAACGAATTCCGCAGCGTACCTTCATCTATGTCACCCTCGAAAATAAGGTGACATATTTCACAAACTCTTATCAGTTGGTTTACATTTTCACCGGCGTACCGACTTATCACTAACAAACACACACACACACACTCGTCAATATGCCACTTTGCTTTTGTTTACTTCCGCACTGCGCTCCGCCGCCGCCAGCGCTCTTCCGCCCAGCGCCCCAGACTTGGGCAACGGCTAGTACTCCGCATAAGGTAAATGACTTCTACCAATCCCACTCCCCAACAGGCGCCATGGCCAGGTACATGATTTATCTTCTTGACACATGCCCTCCCAACCACAATAAGGATTACGATTACAACATGATTACAATTACAGTAATCTTCAAAAACAAAAAAAAATCGGAATTACAATTACTGTAATCGTTCAACGAAGACTTTAAGATTAGGATTCCAGCAATCGCAATTTTAAAAAAGTCGCAATTACGATTAGTGTAATCTTAGTCTTCGTTGAACGATTACAGTAATTATAATCCCGTTTTTTTTGTATAAGGAGTTTTTTTTTTTTGATTTTTTGGTAAGTACATATCATATTACATACAATTACTTTGCTTACGATTGCTTAAAAAATCGTAATTTAAGAAAACTAAATTCAAAACTACTGTTATCGTTCATCGAAGACTTTAAGATTACGATTACTGTAATCGTAATAGCGTCTTTTTTAAAATTACAATTACTGTAAACGTAATCTTAAAGTCTTCGTTGAACGATTACAATAATCCTAATTTTAAAAATTTTGAAGTTGCAATTAAAATAATCGTAATCCTAGACGCAATCAATTACACATGTAATCCTTATCGCCCAGCTCAGGCAACACCAAGTCTTGTCGTTACCATCTAACCACATCTACGGTCACCACCTTCAATTTTTACACTATGCGTGATGTCACACATATCTGGCTCAAGTGCCCCATTACCTAAGTACTCATACGGTATAGTAGGTACCTCATCTTCCGATTTCAAGACTCTCATTTTGTGCACCTGCAAAAGCGCCCAAATATCAAGCACTCCCATAGTAGAAACATTAAAATAAATAAATAGTCTGCCTTAAGCCTGAAAGAATCATATTATCTCTCTTGATATATTTATTTCAAGTGATATACCTATTTTCCTAAGAAATCGTAATGTTTGTTTTACTTTCATTAAGTTGTCTTTTAAGTAGTTTAATCTCCTATAGTTATTTGATCAGATGCACTTACAATTTAACACTTGTTTGAAATTCAAGCGAATCTTAAATGATATAACATATTTCTGTTCCACAATATAAAAAGTTTGTTTGTACATATGTAGGGGGTAATCTCCGGAGCTACTGCTAGTAATTAGAGCAAACAAATAAATACAAACTTAATTGGTAAAAGGTGCAAAAACATCAAAACTGCAAAAAATTTACATCCTGTTGATACACTGATAGACAATGTTTTTGACTGTTTTTTGAATTTTAGACTACTGATCATAATTAGCAAATTAAATTGAAAAAATTGAGCAAACTTTTCAATTTAATAAATTTAATTTAATTAAAAAATCGAAAAAGTCGAAAAAAGTTTCATAGTTTGATGAATTTTAAAAAAGTCCAAAAAGTATGGAAAATGTTGAAGGGGATCGAAAAAGTCGGAAAATAACTATATAAAAATGGGAAAATGTTGAAAAAAATGAGAGAAGTTGAAGATAAAAGGAAACAAACTGACTGCGCTGTTTAAGTTTGATCTAGGAAGCTGAAATTTTGGGAGTATTTTCTTCAATCCCGATTCCATAAAATAGGACCGCAAATTTTAAAAAAAAATTCCTTCGGGTGTACTTTGTGCGCATTATCAGCCACACGAAAAATGTGCGCGTAAATTGCAAAAATGAGTGGCATTTTTGTTGTATTTCAACGAAATCGGACATAAACTCTGTCCGCGCCGTTTACAGGTTTGAGGTAGGAAACTTAAATGTTGCGACAATTATTTTTATTTCTCAAGCTATAATACGGACAAAAAAGAAATAAAATCCATCTCATAAAAATTTCAAAATAAACACCCTAATATACATATATACTTTTCAATACTTGTCACGCCCCCTGCCATGCATTACAAACGGAATGACAAACTGAATAACTATATTGTAACCTGTGTGTGTAGGATATAAAAAGTCGAACTTTTCCCGAAGCTTTCAGCAAATTTTTTACATTGTAATTTTCGTTAAAACGTCAAAAAAGTAGAAAAAATACAAAAAAAAATTGGAAAAGTTGCATAAGAACGCAACTCCCTTCCAGGTGCAATAAGTCATCTGTTATTTAGACTCAAAGTCAGAAATATTAAAATTTTATTAACTTTTAAAACAGACGCAGCCTAACAGTGTATTGCATTAATTCTGCAAAAATAGTATAAATTCGTTGCTTTTACTTCAGAATCAAATAGTATTCTACTGTAAATCCGAAGAAGTGCAATCATTATGAAGTTAAATAAGCTAACGCTTACGCTTCTGCTATCATTAATAGCAGCGTTTACACTTGAAACAGCAACGGGTGAAACAACCGATTTCAAGGACTATATCGACACAGTCAAACAATTAAGTGCAGTGGCAGCAAAACGGCAAGATGCTGGTGATTATGATCCGGAAATAGCATCTAAGATATTGGAAAATTCTATTGATCAGCTGTATGGAGTGAAAACTCCACTCGAACTGTCGAACTCTTTACGTTTTTACGAAATTGCGGGAAATGTCGAAAATAATGCACTTCTTTTTAATGCACAATTATATTTATATTGGAAATTCATCGCACGCAACGATATTGATGAAGCGTATTTATTATATGTAGGTTACTATATGTTTGAAACGAAATCTCAAGAGTTTATTCAAAAATCGAGCAATAGGGAACGTCGTCTAAACGATGCCATTAAATCGTTGCCAACATCGCTACAAAATTTCTTTTTCTTACCATTAATTGTTTTCTTTAATACCGCAAATGAGGAACCTCTTTATGAGTTCAATGGACGTCCACCATATAACGAACGGAATTTCATTTTTACATGGCGGCATGATGGAGGAAATGAAGCTGAAAGTAGAGGTGGAATTGGAAATGTTAAATTTATTGTTGAGCTGGAATTATTGAATACCACTATAAGTGCCACTTTATGGAATGCCCGGCACCAACATTATTTATACCGTGATCAGAACGCCAATAACCAAGTCTATGCATGGAGGCCAGCTGGTCAAAAACCGGCAAATAGTCGCTGGTCCTTGAGTTTAAATGAAAATAACTTGAGGTTGTATCAAAACGGCTTATATCTTTGTGCAGGAGGAGTACGCGATATCAATCGGCGTTATGTTGTGGCTAAACAACAATTGGAATCAGATGTCGCAAGCGAATGCGAATGGTACATTGTTCCCTAAACCTAAACAACGTTATCTAAATTGGGTGATTTTTTTCAAAAGACCCAAGTTTTTATTAAATTGTAGCGAGTTATAAATGAAAAATAAATAGTATTTTTTGGCAGCATATTTCAATGAAACTATTATTTTTTTAGATCAATCCAGTCTGAAATGGTGCTTATCATAGAGGCGCCCAGTTGCAAAACAGGCCATGTCCAAAAAAGTCAAATTTTGAGATATTCTCATATTTCAAAATTTAGACCGTGCTTCATCTTTCTACTATGGTCTTAGATTAGAAAAATAATTTTTGACAGAAATATTTTTTAATTTATTTTTGATTTATAGATTTCAAAACCGGCCAAGTCCATGAACTTGCTTTCAAAACCAGTCCAACGCCTTGAAATCAAAACCGGCCAAGTCCAGTTCATTGGTATCAAAACCGGCCAAGTCCACTTTTTCCAACGCCTTGAAATCAAAACCGGCCAAGTCCAGTTCATTGGTATCAAAATCGGCCAAGTCCAAAATTATTTTCTCAAAAACATTCGCAAATAAAACTTTATATATATGATCTGACGTGCTTTGAGTAAGAGATTTTATATGCTATTATGTGGGAAATACTTTTTAATTTTTCAATGAACATAGATGAATATACTCGTAAACGTTTTTCGTTGTTTTCCCAAAAGTTTGAAAAATGGACTTGGCCAATTTTGAAACCGGGCGCCTCATATTTTTTTGAGCTTTACATACTCGTATAATATAAAGTATCTTTTTTTCCTCATGAAACTTATCATATGCATGGAAAATTTCTACTCTAGTGGGCGCAGTAATTAATTTTTATTATTTTCCGATATGAAAAATAGGTCATTCATTAAATAAAATTTTGTTTATAAAATTTAAAAAAATCGTTCATATAGGGGACCCCATTAAGATTTTTTCAGACTTTCTTTTTAAATGGTTGCACTTCGAAGCATGAAGTACAAAGAGGAGTACTGTACTCCCAAAAGCAAAACGGTTGGTCACATTCGGCATACCGTACAAGGTACAGATTTGATCCGATTCTGATGGCACCCGAAACGAGTGAAGACAGTAATCATAATCTCAAAAGCATTCTAGAGGTTAAATAATTAAATCAAAAAATGATTTTCTTTCAAATGATCCATTGCGAAAATTTCATTGAAGTTGAAATTATTCACTTATGAATGCTTTCCGTGAACAAAATGGACTGAGAAATAGTTCTTCCAACATTTTCGCTAGTCAAAGCACACAGTCAGTGGAGAGGTAAATAAGGCTAATTTTCTTGCATTTGCCTTTATGCAAACAAGTCTTCAAGTCGGAACATGAGGAAGTACCATACCATATGGTTTTTGGTGTGCTGAAAACAAATCCGGAGTCAGAATTGCTCCATCACGTCAGGTTTTCAAGATATTTTCAAGAAATAAATTTTTTGATTTTTTTTTTTTGAATTTTTAGGTTGGGATATTTCAAAAAAACTTACATAATTGAGCAATTCGGACCCCTGATTCAATTACAGCACATCAAAAACCAAACGGTATGGTACCTAACCTTCCAACTTCTTGACTTTTTTTGTGGGCCTATACTACCATTTGTACAAGTGACCGAATTCATGCACTTTTATAGTAGAATAACCAAATAATCGCTTCTAAGAATAAATTAATACTTTTCTCGAAACATGAAAGATAAAAATAGTTCATACAATCGCTCAACATTTAGTTCAAACGAAGTAGTTTTCTCAGAAATTTTAAGCAAATTCTGCGCTATGTTTTTTATTTGCGTTACCTTATCACTACATTTGTGAATTTGGTATAATAATTTAATCAGATGCACTAACAATTTATTACTTGATTGAAATGCCAACAAATTAGTCATACAAATTAATTGAAATATTGTTTATAAGATAAAAAATAAACATAAACTTAAAAGATTACAGCTGCCAGTTATGACTATCGTGTTAAATACACTGGTAAACAATATTTTTAACTTCTAACCAATTCGTCAACATTTAGCAAATTTGAAGCTGCCAATTAAAATATAAAATTCTTCACTATTTTTAAATAAATATACATATTCACACATTATACATACTGATATGTACATTTTCTAAAAAAAAATAGCCAAATATTTCAATTATAGCAGATGAACCAAAAATGCATCTACCATGAGAATAACATATAAAAAGATAAGATAAGAATTATATGAAGAAGATAATATCGGCCAATTATTTACCACTGCAATTTCAGGATAACATCCTAGCATAATTGATACTTTATTCCACCGATATGCCCTATTATTTCATCCTTAATCTCGTGAGATTATTTTGCCTTATTGGCATAGATATTACTTTTGAAATTGCAACTAAAAGAGAAATTCAAGGGTGTCTCGGTCCAATCTGAGTGAACGACACATACCGCATAAGATGGCTAGGTTATGTTAAGCGAATGGACAACAACGCTGCAGCCATTCACCATTCGGAATGTATTGGTGAAACTTGCAGAAGAGTAAATCCTAATTTTCGTTGGAAGGATTAGATTGACTAGAAATTGAACGCACTTCATATACTTTATGCTGTACATAAAAAACATATTTCAGGATGTCTCGTTTGTGTCTTTATACTGCAGACATGAAAGTCACTTGAAAGATATGCCGTCTCATGTCTTTATATTGTACATTTTTTGATTTTTTCAGGCGCTTTACAAATCGGAGAAGAATATGATTCGCCTTTAATGTAAAATATGTCGCATATAGCCCTGTTTATAGCGTGGAGGGCTAAGAATCGTTGAGGCATGGGTAACGTAAGTAGAAATGAATTTCGATAGTAAAATAAAATTAAATATTCTTTATTTTTTAAATTCTTTATAAAGACCCTTAAAAGACATCTTTAAGTCTCTTTGAAAGAACTCAAAGTACACAAGGCACTGTCTGGAAACGCATTTTTTTTAGGCCTTTGTAATCTGCCTTTTAAAGATCATAGTCTTTTTAAAGTTAACAAGAAGAGGAACATGTTTGTATACTTCACACGCCGAATGGCCTTTATAAGCGCATATAAAAACTTTATAAATACATATATACTTGATTGTAAAAGGCTTTTAAAAAAAGCTATAAAACTTTGATTTTTACTTGGATTCCAAGCCAAAAATATTAAAATTTAATTATTTTAAAAACATAAACAGTTTAACAGTGTACTGCATTAATTCTGCAAAAATAGTATAAATTCGTTGCTTTTACTTCAGAATCAAATAGTATTCTACTGTAACACTAAAGAAGTACAATCATTATGAAGCTACATAAATTTACGCTTATGCTTCTCCTATCATTAATAGCAGCGTTTACACTTGAAACAGCTACGGGTGATACCATTATAAAAACAACTGAATTTAAGGACTATATCGATATAGTCAAAAAATTAAGTACTGTAGCTGCGAAATTGCGAGTCTTAAAAGCAGTCTGGGCTGAAATACGTTGTGATTATCAAAGTGATTTGAAAACAGTCGAAAGTTTTCATAGAACCATATACGATATTGGGGCACAAGCTTTACCGGCTAACAGCGTAGCACAACAACAAGAAATCGATGAATTCTATCAGGAAGTGCGTCAAGTGATCATTAAAACAAATGTGCGTTATCTAACACAAATCATAAATATCAAGTCGAAACCACTAGAGTTTGACGCTGATAATTTTGTTACAAAGATCATAAATAACTTTGACTATGATCCGGAAATATCTTTTGAAATATTTGAAAAAGCAATTGATCAGATGTATGGACTGAAAAGCCCAATCGAACTGTCGGAGTTTTTACGAAATTGTGGGAAGTGTCGAAAATAATGCACTTCTTTTTAATGCACAATTATATTTATATTGGAAATTCATCGCACGCAACGATATTGATGAAGCGTATTTATTATATATAGCTTACTATATGTTTGAAACAAAATCTCAAGAGTTTATTAAACAATCGCGAAATAGCGAACGTCGTCTAAATGATGCCATTAAATCGTTGCCAACAACGGTACAAAATTTGTTGCTTACACCAAATATTTGTTTCCTTAATGTCGAAAATAGTGAATATCTCTATGAGTTTAATGGACAAGCAGATAACCAACGCAATTTCATTTTTACATGGCGGCCATCTAATTCGGTTGGAGGAAATGGTCCATTTAATGTTGAGCTGGCATTATTGAATACCACCATAAGTGCCAGTTTGTGGAATGTTCAGCACAAACATTATCTATACCGTGATCAGAAGGACAATAACCAAGTCTACGCATGGATGCCAGCTGGTCAAATACCGGCAAATAGTCGCTGGTCTTTGAGTTTAAATGATAATAAATTGAGTTTGTATCAAAACGATTTATATCTTTGCGCAGGAGGTGTACGCGATAACAATCGGCGTTATGTTGTGGCGACACAACAATTGGTGTCCAATGTAGCAAGAAAATGCGAATGGTACGTTGACAGATGTCCAACGGTATATGGGTAAAGTGGGTGATATTTTTTAAGAGACCCAACATTTTTATTGTATTATAGCGTATTATGAAAGAAAAATAAAACCTCTTAAAAATGATGAGCATTAAAAAAATGTGTTTAGCAGAGTATGAATTGTAGAAAAATAATTAATTTTAATTCACATAGGAAGGAAATTTTTTTTTCAACATAAAGGGTTCATCATGCATATGCATGGAGATTTTTTTAATTACTTACATATTTTCCTAATTTTCAAATATTTCAAATGATGTGAATACAAGGTGGTTACAAAATCGACAGGTGAGTTTTTTAGTGCAGCAAAGTCATACAAAAAAAAGTCATATATTAAAGGAAGACATTGAATAGCTTTGCAAAACCTTCATTGTTCAGCACACCGAGTTCTGCATACTATATTATTTAATGTTCAAATATTGACTTATTACATCATTTATTTTTGAAAAGATTTTAGTAGCAAAAGTTTTCTTTCAAATGAGGAACACATGGTATATGCATGCAAACGGGTCATTCTCTGTCAAGTGAACCATCGTAGGTTTTCAGATTCAATGAGAGTACGCTTAGTCAAGTCAGTCAGCCAGTGTGGTGGAAAAAGTATTACTTTTGAATAAAAATCTATGACTTACGTGCACTTTTACTGTTCACGCGGTTAAGGGTATTCTATTTTTGACGAGGTCAAATATAACATCTTTAGTAGATCTTTTTTATTGTTACAATTTTTATAATGCCACAATAAAATATAAAAAAAATGTTTGGTTTTTTTGACCAATTTATAGAATATTTTACTCATAGCAATTTTTTATGATAATAACTCTTAGACAAAAACAATTTATGACGTCACGGAAAAAATATCTGAGTATTGTGAAAAACACGAATTTTCGTGTCTGACTCATGCAATAATTGGCATCACCCTAGTTTTCACCTTTTACGCTAATTTCATATGATAGAGAGTCTTTATGTTTTTCGACAATTTTGTCATATACAGGGTCTCCCATAAATAGTGGATAACTTACTAACAGCGCAGATGGGCGACCTCAAAGCTGGTCAGAAAAAGTAAAATCATGTTTGGTAAAAATCGCAACGTTTTCGAGAAAATCGGCCTTTTTCATATTTTCGAAAAAATGAGACCTTTGGTCAGTCGCAGCCACACATGAAAGTGTTTTTTGTCCACTTTTTTCCATAATATTTTTAAATGGTTATGCTAACATATGTGATTTAAAATTAAACCGTTGTTACAGTGGTTCTTTAACAAAAATAGATGTTGAAGTTAAAACTTTCATTTTGCACCATATTTTTTTCAAACTTTAAGTTGGTGTGGTGTAAAAAAAAATGTATGGCAACCTAGGTGGACCAACTTGTTAAATAACTGCTTATTTGATACAAATTCTGAAATGCTAAAATCATAAGATATAGCTTTGATGGTTGCAAAGATATTGCAATTTTAGTGGCAAAGATGCTTTTTGTATGGAACATAAATTTCAAACAAAATCAGTTCAATTTCGAATTTTATTAAGAAATAATGATAACTCTGAATTACGTCGTGTTTACAGCAACAACTACTCTAACCGTAATTAAGTAATATAATTTTATGATCTTGTGCACCACCTCATTTCATAATCTACTTACACTATGGGCACAGGATATGGAACAATATCTCTATAAAAGAGATAAAAATCGACAAAAAAAGCTATGTTCGAGCGGCCACATTTCGGTCAGTTCTTAACAAAAAAAAAATTTTCGACCCAGCATTTTAAACTTTTTTGTCTACCTTTTTTCTATAAAGCAACGCCTGCTCTTATCTCTGACCCAAAAAAAGTTATTGGCGAAAAAGCAAAATATCTCCGATTTCCACCCTCTAATTTAACAGCACTCTGGAGGTTTTTCTTCCTAAATGACCCAATGACCGATTTCTGCAATAAAAATCCGTGAACGCCTTAGTTCCTTTCTTTATTACATAATCAATAGCATATAGTAGAAACATCAAATAGTTAGTTGCTTCTATAAATAATTATATACTCTGTGCTACAAACATGAAAGATCAAAATTGTTCATATTTATTTCAAGTGATATATTTTCCTAAGAAATCGTAATGTTTGTTTTACTTTCATAACGTTATCTTTTAATTTGTTTCATTTACTATAATTATTTGATCAGATGCACTTACAATTTAACACTTGTTTGAAATGTAAGTAAATAAATCTTATAAGTTAAATGATATAACATATTTACATTTCTATACTCGAATATGAAGAGATAAAGTTTGTATGTAGGGGGTAATCTCTGAAGCTACTGAACCGATTCTATTGACTATTCTATTCTATTTTTTATTTAATTTTATTTTAATAAAAATAAGGGACATTTCGGCTACCATACAACAAATACTCTTTTTACATTTATTGCAGCTACAGTTGTGATACTCGATATGAGGTGTGGCTTCCCCCATGCAACAAAATTGATATTCTTTGACTTGATTATAGCAAGTTGTGAAATTTAAAACATGGACTCGATTGTCTGCAGTAAGGGCGCGTAAAATGTAGACAGCGTTGTAGAATGGGAAGTGCGCGATCAGAGCCGCGGGTATAGCTTGTAATAAGAAAAAAACAAATAAACACAAATTAAATAGATAAAAGCTGCGAAAACATCAAAACTGCAAAAAATGTATATCGTGTTAATACACTGATAGACAATGTTTTTGATTTCTAACCAAATGATATGGCATATAGCAAATTCTGGGCTGCTGAACATAATTAAACAAATTAAATTAAAAAAACTAAGCAAACTTTTCAATTTAATAAATTTAATTTGTAATTTAATTTAATTAAAAAATCGAAAAAACTTTGATAAATGTTAAAAATGTCGAAGAAATATGGAAAATGTTGAAAGGATTGGAAAATGTCGGAAAATAACTTAAAAGTTGAAAAAAAGTTGGAAAATGTTGGGAAAAAATGAGAGAAGTTGAAAAAGGCTAAAAAATCAAAACAATATTGAAAATGTTGAAAAAGGACAAAAAAAATTGGAAAAAAGTTACAAGAGGTTGATAAATGTTTAAACAGTTGAAAATCGCTGAAAAAAATTTAAAATATATGTTTAATAACGAAAAAGTTGAAGAAGGTTGAATAAATTCGAAAGCTGAAATTTTGGAACAATTTTTTTCACGCCCGATTCTATAATATATGCATATAGGACGGCAAATCTAAAAAAAAAAAAAAACACGTCGGGTGTATTTTGTCAACATTTTCAGCCACACTAAAAATGTGGGCGTGGTTTGACGACAGTGAGTGGCATTTTCCATACAACTAATATACCTAAAACGCTATATCTTGACACCTAAGGCAGACTTTTCTACGTTTTAGTAAATCGGTTTTTTCGCTAAATTTCAACGAATTTGGAGACAAACTCTATACGCGCCGATTACAGGTTGAGCAGAAAACTCACAAAATTGGAACAAAGGCTTAGAAACGCAATTCCCATCCAGGTGCAATAAGTCACCTGTTACTTAGACTCAAAGTCAGAAATATTAAAATTTTATTAACTTTTTAAACAGACGCAGCCTAACAGTGTACTGCATTAATTCTGCAAAAATAGTATAAATTCGTTGCTTTTACTTCAGAAGCAAATAGTATTCTACTGTAAATCCAAATAAGTGCAATCATTATGAAGCTACATAAGCTAACGCTTACGCTTCTCCTGTCATTAATAGCAGCGTTTACACTTGAAACAGCTACGGGTGATACCATTATAAAAACAACCGATTTCAAGGACTATATCGACATAGTCAAAAAATTGAATACAGTGGCAGCAAAACGGAGAGTTTTAAAGGCAGTCTGGGCTGAAATACGTTGTGATTATCAAAGTGATTTGAAAGCAGTCGAAAGTTTTCATAGAGCCATATACGATATTGGGACACAAGCTATACCGGCTAACAGCGTAGCACAGCAACAAGAAATCGATGAATTCTATCAGGAAGTGCGTCAAGTGATCATACAAATAAATGTGCGTTATCTAACACAAATCATAAATATCAAAACGAAACCACTAGAGTTTGACGCTGATAATTTTGTTACAAAGATCATAAATAACTTTGACTATGATCCGGAAATATCTTTTGAAATATTTGAAAAAGCAATTGATCAGATGTATGGACTGAAAAGCCCAATCGAACTGTCGGAGTTTTTACGTTTTTACGAAATTGTGGGAAGTGTCGAAAATAATGCACTTCTTTTTAATGCACAATTATATTTATATTGGAAATTCATCGCACGCAACGATATTGATGAAGCGTATTTATTATATATAGCTTACTATATGTTTGAAACAAAATCTCAAGAGTTTATTAAACAATCGCGAAATAGCGAACGTCGTCTAAATGATGCCATTAAATCGTTGCCAACAACGGTACAAAATTTGTTGCTTACACCAAATATTTGTTTCCTTAATGTCGAAAATAGTGAATATCTCTATGAGTTCAATGGACAAGCAGATAACCAACGCAATTTCATTTTTACATGGCGGCCATCTAATTCGGTTGGAGGAAATGGTCCATTTAATGTTGAGCTGGCATTATTGAATACCACCATAAGTGCCAGTTTGTGGAATGTTCAGCACAAACATTATCTATACCGTGATCAGAAGGACAATAACCAAGTCTACGCATGGATGCCAGCTGGTCAAATACCGGAAAATAGTCGCTGGTCTTTGAGTTTAAATGATAACAAATTGAGTTTGTATCAAAACGATTTATATCTTTGCGCAGGAGGTGTACGCGATAACAATCGGCGTTATGTTGTGGCGACACAACAATTGGTGTCAAATGTCGCAAGAAAATGCGAATGGTACGTTGATAACTGTCCAACGGTATATGGGTAAAGGGGGCGGTATTTTTTAAGAGACCCAAAATTTTTATTGTATTATAGCGCATTATGAAAGAAAAATAAAACCTCTGAAAAATGTTGAGCATTCAAAAAATGTCTTTGGCCTCAGCCATAGATTGTATAGAAATAAAGAATTTTTTTAGTGGATAATTCTGGTCTGAAAAGGCTTCACATAGGAAGGAACTTTTTTTCCAACACATAGGGTTCATCATTTTTTTACACGATTGGTAGATACTTAAATATTTTCCTAATTTCTAAATATTGCGAATGATGTAAAAATTCAAGGTGGGTAAGAAATCAACCGGTGAGTTTTTTAATGCAGTAAATTAAACAAAAGTCATACAAAAAAAAAATCACAGACTTAAGGAAGATAGATATTGGACAATTTTATAAGACCTTCATTGTTCAGCACATCAAGATCTATGCTACTTAGTGTTCAAATATTGACTTATTACATCATTTATTTTTTCAAGGATTTTAATTTAAGACAGTTTTAGTAGCAAGTTGTCTTTCGAATGAGGAACACATGGTATATGCATACATATGGGTCATTCTTTGTCAAAAGAATCACCCCATCGCAGAGTTTAAAATATTCATTAACACTATCTACAATATCATGCGGTTTTTTTTTTTTTGAGTGAATGATTTAGAATATTTTTGGATCACATCACATCACACTAAGTTAAAGAATCTTAAAATTGGTCAAAATTTCAGTAAATTTACTTTGCCCTCCGTTTTAACAGGAATGAAGCAGACGTGGCAGGTATAGAAAAGCATATAATTCTTGAGCGTCTGTTTGTTTGGGGAAATCACGATTACGAAAAAACCAAGCTAGCTAAATCAATGAAATTTGACAAACAAGTCACACAAATGGGTCTACGGACACGCCTACCGCCCATAGAAGTAAAACATTTTAATCGCTATATTGCGAAAGTTATTTGATGTAGTTTTCTTTAGAAAAATACCAGGAAAAACTTAGACAAGCGCTGGAAAGTAAGTTGACGGCTTTCGGTGAGAGGGTTTGGCACTGCCCATGCAAGCAAATACTTGATTCTAAGAGAATCAAGTCATTAAAATAATGGAACAAAATTTCACACAAATGGTAAGAATGATTTGGAAAAGCGCTGGGCACGAACTTGACGAATTTGGTAGGCGTGGCACATTGCGTAGAAGCAAAAAATTTAAAACGAACCTACTTTCAAGGCAACACAGTAAATTTTGTGAATAAACAATTTATTTTTGTGTTAGGGAAAGAAAAACATATTAGGCTTTGAAATTCTCATTCATCAACTCAAAGGTCACTGATGATTTTCATTTAGCAATGGATGAAACTAGTTTGACTATTTAGCTTTAGCACAATTTTTGTGTTTTTCCTTAGTAAATTTTTGTTGTAGTTATATAAAGATTGTGAGCAAAAAATAAATGAAAATTTTCGTTCAGTGATGCGTATTTTATTTTTTTTTTTTTTTCACTAAACATTTACATTAATATCTACCTGGTTTTTTATGTGCGTGTTGTCGCATAATTTCGATTTATAACTAAGCTATCAAAATACACAAAAAAAAGGAGCAAATAAAAAAATTGTACGGAAATTGGCAGCAGCCATGTTTTATCTTTATGCGTTTGCATTGCAATATAAATCTTGAAATTGAGTGAATTTGGTCGTTGAGCACGTAATTAAGGAAAACACAATTTTTTATTTATTTGTGAAAGCGCGTGAGACACTTAAAGATAATTTTTATGGTGCAACATAAATTTAAGACTTTTGCTTTTTTTGCTTTTCGGGTTAATTAGTTACTGGAATGAGGATGTTCGTATGTACTTACATATGTACCTGGGTAGAAAAGTTCGATTTGTTCTTATTTGTATATAATTATATCAGAAAATTTATCTTTATCTAGGCACATATAGATGCAATAGTTGTGAAACTTGACACAATGGTTGCAAATAGTAGTATTAAATACTTTGAGAAATGTTGGCGGAACTGACGGAACTGCGAGGAAACAGCAATTATTTATACCTGCATGATTCAAATTTGCAATTTTTATTTTAAATGTTAAAAAATTGCACTTAAAATTCAAGTAGCAGCATAAGCAACGAAATATCGAACAATTTTTGATTAAGGTTTTACAAAAACTTAATCCTAAAAAAATTTTATTTAACTTTAAAAATAAAAAAAAATAAGTATGCAATAACCTTTAATAGCACAAATATGTTCTTTTAAAAAAGAAATTTTTAAAATAGGTTCAGTATATTTTGCGCCAAAGCGTTACAAACCATTTCCATACAAGCAATTTTAAAATAATAACCATCTTATGTATCAAAACAGCATAAGCATGGCATTTTTAGTCCAACGAAAACAATTTTAGTTAATGAAAAATGTGTTATTAGAAAGTTTTCGATACCAGTGCTGAAAAAACATGTCGTTAGCATCCATTTCCATTTCCATTTTTTTATCTCTTGTTTGTCAGTTTTAAAATCTACACAAAGTTTAAATTCATTATGATAAAATAAAACTTCAATTTAGTGCAACCCTTAAAATTTGTTAACTTTCACCGCAAAAAAAAATTGAAATCAAAACCTTTTTGTTGAAAATTTTGTAATTTACGCTTGACGAAAAAGGGAATATTTTTTTTGTTTTATTTTACCCCATTTACGTCACTTTTCATATATTTGTGTATGAAGTCAATGTGTACGTAAATTTAGATTGAAATTCAACCCTTTGAAATTCCACTGAATTTGAGCTTTTTTTTTTGGTTTTTACAAAAAGCAACAACACTAAACAAACGAAAGCTAAATTTCATTCATTCTGTAAATATTTTTTTTTTTTTATAAAGGTAGGCGTGTCAAATTTTCTCACCTCAAACATGTAATGGATTTTGTTTTTTTCAATTCTGCATCATTGCATATCCCAAGGCGTTTAGATTTCGCATGTTATTTTTTTTCTTTATTTATGGTGCCTACTACGCAAATGTTGCTTATTTTTTATGTATATTTTTAAATCGATTGTTATTTATATCAAAGATATGTACCCTTCCTTTTACAAAAAAAATACCCTTCTACCATGTGCAATTTACTCTTTTGGCAAACAAGTATAAATAACTCATTTTGTAACAAGTTTGCAACACCACTCAATATCACGTTTCTGTGTTTTTTTTTTTATTTTGTTCAATTTTTGTTTTCTCCACAAAATATGCAAATGAAATACAAATTTCAAAAATATACAAACTTGTTTTTGGTTTGAAACAATTTGCAAAGGGTGATATGTATGAATTCATTTATATTTCAAAAGTTTTTCTTTTGCTTATTTATGCGTACATATTTAGGTTTCTGGGGCAATGTAATTTTGCAAAAAAAATTTATGAAATATTTGAAAGCATCCCTTGTAGTTATTTATTTTTTGAAAATTTTTAACGAAAAAATTCTACACAATTTAACTGTACAAAAACACAACTTTATATGGTGACTTGATTTTAAGTATGAAAGGGAGCGACGCCCCTACGACGGTTGTACTACAGAGAAAAAAAGATTTCTGATGCTTCAAGCTTAAACTGAAGAAAATTTGTGCTTTTCTACGGCCGACGGACTCTCAGCTCAGTATAATCTGCTATACTTTTTTAATTATAAAATTTTAAACTCTCTCTCATCTTTAAAATAGTTGGCCCATTTATTGACATGGAAATTTTGTAATTTACACGAAATTTGCTATGATACTTCTGTGCTTTCAAATTGAAGACAATTTATTGGTCGTGGATTTAAATGCTTATAGCAAGTAGGAAATGAAAAGTTAAGAGTAGCAACTAATATAAGAGTTATAGCCATCGGAAATCTGGATATATATTTTCTAAAAATTGTTATGAGTATCGATTTCAGAGATATGGTTGTCACATGCATTTAAATAAAATATGCGATAGAGAAATTGCACTAAATTTTGAAATCATAGTATTCGAGATATGATGATTTTAAAAAAGTTTTTTTTTGGCCTGTAATTTTAAAAGCATATTCGAAAAGCCTAATTTATTTCCTTTCATTTATGCAACTTACTTTCCATTTTTCTCTATCAACTCTTTATTACAAAAAATAAAATAAAAACAAAATATCGGTCAAAGTCGTATCTCGAAAACTTTGAGAATAAACTTTAAAGTTTCTTCTTTATTTTATGCCCATAGCAATAAGATCCTTCAATTGATATCCTGCTTTTTTTTCTAGTTATACACAAGCTCAAGTTCGGAACCCCTAGATCGATTTTAAAAATGTATGTAGCTTTCAAATGAAAAATAAAATAACTTCAAAGTCATTCACTTATTTTCGAGATATGAGAATTTTCTAAATTTTTGCTTTATTCTTCTATTTCCGTAAAAAAATGTTAATAAATAAATGTGGTATATAGTGAATATTAAATGATAAGAAATAAATTTGGCATTGTGTAAGGAAAAAATAAAGAGTTTTTTGAAAAATGTTAATAAAAACTTCAGAAAAAGTTATTTTAGTTAATTATATTACCTTTCATATTGTATTGATATATTCAAAATCGGTCAATAAGTTTCGAAAGGTATAGCTGGACTTCCGATGGCTACATTTGCGATATTTGGTATCACTTTTAACATCTGATTCCATGCTCGTAGTAAAAGAAGAGGAATACTTAAAATATATAACAAATTTCCAATGTCATTGCATTGTCCTTGATGTACTTAGAATTTCAAAATTTTTACGAAAACATTATAAAGTCTAATTTTTATCATATACTGAATCAATATTCGAAAAAAAATCTCAGGGGTACAAAATCAACGTAACATAAAAAGTGGCTACGGCACTTGCCACATGTAATATTAACTATGCTATTACTGTGCCAATTTCGTGAATTGCATATAAAATTCACAAAAACCATTCCACCTCGCATTAAACATTAACATGTACGATAAATACAAATAAAAAAAAAAATTATTTTAATTAACTCCGCACAGGTAATTTATTTATTTACAACCGATTTTTGTTGAATACCATGTTTTGCGCTTTTTTTTTGCGGTTAATTCCCATTTTGGTCTTTAGCCCAAAGCGACAACAACACACACAAAAATTCTCTACGACCAAAAGTAGCGCAAACAATTGTCGTCAAAAGAGCCAGTGTTGCCTGTTTGCAGAAACTTTTTTTTTTTTTTTGCTTTGCTTTTTGTTCCCCAAAGCAGTGTTGTTATATTCTATGCTGCTGCTGCCACTCTTGTGAAAATGTCACTCAAAGCGAATTTGTAAAAGCGCGCGCACATTGAAAGTTGACAAGAAAAAAAAAATGCAACTGCCAAAAACAACAACAACAAGAGCAAACATCAAGGCTTCTTTTTAACTTTTATTCACACCAGTGAATGCCAAAGTGGTACCTTACAGCGATTTATTTTGCTGTTTTTTTTTTTGTATCCTTTATTTGCTAAGCTATACTTTGAGAGCAAAAGCTGGGTGAATTGGCAGCAAGTTAGCACTGGTTAAAGCCACAAAAGAAAAAGATCGAGTGCAGTTAAGAGTACGCACGAACGTTTAAATGCTGTTAAGCACTTTGTACACTAACGGTAAAACAAACAAAGTGAATCAAAAAACAATTGACTTTAAAAAGGTGACTATGCTTGCGTGCAGCTAAGAGTACGCGTGGCAAAAAGAAATAGAGCAAATGCTGACTAAGCGCAGAAAGTGTGTGACATCTAAGGAGTGCTAAGCTACTTAGGAGAAAAAGAAACAGTGCGATAAAAGAGCAAGGGAATAAAAGCTAAAGAGAATTTAAAAAATAAGATAAAAACATTACAATAGAAATCTTACGGCCAAAGCATTATTAACATAACACTTATTAATGCAGCTATTATTAACAGAGATTTTGCTAACAGTATTTTTATTAACAGTGTTTCTATCATTTAGCACACATATCAAGCAAAGGTATGGTAAGGTATGGTAAGGTATGGTAAGGTATGGTAAGGTATGGTAAGGTATGGTAAGGTATGGTAAGGTATGGTAAGGTATGGTAAGGTATGGTAAGGTATGGTAAGGTATGGTAAGGTATGGTAAGGTATGGTAAGGTATGGTAAGGTATGGTAAGGTATGGTAAGGTATGGTAAGGTATGGTAAGGTATGGTAAGGTATGGTAAGGTATGGTAAGGTATGGTAAGGTATGACGAGGTCTGATAACGCTATCATCAATATAAATTTTCCTACATAACCGCCAGATGTTCACATTTTAATAAAGTGAACAAAACTTCGCTAATTTTCGCACATTTGTATAAGTCTACAATAGCAGCATCGCCTTGTCCGTTTACCATATTTGGTCGCTCCTGCATTTTCCTATAGGACACTTAGTACTTTTATGTGTATATATATTTTCTTGGGCTGCTATATAAACAAGATGCATCTTGAGAATAATTCATTTCTAACCTAAAGCAATTTAATGCATCCTTTCTAATAACTGTTTAAGTTATTATGCTGGAATAAATTCTCAAGTAAAACTCGACTTTCGTTGTAACATTTTAAAAATCAACCGCATAAAATCGTCCTTGACTATGTTAACCGGCAGAAAGTAACACTAAGTGGTATTGCATGGATATAACAAATGAGAAAAAATGTATAAAAATGGGGGAGTGTAGGACGAAAAAAAAGCAATGCGCAACTGTTTCGTTTGTTTAACAAGAAGTTGATCTAAAATGACTGACTGACAAATCGTATTGCTGTTGCTTGCCTCTTTTAAAATGCTGACACTTTTAACTTTGTTTCCTTTTTTCAAAAAATTGCCTAACATTGTGCTGCTTATAATATTTTTTTAGAGTGTATAAACTTTTGAAAAATGTTTCTGAAGAAGTAGAAGTGTTCTTCTTCTAAAAGTTTAGATATAAAAAAAATCCAATATTCTTCAAAGTCAGCTTAGGGATTTCAGGATTTTTCTAGTCAATCAAATTATTAAATCGTATTTTAAAGGAACCAGAACAATCTTGTGGCTTTTACATATTATATTCGCGTAAAAAATTAGAACCCAACTAAGCACTTCCTCTCCACAATTTCAAAATTTTTCACTTGATAAATATTTTTAATATTCAGGAATCCTTCCTTCTTTACTTGTTGTGTACACTTTATTTCGATTTGACCAACCTGAAAACTCTCTATCCTTCAAAGTTTAATATCTTTCCTCGTATTTGGTTTTACTTGAAAACTTTCTACGTTATTTATGTATTTGCTTGTCTCTTTATTTGTTCGTTATTTGTTCTGTGTTGGTCTTTTTACAACATTTGGCTCATGTTGAAGGAGCATAAATGCTTTACAAGCTACCAGCGTTTATCTGCAGTAAACGAGTCTTAGAGTTTATGCCAGTTGGATTTTTTTAACTTATTTTTTAAGGTACTTTTATGATGATATTTAAAATTTTCAATTGTATGCAATATATTTTTGTTTTGCCAAGCGTCCTCAGAACCTTTAGCTTGAAACGAAGTTTTTGTGAAAGTTGTATTCAATAATTTTGAAAAAAAAAGAACAAACAAAGTTTTGTGTGAATCTTCGAAAAATTTGATAGTTAAAACAAAAGAGTTTGATTGCATTAATTAGTGTCGTTGAAACTTGGAGTCTTACTTTAATCGCCATCGGAACAGATTTTACCCAGCGATTAAGAGTTTATAGTAAAAAAGAAAATGTTTTTTATGGTAGAGAAAACAATTTGTGTTTAGCTTTGTCTGGAGCAAACTTATTCGACGATGGTTTTTAGATTATGCATTTCCTTTGTTTTTCAAAACATGTAGTTATATGAAATATGTGGGAATTCCTTATTATAAATAAAAGTCAAATAGTTTTGAGGTCCTTCTTAAAAAATTAAAAAAATTTTAAATGTGACGGTAACGATTCTAGTCGATCATTCGATCACAAACATCATTTATACACTCATTAATGTTTGCATATTACGGAAATTTACTTAATTCACAAAAATTTTAACTTTAGATTTAAAACTCACATGAACTCTTGATATGTGATGAACTCAATTAGCCAATAAGATCGCTTAATGTGACATCCGTACATTATTTCTTGTGAAGTCCTTCGCATATTGCAGAAACATAAGACCATTTGGAAGCCAACATTCGCCGTGTTATTGTAGAGTTATGGACATAGATGAACCACACTGCTCTATAATGGCACCAGTCAACTACCTGAAAATATATTTAAACGATAAATTATATAAAATTATCAATCAAATAAAGCAACTAATTAACGCATTTGGACAATTGTGTTAGTGTTCTAAAGGCTGGGCCAATGGGTATTTCATAAGAATGTGCAATTAGCCGAACTCAATTGAAACTCAAGAGCTTTTCCTAAAATTTCATTAACGAAACAAAAAAATTCCAGGTAGTGTGATGCAGCTCGAAATTGGCCGCCGAGGTCGTATGATTTGACAACATACGCCGTTTCTTTCTCGAGATTTTTAATATTACAGATGTAAACCAATATATCACAAGCAATTTTTGAGCTTCACCTAGAAATCCTACATACTATTGTAAGATTTTGCAATAAAATATACTTCTTTTTCATATACATATATGTTTGTATGTATAACGTATTTATATCAAAAACTAAGTTCAAAGCTCTTAGTGGAATCCCCTTTGGAAGAACTTCAGCAATCGGTAGATAATGGTAGCATATGTTGGCACTTATTGCATTTCAAAAATATTTTATTGTTGTTAATTTGAAAACGACATATATAAAGAAATAATTTTCAAGAAAATATCCCCTCTTATCGGAAGCACAACAAATCTAAAATGAAAATTGAAAAAATTTGCATACAAAATGGGGGTTTGACATCTAAATATTCTGGCTGCTATTGACAACTTCTACGCTTGCAATTGACAAAATGGCATTAAAAATTCAACAATGTGTCTGTCTCTGTGCATAATATTTATAGTGACACTTTTTCGAAATGTCCTTAAAAATTCTCAATGTTTTGGCATTTGGAGTGAGTGCGTGTGACAGACTCGGCTTCTTTCTTGCAGAGTTTTGTATTGCGCCAAGGCAGGCAGGCAAATAGAAAACTGGATTTGCATTTGGACAGTTTTGTTAAGTGAATTGCTACGACAGTAGATATTCGATTGGTATTAAATCTCCGTCAGACAATAATCATGGGTTGTGTGCCCATAGTTTGCAACAAACATAACACATGCTGGTTGTAGTAGAGAATTTATTGTTGCATAAGCATGTGCTGTGCGTTCGTTATATGCGCGACGCACACATGTGTTAAGTAATTGAAAATATTTAAATTCTTTTTTTCCATTTTTCTATAGCATGCTTTTGGGGTGTGCACATAATTTGATTCTGCGCCGATATTTATTCTGGGGAAATGTTGCATTGACAAATTTATTGCTACTTAAGAGCGTCAGTAAGACAAATGTTTTACATTTCAACGAATTTCAATATAAAATTCAATAGTAATTAGATGTACAATATATTTTTCACAATCGCCTGTATGTAGACAATGAAATATTTGAGCTTATTCAAACAAAAGCTTGCTATCTCTTGCTATTTATACTGTGATAGAGACATCTAATAAAACATTTGCTTAATACATAACAAAATAGAACAGAAAGCGATTGCCAAAATCTCTAGCGATTTGGTCGACATACCGTGAAATATATTGGTGTATGCAAATCAAATAACTAAAGCCAATTGTTCCACAAATTTTATATCTCTCACAGAAATTTTACTTTTATTTGTTTTATGCTTATTATATTTTGCTTTGGATTTCCTACTGCTACTTGTATTTTTTTTTCTCATTTAAACTTTATAATTGCACATAAAGTTTGTTCGGTAACAATTGAACAGGAAACGGAAATATGATGGTTTCGCATTTATTTTTATTACTTACTTTGTACTTTGTATGAGTAATGTGAGTGTGTAATTGTTTGAAAAATTGTATGTGTGCGCGAAAGAATTTTTGTGAGAGCTATGAGTTATTTGAAAAGTTTTTACTTCGATAGTGCTGCAATAACGAGCAGTTTGCTTTGGGATAATCAGAGAAAATATATGTTCGATTGCTGTTTAGTAAAAAGGTTTTATTCCACTTTTATGTGTAATATATTCCAATAAAATGTTTTTTGTGAAAATCCCAATGAAATTTAGTTGTAAATTATCTGTAGTGCAACGAATTACTTAGTGTTTGGCAATATGGCTTGCACAAAGCACGCGCTAGATTCGATCGCGCCCCTCACCGAAAAGTGGATCCAATGTGTTCGTCTTCTCCCAGTGTGCCAAACGGATTCGTTACAAATTCGAAACGTACTCGCTTCTTCGCATATTTTATCCGAAACGGATCCTTTTTTGGATCAAAACGTCTCATTTATAAAATTTGTTTTATGTTAGGAATGAAAATTTATTACACAAAGTAAAAACGGATCCGTCTTGAACTCGGAACGAACTTCATATACGGATCCATTCCGGATTACTTTTTTGTAAATAAACCGGATCCGTTCCTTATTCGTTTTTTATAAATAAAACGGATCCTTTCCGGATTCCATTTCTGATCCGTCTCGAACTCGTTTTCGTATAAAATTCCTTTCGAAAAAGCGGAAGGATCGTCTGCTTTGTCGGATCCATCTCGAACTCGGAACGGACTTCATACACGGATCCGTTCTATTTACAAAAAACGAATCCGGAACGCAATCGTGTTATTTACAAAAAAATATTCCGGAACAGATCCGTTTTATTTACAAAAAACGAATTCGGAACGGATCCGTAATTGACGTCCGTTCCGAGTTCGAGACGGATCCGTCGAAGCATAAAAAAAATGGAATCCACACTGACGGACACTGACACTGACGCACTAACCGCAAAACGGATCGCCATCCGTTTTTGTGCATATTTGGCTGTTTAAAAGTATGGTTGTAACTACATATGGTGAATGTAAAAATGCTGAGCCATCTCATTACGAGATGAGCAGCATTTCTCTGAACAACTATTGAGTTTAGGAAGACTTAACTTAGAGTTTTTAACGAGTCAGCTTACAAACAACTTAATCCCCATCAGGAGAGAACAATTTGTCAAACAAAACAAGTAGATTGATTCTTTCGATGCCTTTACTCAGAGCCTCAGTCATAGTAGTGGATTAGTTTTGCTGCTGTATGTCAAATCCCCAAGCCGTTGTCTTGAAATGGGATCAGCTGACGTGGAGATTTCCACTAGTTAGATCGAAACAGAATGAATGTCCAAATTTGAGTTCCAAGCAATTGTCCGATATCGTGTGAACCAGGGAGTTCCCTAAGGAACTCTCGTTCTGATGGTACGAAAGCCGTTTGATAATTTCGTGAAAAATGAAACAAGGAAAGAATTTTACGGAAAAAAAATGTTTCATTTCTCAATATATCCTCCTTTTAGGTCGATACACTTCTTTCAACGTTCCTTCAATTTTTTGATTCCATCCGAAAAATACATTTTCGGAAGGTCCTCAAAAGAGGTCTCTGTTTCGGTGATGAGCTCCTCTCTGGTGGTGAATCTTTTTCCGTCGAGCCATTTCTTCAGGTTTAGAAACAGAAAAAAAGTCGCTGGAAAAGATGCTGGATGAAGAAGCAATTCGTACTTCAATTCATGGAATTTCGCCATGGGAACTGGGCATGTGTAAACGCGCACATTGACTTGATGGAAGATCACTTTTTTCCTCGACAAATGAGGACGTTTCTCTTTCAAAGCGTCTTTGAAACGGTCCAATTCAGCTGCATAGTATTCGCCATTGATCATTCTTTTCGGTGGAAGGTAATCGATGTAGATTATACCGCGTTCATCCCAAAATACTGTCGCCACAATCTTTCCAGCCGATAGCACTGTCTTCGTCTTCTTCGGAGCACGTTCGGTCGATGAAGTCCACTTTTTCGACTGTTCCTTTGTCTCTCCATGTTTCTTCCACGGTTACTAATCAACGGAAAAAATCCTTCTTATCTTTGTTCAACATTGCCAAACACGCCTTTGAATCAGTCACACATTCGCGTTTCTGATCGAGAGCGAGCAAATACGGCAACCATTTTGCGGATAGTTTTTTCATATCCAAATGATTTCGCAAAATATTCAACACCCGTACGTCTGAGATGCCTACGGCCTCAATAATCCCGCGCACTTTAACTCTAAGATCGGCCAACACAATATCGTGAATTTAAGTGACCATTTCTGATGTGGCGTCCAGAACGTTAGGCGTCACATCGAAATTCACTAAACCACTTGTGAATCATTCCATTCGATGGTGCAGAGTCCCCATAGTATTTATCAAGCCTTTTCTTGGTTTGGCTGATGGTTTTTTTGCACAAAAAATAATGAGCACACGAAATCCACTTTTTCCCATTTTCGCTAAAATTCACAAGATTGTCTGCTGCCAATGGCTGCCAAACACAAACTAAGCGTCGCAGCGAGCTGAAATTTTGACAGTAGTCTACTAACAGATGGTAGTTGACAGGATCAGTGTTGCATTTAAACTTACTACGCAGGAAATTAAAAAAATTCACTAACTTCTCCTTCGTAGTGCATGAATACCTTAGTTTCCATTAACGAAATTAATGTGTTCTTTGGACTTCATAAGGCCGTGTGACTTTCTCATTGAAAAGTATTCAAAATTTTCTTCATTCTATTGACGATTTTAAAAGCCGACGAACATTATTGTCTACAATAAAGTTTCGGAAACCTTACTGGCAATTAAATCCATGAAGTTATATATGCTCAGGCAACTACTAGAAGCAGATAGCAGCCTCACTTTTAGCAGCAATTTCAAGCGCAAGGAGGTTTTGTTTGGAAGAACGGAGTTGAAACTCTGGTGATGACTTCAACCACATCAGATAAAGTACCACAGTCTTAAATCTACTAAAAATTTGTCGGTAACTTATCTTGTTTACTGCTCTTAGATATAATGTTCCATTAAAAATAATCGGTTTTGTAACGACAACAGCAAATGCATGGCCAAAGGTCACTGCCAACAAATTTCTAGCCATATATCATTTCCACAAAGAAAAAAAAAACCAAAAGTTAAAATAAAAAACGACGAAATATTAAACCATCAAGCCGACAATACACATATCTACCTACATACACATACGTAAAACTAGCAACACATACACATATGTATTCGCACACATGAATTATTATACTCAGAGTGAAGAGCAAATAACCAAAATAACAACATCAACCAACTCGCATTGTTAAACTTTGGTGCCACAGCCGAAAAAAAAAAATGTAATTTTTTTTGGGAAAATTTCTCTATTTTTTGTTCTCATAGCTGCCGTACATTTATGATAACACACAATTGCATTGGGTTGCCGACAACATTTAGAGCAGCGTACTTTTTTTTCACCCGTGGGTAGCTGCTGCCACTGATGAGTTTCAATTCTCCTGACACACTTTGGTTTATCACTCACTTGGAGCGATTTACAGAGTTGATCCCTTGGATGTGTTGCTTTCTCCTTTTTTTTTTTTTTTTTTTTTTGTATTGCATTATTTTTATTATCATTATTTTTTCCTATTTTTGTAATTTTTTATTTAGAGTTTTTCTTTTTTTTTGTGGAGTTTTTTGGTTATTTATCTGCGGTGCTTTATTTTGACTTTTTGCTATACCATTCTTTTCCTTTTTTGCGTTTTTCATGAGCACCACATCAGCAACATCATCATCAGCGGTGGCAACGCCTTTGCTTTATCATAATTTCATGAAGGAAAATAATTTATATTAGAAAAGACCGCATAGGGTGATGGTCAAAAGGGGTTGGCTAAAAAAAAAACTTAATAACTGTTGATGGCAACTCATTAATTTTGTTACACAGCTTAATTAAATGAGAAAAAATTGCAACCTAATTGCACTAAGTTAAGTTTTTGGGAGTTAAGCTAAATTTTGGCGATATTTTTCAATATATCCAGTTGGATATCCATATTTTTGATATCTAAATATTCAGTAAATTTTAAGCGCCAAGTACTTAGATTTTATTTATTATCAAACTCTCATAATGTAATTGAGAACTATAAAACAAAACGAAACAGAAGTACTAAGGTACTTCTTTGGTTCCAGTAAGCCTACAGTTGGAAGGCACAATTGCATGTTCAGAAGATCTCAAATAAGGCAAAAGGCTATTGTGCTAACAGGCCTTAGATTAGAAGGCTCGAAAATGCTTACAATATTTCAAAGAAGTCTTGTAACGAACATTCTCTAACTGAGAATACTTTACGGAAGGACATACATATATGTAGATTTTGGTATTTTTTTAAAAAAACTTTAAGATGAAAAAATTATTTCAGAAAATGTTCTATCTCAAATACAACTATCGTTTTTTTCTTCCTTGGTTTTTCAAAAGGTTGAGAGTTCAGGTAGCAAGACATTGGAGGATTAGCAATTAACGTTGACTTGCGCGAAGTCTTCCGAAATGTAACGCTTTAACGTTTAATAAAGTTAACTTTTTTAGTAATGGATTAGCGATTAACGAAGTTAGCTATTTGATTAAGGGTGCCCAGCTATACTTATATACCATATTTCTATATCGCTGATGATCCTACGTTATAGACGGAAGTGATTGGTAGAAAATTACATCAAAACGTCTCATTTATGGAATGTGTTAAGTGTTACGAATGGAAATTTATTAAACAAATAAGTAAATAAATTGTTTTCTTAGTATGGAGACCATTTCATCGTCTAAGACAGGCGGCGAAAGCTTAGGTTGATAAGTGAAAGAGTGTGCCTGAACACGAACATTATAAGCAGTGAGCAGCAGAGACTTATGATTTTAAAAATAAGGCGAAGTTTCCTGATTTTTCTGCTGAAGATTTCATACCATGAGAATATGCACGAAGTTTTAAGCAAATATTTTATCTCCAAAAATAGGAAAAATGTATCACTTTATATTGAAATTCAAGTTATAAAAGCTGCATATAGCGACGAAAACGTATTGTAATCGACAATATATATATGCACTAGGTTTTAAAATTCATTGACGCAGACAGGGTTGGAAATGATAGTGATCGGAAGTTTACGACTATCATTAACTTTCTAAATGAGATAAATAAAAATCTTATACTGGGTAGATATCTGAATGGAAACCCAACTTAAGTCTGTTGCAATTCTTATAGCGAAATTTTGTTTCAAAAGTTTGTAATATAAGGGAACTTTGTACTCACATACGAAAAGAACGCAAGTCGTTAGCTTAGGTGAAATATCAAGCGGTTTCGAGGTTTCAAAATCTAATATGATTTACCACGAAAAGGGATGCAAACTGATTTCTGAAAAAATCAAACAAAATCATGAATCTGAAGAGAAACATACATGTATGTACGAGCATCATATTTAGCCTGATTAAAATATCATTTAAAAATAAAATTACATTTAAATCGGCTTGATAGCCTTTAACTGCACTTTGTATAATGAAAGAAAAAAAACATTTAAGCCTAAAAGTATGCATTAAATTTTTTGAATAATTTTCGCTACCCCTGTTGATGAAGCCAAAGTACTTTTTTAATTACTCCAAATACTTTTTTTAATAACTCCGTTTCTTTTTACATCTTTTCACATTTACACAATTTATGTGTACTCTCATTAAATTTTAAGTATTTTTGCACACGTGCGTCTAAAATGCTGCTACATGTGAAATGAAAACACTTGCGTACAAAGGGTTGATGTCTGTGATTATGTTTAAGTAATCGAAACTCAAACTGTTGGTGTTTCAGTCCTATTTTTTTTTTGTTGCTATTTCTTTTTTCAATAAAATTAATGAAATGCAATTTGGGGCTGTGAAATCTCTAAGGTATAACTCAAAATGATGAGACTAAACCGCGAAAATGATTTTGTGTGGAGTATATCATTAGAATAATGCAAACACTTGTATGTTTATGCAAACTTCCATATGCGTATGTATGCAATTGTAAGTATTTGTCTGTGTGACTTTATGTCAAGTGTTGACAAGTGAACCTGAAAAACACTTAAAATTGAAAATCCCTAGAGTTTTAAGGAGCGTCAAGTTGCGGTTACTTTGCGTTATTTTGAAGTGGCTTTGTATGAGGCAAAGAAACTCTTTGCATGTGTGCTTGCAATATGTGTAAGACAAATTTTGCATGTGTATTGTATAACACACTCATTAAATTTAAAATATTCGCGTCAAGTTGCTTACAAACTCATTAATGATAAAAGCAGAAATCAAACAGCGTTTTTATTTTTCTTCGTCATGCATAAATTATTTGAAGTTGCATTTTGTATTTGTGTCAGTATTTGAAACTTAAGTTGCTTAAGGGTTGATACTTTTGTTTGAATAAATTGAAGTAAGATACTTAGAAAAGCTTGCCAATTATTAGAAAAACAATAAGGGCAGCTTCAAGATTGTTTAACGACTTTAAAAATCTTAACTTTTTGTCAAATTTTGTAAAATCGTGGTTTTGTAGAAAAACATTAAACAAGATCGAAATGACACAAAATTAAAATAAATGAAAAACGAGCTGTTTTTAATGTCAGTGTGAAAGCCCGTTGTTTACTTACTTATATAAAATTTTTTCAGAGGCTACTTAGAGCTCTTTAAGTTTGGGAACATTGTCACACTCTTTAGTTTGAAAACTCATAGTTTATTATCCATAAGTAAAAATATCAAAAACAAAATACTTTTAATCATATCACGCTCGGCTAATACTTACGAATTCTTAAAGCTTCAAGAGTTTTTAATACGATAGAACAAGAAGTTAAAGCGCAAGAAAACTCCATCTTACATTGGCTTCGCCCACTTTTATGGTCAAAAGCATAAAATTCCAAATAAAAGCCTTAAAGCCAAAACAACGGATTATGTTATAACCAACAAAAATTACGGCAAATAAGCAGCAATTTGAGAGCAATGAAGATGATGATGAGATGTGTAGAATGTGGAAATGCGTATGCGAAGGGATAAAATGTGAATGGGCATAGAAATGGGCTTCATGTTTTGTTGTAAAGATGTGCAACAAACACGAATAGCATTTACATAGCAGTTGAAGAAAAAAAAGGACCAACGCACCGAAGGACAGCACAGTGAGTAACATAGCGAAAAAAAAGTACGAAACCCATATCGTAAAAGTTCGATTACGTTTACGATTGCGAATCAACAAAGGAAAAGGACGAAGCATGGAAATTGTAGAAAAAGTAATAATAAAAAGTATAAACTGCTTAGGAAAAATACGAAAGAAATAAAATAAAGTAACCAAAATATAAAACATAAATAAAAACATGGAGAAGGAAATAAAAAATTGTAAAGATAGGTAAAAAGGAAGAATTGGAAGATAAGATATTTAAGACATAAGCAATAAGATGCGAAAAATGGCGAGAAGTGAAGTTTTTTTTTTTTTTTTTTTTTTTTTTTTTTTTTTTGCGGGTGAGACAGGTGAAATGCTTTTCGCACCATCAACCAGGTCGTCACATGCTGCGGTGCTTGTAATAAGCGGAACCATCCCAGTTGACCTACTGGTCTTGGAGCGGCAAAGGATATGGAAGCAGAGGAACCAAGCCGAAAATCGACTGACAAAACGAGAGGCCAGAAGCCAAACATTACAAAAGTGGCAAGGAAGGTGGCAAAATGAAACCTACGGGCGCTGGACAGCACATTTAATACCTCAGCTAGACATATGGCTGAATAGATGTTTTGGAGAGGTGGGCTACTACATCACGCAGCTCCTGTCTGGCCACGGGTATTTCCAAAAATACCTGCACAGGATGGGAAAAACCGAGGCACCAAACTGCATATATGGTGACGCAGACGTTGATGATGCGGAACACACGTTCTTCAACTGCAGGAACTGGGCTGAAAGAAGGAGCACTTTAGAAGGACAAGTTGGCCCACTAACAGTCGAAAACATCGTCCCGACGATGCTAAGAAGCGAGGAGTACTGGATGCTGATAACGAGATACGTCGAAAGCGTACTACGAATAAAGAGAAGGGACCTTGACGTTTTTCAAAGAAGACAAGATGGAGGCGGAGGCCTGGTCGCAGGCTCAGAAAGCAGCTAATGGCATTGGATGCCTAAATAAAGGGAACCCCACTGAAGTAATGCTCAAGATAGCCTCCCAGTGGGGGAATCAATTCCCGGACAAAGAGGGAAGTGTTTTAGTGGGTATACCACTACGGAAGTCCCACACACCGACCAGGTGACGACCTGGTTGATGGTGCGAAAAGCATTTCACCTGCCTCACCCGCAAAAAAAAAAAAAAAAAAAAAAAAAAGTGAAGTGAAGTGAAGTGAAGTGAAGTGAAGTGAAGTGAAGTGAAGTGAAGTGAAGTGAAGTGAAGTGAAGTGAAGTGAAGTGAAGTGAAGTGAAGTGAAGTGAAGTGAAGTGAAGTGAAGTGAAGTGAAGTGAAGTGAAGTGAAGTGAAGTGAAGTGAAGTGAAGTGAAGTGAAGTGAAGTGAAGTGAAGTGAAGTGAAGTGAAGTGAAAAAATATTTTCGTTCTACATTGACCGGCAGTCTCTCGAAGGCTGACATGCTTTTTTATGTATGATTTCCATTTCTTGTATACTTTACGATGCAATGTTAGAACTGTTTATTGCCCTTTTACATACATACATGTTTATATTCATATGTATGTATTTTTTATTTATTTCATTTTTTTTTTCCTATGTTCGTGGACAAAAGCAAGTACTTGAGGCATATTTTTGTAACTTTCGGTTCCTCCAGCTCTTGTTGTGTATATCAAGCTCATAAAATATAAAACAACAAGCCATTTTTATTTTTGTTTCTGTTTCCTTTCACATATGCGTTATTGCACTGCACGGTCTGTGTGACTGGAAATCCCCATGACGCATTTATTCCCAGTGATTTTTTATGTCCAGCTGGCAGTATCGCACTTCGACTTTTCCATTTCGGGTAAATGTGCACACAGCTGTCTTGTAACATACCCATTCGAAATTAATGGCATACAGTATAAAATAATAAAAATATGGCAATATTCTCAAAACTCTTTCACAAAAATTATTTTATGAAATTTTTTTTAAAATTCACTGAAAACTATATATGTAAAAATTAAATTTTTTATATGAAGTAGAGAGCGTAAACTTGTACAAAATTTTTTTATTCGTTTTTTTATGATTCTCATTTTTGACATGAATACCTTTGACGAAATCGTTTAATACTCAGTAAAAGGAAGAAATTTTGTAGGATTTAGTATACTGGTTTTGCACCATAGTTTAACTCAATAATTTTAAATCATTATTTTTTTGACGTTTTTTTTTCTGCATATAAGCAAAATTCCTACTTGGATTTTAAGCTTTCTGTGCGTTGCAAGTACGACAACTTGTAAATAATTTGCAAAGGATATTTTTCATTGAATTCATGCTTTCGATTTATAATAAAAAATAAACTTTCGTTAGCTTCTTCGCTTTTTTTTTTCTTTATCGACACGTATCATGGCTTCACGGCTTTTGCTCTGATACTCGTATGTGTTTGTGTGTCTGTGGTGCGTCTGTGTGTTTGCTTTTCTTCCGGAGATCCTTGGATTCGTGAATCGATACACGCATAAATGCAGGCTCATCAATCTTTCAATGTTTTTCAATATTTATGTATAAATATTAATATTGTGTTATCCTTGTTTCATGCTTGTCGCCATGTTTTATTTTTTATTGTTTGATTTGCTATTTTGCTTGCTTTGCCATCTTTATATTGCATATTTTTTTGTTGTAATTCGGTTTTTATTATGTTTGCAATTTATTTCCATTTCCTCTATTTTCAAAAGAAAAAAAAAAAAGCCAGACTTCTATAGAAAATACGATAATTTTTTCATGTGGCCGCTGTCGAGAGAATGTAAAAATTTCATTTCATTTTAAGTAATAATATCCTAAATGAAGATAATAGTAACTAAGTTTCGTTGGAAATAAAATATATAATACTTTTTAGTTGTTTTCGAACAACTGACTTAGGTTTGAAATTAAGTTGCGTTTAACGACAGTCCAAAGAAGAACAGAACCATTACACTAGCATGGTGATGATTATAATGTTTTTGAAAGATATTCACATAATCATAAGACAGTATATTTTCTAGTTGAAAAACTTTCATTATATGTGAATCTATCTGCGTAAGAACCTCTTTGCTTGCCACACCAAAATTTTCAGACAAACGAAATTCAAGAATTCAAAATTTGAGATTTTACTGAAGTATGATATTATCAAAACTCAAACGTGCGGTAGCGCCGGTTTGAAACGAAAAGGTAAAGTTTTACATGTTAGAAAGCCGTAAGCTCGATTTAATTCAGAATTGATTTGTTGTAATTTAAAGCTCATTACTTTTTAAATAATGGGTTGCTTTAACTTAATAAAGGTTTACTTTATTGCACACACTGCCTCGTCAAAACTGACTTTACCCTCAGGCAATATAAGGTTCATTCCCGCAGCTGTATTGATTTTGCATATTAGAGGTCTGCACGAGAAACGACCATCAAGCCACTCTTGACGATTGCGACTTCATCAAGCTCTTGTGCACGAAAACTACAAATCGTAGTTCATTGCATTCGGCACCGAGGGCTTTTCTGTCGTTTAGTGCCGTAGCTCAGACAACAGATTTGCTATGCCGTGTTGTTTTGCGCGGTGAATTTGAAAAACAACAACAATTTGAATGAAGCATGCCGCTAAGGCCTCTAACTTACTGCGACAAAACAGTTTCAAAACAGTTTTCGTCATGTTAGTACAGATGGGTGTGCGATCACTGTGTGCTGAAGCCGTGGAACTTTTTCGAAGCCAAACTGTCTTGAAACTGTTTTGTCGCAGTGAGTTATAGGCCTAAGAGACGAACGCAAAACAAATCATAACATATCATCAATCTTTAGAGACTCTACTGTAGCATCATCCAATGCTTTTTCTCATGTTCGGTGTTGAAAATGCTCTGTTTGGCTTGAACGACGTTGACAGCGAAATGCGAGTCAGAGTACAAACGAAGTTAAGTCATGTCGTGTGATCGTTCTATTTTGTGGGAATTTATTGATGACTCACAGCTTGTCAATAGAACCATTGTACTTGACAGCGAGTACAACAATCTGTTGACTCAGCAAGCGCACTCGTGCAGACCTCTATTGCATATAGAACTATATAAATGGCGGAACTATATTAAATCAATCGAGAAAAGTTTTACAGTCAATGAGTTTTTTGATTATGTACCTCTTACGGAGTAATGACCATAATTTCGGCACTTTCAATAAAGTTATGAGTAGACACTGTAAGAAAATTGCTTAAGTATAGAATTCCGAACAACACACGTTTGAGACATCCGTTGATTTTCGTAAAAAACAATGAATAAAAATTTTAGCTCCAGTATGCGCAAAGCGTTTTTCTTTTTAATTTATGATATTTTGCAAATTTTGTAAAAATGCAAAATTTCAAATATTCAAAACTTTTTCGTTTTGTGTATTTGTACATCTTATTTTTATTGTTTTTATTATTATTTTGAATGTTTGCAGATTTGTGTTCACTCAGCATTATTTTCCATTTTTCTTGAGATTCTATTTTTTTTTCTTCCTTCTTTTTATCGTTCAACTTCCTTATTTTGATTTCCGCTGCCTTCCACAAAAGATGCCAGTTGGCGTTAGCGCGCATTTCCGTTAAATATGCTTTTTGAAATATTAGCTCATTTTAAATATGGAAATGATTTTGCTGATTCTGTTACTTTCTTTACTGTAAGTAAGCCGGCTTCTTCTCTTGCACTTCAACTGCTTCAGTTCGGCTGCTCAGAGCCAAGAATTTCGGTTGTTTTACTCTTATGCCTGTTAATCAAATTAAGTGGATGTTAATGGCGCGTTCCCATCAACTGAACGATTCAATGGAATCCTTTCTCGATATTTTGTTTACATTCTACTCGAATGATGAATAATAAATTGCAAATCATAAATATTGCAAAAATACATGGAGCGCTTGTGTCTGTTAGAGATACCAACATAAAGCACTGTACGCAGATAAAGGAGAGCGATGGCGCGCACAAATCTTAAATTATGGGGAAAAATGGGGCAATTTATTTCACTGTTAAGTGTACCAACAAAATTGGTCTATGAAGTGTTCAATGGAGCGCGTTGTGCCGCGTAACAACATCTTGGCAGATTATATAGCGGAAGTAAATTAATTCACAAAGTGAACATTTTTATTTAATTTAATTAAGAAATATTGAGCTAAGGGAGAGAGAGAGTTTGAGAGTTCCAAGATAATGCTTGGACATTGAAACTATAAAATTCTAGTTTTTATATTTTAATAGTATGTGAAAACACATAGAGTCCCTTAAGCATATGTACATGTGCTGGTTTGTTATTAAAAATAGGAAGCACAAATGGCTCACTCTTGCAAATTGTAATCTTTACTAAAAAGAAATAGAGCCACAAAATATAAATTCGTCCATAGATTTTCAACAAATGCTCACAGTTTCCTTCCAATTAAACTTAAAATAATATTTCAATTACAGCTGTTAAAAAATCAAAAACCGTAAACTCTTCAAAGCATAACTACAAAACATGAAAAATATTTTCTTTGACCAAACTTTTGCTATGGAATTTTATTGTATTAAATTGCGCAAAAAAAGTTTAATCCATAAAAATAGCAAACAAGACAAAAAAAATTGTAAAGTTATTTGGATTAAGAAATAAGAAATTTCAACAAAATTAATACGTTCCATAAAAGCATCAAAATGAACAAAGAACATAACGAAAAATTGCATTTTTTTTTTTTTTTGCTTCAGTCAAAATAAAAGTATTTTCAATTTTTCTGGCGCGAAAAAACTTCTTACTTCCTTATCATCAGCACAAATACTGACAAACAAATACATACAAATAGAAACAAATAAAAACAAAACATATAACAATATTACAAGAGTTTACAAACATTTGTAAATGGATAATGGAAAAACAAGGAAATTGTTAAAAAAGCATAAAAAATCAAAAACCAAAATGTAGAAAAGAAGTGAAAATTTTCAAAAAAAATGTTGGTCGCTCCATAGAGCAGTACATAGTAAAGAAATTTTGTTAAAACGAGCTGTCGAAAACTCACAGAGCATAAAATTGTAAAGAGAATTATCGAAAAGTCGATAAAAATCAAAAATGTATTCAAAACATGGTATGACAAGATAAAAGTATATCGAATAATATATTTACATTAACTCAAATATCGAAAAAAAAGTACTAAAAGGCATTGAAAAATATCGAATAGAATTGAAAAAAAAGTTTAAAACAATAAATACTACAGAAACACTTCCGTATAATATGGACTTGTAGGTTGCCCTTCAAATATCAGTTTTCAAATATGTTTCTGTTTTATATATAAAACACGCAATTCATGGGATGACTGCTGTAAATGTGAAAGAATCGTACAAAACTTTGCCAAAAACCTCAGCACAGACAAAAACAGACTGGATGCTATAATGCTACTGCTAAATGTAAAAAGTGATAAATGTAAATGTCAGCGCATTAAAAGACGAAGACACAAATGGAAATCAAGAAAAAAAGCCATGAAAAACTTTTAGAGTTTCTTCTAAAGAATATTCAAGCCATGATCAGCCGCGGTGTCATTATCATTAGCTGCATTTGTGTTGGGCTGGCTGTCTTAGTGTAAGCTGTATCAAATGTAGGATATGTATCTGCAAAGTTAAAAATGGACAGCATATAATCTTTTATTTTATGATATTTATGTAATATAAAAGACACACCAAGCAATACATATTTTTATGAGAACAAGTGTAACAAAACATTTTTTGTTTTTGGATACAAACTTCTTGAGAACTAAAGCGGTTCCTTGATGGTAAAAAAAAAGGAGTGAACATAATATAATTTTACTATTTTTTGCAAACTACGTTGCTATTGAAACTTTTTCTAAACTTAACTAAAGCTGTAAGGAACAAAAACGCAACAAAAAAAGAAAGTAAGTGTAGAAAGTTGCATGTAAGTACATATAGTCAAGAGAAAAAAGTTTGTAGTGTTAATACACACAAAGTCAAAATGATATAAAGTTAATATACATAAATCTTATGTGATACAAATTTACATAGATGGTATAATGTAAATGCAATGTTAATATTATGTTTGTTATATGTATGTAATGTATGTTGCAATGTAACGTAATATTCATGTAGTGTTAATGTAATATTAATGTAATGTTAATGTAATGTTAATGTAATGTTAATGTAATGTTAATGTAATGTTAATGTAATGTTAATGTAATGTTAATGTAATGTTAATGTAATGTTAATGTAATAGTAATGTTAATATAATGTTAATGTAATGTTAATGTAATGTTAATGTAATGTTAATGTAATTTTAATGTAATGTTAATGTAATTTTAATGTTATATAATGTTAATGTAATGTTACTGTAATGTTAAAGTAATGTTTACGTAACATTTATTATGTTAATTTTAGTGGTATTTTTATGAAATATTAATAAAAATTTAAGTTAATATAATGCTATTTATTGTTAATTTAATGTTATTGTAAGGTTATTGTAAGGTTATTGTAAGATTATTGTAAGGTTGTTGTAATGTTAATGTAATCTCAATGTCAATGTCAAGGTTTAAAAAACAAATCATCGTAAGTGTAACAGAGCTCATCGCGACAAATTAGTTTTTCTGTAAGTAAATAACAAACGCTAAAATGAGCTTTTCAGGGCAAAAGCTTTTTTAAAACAGAATTTAAAGAATACTAAGGTCTTGACCCAAAAAAAAAGGTAAATAATAACGAACACTTCACTGTTATTGACTGTACGTGATTTCTCAGGTTCCTTTTATTAAGGAGTTCAGCAAATTTGTATTGTTAAAGAAAAGAAATTTTAATTTCTCTCAATATATCGTGTATTTATTTTACTACTCAAAAACTAGTAAGCTTACAGAAAAAAATAGTAAATTTGTTTTCTTATTTCAACAGCTTTCAAGAAAAGAAAGTTAAATAGACTGAAACACAAATCTTCGTACCAATTTTTGAGAAAAAAAATGATTCTTTTCCCACGTTGTTATTTGTTTTCCTTAAGGGGCCGTTCATAAATTACGTAAGACAATTTCATGACTTTTTGACCCCCCCCCCCTCCCCCGAGTAAGATTTAGTAAGATTCTCACTACCCCCCCCCCCTCCCCCCTCCGAAATCTTACGTAAGATTCATAATTAAGGTGAACCTAGTCAAAAAATGTATTTTTCATGTGATGTACTATATTACTATGTATATTTAGTTTTAATATACATATGTTACATATTAAATAAATATTACGAAATTACAAACTACACATTTGTTTTTCAAGATGAATAAAAAAAGTCATCGTAAGTCATCGTTAGTCCATGCGCTTTTCAACCAGTCTGATAGTGAACCTACAATTGGCACACCCGATTCGTCTGTTGAATTTTCTGATTCACATTCAAACTCTTTAACATCAATATCCTCGTTGTCATGCCACTCTGCAACTTGACAAATCTCCGATTGTTTTAAAATGCAAAGGCTTTTCCCCTTTCCACGTTTCAAAACTGAAACTAGTTGAATCATGTGAGTGCGACTACCGTCTTTTCCATGTAGTTTTTTGTGCATTACAGTAGCTTTTTTCGAGGCAAAGTACTGGTCACAAATATTACAAACTCGATCAGCTAAGACGTTTGCAAGCGAAGGACAAAAAAATCGTAAGGCATGATTTTGAACTGTGGATGTACTTTTGACCAATCGTAATTTAACGCTAAGCGAAGAAATAGAGGACAAAACTGATTGCTGTTTTGGTCTCCTGTTGAAGAAGGAATCGAAAGCGAATCTTCTAGTTGAAGACGACAAGTGCAAGGGGGTGGTAAAGAACCGGGACAACATCAACAAAATTTCAAAGTCGACGTATCTGCGTGTAAATGCCTGAATAATAGCAAACTTGTGAGACGGTGTTACAAGTCCACCCTGCGTGTAAACAACATACATATATTTCATTACATAAACAGAAGAGAAGTTGTCCCGTTCAGAGTCGATTACTTAAATCGATTGTAATCGATATTTCTGAATCTTTCGTGACTGTCGAAAATTCAAATATATTTCATTACTGTCACAAATGACGATGCGTTAATACAACTATAATGTATGAATACGCATTTTAAATCTTACGTAAGATGATCATTCACCCCCTCCCCCCCTCTCGTAAGATGTAGTAAGAATCCGCCGACCCCCCCCCCCCCCCTAAACGTCTTACGTAATTTATGAACGGCCCCTAAGAGCCCGTAGGACAAATCAAAATATTACCAATTTTTCTGTAAACTTACTAGTTTTCGAATAATGAAACTTCAAGTAAGCTTACAAGATTTTGAATTAAAGAGCAAATTAATGAGAGCTTGAAGTATTTGGCGACAAGTTACACTATTTTAAAATGAACTAAATTTGTTTAGATTAAATGTTCAGTTTTTTTTTCACAAAAACAACGCTAGCAGCTTAGAAAGAAATTTAGAAAACAATGAATATTCAAAAGTACATGTTTTGTACATAAAAGTGTTATCCTCAAAATATCGAAGTAAGTCAAAACTAAGATTTTCCTATGACTGTATGCCAATGTCTCCAAGAAACAAAGGCAAATAGCAACAATAGTTGCAATATATTTTTGTTCACTACGTGGTGCTACTTCACCGAAAAAATAGAAAACTGAAAACTAAAAACATGCATTATTGCTATAACAAGCGTAGTTTACGAGACATTATTATGCTACTATGTGAGATGTGCCGTAGATAGGAGATGCTCTGTACTTAAAACAATCGACAGACAATGTGTCGGCAAGGCAGTATATTACAAGCTGCTCGCTGTAGTATCACAAAATAAATAAACTTTTATTAGTTTACTCAAAAACACACAAAAAAAAAAGAACATGGAAAATATTTTATTATATTTCACAGCTGCACTTTTTAAGCTTTTTATTATGGATAGTTACCTATGCAAAACTTGTTTAGTTTTTCAAGTATTAAATTTACTTTATAATCATTTTGTTGCAGCAAGTTTGCATACTTCAAGGCGCTTTAAAAGTGAGACAAAAATATTAATATTCAAGTTTGATAAATGTACATTGTACATACTAATTTCGATCCCTAGCCACATAGAATATCACCACAAATATCGAAAAAATAGCAGAAAAATTCATTAAAAAAATGTTTGTAAAAAATTATATAAAAATTTCATATTAGAAATCTCGACCAAGAGATATAAAAAATGAATAAAATGAGGAAAAATTATAAAATTTTGTAACTGATGAACAAAGAATTTTAAAATCAGGCATAACAGCAGAGTTCATATAAAACCAAAAGAACTGCAAGAAAAAAACCACAAGATTAAATTTTTTAGTTTTATTAAAACTGCAAGCATTTCTTTTCAAAAACACCTTTCAAATTCAATCAAAAAAGTATGTATCTTAAATACTTTTAGTACATATGTACATAAGTTGTTTATAATTATTTATTAAAATTTCTCAAAAATAGCTCAGTGCTAAAATTTTGAAGAATTATATCAATCTGCCAAAAATAGCACTGACCTAGAAACCTAAATTTGTTAAGGAAAAACTTCAAAATTATGCAAACTGTTACAAACAAAAAAAGTTCGTATATTTTTGCAATTTTTGTATCATTTGCATATTTTAAAGCGGTGCTGCGGCGGTATTGCGAACTTCTAACAACATGAGTTATTTATATTGTTTTCCCAGAAAAGTAAATTGAAAGTGAGTAGAAAAAGTTTAAAAGAAAAAAAGGGTGCATACATTTGGTGTAAATTAAGAAAAAAATTCAAAATAACATGCTGTTACAAGACTGCTCGCAATTTCTGGCGAATGCATAGGAATTTGCGCACGTGTAAATAAATGGAAAAAAAAATGATTTCATAATAGAAACAATTGTATTTAACAGAAAATAACGAATGAAGAAAAATAAAGAAAAGATGGAATGAAGAAAAATGGAACGAATCAAAACTAATAAGCGAAAATGCAGTGCGAGTGCATATTAGCGAGTAGCAAAGCAAACAAACGAAATGGCGCATTAGGTCAGTATTATCAAAGTAAATCAATAATTTCGATAGGAATCTCTACACATTTATAAATAACGTAGTAAAAGTTTGTGAATTGTATAATTACCACCGTATCTTAAGTAAAAAGTACTGTTTTTAAAGTGTATAAACAGTTTTATCAAAACTTGTGAATTATTGATTGCAACACTTTCTACTAATAAGACTTGTAATAAATAAATGTTTTTATTTAAAAATTATAGTACATCACAGTAAAGTTTACAAAAATTGAGAGCATTTGAGTGTTGAACACCATGAACGAAGAAATTTGATTTCAAAGACCTTGGGATAATGACAAAATTTCGAATCTTTTTTACTTCAAGTGAAAAATTTCTGAGGAACAAAAAAACTTTTCTTGACAATATTACCACATTCAAGTAACTGACAATGCTTCAAGTGTACGATTTTAGTTAAAAGGCTACTCATGTTTTAATTAGCGTTATTTTGCAACTTCATTTTAAAAATAAATTTGACCTTAACCATTTCACGTCAAATCGAAATACAGCACATCACGACGTCCACGATTTGCATAATACTTTGTATATTGATTTCTCTGGATCTAAAAATCAAAATTTGGGGCCATCTTTGTCCATCATTGTTTACAATTTCAAGAAGACAAGAGATAATCGCTTACAGCAGCATATTACAACATTGTTAGTCAAGGTAAGATCCATAATCGCAACATCAATTTCAACTTTGACCTCTAAATTTTGAATTTCGTAAAAAGCAGTCAAAGGAGTCATTGAATCGGTGGCTTCTTACTCTTCTCGAGGCATGTTATTGAGCAAAATTCACCGAAAATCACACGTGGTGAGCCTGGCTGACTTTCTCTTTGAAATAAAATGGGCGCTGAATTTTCGAATTGCAAAATTTTATTTTTTTAATATTGTTTCAAATATAATGCATACATTTTCAGTAAATATATTAATGTAAATAACAATTTGCATGAAACATATGTATGTAAGTAGTAGTTACTGTCAACTTTCAATGCATTTCCACAGCACATGTTGTATATTGTGAATTCGCCAATATCCATTGAAGATGCGACGTAATGCGCGTATTGACACCTGTTGTAGAACATCCTTTTCCGCATTCATAGCCATAGCTAATGCAGCCCAGTAAAAACATGCGTGACTTGCGTAAGATAACAGGGCCACCAGAGTCAAAGCTACAGGAATCACGATTTTTTTGCATATGATCAGTGGTGCATATATGAGAATTGTCTATACGTAAAACACCACTGTAAATTGCTTGACACGTTTCGTTTTCGATAGTCAAAAGTTGAATTTTTCGCAAAAGATATGAAGTTGGACCACCATGAAATATGCTGCCCCATCCAATGACATCAACAAAATTATATGAAAAACGATCGGCGCTTGAGTTGAGGAATTGAATTTCAAAAAAAGAAATAGTGATAGATTAGGAACGGGTGCATTTACACGATATGTGCCGATTTTAAGTTTATTATTGAAAACGTTGAATTGAAATTTTCAAAAACATTCTTACATTCTTGATAATGGTGGCAAACAAATTGGTCCAACACCACGTGACCATTCAATATTGCGTGTGGTTCTTAATAGCGCAATATCATTAACAGCCGTGTGTTCACTATATGAAGGATGTGTGATAATTTGCTCGATATCGTACTCGGCAGCATAACGTGATTTAATTCCCGTAAAGAAAGAAATATACCAAATGAAATGCTTTGTATTTATTTTAATATTTAGTATACATACTACCGCTTAGATCGATGACACCCACAATGGCATTTATATAGTCAGGTGGAAAACCTGAAACACAATGCGCAGCCGATAGCATATAACGATGAGAAACTGAAATGGTATAGTGCAGGAAAATATCTTTTTTAAGCCACAATTTCAAATTTTTCAAAGTTCAAAGTGTCCAACGCAAGCAAATTTATTAAAAATTATCTAGTTGAAATCTATCCATGTTTGGCCTAATATATACATATATAGGTTTCAGAAGGAATATATTTTTTTGAAAAAATGTTAAGACCAACGTCTAGATCAGGGATTAGTAAAACTTGAAATTTGTCGAATAGTGTATAGTTTTAAACGCAATATTTCGTTGTCAATGTTCGAGTGCCAGTTAGATAAAAATCCAGTCGAAGTGACGTTACTATTGTTGTCGTTCAGGCAAATGTTGATGAAGACTCAAATTTATCTATTCTGAGTTATGGCATATTTCACAATTGAACTTGGGCTTGCATTTTTAAAACATTGTCAATGATAAAGGGCTTTTATGGCCTTCATTCGAAAACATATCACTCTTGTTCAGTGGGCTCCCGCGACAAAAAAGTAATTTACCGCCCCCCATCACCAGAAAATATTCTCTGTTTTTGAATTTTTATAAATTTTGTTACTAAAAAAAACCATCACTTTTGGTCCTCCAAAAACCCTAGCAAAATGAGATATATTTTACATTGAATTACAAAAACATCTACACATTCCCTTCAATTATTTTCCATTTACTAAAAAAAAAGGTACACAACATTCACAAAATTTTAATATCATATTACGAGGATCAATTTGTTACCCTCTAAGGGGGCTAAGTGGTCGCTTCCCGCCCCCGAAATGTCAACTGCAAAGTAATTGATGAATGATTAATGCCATATAGACTGATAACTTTCGAAATTTACTCAACTATAGAAGTTGTTACACTCAGAGAAAAATGACATTACAAATTTGAAAATTTTAACTTTCGATTGAAAGTCATAAATTTTGAAGTTGAAAATAGTTAAAATAACAATTTTTCCATTTATTTTTAACACAAACCACTTTAAATTCATTTTGAATTTAAAAAGTATTGAAAATAACATTTTTTCACTTGGAATCATATATGAAATCACTTTAAATCAATGTGGATTCTTTTTATATACAAATCAAATTCTCATCAATTTAAAGGTTTTTGGATTTGGTTGCAAGATAAAAGCGTATTTGGTTGAATCAAAAATAAAATTATTAGTTTTTTCTCTTGAATGTTGAAGTAGAGTTGTAAGTTGAACAATATAAAATTTTTTATCGAGATACGACTTTTCAAAATTTATCAGTGGAAATGATGTTTTTTTTTATAGATTTTGAAAAAAAAACTTTTAATGGAGAATATCTGGGAAATTTATCGAAATATGTATGTTTGTAAGTATATACTTATGTATGTTTGTTTGTTTGAGCAAGAATATGTAGTGATGCTGTCATGGGTGTTTTTTTAAAGTGTCATCGTTTAAAGTTGAAAGATAACACAATAACATTATTCGCACGGTCTAAGTTTTGTCTTTTTTCGATAGAAAATTTAATGCCATTCAGTATTTAAATATTATTTTGGACATATGAGCACTGCAACTAGCTCGAATACAGCAAAATCTAAAGATCCGACTTTCAACCACTTTCTAGAGCCGTATCTCGACAATAATGCGCCCAAAGTTAAAAAAAAGAAGGTATATTTACATGTGGTTAACATCTCTAAGACCTATTGATTGAGAGATTCAGCGACTGAGCTTCGGATCAGCATGAAGGAATCTATAAGCAATGGTTATTCAATTTCAATATTGTAAAAAGGTTAAGGTTTTCAGATTAAATTATACCTTTGACGCTTACGACCTCGCACGGCAGGTAAAACTCGTCAGGAAGTATTGTTTTTTGCAGGTTAAGGGTTGCTTAAGGAGTCACAGAAATACTTGGCTTTTGCGCCTTCATACACTTTTGGGGGGGGGAGGGGATGCCGAATAGAAAAGTTTTCGTTGTATTTCGTAAAATTTACTCTTGCACATCTTGAACGAAAAACTTTGGGTTTACTGCCAATTAATATCACACTGAGTTCTATGACATTAATTTATATGTGTATATAAAAAACTTTATATAGTAAAAGCCACGCCTACTTGTCGAAAAAAATGATTGCTACTCTAATAATAAAAAGATAGGCGGGCATTGCTTGATCGACTAAGATGGGTGACGTTGAGAGGAAATATATATACACTGTTCTATAACTGCCATACCCCCTTCTTTGCGTCGCAAATAGAAGTACATAATATGCCAGTTAGGGCATAAAAATATTTATAAAAATTAATAAATTAACTTTATGGTTCTTAGCCGCTTGTTATTAATTTAAATGAAATTTAATATTCGTTTTTAGTTTTGTTTTTTATCGTCAATTCATAAGGCCAATTATTGAATTTTGCGATAGTACTACCCTACTCTCTGTGTTGCAAAACTAATTATTCTTTACCACACTCTAATACACTGATTACATACTTATAGAGGCACCACAAAACTGATGAGTATTTATGCGTTTATCCTTAAGTGCCACCATACTGGGAAATTCAATTGGTCCAGCATGCTGTCCGTTCATAATGCGTGCACTTCCGGACCAGCCACAATTACAAGGTTGTCTCTTTCCAAGGAATCTACAATGAAATTTTCCACTATTGCCATGGCTAATATAGGCCAGTGTTAGCTCGCGAAATAGAGATGTACGTGTAAGAGAGGTCGAATAATGTATTATCTCAGCATCATTCAATTGCAGATCACCATCGGGCACAATGTAAAAGAACTCAGTTTGGCTGTTGTCAGGGAACTTATGAAAATATATGGAAATTGAAAGATAAATTCAAATTAGCTTGCCTTTGTTAACAAACCGTAATGTTGCAATTTGCTTCAATATAATGATCCAAAGGCGCTACAATCTTATAACGACATGCTGAGTTTGTTGGATAATCTTCGGGATAGTATGGTGATTTTAAATAGGCTTCTTTATCTAACGGTATAACGCTATCACAGCCATCAAAAGAAATCGACGATTGATGTTGAGATGTTGTTAGAAATAGTAATTGTAGTAGGAACACTAATAATTCTGAGCGAAATAAAGCCAAAGAAAAAAATTATTATTACCAGATTTACTAGAAAAAACATTTTTATCTTTTATCTCTCAAAACACTTAGAATTTTTGTACTCTAACCGAATTTCATTTTTGGAACTTCTTTTGAACAAATTTCTTGACACTACGACTTCTTTCACTCAAATAATTTGACACGGTGTGACAAAAGTACTTTTTATTTATATGAGCCAACACACCAATTTACGCGCAAAAAGCTTGAAGTGACAAACTTTCGAAAAAATTAATTATTTTGCAAGACTGTGATAAACTGAAATACTCTGTAGGTTGATAATAATAATTAGTTTTACGCCATTGGCATGTGTTGCAATATTCAGTAAAGATATTTTAGTAATTTTATAACAATTACAACTGCAACATCATAACTCAAGATATTATTACAACATAAATATTTTTTGTGCGGTTTAATATTCTATTTTTAATTTCTTTATACTTTGTAATCAACATTTTCATCATAAATCAACGTTATCAATATATTTTCAATTTTTTCAACATTTTTAAATTTTTCAACTTTAAAACATTTGTCAACTTAATTATGCAATTCACACTTCATAGTAAAATTGCAATGTGTCAAATCATTCAACTGTGAGCGACCCTTCATCAATTTCATTTAGAAATCTGATTATGAGCGTAATGGATAAGTTATTATGGCTACAATTTGCTAAACAGTTCCAGTAAATACTTGTGCTTAATGTCCAAGAAAACATGTGTATGAGCATATTCAAATTTATCGACAAGAACCTAATAAATATTGTAATTTTATCAGCACAATTTACAACGAAGAGTGAATTGCATAAATATTTTTGACTTTTTCAAAAATGTCGAATTCTTCAGCATATTCCGATTTTTTCAACTAATTTTTCAGTCTGTCAACATAAGTCGACTGTTTAAATTTTTTAGACCTTTCAATATTTGGTGAATCATTTTTGACGTATTCAGCATTTTTAGAACAATTTTTCGACAATCAATATTTTTTAAACTAACAATATTTCTTGACTTTTTCAACAATGTTCGATTTATTCAACATTTTTTCACTCTGTCAACATTTCGATTTTCTGTATTTTTCGAGTTTTACAAGATATTTTGAATTTTACAACGGCTTACGACTTGTTCAACACTTTCCGAGTTTTCCAACAATTTGCGACAAGTTAAAATTTTTTTTAGAGCTTATCAACTTCTCCACATTTTTTGATCTATTTAATATTTTCGGCCATCCCAACATTTTCGATTATCTCAACATTTGTTGACTTCTTCAATATAATTCGAATTACATATTTTCTGAATTTTTCAACATTTCCAAATTTCTCAATATTTTTCGAAATTTATATCATACTCGACTTTTTTTCATGTTTTTCAACATTTTTGACTTTTCAACATTTTTTGTGTTTTTCAACAGTTTTCATAATTTTCGACTTATTCAAAATTTTTTGATTTTGTAAACAATTGTCTAATTTTTCAACATTCTCCGACTTTTTCAACAATTTGCGACAAGTTCAAATTTTTTTTAGAACTTATCAACTTATCCATTTTTTGAGCTATTCAATATTTTCGACCATCTCAACATTTTCGGTCATCTCATCATTTATTGACTTCTTCAATATTATTCGAATTACATATTTTCTGAATTTTTCAATATTTCTGAATTTCTCAGTATCAACTTTATAAAAATTTTCAACATTTTTGTCGTTTTTCAACATTTTTCGTGTTTTTCAACATTTTTCATGATTTTCAACTTTATTCATATTTTTCAACATTTTGTATGTTTTTCAATATTTTTTCAACATTTTTTAACTTTTTTTTCAATCTTACAAGATTTTTTCGATTTTTTTCAGCGATTTACGACTTTATCAACATTTTGCGTGTTTTACAATATTTTTCGTCTTTTTCAACAATTTGCGACAAATTCGACTGTTTTTTTTTTTTTTCAACTTATCAACTGTTCTGCTCAACATTTTCGACAATCTCAATTTTTTTGACTTCTTCATTATTATTTGACTATACTCCGAATTTTTCAACATTTTTATAATTTTCGACTTTTTCAAAATTTTTTGATTTTGAAAGCAATTGTCGAATTTTGCACCTATGTTTAGTAACCTTTTTTTTCTTTTTTAATATAACGTAATGAAATGTCTATCAATATTTGCACATCACAATATTTTTTTACGCGATATCATATAATCGATATCTGTCGTCCAAGTTACTTTCGCTTAAAGAAAATTTAAAAACCCCTTAAAAAATATTTACATGTTGCAATTAGAAAGTAAACTTTCAGAAACACTCAAAAAACCACCTTATTTTTTAATTTCCGTTGTAAAAAAATGGTTCCACATCATTGGGGGCAAAACCAAAAATTAGCAAATAACTTTTTTTTATAAATATTTGTTTATTTTAATTGTATCTACAATATATTGAAAAATACATTGGTAAATATTTGTTGTATAAAATGTTTTTTTTTTTTAATTTCGTACATATGAAGTAGCGTCAATGTACCATCCACATCCACTAGAAATACTTGACGCATATTGCCTAATAGCTCTTACATTGTGCCGATTTACATCGATGGTCTCTGCAGAACATAGATAAAATTTCTCCTTAGTTGGGAACTGAATTTGGAAAAAACTGATTATATTATTATTTAGTACCAAAGACCAACTACTATTTGAAGCGATATGACCAGGTGCTGATATAGCATATACAGTATTGTCATTCTCATCACGATATATATGCTCATTATATACGGTACTTAATAAATTGATCTCTACTGTGTTAGAGAATTTTATCAAGACAATGCTAAATTTGTTTCCAGAAGCATTTGATTGATCCAATGTAAAAATATTTTGGCTTTTGGTATTCCCAGCATTTGCAGCAGACTGATACAGATACTCACCATCGCCATTAACTACGAAAAATTTTGATGCAAAGAAAATATTTTGCAATGACGTTGGTAGCGACATTATGGCATTATCAAGTTGACGCTGCTTGTTAGGCAATACCTCAATCAATGGATGAGTTTTTGTTGCCTTCATATAAGCGGCTATATAGAGTAAATACTGATCATCAATGTCGTTGCGACCAACAAATTTCCAGTATAAATACAATTGCGTTTGAATTATCAATCCAGAAGCCTGTTCGCTCATATTATCAAATGAATTTATAAATATTGCCAATTCTGTTAGGCTTCTTAAGCCATATAGCTGATCAATAGCATTTTCAAATATTTTAAATGATACACTGGAATCGTAGTCAAACATAAAAATAATTCGAAAGCAAAGATGCTGAGCACTTTTTTCCAAAGGTTGTGTTTTAATTCTTAAAATTTGCGACAAATATCGACCATAAGTTGTAATGAGTAACTGACGCACCTCTTGATAGAATTCATTGAATTCTTGTTGGTTTGCAATGCTGCCAGCTGGCGGTATGCTGCCAAATTCAAGTGACGTATATATAGTTCTATGTAAATCTTCAATTTTTACCACGTCATTATAGTAATTTAAACGTATTTCAGCCCAGACAGCTTTTAATACGCGTAATTTGTCTGCTATCGAAATTAGTTCGTTCACTGCTTTAATGTAGCCATCGAAATCTGTGCTTTGTACGGTAGTATCAGCAGTTGATGTTCGTACAGTAGCTGTTATCAGACAGCATAAGAGCGTAAAATAAACTTTGGTTGGCCACATCGTGTATAGCTTCTTTGAATGTACTGCAAGAATTTTAGATATGACACCAAATTTATACAACTTTTGCAGTATGGTACGATACTGGTGGAAATGCAGTATACGCAATGAGCTAGATGTTGATATTTATTTAGCCAAATCAATATTGATTTAATCTTTTCTGTTTGTTCCAATAATTAAATAACTTTAAGGTAGCACTGGCTTACAAGAAATAGTATTTGGTGATACCCAGTGATGGCACAATATATGTTCGAAAATACTTTAAGTTTTATCATATAACGTCAGTATTCTAACAGTTTCTCTAAGTTTGCAAGAACTTGCAAGCTCAAAAATACATTTTCTGAAAATATCAGCGCTTGTTTCTATACTCATATACACAGGTCATTCTCATTTTCATATTGGGTGGATACTCAAAAAATAATTTTTCGAATCATTTCCACTATATGTGTAAAATTTGTTTCCATTATCTTAAATAATTCTCGCAGTAGGTACATCGTTTTGAAGTTTGCGCTTGCATGGTAAGTGCCACGGCCTTTATTCGAAATAAGCCAACTTTTTGTGAAGTCTTTCCAAGTATTTTTGAGAAATTTTGTGTGTGGCGTGCCTGTAAACAAATCTTTCACATGTTCAATCCCAAGAAGCTTGTTTCAAAGTGTTGCCTTGGTTGTTTTTCTCGTAATCGTGATTTCCACAAATAGACAGACATACAGCCAGACAAACAGACGGACTTGGCTAAATCGCCTAAGGTGGTAACACTAAACAAGAATATATGTATATGTACTTTTTTATGCGTTACAAACGGATTGACGAAGTGAATATACCTCCTGTGTAGGGTACAAAAATGAACTAGGTTATTTTACAAACTTGAGATAAGCCGAAATTTGAGTATATTCGTGAGTCGGAAAAATTGATTTTTCAAACGACTACTCGAGTTTGTAAATTTTCCGGGAACACTTTAAATTTAATATTGAATAATTCTTTTACTCTAAAAAAAAATTTTTGAGTTACTATCAGCAAAATTTCGCCGCAGATTATTTTTTTGTTTTTTTTTGTTTACATTTTTAAAATATTTGTAGTGGTTATCATGGAGAGTATCATAATATCAAAATTTAAAAAGTTAATAAAACATTTTTTCAATACTTTTTCATGTGAAAAACTGGCGAGACGGAAAAATTATTGAAAAACAAAATTTAAATTTTGGCAAAAAAAAAATATTACATATAATTATTTTCTTTGGTCAATATGCTACATATTATGGCATAAGTCTTCGATTTTTATGCGTTCCCGAAAGGTTTCAAGCACATACGATTTTCTGAAGAAAAATTCAACTCTTAGAACGGATTTTTTTTTTCTGTGGCACAGTGTATTTTTCTAATAAAATCTTGATCAATATTTAATTTATCTTGTACACGCACAATCTAAGGTACTATTATTGAATTTGCCTTATTTTAGGAATTTTTTAATGAATTTTCGACATTGACATTGACTTTAAAATTTAATTAAAAGAACAACAATTGCATTTGGTGTTATTATCTTTTTTGGAATTGAAACATTTCAGTGTTGCGAAAGTACCAATAACAGAACAGATAGAAATATCGATATTGATACTGATACCAACAACAGATCAGTTATTCATCGATAATATGAGGGCTTAAAAGACATGAAACAATCTGACAGCGCCGTTAGCAGGTTTGATCTCGGAAGCTGAAATTTTGGGAGAATTTTCTTCTAATCCGATTCTATAATCGCAAATTTTCAAAAAAAAACCTTCTTCGGTGTATTTCATTTCAATTTAGGTGCACTCTCATTGGATTTTTTTTACCAAATAATCTTGGCGACGAGAGTGACGTGCATGGAAAAAGATTTCATCAAAAGATGAAAGCCATTGAGAAGCGTTACCAAGGATTCTGGGACGAATGAATGCTGGACACAAAATGATATTTAAAAATATTTTTGTATGAGGGCCACCCTAAGTATGCACCCTAAATAAAATTTTTACGATCTTATCTGTGTCTCTTCACATAAAAGCTATATGGTGTACATTACATGAGAATCGATTAAGCGGTCTTCTAGTAAATGATATTTAAAAATATTTTTGTGTGAGGGCCACCCTAAATAATAGTTTTGTAGCCTATGCTATGTAATTTAATATAAGAGCTACGTGGTGTCAATTCGGTGTGAATCGACTAACCTGTCTTCCTGAAAATGATATGTATAAATATTTTTGTATGAGGGCCACCCTAAGTATGCACCCAAAATAAAATTTGTACAGCTTAATCTGTGCTTTTTAATATCAAAGTCAAGTGGTGTAAGTTCCATAAGAATCGAGTTAGCGGTCTTCGAGAAAATGATATATAAAAAATATTTTTGCGTGAAGTCCACCCTAAACAAAAGTTTTGTTGCCTAAGCTATGCTTCTTAACATAAGAGATACGTGGTGTAAATTTGGTGTGAATCGATTTATTTTTCTTCGTGAAAATGATATTTAAAAATATATTTGTATGAGAGCCACCCTAAGTATGCACCTTAAATAAAATTTTTACAATCTCGTCTATGCCCCTTCCTTCCTTAACATAAAAGCCATACTGTGTAAGTGTCATGAGAATCGACTTACATGTCTTTGAGATATCGCTATTTTTAAAATATTTGTGTATGAAGGCCACCCTAAATATGCACCCTAAATAAAAGTTTTGTAGCCTACTACACCCGCCAGATTGATACTCACACACTGTAAATTTCATCAAAATCGGTTGGATAGTTTCCGCGTGCATAAGAGACAGACAGACGGACAGACAGATAGACAAACAGACAAAAAATGAGTTTTATATAATAGATAAATAATATTATCTTTTTTTTAAGTCGTTTCTGGTCGAATTCAGCTTTACCAGTTTCAAAACCAGTCAAGTCCAACGCCTTGGAATCAAAACCGGCCAAGTCCAGTACATTGGTATCAAAACCGGCCAAGTCCACTTTTTTTCCAAAGCCTTGGTTTCAAAACCGGCCAAGTCCATGAACTTGGTATCAAAACCGGCCAAGTCCAAAATTGTTTTCTCAAAAACATTCGCAAATAAAACTCGAAAAGTGTGATCTGAAGTGTTTTGAGTCAGAAATTGTATAAGCTATTATGTGGGAAATACTTTTTAATTTTTCAATGAACATAGATGAAGATAAACGTTTTTCGTTGTTATCCCAAAAGTATGAAAAATGGACTTGGCCGGTTTTGAAACCGGGCGCCTCATATGTTTCTTATAGATTATGGAAGGTTCTAAGCATAGTTAGTTTGGAAAAATGGGCATTGCTACGCCCTCCGTTATAAGAGGAAAATGAAATATATCATATCTCATCAACTATTGGACGCAAATGAATATGATTTGGTACATACATACATAAAAAGTACGGGCAAAAGTTAGTTTCAATAAAAAAAACTGGGCGGTTTAACGCCTTCCATATGAGAATAAAACAACATTATGGATATATCAGCAACTATTTGATGCAGATAAATGAGACTTGGTAATTATATAAAATACAAGGACAATAACAAAGTAGACTCATGGTCCTACCTACAAGAGCAACGTCTGCCAGGATGTATGTATGTATATACAGCAGATCTGTAGGGACAAAACTTGATTACACTTGAAAAATTGACTGTTTCGCTTTAACATTCCATCGCGTGAGCTCATACAACATCGCACCACCTACCGGGAAGGTCAAAACAACGTCTGTCGGGTCCGCTAGTATCTTCTATATATATATAAAAATTGAACGCCGTTCGTCTGTCGCACCTAAACTCGCGAACTACCCGACGGATTTTCATAAATTTTTTTTTTAAATTTTTTTTTTAGTCTGCGAAAGGTTATAGCCATAATTTGGTTTAGAAAAAATTGGCGATGCCACGCCTCCCCATTTAAGAGAAAATTCAAATTCATCATATATCATTAACTATTAGAGGCATATGAATGGAACTTGATACAAATATAAAAAATACAAGCTTAAGAAATTTTCAGTAAAAAAATGGGCGGTACCACGCCTCCCAAAAGATAAAAAACAAAAATTTGTTTTATCTCAGCATCTATTTGATGCAGATGAATAAAATTTTCCACATATGTTTCTCATGGCTGATGGAAAGTTCTAAGCATAATTTAATTTGGAACAAATAGACGAAGCCACGTCCCCCATATAAGAGAAAATTCAAATTCATCATATCTCATTAACCATTGGATGCATATAAATGGGAATTGGTACAAACATAAAAAATACGAGCTAAAGTAATTTTCAATTAAAAAATGGGAGGTACCACGCCTCCGAAAAGAGAAAAAACCAAAATTTGTTGTATCTCAGCACATATTTGACGCAGATGAATACAATTTTGTACATATATTTCTTATGGCTTATGGAAAGATCTAAGCATTATATTGTTTGAAACAAAAAGTAGAAGCCACGCCTCCTATATAAGAGAAAAATCAAATTCACCATATCTCATCAACTATTAGACATAGATGGATATTGCTGGATACACACATATTTATGTAAAAGCCTAAAGTAAGTTTCAATGAAATGAATGAAGTTTCTGTTCCTACAGATTTTATATTTGATTTTAAACGACTTTAATTTCCTGTTCGTCTTACTTTTGCGATCACCACCAATAAAGCGCAAGGTCAATCTTTGGAAACCTGCGGTATCAACTTGGAGTATCCAGTCTTTTCACACGGACCGCTTTATGTTGGATGTTCACGAGTAGGCAAACCATCAGCATTATTCGTTTGCACAACAGATGGAAAAACAAGAAATGGTTGTTTACCGAAAAGCATTACAATAAACTTATATTAAAAAAGTAATAAAACAAATTTTTAATTTTTGAATAAAAAAAAAAAACATTTTAACTTAGACATTTAGACAACTAAGAATATTATTTTCGCACGCGTAGCGAAGCAAGCGAGGGTCCGCTAGTATAATATACAAATTATGACAAATAAAATAAAATAAATGGACAAATGGGCAAAAATGCAATTAGGTCATTTTTCATTCAATTTTATATAATTTTTTCATTTCTTAATCGATTTTCTTAAATAGTATTTCAATTTCTTCATTAATATATAAACTAAGATATAAGAAACAATGCTAATTTTGCGACACATTGCTGATGTACGCAGCATTTTACGATTTTTCAACTATCAATATATCTCGAATCTTTCAACAATTTTCGACTCTATCAACATTTCGATTCTCAGTATTTTTCGAGTTTTATAAGATTCTTTGAATTTTACAACGGCGTACGACTTTTTCAATATTTTATAACTTTCTCAACATATTGCGACATTATTGATTTTACGCGACTAATTTGAATTCTTTTTTTTTAGAATATTTTTTTTCAATATTTTCGGCCATCTCAACATTTCTTGACTTTTTCAATATTATTCGAATTACATATTTTCCGAATTTCTATATTTTTCGAATTTTATATCATTATTCGACTTTATAAACATTTTTCAAATTTTTCGAATTTTTCAACATTTTTGACTTTTTCAACATTTTTCATATTTTTTAACATTTTTTCAATTTTAAAAGATTTTCTCAATTTTTTTCAGCGACTTACGACTTTTTCAATATTTGCCGACTTTTCAACAATTTGCGACAAGTTCGACTATTTTTTAGTGAACTACTCAACATTTTCGGCGATCTCAATATTTCTTGACTTCTTCAATATTATTTGACTTATAGTAAGTATACTCCGAATTTTTCAGCATTTTAATAATTTTCGACTTTTTCAAAAATTTTTGATTTTGAAAGCAATTTTCGAATTTTGCAATATTATTCGACTTTTGCACCTATGTCAATAACATTTTTTTGACTTTTTCAATATATAAAGTAATGAAATATATATCAATATTTGCATATCACATTATTTTTTACGCGATATCGGTTGAAAGCAAAATCGTCCATGTTATTTTATTTAAGAGAAAATTTAAAAACCCCTTAAAAAATATTTACATGTTGCAAACAAAATGTAAACTTTCAGAAACACCCAATAAATCACCTTATTTTATAATTTCCGTTAGAAAAAATAGTTCCACAACATTCAAATAGAAGCAAAATCAAAAATTACAGAACAACATTTTTATAAATATTTAATAATTTACTTTTTATTTATTTAAATAGTATTTAAAATATATTGAAAAATACATATGTAGGTAAATACATGATGTATAAAATGTATTTTTTAATTTCGTGCATTTGAAGTAGCTTCAATGTACCATTCACATTCGCTATGAATACTTGACTTAGATTGCGAAATAGCTCTAACATTACGCCGATTTGCATCGAAGGTCTCCGCAGAACATAGATAATAGAAATATTGAATTTGGAAAAACATTTTATTATTATTTAGTTCCAAAGACCAATTATTGTTTGCAGCGATATGACCAGGTTCTGATATAGCATATACAGTATTGTCATTCTCATCACGATATATATGCTGATTATATAAAGTGTTTACCAAATTGATCACTAATGTGTTAGAGAATTTTATCAAGTTAATGCTAAAGTAGTTTCCAGAAGCATTTGATTGATCCAATGTAAAAATATTTTGGCTTTTGGTATTCCCAGCATTTACAGCAGACTGATGCAGATATTCACCATTGCCATTAACTACGAAAAAGTTTGATGTAAAGAAAATATTTCGCAATGACGTTGGTAGCGACGCTATGGCATTATCAAGTTGACGCTTTTTGTTAGGCAATACATCAATCAATGGATGAGTTTTTGTTGTCTTCATATAACCGGCTATGTAGAGTAAATACTGATCATCAATGTCGTTGCGACCAACAAATTTCCAGTATAAATACAATTGCGTTTGAATTATCAATCCAGAAGCCTGTTCGCTCATATTATCAAATGAATTTATAAATATTGCCAATTCTGTTAGGCTTCCTAAGCCATATAGCTGATCAATAGCATTTTCAAATATTTTAAATGGTACACTGGAATCGTAGTCAAACATAAAAATAATTCGAAAGCAAAGATCCTGAGCACTTTTTTCCAAAGGTTGTGGTGTTTCGATAAATCTAACTATATTTAAAATTTGCGCCAAGTATCGACCATAAGTCGTAATGAGTAACTGACGCACCTCTTGATAGAATTCATCGAATTCCTGTGTCTGTGCATCGGTGCCAGCTGGCGGTACACGACATTTAAGTGAGGAACATATAGTTCTAAGTAAGTCCTCAATCTTTTCCACGTCATTATAGTAATTTAAACGTATTTCAGCCCAGACTGCTTTTAATATGCGTAATGTGAATGTTACCGGTCTCTGATTGTCTACCATTCCTATGTAGCTATCGAAATCAGTGCTTTGTACGGTAGTATCAGCAGTTGATATTCGTACAGTAGCTGTTATCAGACAGCAGAAGAGCGTAAAATAAACTTTTGTTAACCACATCGTGTATAGCTTCTTTGATTGTACTGCAAGAATTTTAGATATGGCATCGAATTTATACAACTTTTGAAGTATAGTTGGAGGCTTTGGCATCTAGATATGATGTACACTTAAAAATGTAGATATTCATATTTACTTAGCCAAATCAACATTGTTTAATTCTTTTCTGTTTGCTGTAATAGTGAAATAACTATAGGGTAACACTGGCAAACCAAAATATAATATTTGGTGTTACCCAGAGATCAGACTAGAATCCGAAATAGTTAGGCTATAGATTATGTCATAAAGAAAGGAACTAAGGCGTTCACGGGTTTTTATTGCAGGAATCGGTCTATGGGTCATTTAGGAAGGAAAAACCGCGGAATGCTATTAAATTAGAGGATGGAAATCGGAGATATGAATGAAAATGGACCCTTGTTAGTTTTTTCAATATGTCTTCCAAACGAAGCAAAATTGTGACATATTTCATATAAAACTTTTTGTAGAAAATTAAATTTCCCATCGAAACGGTTTATTTAAAAAATGTTGAAACATTTTTTTTATGCCAAAAATGTTGAAACAAAAAAAGAAATATTCGAAAATTTATTTTTTTTTTTTTGTTTTTTTTTTTTTGCTTTTTTGCCTATAACTTTTTTTGGGTTAGAGATAGGAACAAACATTGCTCCATGGCAAAAAAGAAGACACCATTTTCTTTAAAATGTAGCATTTAAAATTTTTTTCGTTTTTTTTGTGGTGCAGTGTAACTTTGTAAACAAATTTTGATTAAGATTTAATTTATCTTGTACACGCGCAGACTGAAATATCATCATTGAAAGTGCTTCATTTGAGAATTTTTCAATAAATTTTCGAATTATTTTTATAACTGCCACATTCACATTGATTTTGAAATATAATTAAAAGGACAACACTTGCATTTGGTTTTATTTGCTTTTTAGGAGATGAAACGTATCACAGTTGCAAAAGTACCAGTAATAGAACAGATAGAAATATCGATATTGATACTGATACCAACAACATATCAGTTATCCAGAAACTTAGCAAATATATATGTGGGGGGATAAATGCCAAGACGCATAAGTGACAGCTTTCTATTTTTAAAAGAAAATGATTTAAAATCTGAAAATTAATTGATGTTCACTCACCAAAACGTAGCAAACCAAAAACTTAAGACGCAAAAATATGATTAAATGGAAAATTTGAGTTAGTGGACATGGCCTGTGAGTGGCTTTTATGATCATTTGGAAATTGGTTTTCGAGTGCCTTCAGCATCTTAAATGTCGGTTGTCAATAAAAAAAGATTTTATCTCATTTGAGCGCTAGTGTACGCCAATACGTCTTAATGGTTTAGAAATCAAAAAAGTTTCTCTAAAAAGCACTATATCTTTAATAAGTACGAAAGCAATGCCCAGTATATAAACCATATTATTTTAAAAAAAAACCTTTTATTGTGAAAAATTCAAATGCAGAAAAGTTGTTATTAGAAGAACTGTACTGTAAACGTTATCGAAAATTAGCCTTTTTTCACTAAGCGGAAAGATAAGACTCTACACACAATCTTACTTTAAATGCCAGATTGTGATAGTTAAGAACAGCATCTGATATTCTAGAGAATTATTTTCCAGTCAATTGAAATAGCGGAGCCTGTGTATTCCATATTGTCTTTTCTAATGTAATAGCTAGAAAGAAAGCAAAACTTTGCATTTTAATATTAAAACAATTAATCACATGATTCCTCTCCCCGTGAATTAACTTTAACGCATCTTTATACAAAAAAAATATAAAACAACTTTTGACTGAAGTACATAACCATTGAATCAACATCATACTATTGGCAGCAAAAAAGGAAACTCTACTTGCAGTAGCAATGTTGCCAATGCTGTAGTGGTGTCATTAATTTGCAGTATTTCCGTTCTATAATTTCCTCGAATTTCCTTCTGTTAATCACTTCTTTTCCTTAGACTTCAAACTTTTTTTTTCTTTTGCTTGCGAACAGCTTTATATATCATTTATACAGCTGCTTTTATTTGACCAGCCGGATATACTTCGCTGAAATTTTCATTTCCACAATTCATTTATCATTCATGTCCGTCGTTTGTTCGATTTTGTATTCAATGTAAGTCCTTGTTTTTAATGTTTATTTTATTGTACAACAATGGTTAGCTGCAACAAAACAATCGAATACATTGGTCAAGCAAAAGTTTCTTTGAAAGATTTATCGTTATGATTTTCTCTATCAGTTTGTATCCAAACAAAAAGAAGCAGAGACCTATTAATTTTATAAAGATTATATTTCATGTTAATATTATAAAAATTCCGCATATTTTAATATAAACATTGGCAGACTTCATGCTCTCACTTTTATGGCGGAGTATATTCTCTAACTCATGGCTTTTCATATTTAAATTTCAATTTTTATATAGACAATTCCTTATGTTTCTTTGTCAACCTTTATGTCTTACATTTTATTTTTGTAGTTTTATCTTTATATCTAGCTGTATATCCGCATCTCTATTCTTACAGCTTTATGTTCATCTTTTAATCTTTTACTCATTGTATTTGTATTATATTATGTCATGATATTATGGGTCGTAGTGCGCTTGTTTCGAGTTTTGATTGCATTCTCTTCATGATATGACCATTGAAAGTTTGAACTTTAATTTGACTTGCTTTTGTCATAAAGCGCTTTTGTCTGGAGATTCCCTGTAGAAAGCCATTGTAGAAAATATAATGTAAGGGGCCGTTCATAAATAACGTGAGTCAGAATAGGCAGAATAGGGAGGGAGGCGGTCCGGCAAAGTTTCACCAAATCACACCAAGGGGAGGGCGGTTCCGAATTTTCAAAAAAAGACCTCACGTAATTTATGGACGTCCCCTAAGAATTTCGCTGCTATGAACGATACCACGTCCGCTTTTCGTTTAGAAAAGGCTTCCATCAAATAGTGCACATGTCCTGAATTTTGTTTCCTGTTTTTGCTTCCTTAATAACGAGGTGTCACGCTTAATTGTTCAAACCTACCCGCTTTTCATCCAAAATTTTTTTTACTATATCTGAAGCTTAGAAGCTTTTTTTTGAACCTTTTGGACAACAAAAAATAGCCCAAGAGCCCGCTGTAGAAAAGTCGAGAGTATAAGATTACAGGATTTGTAATTTTAGTGAAACCAACGAACCAGAGTTGCCTTGCCGAAGTCCGCCCGTTGCCCAAATTTTGGAGAATTTTGTTATTCTAATTAAAAGTGTCTGTCCCAAACATGGGTTGCCACCGGTCCTTTTTGGGTCGATTTCTATTAATAAGGAGTACAGCTTGCAATATATGGAAGTGTTTTGTCGAATTCTGTCTATCAAATTTTATGATTCTTGAGTAAACAGTTCGTCCAGTCCTTAGTCAAAATTTTTGACTGTTCTGAAAGGTGCCCACAAATCGGATAACGATTCTAAACAAAATTCTTCTCTAATGAATATTGAGATTGTATAGAGATTCTTATGTTTTTATGACAAACAATTAAAACTAGGCGTTGTTTCCTAATCAGTCAGTCAGGGCACAGTGTGACCAGGACGTGTAGTCAGTTAGTTAGAAACAAAATGCATGTTTATATGTTAAATGTGAAATTTGAATTTCACAACTACAGGGTATTTTTTTTTTTTTTTTTGGACAAAAAAATATTCTCTTTTAGTTATTTTCTGAAGGAATCAGGTCTTATTTTAACTGGAATTGATAAAACGCATAAGTTGCGTCCTTCTAAATAAATTCGAGTGCGTAAAATAGAAAATAATTACAATTAAACATTCACTGGTTGAACAGCTGTCAAAAATCACACGGAACAAAAGAAAAATCAGAAACAACAACTTCACTTTCATTTGTTACACAAATTTATTTACAGAAAAAAAAAAATGTTGATAGCCTTGCATTTTGCCAGATTAAACTAGTGATGTAATTGTGTAAACGATATCCTAATGCTGAAGGAAAAAACCATCAATTGGAAAATACAAATAAATTGCATTCGACCTTTCTAACTCAAAGGCAAAAGATATTATTCCATTACAAGAATCAAAAGTTGGAATTCATCAATTGTTTCGGAAAGATGAAAAAACTTAGTACTCTGGTCTGTAACTAAGAATTTATTAGCGGGAGGCTGAGCCTGAAACAACGTTGGTGTTACATTACACTATACACATCCATCAATTTTTTTTCGGGACAAAAAGTAGCTCATGTTTTAATCCTTTCAGGTGGATAGATCGAAAACGCGTAAGAAATGCGCTCTTCGGGGAACCGCAACCATCTCGAATTATATCCGAAATCTATCAACATCGTTTCCATATCGATTGATGCATAATGTTTTTTATTGAAAAATTATCCGGTAGCTTTCGATTGGTGCAAATATTGGAGCAATACCAAATTGAAATCGATTTTTCAATTCTTTAAAAAGACAAATTCTTTGTTTCAAAATCTTGGATGGGAATCGACGTTTTTGAGTTCCGGATTTTAATTGCTGTAATGGAATCGACAAAAGCATAGTCTCATTTTTCATTTTAATCGAAAAATGCGCATTCAAATTTCAAATTCTTGGAATTAAAATTTTTGGGGAATTTGTTCGTTCTCAAAATGAGCAAAATTCATTTATATATCATAGAAACATTTTAGCTATCGCCTTTGTAATTGCTTCATTAATATCGAAAGAAAAAATCTATACATTCAACACCAATAACAACGGTATCATGTCATTAACTTAGACCAGTGAAGGGCACATAGTGGCTCTATTTGCTCACATTGCTCTAACCGTTATTCGACGCACAAGCAAGCGAAAAATTATTCGCAGAATTTCAACGCTATCGAGGCACAAAATTCGCAGAAAATCCCTGCGTTGCCAACGTTGCGTTGTTTCCTTTTTCAACCACAGCAGCAGTTAGTGTAGCGTGACCACAGCTTCCACAACTCGAAGTTCTGGGTATTGTTGCTTGATGCTGTTAGATTTCGTGTAAAATACCGCTATAAATCTGAAAAAAAAGGAAATAACAACTAACCGATCAAACTGAAATTTCCAACTGTGGTTTGACTAACTAACTGCTGCAACCAAGAACCTGTGTCCTATGTCAACGCTATCGAGGCACAGCGTTGACTTGAGTTCAAATGAAAACAAAAACAAATCACAAAGGCATAAATGACGGCGCCGCATTGTGTCTTGACGAATGTAGCAACTGTTTTTGTTTGTAGTGTAATTTGTTTTTTTTTGTGATAATGGCAATTTTGGAAATGAAAGTAAAAAAAAACTTTAAAATTTCGTTTGTTGTTGCTTGATGTTGTTGTTTTGCTCTTTTGTTAGATTTTTGTGCCCACCGCTGACTTAGACCTTTGTAGCATGTTAAATTGCAAGTTGGTTTCTTGCACGAATGCTCGCATAGGACACAGGTTCTTGGTTGCAGCAGTTAGTTAGTCAAACCACAGTTGGACATTTCAGTTTGATCGGTTAGTTGTTATTTCGTTTTTTTTCAGATTTATAGCGGTATTTTACACAAAATCTAACAGCATCAAGCAACAATACCCAGAACTTCGAGTCGTGGAAGCTGTGGTCACGCTACACTAACTGCTGCTGTGGTTGAAAAAGGAAACAGCGCAACGTTGACAACGCAGGGATTTTCTGCGCACTCACAAAAAAATTGAAGCCCCAGTTGCAAGGCATCGCTATGGACATTTTTAAGTCGCTGTCATAGAAAAAGCTGCCAACGGTGAGTGACTGTTGTATAAGCTACTGCTATTGTACAAGTGTTTTCGATTAAAGTGTGGATTTTTAATAAGGAGGATGAAAACGTTTGATATAAATCAGGTATGAGTTGCGATAAAAATTGCAGAATATTGAACAAAACAGTCAAACATCGAGATAACCATATGGGGAAATATCGCATGAACAGAATGAACATAACTTAATATTTAATATAGATATTTTAATGCTGAGTTCATATCTGGTTCACGAACATGTCTGGCACTTCAATATTTTCAGATATTCTATTCATCAGATACCAGTGGAAAAAATTTAAAATGACTTTTTCATTTTTCTAATAGCTAAGATGACAAATAGCTGTAGTAGCTAATATCAATTATTGTAAAAGCAACATGTAATATGTAACTCAACATATGCAAACATTTTAACTTTTTAACATTTTAACAAAAGCACTATAAATTATTAGATGTAGTGTCTTATTGAAAAACTAAATTCTTTTATAGTTACTGACCTAAAACTGAGACTGAGCTTTATAAAAGTACCAAGTGAGACAGGTAAATATATACTTATAAACTTATGCCCTAACCACTCAAATCCCAACCATTCGATAAATATTTGTATAAAAGTCGTTCAGAAGTGATAATAACTTTATGATTTTCAAATGTCCGTCTATAGTACCAGAAGGCCGATATTAGTTCGGTTTTAAGTTTCGAGTTTGAAAAAGTCGAAAAATATGGAAAATGCCCATATATGTCAAAGATAGCAAGCTGAGAAAAGGATTTCAACAGCCCGTATTGAAGATAAATTATTGATCATATCTGCTAAATAAATATGTTTTGTTGAAAATAAGCTAAGGAGAACCGCCAACAGCTCGCTTCGCTCATGGGCTCTGACGCGCGCTTCTCAAAATCATTTCAGATCTTCATTGACGACACGTTAAGAACTTAAAGTTTGAGATGGAATTTTTGTTTTCTAATGTTTTGATATTTTATCTGTCTTCTTTCAATATACGCACATTTTCTGACAGCAAATACTATTTTGTATAAAAGAAAGATAATTCACTTTTTTCTTCGAAGAAATTATGTTTAAAAAGAGTAAATATGTTTTCCAAGGTGCTAAAAGAAACAAAAAACAACATTCGTATAGATATCAAAAAGATAAATATTGTGATATACAAATAGAATGACAACAAGAAATTATAAAAATGAATGAGTTTCATTTGATTTTATTAGCGTTAAAAAAATGCCCTCTCTATTATGTTATTTCAAATATTTTATTGTGGATAACTTTCGGTTTCAACAGCACCACACAACGTTTGAAACATTTGAAATAAATAATACTACGTTGGTTCAAAGTAAAGTTTTTCCAATTTTACAGTAGTGGCAACACTTTTTTATAGTTGACCAAAGTGGAATAATATCAGGCGTATGAAAAATCATTCTCTAATTCTTCAAAAATTACTAAAAAACTCAACAACGAAGTTCGCTTATGGCATATTACTATTTTATTTACCTCTATCGAGGTATGATACAAGAAATTTATATAATTTTTCTGACTTGCAATTGTTCTCAATTCCAGGCATACTTTCCGAAGTAAATGACAAAAAAAAAAATCTCTTTCCAAACCCCATTTTTTTTTTTTTTTTTTTTTTTTGTAGTGAAATTTTTCTGTTTACATCACCTTCTATATTCCCTTTTCAAGAGTAACAAAAAAAAACAAGAGTTTGTTTTTTAAAGTTCGACGCCAAACACAAATGGTACAAATGAGAGAAAAAACAGCAATAACAACACAGAATTCAAGAAGTAACATAAGCAAAAAAGTGAACGAAAAACTTTGTCAGTGTATTGCAAAAGCACAATTTTGAAAAATAGGATATTTACTTTAAAATAACTCATAACAATAAGTTTGTAATAACGATCTTTAGCACAAATATTTGGTTTTCAAAAAAGATAGAAAATAATAAAATCGATTCAGTATATTATGCGCCAAAGCGTTACAAACCTATTACATATAAGCAATTTCTTATAAATAGTTTTTCCTACATAAAAATCTTATATTTATTGATATAATTGATTCGTGAGAACCTCAATAGACACTTTTGGGCAGTCAATCTAACCTAAGCCAAAGTTATATATCCCTTTTGAAATTTCATAGAAATCTTATCTGAATGCACTTATATCAAAAAAAGGTAACTCCTCCCAAAACATTAAGTCCAAATATTGGTAGTTGTGAGCGTGACATGCTCATCATGTACTATGCACATCAAATCAGCAGAGGACGACCACAAAAAGTACTGGACAGCTACAGCAATAGATGTAAGAGGCGGAAGCTTAAGGATATCAATAACGAAATCGGAGGTGAAAATATTCAAGAAATGTTCCGACATCAATTCCATTCAATGAATCAATTCAAAAAATCACATATCATTAAAAAAGTTATTGATGTTAGTTCAACGGATTCTTAAAAGTGTACCAACGCCGTGCGAGTAAAAACAGTACAAAAATGAAGAGGCATTAGCATTATTTCTGGACTTGAAATTAACAAAACAGCAATATACTGTGCTCAGATTGTGTGCGATTAAAAAAAACTCAAATCTGTTTCCATCATATCATAACATAGCTGCTGCTAAAAAGAACTGTTTTCCATCAAAGACCACTCCGATTTCGGCAGAACTACAGCTAAAATCTCTACAAGATCACACAGCCCAACGCTTGCTACAATCATTTAAATGAAATGAGGGAAACTGCAAGTTAATTCTTTTTTGGAAATGGGTATGTATCGGTTCTACCGGACAAAAACAATATATGCAATTCTTATGTGAAGATAGTTCAGACACAGATATGTTCATGATGTCATTTGTACCATTGCGATTGTGAAAGAATTTGGAGAACTCAGAGCCATCGACCAGCATGAAGCACACCAGAGATACTTGGGAAAATTGAACGCCATCTTTTACAAAATACTGCAGACCAATCAAATTTGCATTTAAAAAGGAAACTCAGGATATCATTAAGGAAGAAGTTAGTGATAACAGAGATCTATCAGAGGAAGCTCAGTAAATAAGGATTACAGATTTTATATAGAGCAAAACACCAGAAAAATGTCTCGAAATTCAACAAATGAAGATCTATATATTGTTGGCAAATTCAGATCCATTCATCTCTAGCATGCGACATCAATGGAAAGTATAACATCTGGACTTAGATGAAGAAGCGAAAGACTATTACAGGACATAGATAATATAGAACTGAATACGGAATATTTACAAGCAATATTTCAACCAAATTTCAGAAAAAAAGCCCATATTTTCATACTAAAAATTTAAAAAACTCAAAAGTTTAATTTTGATATTGAATTCCTTAATAATCGATTTTCATGAAAATGAAAATGAAACTGGAAAAAGGAATTACATGTCAATTAAAAAAATTTGCTGAAATATCTCAATTGGTTAAAAAGTTACAGAGTTTTGGCCTACGAAAACCTATTTTGAGCCACTGTGCGATATTACTTTTTTGTTTTTTGCATTTTAAATATACAACATCAAATGAAGAAAAGTGGTTAGAAGTAAATATTTACGTAAAGTTTTGTGTAATCATTGTCAATTATAAATTAAGAAACGTCACAAAAAATAAACATTAAAAATATCAACACAAGTGATGACGGAGATAAAAAAAACAATTAATTCAAAGTCCCATGAAGAGTAATAACTATGTTTTTTTTTTTTAACTTGACCTTTCTTTGCAAATACTTCTGTGAGCCCACTGGTCTTAGAAGGCCACTTGTTGCAAGCGATGAAGGAAAATCTTCTTGAAGAGTAATTCTATTAGGTCTGCTTAGGAAGGCCTGTTTTAACGGAACATTTGATGTAAAAAAATACGTTTGAAAGGAGTTTAGGAGGCCTGATTCTTCCCAAGGTAGGCATTTTAGAAGCGCTGCTTGCTCCTGCCCTTGCCTACTGTTAAGTTAATATAACCCATACCATTTTAATAGTCACTACTGTATTAAAAGCAACATGTTTTTTCCGCAAACAAATTTCCTACGCACAACTTATGGTGAGTTTAACAAGAAAAAGAATCAACATATGCCAAATTAAAGAACAGTGTAAGTTATTTATTTTTTAAGAAAAATCATTACGTGTAAATGAACATGTGACTAAAATTTAGAACACGATAGGAACAGCTTCAGAGTCTTGAATTTTTTTAAAGCATCTTTTAAAAAGTTCAAATTTCAATTAGAAGTCAAATTAAAATACTTAAATTGACCTATAATGAAAACTGAATCTATTATTTTTTATATTTTATAGTTAAAAGAAACTTTTTAGGAAGTTCTAACAGCACTGTTAGACATTAATAAAAAATTACTTTTACCCATACATTTTTTAAACAAAAGTGTTCCTCCTCTGCAAGTCCCTAGCTATTAGATTTTTATCTTGCTATTCAATTTACACCGATTTGCTGCAAGTTTCCTCAAAAGCACCTCAGTCTGCCACATGTGATATCCTCATAAACACTGTGCCAATAGCGCATTAAAAGGATCTACGTTACTGTGTTGGCGCGGTAATATACTTGATGGTATTTTGCATACAGAATTACAATTTCCTGCTTCTTCCCTTTGCAATTCCTCTTCTATCAACTCTTGACAATTATCAAAATGACTATATACCGTATTCATTAGAACATCTTCGAGTTGGCAAGATTTTTGTTGCAAATGTTTTTGCTGGCGATCCACTAAATAAGCGCTCACCGCATTTCGGACATCTTTTTTAAGACGTCCAACTTTATTCGTATATTTAGCTTCTTGAAATTCGCAAAAGTAACCGTATACAGCTTCGACTACCTCATTTTGCAATTTTGCCGGATCACATGATATTTTTGCTTGTCGTTGTTCATCAAAATATTTGCTAACCGCATCAATAACGCCATTTTCTAGCTTTTCAATAGCGAATTGCATATGAATTTGTTCCAACTCATTGAAATAGCTTTCGACAGCATCGAATAGTTCTTTCTCTTGGGTATCAATTTCTTTATGGAAATAATAATCTTCCATATCCTCAAAATATTCATCCAATATATCGAATAGCTCTCGGTTTAGTTTTTCCAGGCCATGCCAATTGCAGCCTTGCTGGAGATTTGTGAAATAATCATAGACCACGCCAAGCATTTCCATATAAATTGCTTCCTTATTGCCAAAGGTATTGCCCACCAATGCATCTGAAGTGACAGCATTTTCGATTTCCTCGGAAAGTTGCTCACATGGGGATTCGTTGCATTTTTTCTTCGTCATTTTGGGATTGACACGTTTTTTTTAAATATTTTTAATAATATTCGGCTGAGGAATTTCGTAGTGCTTTCTTTCAATGCAAGCAAACTTTAGGTCACTTACAGCAATTTTGTCTTACTTAATTAGAAATTTACTGCATATTTTAGAAAAAATTGTGATTTTTTTTAAAAAAATTATGGCTGAAATTTAAAAATTTTTGTAATTTATGACACTTCGAATCTTTGACAAATTGTACTAAATTTTTTTTGGATTTTAAATTCAAAACTGTTTTGATTCTACTACAGTGGCTCTTAAGCTGCAAAATATCGCTAACAATGCACTGAGAACAGAGCATGTGTCCTTCATCGATTATTTGATTGATTGGTTTTCAAAATATTGTAACAAATTTTCGTAGATATTGATCTGCCCTTAGTTGGAATTTCAAGATTTGTTTATTGAGCTAAAGATAATATAGTTTTGTGTCGTTTGAATGAATTTAATTGGATCGAATATATATTTGGTGATAATAATTTTATTTGATTTTATTTCACACAAGTGGTATTCGCAGTTACGCACTCACACGAACCTGTAATTTTATTTTTTCCATAACGAAATAACTCCATTAACATCTCATTCCACATTTTCTTTTTATAAGTATCAGCAATAAAAAATTTAACGACAATTTTTGCGTGAGTTTTTGCAAAAACTTTATCTTAAAAAAAATAGAGGTTGAATTTTTAAAAATAGAAAATGAAGTATGCAATAACCTTCTTTAATACAAATTTGTTGTTTTAAAAAAGAAATTATTAAAATCGGTTGAGTATATTTTGCGCCAAAGCGTTACAAACCATTTTTATATCAGCGTTTTATAGCATAGATTAATATAAATACTTCACAATCGTCAACATATTTAAGTAAAACACGTTTCATCAGCATTTATGTTTGTGTAAATACCAAATACCTTATTGGCATCCAATAAGAGTATGTGATGATAAGGAAAAATATCGATATACTTAAGGATCGATATTTAAAATATCGGTTTTTTGCTCATCAATTTTTACCTAAATTAATATTAAAAAATATAAACGTAAGCGACAAACAATATTACCTCCACCAAATACATGATTTGGTGATTATTATCGTCTGAGTTATTTCTTTCAACCACAATTTTGTTAATAATTACCAAATACATGATAGACTTAGTTTCGTTGTCTAAAATAGTTGAGAAATTATTGCCAAATATATGATTAAACCAATAATATTATTCGATTCGGTGAATTTTGCAAAATGTTAACATATATAAAATATTTTTTAGACTACATCATCTACATAATTTTTTAATTATCAACAAATCTCATTATAGACAAATAAGTCTTTGTCTCTGTGTACGAATCGTTTCTTGTCGAAGTTGCCAAGCATCTGCAACCAAATCACCACATCTATGCAAAATTTGTACAAAATAAAAAATTAGTCAAATTTTTAATAAAAGATTTTGTTTTTGCATTTGCTGGCTGTGCACGTTCCATTGTGGCTAACCAAGGTAAAAAAACAAACGCTAATCTAAACAAAAGGTGCAATTTTCCACACTTGCAAACTTTCGCCCATCAGCACAACATAACAATTTAATTACGTGGCACAACTGCAACAAACCCATGCGAATTAAATGTGGAAAACTTTAATCAAACAAAAAAAAAATGGAAAAAATCGTAGTTGCAACATTAAAGTAAAACGACAAAAATTAATTGCAACATACGAGAAGTTTCCAATATGCAGGCAGGATATCAGAGCAAAAGACGATTTTACTTCGAACCGGAACAAAAAACTTCAATTGTAACGGCTATCATTGAACGGTTTCATTAACCGTTAAAACAAAAACAACAACAAAAAAAGTACAGCAAGTAACGTGAATGAAAATGAAGTGTAAGAGAAGAACAAAAATTAAAACAAATGGAAAAAACCGTAGCACTCATTAAGCTTTGGTGAAAAATAATAATAAAAAATGTTGACATTTTTAACCGATTGTTGCCAAAAAAAAAGGTTAAAATTTTTCTCAAAATAAATAATATTTCAAGTCGCACAATTCAGAGAACGTACGGTTTACGAAATAACTCGTAAGATGGCTGGCAACAAATTCGTCCAAAATCTACCAATAGAAAAAAAAACTGGAGCCTATTAACGATAGTTAATAGAAAATTCGTCGGAAAGAACATTTTTCGGAGACCATTCACCGTTCACCTCCATCCTTAAGCTCTCGCGATATGCCTCTCCATAAGGGAAGACCACAACGACTAGACTCGTGCTTGCTTGTCTTCACTAACGAAGATTAAAATGGTCGTACAGTAGTTCCCGAAATGTTGAAAGCTCCCGAATTCACCGCTGAACTTATGCAGCCTGTTCTTATCTAAGTGTGTACAGAAGCACGAATATCTGTCTACCAGAAACTTTAGTAAAAATCTAAAAAAAAAGGTATCTGAAACGCCAGAGCTACAGAAGCAACAAGATTCTTTCAAATCTATTTAAAAACCCCCCTCATCAGAGTCAATGAAAAACTAGAACTACTTATCGGGAAACAACAGGCAGGATTTCGCCCGCACAGATCATGCATTGATCCAATTAATACCCATCGCACTATAGATAAATCAGTGGCACATTTTGTTACATTTAACTTTCATCGACTGCTGTACCGCTTCGACCGCAATTGCATCTGGGATGTATTAAACAGCTAAAGTGCAGCACCCAAGCTCACTAAGCTCATCAAGACTCAATACGAAGGTTTCAAATGTAGATTTTGCTTGTACGAGCTAATTTTGAAAATCGTTGGCTTTAATCAGGCTTTCATTGTGGAAAAGTCTAAAATATATTACAATTAGTTTCAAATTCTGTTTCCAACCCATAAAGGGTCTGGGCTGTTATGAGCCCAGTAGTGCTCTTCACAATTTTATAGACCTTGGGATCGCCTGCCCGTTAATGAAAACTCAAAGTGCTTTTCGCTGAATTGCTCGATTTCTCCGAGATGATATTGTTGATGAATTTTGAACTTTAGGACTATATCATCATCAATTATCGCAAACAAGTTCAAATAATTGGCATAGGATTGCTCTATAGAAAAATCTCACCCGCAATCCTTTTCAACAGACCCGTGCGCAGAAATCATCCAAGGAGAGGGGTTTGAGTTTGGACTTTTCATGTTAGCTTATGAAGTTCATAAAAAATCTATGTGCGAAATTCCTCAGTGGGGGGTTCGAACTACCGATTCCTCCGTCATTCTCCTTCCACACGGACATGCTCCTCACTGTTTAATACTCAGCTCATCACGTTCAAAAACGGGGGTGATACCAGCAATATCACATCCAATCCATTTTGGTTAAGCTCTTGTTACAGCTCGCCAGAGATTGGAGATGGCACTCCATCCTGAGGTATTGTTCCGTTAATTTTTTAAATGCGCTTTGAAAAGTTTCAGAAGAATCACAATGGGTTAATTTTTTTTTAACAGCGCCAATATTCTATGAAAAGTTTTTATTTTTTTTTTTCTCCTTTTTAACAAAAGTAAATCAATACATGCATATGTGCATACTCTATATCCTTTGTCTGGCTAGGACATGGGCACGAACCACACGGATGCTTCATCGACATTGGTCGACTTATTATTATTGTTCTTGTTGTTGTTGTTGTTGTCATTGATGACGACGCTGACGTGGACGACGATGAAGCTTATTTAAATGCAAATTTAAATGAAATTGTAATCCAGTTTAAGACTCATTGCACATTTTATCCTTTGATGTTTTGAGAGGCCTTATCATGGAGAGCACTAGGACATACAAGGGTTTCGGCGGGTTGATGTCTCTTCTCGCTTAAATAACAATGATGTGAATGAGAGCTTTAAATGGGCACTATAATGTGGATGCGGTGGAAAAATAAAATAATGGTCAATATGATCCACTTACTCGTGTGCACAGCTACAACAAGCCGATATGCAGTAAGGCACAAAGGCAAAGGATATTTTTTTTACTGCTTAAAGACCGCTTAAGGCTTTGCAATTAATAGCGGTTGAATAAAAATACCAAAAACAATAAAGTGCATTAAATTGGTAACACTTAAGTGAATTGTTAATAATTTTTCTGTAAATTGCAGTAAAGAGATTTTATAAAAAATGTAATTTAAACTCAATTTTATTCGTTTTTGTAGACAAATTATTAGTAGGATATGTAAAAAATCTTGAGTCACTATCAGTTGTATTCAGGAAGGTTTAAAACTTGATTGTGAAAATATGGTTGGAAATTATGAAATTTTTTATCAAAACAATAATTATTTTGTTACAATTTGTAGTGCACTCCCCACAATTTGGGGTCATAATAATCTGCCCAGTGTGCTCGTTGAACAGTGGATATTTTTAAACATATTCTTTTCTTGCATAATTTTCGCGTGCCAGTAAGACAAAGATTCGGTCGTTCAGGCAAGTTTAAATGAAGACCCAACTTTCTAAGACAATTCCATCAACATGTTGTACGTCGCAGGCCATCTGGCCATATTATGATCCTAATAGAACACTCAAAATAATCTCATTAAATTAGCAAGCCCGGAGGATCTTTGTTGATGTCATTACAGAACACTATCTTATAGGCAAAAATGCCTCAAGACTAGGCCTGCTGATGTATAAGTTGTTAAGATCCTAACATCGAAGAGTATTTCAAGGTTTTTGAATGTCACTTTCACGACTCTCTTGAAGACTTTGCTCAAAAGTTTCCGAAAGCCAATTTAAAGATTAGAAGAATTTCGACATAATAGGTTGAAGACAATTAAAAAATTACGTTGACAATTGTCATCTCCCGTGCTAACCTCATCTGACTTAAGGCATTTCTCTGTCACAGCAACATGGCGTATTTTACAGTTGAACTTAGTTGGGCTTAGATCCTTACAAAATTACTATCACGCAGCACTTAGATAATCGGAAATGCCTGGAGCAACTTGAAAATGATGCAGACTTTGCGAAGGAAAACATCATCTCTGATGAGGTACATTTCCATCTCTCTGTATCGGAAGGTAAGCAAAATTGTCGTTACTGATCTCAAGCCAATTAACAGATTATTCTCGTGGAATCTAAAAGTTCTGAAAAAGTAACCGTTTGGTGTGGTTTGTGGCACAGCAAAATCATCAGACTTCATTTCTTCAAAGAAGAGGAAGGAGATGCTTTTACTGTCAATGTACAGATTGATGATAAGGCACCTTTTATGGTCTGAATTGGAAGGTATTCATTTAACAAACAAGTGGTTTCAACAAGCCGGCGAGAGTTACGTGCCACACAGCCTATGCCACAATTTCGTGAAAAGTTCGGACGGTCAATAATCTCATGAAATGCTGATGTCAATTGGCTCAAAGAAGTTGTTATGATTTAACTTTTGGACATTTTCATGTGGTGTTAATTAAAATCTGGATGTATTGAATGAAGAGTTCGAAAATTTAACTTCTCGTATATGCCGCTATAAGAGGGGAAAAGACGACCTCTCAAATGATATTCTTCATAGAAATAAGATAGGAAAACAAAACAAATACATAAGATACCCAGCGGCAAATATGTTATAAAGAACATAGATGAATAGTTATACTCATTGTAGGCAGTAATGCTTACAACTCCAGCAACAACTGTAAATTCTTTTTACAAAGAGATGGCCGCTTTGTAGGCAGCTTGCCTACAATGCTATATACAATGTGTAACAAACGAAATGCAGATTGCCTTAAAACATCGCTTACCAAGTGCCTGTATAGTTTAGCGAGTTGCCTACATCTCCACATACAAAGTAGGCAGCCAGCAAGCAAACTGCCTACAGCTCCATATACAAAGCAGGCAGCCGGCAAGCAAATAAATAAAATATCACAGTAACAATTGCATTTATGAAACATACAAAACAAAGGTTATAACTTTTCATACATGAAAAATCAGAGTACTTCTTCGATTTTCCGCTGGGTATATAAATAAAACAAAACTCTATTGCTTGCTTTTAGTTCATTTTACTCCATAAAGATGCTCAAGCAGAGACGGAATGAAACAAAGCACGTTTAAGGAAAATGGTTTGAATGGGGCCAGAGCCCACAAGCGATGCAAAGTGTACGGAGGCGTACGAAACATATTACGCTTATTAGAAAACCCTTATATAGTTAGAGTTGCCAAGCTTTTAAAAATAAGACATAGAATCATTGTGTGAAGAACTTTTTTTTTTGCTTAATGCATTATTTTTTACTAGGAAATTATAAAAAATTATTTATTTACTTATACGCTAAAGTTCAGTTAGGCTCCGATATTCTCTGGGTGCACTGGGCATTTTTTTTTTACTGTTCTTTAAATTCAATGTGCTACTTATCAGTTTTAATTTATATATTTTATTTGCAGCTACTTCGAAATAAACATCATTCACGCGTCTATTTTCCACGCACCCTTCAGAGAAAATATTAAATAACAAAAGAGCATGATTAAAAACGAAACAGCGCAGACAGCAGTGAATGAACCTTAAGCCTATGAAACTGTCACGCGGCAGCTTACACAACAACAATAAAATGTTGCATACAAATCAACAACAAGCAAATAGCTATGAAACAGAATGTAATGCATTCAATGATACCGCATCGCTTACAGCATCAACAGCATCGCTTTTAGGCATGCGAACACCTACATCAACGCCCACAAAGGATGTAGCAATATTTTACAACAATGGCAATGATAGCAAAGACAACAACCGACTATATAATGAAGAAACACCTGCTGTTATCGAAAAACTGTCACGACAACACACGAGATACAGAGGTCAACATAATTATTCAAATTATGGACTCAAGGAGCAGGGTAAGTTGACTTAGTAAAATGAGAAAGTTAGGTTCAGCAGACAGCTGAGGCTCTGAAGGGCTATTTTGAAGTACCAAAATAAGTATATCCTCGCAACACGTTTCTTTCTGGTATGATCGAGGCGAGGGCACTCAGAGTTTCTAATGATTTGGCAAGCTCCTCCATATTTAAATCGTTGAATGTCCTTTCTGCGAGTTAGCAATGACGATATGCTTTGGAGTACAGATTATTCAAAAAGCAAGTGCTGCACTGATTCTACAACTTTCACATTTTCGCAGCTCTTGCAGCAAACAGAATGACATTTTTGCTTTTAGTTTTTTTTTTTTTTTTGTTAACCAGTGTTTTCTCTTTTACAGCATCAACACAACACCGAAATCAGACGAAGCTGCAATTGCCCGGTTATGTCACACGTCAGAATACGCTGATGGTGCAACCAGTCAGTACAACAAAAGCAGCACGTGAGAAAATCTCTCCCTTAATAGCAGCTGTGGTGACATCATCAAAAGCCGTAGGTAGCAGCATACGTCGCATACGACGTCCACGGCAATGGATCTATCCAGTAGCGGAAACGGATGCTGCTGCTGCAAATGACAAAATTATGATGAGACAACAAGAGGAGATGTTGTTATCACAATATCCATCTACATATAGTTTCTCTGATAAATGCAAAAATTTCGTTATTGAATTTTTGCAAGGATCCTCAATACATGGTTTTGTCTATTTGGCAAAAGTTGGCTTAAATTTGATTGAACGGTGAGTGTAATGTATGTATGTATGTGTGAAATAATTTTTATACAGAAAATTAAAAAAAGTTATAAATATAAGAAAAATAGTAATTTAAGTAGTGCTATACATTCTGTTTTAAAGTTATCCCAAAAAATCTCTAAAATCGTTTTGTATAAGCCCGACCATACACACTTGCAGAGGTATGCTGCACTAATCAATTGGAAAAAATTTTAAAAGCCACCGGGAGGTGACCACTATTAAGGATTTAGCTGAAGCCATTTTTCGAAAAAGAAGCGATTGCACCAATCGTTAGGAAGATATCAAAAATTCAGTGAAGAAGTCGTCAGCAGGGCCTCTAACTACTTTAAGGGACTCATTTTTCGTAGTAAAAAATATTCCACGAATTGACGGGAAAAGTTTGAAAATGGATTTTAGAAGTCACTTGGAGTTCTCAAGCCCCCAAACTACATATTTGTGGGAAATTAACAAAACTTGGCTTGTAAGAAGTCTTTTTGAATCCGGATGATGTACACAAATTAATTCTTGATCATTTGTCAGCGACTGATGTAAATAAGTTTATCGAGTATTACTGACATTTAAAAAATAAATTCAATAAAAATTTTAAAGTAATTCTTATTTAGTATCATGATATTAAACTTTAAATATTGCTTAAGAAATGATTTGCGCAAGTCGAGGCAAGCATGCAAGCATAACAAACCATTTATGGCAAGCGATAAGTGTTTGTGTTTGTGCATTTTGTTTTTGCTTCTTCCATGGCGTAATTATCTGAGGTGAAGTCATTAGGGAGAGCACTGCGTGATAAAATTGAGGGCATTTTGTGAGCGTGAGAGTAAATTTTTTTTAAAAAACAAAATCAATCAAATACATATAATTGATAATAAAATTCAATGTGAATGGAGAAATTGCCGGTATTCAAGGTTTGAGAAAACATGAATGAACGACTAAACTAACGTCAAAGTAGATTTAAGAGAAAAAAATTTGTAAATGTCCGAAGCAATATATGGTTTAGCAGGCCATATGCACCTGTGGCCTGAGAAGCGGTTCCTTTGTTACACAAGGCACAATCAATTCAAAAGTTTATATAGACAAGTGCCTCGTTTATTCGTGCACATGAGGGTACAGTGATGTTCTGGCCTGTTTTAGTAACCTCTCATTACCCTAAAGCTACGATGGAATGGTATCAAAGTAAAAAAATCAATTTTGTACCAAAAATAGCAAATCCGCTCAACTGCCTAGAGCTTCGCCCAATTAAGAGATATTGGGCTCTTATGAAAAGAGATCTTCGAAAGAGTGGTAGGACTGCAAAATTGTTTACAAGACTTCAGACTTAAGTGGTAAAGATCGCACCTTACTGTCGATGAAAGTACTATGTAAAATTTAATGAAGGGCCTTAAGAAAAAAGCAAGAAATTTTTATAAAAAAAATTTTTAATTAGTTTTTTAGTTATAACTATATATTCAGAAAACTAGCCAAAAGTTTATTGGGTATTTTTTTACAACTGAAAAACAAATCGCAAGTTTTTTCTGGGAAAGTCCAAATCCAACCAGCTTTGTTGTCATGTTTGTTTAATTTGTAAACTATAGGTATTTGTCGATGACTAAATGTTCAAATAAACTTTCAATTAATATCGTTATCTTTTCTTTATAATTTTATTTGTTTACAATAGCTGCAATTGTTACTGATAATCTAATGAGAATTGATATTTTTTTATCAGCAGCACTTTCACTTTCAATTAAATTACTGCTTGGTTATTGATACTTGACTAAAAAGTTTCAAGTGGATTTCAAGAATGCGAAGTAATAAATCTGTGTATATAAATATTGTTATCGAAGCAGTAGCTATTTCGCTGAAACTTAATGTATTGATGATTTTAAAATAAAATTCCAACAACGTATTTATGTTTTAGCAATAAACATTTGATTAGGAGGTGTGTATTTAGAGAAGAGAATTTTTAAAAAATGTAGATAGAAGAAAAACTTCTAGATGAACATAATCCGATTGCCGTAGCACTTTGTAAAAGTACTGTGACGAAAGTTCGAGTATTTGGTATATACCCAGTGATAATTTTTTTAAAATGGAACAGTCTTTGAGACTAAGCCACAGTCTGAAAAACGACAACCTAAAAATATGCAATAAAAACCTGCAATTATTGTTTGGCTTACAACATATACATACTTAGTAGTTTTTGCTGTATTGCTTACATTGCACAGTTTTAGGCACTGCTTGTTTTAACAATGAAATATAACATCAACAAAATGATGACATTCTTAATTACTAAACTGACTTGTTTACCAATATTTGAAATCAAACAACAATTTTGATCAAAACAAAAATGTATTATCATAGCAAATATAAATGGGGAAAAGCCCCAAAAAAATATTCCCAAGAAATCAATAGAAAAATAAAACGAAAATATTTTTGCTGATTGACTTTTTGATTTATCTACGTTCCTTTAGAGTTTTGTTCATTAAATAAATAAGTTACCATAACAAACAAATAGCAATACCATATACTAACATAAAAGTACACATACAGCTGTATGTGATATGTGCACATATCGCTGTACACACGTTCAAATATTTTGCAAGAAAATGAACAATACGAATCAATAAAACAAACGGAGCGAAATAAAATTGAACGAGATGAAATTGAATTTTCTGTCCGGATCTGACGCAATGTGGCGACATTAATTTTTAAATGTCTGCATGTGACCAGAGTAGTATAAGGAAGATATAGCAATAAGTAAGGGGGAAAATTCGAAACAAAATAAGTAGTAGTGCTGAGAGAGCACTAGACTGAAAAAGTGGAAATAAAAAAAATAAGAAAACAACATAATAAATAAACTAAGGATTAGCTCGACCCAGTCCTTTGTGTATGATTTTCGTATGCCTGCATGTCTTTCAAGTTTTAGTGCTTCTGTTGATTTGGAGCTTTTATTTATTTTGTGGAGTTTTCTACTTTTGTTTAACTACTTTTACGGATATTTGCCGTTTTTTTTCAGCAAAGTAGGCAAAAGACCACAAAATGGAGCTATTAATAAAATAACGATTGAAACTGACTTGGAGTTGGATTTGAAAACAAAAAACAAACAAAAAAGGGTTTTAAAGAAACATCGGCGTCAAACAACACAAATGAGGAGAACCGAAAACGCTAGTTTTTTGCGAATTGAAAATTTTTTGTTATTATTAATAGAGATTTTTTTTAAAAATTTTTTTTTTTTTCTTAAAACTTTAATTCAAGAGAAAAATTTTCTAAGCCGCAATAAAAAGGTCCTTGTTTTTAAAAAATTCCAAAAAAGTGCATTCAAAACTAACCTTTACTAAAGTTTAATTTTTTTCTTAATTTTTTGATTTTAATTTCCAAAAATAACCTGCGATTTCAGGCGGATCTTTTCGTAACCATCACACCACATTCTGAATTTTGTTAAGGCTCCCTCAACACCCATAAATGCAAGAACAAAAAAAAACATTTTCTAAGCAACTTTGGAAAAACTGCAGTACGAATAATCCGCGTATGTACTCTGACAGTTAATTGGAATCACTATGCATAAGCGCAAATGTGTCGTCGCACTGCCAACGTTTGCATTAGGCAACAACAAAAAGCTAAATTTGACAATTATTTATTTTTTTCTATTTAGTTTCTCATTTTAATTAAAACAATGGTAGAAAAAAGAAAGTGCGGTAAAGACAAAAAAAAACAATGTTGGTATATTCCCACTGTTGTGGGAGAAATTTGGTTAAATTGTGAATTTTAATTTTGCCAATTAAAATGACTTTAGAAAAGTTACAGAGCTGCCAGTGTTGCCAAACAAATGTCAATAAAAAGTTGCATTTGTTAATTTTTAACTCTCTCGCTTACTCCTCTAAAGCAGGAGAATTATGGATGATTTTTTTATATTTCTTTTGGCATTATATAGAAATTATTTGCAAATAAATTTGAGAAAATTTTTGATCTGTTGCAAACTTCTAAATAATTAATTAAAATAAATAAAATAATTCTTTAACCTTTAAAGTATATGAAAACACTTACTTACCATATATTATGGAGCAACCCAATTAGAACCGCGACGTACAACAGTTGGGCAACTCTTCGCTATCCGCATACGCTGATTTGTCTGACAGCCATCAGTTGATAATTTTTGTTGTGCTCACTTTTTAATCGCACTGAAATTTAAAATCTATATTAAAATAGAGACAAAAAATGTAAGTACAATTAAAAAAATAAAATGCAAATGAATTTTATTGAACTTGTCTATACGAGAATCAAATCACTATTTGGTAACGCCAAAAAAAGCTGCGGATTTTTTATCCGTTTATTGGGTCATCCTTTTCCGTAAACTCTGTCGCTGTCAATCGAAAAATATTACGTGGCATACGTGACTACGTATATAAAGCACAGTGGGCACAAGTCGCAAGTTATTTTGTTCAAAAATGGCTAGAGAGCGTAAGTCTTGCCGGATATCTACAATTTTATTTTTAAATTAAAGCTAAGAAATCCTTGTAGCATGAGTTTTGAAAAAAATAACAAATCGTTTTTTTATTATTTTAAGTTGTTTTTTCAATAAAATGGAAAAAAATATTTTTATGGTTTAAATCATGGGTGGGCAAAGTAGGAAAAATGAGTCAATTTTAGCTCTTTACAACAAACACGTCGTTTTTTTTAAGAGAAATAACCAAAACAACAAACACATGCAATTACCACTGCTACGCACATTTTTATCGTTGAGTTTTTTTTTTTATGCGCGCTGGATTTTTATTGTAGTTGTTTTTGCATCATTCGGAAAAATAAACAAAAAACCGAAGCTAGCGAGAACAAGGAAACAACAACGCACACATTGAGTTTTTGAGTTTTTTTTTTTTGTAAGTAGCTCCTGTTCCGAAAATTTTGCCCACCCATGGCCTAAATGTATAGTTTGGATGGTCAAGGATATTTTTGGATATTATAACTTTTCGGAAAATTTTTTCAGTAAAAATATTCAATTTCAAAACAGAAAAATATTTGTTTTTTAATTGAAACAATTTTTTTTTTAAGCCGACATAATTTGTTTTTCAAAAAAAAATTTCTCTTTTCGACGAAAAAAATTTATGACGTCATAAAAAAAATAATTATTTGATTAAGAAAAAAAAATTCTGAATATTTTGACAAATTTTAAGAACTTTTTGCTTAGTGCGAACTTTACTGAAAATTGAGTTTAAGAGAAAAAGGTGATAAAAGCTAAAATTTTGAACAAAACTGTTTTTGTCACAAACGCAAAACTAAAAATTTTCTTAAAATTTTTAATATTCAAAAATATTCTAAATCACCCAAACTATGTACTTAGGGGCTGTCCATTAATTACGTGAGTTTTTTTTTTTTTTTTGTAAATTCGGACCCCCCTCCCCTTGGTGAGATTTGGTGAGTTCTGACGGGACCTCCCTTCCCTTCAGTAAGAATTGTGTTATAATTTTTAAATGTAATCTGCTATAATAATGTATAGTCTCTGCATTAAAAATCTGACGTGTTATTTTTATTGACCCCCTCCCCCCTTTTTTGACTCACGTAATTTATGGACGTCCCCTTATTCAAATCATAAAAGATAATTTTTGATTTATTTACATCTATTTTTAATTTTACAAGTAATAAAAAACGATAATTTTTCAAAATTAGGGCTATTTGGATTTGTTGGCATTTTGGTTAGCTTTTGCGGTCTTTAGCTATTTTCGTATAAGAAAAAAAAATTGAATTAAGAGCACTGTACCGCCCTCTAAGCATATATAAAATACTTTGTATTTCACCAAAATGTACAAATTCTAAAGCAAATTTAGACACAAATGTCGGTTACTGGTAAAAATCGTTATCCTAATACCAACATGCATATATGTAATCCGAGAAGATCTCTTTAAAACTCACCGAAAAGCATTTCAAGCTAAGAATTAAATTAAAACTTTTACTTGTACGAAATGTAACTTAAACAAAACTTAAATTACAAAACAAAAGCTTAATTGTTGGTAACTACACATATACTGGGGGAGGGGGGTGTGTAATCCGAAACAGTAAAGCATAAATGTATGCGTGTGAATAGGTATAGTTAGTGCGGAAAACTTTGATATGCAGGGTTATAAAATTGTACACTTCATGCATAAAATTACTATACACGAAATATTTGAAATATTTTTATACCAAGGCAGGCAGGCGGGCAATAAATCCTTCCAAACAGACACACTGAGAGATAGACTATGCGAGTTAAACAAACACGACATGACAAACAGGATTAAAAGCAGCTCACAGGATTAAACAGCAACATGAAGACGCACATAGATAAGGCAATGCCAATGGTTTATGCTAAGAAAAAGAAAGATGTTGGTTGTTTTAACCCATTACGAATTATTTTAAGATTTGATATAATTTAAAAAAAGGAATGGATTGATTACCGTGCTACTTCATAATACGATGACAACTTTATTGGTGAACTTATAGAATGATATTTTGATATAGATCAGTAACTACTGCAAAAGTGTTTTGAAAGTTATTTTAAAAGCTTCAGAAAAGCAGAATATATTCATTTCATTTAGTACGCACAGAAGGAGGCGTGGCAAGTACAAAAAAGTGTATATATTCATGATCAGCATTCGTTTTTGAGGCGATTAACCCTTAGCGGCACCACTTCAATTTTGTAACGATACGGCACATTGGGGTCTTTCACGACCCCACGTTGAAAAACAATGTATAAAAAAGTGAATTTTCAATTCCAGGCCTCAGAGCTGTGAACGAGTGTTAAGATGACTCTACATTATGAAATTCAATAATTATTAGGGACATTTTACAAAAAATGTTTGTGCTACAAGAAGCTAAATTTGAGTAATTATTAGTTTCAAAAATGATTTCAACATTTTCTTGGGGTCGTTCACGACCCCATGGTGCCGCTAAGGGTTAAGCTATGTGCTTCTGTTTGTTCATATTTTTGTGAAAAACCAAAACATCTTTAATTAAAGCTAGTGGAGTTGAAAATTAGCGAATCAATTTCCCGAAGACGCCTACCGCTTAAAATAAAAATAAAACAAAACATTTAAAACGATATACTAACAGAAATGGTAGAAATAAACACTTAACAGTAAATAAGTGCATATTGTGGAAAAAGGCGCGGCACCGCCCCACAAACAATAACTTTGAAACGCTATACTGAAAAAATTTTTAAGGGTACTACACCCAAATTTCAGAAAAATACTAGAAATGAATTATACAAGTTGTGGAAAAGAATTGAATAATACTGGGCAGAGGGCGTGGTACCTCCCATACAAAAGAAAACTTTAACACTCATTGCTGAGAGAGTTTTTTTAGGCAATGGAACAAAATCATTATCATAATATACAAAAATAGGCGAAGTCAAAACAGCCATATAATATTCATAATTCCAAAGGTTATGAAGACGGACGTAGCCGAATGTAATTTTGCTTTCAATAATAAGTGGTACGACGCCTCCAAATATAGGCAAAATTAATAAACCGATTTCGCTGAAATTTGGTACAAAGGTAGACTGAACTCAGAGAAGCAATATATGTTTTAGTGGGCGGTATCACGCCCTAATCAAATATTGCAATTTCACAGCTTAACTAATGTACCGATTTTGATTAAACTTGGTTTGACTCCTGAACAAAGGATTGTTTTAAATAGTTTCAATAGTAAGCGGTGCCACGCCTCCTAATAGATGCTAAATAAATAGACTGATTTTGATGAAATTCGGTTGAGAGATAAACTGAGTTTTGAGAAACAATATTTGTTTAATAGGGGTACCACGCCCCTTAAAAAGGAAGTACAATTTCACAACTAAACTAATGTACCGATTTTGATTAAACTTGGTATGGAGATAGATTAAATCTTAATCAAAGGTTTTTTTAAAGTAGGCGGTGCCACGCCCACAACAAGAAATATGTAGTCACAGCTAAAGTAATGAATCAACTTTGATGAAATTCGTGCTGTTTTGTCACTTTAATGGTTGAACTTTTACCACTAGAAGAACTCTAGTTAGAATAGTTCGAATATCACTTTAGAAAGAGAAAACGCACTCTTGGCAGTGTAGGGTAGTTAGTTTGTGGTTAGGCCAAAGATAGCAGTTAATACTTTCACGTAATATCTGTACGTATGGGTTAAGTGAAACGATAATATTAAACGAAGTAATTAGTGCTTGCTTCTCTGTCTTAGGGTTGTAGAAAGGGTTTGGCGACTGTCAAAATATTTGTGCTTATGTATTTGTATCCACATCGTACAACAAATGTAACAAAAGAAGAAGAATAGCTGCAAGAATTTTCTCATTTTTTTCTTTTTTGGAAACTTAATACCAAATACATAATACTCGTAGTATTTTCTATTCGACACGCCAGCACGTACATGTACAACATTTTGACCTCGCTTATTAACCCTGCTCAGAAGGCAAAAGATAAATGGCATAGAAGAGAGGAAGCTACAGCAAGAAAAATGTCGGTGCAATCGATGTGTTGAAATTAATTTGTGCTAAAGATTTGCAATAACTTGTAGTTTTCTAATTAGTGAAATGAAATGCTGCGAAATGAATGATTTATATACGGAAACCTACAATACGCTGCATAAAAACCAACTACATCGAATCAAATAACTTTAACGTTTTGATGTATGGCACTCATAAAAATTTATTGCGCGCAAAGTTTTTGCAACAAATAAAAAATATGAAAAAATTACATGAAATCATTTTAGTGCGAAAAGTTTTCGAGTAAAAATTTTTCGTTTTTGCTTTTTGTTTCCAGTATTTTGCACAAAATAAAAGTCAATGACTTCAAACGGAAATACCCTTTATTACTGAGAATCAGTGCTGCCAGCACAGCACTTAAACTGACAAATGCTACAACACACATACATACATACATACATATGTGTGTACACTGTACACACGTTGTGTGCGCATCAGCAATAGTTTCTATTGCTGCCCAAGAAATATCACAGCAATAAAAGAACAAAAAAATTGCACGAATAGTTTCAGCATCTAACAAATTTTCACACACAATGCGTTCCAAAAAAAAAATCAAATAAAAATCTTAGCGAGACAAGTAAATTTCTAGTTGACGCCATAATGGCTCATAAAGCTTTCTGCTGAAGAGCTAGAAATAATCGTTGCTTCCGCAATGTATAAATTTTTGTATCATTTTCCTCGAGTACTTTTGCTCGTTACATGAAAAAAAAAAGGGTGACACACATAGATGTGTAATGTGACAACATTGTTTGTATCTGAAATAGTGTTGGCAACACTTGGAAAAGAACAAAAGTCTGAGGATGAGTGTTGATTTCGTATTACTGTTAACACTTTTACGATTTTTCGACTTTTTCAACATTAAGACATAACTATGGGTACTTCTAATGGGCTGTTATGCCCCATTTATTGAAAAAAAAAAACATTTCCCGTTTAAGAAAGTTTTTTTGACATAAAATATATAAAATTTTTTTTGTTTTTAATTTATTTAAAGCTTCTAGCTTAATAGCTAAGAAACCTAATGGCTGTAGTAGCTAAACTCTATTTTTAAGTTATATTATAAAGAAAAAAAAGCATAATTTTATTTTACCAGTTGATGCAGAAAAATAGAAAAAATTTTTGGACATATCCAGGAATGGCCTCTAACTCACAAAGGAGGCATCTTGATCCCATTTATGTATAACAAAAAATTTCTACCAATCGATGGGTAAGGTCGATATAAATGTTTAAGTTTCCGGATTTGACAAAGGACATCCTTGAGGGAGGAAGACATGTGGATTAACCGAATTTCTGACAACACATTTATAATACGATTCGATGAGAGAAGGTTGAAAAAAAAAGTTTCGACTTAATCAGAGCAACGATGTATTTGGACATTTCGCAATCATACCGACTAAGGTTTAGAATGTATATTTTGGAGGTCCAGCGTATTTTTTTTTTTTGTTTGAATACGCTTACTGGTGGTATGCAAAAACGGGTTGGAAAGTACCGTGTCATGACTCTAACAAAAATATTATTTTTTCAACCATTACTCGACTTTTTCCAACATTTTTATTTACTCATTTGTGCACTATTCTCATCTGCCTATTTAGTTAGCTCATGCTCATATGAACACAATGTCACCGATCTGCCGCTCTGTTGGCAAAACTGAAACTGAGACTGAATTCAGTATCATTGGGGTCGTCTATTAATTACGTGAAATATTTTTTTTTGAAATTCGGACCCCTCCCCCCTTCCCTTGGTGAGATTTTGTGAGATCTGACAAGACTCTTCCCCCCTCTTTTCTGTGAAACTTGCCTTATAATTTTTTAAATGTTATCTGTTATAATAATGTATAGTTTCTGCATTAAAAAGTTGACGTGAAATTTTTTCGGACCCCCTCCCCACCTAAATTGACTCACGTAATTTATGGACGTCCCCATTTGACAAAATGCCATCTTCAGCTAGAAATTATATATAACTAGCCTTGGTATTCTAAAGGTATTTTGATTGCTGGCAGTAAAGTATCTTTGATTAAAAGAACACGAATCAAATCTTATCGTAAAAAATATATTTTACAAAAAATTTATGAGTATTTTTTTAACAATTTTGATTATATTGAATTTTTCTATTCAAGACGTACTCGTAATTTCCTAGTATATTGACTTAAACTAAACAACTGGCGATTTTGTTCAAATTCAAGCGGCTTGAATTGCCGTTCTTTAGTAGTGGATCCATGTTCAGCAATCAAACAAAATTTCACTTTATTTTATTTTATTGTGACATTTTCTAAGAATACTTATTACGGTCCCACAGTGCGCCACTGTTTCGCCATTTTAGCGGCAAACTGGTGATATTGCACTCAGACGATCGTGAACTAATTTAGCAGGCATGTTTAGAGAGCACGTTAATGAGTCAAAATTTATTCTGACGCTACCTCTACCGCTACTGTAATGACGTGCTACTCTCTAGAGAAATTTATGAGCTCGTCCGGTCATTTTGGACGTAGAACGTAGCTTTTAGAATTCGGCCAGCCCATCCTTTTCTGTTGCAATGGGGCTCAGTAAGACAAAGCGCTATCGAGATATGAGTAATTCATCTATTGCCAAACTATTGGGTGCACAAAGACCAAAAGCATTTTTTTTTTCAACAGCTATGATATATTATATTATATATAATATTGAATATACCTTTTATTGGAGGCATCTCCTGAATGTTGATTTAAATACTAAAAAAAAAGTAGTTTATAAACATCAAAAACAGCATTTAAAATGTAATTTATTTTTTTCATTAATAGCATGCTATGGCTCGCTTTTATATGCGTCGCACTCTTTAGCATCATTTCGTTAAGTAATCGAACCTGGGAACGTTTTCAAACATCACCAATGGTTATTTCAATGGATCGTAATAAGCTGGTATGGAATACAAGCTTTCCATCATTGACGGTTTGTCCGCACAAACGCATTGACGAACTCAAAGTGGAGGAATACATGCTGTAAGTATGAGACGTTTAGATGAGTTTACAGACAGACTGTTATTGGAATCAGAGTCAAGCCGAAGCAGAAAGGTAGTAGACCTCTGAACCTATCTGTAGATTTTGACTATTTCCTTAATTTTTACAATTTTTTTTAAGTGACCACTCATTCCAATTTTAAGATTTCGTGCTTTCAATGATGGTAATGGAAAATATATGTTCAGCAGCAATTTTCTAGTTCCGAAAGTTTCTTAGTAAAACTTCCGTCTTCTGACTTTTTTCAGAATTTGACAATTTATATGTAGCTAGTAAAGCACTGCACAAGACATTCTATCCTATGCAGAACAATACTTCACAGCATTGTTTATCTCGATTCAGTACTTACTTTTTGTGTATTGATTATTGTCATAGCATAGCTTGTAGTGAATAAATATTGTCGTGTCGAAACCCGATTGCCTGCTTCGTCACTACACGACGATCTTTTGATCCCTAACGACAGCGTCAACTACAGCATATGACAATAAACAGCAATATAAAAGCAAACATAGCAACAGCAAGAGCACCAAGTACACTAGTGAATTCGTTGTTATTGGTTTCTAGCTGAACAGCAAAATATGTACACATTGTTTGTAGCATAAGCTTAAGAGTGCGAGGCAATTTAAGGAGAAAATGCGATATAAAAATGTACAGTGATACGATCGGGTGCCTTAGGGATTCAAACCTTAATAAATATTTTTTATACCCTACATCGAGGGTATATTCACTTTGTCCATCCGTTTGTAACACATAGAAGGAGGCGTGGCAGGTATGGAAAAGTATATATATTCTTGATCAGCGTCACCACCTGAGTTGATTTAGCGATGTCCTCCTGTCTGTCTGTCCGTCTGTCTGTCTGTTGAAATCAGGCTTACGGGAAAACCAAGAAAGCTAATGGAATGAAACTTTCACACACAGATCACATCTTCTTGCAGGCATCTTGCTATTGAAAATGGGCGAAATCGGTTAACTGACACGCCTACCGCCCATACCCGCCCATGTCAATTTTGAAAAAAGTTGCAGCGATTTTGATGAAAATTGGTGATTTGATGCAAATGTGAACAAGATTAGGATTAGGTTAGGTTTCAAGTTTTTAAAGCTTTCTACGGGGGCGTGGCACAGCCCTAAACTTTAACCTTTATACCACCATATCTCGTAAGCCGTGCAAGATATTGTTATGAAATTTGGTAAACGGATACATATAAAATATATCTTGAGTTGAGATAAAAGTGGGCGGAATTAAAGAAGTGGGCGTGTCACTTTTCAACTGCTAAAAATTTTGATTCCATATATCTCAAAATTGGAACAAACGATTTTCATAAAAATCTTGGAGATGATGCCGCTGAAAGCTGTCATCAATACAAGCTCAGCCTCTTTATTGAAAAAACTCGTTGAAGGGCGTGGCACCGCCCACAATATTTATAAACGTTATATTAAGAGAACGAACAACGTAATCTTGATGAAATTTAATGAGTTAGATATACTGTAAGGTCTTTTATTGCAAAAATTTAGTACAATAGTACCTGGGGGCGTGGCACCTCCCATATAAGCAAAAATTGTTTATTGTTATAAATAGTGTACTAAGAGAGTAATCTTCATAAAATTTGGTGTTTAGATGTCAGTTACTATAGGCTTTAAAAATAAATTAGTTTTAACAGAATTGCATCAGTGGGCGTGGCACCTCCCATATTAACATAAATTTGTAAGCGCTGTTTTAAGTAAACTATTGCAGCAATTGCTATGAAATTTAATGAAAGTGGTTCAGTTGCTATAGAGTATATCTGAATCAAAAGTGGCTGAAATAGCACCAGTAGGCGTGGCACCTCCCATACAAATAAAATACGGTAAGTGGCATATTTATCGAAATAAGTGAGCAATCATACTAAAATTTGGTGTTAGGGGTTTGCTTATGAAAAGCTATTTCTGGATCAAAACCGGGCTGGATTGTACCTGTGGGTGCATATATCGCAAACTATACAAGCTATTGTGCTGAAATTTAATAAGAGGATGTCGATCACAAATAAAATTTGTTGAACCAAAAGTGGGCGGAATTGGAGAAGTGGGCGTGGCATATTTAAAATTTTTCATTTTTATTCGATTTTTTCAACATTTTCCATATTCTTTCGACTTTTTCAACCCTTTAACTTTTTCCAATATATTCTATATGTATTTGTTCGACTTTTTCAACCTCTTTCAACTTTCTTCATAAGTTTCTTTATTTTTCAACTTTTTCATCAATTTTGAATAGTTTCAAATTTTTTCAACCTCTTTCTTTTTTTTTTAGAGTTTTTCAACCTCTCTCAACTTTTTTCAACATATTGCATATATTTACGACTTTTCAACATTTTTCACATTTTTTTCGACTTATTCAACCTCTTCAACGTCTTCTTAACATTTGATGAAAAGGTACTTTCAGTGCAGTGTAGGGTATGTGAGTTTCGGCCTCGCCGAAAATAACACCTTAACCCTAGAAAGATAATCTGCGTCAAATTTACGCATGGATATTCAAAATATTGCTCACTCTCCCTTTGTAGTGCGAACATGTCGCTGTGCATTAAAGACATCTCAGTCGTTAATTAATAAATTTAAATCTTTAAATTGTTTTATTTTTTATTTCACCTTTGTGTAGAAAAATAATGTCGATAGCTTTGCTCAAAGTTTTAAGTATATATACCAAATAAATAGTTATGCGTCAATTTTACGTATGATTATCTTTTACGTGTGTCACAGTATGATTATCTTTCTAGGTTAACTTGTTTTACTTTGTATGAATTTTATTTCAAGAATTTTTAAAATTAGAATACGAAAAAATTACATATAATCATATCAAAGTTGCATTATCTCCTTGAAAATGTGTTGTTACTTTGATAATTAATTAATTTTAATTTGTATATTAATTTGCGTATTTAAATAAATTCAGAAGATCTAGTCAAATTGTTCCTTATTTTCTTAAGCGACCACTCAGCTACAATATTTTACCAGGTGATGCGCTGTGGGATGTAGAACAAATTTGCATCAAAAAGTCAACTTCGATAAAATGACACATACGATGATTTCGTTCAAAGGGGTCGATATGTCTTATTACGTTTTATACTGCACACGTTTTTAAAAACTTCCACAGTTCAAAATCTTAAAGTTTTGGGAAAATCGAAAAAAAACTCTTAAAATTTTACAGAATTACATGCATTAAAAACCATAAATAATAGCCAATACTTTGATGAAGAATCGCAGTACAATTTTCCAAATATTAAGCTTTGCAGGACATTTCATAGTTTTGCTCTACACCAAATTGATCTTTCCCTCATGTTTTTAGTAACACCCGCATATAATCATTTCAGAAGAAGTCCCCTGCAGCCGTCGCCTAATCGTTTTTTAACTGTGACACTGTTAATACATACACAAATGTAAAATTTTAGCAAATCATTTGCTTTCGCTTACTCTTCTTTATACATTCTTGTTGCTCAATATTGCCACAACAGAATTTTAGAATCACAATATTGACAATGCTGTTTACTGTTGTGTTGTACTTCAATTCATTGTCATAAGGTGTTGGTGTTCGTTTGTTGTCGTGCATGCGAAAAGCATAAAGACATTATTCGTTTAGTACAGCAAAAGCAATGGCAACACTCCATCAGTCAATTAAATAAGAGTCATAACAATGATTGCGCTTTCAGATGTCTTGTGCAGCCCTTTAGTAGCTAGGAAGAGTTAGATAGAGATTCAAACTTTATAGAGTCTTTCCAATTACCCTTTCTGTGGAAACGACACTCGCCGTCTTATCACATGCGTTCCTGCTTGCTTATTTAACTAACTCAATCTGTTAGCAAAAATATTTTTAAGGATTTTCCAAAATTTCAACATATCTGTTTATTTTCCAATAGATCTAATCCAGAACACTTTCAAACTGCAGAGGACAAAGATGAGTTTCAAGATTTTATTGTTAAGCTTGCGAGTCTCTCCTATGAAAACGTTGAAACATTGCCAATGAATAAAACTTTTGGCTTACGTAGCGACAAGTATTTGGATATACTTTACGAGCTAAAATGGAATTTTGAACCAGAATTAAGTAGCGGCGCTACAGTAAAAATGTACATCTTTGAAACGTTAACCGAATTTGGTATATGTCATTCGGTGAACTCGCTAGTGGCACGCTACAATTCATATGAGTAAGTAAAGTTATTTCCTCCAGCTCTTACAACATTTTTCAATATGAGTTCAAGGAAAACAATCCATTACATATATTCAACATATTTTGTACTTTCACTCTATATATTAGCTATTGGCAGAACAATGACTGGCAATTGCTCGAACATGGTGATCATGTTACCGTACATCCATTAGATGGCGAAATCTATGGTCAAATCATAAATTTATCAACTGCCTATGATGTTTATTTTCATGGATCTGGTGATATACCGAGTATATCAAAGCAACGTTACACATTTCCAGAAAGTGACTATACAACTGTAGAATTAATTGCTTTGGAAATTTTCACCGCTGAAGATGCGCGTGCGTAAGTAGTTGGAGTTGGTGCCTTAGCAGTGTGGTATTTTAAAATGTTTTGTTTCACATTAGTTTTACAACCAAACAACGTAAATGTCGCTTTCAATATGAATCAGAGGAAATGCTTACTGTACCAATTTACACGTTTGGCCTTTGTCAGGCAGAGTGCCGCATGTTCTTTGTCTTGAAAGTTTGCGGTTGTGTACCGCATTTTTATAGGCACCGTCGTAAGTATCAATATTTCTATGAGACGAAAAGTTTTAACTTTTGCTGTGTTATAAATAATGCACTAAAATATTTTGAATTTTCTTCAATTGCAGTCAGAACTGGAAAAGTTTTGCCAGTTTGTGGTTTTGAAGGCTTAGCTTGCTTAGCCAAAATTAAAGGTAAGTTATGTTAACTCTCAATGCTGCTAATAACGCTGGCCTTGGCAAAGTCCATTTAACAAAACTTAGACTTACAGCCCTATTCTGCTTTTTAACTTAACAAGGAATTGTAAAGGTGCTCTTGTCAATCTAATTGTTTTGTATTGTAAATATTAGTATTCTCAAAAATCATTAACAATATAAAGCTTTTGAATTCCCCACAAAAGTTTTCGTTGTAAGCTTGTCAAATTCGACTTCTTAATTTTAAAGTAATAAGATAACAAAAAGAGTATTCTCCAGAATACGGAACATTAACAACTTGTCAATATTAACTATTTTGTTAATGTGGTGAGCTTTGTTAAGCTGCAAAAATAGGGCTGTAAGTACGCGTAGTGTACGTGGTGAGAAAAAGGGTGAGTTTTTTCGAATGCGCTTGAAAAGTTGATAGGCGACGACGAAATGTTGTATATCACCAGAAGCGATAGATGATAAGCGACGGTCGGAAGTATGATATTTTGTGTTTTCGATAGATTTTTTTACACTGAACACAAATCTGAGTTCAAAAGTTGTCCCACCGTATTTTTGAAGTCAAATGGCTCGATGATGCCTTCAGCCCAAAATATGCAACATACTATGACACGTTGTGGATGCATTTATTTCTCAACAATCAAGCCATCAATCAACATGAAAATGAGCCTCATTGCCAAAGATTATTTTGTTCGAGAAATCAGCGTCCAATTGCTATAATCCATTCAATACATTCTTCGCTGTCCGTGTTCAGTAGGCTTTAGTTAATGACTCAACTGAACTTTGTGCAAATTTTTCGTGAAAATACGCTGTAGAGCGGTACTCGAAATTTGCAATTCTTGATTGATGTTCCTGGATCCTCAGCAACACTTTCACGAACTGCTTCGATGTTTTGCGTTGAACGACTTATTGAAGGATGATCAGAGTGTCATATACCACTGATTTATCCAGCCTTTCTGAATTTTGTTTTCAATTTTTTTATTGTTGCTGAAGTTAAATCACTTCTCCGACTATATTTTGTACGAATATTACGAACTATAGGTGCCAAATCTTACTTACAAAAAATATCACAGGTATTAAAAATTATAAAATTCATGTGGCAAACATTCTCCATCCAAGAATTCCTAGTTATAATGCTAATTGAAATGCTCAAATTCATTTTGTTGGCATTAACTACAAAGGTCCTTACTACAAATATTCACACTGCTGCAAAAATTTCTTTTTTAAAAATTCCCTGTTGGAGAGTTTTGGCACTATGAAATATTCTCTATGTGAAACTAAAACTATTAGGAATTTTCATTTCATTTTCTTCATTTTTATTTTTTTTTTTTTTACCTAAACACTGACCATTAAGATCTGAGTAAGTCCAAAAAAGAAAATTTAGAAAGAAAAACATCGTTGTACATCAGGCAGGAGAAATGAAGCAACACCGAAAGGTGTGTGTGTCTTGTCGAGTGCATGTAAAACCCTCAATTGAAACCAAAAATTCTATGCGGTGAAGCAGGTGTTCACGTAAATTTTTCAGCTCTTTCAGCTCCTCTATTGCCAACTTTACTTTGGATGGAAACATGTTACCAGTATTTTTTCCATTTTATTTTTCTTTTACATGCAACAGACTCCGAAAAAAATTATTTCGTTGATTGTGCAGGGTACTTGGCAACGGTTATCAAGCAGCCCAGCAAACATTTTATGTTGTAAAAGTGTCATATTTCAAACGCCGAGGCGATAGTTTTAATTGCGCGAGCGTTCATATTCATATGTTTGGATGAAACTATGAGTGGCCAAGAACTAGCGTATAAGTCATAAGAAGGGAGTTTTCAAGCGATATTCACGCAAATAATATGTAGGCAAGAGCTAAAACTAAACTAAAAATCTAGTGGACCAAGTACCCGATACTTTTGCGCCCGGGACGTCGAAGCATCGCTTGAATGTTACAATGGCTAAAATGGAGTTTTTCTATTCCAGCGAAAGATCAATTTTTCAAACTCAGATTAAACAACGGTAACATTTTTTATGTTGGCACGGTTTGCTAGAAGTGAATCAGTCGGTAATCTTCTAGGACGAGGTTCTAGGCGCACTGATGTCGCGCGGTGGAAGCTGTACAATAAATATCCTCGATGAAACATCTACCATTACACGTCGAAGCGCTGCCCAACAAGACATTGTCAGAGCATCTCTTCAAAAGAGTCTAAAATTGATTTTGAAAATGGTTCAAGCTAGCTCTTGCAGTACGCTGTTCGATTTAAATACCCAGCCAGAAAGTACAACATTTTTAACAACTTAATAATGAGTCATCAGATCGATTTCCAGTTAAAAGAGCTCATTAACAGAAAAAACTGCAGATTTTGGTGTGCTGAGAACCCCATCAACTTACATTTGCAACAATTGCAGTATGGCTGAAAGAGTTATCGGCTATTGTTTATTGGAAATAAGAGGAAAGTCAGCTAAAATAATCAACGAGGCACTGTAGTGAGGCAATTTAGTGAGAAATTTTTATGAAGATAATATGGCGCTATGGTTTTAACAGGATGGAACTAATACATAAATTGCCAGAGCGGCAATCTCCCGTGAGAATTTTGAACTTGTTTGGGCATCGAATTTGCTTTATTTTCGGCACCAAAATTTCTTTTTGTGGGACTACTTGAAAAAATGGGTTCATGTACATAAACCTCGAACATTTCAGAACTATGCAAGTGCATTCGAGCCTAATCAGAAGCTTAGTAGCTAAAGTATGCTTCTAAAGGAGCTATAAGCTCATTGCCTGGAAGTTGATAGATTCCACATTCTTTGTTTGAAATGTCGGCTGGGATATGTGTGGTTGATGCGCACAGTCATATATCTCAGTTTGTATGACCGTAGTTTCAAGCCATATAAAGAATGATAAATTTTTGGCAGCAGCTCTGGTTATGTTTCAGGGAGTTAGCTTGGGAATAGTGCAATTATTCTATGGAATTTCATAATAGTTGTGTATAGAAAATAATAGAAATATTGCTGCTCTTAATATGTGCGGTTTTAAAATTTAGAAATGCATTTGTAATGAAAAGGAGAAATTTTCATTTTTATTGAAATTAACAGTATTATCACTGCTAGGAATATTGCGTTGCGAGACAATATTTTTCCTAAGTGTCCCAATACTACAGTTGTTGGAAACAAAGTTCTATGATATATTTCATCACAGACGAGTGAATTAAATAACGCTAATTAACTTAATTTATGTTGATCGCGAATCATATGTTGTTTCACCAACTCAAATTGTCTGATTTATTCAGCGCTACCGAAAATTTAATTTTACAATAACTCTGATACAAAAATAGAAAAAGTTTTAAATTGGTCCAGATATTTTTATGATCATATAGAGCTGTTAACATTTCCATCAAAAATAAGCCGAGCGATTTTATTGTGTGCTCATTATATGAAAAATATTTAGTTTATCTCTGTTAATTAAAATATCTCTACAGTGTTATTAACCTTAGGGACCGTCCATTAATTGCGTGAGGTGTTTTTTGAAAATTCGGATCCCCCTACCTTTGATGAGATTTGGTGGACTTGCCTTATAATTTTTAAATTTAATTGGCAAAAATAATGTATAGTCTCTGCATTAAAAAGTTGACGTGAGATTTTTGATGACCCCCACTACCCCTTGGTGAGATTTTGCCGGACCATCTTTTGCCTCACCTAGTTTATGGACGTCCCCTTACGTCAATACGAGTTTTCATTTACATCAACAGCTTCCTCAATAAATTTATTATTTTACTGGAAAAAGCCTCGCCCATTTGTCCGTACTGTCCCACTCTTTGACTAATAATATTGGATAACCTAATTTTATCAAATTGAATTTCAGAACATTCTCATAAAAAGTGTTTAGTACAGTGATTTTACGTTTTTGCTTGCATGGGAGGTGCCACGCCCTTTTAAAGATATTCTTCTCCATTTCTGGTATTCGTAAGAAATGTGATTGCATAACTCTACCAAGTATATGGCTACAAATATAACATTTTCAAAGTATTTGCTTGTATGGGAGGTATCACGTCTTCTTGAGAAAATCCTTTTCGTTTTTAACTAGGGTTTGCCTGAACCATTCCGAGTATTCACATGGAATGTTATTACATAGCTCTCCAAGTATTGCATTTTAAAATTGTTTGCTTGTATGAGAATTGCCACGCCCACTTGTATAAAACCCACTCACTTTTTATTTAGAGTCTGTTTGAATCATTCCTAAGTAGTATTCGTATAAAATTTAGTTGCATATTTTTAAAGAACTCTCCTAGCATACCATTTTAAAATGCTCACTTATAAGTTAGGTGCCACGCCCACCTGATAAAACTTTTTTTTGCAGTGCTTGTCTGAATTATTTCTAAGATATTTGTGAACTTTAGTTACATTACCTTGAAAAACACATAGTATATATAGTAATTTAAAGCATTTGATTGCTTAGGAGGTACCACGCCTTTTTTCCAAATTTTCCTAACGCTTAATTGTTATTTTTTCGAACCATTTCACGTATTCTTGTGAAATTTCGTTTCATTATCTTAAATAACTCTCTCTGTATGTATTATAACTTTTCTTTGTAAAAGATGCGCCACGCCTATTTGTTCATATTTTCTCGCTCTTTGTCTAGTGTTAAACGAAAGCATTTTTAGCATAATTAGTTGCATTAATTTAAATTACCCTCTCAGTCTTCAGTTTCAAAGCTTAATATTTTTGTAATTCCATGTGATATGATTGAAGAACTGAACTTTGTTTGGCCATAAACGTAGACAAAAGGATTTGGCTACATCGACCTTAGAAGTGAGGCTGATCAGGAATATATGTGGTTTTCTATAATTGGCACACCCTCTTTTCAATGGGTTTAAATGGAAGCACAAAGTGTATATACTCTCTGCGAAGGGTGTGATAAGAAACTTTTTTAAAAACTTAAAAATACTAGAAAATTGTGATTCCATAACTGTTCGAGAATGGTCACAAATCGGAAAAGCAAATGCTTCGGGATCGAATATCAGCAGTAAGGTAAAAGTTTGAATATCATACTAGAAATCGTAGTCAGTGAGTATATGTAAGACGAATTTTGGCGAATTTTTGAAAAAACTGCCTAAAAGTTTTCAAAACCTTTTTTATCTCTGAAATGGCATGTCTCCAAGTTCAACTTCAGTGCTGATATTTTTTTTATGCTCCAACTTTTAGTTGGAATTTTGTTGAAAGGAAAACTGTTGAAAGTATTATGATATGTAGATTTTTTAAATTATATATCACATTCTACACATAAAACTAAATGTAATTTTTATTTCTATCTTTTTCATTTTCTATTTCAACACCAGGTGACATCATATCATTGAAATCGAAAAAACATAAAATTGACTGCAATTGCCTGTCAAATTGTGATGATTCCAATTTTTTTGTACAATCCTTCGTAAGTAACGTGATAATGTACAGTGTTATGTTAGCGTAAGCAAAACGTTAACATAACGATAACATAAAGTTAATAACAAATCGAAAAGTATGAAAGAAGAAATGAAAAAGCAAAAGCGTGATATTCGATTTTTATTGCACATACGGATTTAACAGCTTTCTTTCTTTCTCGCTTCGTTTTTTTCTTTTTGTCTTTTTTGCTGCTGCTGACGATTGCAGCTGTTAAAACTTAACTTCCGTCTCCTAGTGTTTTTGATATTTCGCCTTCTATTTTTATGTGCGAGTGTATGTTGTAGCAAGTGAAAATTTGCTATAAAAATAATATTCGTTAGAAATTTTTATCACTGCTCATATATAGCAAATTTAACAAAATGGCAAAAATGTCACATTTACAAAGTGTCACAAAATGTGCAGCTTAAAGAGAAATGTAATGCGGAAAATGAAACTAAGAAGGAACACATATGACACTTTAAGGGAAATACACATATGTATAATTGAAGAAAAAAAAACATGAAAGTTCTGAGGAATTTTAGGATGGACAAGTTATTAAAAATTATCACAGCTTTAAGTTGATATCAATTAAAAATTACGCTGTGATACAAAAAATTATTTTTTTCATACACGAATAAATTAATATGGACACGAAACAAATTCGAATTTCGAAATTCGAATGTGTAAAATTCAAAAAAAAATTTAATATTTCAACTGATCCTAAGTTGTCATCATGGGTTTAAAATGAAAAACGATAATCTTCAAAAATAATATGGTAAAGTTTTGAGTTTCGTTTTGAAAATTTCGCGCTCTCAAAATGGCCACTACCTAATATCTTCACTTTGAATAACTAAACCATGAAAAAAAACGCACACATACAAAAACTGTTAACTTGTCATAAAACGCTTCGTTCTGCTTGCATGCTTGTTTCGATTTGCGCAAGCAACTTTTTGCTAGCTATTTTGAACTTTAAGAACTTGATAATAAATACGAATATAGCAAAAAAAATCATTGAAGATTGAGGCCAAGTGTCTAAGGAACATAAGTTTTTTTAAAAATCGCGAATATAACTATCATTTATTTATATAAGTATGTAGATATTCTGTTGAGTGAAAACTAAATTTTTGTATACTTAACTAATAAAGCTAGAAAGACAAAAATTTAAGTTCATATCCATTTTGAGTAGAAATATTATATATTTTTTTGAAATTTCTTTTAGCTTTGAAACTAAGAACTGAGTATTTGAATTTACTATATTTGGGCATTACTTTCGTGGTAGTGTAAAGTGATTGTATATTTGTTGTTTCGTGTGTAAAAAATGCTGTTGATCAGTGCCGTAGCTGGGGGACCGTCACCCCGAGAGCAGAGGCTTGGGAGGCGCCAAAATGATCCTCGGTATTTATTGAAACGTGAAAATATTATTAAATATTCAAAATTTTATCCAAACAATGTTTTCAACGGCAGGGGGCGTCAGCTTGGTTCTTCGCCCTACGCGCCAAATGTTCACCCTAAATGAAACTCATAATTTTTTTTAACTAAGGTCAAAAAGAAATATTTTTTTTTAAAGCACTTCTGGTGTGCGTGATATGAGCTTGATTTTTGAGAATAAGTAACAGTACCTATTAAAAATACCTTCTGATTGAGATAGCACCACCAATATATCACTAATCTCATCAACGATATTCACCTTATTAGAAAGGAATTTTAAATCACTACAACTTTCACCAAGAAAAGTAATGTATAACACAGTTTTAGAATTTAAAGGATATATGTATAGTTTACTCTTTGTAAACACAATTATAAGTATTCGACTGATAAATATAACAAATAATTCGAATATTTGGCTTTTCACATACTAAAATTTCTTCAAGAAATAAATATCCCAGCTTTAGCTTTAAAGAGCTAAATTTTAAAAATATCACAAAGCACAAGCACAAAAAAGTCATTCATAGCAAATCGCTATTTCCGTTTCCATAATTCATAAAGTCACGGAAATGGATCAATCGCACAAAGTAAAAACGCAGCAAAAAAAATCACTGCTTTCCTTCTTCAGCTAATTCACATGAATGATTTCTTTGCATTTCGCATAATCTTTTATTGACAATAAATGCAAGTCAGCAAATTTTAAACATTCAAGTGGAAAACTTTTGCACTATCAAAAAGGATAGTCATAAAAATTAAGCGGAAATGCTTTATTTCATACACAAAGAGAATAACATTTTTAAAAATAAGAAAAAATCATCACAAGCCATTTGATTTTTGTCACTGGTTTATATTTTGCAGCGCTCGCGAGTGTGGTTTCTTGGTGCAAATCTACAATGGGGTATTATTGAATATCCAAAAATGCAACTGCGTCGTGATGTGCTCTTTTCATTTGCCGATGTACTTGGTGAGCAAAATTAATATTTTTTAAATAAGCAGCCATTCATTAAATTTATATTTGAGTGTAGTATTTTCAGTGTGCAATAAAATATTTCTAAAGTATGGATTTTTAATTTCATCGAAACAAAATTATTAGACTCAGACGCCTTATGCAGATGACAAAAACATTTATTTATTTTTGAAGTTAAATGTCGCTCATACGACATGTTGTATGTAATGAAAAATTTACAAGTTTTTAAATCAAAAGATCGGCGCTGATATGACTTGAGATTTTTATGCCTGAATAGATTTTGCCAGCTTATGCTTGTTTTACAATAATTTATAAATTTTATTTATGGCTGCTTTAAAACAAGACCTGTTTTGCCTTCAAACCGACAGACATTTAGTTAACAAAACTTCTTTTTTTTTCATTTCAGTTTACATTGGTGGATTGGTGGGCTTTTTCTTAGGTTGCAGCGCATTAAGCTTTACCGAGGTCATATATTACTTTACGGCTCGTTTTATACGACGTATATTTTTTAATAAGAAATAAAAGCACGCTTTTGGCACCGAAATAAACAGTATTTTGCACCATATATGAATGTTATGAACACAAAACGTTGAACATTACTTAAAGAATTATAAAAAATAAACAGTTTAATAAAAAATTGAAGTCATTCAAAAATGTGCCCTAAATACCTTTTTTAGTGCGAATTGGCTATACTTAATTTTGACGCCGATATTTTTATGCGATATTTTTATGTCAGCGCTTAACTGAATTTTTTTTAAATGGAAATCGGTTGGCAAGCACATGATTTTAGGTAATAAAGCAAGCGTCTATTAAAACAATATGCAAACAAGTGGAGACTTGGAATGTCCTTTTTTTTTTGTCATAGAATTGACACCAAAATTTACTAAAAAAAAAATAAAAAAATTAAGTTCTTTAAAACAGTAAATGATGCCAGAGCACCATCAATGTACTCAACTCATCATTATTCATCACAACACAGTGATGTCATCCCTACATGATTTATTTGCTTTAGGGAATATTTTGCTTTTGAGTGATTTATCTTTAACCCTTAATTTATAAAATAAAAATAAAAACAAGAGAAAAATATGCATTTTTACAACAACAAAAAATTATATAGAAATACTTATCGCATTTTTAAGCAAATACAAAAAGTTTTCACTGCTTAATTGTTGCTGTACTAAAGGGAGTACATTTTTTTTTTCCTGCTTTTTATTTTGAGGGATGATTTTAATTAAAATTGAAATTTCTGCTATAAAAATGTGCCAAAATATTTTTTCAACATTTATGAACGTATCGCAGTACATACACATAAATGTGCGCATACATATGGAAGTGTGCAAGCCCATATGATTTGTACAAAATGTTTGAAAGTAAACTTTTGAAATTTTCGTCATTTTCGTTAAGTTCAAATGAACGGAAATACGGCTGACGCCATATTGAGTTGCGCCAAAATGAACATTTAATGGTTATGTATGCGCTGTTAGCGTGCAAAGTGCCCATCTCGAAGTTTGTCATCAGAAAATTCCATGCATTGAAAACATACCGAACTTTGGAAACTTTTGTGCGCATCACAAACAAAATTTCAAAATCAAATTCATTAAAATGTTAATTTTCGCTAAGCAAATTTAATTGCTTTAATTATATCGAAATAATTTCATTCTAAGATATTTCAAGTGCCAGCACATGTGGTGTGACGCATGATATGACATGGGTGTTTAAGCATCAAGTTTTAATTAGGATAATTTAAGACATAAGTGAATGAAGCTATGAATTTGGGACTTATGCCACGCATGTAGAAGTAATATCTATAAGCACTTCAGCGAATGTCCAAACCCCCAATTTTTATTTTAAAAATTGAAGATATAAGCACACGAAAATTTTCTGGATCAGCTGAAAACTTTAAATTCGAAAAAACATGGAAAATGTTGAAAAAAATTTAAGGAGGTTGAAAAACTCGAAAAAAGTTGATAATCTGAAGGAAAAGTTGAAAAAGTTGAACACAAAAATATGGAACATGTTGAAAAAAGTCGAATATGGTTTAGACCGAAAAAAAACGCTGAAAAAGTCGAAAAAGTATGATACTTATAAAGAAAGTTGAAATTGAAAGACTCGGAAATTGATGTTGAAAAACTCAGAAATTTTTGAAAAAGGTTGAAAAAGGTTGAAAAGCTGAAAAAAATTAAGAAAAAAATGTTGAAAAAAGTTGAAACAGTTGAAACAGTTGAAAAGGCTAAAAAAAAAATTGATAAAATATAGGAAATGTTGAATAAAGTTAAATAATGTTGAAAATTTGAAAAAAATTTAAATAGATTGAAAAAAGTTGAAAGAGGTTGAAACAGTTAATCTATAAAAAATAGAAAATGTTGAAAAAATGTGGAAGAGGTTGAAAAATAGAATGAAAAACTCGAAAAAGAAGTTCAAAAAGGTCAAAAAAAAAAGTCGTGTTAAAACACCACCTTGAGGTAGAGGTAAGCGGCTCGAGCAAACGTATGATGAAATGAAGAGAATTGCGGTGGAACTGGTAATTACATCGCGGATGATGTGGAAGAAATTTCGGTCTGTGCCGTTTCAATCGGTACTAAAGACAATAAACTCGCTACATCTGGGGCCCTATTCGGTATTGCGATGCGAAAGCAATGTGAACGCTCGAACGCCAAAACTAGTTTTAGTACGAAAAAATGGTTTTAGCATAAATGGTAGGCATTTTTTTCTTGTTTTATTTTGTATGTAAGTGTTTAGTCGTGAAATCAGTCGGAAAGGAGATATTGTCAAAAAACTGCTTTTAGGCGCATTTTTTTCAGTATGGCGGCGCAAGCGGCAAAAATACGAGGTGACAGATTTGAAATTCGGAAAGAGCACATCAAAATCTATAAAGTTACCCATTTTCAAAACTCCGGAAAACTTTCCAGGTAAACTCTTTTTTTAGAACCAAATACTGTACTGTACTGTACTGTACTGTACTGTACTGTACTGTACTGTACTGTACTGTACTGTACTGTACTGTACTGTACTGTACTGTACTGTACTGTACTGTACTGTACTGTACTGTACTGTACTGTACTGTACTGTACTGTACTGTACTGTACTGTACTGTACTGTACTGTAATGTACTGTACTGTACTGTACTGTACTGTACTGTACTGTACTAGAGAACTAAAAAAAGTTCTAAAAATTACATAAATTATGGAGGGAAAACTTCGTTCGTGTTATGAAGTTTTTAAGCTATTAATTGAAAATTATTTAATCAAATTTACAGTCAATTGCAGTAACCGATATTCATGTGAAATTTTACAAATCGGTTTATGCGTTTATGAACAAACATTACAAAGAAAACAAATGGAACAAATAGTTCTTTAACTATATTTTGCTGGGAAATCAATTTGTACATAGAAACTTAATTTATCACCGCTGTGGGACGTTGCTTTTTGGATATGGTTTTGGGGTTTGTTGGTTAAAAAAGTCTGCTTTAAAAAGTCAGTGATGCTGTTTAGAAGTAGACTATAGAGCTACGAACTAAATTTTTTGCTAATCAAAATGTGATACGTCCCCGAGCTCATCTAGTTACTACTTTCCACTTAAGCGGCTTTCATTTCGTAATACGAAGCCATCATATGTACTCGTACGTACACTCTCTGATTTCTCGGTGGTTACATAAACAGGAAATTTGGTGGTTTCATAGGATTGCCAATTATTCAAATCAAATTTTTTTCAAATTGGGTCTTAAAACAATATTATTTACACATTACCTATTTAATGTGTACGAAGTGACATAACATTCTCTGCTTCCATTCAGATCCATTAATGATAAAATAAAGGCTATTACTTCACTTAATACTCGTAATGTCAATCAAGTTTTATTAAAACGTAAAACATTAAATGGCATTTATCAATTCTCCACCTCAAAAAAAAAACAACAACCCCTAATTTAGGTGTGCGAATTATAAGAGCATCACATCTTTATCACGAATTTCGTGGGTAATGACACAAATGGCAAGAAAAATACCATTCTAACTTATTTTCCTTTTTTTGGACATCTTCATTTCCTTCAACGCGACGTCATCTTGTGATTGCAACGGAAATTGTGATAAAAATGATGACGATTACTTTGCTGGTAATCGTTTGAAATGAAATTGATTACATTTTTTTTTTTTTTTGTGCAGAAGATTAATAGTGACGAGTCTCATTAAATAAATGAGCACAAGAATGAGGCATAAAATTTGATATGATTTAAAGGTAGATAGAAAAAATCCATTGGAATATTATTTTTGTGTCGTAAATCTATACAATCGTATGCCCTTTAAATTTATAAATAAAAACATTAAATTAACTTTAAGTTCAAATGTCACGTGCTTCCTGTTTAATTTCTTAGCTTGACCCTTTTAAAGCACTTCAAGTGTTTCTTTCAAAGTTATGACCAAAATTTGGGACTATGAACAAATTGTTTGCTTGAAAAAATAAATGGAAAACTTTAAGTTTAATCGCTTCAAACTCATTCAGAAAAGGAATCCGACCAGCATGTCCCAGTGCACGTTATTTGACCAAAACATTCTGGACAACAACAATAAAACTTTTGTGTATATTTTTGTTATATAAATGTAATCGGATTATTTGTATGCGTATTTCGAAAATATGTACAGCTATATGTGTATTTGTTTAAAAAAGTATGTATGTATGTTTTGTATAGCTGCCTGTGGGTCACATGTCACGCTTAGTTTTGATATACTCAAATCGTTGACTTTTTAACCTTAAATTTAAGTTCATAGTGTGAGAAGTGAGTTCATAAGTTTTGCTCTTTAAATAAAAAATTACCAAGTTTAAATTAAAAAAAAAAAACAAAATTGATTATACTTGTCAACCGCTATAGATGTTTTTATATATGTACTCATAAAAACAAAAACACTAATTAAATGTTATCTAATATTTATATTTGCTGATTTTGCGTGTATTATTCAAGCAATTAATAAAAAACTAAATTTGTCATTTTGTTGTTTACTTTTTTGCGACGATGAAGATGTTACGATGTATTTGTAATTTTATGGCATGGGCGTATTCAGAGGGCAGTTTTGGGAGTTAAGCTACTTCCCAAAAAATTTAACAAAATGAAAGTCCTTATCAGTGAGAAATTATTCGGCTAGGCTCCTCTAAAACGGCCCCAACTACGGTTTGGTTCCACCCTAAATGATCTCTAAAAAATATTTTCAATCTTCCTTCATCGATTGGCGAAAAAAAAATGTTGCCACACGGCAAAAACGGTGCATTCCATAGTACGTTGTTACCCCCTAGAGATCCCTTTTTCCTACCTTTACTCATCGATTGGAGCAAAAACCATTTTTCGGACATATGTTAAAAACGGAACCTCCGTTAATGTCAAAAAAATTTACGACCTCTCCCAACGATATGTGCAATAAAGTTATTACCAAGATTGTGGTCGAATAATTACACAGGTCAACAAAATTTAGTCAAATTTGTGTTGCCTTAAGTCTAGGTCTAGGTAAGTGCAAAAATCACTGGTTTTCAGGATATTTGAGACAAATTTACATAGAAATATAGTTTTTTTATGAAACTTGTAATGAGGTTCGAAAGAAATACTCTTCCTCTTCAAAACACATTTAAAATTATATCGATATCTTTTTTTCATCTTTGTTCATACAAATCTACATACATATGTACATAAGTTTGTATGGAGACCTGTATAATAATTTTCAATTTACGATGCTTCGAAAAGAAAAAAAAGATATCGAAATAATTCTAAGTGCGTTTTGAAGAGGAAGAGTAGTTCTATCGAACCTCATTGATGGTTTTATAAAAAAAAAAATTAAATTTCTATGTAAATTTGTCCCAAATGTCTCCAAAGACCGTGATTTCACACTTTTAGGTTAGAATATCTCGAAAACCAGAACCATTCGAAAAATTCTAAGCTTCGATTAAATTCAGCGCGTCAAAAACCTTTCCAAAGGTTAGAGTTAAGGCAACAAAATCATTGTTGCCCGGTGTTATCGAAAATATATTCATGTTCGTAATATTTGCACTATTTGTAATATAGTAAATTGAAATCTTTTTCTTTTGTAGAAAACTTTGGTGAAATATGTGTAAAGAAATTTCAATGACCTTTTTTATTAGTAATTTCAAAGAAAAAACAATTTTCCAAATATTAATACATTTTTGTATTCATGACGTAAAAAAAAAAGTACATTCCCTCTAAAAAGTACATTCTAAGTATTGGTTCAGTACCATTTCCTTAAAACCAAAATGCCATCACTGGTTGAGACCAGCGTACATACATACATATTTTAATTGTTTTTGTCTCCAAAATATCATAAATTGAAATTTATTTCGTAGATCTACATACATATGTATAGAAGTTTCAGTATAACAGAACTGGAAAGTTTCAATTAACGATATTTCAGAGAATAATAAAAGATATCGATATAATTCAAAGTGGGTTTTGAAGGAAAAAGATTGAGCTTTTCAGCTATATAATTAAATTTATTCGGAAAAATTTTGTATTCCTAAAATATGCGAAGTTGACCAAAATCGACACATACAACCCCATATATTTTGACAAAACAGAGGCCTACACGGTCTGCCTCTAGCATATTCAGCTCTTAGGAGCAATACTGAAGACAACTGAATTCTGGATAAAAACAACAAAATTATTTTATAGGAGTTTTTTGCATATTAACAATAGTTGTAATTAAAAATTCAGCAGTGTTGACGTCTGCCTTTTATATTTTTGTTATCTATACTATGCCCTTAATACAATATATCAGAGGCTGACGCGATAAAATAAGTTATATGAGTTTTTATTTTTACAATTGCAAAATTTGTTTGAAAAAAAAAATAGCGCTATCTTTTCTTAAGTTATTCTAATATGCGACAACGTTGAAATCATATACCTAAAAAGCCACCAGCTTCCTAACTATAATTCGTATAAGAACTTATATGCGTGAATGGCAAAAAGGTGACTCGTAAAAATTAAATCTACGTTCGATATAATTTTTGCATATTTTCTCCCTACAGCAGATTAGGTGTAAAGTTGGGACGTAAATTGGTCACTTAATCACTTTAGCGTCGTTCTACAAAATTTTTAAGACAAAATTTACTGTGATATCATACCACAATAATTCATTTTAATCATTGGTATTCACATAACACTGCAAAAGCTTAACAGTTTTACAATAGCAGTAAATCAAAACGATAGCGAATGTAAGAGGTCAAAAGCAACCCTTGTATGATTTTTTACAATTGATAAGGTTTTCATATTTCTGCTTGGTCATATACTTTAGTGGAAAGAGTAAAAACAAACAACAACAATAACAATAAACAAAAAATTTACTATTACATATAGCAACAATGACAACGACAACAACAAGATTACAATCTCAATATATCGATGACAAACATTTATTATGGCTGTCATTTCATTCAATCATAAATATTAAATAAATAAAATACTACTGGATACTCGTAACAATACTATAAGCTATGAACTAACTTATACTCGTAACTATGTACTATGGTTCTGCTTTATTTTGTTGCTTTCCAGCCTGATAAAAACCAAAATTGACAAGTCAATAATTGATGACAGCGCAAAAACTTACAAGCGGCGATTCTTTAGAACAGGGGGAAAACCAATGAAATGCAATCAAGACAAACCCCTAACTTAGTGTACACCGCTAAAACTGTGTGTTGTTTTCATTGTCCTGAGAAAAAAAAATTCATTCCTTTGATTTTATTTGTTGACAATTTGTTGTCAAATAAAATTTGTGCTACATATGAAATTTATGTGCACTGAAAGAAAAAAATATAAGTTATGACGAAGAAAACTCAAGACTATTAAGGGTTCAACTGAATGTATTGACATTGAATGCGGCCAACGCAGTCTAAGGTTGAGTCTTTTTGATTGCAAAAGTGGGTTCCCAGCTAATATGTCCCAGATTTTTTCTGTTGCTCTTTTGAACAACATTTTCATCAGTACTGGTGAATTTTGAAATCCTTGTCGTACACCGGAAATGGTTTTGAAAAGTTCGGATATAAAAGGTGATCCAATAAGAGCTTCCTACTTTGTTTTCTAAATAAAATACATAAAAATCAATGCACAGATGCAAATCTTTATTTGGAATGATAGATAGTTCGGTTCCTACAACTCAATGTTTAAAAATTATTTCGTTCAAATGATGCTCACGATTAGTTCTTAAATGGTCCATTCTGTGGATCCAATTTTCGACAACTCTTTCGAGCATATCGGCCGGTATTCCTTGAATAACATGAGTTTATTCATGATTGAGTGTCGTATTGAATACTGAACACAAACGTCATATGGACAAGCCATTTGACACATGACAGCTGTCAAATCAACCCAGTTGGAAAAGGGACCTCGTATTGGATCACCCTTTAGTTATTAACACGGTTTAAAACCAAACAATGAATTAGGATAATGTACAAACATATGTTAAATTATCTGGCAGGTCATTATTTTTCAGCTGAATCTGCACACAATCGCTACTGTTGGAATCCAAAGCTTTAAAGAGACCTACTCTGTAAAAGGACGAAAGTCCCAATATCAATTTGATTTTTATAAACTACCAAACCTATCACTATGTCTAGACCAGTGATGGCATTTGGGTTTTGTGGAAATGTACATAATTCATATTTTTAATTAATTAATTTACTTTTTTGTCATGGACACGAAAATTTTGTAAAAAATTTTTTTTTTAAGAATTCACTAAAAAAAATCTTCGAGGTTTTTCCTCACATTTAGCAAAATTTATTTCGAATGTACTGACGTATATTTTTTACAACGCAAATGTACTGAAAACAGTACAAATGTATCAAAAAATGTCATCATTGGTCTAAACTACAAGGGTCTGTTCCAAAAATATATCCATTTAACTGAAGTTAGGCATTCCTTTTTGTAGTGTACATGTGCTAACACAAATTTATTGACAATAAATTAGCTAACGCCATAGTTGAGTTGCCCATAAGTAATCTACTTCATCCATATTACTCAAAGACTTATGTAAGTCAACAGAAATTTCAATGCTAAAAAAAAATCTCTGGCGTCACTCTAAGAATATATTAAGTTTATTGACTATATTAATCAAGTAACTATAAGAAGACAAAGAAAAATTGTCTCAATTCACTGAATTTTCACAGAATATATAAGAACTGCTTCTTTGAATATAATTTTGCAAAAAAAATATTTTACAAAAAAAATATTAATCCCTTTTAAAAATGCTAAATATTCACACTTATGAATTATCAAATGACAAACTTCAAAAAAGTATTTTGATAACCTTTTAACTTCCTTATAGTAAAAGTTATGCAAAAATTCATCCCTTAACCTTTTAACAGAGAATCCATTGGGAAATACCAAAATCACCCACCCCTTCAATTTAAAGTTTTCTTTGAACCCCCCATGTGACCTGCTTAGCACTCACATGTTACTTTAATTTACCTTTGAGGGTCATCTTTGGGGAATTACTTCATTTCTTACATTTCAATTTAAAAGCCATAAGAAAATCAACACCAACATTAGCTCTTATTGTAAGAGTATATGCTGCTACATTTACATTTGAATGGATTTAATAACAACTTTTTTTTTAACCTGAGCTTTAGAATCTTCCCAGCAAACACTTTTATTGGCGGTAGAGTCATATTTCAATTGCCGAAACGATGGTTTCGATCGTGCGCGATCAAGCGATGTTGTTGAAAGGTAATACAATTTTTATTACGTCATTGGACGCAAAATTATTGTTTGCATTTATCCGCGTCACTTATATTTTATAATTATTTTTCGTTGATGTTTTATAATTTATTATAAACCAGACAACCAGAGAACGGTGGCAAGATTGACACCGCGTATAAGCTGCCAATAACAAAAAAGTAATGTCGAACTACAACGCATTGAAATATTTGAAATTAAAACAAAGAAACTAAATTAAGTCTGCTAGAGGAGTTATAAATTCATCGCCAGGAAGAAGGAATTATATGATCTTATAGAAAAGTCCCCAAATAAAGTTTTACCGCATTAGTCTCTTTGAGAAGAGTTATAGATAAATTTATCGCCATAAATATGGAAGATTTAAAAATCATCCAATTTTTTGCTTATACGTTTCTACCCAACGGGAAATCAGGCAGCAGCTGACAAGGAGACCAGGTCAGACGTGCTTCTTCGGAAGCATTTAATTCGAAATTCTATTTAACTAAAAAAAAATCATATCCATTGGGTTTTGAACCTGGTCATTCCGGCAAATATAGAAACCGAAAACTCAATTTTTCATTGTATCATTGATATATTGTATTTCAGTAATGATTATTTTATATACTTTCAAAGATAGAAGTACATTTCATATACATCCCCGCAATGGCATCCTATGTTAAAAAAAAGATATGCGGTGAAAATGGTATTGGAAGCAACTTCCTGTATCCCTTGAAGCACATCCGAAGCGCTCTGTACGCGCTTGCGTTCATTTCTCGTTGGGTTCATACAAGCCGTATCTTTATGTATTTTACAAAAAAACCCATGAGGATTGTGGTATATGATTTTTAAAGGGGTGACTTTCATATATTATATGGGGCCATTCTCTGCCGAAATGAAACAAGTTGAACCATTTCGGCATAAGTCGAAAAGTTGTATTTCTTCATAATTTATGATAAATAACAGAATTAATTTTTATCTCAGCAAAAAATTTCTGCAAATTTTTATTTTCTATAAGGAAGTTTGAGTTAAACTTGAAAATTGGCAGCAAAAAAACAAATTTTAATGTTTTTATTATTTTATTCCTAAGTTATTTTAAAATCAGCACAAAAAATCAGTAAAAAATATTTCAGAGGAGCCTATTCCACCGCTGACCAGCATCACCTGAGTCGCTATAGCCATGTCCGTCAGGTATGGAAAATGGAGATATCGCATTATACCTAATTTACAAAATTAAGTGAGCCTAAATAAATTTTAAGGTACCTAAAAGAAGATTGTCGACATTTTTATGATACTGAAAAAACAGGTCCCCAACTTCTGAAATCGTATCTATAATAAAAACACTATTCAAACTTTTTCGAACGCAATTTGTAATATACCACCAAAATTATAATATTTTTAGCATATTTATTGAGTTGTCTTCAAGTTATATTTATTTATTAAGTACAGGGTTACCAAGGGTTCAGGATTGACCGATGATCTCAAAATCAAGGTAGGAATTCAAAAATCTTTTAAGTATCCGTAAATTTTACGATATTTTGGTAAATTTAACTTTAACAAGCAAAAACAACTTTTTCCCACAAAAAACTATTGTTGACCAACAAAAAAAATTTTTTACATGTGAATAGTTATGAACTGCTGAATATAATAAATACCTTTTAGTTTCTAAAATTTATTTGGCCAATAACAAATTGTACCTACATTAGTTTTAGTCTGAAAAAGACAGAAAAATTCCTCTTGTTTACAACAGCATATATATTTTTGGTACGACAAACAAACAAAATTGGCCAATAATGGATAATGCCTAATTTCCATGTCATCTTTCTTGAACTTATCTTATAAAATATCAGGGAGGACATCACATGCTATAAAGATAGCAAATGTATGCTATTCACTCTCGCATTCTCCAAGCGCATTAGGTTCTGTTCGCATGCTTTTTCTTTCTTACAAAAATTTGATTTGATATCCCTAATATGGGATCAAGGAAGATAGCATGGAAATTAGGCTTAATGGACACACTGGTGCTTTGACGTACACAGAACGTTGTGCTCTAACTTTCACTGCTTGCATAATACGCACTCGATGTAAAATTTAACAAAACTTTTGAAAATAGTTTAGGATATTTATTTTTTGCGTTAAATTCACCGTTCATTTTAATTTGGAAACTCTCACCACTTTTCAAACCATTTTTACCACGGTCAGCTATAATAAACAGTGTGTTCAATAAGCACAATTGTGTTATATTTACACACGAAAACTAGAATTTCTTTCTGCTTGTGAATATCATAGCAGTTACCACAACAAACGTAGAGTCAAAGCATAATATAAGCTAACGAACAGAACGAAAGAGAATTTGCGGGTACGGAAAATTCTGTACGCCACCCTTTCGTTTTTCCCCTCTTGCCAACAAACAAGGAAACTTTCCGGCAAGAGTTTCCTCGTGTAAACGCTGACTTTAGGATATTTTTTGCGATGAAATTCACCACTGATTTTAATTTGGAAACTCTCACCACTTTTCAAACCATTTTTACCACGGTTAGCTATAATAAACAGTGTGTTCAATAAGCACAATTTTGTTGTGCTATAAAATCTTAAAAATATTTTCCATAATTTTTGCACACATTTTGATTTTGTTAAATTTTTGATAAATTTGATATATTGAACACCCTTTTACTTAGCTCATCTTGCTTGGCATCACTTTTTTGTATGCTTAATAACGGTACAAACAGCTGCTACGAAGAAATTCACCACTAAAATATTTGAACGGTGAAATATTTAAATACTCTGTAAGAAGAGCGTTTTTTGGAAAATAAATATAAAATCGAAAATTTTTAAGTGAAAATGCCAACAATAGGTGGATCAGAAAGCTTTTTACAAGCAGCAGGAAAAGCAATAGACATGGAAAATCAACATGCTGCGGGACCATCAAATCTTAACCACCAAGAAGAACAAACTAAATTTGAGATATCGCAAAGAAAAAATCTGCTAACACCAGTAGTTGAGACTGCTGAGAATTTGGAACCCATGCCCATGTTAAATTTCAGTTCTGCAGGTACACAGATTAAGCAGGAAAATACTATGTGCTCGATCGAATTACCTGATGATGACGATATTTTGGAAATAATGACACAGTGCTCGCTCTTTGCGGCTGAGGTTATTGTGGTATCGGATGATGATGACGGTCCTAGTGAACCACCGCAAAATCTTGTATTCAAAACATCAAGCAAAAAGCGTAGAGGTTAAATTTTCATATAAAAATTTCTTTATATTTTGCCCAACTTTAAATATAAAACTTCAATGAAAAGCGTCCAGTAGAAAATATCTAATTCTAGACTCCTTTATTGCTTGAAGTGGCAGGAACAACGGTGAATCGATTTTTGTCGGTTTGCACGTCGCTTTCCCCGGCTTGCTCACGGGGTTATGTGCTGATAAAATTTTACTCGAATTCAACCAGCTATAAGCTTAGTGGATTTATAAACACCGGTCCAATGACTTGAAGGCATATTACAAAAATTATCAAATTTCTTCTTTTTTTATGTTCTTAAGGGAAAATGTAGAAATGATAAATTGTTTCTTTCAAAAGTCGCTAATGAGTTGTGCAATTTTTCTTTCATAATTTATATTGTATTTGAATATGGGTGTAGATATTTTACTTTAAAATGCCTCATGCCTTTTTGTATGCATTATATTTTACAAAACATTTTGAAAACCCTTTAATTTTTCAGCCATGAGGAAATCAAAAACTCCAGCAAAAGCAATAAATGCATTCATTAAACATTCATCTACGCCAATGTCATCAATTAAAAAGAAACCGAATTTTAATTCTTCTTTGATAGCTAAAATTAAAAATTTACCAAAAAGTACTATGACAAATGAATCAAGTAGCAAAGTGAAGAGCAACATGTCCTCTAATATGCAAGCACCGTCACCACCACCACCACCACCAAAAGCAACACCACTAATACAAGAAGAAGAAGCACCACCACCGCCACCAGCAGCAGCAGCACCACCACCACCAAACACTGCTCAGGGAAATTACCAACGCCAGAATCAACAGAGCCACAACCGATCTCAACCTATCTATCAGTTCAATAATCAATTTAAAATGGCTGTGATAGATAGAAGTCATCCCTATGGTAAAATTGATCGTTGCAATGAAAAATTAGTTGTTAACGCAATCGCAGAGTGCATGCTATCTCAGATGAATCACAATCGTTACATTTCACCAAGGTAGAAAAATTTATTATATGCAAATTTGACTGACTTGCTTTCATTTCTTTTCTTTTTTTCGCAATAGATTTATCAATTGCTTTTGGAAAGGGGGTAAATGTTTATTTATTTGTGCCAATATGGCTACACGACAATTTCTTATAGAAACCGTTGCACACTTGCCACAATTATGGCCTGGTTGTTCGCTCGCTGCAGTGCGTAATCTTGGTTTTAGGAACACCAAACGTGTTCGATTGATTCTAGGTGGGCAAGTTCTTATTTGTTGTGCTAATTTCATGGCTACACTCGCACGCCAAAATCCTAATCTTAACGTTTACGAATGGGAAGTCGTCAATCATAGCTTTTGGCGTGGCGATGGCGACTATTTGCTTGAATTTAACATAGATCCAGAGTCTTATGCAGAAATGCGTAGAAATCGAGGTTATGTTTTTTTCGGATTTGGAAGATTGCTTTTTAATTTAGATGCAAATCGTTCCATGAATACACTATCTCGTTTGATAAAGCGTATGATAAACTGCAACATAAGCGGGTGAGTTTTGTTTCTTCATGTTTTGAAACTGAGGTTTTTATTTTATATTATTTTTCTTTCAGTCAGTTTAATGTGCAATCGCAAAATAACGTCGCCTGGCGATAAAATCCTCACAAAGTCTTATATGTAATACGAAAACAAATATATTAATACAATATTCTTTTTATGTATTTAGTTTATTTTTGAGTTTAGTCATTTTTAAATAGCACTGACACACAAATGTTTAAAACTCAGAGATCAGATTAACCTACTTGTTGTTTACCGAAGGCTTCTGAATTTTGTCAGAATTCGACAGACTCGCTAACAATAAATTTTGTCTGAATCTGAACTAACTACCTGGATTTAAGAAATCTCTAATTTGTGGCTGCATGGATCAGAAAGGATTCTTAAATTGTATTTTAAAAGAAAACTACCTTTGATTTCATAAGCAGAATGATCTAAACATTTTCTCAAAAATAGGAGAGAACTTCAAATATAACTCAAAACAATGGTTTTTTTCACGTCTTAACGAGACTTTTAGTTCCCAATCTCACCTAGTCTGATCTCTACGTTTGAACAACAGTTTGTGTGAGTCTGTGTTATTAGTATTTTAATAACTCCGTATTTATTATTATTATTAATTAGTGTATTAAACTTTAATACTTATATTTTTTTCTTTCTCTTGAATTAATTCAGCTGTGCTTGAATACAAAGTATGAATTATTTTATTTATGAATTATTTTATGTTTTATGTTGAATTCTATTTCTTTTATTTAATAATAAAACACTAGAAAATAATTCAACGTTTTTCAGTTTGTTGCTTTATTTGAAAGTAAACTTTCCAATTATATTTGTAACATAATTTCATTCATGGCATCACCTCCTATGTCAATTAAGGTGGAAATAACGATTACGGGGAACCCAAGCGAAATACTTTGATGGAATGTGGCTTACTGGCTTTATTTTTAACGATAGCGAATAGATTGAAATTGTTAAAAATGATTTCACGAAAACGCCTATTGTGCATACAAATAATTATCTTTTTTCAGGGAGTTATTTAGGACAATGCAACCAAGTTGTATGCCAATACCACCCACGTAGGTAGCATAGCATTCTTCAAACTCATTTCACCGTTTAATTTTTATTGCAAATGATAGTTTAAGCAAGGCTGCTAATCGAAATAAGCATCAGTCCCCATAATCTTGGTGGGTTTGGTTGTCAGAAGCCGGCAAAAAGAATTTAGCTAAAAAAACTCTTAAGACCAATGTTATAGAGGAGATGAAAACACATCGATTTCAGGACCGAAAAATTAGCGTAAGACAAGATTGGACCCACTTTTCATAGTTCTTAAAATACTAAAGTCCATCTCAATTTTCGGAACCAAACTGTTTTCATTAAGAGTTTTAAATTAACATTACTCGTTCAAATCTGAAAATCAAATTTTTTGACCAAAATAACATTTTTGTTCAAAATTACAGTATATTTGTTGGAAACTTTAAAACGGGGAAAGGTGATTCCAATCTTGTCGTATGAAGATTTTTCGGGCATGAAATATATGTGCTTTTATCTCCTCTACAACATTGGTCTAAACATATTTTTGTAGTTGTGGCTTGCTTTCCGAGTAATTGAGTGAAACTTTTTTCGTCGGCCGCTCATAGCCAGTCCCACCACGATTCTGGGGACGGCCCCTTACTTAAACTATCAAATGCAATAAAAATTAAATGTGAGAAAATAACTTCGAAAATTGCAACGCTACCTCCCGGACTTACGAATTATTTGGACAACTTTTGGAAAAAAATTTCCGAATTTCAACAAAAGATCTATACAAACAAATACTTGAAAACTCTATGCTGGAAGTTTTATACATATTAGGTAATGCTATCAAATCTCACACAAATAGAAATGATTCGGACTAGCGTCAGCAAAATGTGAGTGCATCTTGAGAAGAGGTCGTAGCACTCGTGATGGAAGTGTTAACATGAAAATGTTGTGCAGTTCATTAATACTAGAATTCGTTTGGAGAAGATTTTTGTACTGAGGTCAATTTTTATTTAATTTGCGAACGTTTTGTAAACTAGGCCACATGTAAAAATAGCCTTTTAATAAAAATCTTACAACTTTTAAGGGCACAATTACTGGCAGGTTATTTTTGTTTCTGGGATTAGTTTGATTTTAGCAAATTAAAAATGTGAACCAAAAACCAAGTTGGAGTTGTATTATAAAATTCGACAAGTTCAGTGGAGGTTTCCGAATTTTTCATGTTCAAACAAATATTTTCAACATAACAGGCTTTGTGCTGGAAAATTATTTAAGTTCACCCTGTGGATGTAAGAACAATTTTAAATAACACTTACTTTACTCATTCGTTTTTCGCATTGTTCTCGATATTTTATCACTATTCATTTTTTTATACACATTTTACATATTTTTTTAACACATATTTCATGTTAAATAAACTCTTAAAACCGAAATAATTACATTTTATCACTGTATAATAATTTATGCTAACACAACTTGTCTGTCACATCTTCACCGAATATTTTTCAGGGGCTATGCATAAGCCACCTACAAACTCTTGCGATTATTTTTAAGGGGCTATCCATGAGCCATGTACAAATTTAAGATCTTAGATCTAAGGTTTTGAGAACTGTTTTTATGAATAGCACCTATGGTGGCACTATTTTTAAAGTTGTTTTCATCTAATTGTATATTAACAATTAACAAACGTTGAAAAAATATACATTTATTGCAGTCGCAAAAAAATCTGCCACATCAATAAAAGCCGTCTGGCATTGCTGAATGAAAGTTTGTTGTTTTTTCTATTGTAATATGACACTACAAATTCAAAAGCGGAAAAAAACTTGACATGAGCTTATCAGATCCGCATTGGTGTGAAAGAGGCAGGCATACAAGCTTTGGTGTGGTGAATAAAGTTTGACAATAATTTGTTTTTTTTTTCTTTTCAGAAGAACTGTCAAATTAATAATTGTTGTTGTTGACGGCGCCTCTATCATTTCGCATGTACGCGTCTTGTCTTTTGTTTGTTTAATTTCGGAAAAGAAGAAAAATATCAGAGTAAATAGTTAATAAAGTTATTGCAAAAGCCACTGCAAAGTGCACCAAGTTCATCAAAAAAGAAATAAAAAAACAAAATGCATACATAAATATACGAAAAACGAAGTAATAAAAGCTCGTAAAAATTATGCGACTTTTGCATTTAGCAGCGGCAGTGCTGCAACTGCGTCGTCTACTAATAATATCGCTGTTGTCGTTTTGGAGCGCTAACTTCCGCTGCTATTCTGCGACACATGTTACTGGCACCTTTCGTACGGAGGAATTTTTTAAATTTATTGTTAAATTTGGTTTTCAAAAGGCTGAAACACATTCGCAGCGTGATTCCTTTGGTTACATTTACGGAAATATTACATCGGAAGATTCTTTCAGTAGTGAAGCCGATACAATCGTCGCTAATGTAAATGCTGGTGCTACACTTGTCGTCTTGGATAAACCGACATTTATCGAATTCTATAACAATCGCAGTAGTGCATTTGATCGCGGACGCGAGTGGGCGTGCCAGCGCATGTTTGCACATTTGAAGCTGTTGGCGTATGACACTGATTGCAATACTCATGCAAAACGTGATTTTCTGCGTCGAGTGCCATGTCCACGCGGTCAATTGTGTGCAGACGAAGACAGTCTTGCAAATGTTGTGCCAGGAAATCAATTTACTTATGTTATAAGCGAGGCAGCGCAACCAAGGTGGGTGTCAGATGGCTTACTTATTTTGTTAAAATATTAGAAGCTTTTGTAAATTTTTATGATTTTGTCGCTTGACAAAAAAAAAAGTTAAAGGAAAACTTTCTTCTGAGCACCTTATGTTTATTTTTCCGACCGCCAATGTGTTGAAAAGAGTTTTTGTTAGGTATTTTTAGTGTTAATCCGTTCACGAAACTAGAACTTAAACCTATAAAACATTTGCAGTCTCAGTAAATCCTTAAGAATCATCTGCCCTTATATTTTGTGGAGCTAGCCTAAAGTTTCAATAAATATCTGTTTGTTATATTGGACCACAAAATTTTTTGTTCATGAGTCGAATTGGGCAACATTCATTAACTAACTCTAAGTTCATTAGAGGCACTTTCGGGTTCGAATAAAGCTTTTGCAAAACTAATGTGCAGAGAAAAAAAAACACTAAAGGTCGTTTTCAATATGCTCGGCTGTTTGAATAGGGACTTAAACGAGAAGTTTAACGTAAAATCTCATACAAAATCTATCCGATAAAGTTATGGTTAAGTTTAACTATGTTGTGAAAACTTATTTCTGATTTTAGTTTTGAAGAATCTAGAATGAAGAGAATTGAGTAACCGATACGGATTCACACATATGTATATGGCAAATGTTGTATATTTGATTCCTGTTACTCTAAGGCCTGTTAACTTATCTCAATTAAATCTTAACTGTGATTTGGTCTTAATCGCCGATTAGTCACTTAACTTGTGTCGTGTAATCGGCTATTAACGAGCAAATCGTCGGTTAAAGCTAATACGAAATATATCCGATTAACGAAATCAACTCGGGTAATTTTGACGTTTGTTCTTTGAAATAATTTTATCAAAATTTTGGAATTGAGCAAATGTCAAAAATTTTGCATTCATTTTTTCTAAGGAGGCCTGTAACTGGCAGAAATTGTAAAATGCAATAAGACAACTTTCTGAAAAGAATAGTTCAGTTTTGTCATGCCGCTATCATACCGCTTCATATTCAGTTTACCAAAATCCCTGTGATTTGAACGTTCTTAATGAACATAATGGAAAGATGTTTGTTGCATTTCTGCTTAGATCGAACCTATACAAAAAGAAAGGATCCAAGGATATATTTCTGCAACGACGGGTGAAGTTGCAGGCTTTATTTTAGTTCTAGAGAAGCTGTCAATAAACTTCGAATTTAATGTAGGAGTAAGCGCTACAGAGTGCCATTGTAAAAATAAAGAGAGTCATGGAAAACAATTTGAAGCAACAATCTTTCCAATCATTACAGTAATCGAAATTTTCTGAAATATTTTTGTTATCTGCCAAATATACTATCCCCAATTAACCTCGAATGTCTATATGAACAAATGGCTTTATGTGTTGCATTTTTCGTTAAACTGAGATTTCTTAATACTCAATGAATTCAGAGATAAGTTGCCAAATTTAATTCTATATATAATCGCAGTTTATGAAATCTCTGATTAAAGTGGTATTAAGAAAGGAGATAAGTTAACAGGCCTAAGAAAATTAACCGGTAAAATACAAAAACTATAACGCTTCTATAATAAGTTTTGTAGCGGTTATAGTTTTTGCTTAAATGTTTTATGGAAGCGTAATAGTGGCCATAGGTTTTTTTAATTTACAAGAAAATTTTAAAAAATCTAGTTGTAAAACGAACTTACGTGATAAGCCAAAATGGGCGCCGGAATCCGTTTAAGCAACTTAAATTTGTCCAAGAAAAGACAACAAACGATTTGGATGTCATGTGCTATCAGTAATTTTGAAGCATCATTTTTTTTTTTTTTTGTATCATTGCTACGTATTGTATTATTTATACATGTAGGTATATGAATGTATCGCTTAAATACAAACTTTCAAGTCGAGGTTGCATTCCGAGAAAGCCACTGAAAATAAACAGAAAAAACTAAGAGGTTTAAAAAGAACTAAGAAATTGTAAACATTTTATTTCTCACGTTTTGTTAGATACAATAATATATTATAACTAACAATTCTTTGAACGTCTAAAATGTTTTATTTTTGTTTCGTTAATTATTAAACAAAATTTAAATTGCAAAATAAAATTCAAAATTCATAATTCGATTGCATTATTTCATTAATTTGTACATGTATTTTTTACAAAAACAAAAGTAAAAAGCAATAATTTAAAGTTCAATAAACCTATTATAAAGCTGCCTTAAAATCGTTTCGTATAATTTTAATATTGGAAGATTATGCTCTAATTTCTATTATAACTCCATTGTTTATAACTGCTAAAGTGTCTGTATTTTTCGCATACAACGTGTCAATTGACAGAGAAAAAAAAATATAGTAATCTACTAACAATTCATTTGTTTATATGAGACTTAAATGTTGGCAATTCAAAACCTGTTCTCATATCAAAAATAGACAAAAGTTAGTGATTTCTTTATATTGCACTTGCAGATAAGATAAGCAAAAATGAAGTAGTCGTTTGTTGTTTCGATTTATATGAAACTTATCTCAAAGTAACAAAGTCAAGAAATATTTAAATTAATTACATTGGACTTGTAATTTATTGTTATTTAAAAATGCATAACAAACATAGAATAAATCTGCTGGATAGCACTGGCACTTAAATAACTTGTTATGTATACATAGAAATTATAATTTTACTCAGTAATATTTCGATTTATTTTTTGCATTTCCATACAATTATTAGCCGTGTTTTATTCGCTTTGGTTAAACCAAAATCTCATACAAATCTCAATTTCTAGTTCAATTGATTGAACTTTTTTGTCTTTGCTAAAGTTTGAAGCACCATAGACACAAACCTAAAATAATCAAAAATTATATGGCAACTTTGCTGGAATTTAGAAGAAGCGTTTTTAGGTCGCGTGAGGCCTGGGGCACCCAGTCATAGCTAGGCCCAAAAATTAAATAGAAACACATAATAAAAATAAAAACAGTGATGAAACAAAAGAGAACGAAAAGAAAACGTTGGTATTAGTGTCTACGACATTATAAAAACAGTTTGAAATGATTTGACAGCAATAATTTGAAAAAAAAAAAAACGGCGGGTTGCACTCCGGGAGTGCCGACAGAAGTGAAAACAAATCGTTTAATGGCAAGTTAGTGCGTTAATTGGTATGTGTGTGTTTTCTTTTTATATGGCAATGCAATGGAAGACAAAAACGGAATATGTATTCATATTTTAGTCTCGCTCTCATTCTCAATTTGTCAACGCAACAACGCGGAATCATGGTGTAATAACCAAGGTGGCGTAGTTTAAAACGAAATTCTCAAAAGTTTGGGTTTCTTGTCCTTGTTTCGTATTTTTTTTGACACTTCGGTGTTTTGATTAACTTTCCCGTTCAGCAACTTCAGCAACTTCAGCAACTTTTTACTGAGAGGTATTTGTGTTGAGTTTCAAAATTCTGATGCAAACAAAAAACTACGCTAAATAATGTAGCAGGCTTCAATATGATAGCAATAAGTCTTTTTTGTTTTTTGTTTTTGCAATAACCACATCGACTAAATTTTTAAGATTTTATGTAGTTGGCAGCATATCGTTCAGAAAATGTTCAAGATCTTACGCCTAAGCGCTGCAATTCATCAAAGCGCTAGGTTTTCTGAATGGGCAATTGAAATGCTATGAATGTCAAAACTACAGCAAATAGGATGATAGATGATTGAAAATCGAGGCTCTCCCTTGGATATTACACCATGCGCGGAATTTGAAAGAAACAAACATGTAAGCATAACAATCGTTGATGTGCGTTTTCTTTTTATATGGCAATGCAATGAAAGACAAAAACAGAATATGTATTCAAATTTTACTCTAGCTCTTATTCTCAATTTGTCAACGCAACAACGCGGAATTTGAAAGAAACAAACACGTAAGCATAACAATCGTTGATGTGCGTTTTCTTTTTATATGGCAATGCAATGAAAGACAAAAACAGAATATGTATTCAAATTTTACTCTAGCTCTTATTCTCAATTTGTCAACGCAACAACGCGGAATTTGAAAGAAACAAACACGTAAGCATAACAATCGTTGATGTGCGTTTTCTTTTTATATGGCAATGCAATGAAAGACAAAAACAGAATATGTATTCAAATTTTACTCTAGCTCTTATTCTCAATTTGTCAACGCAACAACGCGGAATTTGAAAGAAACAAACATGTAAGCATAACAATCGTTGAATGAGAATGGAATGTGTCAGTTAGTGTCTGCTTTGTTTTTTGTCTTCCATTTTTTGTCTTCCATTTGCAATATTTTACTATCGCGGGGAATCCCGATGACGGTCGGTGTCGCGAAATTATACTTTTTTCCTCACATGCACAACGTGCCATAAGAAGTTTTCACTTCAAAAATTATGTACTGATACGTGAGGCCCCTTACCACGCTAGGCCTCGTTCAACCAAAGCCGGCTCTGATTTTGAAATAGAATTTCTATCAAATACTAATGCCACCTGTTGGTCAAATGCAGAATTATAAAAGGTTAAACTTATGCGTTTTATTCACTTTTAGGTTTAACCAAAGCGAATAAAACACGGCTATTGTTACAAAATTGATAGCTAACAGTGTGGCCAACGGATCCGTTTCAAATTCGAGATTTATTCGCTTCTTCGTATATTTTATCCAAAACAGATTCTGTTATGAATCCGAAACAGACGCGTTTTCATAGGAAATTCCTCTCAAAAACGCGAATCGTTTTTTCGGATTCATCTCAAACTTAAAACGGACTTTATATACGAATACGTATATCCGGATTCGAGACGGACTCGTTTTATTTTTCCAATACATAATACAAATTCGAGTTGGTTTCTTTATTTTATATAAAACGTATTCGAGACGTACTCGTTTTTTTAAATAAGTCACACGTAACTTGTTCACTCATAAGAATTATGAGAACATTCTGACAAGCGATTCTATTCGGTTGGAAGATGAGCTTCAGAAATATGTGGCGGCTAATGATATAAGAAATGAATTTAAATTAAAAATATAAGTACAGAACTGTATTTCGTATCTAAGGTACATGGAAAATAAAATAAACGTTTTCATGACAACTTGAAAACTGTCTTTTGTGCTAATGATCTGTGCATTGTTTTGACGGATCCGTAACGATTTTGAAACGGATCCGTCGAAGCATAAAAAAGCGAAATCCGCGCTAACGGACTCGTAACGGGTTCGAAACGGATTCGCATCCGTTTTAGTGCACATTAGGTACTAACGTATGATATAAACTTAACTTTTGTCAATTGTTCACACTTTTTTTTTGGTTGAACTCTTTTTTTGTTTTTGTTTGTTGACTTAGTCAGTTTCTCAATAACACGCATTTTATGGTATTTTACTTTCAATTTCAATTGTAGCAAGCGTTAGTTTTAAGCTGCTATTTTACAATGCCAGGTGTTTTCGTTTTCTTTCATTTTGTTTTAATCTTTATTTCGTAAATGAAAACGAAAGTAAAAACGCATTTATTTGTTAAAGAAGCGAAAAATATAATAAAATAATGTTTTTATTTATATTTTTTTTCAGATTTTGGTACGTTGCCCTGGTTGCTTGTTATCGAAATCGCACAACATGTGAATGGCATGCTTACGATTCTATGAAGTCTAAGGTCAGCAGTAATGATAGAAATACTAATGCAAGCAAAAATCATGCAACATCTTCAACGGCTACAGCACACGCATCATCGGCGCTTATCATTAATTATGATATACGTTTAGTAAATGGCAATCCAAATACTTCTGCTGCCCACCCGCTAACATTTCAGTTTTCATTCGATCAACAAAATCTACTGGAAATGTATTTAATATTTTTATTTGTTTATATTGTACTTTTGCCGGTACAATTTTATGCGGTGCGCTTGCAAAAACATCCCGTAACTAAACTTTTTACATTAAGTTTACTAAGTGAATTCATCAGTTTGACGCTTATAACGGTGCACTTAATCAAATTCGCAATTAATGGTGTGGGCGTGCCGGATATGCAAGCCGCTGGTGATATCTTGGATATATTCAGTAGAGTGAGTTTTCATTTTATTAACTTGGAATAATTAACGTTTATAATACGCATTGCCCTATATTCCTCTTTTTTTTATTTTCACCATATTTTTCAGACAACATTTATGTTGATACTATTGTTGCTGGCCAAAGGTTGGGCTGTGACACGTCAACAAATCAGTCGCACTGGCTGGATTATTCTTATGACCATATGGGTGCCCTATTGCGCTTTTCATGTGTTCCTTTATATTTGGGATAGGGTAAGTAATTTTAAATACACTTAGTAACAATTTAAACGGTTTTAATATTGAATTGTGTTTTTTTTTTTAATTTTTTAGACGGAAGTTGATATTATTTCGGATGTGGATGAGTATCAGACATGGCCCGGTTGGATTGTATTAATATTGCGGTAAGCAAGGCAAAATAATAATTTTTTAATTTCGAATTTTCCTCATAAGAGCGAATTATAACAAATAAAACCCTTCAAATTGAAATTAAATGTTCTTTCAGCACCACATTTATGATGTGGTTTCTTTATGAGCTGCGCAACACCATGAAATATGAACATTCCACAAAGAAACTTGATTTTCTGCTGCATTTAGGCGCATCGAGCCTTGTGTGGTTCATCTATTTGCCAATTGTTGCCATTGTGGCTTTGCAAGTAAGCCCCATGTGGCGATACAAATTATTACTGGGCATTACCAATTCAGCGGACTGTCTGGCTTATTGTGTAATGACTGGACTCTTGTGGCCAAATCGTTCTGGACAATATTTACTATTGGCCGGAACAAAATATTCGGGTATAAATTAAGAGTTTAATAAACTTTCAAAGTTTCTATAATAATTTTTTGTATCTAATATGTAGGTATGGACGAGCTTGATGAATTTAATGAAGCACCGCATATTGTACGTGAACGTGAACGTCGACGCAGTTCGCTAGATAGTATAACTGTTAATGGTGGTGTTGGTCATACTACTGGTGGCGGCATGATTGTATCGACCAGCATGCCACATTCCATGAACGGTGATGCATGTAATGAGCTATTGGAAGCAGAAGATTTGAATGCAGAGCTTTTAACGGATTTAAACAAAAATAGTCATATTATTGCATAGAGCAACTAAAAATTGCTTTTAATTGAGAGAAAAAAATTTTAATTGAGAAAATGGAACAGAAAAATTGAGAAGAATAACACAATTATTATATAAACACAAGGCAACACAATTATGTTTGTTCCTTGAGTCGAATTCGGTATAGATGTAACAGATTTATGAGATAATGTAGCAATTTTTACATTTTTTTTCTAAGATTGAACTTATACTAGCTTAAGATATGCGCATGTTTTAACTAAAAGCACACTAGACCAAAGCTTAATTTAACAGTCATGTTTAATTGTGTACAATGCGCATATGATAAAATGTCATGACATGGAACCATAGTACAATAATAAAGGCGAAGTAAATAGCAGTGGATTATAGTTAAAACTTGGCTGAACCCAAACTGCTTCATATCTCTTATCATCTTTTTGATAGCTTCAAAAGGTTTATAGATTTGTGAGGCCACTAATTAAGTTATATCGCCATCATAAGATACGTTGCTTTATGACTTTTTATTTGTTTCTGGTTACATTTATGATATTTTTAAATTTTTGTTGCATTTTTTCGCTCTGGAAAAGAAGCACTCACACCGAAATCCGGAAAGATTTTAACCACAATTTAGTGTAAATTTATGTATTCCTTTATAATACGCATACTTTTTTTCTTGACTTACACTAAACTATGCTCTCTGATTTAAGATTGCTGAATCCAATCTCGTGCTCATTACGTCAACGATTCCGTTGTAACCACCACCAATTATATTTTTGGGTTATTTTTTCAGCGATCAAGATTCAATCAGAAAGACATAGTTTTAAGTTAAAAAACATGTTAAAAAAATTAAATATCACTCAAGTCGACGTTTAAAATATACTTTGCCCAAAGTAAACAAAAAGAGAAAATATTTTGATGGCTCTATTTCATTGGTTTTTAAATTGATATTAGATTTAATAGCTCAATCTTAATTAAATATGGCAATTCAATGCTAGTGCTAATAAGTTACAATCATTAAGTTTATTTTATTAGAGCAAATTAAGTAAAAATATCAATGCTAATAGGCTCTCCGTTCCATGAGTTTTTAAAAATTTTATCATTTTTTTGTCCACTTCCAATCTTTCCATTAAGGGAACCTAAAAATATGTTCATTGCTTACAATAATCTGTTATCTTATTTTTTAATTAAATGGAGAAAACTCGGATTAAATGAAATTGTATTGCCTTGTAGTTGAATATATATAATGTATTTAAAACAATGGTAGCCATTATAAGAATTACTTACAGAAAAAAAAAAACACAATTATTTATAAAGTTGTGTAATGCATGTGATTGACCGTTTAATTAAACGTTTTATTTACTTATCATAATATTGTTTACTTATAAGAAATTTATTTTTAGTTTTTAATTCTAGTTTCTTAATCAATTTATTGTATACATATTTATACAAACATACATATGTATTATAATACAATATCTTATATTTACATTACATTACAATTACTCAAGCGTGTGATTTAGCTAAAAAATTTAAAATCCTGAAAAAAAAAATTGCGCAAAAGATTAGTTCTTTACAAAAAAAATTTTTATTGATTTTATTTTTTTTTTCTTTGTTAAAAACTAATGCATATTTAACTTTTTATTCAATCCATAACATATTTATATGTTAAATATGTAATTATATTTGATATTACTTAGAAAAAAATAAAATAAAAAATTGTTACATATTTTGGCGTAGTTTACACAACAAAAAATATGAAAAAATTAATGTAAGCTGTAAGCAGCACTCACTTTTACAATCTTTTTTAATTTATACGTTTTTATTTTTGAAATTGTGGCTTGCATATATAAATTTAGCAAATAATTATGTAGTTAAATCGTTGAATTGCGTTTAAAAATAGTTAAATGATTGATTAATTAATTATTAATTCATACACATGATTTCAGCATATGTACTTTGAAATTTGTACGCACGCAGTAAATGTAAAACGAATTTAAAAAAAAAAAATATTGTACATTGGTTTTTTAAATATATTTACATATTAAGGCTCAAAAAACATGTGTTGTTATTTATTGCTTTAATTAAAAATTAGTAGTTTATAATTGTAAAGTTTGATAATCTTTTTACAAGTTCTGTGAACACTTACGAAAAGTTCCGCCTGTTATAGTTTTTTTAATTATACATTCAAGTGGAATTTGTTGTGAAGGAACGCCCACAAAAATCAATTCTCCACAAAATTCAATACGCAAGTAATGCTGCTATAAAAAGGCTATTCACAGCTAATTATTTCATTTAAAGTTTGAATTTAGAGCGCATTTGTGTTGTGAAAAAAAAGAAATGATTCCGAAATTTCTTACTAAAAATTATCCATTGGAAAAGCATCTTTTTCTTGTACCTAAATTTTGTTTGGTTTCAATTGGACTTTATCCAGAAACACGACGTACCATATGGATTTATATATGGTCTGTTATTAATTTAACAATTTTAGCTTATGGTTGCTATGCAGAGTTATACTTTGGCCTACATCATCTATCAATTAATGTATTGGACGCATTGGAAGCTCTCTGTCCGGTTAGCTCCAGTATCACCTCAGTATTTAAATCTATCTTTGTTTGGTGGTATCGTGACGAATTTGCTGCATTAATTGATCGTGTCCGTGTTCTTTCTGCAGCAGAATGCACCCCCAGAAAGTTACGTTTGAAACGCAAACATTTCGCTTTAGCAACGCGCCTAACAGCGCTGTTAGTATTTTTTGGTTTTGCTACAAATATAGCATATTCCTTACGACCAATAGTCTTAAATACAGTACGCATTATGAATGGAGAGGAGTGGATATATCAGACGCCATTTAAAATGATGTTAGTTTTGTGATTGCATGGTATGTAACATTTTTGATACCAACAAAATACCTTTTTTATATTTATAGGTTACCCAAATTTCTTATATCAATGCCATTATATCCAATCACATATTTGATTTTATACTGGCATGGTTTTATTACGGTGGTAGCATCTGTTGGCGGTGATGGTTTCTTTCTTGGATTTTGCCTGTATTTTACAGCACTGCTACAATCTCTTCAGGAAGACGTTGAAATAGCGCTTGGCGAGGCAAAAGGTAACATAAGCTTTTCTCTTTAATAAATTTATTTCAAATGCTTATTATTTAAATTTGATTATAAAACTTTGAATGCGTTTTTAATAATAACGATAAAAAAAAATTAATATTGCAAAAATGCACAAATCGCACATTAAAAAAAAAACAAGTTAAGGTGTTATCTTCGGCCAGGCCGAAACTCACATAACCTACACTGCACTGAAAGTACCTTTTCAATAAATGTTAAAAAGACGTTGAAGAGGTTGAATAAGTCGAAGAAAATGTGAAATGTTAGAAAGGTTGACAGAGGTTGAAAAATGTTGAAGAAGTCGTAAATATATGTAAAATGTTGAAAAAAGTTGAGAGAGGCTGAAAAACTCTTAAAAAGTTAAAAAAATTTGAAACTATTCAAAATTGATGAAAAAGTCGAAAAAAATAAAGAAGAAAGTTAAAAGAAGTTGAAAAGGTCAAATAAATACTTATAGGATATATTGGAAAAAGTTAAAGGGTTGAAAAAGTTGAAAAAATATGGAAATGTTGAAAAAAATCGAATAGAAATGAAAAATTTGAAATATGCCACGCCCATTTCTCCAACTCCGCCCACTTTTGGTCCTCATATTAAATTATAGCACAATAGCTTGTATAGTGTGCGATATATGCCGTAGTTAAATTTAAAATTTAGGGCGGTGTCACACCCACTGGTACAATCCAGCCCGGTTTTTATCCAGAAATAGCTTTCCATAAACAAACCCCTTACACCAAATTTTAATATGATTGCTCACATATTTCGATAAATATGCCACTTACCGCATTTTATTTGTATGGGAGGAGCCACGCCCACTGGTGCTATTTCAGCAACTTTTGATTCAGATATATTCTTGGCAATTCAACCACTTCTATTAAATTTCATAGCAATTGCTGCAATAGTTCACTTAAAACAGCGCTTACAAATTTATGTTAATATGGGAGGTGCCACGCCCACTGATGCAATCACGTAAAAATTTATTTATTTTTAAATCTTATAGTAACTGACATCTATACACCAAATTTTATGAAGATTACTCTCATAGCACTCTCTATCTATAACATGAAATGTTTTTTGTTTATATGGGAGGTGCCACGCCCACAGGTACTATTGGACAAAATTTTTCTAATAAGAGACCTCATAGTAAGCATATCTACCTCATTAAATTTCATAACGATTACGTTGTTAGTTCTCTTAATATAACATTTATAAATATTGTAGGCGGTGCCACGCCCTTCAACGAGTTTTTTCAGTACAGTGGCTGAGCTTGTATTGATGACTGCTTTCAGAGGCATCATCTCCAAAATTTTTATGAAAATCGTTTGTGCCAATGTTGAGATATACGGAATTAAAATTTTTAACAATTCAAGATATACTTATTTGGTATGTATCTGTTTACCAAATTTCATCGCAATATCTTCAACGGCTTACAAGATATGGTAGAATAAATTATAAAATTTAGGGCTGTGCCACGCCCCTGTACGATCTTTTGGAAACTTAAAAACCAGCCTAATCTTAATTCGGTTTACATGTACACCAAATCACCAAGTTTCATCAAAATCGCTGCAATTTTTTTCAAAATGGGCCTGGGTAAATATACATAGAGTATGGGCGGTAGGCGTGTCCGTTAACCGATTTTGCCCATTTTCAATAGCAAGATGTAAGAAGGTGTAACTTGTGTGTGAAAGTTTCATTCAATTAGCTTTCTTGGTTTTCCCGTAAACCTGATTTCAACAGACGGGCATACAGACAGACAGACAGACGGACATCGCTAAATCGACTCAGGTGGTGACGCTGATCAAGAATATATAAACTTTTCCATACCTGCCACGCCCCCTTCTATGTGTTACAAACGAAGAGACAAAATGAATATACCTAGGGCTACCAGATGCGATACTAAAGTAGCAAAAGTGCTACTTTTGCAAGGCTTTGCTACTTTGATACTTTTGACTCGAAATGTACTACTTTTGGTTGAAATGCGCTACTTTTCACTACTTTTGCATTTGAAATATTCTTGTAATTTGCTGGAGTTTTCTCGTACAAAGTGAGGACCTTTTTTTTTTTTGCTCATCGAAGTATTTGCTGGGGTTTTTTGTTAGGAAGTGAGGACTTTTTTTTTTTTTGCTCATCAAAAATATATTTGTATGAAATTAAAAAAAAATGAAGGTTTTCATTTACAAAATTCCAATTTTTTGATATGTGCTTTTTTTGTAGTAAGGCCATCTGGTAGCCCTAAATATACCCTCGGTGTAGGGTATAAAAACTGCTGATTTTTTTTAAGGAAACAACACCCATATCGATATCCTAAAATTTAACACTTGCATATCTGGACAAATTAGGTTCATATACTCGTTTCGGTGTTTCATTGGAAAAATTGTGAAAAACAAATTACAATGAGACTTTATGGACAGAGTAAAAAATAAATTTTACTTCGAAGGAAGTAGCAAGTCTTTCGAAAACGAAAAGAAAATTTTGTAAAAATAAAAGAAAAATAGTAAAAGTTAAAATTTTCTAAAAAAAATGAAATCATCTTTGGGTGTTATTTTTTTTAAGAAATTACTAAACGTTTTAAGTGGCGTTTTCATATTATCTTTCTTGATCCCATATCAGGGATATCAAATAAAATTTTTTTAAGAATGAAAAAGCATGCGAGCTTAGGATCTGCTTAGCTGCGTCTAATGCACTTGACTAACGCGAGAGTGAATAGGCATACATTTGCTATTTTTATAGCAATAGTAGAAGATCAAGAAGGATAGCATGAAAACTAGGCATTATCGTAGTAGATTTTTTAATCGAAAAAAAAAAAAATAATCAGAAAAGTCACCTATAAAAAAGTTAGCCAAAACTTCATCTTTTTTATATACATATAAGTATATATTATTATTAATATCGTCCAAAATTGGTATCCTAAAATTTAATACTTGTACATCGTGATCAAATTGGTTATATTCTTATGGAAAAATAGTAACAACACAAGCACTATTTATTATGATACATTCCGATTTTTTAGCTACAGAAAATCCGCATAGCATTGAATCACAACGAGCAAATGAGCATTGTGCAAAACTGTTGGCCGGCATTATTGATCGCCATAATGAAATTTTTGAATTAACGCAAAAATTCTCAAAAGTTGTCGTCGGCATAACATTGGCACATTTTTTGTCATCAAGCACAATTATCGGTATGAGCGTATTTATTGTTTTATTGGTAAATAAATAAATTGTATTAGTCATTGAAATTTAAGTCCTTTAATTATATATTATTTTGCATTTTCAAGTATTCTGACTTGGGCATGGGCATTGCAATCTATGTGGGTATGTGCTTTACCGTTACTACACAGATATTTCTTTATTGCTATGGAGGCACAGCTGTTAGCGAAAGTGTGAGTAATTAGTAGTAAATCGATTACCTCAAGCTAAGGCAATCGGGTGTCTGGTTTTTTTTTTTTGGAAAACCTATTTTTTAATTGTTCTTTCGGTTTCTTAAAATATCAAAGTATTAATTTAATTTTAGAAATATTAATATTTAGTTACAATACCGACGAAGTTGTTTCACCGATAGACTGAAAACAGAAAGAACTCTTGTTACTTTTGCTTGTTATCTACATTTTAGTAATATTTTTTAATAAGTATTTTTTTTCGTATTTCCATAGAGTGAAGAACTTGGTACCACTGTCTATTGCAGCCAATGGTATACGCGCAATATTACGGTTCAAAAGATGGTTCTATTATTAATAGAACGTTGTCAACAACCTTTTTTGGTGAAGATACCATTTTTTGCGCCATCTTTACCGGTTTTAACTTCTGTAAGTGAAATTTATTACAGTCATATAATAATTTTATTAAGATTAAAAAAAAATTTATTAAAAATTGTCACTTTTTATATTTTGTTCTTCAGCAATCTTGAACACTTATTGTGCACCACAAACATTTTTCACAATAAAAAAACCTCGCAAAAAAGCCTCGAAAACTGCGTAAACTGCGAAAACTAAGCACATTTTCGAGCCTCGAAAATAATTTGTATGAAGAAAAGTTTGCACAATCCTCGAAAACTTTCGAGGCGAATTAGTTGAGTAAGTAGCCTCGAAAAGTCGGAAAGTGAATCAGTGTTGCCGTTTGTCGAAATAATTTGCTGCCAGTTTAAAATTTCTTCAGAATTTTGCACATAAGCTTAACATAACGATTTTTAAATATATTAAAAGCGCAATTCTCAGAATTATTGTTTGTTTTCCTATTTGTGTTTTGTTATTTATTAACTTAATTCCACATAGTTTTTCTTTTTGGTGTGATACATTTTTTACATGTCTGCGGCAACACTGATCAAACTGTCAAATTGACATTGCTCAATCATTTATGAGTTTGCATTGATAGGAGTGTTCCCGAAAGCAAACACAAAAACTTTCGAGGATTCGCGCTTTTCGAGTTTTCGTGTTTAGAGGAATACCCTTAATGATTTTAATGCTCTATCTCGAAATCGTATTCAAAAATGTGAGTGAGTGAATGATTTGACAGTGGGGAAGGCTTCGCTTACACACCCGCGATGGATAAACTACAATGAACCGAGGCCGAAGGCTGCCGCGAAACCAGTGTTGAACGCATTGGAGGATGTAAGTCCTAACGGCCCACTTACCCTAACATACTAAAACTTTCCTAGTCTAAGCATTGAACCTATTGGAAAATGTACGGCGGCCGAAGACCGCCCACTAACCCTAGCATACTAAAAGATTTAAGAAAATCGGGAACGAGGCCGTTTAGCCTAGTTCATCATAGGCTAAACGGGTTTATTCTAACACGCTTCGAATGAACTACTTTGGCCTAGAAAAATCTAAGTCTATCGGGTGATTCCTTCAATTATACACACCGAAATTTAAACACGATTTTTCGAAATTCGGCAAAATAACACTCAGGCAACGAAACTTTTTAGTATAAAAAATATGTCAAGAAAATTGTTAATTTTTAGATGCCCCCGTCTAAATTTTTTTTTTAAGTATTCTGTTCAAACAAAGATGGGTTTTAAAAATTTCAAAGTTTATTTTCAAAATAAATAATTCACAAAATGTTATTAAATGAAAATATGTATTGTGCAATTTTTTGTTGTGAAAATTCTAACAATTTTAGATTTTAGATTATTGAAAAGTTATAATTTTAGAGAAATTTGAATTCATCTCCAACATTACTTATCATTATTTTTTTTTTTTCTATTTATTTGATAGATTCTGCGTTTTGCTGGTTCGATAATCGCGCTTGGTAAATCAGTTTTATAGATAAGTAACAAAATGAATCTACAAACTCACTCAGTATATTGGAGGAACTTTGAAAATATCATCAAACTTTAATAACATACATACGTATATCCTTTGCTATTGTTCCTTTATATCGAATTGTACTAAAATTATGGTATTTAATAGCATTTGGTGTAACATTGCAAGGTCAAATCTTTTATTGATAATAAATAAACCAGATAATTTTACTTGAAATTATTCACGTGACAGTATCAATGCAAATTGTTGTTGGGAATTTCGATATGAAGCACATGCGATCTTCGCATTGATTGAGGAATAACATATAAGTAAATTAAAAAAACGGAAGATGTTTTATTGAAAACAAATTGAGAAACATTTTTTTAATTAAAAAAAATACTGTTGTAAAAAAATTTATTTAAATGTAAAAAAATTTATTTAAATTTTTTTATTAAGTTATAGTCTTTCTTAACAAATATGGCCACATTATTTTTATCAAAAATGTCAAAAATGTGGAGTTAGTAAAAGAATGACCGATATTTATGTTAAACCAGAAAAGTGCTGCCTACTTATAGGCATTCTTTTTCATAAATATATCGCTTATTTCGCTCTTATTCTTATTAAACAATAATATCTTAAAAAATTTTTATTTATTTTTAACTGTCTGTCTCATCTGCCATAAAAATATTTGACAAAATCTGTGCATGGCCAGTTTGCGTTCATATTTTGAGGTGTCACAATTAGGTTGCTTAATAGTAGTCTCTGATATATGTTTATAAAGTTTTCTTATTTCTTAATTAAAACTTTGATATTTATGATATTATTATGACATCGTGTGTGGTTCATTTAAAAAGTAAAGCTTATTTTATTCTCTGTCCGGCCCATGACACAAATGGTAAAATCTTTTCCAACATAAAACTGCATGAAAGTTTACAAAATATGGGAATTGAAATATCAGAGGAGCAAGATTTTGAGATATTAGAAAAAGAGAGTAAGTTAATGAAAGAGACTAAATAAATATATGTACTTAGATGTTGAAAAAATAAAGTTACCTGCTTTCTTCTCTACGAGTGTAATTATCAGAGCTCTTTTTTATCAGAATAATGTTTTGCATAAATTGTGAAGAAATTTGTTTTTAAATATTTACTAAGCTCGTGAGTTATAATCATTTGCGCATTCAGACTTACTAATTCTACATTTAAATTTTACTTAATTCAAATTCTTGCATACATCGATTGCTATAAAATGTTTTAAGTTTAACTTCTTAGAATTTTTAAGCTTTGAAAAAAAGTAAAAATACATCAAAGGCAAAAATGTTCGCAATAAATCACCCAATTTGTTAAAAAGTTGTTTTTAGAACTAAGTTTTTAGACTAAAGTAAACTAAAAAAATAAAAAAATCGTAACTGTGGACCATGCGAAAAATTTCATAAGGAAACCGTGCGATTTTTAATGAAAACTACAATTTTAATTGTTTTGTAGGCTTAACTTGGAAACAAAATTTTAATTGCGCCTCAGAGAAAATATCATAAATCGCATGTGATTTCAGCACATGTGGGAAAAGAGCACTTATGATTTCAGCTGAGCCAGATTTCAAGAAAAAAAAGAGAGAGAGAACAATTGCAGCTGTACCCCCCTAATAAACATTTGAAGAGAATCTTAACAAAATCAGTCAATTTTTTCCGGGTACCAAAATTTGAAACCTTAATTTTGAATCGTGTGCTTTTTCCAATTACAGTTGCTGAATCTGATTTTCATGGATATGCGAGTTTATTGTTTTTCATTGAGCTCGAATGTTATCACATAAAAATTGATATGTTATTAAATTTTGTATATCACACTATTTTAATGAATCCAACTTTAAAATTTGTTTCAAAATTGGCTATAAATTATTCACAAATTGATATGCAGTAAGTACGAATGAACTCAAATATGCGAGTACTTGGTATAAGTTTACCTGTATCTTTTTGCAGATATACCAAGACACACCTAAACGTGCAATTGAATGGTGGCTTTAAGCGTTTAAGTTTTGAATATCCAACTGAGGCGAAGGTACGTGAAATATTTCCGGAGCTGCAAGAAGATAACTTTAAGTTCTATGAAGAGATGCCTGATACTATCATGTTGAAAGTATAAGCAGATAGCGTCGTTCATCGAAATAAGTTCTTAGATATATTGCGAAGAAATCTAAAAACGAAAATTCCCTTTATCGATAATTTAGTTGTACTCTCTTGTGTACAAACAGGTGAGTATTGAAATATGCACATGTTACCGTGCTTTTTTATTCAAATTTTAATTTCAAATAGATTTAACATCAACCCAAACAATTCTGGAAGAATTTATTCAAAACTTAATAGCACTTTCTGATAGGGATTCCATACAAGAATTGGCTCAAACTACTATTGCAAATTGCAACAATCCCCTGATGTATTGAAATTATGCTTTAAAGTTCGTTTTAATTTAATTTATAGCTAACTTTAAATACTTTTACTTTCAGTTATCAAGATATAGCAGACGTTACCACAACTTGTGCAGGTGGTTGTTACGTATACAATATAAATCCAGCATTGGCGATTATTATAAATCATCAAACTTTTCCCGACACCTTGCAGTTGGACTTTCGCAAGAGCAGCTTGAAAGATATTGAGGCATTACAACGTACATTTCGTATGAAAAAGATAACATCACAGTTAGTGATGGCAGCTTAGAGGATGTGCAAGCGATAATGAAAAAGGGTAAGCAACGATGTTCAGTGCTCGACCGTGAAGGTGAAAACTTTGTTGGTATGTATGTGCGTTTAAAATGGAAATTCCTGAGCATATACATATGTATGTAGCATAGCATATATAGCATAGCTATCTTCAAATGCATTTCAAGCCATGATGTTTTAGTATAACTGAGAAGTGAGCGAACAGACCGTCACATGTCCTTGATCAGTCGCTTTGAGTTTTTTGATAAAATCGTGTCCATTATTTAACTTCAAATAATTTCAACCTCAAGCACTTCAAAAAATAGATATCATACTTTTTTGATAGCCAAGTGAAGGTTTTCCTGCAAAAAGCATTTTGTATTAAACCAACTTTGACAACAAAGGAAAAAAACAACAACTCTAGAATATAGACATATGTTTCGATTCTTAAAATCTCATCAGTATATTTTTGGTTGAATATTTGTTTTTGGGTCTAATAGGAGTGCAAACTGACATAATCATAGCAAGTTAATGTGATCAGTTCGGAGACATGCGATTTCTGAAAATGTTTAGCACCTGCAAATGTGCCGTTCCGTTCGGTTACTGCTCAATTATTGTGTCAATTTTAGTTCAAAGGCAAATTCTACAATATTTGGATTTTTTTTTCAGTGCGCACCGCGCTATTTAAAGGTATCAAAGATATATTTGTCGTAACCATGTCTCATGGTGATGAAGGCGATATCATATATACAAAAACTGGAAGTTATAGCATAAGAGATGAAATTGTTTTTCCGCTATTAGAAAATCCAACTTTGGCTAATGCACAAAAGTTTATTATTGTGAATGCATGCCGTGGGAATTATGATCCTCGTTATGATGATAATGCTGAGCTTCTGGAGGAAATACAAAAAAAATTGTGTAACACCGTAATATATCCGCAAGATGAAAAACTAATGATGATATTTAGTACGCAAAAAGGTGAGAATTTCTTTTAATATGGCACAGTGTTCGAAAATAAACAGTACAATTCGTTTTGTACCGAGCCGAAGCACAAAACCTTATTTATTTTCTATAGTGTGCAATCCAATGCACAAAACAATATCAGTACAAAACAGAAATGTGTACTCAGTAAGGTACACAACATGAATCGTTCTGTGCATTTCTTGGCTTTGGTTTTGTTTTGTATTTGTGTTTGTACCGTAGCATGTACTTTATAAATAGAAATAGAGTGTCGTGTTTTGCTCAGTACGATTCGCAATTGTGTCGTTTATTTCACTCAACAGCGAATTGCATCAGTGATGCCACCGGCTTGCAAAAAAAAAAAATGTATTATACTAAAACAGAAAAATGTGTCATCGTATGAGAAAAATGGTATTAAACATTGAATAAATAAATTTGTATTGCATTAACCGATGATGAAAGGTTGAATGAAATTTATTGCGTCCATCTGATGGGAAAGTTTAGAAATAAAATTTATGTGAGATGTTTTTCAATAAATTCAAATGGTAGAAACTGTAAAACTTAAATAGAGTATTACAATTTTAAACATACATATGTGCTTAGGTTATCATTCGATTATTAGGAAATTTGAAATTCGTCAATCATTTAAGAATTCGCGTCCTCCACGAATTGTTATTTGTACCCAGACGTTCAGATTAGTCGTACGCTCGCCTCATACGCTACGACTTTTTCATGCGACTTTCCATCCGACTTTAGTATGCGTACAGTTTTCACACAGTAAAAAAAGGGTATAATGATATAAAGTAAAAGCAAATTATCAAAATTTGAAAATGTAACACTGAGAGAGCGTCTCAGCCAAAAGTCAAAATCATCACTCTGCGATAAATTTTTTAGTGTCACTTACAAGAGTTTGACATAAGTTTGACTTTTCTGGTCAAAAAAGCTGTGGCGTATCTTGCTCTAACATATAGGAAAAATCATGTTGTCTCGTATTATTTTTTGACACCATCGCTATCGTCCCGTCTTCTTAAACAAATTATTACGCTCCTTGACTACACTTCGTTGTTCGTCGCTCTTTTCTTCCATACGATCCTCTCACCAAAATAGAAATCCCTAAATAAGCATCAAACTTTCCGTTGTTTCAAAAGAATTCTTAACTGTTTTCCACGATTTCTTCACATGTTATATAACTGTACATAATTCTTGTTGTATTTTATATTGTTTGGGCACTGGGTCCACATGCTAGAAAGGCTGCTGGAGTTAAAAGAAATAATCAATTCATTAAGTTTAGAGAACAGCGACTTAAAAATAAATGATGAAATTTGGAAGTTTGTGGATATTTTTATCAAAACCTTAAGCCCCATTTGCACCGCAACAGTTCAACTACAAGGTGAAAAATTATGCTACAGTGAGCTTTACATCATAATAATGAACATACTATACCAAGTTGAAACTATGCCAACAAATGAGCTCCAAAAAGTGCTGCTGGACGCATTAAACAGAAGAAAATCCAAGCTACTGGACAACGATATATTTAATGCTGCAATTTTTTTAGATCCTAGGATCAAAATTTGCCTCAATCCGGAGCAAATCGCAAACGCCAAAAAAAGTTTAATCTCTCTACACAAACGAATGATAGACATAAATGGTGGTATATTTTCAAATATTACTACGATTCCAATGTTTATTTTTTTCAATTTTTTAGAAGACGTTCCTAGTTCCACTTCCGTTTCGGTTCCACCAGCGTCAGAGTTACTTGAACTACCTTGCAGCAGTCAACAAGCATTTCAAACGCCAAAATCGTTTTCAGAATTTCTTGAAAACATGGAGCCAGAGTCAACAAATGCGGCAATGGCATTCAAAACTACTCATTTTGAAACGGATTTGGTATTGTATGAACGCCAGCCAAGGCTTCCGTTAAATACGAATATTTTGCAGTTTTGGTATGACCAGAAAAATACTCTATCCAATGTAGCTGAAATTATTTTAGCTATACCATCCACACAAGTTAGTGTTGAAAGACTATTTTCGTCCCTTAAATATATATTAAGTGGCCAAAGAAATCGTTTAAATTCTTTTAACTTAGAGCATATATTACTTGCAAGAGTAAATGGAAAATTCCAATATGTAGAATAAGTAATTAATATACATACATTTGCGTTTGATATACATTTTCCTATTATTTGCTGGAAAATTTGATATACACTTCTTTTCTATTATAGCTCCTTTTTTCAAATGTTTTTTAATTATGTGTGTAATTATTATTAAATATGTATTTAAGTCTGAATTAAATTCTTTTTTGAATTGTTTGCTGAAAAATTTGAAATATACTTGTTTTTAATTAAAATGCATATGTTAATTTTTTTGTCGCATAAGTCAAAAAATTCGGTATGAATCGAATTGGGTGGCAACTCATATTTGGCATGTCTTGAGCTTTTCATAGCAAGAAGAAGCAAGTTTGACATGGTAACGAACTGGTTTTGTTTCGTTCTATTTCACAAAACATAATGAGAATAAATTTATGTTCTGTGCTCAGAGACGTACAAAAGAAGAATGGTTGTGTGCGCTCTTCGTTAATGAAAAGTATGTGTACCAGGGATGATATTTGGGGGCTTTTAGGGCTTTTTTGTGCCCTTTTATATTTCAAAAGCCCCGTGGCCCTTTTTATTCATTTTTGGCCCTTTTGCAAAATTTTCGATCGATTAAATTGTCAACCAAATCTGACAATGCACAATTATTATATAGTATCCGGAGATTCCAAATATATAATCCGCAAAATCGGAGCTGCTCATTTACTCGTTTTATGACCATTTTAAGATTAGCACTATGGCCGACACGGTTTGTTTTAAGCAAGATCAAAATCGGTAAAAATGTTCAACCAACTCTGACAATGCACAATTAGTATTTAGTGTTCGGAGATTCCAAAAACAAGATCTGTAAAATCGTACCTGGTCATTTTAAGGTAATCGCTTTTACCGATAATTTTAATAAAATTATGAAGCGAACCGTGTACAGTTTTTGATGCTTTTAATATCAATTGAAATTTTAAAATATGCTATGATAATTGTTTTTTTATGTGTTTTGAGTCGCTTCATACCATAAAGTCAATAATTTTTGCAAATATGCAAAGATTTTTGAGTTATTCACCGTTTTTAATGGAAAAAAATCGATACCAAAATAACAATTTTTGAAGTGAAAACTTCTTATGGCACGTTGTGCGGCTGAGGAAAAAAGTATAAACTCGCGACACCGACCGCCGTTTTTTTTTTTTTTTCGGCTGAAAAATAGGAAAAAATCAATTTTTTTATTATCTTTTGTGAGCCTTAAAAGTATTTTTGACTACAAAGCAAACAAGAAAAAAAAATAAAAAAATGTTTATATATGTTACGTTATTCATCATTTTCCATGGAAAAGAATTGAAAATACTAAAAAAAAAAATTCTTTTAGGCCTTAAAACTGTTAAAAAAGAATTTAAATTATAATTTTGTTTTATAAGTTTTTGAGGTATTTTTGACTACAAATACAAAGCTCACAAAAAAACAATAAATAAAAAATATTTTATATTTGATGTGTTATTCACCGTTTTTCATGAAAAAAAAAAAAAATTTAAAAAATATTTAAAAAATTCTTTTTGGCCTAAAAACTAATTAAAAATAAAATTTATATAGTTTTTTTTATGACTTTTAAAAATGTTTTCTATTACAAATCAAACAAAAAAAAAGCAAAATAAAAAAACTTAAGTTTTTAATGTCTTTATTCACAATTTTTCCTTGAACGTCATTTTATTGATATTATCGGTAAAAGTGTTTACCTTAAAATGGCCATAAAACGAGTAAATGACCAGGTACGATTTTACGGATCATGTTTTTGGAATCTCCGAACACTAGATAATCATTGTGCATTGTTAGATTTGGTTAAAAATTTTTACCGATTTTGATCTTGCTTAAAACGAACCGTGTCGGCCATAGTGGTAATCTTAAAATGGTCATAAAACGAGTAAATGAGCAGCTCCGATTTTGCGGATTATATATTTGGAATCTCCAGATTTGGTTGACAATTCAATCGATCTTGATCTTTCTTGAAGCGAACCGTGGATAAGTGATTGTCGACTGGGATAAAACTTAAGTGTTTTTTTTCCCCCTAAAAAAATTTTAGTGGACCCTTAAGTAATACGATGGCTTTCGACGTTTTAAACTTCAAATTGAAATTATTTCAAATCAAAAACCAGATATTTTTTTATATGAAAAAAGTTTTATTTGATTTATAACACTGGTCAACACTAGTTTTGGTGCCGAGAAGCTGTAGTTTTATTTTAACTAAGGACCTTATATTGAATACATTATTAGCAAAACTTTTGATATCTTATGTGCTTTTTTCTAGATTTTGCCTTGTAAAAAAAAAGTTTACATGAAAAACAACTTACATAATTTAAAAAAGAACTTTCTTTTTCGCGACTTTCGTGAATGAATGCATCCACCCGCAATAGTCAGCCATCATATAGCGATCCCATCGGCCTTGGTATCTTTCTTCCATAGTTTTTAGGTCCTGGTGAAACCGCTCCCCTTGTTCTTCGCTATAGGATCCAAGATTTTCTGGGAATTGGTCAAGATGACTGTGAAGGTGGATGGTATTTTGAATGACCCATTTCGAGAATAAGGCCTTGCACATCCAAAAGAAAAAACAATATCATTTTCCGATTGAAAAAAATGGTAGCAAGTCATGCTCTCTTGTTCTTTTGTACCTGACTCCAACAAGTTTTTTTCTTTTAATCCAAAAAGCCAAAACCTCTGCAGATTCTTTAGAAAGTTCAAGATCCCTTATCAAATCATTTAATTCTTCTTCGATGTCGCTACTCATTTCATTAATGACTTCTTCAAATGATGATTTACGAATGGAACAAAATTTTGGAACAGGTACTTCCTCTGAATGTGGTAAGGGTCTTCTAGCAGAATCTAAGTCTGGATAAATCATTATTTTAACATTATTCCGAACCTCATTTGGTTTCTTTTACCACTAATACACTGTCTCAAATGTTCATAACACATTTTACAAACAATTTGGGGCATTGTCGGGTAGTATTTATCCACAATTTTCGACTTAAAGCAAGCAAAATAAGCACTTTTTATTAAATCTGTTATAAGTTTTCTGAACTTTTTCACTGTGTATTCACCATAAATGTAACAAAACACATTTGGATCATTGAGACAACTTCTTCCCGATGAAGACATGATATAAAAATCAAGTTAAATAATCAAAACTGACGGTTAGTCAAAAATGACACGTGGGAAAAAAAAATTTTAAATATTTGTAATGTTGCCAGTACATACTTAATACAAAACCACTAACTATATCTCGGCACCAACATTTTTTTTTCGATTTGTTGACCTAAGTAATAGGTTAAAATTGATGTGCTAAATCTGCAAATATATCAATTGTTTCTGCATTTCCTTTTGAAGAAGTTTCTAAAAATCGTCTTTAATATATCGCTCAGTTTCTTCAATAACGTCATAACTCAAAAAATCAGATATTTCGGGGCAAGCATTTTAACTGAATTTTTACGTTTTTGGGTTATAACGTTATTGAAGAAAATTAGCGATATATACAAAAAAATCGTAAACGCTTAAGTGTTCCTAAGTAAAATTTATGTTTACAATTAAATTTAAACAACAAAATTAATTTTGTAAAAAGAAAACATTTGGTTATAATATAATTGGTTACATATGATTTGATTTACAGAAGCCCTATTTATGTTAAAAAAGCCCTATTTTAGTTCGAACTTTGGCCCTTTTACAAGTATGCCAATATCATCACTGATGTGTACTCGTTAGAACTTCGGCACGCTATTTTTATAAGGAAAAATAAACGTATTGTGCTTGCACAGTACAAAACTGAATTGTGCGCACATATTAAAATCGTCACAAATCACGATTGAATTGTACCGTACTGTACATTTTCGAACACTGATATGGCATATTAAAGTTTAGTCAGTAGAGATTTTTACAATTTTTGAAAATATTGAAATATTTTTCACGCAAGCTTTTCCGTATATTGGCTCACAGTTTCAGAGATATTTGATGTTTTATAAATAATGGTAGGGAGATTGGTTTGCCAAACCATTTCTTCTATGATATTAAAAATTTAATTTCAATTTGTTTTGTTGGATTTTGGTGGATAGTTTGAACCGCCTACACATCTGGCATTAAACAAATTTAATCGGCAATTTCAGCCACTCTCTACATTCGATTTGGGGATGAGTTCTGGTATTATTTAAAGACAGTATCACTTTTTGCACCCTACACACTGAATAAATTAAATTTATCGATCGTTTTGTATCACACAGAAAAGATTAAGTTAAGTATGCTCTTTTCATAGAGTTGATATTTACAGAGAAAAAAAATTAAAAAAATTTTTTCTTTTATTTTTCATAAATTTTAAAAATTCTAAATCAGTCAATTAGTCAGTCAAACTTATGAGCAAATAATGAATGACACGTCATCAACTACTCTCATCTGCATAAGTGTCTATCCGTTTGTCTGTATGTGGAAATCGCAATTAATCAGTAATAAACAAAAGTAATACCATTACCTACCCTGACGAATGTAATAAGCGACTTTTTTTACATAACTTTTCATCATACTCGTATAATGAAATTTTTATCTGGGTAAAGCTTTGCTGTCTGTCCTTTGTTATCGTTTTAAATGTCCAACGGTGCTAACTGGAGTTTAATGCTCGTGTTCGAATGATATCACTTCAACGACTCTCTTGAAGAAATCTCTCAAAAGGGTTCAAACCCATCTTGAAGTTTATAAAATTTCGAAATGATTTGCATGAAGTTATAAGCCGGAGATACAATGGGCCCAACTGCGGCAAAGCTTATGCTGACAACTGTCATCTTCCTCGCAAACCTAAACTTAACTTGCCTAAAAACAATTGGAAAAAATTGCAAAGCGCCCAATTTCTTTTCTCAAATATCAAGTTCAAATAAGACCGGAAGTCGTACTTCAGGAATTCCCTGTGGGTAAGGGGAGACACAGCAACGTAGTATGGGAGCGTTTGGCGAGTTTCAAAAGCCTTGGATGCAATATTGTTGAAAGGGTGTGGCATCTTTTATTTTACTTTTTTCACATTTATATACTTTAGCTTGAAAGGTAAGATGGAGGGCGAACTTTTTACCACCATGAAAAGAGCGCTTCAGATTGTGTTTTTTTTGTTTCTTGTCAAAAATATTTGTATTGAAAGATTACGGGACTGTAATCAATATAATTTGTTAAACTGGAAATAATTTAATATAACATTTTTTTGTTTTTTATTACAAGGCTGCATCTCATTACATTTCGATGAAGTTGGCTCAATTTTTGTACAAGAATTTTGTGATAGTTTTTCTTTTGATTTTTATGAAAAACCCATGGAAGCCATTTGTCAAGAAACTCAACAGCTGATGGCATTTCATATTTGGTAAGAGTTTTAACATTATTTATTAATCCCACTGTAGATAGTTGCATCACGTTAAAGTAAAATACATTTTAAAAGCTAATTTGTATTAAATTTCTATTTCAATACAGTGAAGATCAAATACCGGAATTTCAAATAAACGATGATCAACCGCATAATATAAAAATGGAATTTGCTAACTTTTTCAGCAATCAAGAAATTTTACAAGATATGACTGATTTCTTTAAGAAACAATTTCAAAATAATACCATTGATTGTAATTTTGATGCTATAAACATTGGAAGACATAACATTCAAAGGCTACTTGGAGTTGGCTATGCAGATGGCAGATTTAATTGGGCACAGAAAGAGACAATGGAGAATCATATGAAATCTAAATACGCTACAAAAGTTAATGATAATTGCCAAGACTCAAAAATTAAATTTAAATGGTCCACTGAGGAGCAAAGTGGCCGGAGTAGAGTTCGTGCAACAATTGAAGATGATTAGAGACTTTTACATTCACAGCACCAGATTAACGTTTCGGCTAGGTGTTTTGAAAAGTTTTATTTTATTATTATTTTATTATATATTTAGCTCCGGGTCCCTCCAGATAATAATACGCTGTTGCATATAATTAGTGAATTAGTTGCTTAAAATGTGTGCACTGAATATTTTTTAATAAAATATTATTTCAGTAAATACAATTTTATAGTTTATTAAATTTTCTTTCAACTGATATGGATTTCTGTTGAAATCAGCTTAGAATACCAAACTTTTAGAAATATTATATCCATTATGATGTCACTACCACTTGACCATGAAAATGTAGGTTTACTCAAATATTTATACAAAAAAAACAAAATAAATATTTAGCTGTTGTTCACCACGATAAGGGTAAGGTATTGTTTTTCTAATAAATTATAGTTTTTTATAACATTTGAGATGGCAAATTGAAAATAACACTCACCTCTTAAGTAGGGAAGCTGAGCCTAGTAATGCAAACAGTGTCAATTCTTTTAAATTTAAGGTGAAACATTTGTTGTTTTTGACCAGAGACCGACGTGATTATGAAGTATTTTGATTTTAAAATATTTCTCGATATCTGAGTTTTTAACGCATTCCATAATTTTCGTGAACTTGTTCCGAGAACACCGATTTTTTTCTTTCGAAATGGATTTTACAGAGAAATTGTTTCAGTTAATTTTTATCTACTCAAAAATGCTCGACAGGAGTTTTTATTCTTATAATAAATTTTCATGTTTCAAGCGGAACGCATTTTTACAAAAAAGCATTCTTTGAAGAAGTCCAAGCGTATTTTCTTATTTTTTTCTAGATATCATTTTCACATAACACCAGAATTAGTTCACAAGTAAATTTCTAGAGTATCTGAACTTAAAAACTAAATTGGGTTAAGGTGCATTGTGAGCATAGTTATAGGTAAAAAATGGGCGGTATATGTAACAAAATAATTGACTTCGACCATTTCGACAACATTTTATAAATGAACGTATTAAAAATTTAAAATATTCGGTTCGTACTATTTTTTCGCTAGAAAAATGTTGTTGCCTATTTGTAGGCATTACCAACATGTATCAGCTCCATCACTTAAAATAATCTGAGAGCAGTGTTTGGGTTCGCTCAATAATTTTATTATTTTATGATAATGGTAAATACTCTTCCAATAGTAGTTGTTTTGCCATATTTTCATTAATCGAACCATTTAGTCTTGCTTGATATCTCAAAGTGTCGAAACGTTATTTTTTATAAAATATCAAGTTTTTGTTTATTTTTTTTAATTAAAATGGCATCTTGTGCTATACATTTGAAGTGCAAAGCCTATTTTATAGCCAGCCAAATATCTAAAATAAAAATATATCAAGAAAATATTGAAAACTTTGGTGTCGTAAAAACTTTGAAAAGTCTTGGAATCGAAGTTTCACCAGAAAGAGACATTTTAAAATTAGCAAAAGAGTGTAAGTTGAACTAACAGAGAAACAAGAGATTTCTGCGTTGCGAGTACAAAAAAAAAAAACGAGAGAAAAAATGAGTTCTGAGAATATATTTCGAGATATAAAATTAACATTTAGACAAGAATACTTTGTACATATTGGCAGACCAATGTGGCTTGTGTGGAGCTATAAAAGATATTTGATAACATATATTTAACTTAAGTAACGAATACAGTGGAATCACGATAATTCGTATCCCGTTAATTCGAAAATCTCAATAATTCGTTGCAAACTGTTGGTCCCTTGAAAAATCTTTAATTCGTAAAAATTCAATACATTTTGGTCCCCTCGATAATTCGTATTTATCGGGATTCCACTATATTATAATCGCCATCTAGAGACCTAGTTGACGATATATATTACAATATATGATATATCTATGTAACAATATATGATTCCTTTTATTGGTAAGACTATGTGTCATTTCAAAAATAAAATTGACAGACCCGGTCCCTTTTTTTATTTTCAATTACCGAATCAACAAGGTGGCTATAAGTCCTATTTTGAAGAAAATATGACACGCTCTCTTAGAGAAAATTTATTGTTTACAATTTTTGTTGTCACTCTCTTTGCCCTATACGACTGATGCTCTCATTAAAATTGAAATTCGTATACAACACTCAAAAAACATGGGGTGCAGAGCAGTTCTGTCGTTTCGAAAAAAATTTAAGTACTCAATTTAATATTTTTGGGTAGTACTTTGTGAAAATGGGTACTATACTAATATATTTGTACTTACACCTACTCATACTATGATAGTAAGAAAGCATTAATAAAAGTTAACAGCATTTGTTGAAATTCATTTATTTATGTATTTATTGCATGAAGCTATTTGAAGGACAGATTCTTTTTTTGTGCTGTTACCAGCTTCGGTTAAATTGCCGGCTTCTGCTTTCGACTTTATTAGAACCCTATAATAAAAAATAAATTATTTTCCTATCAAGTTATACCTTGGTAAATTTGTGGCATACTTTTCCATAACAGCAAAAGAAAAAATTACATTAATTATGTATATTTAAAGATGCGCACAAGAAAAATTAATACAAGCGAAATTAGTCGCGTTCTAAAGGTATGAATCTTTTATGAATCATAAAAGCGATCATGTTCGTCAGTCAAAAATTCATCAGTTTTGAATGATTGTTCGCAGCGGTCAAACTATCATTCATGTTTGAAGCTCAAACCGTCATTCAAGCTATAAAATTTGACTCATAAGCATGAGAAATAAAAAAATTGGTTGCGCGTTATTAATTATCGCACAAGATTACCAAAACAATACCCGTAAAAAAAGGATTAAATGGGTAAAGCGATAGGTTGCCACTCGGAAAAAATATTCCCATTATTCGTATTTTTGCAGGAATTTCCACGAGTTAAACCACCACACTTTTGGTTGATAAATATTATCAAAACCGGCACCAGAAGACTCCCATTGTTTCTTTTTTTTAAATTCTCGTCTGTAGGACGACCGAATCGTGTCAATTTTTTTTAACGTCCTCAAAAGTACAATTTTTTTATATTTTCTCATAATTTTTAGTAATTCTTCATATGAATTATTTTTAATTTCACGTATCATGTACTCTGGGCTTGTTATGTCCCAGAGGCAACGTTGCATTTCATAACAACAAATAAATTCTTTCAAAAAATCACTTTCAGCATCCATGTTGCCGATTCAATGATTTAGCTTGACTGACGCTTTTCGGTACACACTAGCAGTCAAAAACACATATGACCGCTGACTGTCACTCAACCACAAAAATTTTTGTGGTTGACTGTTGACTGACGAAAAAGAGTGGCCACACACGCAAGCAACAGAAATTTGAGCAAAACTAACGAACTTGATCGCTAGTGTGTACCGCCTTTAAGTTATGAATCAACGAAAAAATAGAAAACAAACTGACTGCGCCGTTCGCAGGTTTGATCTGCGAAGCTGAAATTTTGGGAAAATTTTCTTCAGACCCAATTCTATGATAAAGCCATACAGGACCGCAAGTTTTTTTTACAAAAAAACCACCTTCGGGTGTATTTTGTATGCATTTCGCTATATTTTGGCACCAAAAGCTTTGTTTTGGTAAGTCGCTTTTTTCGTTAGATTTCAATGAATCGGACATAAACTCTGACCGCGCCGCTTATAAGTTTGAGCTAGAAACCTCAAATATTGGGACAACTATTTTTATTTCTCAAGCTATAGGCAAAAATAAAATAAAATCCATCTACATACATAATTTTCAAAATAAACAGCCTAATATACATACATGCATATCAACTCTATCATAAAAACTGTTGGAACATAAAATGGTAAGAATTAGTTGGTTTTTGGAAATGGTTTTTAATACTCCACTGAGTAAATGATATAATTATATAAAATCCCTTTAGCTACAACAATATGATAATTGAAATTTCTAAAGCGAAAAAAAAGACAATTTAATTTTCTAATGTTAATACATTCAAGACAATTTACATTACAGTTGCTGATTATGATTACCGTGGCTATGCAAGTTTGATAATTTTTGTGGATCATTATAAAATGGAAAATGGTATCTTAGATGTTATCTACAATCAACTTAAAAAGAATTCAAATCTTAAATATGTCCTGAAAATGGTGTTGAATTATTCGCTTGCAGATAAGGAGTAAGTGTAAATCTTTTATTAAATCGAGATTTTATAGAAAATCCTGATTCGTTTGGTTAACATTGTTTGTATTGTATGTCACCTTAAAATGGCTATAACTTCTTTGTGAGGAAACATCAAAGCTGACCATCTAAAAGCTCATTTTAAAGAACCGTAATGAATGTTATTTTTCTTAGAAATTAGCTGAAAACATTTTCGAATTCTATACATAACCTCAAAAGTGTACAAAGATGCCATTTTTTAAGTACTTAAGCTCAAATATTTTTGAAAATCCTAATCCATCTGTGCAACAACAAAACCTCGCAGACTTTTATATGTAATTTGAGCTTCAACGGTGTCAGCAGGGCTACCGAAAGGATGCATAAAAGGAAGCATATGTACTTTCTGCGTTTCCAGATTATTTAAGAATCCGTTTCCGAATATTTTCAGAATCCGTCCGCAAGTTCCGATGTGGGCGGTTATTCATCGACTCAAAATTATAAAGCCTACAATAATAAAAAATCAATAGGCCCAGGGGAAAACTCAAAACGGATTTCTGGTACCCAGACGTTATGCTAAGATATTCAAGTATATCCTCTTCAAAATATGTAGCTCTATAACGATTCCTTTTGTTGTTTGTGAGCCTCTTGTATGAAGTCGATATACTGTGCGGTATTTTAAAATTTGGTTTATTTTCTAGGTAATAAGCTCGCACTGACGAATTAAGAAGTTGTCCACACTTAATTCTACCCCGTAGGAGGTTATAAGCTACATACACATGTATGTACATCTACAAGGAATTTGATTATAGAAAATACAGCACTTCCTGCGTAAATGCTTATAAAAAAATTATACATTTTTCTTTTACACTTCTATTTATAGCTTTGGCGAAACACAATTTAAAGTCGAATTTACTCAAGGTTTTAAAGGGCCTGATTCTACTACTCTCGACTACTTCAGGCTACAATTTCCACACTTAAAAAATGGAGTATACAAAACCTATCAGGAGTTTCACGGTTCAACTACGATCAAAGTCTGTGCAGAGTCTACTAAATATGTAGCTAAATACTTGAAAATAATGCGAAAAATTATTAGAAAAAAAAATCCTTTCATTGACAATTTAATTGTATTGACTTTTGTTCAAACAGGTAAGTGGTATATACTTGTATATTTCTTTTCGGTATCTTGATTCAATTAATCCGTTACCAGTTAATTTCTTGCGTTTTAGTCAAAATTAAGTGCTCAATTACATTTAGAAGTTTAGAAATAAAGTCGAAAAATGTACTTATATTTATCGCGTTTTGTAACGAATTTTCTCAATTGTTAAATATGTACTGCCCCATGATTTTAAGTTGATTGGTTCAGGCTCGTTAACATAAGCGGTATTGCAATATTCTTGGAATATTTTGTCAATTCTATTTCGATTTAGTATTTTCTGTTAATCAATGCCTAATTGTATCTACTGCTTAATAAAGGCGAAAACGATATACATACAATATTGGAGGAATTTGTGGAAAAAATTGCATTTCTTTGTGATAGAAATTGCATACAGCAGTTGGCTGATGCAACAATTGAAGATATTATACTACCCGTAGCGTTAGTACAAAACTGTCAATTTACCTACTTTTGAACCCATATACGTAAATAATTTAAATTTTTTTTTAGCCACAGGGAGGTAGTATGTATTCAGGCAAGCACTAATGTTGAATGTTACATATTCAATATAAATCCAGCGCTGGCAATCGTTTTTAATCATCATAGTTTTCCCGAAAAGTTAAAATTAGAATTTCGTGATGGTAGCGAAATAGATATTACAGCTTTAAAACGTTTATTCCGAGCAAAGAAAATTCCCTGCTTAATTATAAATGACGGCAGCTTAAAGGATGTGCAGACTATTATGCAGAAAGGTAAGCAATAACTGCACAATGGGATTAAGATTTGTATGACGTTTTTTTTTTCTCTAGTACAAACTACTGATTGTAATGGTATCAAAGACATCTACATAATAATCATGTCACATGGCGAAGAAGGCGATATAATGCACACGAAGACTGAAAGTTACAGCATAAAAGATGAAATTGTTGTACCACTTCAGGCGAATTCGACATTGGCTAATACACAAAAGTTTATTATTGTGAATGCTTGCCGCGGGGGAAAAAAGCATGAATATAATCCCTACAATGCTGAGCCTCTAGAAGAGATACAAAAAGAATTGCTTGAATCCGAAATGTACCCACAAGACGACAAACTAATGATGATATTTAGCACACGGAAAGGTAAGCAATTTTATAAGATATTTTAAGACATTGTCTGAAATATATACTTTTGCTATTGATGCTAAAACTGCATTAGCATTGTAGGGCTTGGTTAACGGCTGTACAACTTGCTCGTTGTCTTATGATGTGACAGTTACCAGGCTTTATAGCTAGAGTGTATATAATTAGGATTCTCCAAAGTTTTGGTCCACTGTAACTTTCTACCTAATGTTTCCGCACTTTTAAATTTCATACTCTTTTCAATATTTTATTCAGTTTTTTATATACGGTGGATGCTAACAAATTAGAGTTTCTTTGTTTTTCGAGTAGCTCTAATTACTGAAATTTTCTAATTTCTGAACGATATATTTTCTAAGAGTTCTAATTTGCGATCGTACACTGTATTACGATATTTTTCAACTTTCATCGGCTTTTCGAATCTAATCGATTCTTTTGACAATTTATTACGTGTTATTAAAAGACATTATTAAACACATATAACTTAAATTCGATTGATGACAAATCAGAGACATCGTAAAGTCCATACTTATTGCATAAACAATATTAATGATTTTTTTGTATAAAATTTTTAGGATTCAAATCAATGCGTTGGGACGAGAAAGGTAGCATTTTTGTGCAGGAATTTTGTGAAAAATTTGCAGCTAATTTTGATGAAATGACAATGGAAGCCATATGTCAAGAAATTAAGAAGGAAATTTGGTGCGTATAACAAATTCATACATAGGTAATTACAGAGTGGTTCAACTTTTGCGACCACCTCAAATTTTTTTTTTAAATATACATACAAACGTATCGGATGTACATTAGGGTGATTCAAATTTTTTTTTTTTGTTTTTTTTAAGGTGCTGTTGCTTAAAAAGTATTTCAAAGTGACATGAATTTGAAACCCGTTGGTTAATATTGTTGGGTTGCAACCCTTTGTAGGGGATCCAATTCATGTCACTTTAAAATGGCTATAACTTTGCAAGGAAACATCACAGATCACCACTTGAAAGCTCATTTTAAAGGGCAAGGATGGTACTAAATGATGCTTTTGTTAAAAATAAGCTGATCAACTTTCTTTGAATCCTATACATGACCTCGAAAGTAGACAAAAAACATCATGTTTGAGGTAATTAACCTCAAATATTTCAGGATTCAGGCATGATGGGTCAATTCTGAGGCCAGATTCGGATTCAGCGTAAAAAATTACGTCAAAAAACGACCCTTTTCAGCTCAACAACACTAATCACCTATTCATTTAGATACCTTTTTTGTAAAAAATAATTTTTCCATACAATTTACATGTAAAACTAACAGGCTCCGGCGCCACCTTATAAAATTGAGTTACAGAGCTGAAATTTCGTGAACTTTTTCTTCATATCATAAACTTACTTTTTAAGCAACAGCACCTTAAAAAAAACAAAAAAAAAAAAAATTTGAATCACCCTAATGTACATATCTTAGGGCATATTTTAGCCAAAATCTTGAGCTTTGAAATAACGAACTGCCTGTCTGAAGTTTTTGTGAATTTTTTATAAGTTTTGAAGAATATCTTTAATTTCTGTATTTGGTTTCTTGAAACAGATCATAATTTAATATTATATTTTTTAATAATTTTCCTATTCAGTACTTTAAGTGCAAAAAACTACAAGTGCTCGTCAAGAAATGAAAAATGCGCCCTTCCGAGCAATGTTCATTTCTGTACATCTTCTATAAATCTTATCGAGCTTTTTATTTTGATATTACTAGAAAATGCATGGATATCTTTTAGGACATCACGAGTTTTTCTGTCTATTTTTGTTTCGTTTTTGAGGTTGTGGAGCCTTAGGTACTTAAAAAAATTGGTTATCTGTTTTTACCAACTTTTGAAAATGACATTTTGTTTTTTTAAAGTATGTGAAGCATAAAGTATAAAAAACCTATAAAATTTACAAAAGTTTCTAGTTTCTGGCATAAGCTGATGTTCATAATTTCATCTATAGAATCATATTTTTAAAACTTACAGGTGCTTCAAGACTTAAAATACCGCTAAAGTTTGAACCGTACTACTACTTACAGTGACCTTGCCTATGCAGTTGAGAACTTCTGAATTCGCTGTTTGTTCTCATTGGCATCAAAATTCTCGAATGCCTAGTAAAATCACTAGAGTTGATTGATTATGTAGCAGGACTTGAAACCATGTTTTTGAGCTTTGCACATAAATACTATTTTAACAAGATAGCTAAACAAATTAAATTATTTTTATGTACTAATAAAATAAAGCAAAAATAATTTTATTATCCTTCTATTCAATAAAGCTTTGAACAAATTCCGGACTTTCCAATGGACGAGCAGCGACCACATACAATAAAAATGGAATTTCCAAATTTTTTCCAAAGTAAAAAATTGATGGATGATATATTTACGTTCTTTAAAACAAATTTTGAGGAATATATAAACGCTGATAGCACAGAAACAGACAGCACCTTCTATACAATACGCATAAAAACATCTATTGAAGAGAGACAGCACCTTCTATACGATACGCATGAACACCTCTATTGAAGCGGAATGGCAGCTGCTTGGTATGGGTTATGTGGAAGGTGCTTTAACTGATCTACAGAGAGCAGCTATTATGAATCATATAAAATCGAATTATGCTTCTACAGATCCTATAAATATTAATCATCTGAAGAGGTGAAGTAAATGAAATACAAATTTTTCGGAAACAGTTTTTCAAATTAAAGTAATTTACAATAAAGTATTAAATATAGATTTATGAAATCAGAATCGAAATTTAATTTAAAAAATGTTGGCCATTTTTGATTTTTTTATTGTAATTTTAAAAATGTACAAATGAAATCTACATTTGCTTACTTTACTTCATCTACATTAATTCATCTATCTCTTAAGCTAATGTTTACTCGCGCATTTGCATGATTTTCAAATTCCAGTAACTCGATCAATATTCATTTCCTAAAAAACTATGAAAAAATAAAAAGTTTTTTTTTTTTTTTTATTTCAGTTAAATACCAATATTACGCTTAACTTATGTTATTTTTTCAAAATCGAGAAAATTCACGCATTCATTTTTGATGCACAAACGGGGATAATCCCGCACTGGGTACTAAGAAGTCACGTAGTCACAAAGAGTATAAATATAAGATATTTTACTTGTTATTTTTCAAAGCTGTTGGAGAAGAGAGCATGGCTAGTTATCACTTGCGTTTCGCATTTTCTCTTTATTAAGAGATCAGTATTGCTGTGAAGAAGTTCCTCTTTTTTTTTAGAAATATTGCTCATTTGATAACAAAAATCAGAGATGCCAACTATTTTTTCCTTCGCCACGAATATTTTTCTAATTTGTCTGAAACTCCCCGTATCCAAGGATGGAGTAAGTTTGGATATTGCGAGCATCTTTTTACTTTATTGTGTTATTTTTTAGTTTATTTGTTATAAAATAAAGCATTCAGCATTCTAGGTTTAGATGTTATCTTCGGCCAGGCCGAAATTCACATACCCTACACTGTACTGAAAATATCTTTCAAATAATAACTGTTAAAAAGACGTTGAAAAGGTTGAATAAGTCGAAAAAAATGTGACATGTAAAGACGATTGACAGAAGTTGAAAAAATCTTCAAAATGTCAAAATAGCAAGAAAATGTTGAAAAAAATTGAGAGCGGTTGAAAAATGCAAAAAAGTTGAAAGAGGTTGAAAAATGTTGCAACAATTCAAAATCAATGAAAATTTGAACAAATAAAGAAACTAATGAAGAAAGTTGAAAGAGGTTGAAAAAGTTGAACAAATACGTATAGGATACGAGTATATTGGAAAAAGTTAAAAGGTTGAAAAAAAAAAATCGAATAAAAATGAAAAAATTTAAATATGCCACGCCCACTTCTCCAATTCCGCATACTTTTGGTTCAATAAATTACATTCGTGATCGACATCCACATACCAAATTTAAGCACAATAGCTTCTACAGTTTGGGATATATGCCATAATTAGCCTTACAATTTAGGGCGGTGACACACCTACTGGTACAATCCAGTCCGGTTTTGGTCCAGAAATAGCTTTTCATAAACAAACCCCTAACACCAAATATTGGTTTTATCGCTCACTTATTTCGATAGATATGCCACTTAGCATATTTTATTTGTATGGGAGCTGCCACGCTTACTGGTACTATTTTAGGCACTTTTGATTCCGATATACTCCATATCAACTGAACCACTTACATTAAATTTCGTACTAATTGCTGCAATAGTTCACTTAAAACCAGGGTTTCGAACACGAACCGAACCCGAACCCGCTCCGGAACAATGTTTTTTCTTACATTATGTGAACTCGAACCCATTCAAAAATTCGGTTCAGGTTCAATTGTTATTGCGCTTAGAATTTCAAATTACATATTTTACTGAAGTTTTTAGAATTTCAAATCTCATATTTCACAGAAATTTTTTGTTCCAAGAAAGATTATAATTTGTTGTTTTTGTACTTGGTTTTATGTATTTACTTTGACAATTTTCATTGAACTCTAATGAAATGAATGTTAATTTTCTGATTTTGAAGAAGTTGAAGATGAAGAAGTTGAAGATGAAGAAGTTGAAGATGAAGAAGAAGAATTTAATGCAAATGAAGAAGCATTAGAACTCTAGTTTATGCATAGTTTATCATACTTCCCAGTTGGCAGTTTATGACACAATTTCTACAGTTAATATTAATGTTACTAAGGGCAGAGATTTTTCTAAGAAGCCTGGAACGCCTATTAAAGCTTCTTTGGTAAAAAGATTAGATTTTATGCAGATTACTCTCATAGCACACTATCTATAACAATAAACGTTTTTTGCTTATATGAGAGGTGCCACGCCCACAGGTACTATTGAACTAAATTTTTGTAATAAGACACCTTATGGCAAGTATATGTACCTCATTAAATTTCATAACGATTACGTAGTTAGTTCTCTTAATATAAAGTTTATAAATATTGTGAGCGGTGCCACGCCCTTCAAAGAGTTTTTTCAGTAAAATGGCTGAGCTTGTTTTGATGACTGCTTTTAGCGGCATCTCCAAAATTTTTATGAAAATCGTTTTTGTCAATTTTGAGATATAAGAAATCGAAATTTTTAAATGTTGAAAAGTGACACGCCCACTTCTGCGATTACGCCCACTTTTTTTCACAATTTAAGATATATTTGAATATATCCGTTTACAAAATTTCATCGCAATATCTTGAACGGTTTACAAGATATGGTAGTATGTACATATATGGGATAAAGTTCAAGGCTGTGCCACGCTCCTGTATGAACCTTTGGAAACTTGAAACTTAGCCTAATCCTAATTTAGTTCAGATGTACACCAAGTCAATAAATTTGATCAAAATCACTGCAATTTTTTTTCAAAATTAGCCTGGGTATATATACATAGAGTGTGGGCGGTAGGCGTATACGTGAACCGATTTCGCTCATTTTCAATATCAAGATGCCTGCAAGAAGTTGTGACCTGTGTGTGAAAGTTTCTTTCAATTAGCTTTCTTGGTTTTCCCGTAAGCCTGATTTCAACAGACAGACAGACAGACGGACATCTCTAAATCCACTCAGGTGGTGACGCTGATCAAGAATATATATGTATACTTTCCATACCTGTCACGCCCCTTTTATGTGTTACAAACGGAGAGTCAAAGTGAATATACCCTCGGTGTAGGGTATAAAAACTAATAACTACCTTGGAATCCGGACTCAAATTTACCTTCATATGAAAGCCGCCTCAAACTAATACGTTTACCAACACTGCGCAGCCGAAGAATTATGCTTAACGTAACTTTTTTAAATAAACTGTTCTCCGGCTCAATGAACTCTGAGTTGTTGCTAGGTATGGTCAACTTTAACAATCCTGGAAGGGATTTGAGTCACTTTCGTTTCTTAAGACTTGATATATGTAATTCTAACTATGCTCATTTTTGTCCATTTCGGTGTATATGTAATGATTATAATAACCTTTGTCATATTATTTCCCCCATGGATTCTCACAATATTATAAAGCAAAAAATAATTATTTTCTTAAATACTTGAAACTGTACTTTTTCCTTTGTTTCTGCTGCATAGCCTATGGGCTTAGTAGAAATTGTGCTCAATCTGTGATCGGAAATTGCTCTACCCATCATTTCGTTCAGAGAAATAGTGCAGTCCCGGTCACCGATCCGTACGATAGACGGATGTGCCTCACGTACGGTTTCGCCTAATGAACGCAGAGCAGTCCGGGCTGTTCGTAGTCGGTCACCGATCCGTACGATAGACGGATGCGCCTCTCGTGCGGTTAGGCGGGTAAGTGGGACCGCAGGGACCGATCGCAAAAAAAAAAAAAAAAAAAAAAAAAAAAAAAGAAACAAAACAGGAATTAGCAATGCAAACGCTGTCAATTCTTTTAAACTTACTTGTAAGGTTATGGTAAATTTCCTGTGATTTTGAAGTATTGTGATAAACCCAAATTTAACAAATTTCTCGATATCGGAGTTTTTAACGCATTTCATAATTTTCGTGAACTTGTTCCGAGAACACTGATTTTTTTCTTTCTAAATGGATTTTAAAGAGAAATTGTTTCACTTAATTTTTGTCTACTCAAAAATGCTATATAGAAGTTTTTATCTTTGGTAAAAGTGCAAGAAAATGGTCAAAATCAGAGTTATTGACACATTTGAGCCCGTTTGTCTCAAAAAATATAAGCGATAGAAAAGAATTTTTATGAAATTCAACGTCAAAACTTACATTGGAAGTAATGAACAAAAGTTATGAAAATAAATTTTCGTGTTTCAAGCGGAACGTATTTTTACAAAAAAGTATTCTTTGCAGAAATCCAATCGATTTTTTTTATTTTTTTATAGATATCACCTTCACATAACACCAGAATTAATATTCAAGTAAATTTTCTGGAATATCCGAACTTAGCAACTAAATTGGGATAAGCATAACTATAGGTAAAAAATGGGCGGTATATGTAACAAAATAGTTGCCTTCGCCATTTCGACAACATTTTATAGTAAAAATTTTAAATGTGCGGTCCGGTTTTTTTATAATTTTTTTGCATGAAAAATGTATCAGCTCCATCTCTTAAAATAATCTAAGAGCAGTGTTTGGGTTCGCTCAATAATTTTATTATCTTATGGTTATGGTAGATACTCTTCTATTCGCAGTTGTTTTGCCGTATTTTCATTATTCGAACCATTTAGTTTGCATTCATATCTTAAAGTGTCGAAGCGTTATTTTTTATAAAATCTAGTTTTGCTTATTTTTTTAAATTAAAATGGCATCTTGTGCTATACATTTGAAGTGCAAAGCCTATTTTATTGCCCGCGAAGAACTTAACGTTATTGGCAAAACATCTAAAAGAAAAATTAATCAAGAAAATTTGCAAGATCTTGGAATCGTAAAAAGTTTGAAAAATCTTGGAATCGAAGTTTCACCAGAAAGAGACATTTTAAAATTAGCAAAAGAGTGTAAGTTAAATTAGCGGAAAAACAAGAGAGTACAAAAAAAAAGAGAAAAAAAGTGAAAAAAAAAGAGTAAACGTTCTCAGGAAATATTTCGAGATAGGTATAAAATTAACATTTGGGTAAGAATACATTGGCAGACCAATATCGCTTGTGTGGAGCTATAAAAGGTGTTTGATAACTTACATTTTACTTAAGTAACGAATATTATAATCGCCATCTCGAGACCTAGTTGACGACATATATGTACAATATGGTATATGATATATGTATCAATATATGATTTCTTTTATTGGTAAGACTATGTGTCATTTCAAAAATAAAATTGGCAGATTGTTAAAAAGTTGGCATAGCATCTGCTTTGGGAGAAAATGAAGACCATAAAAGACGCGGTACCTTTTTTATTTTCAATTACCGAATTAACAAGGTAGCTAAGTCCTATTTTGAAGAAAATATGACATGGCTCTCTTAGAGAAAATTTATTGCTTACAATTTTTGTTGTCACTCTCTTTGCCCTATACGATTGTTTTTCTCATTAAAAAACATGGGGTGCGAAGTTGATTGTCATATTTTATATTCACATGAAGGACAATAACAAAACTTTTAAGTCCGCCATAAAATTTTAAAACATTATGGCACGTTAAAACTCCTTGTGAATTGCCCAAATATCTCAAGTATTTAATAATAAAACGTCTTTGATAACAGTGGGTGGCATCTGTCATACAACAAAAACTTTGTTTTACATTACAGTTGCTGAGGATGATTACAGTGGCTATGCAAGTTTGATATTCTTTGTGGATCATTATAAAATGGAAAATGGTATCTTAGATGTTGTCTACAATCAACTTAAATTGAATTCAACTCTTAAATATGTCACAAAGTTGGTGCTGAATTATTCGCTTGCAGATAAGGAGTAAGTGTAAATCTCATATCGAGATTTTATAGAAAATCCTGATTCGTTTAGTTAACATTGTATGTCTAATGTACTCGTATATGTACTCGTAAAGCTGACCATTTAAAAACTCCTTTTAAAGAATCGTACTAAATGATATTTTTCTGAGGAATAAGCTGAAAACATTTTTGAATTCTATACATAACCTCAAAAGTAGACAAAGACGCCATTTTTAAGTACTTAAGCTCAAATATTTCAAAATCCTAATCCATCTGTGCAACAACAAAACCTCGCAGAGCTATGTAATTTAAACTGCAACGGTGTCAGCAGGGCTACCGAAAGGGTGACTAAAAGGAAGCATATGTACTTTCTGCGTTTCCAGATTATTTAAGAATCCGTTTCCGAATATTTTCAGAATCCATCTGCAAGTTCCGATGTGGGCGGTTATTCAACGACTCAAAATTATAAAGCCTACAATGATAACAAATCAATAGACCCAGGAAAATCTCAAAACGGATTTCTTGTACCCAGATGTTGTGCTAAGATATTCAAGTAGGTCCTCTTCCAAAATATGTAGCTCTATCACGATTCCTTTTGTTGTTTGTGAACCTGTTGTATGAAGTCGCACCGTATGTGCGGTGTGTTAAATTTGGTTTATTTGCTAGGTAATAAGCCCGCGCTGACGAAGTTAGAAGTTGTCCACACTTAATTCTACCTCGTAGGTATTTATAAGCTTCATATGTATGTACATTATAAGGAATTTGATTAAGAAATTTTCTTATAAGAAAATTATACATTTTTCTTTCACACTTCTATTTATAGCTTTGGCGAGACACAATATAAAGTTAAATTTACTCAAGGTTTTAAAGGACCTGACTCTACTAGTGTCGACAAGCTAAGGCTTGAACATCCACAGTTGAAGCATGGAGTATACAAATTCTATCAGGAATTTTACGGTTCAACTATGATCAAAATCTGTGCAGAGTCTACTAAATATGTAGCTAGATATTTGAAAATAATGCGAAAAAATATTAGAAAAAAAAATCCTTTCATTGACAATTTGATTGTATTAACTTTTGTTCAAATAGGTAAGTACAAGTAATATACTTGTATATACATATCTTTTCGGTATATTGATTCAATTAATCCGCCACCTATTAATTTCTTACGTTTTAGTCAAAATTAAGTTCTCAATTACATTAAGAAGTTTTAAAATAAAGTCGAAAAATGTACTTATATTTATCGCGTTTTGTAACGAATTTTCTCACTTGTTAAATATGTACTGCCCAATGATTTAAAGTTGATTGGTTCAGACTCGTTAACATAAGCGGTATTGCAATATCCTTGGAATATTTTGTCAACTCTATTTAGATTAAGTATTTTCTATTGGTCAATGCCTAATTGTATCTACTGCTTAATAAAGGCAAAAGCTATATGCATACAATATTGGAGGAGTTTGTGGAAAAAATTGCATTTTTTTGTAATAGAAATTGCATACAGGAGTTGGCTGATGCAACAATTGAAAATATTATGCTACCCAACACGTTAGTACAAAACTGTCGATTTGCCCACTTTTGAAGCTATTTACGTAAATATTTCTAATATTTTTTAGCCAAAGGGAGGTAATATGCATTCAGGCAAGCACAAATGTTGAATGTTACATTTACAATATAAATCCAGCGCTGGTAATCGTAATTAATCATCATAGTTTTCCCGAAAAGTTGAAATTAGAATTTCGTGATGGTAGCGAAATAGATATTGCAGCTTTAAAAAGTTTATTCCGAGCAAAGAAAATTCCATATTTAATTATTGATGACGGCAGCTTAGAGGATATGCAGACTATTATGCAGAAAGGTATTAACAATAACTGCACAATTGGATTAAGATTTGTATTACTTCTTTTCTCTAGTGCAAGCTACTGAATTCAGTGGTATCAAAGACATCTACATAATAATCATGTCACATGGCGAAGAAGGCGATATAGTGCACACAAAGACTGAAAGTTACAGCATAAAAGATGAAATTGTCTTACCACTTCTGGCTAATTCCACATTGGCTAATGCACAAAAGTTTATTATTGTGAATGCATGCCGCGGGGAAAAAGAGCATGAGTATAATCCCTACAAAGCTGAGCCTCTAGAAGAGATACAAAATGAATTGCTGGAATCCGAAATGTACCCACAAGACGACAAACTAATGATGATATTTAGCACACGGAAAGGTAAGCAATTTCAGGATATTTTTTTTATAAAGAAATTGTAAGACATTGTCTTAAATATATGCTATTGCTTTTGATGTTAAAACTCCATTAGCATCGATACTTTTGACAATTTATTACGTGGCGTTAATAGACATTATAAAATAATCATGACAAATCAGAGACATCGTAAAGTCCCAATATTAATTATAACAAAAATAACAATAGTTATTAATGATTTTTTGTACAAAATTCTTAGGATTCAAATCAATGCGTTGGAAAGAGGAAGGTAGCATTTTTGTGCAGACATTTTGTGAAAGTTTTGCAGCTAATTTTGATGAAATGGCAATGGAAGCCATGTGTCAAGAAACTAAAAATAAAATTTGGTGCGTATAACAAATTCATTGAATGTACATAAGTAATTACACAGCGATTCAACTTTTGTGACCACCCTAACATTTTTTTTTTTTTTGGAATTATGAACTGCCTGTCTGAAGCTTTTGAGAATTTTTCATAAGTTTTGAAGAATATTTTTAATTTCTATATTTGCGTTTTTGAAACAGATCAATTAATTATAAAATTTATAATATTAACAAAAAAACTCAAATACTTACAAGCACTCGTCAAGAAATGTGAAATGCGCCCTTCCGAGTTATGTTCATTTCTGTACATCTTCTATAAATTTTCGACCCACCGAACTTTTTATTTTGATTTTACTAGAAAATGCATGGATATCTTTTAGGACGTCACGAGTTTTTCTGTCTATTTTTGATTTATTTTTTAGGTCGTAGATCCTTAGGTATTTAAAAAAGTTGATTGTCTGTTTTTACCAGCTTTTGGAAATGAGATTTTGTTGTTTTAAAGTATATGAAGCATAAAGTATAAAAAAACCTATAAAATTTACAAAAATTCCTAGCTTCCGGCAGAAGCTGATGAACTCAATTTCATCTATAGAATCATAGTTTTAAAATTTATAGGTGCTTCAAGACTTAAAATACCGCTAAAGTTTGAACCGTACTACTATTTACATTACACAGTGACCTTGACTATGCAGTTGAGAACTTCCGAATTCGCTGTTTGTTCTCATTGGCGTCAAAATTCTCGAATGCATAATCAAAATCAGTGAAGGTGATTATGTAGCAGGACTTGAAACCATGTTTATGAGCTTTTCACATAAATACTATTTTGAGCAAATTAAACTATTTTTATGTACTAATAAAATAAAGCAAAAATAATTTTATTATCCTTCAATTCAATAAAGCTTTGAACAAATTCCGGACTTTCCAATGGACGAGCAGCGACCTCATATAATAAAAATGGAATTTGCAAATTTTTTCCATAATCAAGAGTTGCTGGATGATATGCTTAAGTTCTTTAAAACAAATTTTGCGGAATATATAAACGCTGATAGCACAGAAACAGACAGCACCTTCTATACAATACGCATAAAAACATCTATTGAAGCGGAGTGGCAGCTGCTTGGTATGGGTTATGGGGAAGGCGCTTTAACTGATCTACAGAAAGCAGCTATTATGAATCATATAAAATCGAATAATGCTACTACAGATCCTATAGATATTAATCATCTGAAGAGGGACCTTCTAAAGAAATGAAGTAAATGAAATACAGATTTTTCGGAAACAGTTTTCAAATTAAAGTAATTTTAAAATATACAAATATAAACTAAAAATGTACAAATGAGATCTACATTTGCTTACTTTATTTACTTCATCTACTTTACTTCATCTATCTCTTAAACTAATGTTTACTTGCGCATTTGCATGATTTTCAAATTTCCTGTAACTCGATCAATATTCATTTCCTTAAAAAAAACTATGGAAAAAATAAAAAGTATTTTTTGTTTTACTTAAGCTAAATTCCGAATACGCTTACTTTTTGTTATTTTTCCAAAACCGAGAAAATCCACGAATTCACTTTCGCTGTACAAACGGGGGATAATCCCGCACTAGGTACTAAGAAGTCACGTAGTAAATATCTTATATTTATTCTCTTTGTTAAGTGTTTGTCATATTTCAAAGCTGTTGGAGAAGAGAGCGTGGCTAGTTATCTCTTGTGTTTCGCATTTTCTCTTTATTAAGAGATCAGTATTGCTGTGAAGAAGTTCCTCTATTTTTTTAGAAACATTGCTCATTTGATAACAAAAATCAGAGATGCCAACTTATTTTTTCCTTCGCTGCAAATATTTCTCTAATTTTTCTGAAACTCTCCGTATCCATGAATGGAGTAAGTTCGGGTTTTGCGGGCACTTTTGTACTTTGTTGTGTTATTGTTTAGTTTATATGTTATAAAATAAAGACTTCTAGGCTTAATTAAAATAAAAAATTAACAACAGGAAAAAACAAAACAGGAATTAGCAATGCAAACGGTGTCAATTCTTTTAAACTTAAGGTTATGGTAAATTTTCTGTAAAATTTTTTGTTTTTGGTCAGAGACCGAAGTGATTATGAAGTATTGTGATAAAACCAAATTTAACAAATTTCTCGATATCGGAGTTTTTAACGCATTTCATAATTTTCGTGAACTTGTTCCGAGAACACTGATTTTTTTCTTTCTAAATGGATTTTAAAGAGAAATTGTTTCACTTAATTTTTGTCTACTCAAAAATGCTATATAGAAGTTTTTATCTTTGGTAAAAGTGCAAGAAAATGGTCAAAATCAGAGTTATTGACACATTTGACCCGTTTTGTCTCAAAAATCATAAGCGATAGGAAATTTTTTTTATCAAATTCAACGTCAAACATTACATTGAAAGTATTGAACAAAAGTTATTAAAAAAAATTTCGTGTTTCAAGATAAAATTTTCACATAACACCAGAATTGATTCTCAAGTAAGTTTTCTGGGGCTGTCGACAGGGGGGGGGGGGCTAACAGTAAGTTCTTAAATTCGCTATTTCAAAAAAAAAAAAATCATTCATGAAAATAAATTATCACGGAAATATTCGTTTGCACGGTCCAAACATTGGCTCAGTCCCTACGGTTTTTTTTTATTTAATTTTCGCTGTATATATGTACATACAGTGAGTGAAAAGATTTTCTTTTCTTCGAATCAAGAAGGTATATCCCGTACTGTCATACTGTCAAGTTTACAAATTAAGCCAATTTTCAAAATAATTATATTAATTAAATACCATTATACTATTTTTGAAGTGAAACTTCTTTAGTGACGGGTGATTTCAAAAATTAGCTGTTTGCAATGAAACGCATAAACGTTGACGCCATATTTTTAATCGGTATGCAGATTGTGCTAAAACTATCAGCTTTGAGATCAGTTTACCAAAAGCTGAAATATAAGCAAGGAAAGATTTCCTATCTTTTCAATCATTTGAAATTTTACAATTGGTATGGGGAGGGGGAGGAGGGGCCTGTGCATGGTTCCCCCCGGGACCGGATTTGCTCTCGGATTTTGTAATACAAATTTTAAATGTGCGGTCCGGTTTTTTTATAATTTTTTTGCATGAAAAATGTATCAGCTCCATCTCTTAAAATAATCTAAGAGCAGTGTTTGGGTTCGCTCAATAATTTTATTATTTTGTGGTTATGGTAGATACTCTTCTATTCGCAGTTGTTTTGCCGTATTTTCATTATTCGAACCATTTAGTTTGCTTTCATATCTCAAAGTGTCGAAACGTTATTTTTTATAAAATCAAGTTTTTGTTTATTTTTTTAATTAAAATGGCATCTTGTGCTATACATTTGAAGTGTAAAGCTTATTTTATAGCCCGACAAGAACTTAACGTTATTGGCAAAAATCGAAAAAATAGAGTAATTAATCAAGAATATTTGCAAGAATTAAAAGTTGTTTACAGTTTGAAAAATCTTGGAATCGAAGTTTCACCAGAAAGAGACATTTTATATTTAGCAAAAGAGTGTAAGTAGAATTTGCGGAAAACAAGAGATTCTGCGTTGAGAGTACAAAAAAAGTGAGAAAAAATAAGCAAACGTTCTGAGGAAATATTTCGAGATATAAGATAAGAATTAAGACAAGAATACATTGTACATGTTGGCAGACCTATGTGGCTTGTGTGGAGCTATAAAAGATATTTGATAAATAACATTTTACTCAAGTAACTAATATTATAATCGCCATCTCGAGACCTATATGAGGATATATATAACAATATATGATATATTTAACAATATATGATTTCTTTTATTGGTAAGACTATGGTCCCTATTGCGGTTGTCGATTTGCTATAAAATCGATAGCCATCGATTTCATAGAAACGATGCCATTTTGGTATTACGAAACTCAATAGAAAAAATTGCGTCATTGTTACTTGAAATATTATTATTTTTCTTGAGACAGCCGTTTAGTTTCATTCAGTTTGAAATATTTTATGTGAACAATTTAAAAAATGATGAAATTTCTACTAAAATATAAAAAAAATCTTATCTATCAAAACAAAATGATAGAGCACCCAGCGATTGTGATCGATAAACACAATACCAAACAAAATCGCTAATAGAAAAAAAGCGTTTATCTATTGTAAATCGACAACTGCAATAGGCACCTATGTGTGATTTCAAAAATAAAATTGGCAGATTATTAAAAAGTGGGCATAGCATCTGCATTGGAAGAAAATGAAGACTATAAGGAACCCGGCACATTTTTTTTATTTTCAATTACTGAATTCATAAGGTGGCTTACAGTCATAAGCGGTGCTGCCCAGAGAACGAACGCCTGCTCAAAGAGCGTAAAAATGAGAACGAGAAGGCGCTTGAAGAGCGTTGAAAAGCATTAATGATCGTAATCGGTGCTGCCCAGAGAACGAGCAGGCGCTCAAAGAGCGTAAAAATGAGATCGTTAAGACGCTTAAAGAGCGTAAAATAGCGTCAAAGAGCGTAAAAAACTGTGCACGTATACAGAATTATCAACACATGTTTATCGTTGCTTGTGGTAGTGGGCACCACTGATCGTAATGCTTTGCCCAGAATTAGAGCGGTGGCGGTAAAGCGGCGACGAATATACGCTATCAAAAAAAAAAAACGCGACGAAAAATCGTTTGAATAAACACAATTGCGGCGGACGACTGCTTTTCACGACTGATTTCTTGTGAGAGAATCAGATGGGGAAAAGAGAGTGACAAAAACAAAATTTGTAAACATAACAAATATCGCATGGACTCACGTTAACTCATGTCGGTTCATATCCACTATATTACCTACTCGTACATTAATTTACTAAATTATAAGAAACTTGAAAGTTTAATATGCCCGGTATAGAAAAGAAAATAGTTATGAAAAAAAAGTAATAACTATAATAAAATTTTTCGATTTTTTATCTTAAGAGTTGCAAAATCACCCCATATTATTTTATCACCGATTCTGTGGTACATTATTTTAAATGTATTTTTATTTGCTTAAAAAAATTCAGGAAACCGCATATTTTTCGAAATTAACAGACCTGGCATAATTTGAACTATTCTATAGATTTTTCTACGATTTTCAAAATTTCAAATTCTTAAAACAGTGGGTGCTAATCCAATTTTTAATATTAATAATGAGCTTTGTTACGACAATATGATAATTGCAATTTCTATAGCAAAAAACGAATGATAATTTAATTTTCTAATATTAATACATTCAAGACAATTTACATTACAGTTGCTGAGGATGATTATCGTGGCTATGCAAGTTTGATATTTTTTGTGGATCATTATAAAATGGAAAATGGTATCTTAGATGTTATCTACAATCAACTTAAAAAGAATTCAACTCTTAAATATGTCACAAAATTGGTGCTAAATTATTCGCTTGCAGATAAGGAGTAAGTTTAAATTTCTTATTAAATGATAAAAAACGAGAAAGTCCAAAAACATCAATATATTACAAAAAAATCCTGATTCGTTTGGTTAAAAGTGTATGTATTGTATGTCACCTTAAAATGACCATAACTTTATGAGGAAACACCAAAGCTGACCATTTGAAAGCTCCTTTTAAAGAATCGTGCTGAATGGTGTTTTTCTTAGAAATAAGCTAAAAACATTTTTGAATTCTATACATAACCTCAAAAGTGGACAAAGTTCAAAATCTAAACCTAATCCATCTGTACAACAACAAAACTTTGCAGAGTTATGTAATTTTAGCTTCAACGGTGTCAGCAGGGCTACCGAAAGGCTGAATAAAGCCTAAAATAAATAGTGATAAATAAATAGGTCCAGGAAAAATTCAAAATGGATTTATTTTACACAGATGTTGTGTTAAGATATTCTAAAATATGTGGCTCTATCACGTTTCCTTTTGTTGTTTGTGAGCCTCTTGTATCCCAGCAGTTTTTGGGACCATGCATTACCATTTTTACGATTTGTAATCATTGATTTCATATATTATATTTAGATGGAGAAAACATTCATGATGAAGTAAGCGAAGACGTAATGCATAAACAAATTTTCGAAATCACATAGTGTGAAATAGATACCTGTAAAACAACTGACAGCGTGGGCAAATTTTTTGAGTTGTGAGCTCTTAACTCTAAGTGCGTGAGTTCGATACTCGGTCAGACATTTTTTTAAATTTTTTTTTTAATCGATGAAAAGTTTACATACTCGGTAATGCAAAGAATCATACACTTCTTTTGCTATGACATCGCCGTGTTAAAAATTATGTATTCTGGAGGCGATAGAAAGCCTATGATATTACTATTATTAGATTATTATCGATGAACAAAATCTGCTGCGAAAGTACTTATAAGATAATTATACATTTTTCTTTTACACTTCTATTTACAGCTTTGGCAAGACACCATATAAAGTTAAATTAAAACTTGAAGTTAATGAAAAAATACCCGACTCTACTACTCTCGACATGCTTAAGCTTCAAGCTCATCGGCTTAAAATTGGAGCATACAAATCCTTTCAGGAGTTTCACGGTTCAGCTATGATCCAAGTCTGTGCAGAGACCAATAATAAGACTACTAAATATGCAGCAAGATACATGAAAACATTGCGAAAAAATATTAGCAAAAAAAGTTTTTGTATTGACAATTTAATTGTAATAACTTTTGTTCAATTAGGTAAGTGGTAGATATATACTTCTCATCATTTTTTAATTCTGTGTTTTGCTCTGGATAGATTCTGTTTATGGTAACTTTAATTTTACAATATTAAGTACTAGGCCCTACATCCATGTCCAGGCAATTGCAAACATAATTTTTATTTCAGTGGACTCGTTTTGTTATAAATTTTTGATATATATATATAAACGTATATATATCATGCCTTTAGGTTTAAGGAAGGAATACGTATCGTGGATCCTTTCGATAAATCACCGATTTTATATACACGATGTAATCGAAAGCAAAGTTTAACACGATGCCTATAAAAATGCACCACTGTTGAAAAGGATCATAGCTTCTGTTATGGGGAAGAAGACTGGTTCGGGACCCATTAAAAACACTAGCAAGCAGTTGGCTGGGTGGTTCGTTGGCTCTTGCTATCCCCCAAACTTGGGTGAGTAGAGTTCCTGAGTGCCAATTTAACGAAACAGAAGAAAAAATAAACAAATTGAAAAACTAAAGAAGAACAAACTGTCAAAGTTTGAAAAAAAAAAAAATAATTTATAATGAATTCTTACGGAGCGTTTATTTTCCTATTAAATGTTATCTCAAATATGTGACTGAGATAGGTGCGTTGATATCCTCCCACCCGAATGATCCTGTTTAAGCACGACAATATTTCAAAGGATCCCATGATGTAATGTAAGTAATTCAATACAGCATAAGCTCTTTGCTTCAAAGCAAGACTTAAGCTATATTGAATTATTACCGTAGATCGAAAGAGGTTGTTTTGTCAAATGTCCACAGATATGGATACAGATCAAAACTAGGATAAGGTGACCATCGTGAATATATTTAAAAAGGGGAAATTTTGTACTTAATCCATAGAAAATGCACAATTTGCAAAACATATCGATATGCAAACAACAATACTGGAAGAATTTGTGGAATCAATTGCATTTCTTTGTAATAAAAATTGCATACAGGAGATGGCAGATGCAACAATTAAAAAAAATATGTTACCGTTAGTGCAATTTAATTTTCTCACTTTTGAAGCCATAAAAGTAAATAATTCCAATATTTTTTAGTCAAAGCGAATTAATATGTATTCAGGCAAGCACCACTGTTGAATGTTACATATTCAATATAAATCCAGCGCTGGCAATCGTTTTTAATCATCATAGTTTTCCCGAAAAGTTAAAATTAGAATTTCGTGATGGTAGCGAAATAGATATTACAGCTTTAAAACGTTCATTCCGAGCAAAGAAAATTCCCTGCTTAATTATAAATGACGGCAGCTTAGAGGATGTGCAGACTATTATGCAGAAAGGTAGTAACAATAACTGCGCAATTGGATTAAGATTTGCATGACGTTTTTTTTTCTCTAGTACAAACTACTGACTGCAATGGTATCAAATACTTCTACATAATAATCATGTCACATGGCGAAGAAGGCGATATAGTGCACACGAAGACTGAAAGTTACAGCATAAAAGATGAAATTGTTGTACCACTTCTGGCTAATTCCACATTGGCTAATGCACAAAAGTTTATTATTGTGAATGCATGCCGCGGGGAAAAAGAGCATGAGTATAATCCCTACAATGCTGAGCCTCTAGAAGAGATACAAAAAGAATTGCTTGAATCCGAAATGTACCCACAAGAAGACAAACTAATGATGATATTTAGCACACGGAAAGGTAAGCAATTTTAGAATATTTTTTTTCATGTTTATAAAGATATTATAAGACATTATCTGAAATATATACTTTTGCTATTGATGCTAAAACTGCATTAGCATTGTAGGGCTTGGTTAACGGCTGTACAGCTACCTCGATCCCTGGCTCGTTGTCTTATGATGTGACAGTTACCAGGCTTTATGGCTGGAGTGTATGTAATTAAGATTCTCCAAAGTTTTGGTCCGCTGTGACTTTCTACCTAATGTTTCTAATAAGTCTTCCGCACTTTTAAATTTAATACTCTTTTTATAATTTTATTCAATTTTTATATACGGTGGATGCTAACAAATTAGAGTTTCTTTGTTTTTCGAGTAGCTCTAATTACTGAAATTTCCTAATTTCTGAACGATATATTTTCTAAGGTCTGTTAATTTATCTCAACTTAATCGTAGTTTAAACTGTGATTTGGTCTTAATCGCCGATTGGTCATAAACATCGATAACTTATGTCGTGTAATCGACTATTAACGAGCAAACCGTCCATTAAAGTTAATACGAAAAATTTCTCAGATTAACGAAGTTAACTCGACTACGTTTGACGTTTGTTTTACTCAATTATTTAAATCAAAAAGTTTTTCTCTCGAATGAAGTTTTATGGAAGCTTTTATGAAGTTGAAATTATACAGAATCGCGAAAGGAAGCTAAATGCGTGTTTTCCGCGATATAATAAAAGGAAAAACTGGACTGAAAAATAGTTACTCCAACGCTTTCGAATACATATCATACAGCTGGGAACTTTTTATTACGTGTTATTAAAAGACATTATTAAATATAACTTAAATTCGATTAATGACAAATCAGAGACATCGTAAAGTCCCTACTTATTGTATAAACAATATTAATGATTTTTTGTACAAAATTTTTAGGATTCAAATCAATGCGTTGGGACGAGGAAGGTAGCATTTTTGTGCAGGAATTTTGTGAAAGTTTTGCAGCTAACTTTGATGAAATGGCAATGGAAGCCATGTGTCAAGAAATTAAAAAGAAAATTTGGTGCGTATAACAAATTCATTGAATGTACGTAAGTAATAACACAGCGATTCAACTTTTGTGACCACATTAACATTTTTTTTTTTAAATATACATATCGGATTTAGCTTAGGGCATAAGTTGAGGAAAATTTTTAATTTCTGTCTTTGCGTTTTTGAAACAGATCATAATTTAATATTATATATTTTACTATGCTTCCTGTTCAGTACTTTTAGTGCAAAAAAACACAAAAAACTCCAAGTGCTCGTCAAGAAATGTGAAATGCGTCCATCCGAGCAATGTTCATTTCTGTAAATCTTCTATAAAGTTTCGACTCATCGAGTTTTTTATTTTAAAATTAATAGAAAATACATGGTTTTCTTTTGGGACATCACAAGTTTTTTTTTTGTCTATTTTTGTTTCATTTTTGAGGTTGTGGAACCTTAGGTACTTAAAAAAAATTGGTTATCTATTTTTACCAACTTTTGAAAATGACAATTTGTTTTTTTAAAGTATATGAAGCATAAAGCATAAAAAACCTATAAGATTTACAAAAGTTCCTAGCTTCTGGCTTAAGCTGATGAACTCAATTTCATCTATAGAATCATATTTTTAAAATTTACAGGTGCTTCAAGACTTAAAATACCGCTAAAGTTTGAACCGTACTACTATTTACATTAAACAGAACTTCCGAATTCGCTGTTTGTTCTCATTGGCATCAAAATTCTCGAATGCATAGTCAAAATCACTAGAGTTGATTGTTTATGTAGCAGGACTTGAAATCATGTTTTTGAGCTTTGCACATAAATACTTTTTTAAAATTAAAGCTAAACAAATTAAATTATTTTTATTTATTAATAAAATAAAGCATAAATAATTTTACTATTCTTCTATTCAATAAAGCTTTGAACAAATTCCGGACTTTTCAATAGACGAGCAGCGACCACATACAATAAAAATGGAATTTGGGAATTTTTTCCAAAATAAAAAGTTGCTGGATGATATATTTACATTCTTTAAAACAAATTTTGAGGAATATATAGCCGCTGATAGAAAGAGACAGCTGGAAGGTGCTTTAACTGATAGCCAGAAAGAAGCTGTTAAGAAAAATAGAAATCGCTTTATGTGCAAATCAGCTCTTCGCTTAACCCTTTCGTTGCTTTTGTACAATATTTTGTACAAAAAAGATTATCACATTTCTCCACTTCTTTTTTTAAAACTTTGGCAAATATTAAAAAAAAAAAATTATCTCGTTACCTTAATATAGAAAAGCACTAACTAATATTTTTTTCAAAATCGAGCTTCTTGTAGATTTCGGTAGGTCATTTATACACCATTGATAAAAAAATATACGTATTATGATTGAAAATACAGCAATTAAAAGCAAATTAAAAAAAGTCATAACTCACTTTAGCTCACAAAAATTTAATTTTTATTAGGTTTTTTTTTGTTTTCCTGTAAAGTAACAAAAAAAGGTAGAAAGGGCCTCTCTATATTAAGCTACCGATTTGTAAATTAAGCATAATTTTCCTTTATAAAATTGAGCAACAAAGTAAGTTTTTTATATGACTTTGTCTCAGAAAAGCTGAAAAAAAAATTGATTTAATTGTTTAAAAAAAGTGTACAATATGTTGTTCGAATTCCTACAAAGTTAATGTACTGTATGTCAATATATTGTACAAAATACGAGAAAGATTATTATTTTTTTCAAATATTTTCCGCAGCCTACGATAAAAAGAAACTGTTATTGTCCTACTTTGTATGGGTTTTTGACAGAAATAATTTTACAATGACTTTACGCACAAAAGTTTAATCAGCATAGGACAGGATCGAAGTAGATAAATTAGATTTTGAGGAAGAAACTGAAATATGTGCAGGTTAAATTGTGTAAGTTCCCGAGATCGATCCCGAAAATGAGATTCTTATAGACTCTCATATAAGAATATAAACCAAATCCTTTTGCTTTTGACGTAATGGTGTAAATGGTTTTTAGAAAAACTTTCCTGTAAGGTTTATGATAAAGGAAAGCCTAACCCTTGACGTATCAAAAATTGTGTTCTTTGCGGAAAATCTGGATTTCCGTACGATTTTGGATTGAATCAAGGAAAGCAAACTCCGATTGATTCAAAAAACTTGCCAAAGAACGGATCCTCAACAGCAATAGTTTTGCATTTAGTTTAGTTCAATGGTCGACCAATACGTGAGATGTTTTGTTCTACTGTAACGCTAGTGCTGTGTATATCGACTTGATATTTTGGTGGGAGGTAGAAGAGGGTTTCTACTTTATATAGAGGTGATTTATAGATAAAAGACACTCCCGCAAATGAGCCCTTATTTCACCAACTACTCAATTAAAATTGTTGTATTTTTTGTTTTTTAAGAAAAATTAAGATTGAGCCGTATTCGACAGTTTGGACTTATACCGAATGTAGTTTAAGCCTTTCTGCGTTGATAAAAAAATTTCAAGGGAAAACAAACTGATGCACTTTGAAATTTTTTGACTTGAAAAAAAAAAAAAATGCATCTGGTTTACGATATTAGCAATAACATTTCAAAAAACACTAAGTAAAGTGAATTTCCAGATACCTCACACCTAAAGAAAATTATTAACTTAAGTTTTTATTTATGCATCATAATATTGATAACCTTAGACTTAAAATCTTAACTTTAATTCCCTTCATTCCAAGCTATTCATCAAGGGAAGATAACCCTTTTAACTCTAAATGAAGAGCTTAACTGTCGAAAGATGTTGAAATGAAAAACTTATGAATATACGTTTCAGCAGTTTTGCTGCATAAGACAACCGCGGCAACTCATACGTGAGCATTTGAAAGAAGAACTACAATTTTCGGATTTGGCAGACCTTTTTAAAAACAAATTTATGTAGATGAAATTTTTTTTAGTTTTATTAAAAATTTTGCTATCAAACTTGTGATGAATGGACAAGGTCCTCAGTAGGAATAAGTTGCTACTCACTCAAACACTCAAAACATAATTCACGATATCACCTTTGTTACACTTAATTTATTAACACAAAATTTAAGCACTTACCCCACGGTAAATTTCTTGTTGTTATTATAAAAGCACTGGCCTGTGCGAAACATTTTGAAGCCAATGCAAAAACCTTTTGACGAAACAGCATCAGATGTTGCGGCTTAGTAGCAACTGCAATACACACACACTACTACTGCCTCTTCAACTTTTCAATGCCGTGCCTTCGCATTTCACGATTTTAAACTTTCGTTTTTTAATCAATTAAACCAATTTTTAATGAAAAATAAAGCATTACACTAACAGCGGCACCTGCTTTGATTTGAATTTGCATTTTCATGCAACTTTACTTAAACATTTTGCTAAATTTATAGCACAACACTCGCGAAAACATAAAGTTCACATTTTTTATGCGCATATGTACATATATTTTTTAATAATATTATAATACGAAAATTCTAATTTGTTGAATTTAACGCGCATTTTTCACATAAAATTAAGACTAAATGATTGAAATTTATTAGCGTTGCCACCTGCTCAAACGAAACAATGACAGTAGTGGTATTTTATGAGAAGAGAACAACGAGACTTCATCCAAAATATGGGAATTGATAAGATAGAGTTTAGCATTAAGTTTTTGGAAAATTTGATGTTTTTGGAAATTTATAAGTTATTTAGAAATAGTGCAACGCTGCTATTTTATTTGCATTTACTTATGTACATACATATAATCAACTGCTTGCTGCGAGTTAGTCCTAAGCAATGAATTTATATTCTAATACCACTGCTGAGAGTCCGGACATCCCGAAAAATATTCCATATGATGGCATTTGAGTTTTGTGAAAGTCTACAGAATCGAGACTTGAAATGTGCTTGATAGAAGATCACATGACTTTTCGTAATGTGGATCAAAAAATTACGTAAAATTACGAAAATTCAATCAATATTTTAACAATTTTTACTAAAATAAAAAAAAGTCAGCATAGCTTACTCCACAAATTTCAGCTAAGTTTACTAAGATATGGTAATTTTTAAAAAATGAACTGAAAATGTACCGAAAGTGTAGTGAAAATTCGTCAAAAGTACCGAATGTACTAAAATCCTGCAGAATGTACTGACGACGTTTTTTCACGGCGAAAATGTACTGAAAAATGTATAAATGTATCGAAAATGCTATCACTGGTCTTTACACGTATAAAGTCTTACTTTTATGTTAAAGGTTAAAGTGGCGTTATCATGTTATCTATCTTGATCCCTTATCAGGGATATCAAATCAAACTTTTTTAAGAATGAAAAAGCATGCGAGCAGAATCTAAAGCTGCGTCTAATGTACTTGATATACGCGAGAGTGGATAGGCATACATTTGCTATTTTTATAGCATGTGATATTCTCCCTGATATGGGATGGTAGAAGATCAAGACAGATAATATGAAAACTAGGCATAAATTGTAGATTAAACATAGCACAAGGTGTTATAATAAAATACTAAAAACAATCTGTCAAACGTTTAATGTGGAAGGTTTTGTACTGAAAACGTTGTTTAAAACTTCACTATAAAAACAAGACTACCTGTGAATATCACTAAAATTTTTTTTTATGAAGATACTTTTGTTATTATCCGAGAAGGCCATAGGCAATCTTATGTGTTTTAGAACATGATTAGCCGTCCTATGTCAAGTTTTTAACTTTTAAGTGTTAAAAAATAAATAAGACTAAAATTTTTTTCCATAAAAATGTAGCGGATATTTTTGATTGAAATGGATGATTTCAATGAGCTACAATGACGAAATTGAAAAAAGAATTAAGCCCCAAGGAACGTAATCCGTAGTGGTTTGTAATGATTTGTAGGGGATCTCGTTTTGAGAATCCTAAGATCCTGAAAAAGCCCATGTTTTTAACAAAAATTGCGCATTTACATTGTTTTCAAAGTGTGTAATCATAAATAACAAAATATAATAAGAAACAGGATATTTTATATTGTGTTTTTGTAATAATTACTTAAAAGTTACAAGGAACTTTTGAAGCTTTTACTCTGTGTGAAAGACTTGGGTGTAAGCTTTTCATCGAAAATGGTTAGTTGAGTCTTAAAAGCTGTTCTATAGCATTTGCTGAAACTGCTTGACGAATCATTTATAGCTTTTTATAACAAAAAAGAATAGACGAATTTTATCAAATATGCTGAATTGTCTTTTTTTTTATAGATTCTTATGGATATTTTATATCATTTGCTGAATCTGCATCAGAAAACTTTTTATATCAAACTTTATATAATTGAATAACTTTATATTATGTAGCTTTTTATGGAAAATGATAAATTTACCATTAGTAGAGTCTGTTTTAGTTTGTTCCATAAAGCTTTTTATAGCCAACGAAAGAAGTTTAAGTTATTGAAAAAAAGGGACCTAAAAATATAGAATTGAAATGAATTGAATTTGCTCTGAGTTTATGCATAACAGCACTGATTTAAGGGGTGCCAAGTTGAAAAGAAGGAAATTCCTACCTTTCTTTATAATGGCCAGTATAAAAAAATTAATATTTTGTGTCGGAAAAATTTTTTGCCTTTTTTAATTTTTTTTTTCTTGCTTAAAACAAATTTAAGTACATATAACAAACACAAATCCTCTAATTTTCGGCTTTTTCCGAAATTTTTCGATTGGAGTCAAACAGAGCTTTAATGTCAGTAAAAATCAAGTAATGACAAATTAAGACAGTCCAGAAACTTCAAAAAGAAAGCTAAAGCCATCGAAATTGCGATAATCGCCAGTGTAAAAGCAATTTTTAAAATCGAAATATATGAAAATCGGGCTGATTTTTATGCTATTGTGAATCGCTTTTAAGAATCATTAAATAAATAAATAAAATTTTGCCTACATATTCCTATATAGGAGCAGTTCAAGAAATGACCCATATTAAAACAGTACATTACGTACCTTAAAAAACTTTAAAACCACAAGGTTTGGCAGCTGTCAATCAAACACAAGGAGAGGCATTACAAATGTATGAGCTGATTTGACTGCCTATTGAAACCAGTCTATACAGCAACTATGTATTCTTAATATTCTTCTGCTCAGATTAGGTTTCGACCCGTTCATTTGTTCGTTTGTTCATCATTAACTGGCATCTTACTGTCTTTGCATTAATTCCAATTATACGCACGAATGGGAATTTTCTTTGTCGGTACTCACACTACGGTATATCTCTGACCCCACCCACTTTATGAGGAACTAATTTCCCACCAACTCCTTCGCATACACATACGAACAAACACACCCTCAAACATTATACGAGTATTGTATGTGTGTAACGTATAATGTGAAGCAAATTTTAGTTCATTGCTTTTATATTCTACTCAATATCTGCCTAAGCTTACATTTCAAAAAATGCTTACACTCAGTTGAAAATGTTAGTGTCATACGATGAAAGTAAGAAATGCTATTTCGTTATATAAAAAAATCAAAAATTTCGAAAAATTCCAAAATTTAAATATGTAAATTCAAAAAAAATTAAAAACTGAAAAATTTCAAAAATTTGAAAAATTTTAAGAATCGTAAGTGTTCGAAAATTTCATAAAATTCAGAAATGTGAGAAGGGGCGGTGGTACCCCTTAACATTTAAAAAAAAAAAAAAAAATTGAAAATCAAAATATTTGGAAAATTTGAAATTTTTTAAAAAATGAAAAATATTTAAAAATGAACGATATACAAAAGCCAACAACATGGAGCAAAATCGCTGATAAACAGTAAGAATATTTAAAGACATGAATAGAAATGCAAATTTTTTTTATTTAAAATAATATACAAATTCTTAGCAATATGCCTTGTACGGTTTGTAAACAAAAAGTGGACAGAAACCAGGAGAAAATTGAATGTGGTAGCTGCAAAGTTTTTTGCCACTGCAGTTGTGTTAATTTAAGTCACAACGAAGTTGAATTTATGCAGAATGCTGGCAAAACATTTATTTGTAATGATTGTGTATCAAAGAGACGATCTTCTCTTCATTCCTCTCCAATCACCGGTTCATCGCCCCTTGCAGTGCCTTCAATTGGATTTCGAACAACTTTAAAAAAAAGAAGTGAGAATAGCAAAGAGTCAAATCAAAATATACACAAGCTTAAACTGCAACAACAACAACAACTGCAACTAAAACAACAGCAGCAAAATCAGCAACAACAAATTCAACATCAGCTGGTGCAGCCACAACACGAACAGCAAGTACCACCGAGTACAAAGGTTACTCAGCAACAACAGCAAATGATCAACAACAACAGCAACGTTGACAAAGAGAATTTGGTGAGTGGATCAGAAGAAGATCAAACTGTAGATGACTCACATATAACATTGGGTGTTTTGTATCGTGAAATCATTGCGCTGAAAAAAATGAAAGCTGAGGATTTGTCTCTTATATCTGCTCTGCAAGAAGAGAAAAGATTATTATCTGATAGGGTAAATGCACTTGAAAGAGAAGTAAATTTATTGAAAGGGAAACATAGAGAAAAAACTATTGAAATTGTTGGAGCTCCTAACGTTAACAAAAATAATGCGCTCCAATCAGCAATTAAAATTTTTTCTGATGGTCTGAATGCTGAGGTTACCGCGGAACATATTGATGACTGTTTTGTGAAGACATTTACGAACAGGGCTTCAACTGCTGGTAATAGTACTTTAGATATATTATGTGTAAAATTTGTATCACTAAGTAAAAAAAAAGACTTAATGAGGAGGAAATATTTTAACAAGAACAGATTATGTGCTAATATACTTGGTGGAGATAAAAAAAAGAGAATCTTTCTTAATGACAGTCTCTCAATGCAAACTAGAAAATTATTCAGAGCTGCGCAAAAGTTTGGAAAAGAAAAACATTATAAGTTTGTTTGGGTTAGAAATGAAAAAGTTTTTTTGAGAAAGGAGGAAGGCGGCGACGTCATTATTATTAATACTTTTGAGGATCTAAACAATCTTAACTAAATTTTGTAATCGTTATGAATTTAAATTTTCTTGATCCTAATGATGATTCGCTTAATATGCCTTTTGTTCAAAATGTTGATTTTCAAAGCGTAATTTCAAACCCAAACAAACTAAATGGTTTTTATATAATCTGCCAAAATATAAGAAGCATGCGAAAAAATTTCGATAGTTTTGTGTTGCAACTTGATTCATTTAAATCAAAGCCCGATTTTATATTTCTTACTGAAACATGGATTTTTGATTATGAGATAACACTTTTCGATATTCCTGGGTACAATCTTTATGCAAATTGCAATAATAATTATGCAGCTGGTGGTGTTGCAGTATACGTTTCGAGTGATCTGAACTGCGAATTTTCATGCTTTAGTAGTGTTTCACCGAGGCTACGAGGCAGCCTCGTTTTTGACTACGAGAACGAGGCGAGACCGAGGCGAGAACGAGGCGAGATGGAAAAATAAATTTTCCTCGCTTGACCGAGGCGAGGCGAGATCACACGGCACCTCGCCTCGGCCTCGCCTCGGTCTCGCCTCGTCCTAGCCTCGTTTTGGAAACCAAGAGCGAGGCGCGTTTTGACCAAATCTGAACTCGTAAGACCCATATGCAGATTCAAAATATGAATGTAATTTTTATATTAAAATCTATATTTAACTAATAGTTTAGTATTTAATTTTGAGCAAACTACTTTGTTTTATTTTTAACCCGCATGTGCTTCTTACGAGTTCAGATTTGGTCCAAGCGCTAATGCACAGAAATCCTTGGATTGCATCAGATTTTATGCGACTTCGCCTCGATTGATCGATTAGGGAAGCATGTAAGGCTATGTATGGCTATAAGCAAAACTGCATGATTGACAGCACTGCATTGAAATTGATTTATTCTAACAGATTTTCTAAGAACCGGTAAGGTGAATCAAAACGCACAGGGTAATGCTAGTATATAAATAAAGTTCAGTATATGTATGTTCGTTGCTAATGGACTCCTAAACCGTTCAACCGACCGACGAAAGATTTGACATACATATATGTTTATTTAGACTTGGGATGCTCCGTAACATAGCTTACGATAAATGGGTGATGCCACCCCCACATAACAGAAAAACAGAATTCATCATATATTATCAACTACTTGATGCAGATTAATAAAACTTGGTATATTTATAAAAGGTAGAGGCATAACTAAGATTCAATTAATAAAATGAGCGGTTCCATACCTTCAATATAAGAAACAAATTAACTTTATCGTATCTCAATATCTATTTGACGTAAATAAATAAGATTTGGTACATATCTTTCTTATAGTTTGTAAAACGTTCATAGCTTAGTTTGGTTTGGAAAAATAGGCAATGCCTCTCCTTCCCATATAAGAAAAGAATTAAATTCATCACATCTCATCCAATTCAGCAAAAATAAAAACAGATATTTTATTTTATTTCTTGAGGCTTGATGAGCCTGTCAGCCTGGATACATGTATAATTTTTTATTTATTTTAATAAAAACCTCGCTTTTTTACCGAGGTGCCTCGGCCGAGAGCGAGGCGAGGCGAGGCGAGGCGATGCATGTGATGGCAAGACCTCGTCCGAGGCCGAGGCGAGGCGAGACTTAAATTTATAAAACGAGGCGAGACCGAGATCAACTAGAACCTCGCCTCGCCTCGGCCTCGGTGAAACACTATGCTTTAGTTTAAAAAGTTCTGATGCTATTGAGATTAAATGTTTAATTGATAGTCAAATATTTACTTTCATTTGTATTTACAGGTTTCATGTAAATATATCTTATGATGTTTTCTTTAGTGATTTGAATAATTTGCTGGTAAATGACAAATCTGAAAACCTGGTGTTTTTGGGAGATATTAATCTTAATACCTTACATAACTCAATTGTTGTCGACAATTATTTAGCACTGCTTTCCTCTTTTGGACTCAAATCCTGTATAAATGAGCCAACGCGCATTACTGATTTTTCTGTAACTTGTATAGATCATATATTTCTACGATTGAAGAACTCAAATAACATGGCAGTTGGTTGTTCAGTTTGCGATCTCTACCTTTCCGATCATTGTCTGTTATGCCTTTCATTTGAAAATGTTGCCAGAAGCAAAATTGATTTTGCACCTCCTGTAATTCAAAAATTGTATACAGATTTTGTTATGTTGAATAATTATCTTTTCCTTGAGACATGGAATAATGTATATGAAGAGCCGAACCCATCAATAGCATTCAAAAAATTTATTGAAACTTTGACATATTACGTGAATATCTGTTCAAAACAAAAGACGGTAAATTCATCCAAAAATAAAAGGCTGAAAACATGGATGACTATTGAGTTGCTAAATAAAATAAACAAAAAAAATAAGCTATTTAAAAAATGCAAAAAGTCTCCAAGTAATGTTAGTCTAAAGTTACAATATAAAAATCTTTGCAAAGAAATATCTGCTGAAGTTTCTACTTTTAAAAATAATTTTTTTGCTAATGAATTTAACAAGGTCAAAGGAAATGTTCAAAAAGAATGGAGTCTAGTGAACTATATTCTTAATAGGACAAGCCAGAGAAATACTATTCTTGATATAAACGTTAATAATACTATATATACTGATCCTCAGGCAAAAGCAAATATTTTTAATGACTATTTTGTTAATATTGGAAAAGATGTTGTTACAAATAATGGCTTGCACGATTCATCTTGTATTTGCTTAGATAGAAAAAAAGTGATTCAACGAACCTTTTTCTGTGAGCCAATATCGTCTCTAGAAGTTTATAAAATCATATTGGCACTTAAAAACTCAAATTCATCCACAAACGGCAGCTATTCTAGCGTTTTTATTAAAAAAATAGTTTTTAACATAGCCGACATTTTGTGTTACTTATTTAACAAAAGTATTAGTGAAGGTATTTTTCCGGACATTCTGAAATTAGCCGAAGTAATTCCTTTGTTTAAAAAAGGGAATAAATGCCTCATAAATAATTACAGGCCAATTTCGCTTCTGTCTACTTTTTCAAAAATTTACGAAAAAGCTATGAAAGTCCGAATGGTTAATTTTCTTAATAAACATAAATTTTTCAGTAACAGCCAATTTGGTTTTAGAAATGGACTCTCAACAGAAGACGCCTTGTTAAAGTTTTGTACTGATATTTATAGTTCTTTGAATAGTAAAAAGATTTCTGCAGCCTTGTTTGTAGACATCACAAAAGCGTTTGACACGGTAGACCATCGAATTCTTTTAAATAAGTTATTCAAATGCGGTTTTCGTGGCAATATACTAGAATGGTTTGCATCTTATTTATCCAATAGATTTCAAAAAGTTAAGATTGATGGTGTATTTAGTGAATCAAGCGAGATAAATATAGGGGTTCCTCAAGGCTCTGTCTTAGGACCTATTTTGTTTTTGATTTACGTAAATTCGCTGTTTACACTAAAATTTAGCAGCAAAACTATTGCTTTTGCAGACGACACGGCGTGTACTTTTTCTTGCGATACAATTTTTGAATTGGTGCAGGATATAAATCATGACTTAGAAATGTTAAGGCACTGGTTTTCTACCCACAAACTGGTTATTAGCGAAAAAACTAGATTAATGATTTTTAACGTGACTGGTAGAGAAACTAAACTATGTGATTTTAAATATCACAGCGCTAATTGTAAAAAGTTTTTAATTCCAAAAGATATTTGCAGTTCGGCAAATTCAACGTATAGCTATATTGGCACAGGTTCTTGTTCACAAAATTGTTTTAAAATTGATTGCGTGAAGTCTTACAGATACCTTGGCTTATTACTTGACTGCAAAATGAATTGGTTTGAGCATTCCACCATGATAAAAAAATATTTAATGTCGGCAACAAGGCAACTATATCATTTAAGAAATTGTTGCTCTCTAAAACTACTCACTTCTATTTACTTTGGTATATTTAATTCAAAGTTGGAATATGGATTGGCATGTTGGGGTGGTACGCATAACAATAAAATTCGTCCACTACTTACTATTCAAAAACATGCTATTCGCATTATAAGTAAAAAAAATCGATATGAGAGTAGTTTGCCACTGTTTAGGAATTTAAATATTTTACCGTTGAAGCATCTATATTATTTTAAGGTACTGAAACTGTTTTTTAATAGAGCTGGTTATTCGCATAATTCTAGAACTCACTCGAATTATAATTTAAGAATCAATTATCTTAACTTAGCTGTAGTGCCATCACATAACATTCAACATTTCTTGCATTTTTATGATTCTGTTGCTCCAAGGATTTATAATAGTCTTCCGCTTAATATAAGATGCCTTCGAAATAATCATATTTTTCTCAAAGAAGTAAAGTCGTGGCTGTTTGGATTTTCTTACGATTCCGTAAGTTCATTGATCGATATTGCGTTATAGAATATTTCTTGTCTAATATTGGCTGCATTGTTATATTCTTTTTTTAATTTTTTTTTCTCCCTATATTAGCATATTAGCATATTTTGTTGCAGTAAATCGCCTAACAGTTTTATTTCTTATAATAAAAATTTTATCTTCTTTTTTTTATAAACATTTTTTTATAAATTATTATTATAAAAAAAACGACCCCACGTACTCAAATGTGAATTTTAAATGTACATCCACATCCACTACTAGTTTTAACTACAGGATGTAGAAAATAGTTTATTATTAAATATTATTATGAAATTGTAGATATCTTAATTGAATTGTTTTAGATAATAGTAATAATATATTGTGCAAATAATAATAATAATAAATAAAATAATAATAATAATAATAATAAATAATAAAAGAACACGCGCAAAATAATTATCGAAAAAATTCATTACCTAAAATTTATACAAAAATCAAGTGTTGAGAAAAATCAAAAAAAAAAAAATACTAAGTCATTAACAAAAATAACATAAAAAAATCATGATGAAGGATCCAAGAAAAAAATGAAACAACATATACTGACGTTCTCTTAAAATACTTATGCAATTCACAGTTCATAGTAAAATTGTAACGTGATAAAATTACAATGTATCAAATAAAACCACTGTAAATTATGTTTTTGTCACTCTCTTTTCCTCATACGATTTTCTCACCACATATTCTCTCTCAAAAATAGAAAACGAATACAATTTTCAAAGTAAGTACATGCTTAAGAACATGTTCAAATTTATCGACTAGTGATAATTTGCATTTAAATGGAAAACATTAACAACATAAGTTACCACCTCGTAAAATATTGTAAAATTGCAACTTGTAATTTTACCAGCCCAATTTACAATGAACTGTGAATTGCGTAACTATAAAAAAGAGAAATACTGCTAAATTACCTAGGAAAACTTAATATTGTAGATACGTAAAATGAATAAAAACAGTGAAAATAGCCGAAAACTAACAAAAACTGGCAAGAGCATAAGAAAATCTGAACGGAAATGAGGGAATCGATGGAATTATTGATAAAACATTAACGAAATATATTCGTTTACAACAACGTTGTAATTGTACATTTCATAAAACGAAACATAAAATCATTGATTTTTTCGCTGCGTGTAAAAGTACCCTTCTATGAAAGGGCAAATAGATTAATATATTAGATTTTTACTAATTTATTTCTTTGGGACTATTGTAAACAACGAAAGCATGCACAAATTGTTTTATCCTCAAATTACTGCCACACAGTCAATTTCAGCAAAATTCTGCATTGAAAACAGACGTCACAATTAGCGAATGACTATGAAGACGCCAATGATTTTGTGTCTTGCCACCTTTTACTTCCGGCGCTGCTTAGTCGAATTATCTGATGAAACTAATTGGCTTAACATACATTTCAATATACGCAAACATGACTATCATTGGGCTGTTGTCGATTAGGCTGTCCGTTATTTCCCAAACTTGCTTTATCGAGTAGCTTGAACGTATAGATTTTTGTTAAAGACAAGAACAATTTTTGACGTTAAAAAATCTTATTTTAGCCCAGTATAGCGTGCCATCGGATACTTAACTAGAAAACTATCAAACTTACAATAAAAATGTAAAAATCATGAAAAGTATCTTTTCTCAAATTATAATATTTTATTTTTAAAACTACATAATAAAGAAAAAACACAAATCATTTTTTGTCTAAGCTTACTACTTTTTAAGTTAAAAAATGAAAAATTAACACAAGTGATCATGGTGGCATGCTTTACTGGGATAATATAATTTTTTTTTTAATGTCAAAAAGTTTATATTTTTTTTCAACGGACAGTCGAGTGTGTATGTATATGTGTTGCATATACTACGAATATAATGATTTCGAAAGGGGTTGAGGTGTAAATGCTAACAAGTTCTCAGAAACGGGCGTGAAAGCAACTTCGTTGTGGTCAACTCCAGGCGATTCAATGTATGTGTGAGTGAGTTTTTGCCAAAGACAACGCTAACTAATAAGATTTCAATGATTCTAATTAGGAAACAGGATTTTCTTAATTAAGTCCCAGTAGGCTGAGAAAAACATTTTTAGAAAAAAAATATAAGAAAATCGGAAAATACGTGTATAACAAAAAAAGCAACATTTATTAATTGCAGTGTTTAAGCAAGTATTGGGGAATTTTTAAATGTATATTGTGTGTAAATTTTAAGTCTTTATTATTTTTAAATCATTTATGCCAAGCAGTACAACCGTAGGCGATCAACACAGCGTGAAGAAAGGGTGCGTGACACCCAGTGGCGTACCGTGGACATTTGGCGTAGACTTTTTTTCAAAAAAAAAAAACAGTAAAAAAATTTTTTTGATTCAAAGTTTCTGGCATGAAAAATAGGTGAATGTTTCTAAAAATCAGCTATTCAAAAAATTAAATTTTTTATTCGAGATTCCACTTTGTTACTTACAGGGCTACACAAGCAGTCATAAGAATAAAAACCAAAGTCGATATATATTCAAAATGTTTTTTTTTTTTTTTTCATTTCTTAAAAAAGTTTCTTTCTCAAAGTACTTTTATGACGAGTAATCAAAAAAGAAAAACGTCCAGATATCTTAAAAATATCTTAAATTTTCAAAATGAAATGAACACCTCCGAAGTTTTTTGATTTTTCCAATAATTATTTTGAGAGTTTTCTATCAAGACCTGCACAAACACATACAAGAACTTTGATTAAAATTTGTGATATGTATGTGTATGAAATTCTTTGGATCACTTCCCATTGAAGTGCTTCTTTACAGAAAATTTTAATTTGATAAAGGTAAAATACTACGAACATTACCATTCGAGCCAAGGAATGGATAGTTAACAGGGTTGCCAAGTCGTACCGAAGCAATTCCTGGCCATCTAAGAAAAAAAAAAAAAAAAAAAAATAGCTTGTACCTCACATGATAAAAAGTAAATTTTTTTTTCTTGGAAAAGTTGACCTGTTTTTTGGTCACCAATAATAAAAAATTTATTCATAAAATGGAAAAAATTGTTCATCTTTTTTTTTTGCTCGTTAAACAAAAATTTTAAGTCCATGTCACAAAAAACGTCCAATTCCCGGCAATTTGAAAAATTTTTGAATTCTTATCAGGCATCCGGTGTTGACATGAAATTTCGGTCATGGCCGGTTACACCCGGTCACTTGGTAGCCCTGGTAGTTACTAATTTGATTATAATAGAGCTTTAAGCAAAATATAGCTTTTATATGTAGCACAAGGGCGAACTTCCACCGCGTTTCTCTCACAAAATCGGATAGAATACCCATTGCCATTTCTGTCATTTGAATTGACCGGATTTAAATAGCATCTGATGTGCAAAAATCAGAAGGAATCAAGTTATTCCGCATAATAATGATAAGTTTATGTCTATTTATTAATCATACACATTACATTTTCATTATTCTTTTTGACATTTTCATTAGAAAAACTTACATTTCTTTTAATAATTACAAGAAATGAATTCGAATTTTATGAATTATGTAAATTTTTATTGCTGTGCTTAACAAACGTCTACAGAAAAATGGTACCTCAGATCAAACTCCAAAATGCCAGCATAGCAATTGAGTAAATAAAAATTATAATAAAAGCTAAGTGAAGTATGTGTAACGTAAGCAAAATTAAAATGTCTAAGATCCATGCCTAGCGGGATATAAAATAAAAAGAATTTCCCAAACAAAATAAAAGAGTTAGATATTTTTGGTATAAGTCGACTTCATAAAAGAAAACAAATTTCCAAATTCTCTTCGTTTCACATGTCAAAATTATAGTGCTCTTCTTTGGAAAATCGTGGTTACATCAAATTAATTTACAATTTTAGCGTTTCTCTTTTTGTGGCCACCCAAAGAATGTCTGTTTGTACAGTAAAAATAAAAAAAAATTATTCCTGAAATACATATACCAGTCCATATAACTTTAATATAAAAGCTTATTTCAAAAAATGTTTGATATATTTGAAAGGCAAGCACATCGTAGTAGTACTTTTAGTAGTACACCTAATTCTGTTTTTTCACGGTAGATACGTTCCAGACAAAACCGTGCAAAAAAAAAATGTGAAAAAAAAGACATGAAGTATGTTTGTACAAAAAAGGATTAGTTCCATATCCTTCAAACATATTAACCTTCTAACCCAATTCCCTAACTAATTTCTAAAAGATTACGGTTAGTAAAAATATTTTTTTTTTTAAATTTTCAATCAAATAGCTTTTTTTAATCGTGCTAAATCGATGAATCTGGACAGTGTTAAATCAAAACCGTGCAAAAAAAGACCGTGTAAAAACAGAATTGGGTGTATTTACTTTCGAAATGACTTTAAAAACAACACAAAGTCAATATAGCCACCCAGTTGAATGTAGGGTATAAGGATTGAAAACCCAGCGAAAGTCTTAAGGTAGAATTTGCGCATATAAAAATTGTTTTATGAGCAACACTGTTATTTCAGCTTTGCATGTTCTAATTGTTTGTTTTTATTTTGTACAGGGACGCATTTACTCTACTTGAACGCATGTCCTGAAATACCTAGGGCTGGTTCCATAGCAAAGGTGTTCACTTGTTTGTATTTAGTTTTATTGGGAGCCGTACATAAATATATTACTTGAGGTGTTTTTTAAAAATTCGGACCCCCTCCCATCTCCTTGGAAAGATTTGGTGAGTTCTGACGGGACCTCCTCCTCCCTGCCTTCTGTGAGAGTTTCCTTATATTTTTTAAATGTAATCTGCTATAATAATGCATACTATCTGCATTAAAAAATATTTCAAGTTTTTTTTAACTCCGCTCCCGTTTATGTGTTCTGCTGCAAGTACCTGTTGGTATGAAAATGGCTGCGTACAACGGGTAATTAAATTCAGTTGTCGGCGCTTAACATTTACACCTGATCATAATAAATTTATGTTTATGTCAGCAGATACAAAAAATTATAGCAAGAAATAATGGCGATTATAGTAACAACTAAAGTTGCAAAGATTGTTGTAGAAATAGAAATACGTTCTATTGAAAATTTAAATTCATTCAACATTAAAATCACAGTATTTGGTATATAGATTTTGCCTGATAGTAAATCTAACGAAAGCATCAAATTACAACACTTACGAAATGTATTGAAAAGTACTAGTATGTAGGTATCGAAAAGAATTGAATCAGGGATGGGCAAATAAAAAATATTATCGAAATATCGATGATCGATATTTCAAAACACTATCGAAATTATTATTATTATTAATAATTTATTTATTTATAATTAATTATAAGAAAATAATCGGAATATATCGAGAAAAAACACCGGATATATCGATAAACGAAAACCAATATTTTAGCTGAAAAAAATTCTTTTCTATTGTAACTTTTCACGGTTGCATTTGTTTGAGTATAACAAAAAAAATCTATCTTGTTAGGCTGGGACCACACGAATGGTTTTTCAACGCGCGTTAGCTAACGTCAATACACAAACACAAAAGAAGATCCAATATATACGACGCAATCAATTGGATACAGAGCTACCTTGAAACAAAAATATCGAAATTCTATAGTCGAAAAATAAAAACGAATTTCAATTTAACAAATTATAAAATATCGCTGATAATTATCGAAAAAAATATCAGCAATATCAATAATCGATATATTCTGTCTAAGCCTAAATTGCAGAACGTCTCAAAGACGTGGCAGAGCCAAAAGCTTCGAAGTGTAGCGAAAATTATACTGAAACTCGGATAGAGTCGAAAAATATCACATAAATCCGCTGAGGAAGTCATTGGTTTCCGACGCCCACTTCCGCGAAATCAATGGTATGACCAGGATGGTCGCGAAGCTACTGCAGTGAAAAACGCCGCCTACAAAAGAACCCTGCAGTCAGCAGCAACGCGAGCCGTGCACGAAAACTACCGGGAAAAGAGAAAGGAAGAGAGGCGCCTTTTCAGACGCAAGAAACGAGAGCAGGAAAGGCACGAGCGTGAGAAACTCGAAGTGTTACGGGGCAGGAATGATGCTCGAAAATTTTACTAACAAGTCAAGCGTCTGACCCAAGGTTTCAAGCCCGGAGCATCTACATGTAAAGATGAACATGGAAATCTGGTTACGGATACGCAAGGTACACTGAGATTATGGAGGGAACACTTTTCCAAGCTGCTTGCTGGCGATGACTCCACCAATCCCGCCTTTGGGGAAATTAACCCGATGCCACCAATCAACGACGATGGTGTGGACGTACCACCACCTAGTCATGACGCGGTACGAGTTGTGATCCAACGACTTAAGAACAACAAAGCGGCTGGTGCCGATGGCCTGCCTGCTGAATTGTTCAAAACCGGCGGCGATGAGCTGATAGGGTGTATGCATCAACTCATCTGCAAAATATGGCTAGTAGAAAGCATGCCCGACGATTGGAATCTCAGTGTCCTTTGTCCTGTACTGAAGAAAGGTGACCCGACAATCTGCGCTAACTACCGGGGAATCAGTCTTCTTGCCATCACTTACAAGGTCCTGTCGACTGTACTGTGTGAAAGACTTAAACCGTTTTCCAACACACTGATTGGGCCTTATCAGTGCGGTTTTAGACCTGCTAAGTCCACCATAGACCAGATCTTCACACTACGTCAAATCCTGGAAAAAACCCACGAAAAACAGATCGATACCCATCGTCTCTTTATCGATTTTAAAGCTGCTTTCGATAGCCCGATACGGGATTGCGACCTGCGAAGCTGGTGCGGCTTTGCAGAATGACGTTGAGCAACACAGCTAGCTCCGTCAGAGTAGGAAGGGACCTCTCCGAACCATTTGATACCGAACGAGGTTTCAGACAGGGCGATCCACTATCCTGCAACCTCTTCAACTTTGTGATGGAAGGAGTGTTGCGAATAGCCAGTGTACATCGTAATGGCACTTTTTTCTACAAAAGTGTCCAGCTCCTTGCATATGCCGATGATATTGATATCATTGGACGTTGTAAGCGAGATGTTACTGCTGCGTTCTCTGCTATCGAAAAAGAGTCAGCGAAAGTGGGTTTGACGGTGAACGAGGGCAAAACAAAGTATATGTTGTCCACAAACAGGGAGACGCAGCGTATTGGATCCTTTGTTACTGCGAACAACTATACTTTCGAAGTTGTCAAGGAATTCACCTATCTTGGCACCGCCGTGAACACTCAAAACGATGTCAGCCTGGAGATAAAAAGAAGACTAACTCTTGCTAATAGGTGTTACTATGGTCTCAGTAAGCAATTGAGTCTCTCGCCCGACCAAACTGACACTCTACAAGACGCTCATCTTACCCGTGCTACTTTACGGCGCAGAAGCATGGTTTGTGGGTGTTTCAGAGAAAAATTCTTCGCAAAATCTTCGGTCCTGTTCACGTCGGCGACGACTACCGTATTCGAATGAACCACGAACTGTACGAGCTCTACGCTGACATTGTCAAGCGCATCACTATCCAACGTCTGCGCTGGCTGGGACATGTTGTGCGTATGGACGAAGAAGCTCCGGCAAAAAAGGTGTTTGATGCGGAAGCCGCTGGGCGACGACGAAGAGGAAGACCATGCCTCCGATGGAGAGACCAAGCCGAGGAAAACCTATCCACGCTTGGTGTGAATGATTGGAGAAGGCGCGCGCGAAGCAGAGGCGCCTGGAGAGAGCTTCTGAGGTCGGCCGTAACCCGGTAACGGGTTGTTATGGCCACCCAAGTAAGTAAGTAAGTATATCACATAAATCTATGAGAGTATTGAAAAGTGCTGAAGTGTCGATAAAATTCTAAGAGTATCGAAAATTTATAAAAAGTATCGAAAATTCAATAAAGTTCGAATTGCATCTAGAAGTCGATAAGTGTCGTAAAAACTGAGTAAACTCAAAAATATCGGAAAATTATGGCATAAAAGCATAAAAGACCGATATATTTTTTGAGATAGATCAGAAAAAGGAATGAAATGCTATTTTTTTAAAGTGTCTTCGTCTTGATAAGCATACCATAGATATAGTCCGAATATGAAGGCGAACCCGCTTGCAGAAACTTAACGCTTAGGCAGCCAAATATGTGGCTTAGACCATTTAGGAATGTTACTGATATTGATTAACACTAATTCAAAGCCCTCCGATATAATATATATATAATTTTAATGCACTCACCAAGATAATTCTTAAGTGGCCAAACAAGTTGTAGATCTCGGTATATATAGGTCATTTCTGAAAAAAAAGGAAAATCATTAGTTTCAATAGCCACAAATGTATGTCAGCGAAATGAAACGTAAAATTTGTTCCTCAAAGGTTTACAATAAATATGTGACAAAAGCCAGACCGAAAATATTGTTAATAATTTGTAGAAGTTTCTTTAAATCGTTTAAAATTAATCAAAAGTTTAAAAATCCTCAACTCATCATGAAAAAATAAACGATTAGAGTTACATTACCACGTAAAATGCAAATTGTGTAAGAACTTCAAAAACAGCTTCTTCATACAGATGTTAAATGCTTTTTCCTTCTGACATTTCTGACACTTGCCTCAAACATACCGTATACAACAGTACTGTCCCATCAAATTTTAGCATTAAGTTATCAGTGACTTTTTATCTTATTCGCTCACTGCTTTCTTCTTCAGTAACTTAATTAATCTTGTAGGAATTTGCTCATTTAAAATGAAAAATTAAAAAAAAGCTAATTCGCTTCAGCAGACAGATATGCAAAATGAAACTGTCAACATAAAAAGACAGACGCTTTAACTGGCCAAGAAATATAAGTCGACTAGATAGTACCCTACAACTGTCATAAATACTTTTATCACTTAAATGAATAGCTCTTCAGCAACTTTTTGATCAGTTTATGAAAAATTTTTGGATATGTAAGGTTTCTTGATGACTTTTACTTATTCGCTTAAGGCTTCAACATGTGAATATCCAACAAAAGACGAATATCCTAGAGGTGCTCTTAATAGGCCCTACAATCTACAACTGAAAGACTATGAGTTTGGTTTTTAAATATGTTTTATTCTTCAAAATAATCTCCCTTAACTTTTTCAGAGATGTGGCTTTCTGGAAGGCTTTCAAAATACTGCTCTACGGCAGAAATCTCTTGATGTGCGGGAATAGATTGTAGTCAAAACTGGTGAATAGGGTAGATGTTCCAACAATTCGTACTTCAAGTCGGCTACTTCAGAGCAGAATAACATTTGTGAGCATTTTTCTAATAATAGATGATTTTTTCTCCTTTAAAGCAGGCAATAATACTCTACCAGTTTTGAAGTAATCATTCGACAAAACACTTCTTGCTTTTGGCAAAACTGATGCCATTACTTTTTTGGAAAATTTTGACTCTTTTGTCTGCTACGGAGTGTAACGTCCGAAATCAGTTCACACAAATATTTGTTGTCGCAGTTCGGAATCATAGTAGTAAACCCAAGTCTTATCAATAGTTACAAACCGACGAACAAAATCAATTTGATTCCGTACAAAACGCTTCAAATGTTCTTGAGAAAGTTTTACTCGAATGCGATTTTGTTCCAAAGTTAGCAAATGTGGCATTAATACCCAAAACATTAGTCAAGATCTCATGTACTCATGCTAATGGCCTTAGATAATTCATGCTCAGTTAATTGGATGTGTTCCATTATTATATCTTGTACTTGCTCAACCATTTCTTAAGAATTAGCGCTTTTTGAAAGACCCTTACGTTCATCTGATATGACCACATTTGAAATTATCGACACATTTTTTTGAAGTTGTGTGTAAAGGAGCATACTCCCCAATTACATTCACCATTTTTTCAAGAGTTTTTTCCCAGATAAGCCCATTCATTTTTTCTCAAGAAAATCATTCAAATGGATTTATGTTGTTTTTTTATGAACTTTCCCATACATGTATTCCTAAATTATTTAGCAGCAACCAATTTTCGAAATTGGCGTCCCAGTTTTACACTCAATTGTGTCACAATTTGCGTTTCATTTTTGGCAATAAATTTTAAAAACTTTCATAAACTTTTGTGTATTTCTTTTTTCAATTTTATTTTTTATTATTGTGGATTTTTTTGTTGTTGAAAAACTTTACAAATTCAATTTAGTTTTAGAGAATAAATCATCAATAATGCATACCGACATACAGTAAAAATAAACGAAACTTAACATACAATTGACCATAAAAATGACTACATGTGTATATTCGAATGAAAAATATATAAAATGTATATTTTATAAATAAAAAAGAAAACATTTTTATGTTAATATTTTATGATTTTATAGCGAAAAATTCTTTAATTTTTTTTTTTGGATTTTTTTTTAGCATGAGGATAAATATTTATTAATAACTTAATTGTTTTGTGCCGATAAATAAATGCTACAGGCATAATGGTTACAAATTACTTCATGCGGATAAATATTACTTAATTTTTAATTTGTTTTTCTGAAATCTATATGTTAACTAGCATTACCCTGTGCGCATCGCTTCACCTCAACCGTGGTGTGTTTTCGATGTGCAGTCTGCGTGAAAATTCTATTTTAAAAATACTTTTGTATGAGGACCACCCTTAGTATGTACCAAAAATAAAATTTTTACAACCTTAACAGTGCCTCTTTATATAAAAACCACGTGGAGTAAATTCCATGAGAATCGATTAAGCGGTCTTCGAGAAAATGATATATAAAAATATTTTTGTGTGAGGGCCACCCTAAATAAAAGTTTTGTAGCCTAAGCTTTGCCTATTAATATAAGAGCTACGTGGTGTAAATTCGGTGTGAATCGACTAACCTGTCTTCGTGAAAATAATATTTGAAAATATTTTTGTATGAGGGTCACCCTAATTATGCACCCTAAATAAAATTTTTACGACCTTATCTGTACCTCTTAATATAAAAGAATCGTCTTTGAGAAATCGCTATTTTTAAAATATTTGTATATGAGGGCCACCCTAAATATGCACCCTAAATAAAAATCTTATAGCCTATTACACCCGCCTGATCGATACTAACAAACTGTAAAAATTTCATCAAGATCGGCTGGATAGTTTTCGCGTCCATAAAGGACAGACAGACAGACAGATAGACAAAAAATTAATTTTATACAATAGAAGATAGGAGGCAGTTGCAAGCGAGTTAGATCCCTTTTTAAATGCCATAACACAACATAATTGGTTTTTTTTTTTGAAAGGTTGTGTAAAGGAGCAGTGCAGAATATAATTTTTTTTCCATTAGTAGGCGGTGCCAAGCCCCTACAGTAAAATACTTTTTCACGGCTAAACGAGTGGGCCGTTTTTAATGAATTTTGTTACATTTGGAGATGGATTGAACTCTAAGAAAGGTTAATAAGAACTCTAAGTTCTTTATGTGGGCGTGGCACTACCTCCTTTTAGCAAAAAACGTAACCATGACAGAGTTGTTACATCAATTTAAATGAATTTCGGTATGGATATTACCGGATTCCTGAAAAAAAAAAATTTGTTTTTATTGGGGACGGTGGCACGCCCCTTAAAGGAGAAAAACAATTCTAAGCTAGTAGACCAATTTTCATGAAATTTGGTACATAGAAAGATTGAGCCCTAAGGAAATGTATTTACTTCCAAGTCGGTGACGCCATCTCACTAATTGCAAAATATGTCTTACTGGGCTAAGAATAACAATGTGTGTCACTGTGATGGCATTTGGGATTTTTTGAAAATGTACTGAATCGAGACTTCAAATGTACTTCTTTGATGCCGAATGTACTTTTTCGTCATGATCATTTAAAAGTTACTAAAATTCTAAGCATTCAAACAAAATTTAACCTTTTTTTTTTAAATGTCATAAAACCGTTACGGCATATTTCAATTAAATTTACTTAAAACAAATGGTAATTTTTAGAAATAATCTAAATGTACTGTAAGTGTACTGAAAATGCACTAAATGTACCGAATGTACTGATGATGATTTTTCACGACACAAATGTACTGAAAATGTAATAAATAAAAAATATAATATAAAAATTTTTTATTCTCGTATCAGCCCTTAACCTTTATATTATTGTGCATACTTATCCCAGTTTAATGTATCCCCCAGAAGTTATTTTTCATGAAATTGAAAAGTTTTAGATTCAGAATCTACGCATTGATCGATTATGCCATACTCAATTTGTAACGTCCAGCCTACCAACCTAATAAGCTTAAAAGCATATGATAAATTAGTTAGTTTCGCGGAAATGTTGCGTGAAAGACTCGTGGTCGTGGTATTAAAAATGTGTACGAATTTTTCACTTTTAATTGGATGCATCCCGTTGCGATTGCCTGAAGGAGTTTCAAGTCGTGTATATTTTATATATTGCGCTATAATACACTGCACCTGGATGGCATTAATGCCGTTTACATTCACATCATATTTCACGGAACATAGTTTTATGGTTGGACACCCGCTTCTACAGTGGCTCTACATTGCTGCAATTGGCAGTAAATTGCTATGCATCATAGTACTAATTGGCGTTTTTTGGCTGCGACGTCTGAATATCTTAGCCATTAATGCCAAAACGCTTGAATTTTTTGAAAAGCTTAATAATTTCAAATCAAATATAATTCCTCCATGTGAGAGTACACAACGAGTGCGACGTAATGTAGATTTTTATGTGCTCGGACGTGCATTTTCCACAACAACCAATATCATATTGCATACAACTATAACTTATCAACTGACACTTGTACGTGATTGGAAGTTTTTACGTTTGTCACTTTTTAATTTTCTTTTGCTAAGCCTTTTGACTGCAGCAAATTTTCAATTTACATTGATGCTGATAAAGTTCTATGAACATTTTGAATATATTAATATTGAATTGAACGATTTGTTAGATCGGTTGGAAAAATTTGACAAGCGACTGCGTAAAAATGTTGCATGGCCACATCATTGGAGTGATCCAATGGGTTGTCAGTTACAGCAACGTTTGTCCAAAATAGCGTCAATGCATCAGACGTGCTATTGTCTGGCCGCGCGCTACCTTAAGACGTTCGCATTTTTCGCGTTGTTCGTAACATTATATAAAAGTGTTAGTAATGTTGTCATTGTTTATCATGCCGTACTCTTTTTTCAACGTCAAATGAATGTGGATAGTTGGGGAGATTTCAATGGCAGTCTTCTCACAACTGTATTTTATATCGATACGATAGTTCTAATGGCCAGTATTGATATGGTCTTAGGAGCTTGCAATAGAAGTGCACAGCTATTACGTCGATCCAATGAGTTGCTGCAGACACAAAGTGCTTCATGGACTCTGAGCAAAAATGTAAGTATGGAATTAAAGGACACCGCCGAAAACTTTTAAAGGATTTGACAAAGTTTTTCTTTTTTTTTTTCAAAAATTATATTTTATAATTTAAGTCAAATTATCAATTCTTTCTTTGCAGCTGGAACAATTTTCATTGCAACTAATGTGCCGTCGATTGCGCTTTAGTATTTGTGGACTTTTCGATTTCGATAAGGCAATGGGATTGAGGCTGCTGGTGACAGCCTTGGTGAATGTAACTATGCTGGTGCAGTATGACATAAAAAGTCGTGTGGGATTTAAATAAAAAACATTTATATATTATACATTACTTTACAAATAAAGTAAGTTATTAGGTAGAACTTAGTCAAAGTTCTAATGCACACTTTTTTTATTTGTTTACCTAATACCATAGATGGGCAAAATTTTGCAAGCAGGAGCTACTTGCAACAAAAACAACGATTGCAACAAAAACAAAAAAACCCACCCTAAATTCGATCTGGGAAGAAAACAAAATAATGCTGTAATAAACCATAAGCCATTCCCAAGAATCAGGCAAGAACAACATAAGTGTAGAAATAAAAGTACACTTATCAAACGAAACGAGAGAAGCTGTCCTCAATGTGCGCATTGTTTTTTCATTGTTTGCTCGCTTTGGTTTTGACTTTTTATTTTTTCTGAATGATGCAACAATAACAATGAAGCAAATCCCGTGCATAACGCGTAAAAAAAAACACAACAATAAAAATGTGTAGCAATGGTGAGTGCATGTGTTTGTTGTTTTGGTTATTTTTCGCAAAAAAAATTTACTTTTTTCTTTAAAAGAGCTGATTCTATTTATATGTTTTTGCCCATCGCTGCCTAAGACTATGTAACGCAAAAAAACTAAAGTACTGTTTTATAAGATTTAAAAAATTGTATTTAAGAACTGACATACCAGGGATGGAATTTTCGGTGGATTGTACTTTTTTCAGTATATTTGCGTCTTGAAAAATCGTCGACAGTACAGTCCAAAATGTTTTCAGTACAATCGTTACATTTAGCCCATTTTCAGTACATTCGGCGCATTTTTAGTACATTTTCGGTACATTTTCAGTATATGTCGACAGTTTCTAAAATTAACATTTTTTTTAGCAAATCTATCGCGAATATTGCCTGTAGTAAACTTTGCTAACCTTTTATAGTAAAAAAGTGTGGACCTTTGGCTAAATTTTGAAATTTAAAGCAACTTTTTCATGTTATATCGAAAAAAAAGTACATTCGGCATCTAAAACGTCAACTCTCTATTCAGTATATTTCAAAAAATGTATATACATATATATTAAAGGAGTTTTTTCAGTTAACGCATCCGATCCGACAAATACCAGAAATGGTTCTGTCAAGCACTAGAGAAAATCTGCATATTCAATAAGTTGTTTAAAAAAAATCAACTTTTTTGCTATTTTGAATCTTCTAAAAATCTGCAAGAATTTTCACTATAAATATAAAACCCGAATATTTATTATTTTATTTGAATTTTACTTTATTTGCGTATCATCTTATCACAATTTCAGTGCAATTTTTATTTTAGTTCCGAACGAGCCTTTATATCATACTGTACCAGCACAATTACATTCACTAACGCTGACACGAGTACTTTCAGACCCATTGCGTTGTCAAAATCAAAAAGTCCACAAATGTTATACCGCAATCGACGGCACATTAATTGCAATGAAAATTGTTCCAGCTGCAAAGACATAAATTATATTTAACGATATCCTTTCAGTACCCTTCACAAATCAATGTTTTTTAACATTAACTGCGATCTCTTTTCATTTCACACTTACAGTTTTGTTCAAAATCCATGGAGCACGCTGTGTCGGCAACAATTCATTGGATCGACGAAATAGCTGTGCACTTCTATTGCAAGCTCCTAGGGCCATATCAATACTTCCCATTAGCAATATCGTATCCATATAAAAGACAATTGTTAGAAGAATGCCATTACAATTTCCCCAACGATTCACATTAAATGTTCGTTGAGCAAAGAGTACGGCATGATAAACAACGACAATATTGACAACAATTGTGTTTAATGTAAAAAATAGTGAGATCCAGGAAAATAATTCGATGAAATGTGTTATCAAGGTGTAACATTTCTGATGCATTGCCGCTATGCTGTACAAACGTTGGTGCAGCTGATAACCCATTGCATCAGCCCAATGACATGGCCATGCAACATTTTTACGCAGTCGCTTATCAAATTGCTCTAACCGATTTAACAAATCGCTCAATTCAATATTAATATATTCAAAATGTTCATAGAATTTTACCAGCATCAGTGTAAATTGAAAATTTGCTGCAGTCAAAAGGTTTAACAAAAGAAAATTAAAAAGTGACAAACGTAAAACGGTCCAATCCCGTTCAGGATTCAGTTGATAAGCTATAGATGTCTGCAATATTATATGGGCTGTTATGGAAAATCCACGTCCAAGCACAAACAAATCTGTATTACGTCGGACACGTTGTATATTCTCATACGACAGTGATATTTTTGATACAGAATAGTTGAGTTTTTGAAAAAATTCATTTGTTTTGGCATACATTGCTAAGATATTCAGACGCCTCACCCATAAGACGCCAATTATTACTATAATGCATAATAATTTACAACTATTTGAAATAATGTAGAGCCACTGTAGTGACGGGTGTTTAACCATAAAACTTTGTTCAGTGATATATGATGTGAATGTAAACGGCATTAATGCTATCCACGTGCAGTGTACTATAGCGCAATATATAAAATATGCACGGCTTGGCGCTCCTATAAATAAATAGCTCGGGAAGAATCCAATTAAAAGTGAAAAATAAGTACACATTCTTAATAGCACTACCACGAGTCTTTCGCGTAACATCTTCGCAAAACTAACTGACAGCCTGTCATCAGTGATAAATTTGGAAATAATTTTTCTGTGCCTACTTTGTTATATTCGTTATTCTCGATATGAGTTAACGAGAACAGTTTTTTTGATATTTATCAAATGCTTTTAAGCTAATTAGTACACTAGATTAAATAACTATTATTGAAATGATATATTCCGAAGATACAAAGACTCTTATTGTAAAAGGTATTTTCTATACCTTGAATATACTCTGAATAATCAAAGTTCAGGGTTACTATAAGGATAAAAAGCTTAAATTTGTATGAAGTTACACTCTACCTTCGAGCAGTGTTTTTTTTTCAATTTATAGATTATAGAGATCAAAGAGAAAATCTTCGATTTTTACGTTTCGAACCAAGATCAAAAATATTGCCATTTTTGGAATGTGAACCATTTTTTTCATCGGTGCCAAATCTTGGCCAACTTTGTACTAAAAACCCAACATTAGTTGAAGATTGGTCGCCATAGCTCGGGTATAGCTGACTTTTGGATGGAGCATTATACATTGTTGAAAAGTTATTGAAAGAAGTTTTAAAATTAAAAAAAATGGTAACAAACAATACAACATAAGTTCTCGAAAACTTAACTTTAGATTTTTTTTCCGAAATTCGCCAACTTTTGGTCTGATGCTTGGCCGTATCAGTTTTTGTATTTAAAGACTGACCATTGTTCGGTTTTTAGTTTTGTTCCTTTGGGGATGTCCATAAGTTACGTGAGTCAAAATAGGGGAAAGAGGTCCGGAAAAATTTCACTAAACCTCACCAAGGGGGTTTGGGGGTCAAAAAATATCTCACGTCAATTGTTTAATGCAGAGACTATACATTATTATAGCGGATTAATTTTAAAAATTATAAGGCAAGTCTCACGGAAAAGAGAGGGGGTCCCGTCAGAACTCATCAAATCTCACCAAGGGAGGGGGTCCGAATTTAAAAAAAAACACCTAACGCAATTAATGGACGGCCCTTTGATTAAAAAAAAAAACTGTGGAGAAATCCGAAGAAGGTTGAATAAGTCAAAAACTATGAAATATATTGAATAAAATTGAAAGAAATTAAAAAATCCCGAAAAAATTGTAAGAAGTTAGAGAGCTTGAAAAAGGCTGAGAAGAAAAGATGTTGAAAAAGTCGAAAAAGTATGGAAAATGTTGAAGAGGTTGAAAAATGTTAAAAAAGCTGTAAAGCTGAAAAAATATTGGAAAAGTTGATTATAATTGAAAGAGGATGAAAAACTTGAAAAAAATTTAAGAGGTTGATAAATGTTGAAATAGTTGAAAATCGCTGAAAAAATTAAAAAAATTATGACAAAGGTTGATAAAGGTTGAAGGAATCTAAAAATGTTGAAAGATACTGAGAAAGTCAACAGAAATAATCAAAAATGTTTGATAACGTTTTCTAAAATGAAAAAAATCGATATAAGCCACGCAAAATTTTCCCATCCCGCCTACTTTTAGTTTAATAACTTATAATCGTAATCAGCATCAGCATACCAACTTTTATCAAAATAGCTTGTTTAGTTTGCGATATATGCCGTAATAAGTCTTAAAATTTGGGACTATATCACACTCGCTGGCACGATCCAGCCCGATTTTGATATAGAAATATTTTTCATTAACAATATTCCTTGCAGCAAATTTTACTTTGATTACTCACATACCTCGATAGATATGCTGCTTAAAGCATTTTACTTGTAAGGGAGGTGCCACACCTATTTCGCCCGCATTTGTTTCAGATATACCGTATAGCAAGGAAAGCACCTACATTAAATTTCATCCCAAAATTTCATCCTTAAAATAGCGCCTGCATTGATTTGTTAATATAGGAGATACCACGCCCACTGATGCGATTCCGTCGAATTTCAATTAATTTCTTAGCTTACAGTAACTAATTTTATGAATATTACTCTCATAGCGCACTAACTATATAATTTAATGTTTTTTGCTTGTATGAGAAGCAGAGCTTGAAATAAACTTTTATAAAAGTTTTTTTTTAGGTAAAAGTAAACTTTTATTTTTGTGAAATAAAAGTAAAAGTTTTCATAAAACTTTTATATCCGAAAATTAAAGTAAAAGTTTTTTTTATTTTATGTTTCAAAAAGTCAAAAAAAAAACTTTTAAAAAAAAATTTTATTAATAAAAGTTTTTTTTGACTTTTATGATTAAAAGTTTTTTTTAAAAGTTTTTTTTAACTTATATTTTTAACAGTCACATAGAGTTTTTTTTGACTTTTATTTTTCAAAAGGCGAAAACAAAAGATTTTTTTGTATGAAAGAACGAGGAAAATCCTAAAATAATATCAAAAGCAAAAGCAAAAAATTTCAAAGGATAAAACTTAGGATTATTGATAATAAAGTTCAAAGGAAAATACTTAACATGTTTCTGAAAAATAAAAATTTATGATAATGGATTTTGGGAGTGACAGGGGAGGTTCCAGACCCTCCTAAAGAGGTGTTTTGGACCCATTTTTCGAACCCAAAAAGGGTCCAAAAAACCCTTTTAGGAGAGTCGGGGACCTCACTTGTTACTTCCAAGTGAGTAAAAACTTTTTGAAAAAGTTTTTTGGAAAAACTTTTATTCAATAAAAGTTTTTGAAGAAAGTTCATAAAAACTTGTATAACAAAAAAGTTTTAAGAAACTTTTATTTTGAAAACTTTTTGAATAAAAGTATAAAAGTTTCAAGGTCTGATGAGAAGTGCCACGCCCACCGGAACTATTAATTCCACTCTTTGTTATAATATACCGTATAGCAAGTTTATCTGCCATAATAAATTTCATAATGATTACGTTGTTAGAACTTGCAATGTTTAACGTATAACGTTTATAAATATTGTGGGTAAAGCCACGCCCTTCAATTACAATTTCACGCCCTCCAATTACAATTTATTTGAGTTCTTTTGAGTTTTGTTTCGAATCGCTTTACAGAGAAGGTCCTTGATATCTTTATCAGTGATTCTCGTCAATAGTGGTTTCCCCATGTGTAAATAAATTTGTTTGAAAGCAGATGATAATGTATGCGGTCTAAAAGACCTTGTGTGCCCTCATGTATATTTTAGTATATTTATCACATTACCACAGTTTTTTGAATTAGATACATAAGATACATAAACTGAAAAAGAAATGTGAATTAAAACTACGCCTCAGTTATACTCATCAACGATTTTATGTATAAAATATTGAATTAATAAAAAAAATTTATTTCACTTCCGAACGAGCCTTTATATCATACTGTACCAGCACAGTTACATTCACCAACGCTGAGACGAGTACTTTCAAACCCATTGCGTTGTCAAAATCAAAAAGTCCACAAATGTTATAGCGCAATTGACGGCACATTAGTTGCAACGAAAATTGTTCCAGCTGCAAAGATATAGTCGAAAATAAATTATATTTGACAAGAAAACAACCTAAGCAAACAGAAATCTGCCCCTTACTTACAGTTTGGTTCAAAATACTTGGGGCATGTTGTGTCTGTAACAATTCATTGGATCGACGTAACAGCTGTGCACTCCTATTGCATGCTCCTAAGGCCATATCAATGCTTCCCATAAGCATTATCGTTTCCATATAAAAGACAATTGTGAGAAGACTACCATTTAAATCTCCCCAACGATCCACATTCAATTGGCGTGTAACAAAGAGTACGGCATGATAAATAACGCCAATATTGCCAACAATTGTGTTTAATATAAAAAATAGGGAAATCCAAGAAAATAATTTGTTGAAATGTGTTATCAAGGTATAACACTTCTGATGCATTGCCGCTATGCTATACAAACGTTGGTGTAACTGACAACCCATTGGATCACCCCATGTAATATTTTTAGGCAGGCGAATATCATATTCTTCCAACCGATACAACAAATCGTTCAATTCAATATTAATATATTCAAAATGTTCATAGAATTTTGTCAGTAGTAATGTAAATTCAAGATATGCTGCAGTCAAAAGACTTAGCAAAAGAAAGTTAAAAAGTGTGAACCGAAAGAATTCCCAATCATGTTCAGGTGTCAGTTGATAAGCAATAGCTGTTTGTAATATCACTTTGGCTGTCGTGGAAAATGCACGCCTAAGCACACAAATATCGGCAGTACGTCGTACGTGTTGTATACGTTCATACGACGGAGCTTTCTTTGATATAAAATGATTGATTTTTTGAAAAAATCGATATGCTTCGGCATGCATGGCTAAAATATTCAGACGACGTATCCATAAAATGCCAATTATTGCCACAATGCATAGCCATTTACAACCATTTGAAACAATATAGAGCCATTTCAGAATCGGTTGTCCAACTACAAAACTATATTCCGTGAAATATGTTGCGAGTGTAAACGGCATTAATGCTATCCAGATGAAGTGTATTATAGCACCATATATAAAATAAAAACGACTTGGAACTGACACATATACAAGCAAGTACAACGGGTAGAATCCAACTAAAAGTGCATAGTAAGTACAAAATTTTAGTACCGCTACCACAAGTTTTTCACGCAACATTTTCGCGGAAACTAACTAAATGTTTGTCGTCAGTGACATTTTCTTTGCCTAACTTAACTGTGCCTACTCTGATAACATTGTTATTGATGATATACGTTAATGGAGCTATTTAATGATATTTATCATGTGCTTTTAAGCTTATTAGATTTGTAAGCTGTACGTTCAGCGTTAGCTTCAAATGGGTGTAGTTTATTCGATAAATGCAGAAATTTTTAATCGAAAAAAAAAAAAAATTCGAGTTTAGTCTTGCGTTATTCTCAATTTTAGTGATGACGTTGTAATGAACATAACTTCACTTCTGGACTTATATTTGGAATTATAAAATTTAATTTATACTTAGAATAATCAAACGGTTTAGGGCTGGTGAAAGAATAAAAAATTATGTACTGTTGAGTTTAACTTGTGTCCAACTTTAAAGTTGTAAGCAATTACATTCTACCTTAGAGCATAGTAACAAATGTTGATTTAAGAATATCAAACGGTTGAAAATCGCTAAAAACATAGAAAAAAGTGTGAAATAAAACTTTGACTCAGTTATTAAAGAGTTTATTTGTTAAGTACTGAATTAATAAAAAATTCTATTTCAGTTCCGAACGAGCTTTTATGTCATACTGCACCAGCACAGTTACGTTCACCAACGCTGACACGAGTACTTTCAGACCCACTGCGTTGTCAAAATCAAAAAGTCCACAAACGCTATAGCGCAATCGACGGCACATAAGTTGCAATGAAAATTGTTCCAGCTGCAAAGATATAGTTGAAAATAAATTATATTTGACGGAAATACAACCTTACTTACAGTTTTGTTCAAAATCCATGGCGCACGTTTTGTCTGTAAGAACTCAGTAGATCGACGTAACAGCTGTGCACTTCTGTTGTATGCTCCTAAGGCCATATCAACATTTCTCATTATCATAAACGTATCCATATAAAAGATAATTGTGAGAAGGCCACCATTTAAATTTCCCCAACGATCCACATTTAATTGACGTGTAACAAAGAGTACGGCATGATAAACAATGACAATATTGCCAAGAATTGTAATTACTATAAAAAGTAGGGAGATCCAGGAAAATAATTTGAAGATATGTGTTATCAAGGTATAGGACTTCTGATGCATTGTCGCTATTTTGTGCAAACGTTGGTGTAACTGATAACCAATTGAATCACCCCAACGACGTCGCCATACAACATTTTTACGCAGGCGTTCGTCAAATTTTTCCAATCGATTTAACAAATCGATCAATTCAATATTTATGTATTCAAAATGTTCATAGAATTTTGTCAGTAGCAATGTAAGTTGAAGATTTGTTGCAGTCAAAAGAGTAAGCAAAAGAAAATTAAAAAGTGACAACCGTAAAAATGTCCAATCTCGTGCAGGTGTCAGTTGATAAGCTATAGTTGTTTGTAATATTAGTTTAGCGGTAATGGAAAATGCACGCCCAAGCACAAATAAATCTGCAGTACGACGCACACGTTGTATACTCTCATACGTCAGAGATGAACTTGATGTGGAATAGTTGAGTTTTTGAAAAAATTCATTTGTTTTAGCATATAAGGCTAAGATATTCAGACGTCTAATCCATAAATTGCCAATTATTACTGTAATGCATAGCAACTGACAACCATTTGGAACAACGTAGAGCCATTTTAGGAGCGGGTGTCCAACCATAAAACTATGTTCCGTGAAATATGATGTGAATGTAAACGGCATTAATGCCATCCAGGTGCAGTGTATTATAGCGCAATACACAAAATATGCACGACTTGGAACTCCTTCAAATACAAGTAAATACATCGGATAGAAACCTGCTAAAAGTGAGCAGTACGTACACAATTTTAATACTACCACCACAAGTTTTTTACGAAACATGTCCACGAAACTAACTTACTGACTGTCAACAGCGACATTTTCTGTACCTAATTTCATTATGTCTATATCGTTATTGCCGATATGAGTTAATGAGGCTTTTTATGATAATTATCATATGCTCTTAAGCTTATTAAGTTGGGAAGCAAATCGTTACATAGCTTTAAATAGGCATGGTATATTGATTGGATGCATAAATTCTTAATCTAAAACTTTTGATTTAATGCAATAAAGGTTTTTTACCAGAATCATCAAACTTTCCTATGTGACACCACAAAATTTATTGCTGAGCGATTGAACAAATTCTATTTTTCGTGCGATTCGATAGCAATATGGTTGGTAAGAACAAGAAGACAACACAAAGAAGTGAAAACCACTAAGATAAACACCTTAGAAAATCATTTATCAAAAAGATTTTTTATTTCGTAACCATCGCTCTCGCCCCAGATGTGTTTACCGCTTAAGTCCTGTAAAACTGTCAAACAAGAGAGAGTAAGAAATTTACGGAGGTCCACGCGGCTCAAACCGCCTCGTATGTTATTAGCCCTAAACGTTAAAAATTTTTGAATGTAGTTAGAAAAAAATATGGATTTTCTTACTACAGACAATATTTAAAAATTCACAAATTGAATGTAGTTGAAAAATGTTTTCAATTCTATAAGTGCAAAGACAGAACAGCTGATGGCTTTATAATTTTCCTGAGTTTACCAGCGAAACCTGTAACTCCGTACACAGACAGAATATAAAATACTCTCGGTAAAGCTTTTTAGACTAAAACCTATAAGTTGTACTAAACATCAATTTTACGGGAAGATGGCTATTATCTCAATAAAAAAATTATTTTTTCTAAACACAAAATGACAGCAAAAAATGTCACATGCATTTTACTTTATTTGCGTATCATCTTATCACAATTTCAGTGCAATTTTTATTTTAGTTCCGAACGAGCCTTTATATCATACTGTACCATCACAGTTACATTCACCAAAGCTGACACGAGTACTTTCAGACCCATTGCGTTGTCAAATTCAAAAAGTCCACAAATATTATAGCGCAATCGACGGCACATTAATTGCAATGAAAATTGTTCCAGCTGCAAAGATGTAGTTGAAAATAAATTATATTTGACAAAAAAAACAAACAGGCATCCGCCCCTTACTTACAGTTTTGTTTAAAATCCACGGAGCACGTTGTGTCTGTAACAACTCATTGGATCGACGTAACAGCTGTGCACTTCTGTTGCATGCTCCTAAGGCCATATCAACACTGCCCATTAGCATTATCGTATCCATATAAAAGACAATTGTGAGAAGACTACCATTTAACCATCCCCAACGATCCACATTTAATTGGCGAGTAACAAAGAGCACGGCATGATAAACAATGACAATATTGCCAACAATTGTGTTTAATATAAAAAAAAGGGCGATCCAGGAAGATAACTTAATGTAATTTGTTATCAAGTTGTAACACTTCTGATGCATTGTCGTTATTTTGTACAAACGTTGGTGTAACTGATAGCCCATTGGATCACCCCAACGACGTCGCCATACAACATTTTTACGCAGGCGTTTGTCAAATGTTTCCAGCTGATTTAGTAAATTGATCAATTCAATATTAATGTATTCAAAATGTTCGTAGAATTTTAGCATTAGCAATGTAAATTGAAAATTATTTGCAGTCATAAGGCTTAGCAAAAAAAAATCTAAAAGTGACATCCGTAAATATTTCCAATCATGTTCAGGCGTCAGTTGATAAGCTATAGTTGTTTGTAATATAAGTTTGGCTGTGGCAAAAAACGCACGCCTAAGCACACAAAAATCTGCAGTACGTCGTACACGTTGTACACTCTCATACGTCAGAGATGTATTTGATATGGAATGGTTGAGTTTTTGAAAAAATTCATTTGTTTTGGCATACATTGCTAAGAAATTCAGACGTCTCATCCATAAAACGCCAATTATTACCACACTGCATAACAATTTACTACAATTTGAAACAACGTGGAGCCATTTTAGGAGCGATTGTCCAACCATAAGACTATGCTCCGTATAATATGATGTGAATGTAAACGGCATTAATGCTATCCAGGTGCAGTGTATTATAGAGCTATATATAAAATATGCACGACTCGGAACTCCTTCAAATACAAGTAAGTACATGGGAAAGAATCCGGCTAAAAGTGAAAAGCAAGCACACATTTTTAATACGGCTATCACAAGTTTTTCACGCAACATGTCCACGAAACTAACTTACTCTGCCTGTCATCAGTGACATTTTCTTTACCAAATTTTTTTGTGCCTACTTCGTTACTATCGTTATTTCCAATATGAGTTAATGAGGCTTTTTATGATACTTATCTTATGCTCTTAGGCTTATTAGGTTGCGGAGCTACTCGTTACATACATAGCTTCGTATAGGTATAGTATATTCATTTGATGCATAATTTCTAAAAATTTTAACTTAAGTTAAAAAGAATTTAGGTGTGTTAAGTTTTTTTTTTTTATGTAATGAACATTCTTGTAGCATTTTTTCTTAAGTTTAAAAAAAATCTATTTTATTGAAAGGAACTCATTTTTCCAGAACTAAAGAGATACATAAAAATTTTTGAATTATTTAAAAGAAATGGCTCACATGACCGTAATAAGCTGCTATATATATACTATAATTTGATTTTTTTTTTTTTTTTTTATTTTAGAATTGATTAAAATATGCTTGTAAATGATTAAGGATACTTCGTCAAAATTTTTAAAATTTATATTTGAAAGTGTTGCCTTAACATTACTCCACAAATTTTCTTCGGAACTAAGGTCCGGACTTTGAACTGGCCAGACCAAAACGATTATTTTCACTCGTTAAAGGCAGGTTCTTATGACCTTTTCCGTAGGTTACGGGTCATATCATGCATGATCTGTATCTAAATTTTGTTTTTCATAGTTTTTCAATAAATTATTTAAAATAAATCAATTTTTTTTGCCGTTCAATACACATCAAAAACCTGCATACTACATGACTTTTACTTTATTTGTGTATTATCTTAGGATATTTATCACAATTTCAGTGCAATTTCTATTTCAGTTCCGAACGAACCTTTATATCATATTGTACCAGCACAGTTACATTCACCAACGCTGATACGAGTACTTTCAGACCCATTGCTTTGTCAAAATCAAAAAGTCCACAAATATTATAGCGCAATCGACGGCACATTAGTTGCAATGAAAATTGTTCCAGCTGCAAAGAAAAAAATTACCAAAAAAAAAAAAATGTTCAATTATTGACAATAAATTATATTTGACGAAAGAACAACATAAGCTCATAGAAATCTTTTCAGTACCCCTAATAAAATTTTTTTTTATAATCACTGCGGTGTCAGGTCATTTCGTACTTACAGTTTTGTTCAAAATCCATGGTGCACTTTGTGTCTGTAAGAATTCATTGGATCGACGCAACAGCTGTGCACTTCTATTGCAAGCTCCTACGACCATATCAATACTGCCCATTAGCATTATTGTATCAACATAAAAGACAACTGTGAGAAGAGCGCCATTAAAAATTCCCCAACGATCCACATCAAATTTTCGTTGAGCAAAGAGTACGGCATGATAAACAACGAATATATTGCCAACAATTGTGTGTAATGTAACAAACAGTGAGGCCAGGGAAAATGATTTTATGAAACGTGTTGTCAAAGTATAACACTTATGATGCATTGTCGCAATTTTGTGCAAACGTTTGAGTAAATGATTAGCCATCGGGTCACCCCAGCAACGTCGCCATGCAACATTTTTTCGCAGGCGTTTGTCAAATATTTCCAACTGATTTAGTAAATCGATCAATTCAATATTAATGTACTCAAAATGTTCGTAGAATTTTGTCAGTAGCAGTGTATATTGAAAATTTGCTGCAGTCAAAAGGTTTAGCAAAATATAATTAAAAAGTGACAACCGTAAAAATTTCCAATCACGCACAGGATTCACTTGATAGGCCACAATTGTTTGCAATAATATAATGCCTGTTGTGGAAAATGCACGTCTAAGCACACAAAAATCAACAGTACGTCGCACACGTTGTATACTCTCATAGGACGGTGCCGCATTTGATATATAATTCTTGAGTTTTCGAAAAAATGTATTTATTTTTGCATATAAGGCTATATCATTTATACGTCGCATCCATAAAACGCAAATTATTGCTAAAATGCATAATAATTTACTACAATTTTTTGCAATGTAGAGCCACTTTAGAAGCGAGTTTTCAGCGATGAAGCTATATGCAGTGATGTATGATGTAAATGTGAATGGTATTAATGCTAACCAGGTGCAGTGTATCATAGCGCTATATATGAAATGTGCACGACTTGGAACTCGTATAGATGAATGCATCGGGAAGAATCCAATTAAGAGCGAAAAGTAAGCACTCATTTTTAATATCACTATCACAAGTTTTTCACGCAACATATCCGCGGAAACTAGCTTACTGATGATAGTCAGTTGTCATCAGTGGCAAATTTGAAATGATTTACTTGCGCCTACTTTGTAATAATCGTTAGAGTCGATATGACTTAATGAGAGATTCATTTTTTTTTGATGTTTATCAAATGCTTTTAAGCTTATTAGGTTAGTTTTATATTAAATAACTACTATTGCAATGATTTATTCGGAAGATACAAAAACTTTTAATGTCAAACTTCTTATGTATATCGTGAACAGGGCCGGATTAAGAATGTGGGGGCCCCAGGGCCGATCAATGTGTGGGGGCCCTTTAGCGGTCAGAAATTATTTACATTATGCAATAAGATTAAGTCTTCAATTCATTTTATTTATTTATTATCACAATTTTAACTTAGTCATCTAATACAGCGTAGAAGAGTAGAGTAAAACATAAGTAAATTGTTTCAAATTGCATCTGTATACAGTAAAAACAAACTTACTATCAAATTTTTATATTAAAAAGATTTTTTACGGCATTTTTCATTCGCAAAATTCTTAACAATATCATCAAAAGCTATTTCACGAAGTATGTCTCTTTCTGAACTGAGAAGTGTCAAATGAACCAGTCGATCTTCTTCCATGCTCGAACGAAGTCGGCTTTTGATCAATTTCATTTTCGAAAACGATCTTTCACTCGTACAATTAGTCACCATCATCGATAGGTACAAAGTTTGTACTACAAATGCAACACGATTTCTGCATTAAAAAACGTCGAATGTAATCCATTTTTTTTAATAATGCGATATAGAAAAATTTCAACTGGTTAATTTTTTTTTTCTCTTGGAGATGAGCGAATTCTTTGAGCTGTATAAGCTCGTTTGCCAAAGTTGCTTCCAAATCTTCAGAGTACGTATCTACAAGATTAGAAGCATTTTTTACGATTTTACTGGATTCCATATCGAGTAAACTAGCCATGAAATTGAATTTTGCCACGACAAACTTATAAGATGAAATTTTTTCATTCAATGCGGTCATCAATTTATCTATCACAGGAAGAAAAGCTTTGATACGAAATTTATCTCTTGCTGAATGTTGTACCGCTGAGACCTGAGACTACTGAGAGTCAAGGTATTGAAACCGTACGTTACTTGATCCGGCCCGAACAGATTCAAAGTCACAAGACCTTGAAAAAGTTTTTGCTGCTTCCTCGTAAGTTTCAAAAGCATCTCTTTTCGATTCCACAAAAGATTTCAAAGATTCTAAGCAATCAACAGCGACTCTCAGGGTCATGGTAGAATTTTGTAAAGATTTGCTACTAGAATCGAATCTTTCAAGAATCTCATTCCAAAATACGATGTATATAACTGTTTCAAATCGACTTAGTTTTTTTACAAGACCTCGAGCTTGGTTTCTTACGATATCTTTCTGTTTAATGTCATCTCGTATTGAAATTAATGCTTCTGAGATAGGAACAAACCCAGTTTTCAACGCTTAAGTAGCATCAGCACGACATGAAAAGCGAGTACTACTTAAATTCTTGAGGCTATAAGATATTTTCAAAACTGACAATTTTTCTTTGAGAATTTTATATCGTGCCGGTGAACTCGTAAAAAACACGTACAACTGTTCAACGATATCGAAAAAAATAACCGCCTCAGGGCATGCACTAGCTGCTGCCTTGCCTACAAGATTCAGTGAATGTGCACAACATGGAATGTAAGCTGCTTTACTATTTACTTCAAGTATTCTAGCCTGCATTCCTTTGTACTTGCCACTCATATTTGGTGCGGTGTCGTACGATTGGCCACGACAATCTTGAATATCAATGCCGTGCTCCTGGAGGAAATGAAGAAGAGCGCCCGCCATTTCTGCTCCCGTGTGGCCACAATTGGGGAGAAAAGTCAAGAACCGTTCAACTGGCTCCAAGTCCTCAACATATCTGATGGTCACTGACAATTGGTCAATGTGCGCTTCATCAGGGGTGGAATCGACACACACTGAGAAATACTTGGCGTTTTTTACATGAGCAATTATTTCAGCCTGTACTTTTTTCCCCATCAAAGCTATAAGTTCTTCGCAAATGGTCGAAGACAAATAATTCACATGTCCTCGTCCACGATTTCCATGTTCTTGAATATGACCAGCCAAAAACGGATCGTATTGAGCGAGATTTCAATATATCGCATTCTGCGAGGTAGAGGGAAAATCAAAATCTCTACTCGCGAATTCAAGTGCACAGTTTTTATACCAAAGAATAATTAACAGTTATACACTCTCAAACAATACTTAACACTGAATCAACATTCACAATAGCTACGAATTATAATATAAAAATATTCAAATGAATAACATGAAATTAAATACCTGAGATTACATATAATAAATTTTTTAGGAAATTATCAAACGAAACTCCAGCAGTTTTATTCTAAAAGTATAGTATTTCGCATCACTTTCACGTAAATTTAGCCAACTTAAATTCTTAAAAAATTGAAAAACCTATTTGTTCGCATTTTTTGTGGGGGCCCCGGGCCGCGGCCCCGTCGGCCCTGCCCTTAATCCGGCCCTGATCGTGAATATACTTTGAATCAGTGGTGGGCATGGAAATCTAACAAAAAGGCAAAGCAACAACATCAAGCAACAACAAACAAAACTTTAAAGTTTTTTTTTGCTGTCATTTCCAAATTCGCCAACACCACACAAAAGACCAAATTGCACTACAAACAAAAACGCCGTCGATTATGTCTTTGTGTGTTGTTTTTGTTTTTATTTGAATTCAAGTCAACTCTGTGCCTCGATAGCGTTAAAATTCTGCGAATTTTTTTCGCTTGCTAGTGCGTCGAATAACGGTGCGGATAATGAGGGCGGATAGGGACACAACGTGCCCGCCACTGCTCTGAATAATCAAAGTACAGGGTTAATCAATTCAAAGTAGTAAATAATTACGCTCTACCTTTCAGCAGAGGTTTTTTCAATGAAGAGGCCAAAGGCAACGGAAAGGAAAGGAAAATCATCGACTTCCATGTACCGATCAAGGATTGTGTGAAAATCAAAAATATGGCCATTTTGGAATTGCGGAAATTTTTTTAATGATCCTAAATCTTGTTCAATTTTGTACTAGAAACCAAGCAAATCGTATAAGCAAAATAAATATTTATGAAGGTGTTGCTAAAGTGCTGTTTTTTTAATTTTTGTAAATTTTAATTTCAAAATTTGAATTATACAGTTTGCGCCATTTAATAGAAATTTAAAAACCAAATAAATACTACTGAATTTCTCGTCAAATATCCTTTAAAGTACTTATTTTTCTAGAATCGTCGCAAAATAGTTGCTATCCGAAATAAGTTAATATTTCCAAAAATACTGCACGTTGCAGTCATGTACTCGTCCCGGCCGGTATGATATGCAACACTGTAACAAAGTGATCCAAAATGAAAAGACGCACCATTGGTGGGGAACTGACAACTTTCACTTCTATTCTTAGCATTTCTGAAATATGTTGTGATAACAAAGCAACCACTAAAGCTTGACATAAAGTTTTTAAGTAATTATCACATATAATTAATATCGAGTGCTAACAAATATATCACATGCAAACAAAATTAATAATGGAGTACTGACTGCTTTTTTAAATTCAACAGATATTTTACTTTAATATTTTTCATTACTTACGGCTTTGTTCAACACCCGCGGAGCACGTTTTGTCAGCAGAAATTCATTGGATCTACGTAATAGCTGTGCACTTTTATTGCAAGCTTCAGAGACCTTAGTAATACTGAGCATAACCATAATTAAATCAATATAAAAGAAAAATGTGAGCAGACTGCCATTTAAACTTCCCCAAAGGTCAACTTTCAATTGGCTTTGAGCATAGAGTACCGCATGATAAATAATACCAATGTTGTTCGCGATTGAAAGTATTGTAGCGAACAATGACACCAATTCGAATGTTTTGAAGTAATGCATTATCAAACCATAACACGTCTGATGCATTGTGGCTATGTTGTGCAAACGTTGGTGCAACTGATAGCACATTGGATCGCACCAGTAAGGTCGCAATGCAACATTTTTACGCAAGCACTTATCAAACAATTCCAATTGATTTAGAAAATCGATCAATTCAATATTGATATATTCGAAATGTTCATAGAATTTTGTCAGCAGCTGTGTATATTGAAAAGTTGATACAGACCAAAGTATGCCTAGTAAGAAATTAAATATCGACAAACGTAAAAATTCCCAATCGTATATAGATGTCAATTCAAAAGCTATGGTTGTTTGTAATATTACATTAGCAATTACGGTAAGTGCACGTCCAAGCAAAAAAAAATCTACATTACGTCGTAAATTTCGTATACATTCACTTGACGGAGATATCTGTCATAGAGCCTGGTTTAGTTGTTGAAAAAAATCAAGTATTTTAGCATATAGGGCTATAATTTTGAGATGTCGCAACCAGATAACTCCAATTAGCACTATGATGGACAATAACATACAAACATTGACTGCTATATAAATCCACTGTAGAATCGGATGTCCAACCATAAAATTTTTTGGAGTTAGATATGATGTGAATGTAAATGGCATTAGTGCCAGCCAGGTGCAGTGTATTATAGCGCAATATATGAAATATGCACGTGTTTGAACTTTTTTAGGCAAATACAGCGGGATGAATCCAGATAAAAATGAAAGGTAAGTAAAAAACTTTAATGTCACCGTAACGAGTCTTTCACGCAACATTTTCACGAAAATAACTGACCGTTGTCGGTTTATTGTCGATATAGTTTTGTTGCACCTTTCTTATTGACTGTCATTGTTTTGTTGACGATATGCCTTAATGAGTTTGTTTACTATATTGATACCCATCATGTGCTTTTAGGCTAATAAGGTTACGCTTTTGATGTTTTGTTTTCGTAAGTTCAGTCAAAAATAATTATAAATTATTTTTTGTTCCAAGACACCGCAGGCAATTATTTTTTGATGACTTCATCGATTTATTATACGATTTACGCTTGCTACTTCGTTTTGACATGCTAAGAAAGCTTGCAGCAAAGTGTCCGCAAGGAAAGTATAATATTAGATGAGCTACAGGCACAATAGAAGAAGCAATTTTGACTTAATTTTGTTTCAGTTTTTGCCTGCCTTCTCAGCAAAGTAATTCTCACACATTGGCGCAAAGGTCACTGATGATTCCATTTAGCAATGGAAATTTTGAAACAAAAAAAAATTTTTTGAATCACCTTAGTTGTATATTTATCGTCTTCAATTCTTCAGGTCTGGTAATTTAGAAACATGCAGTTTTCTTGGTTGTGGAATAGGATTATGATAGGCAGCTTATGGAATTCTGTTAAGCTGACATAGATATAAGAAAACTGATGATACACACCCATGTGGCGGTGAAAAAAAGGGGACAGTTGATGAAAATCTAATCAAGGATTGGAATTCCTCGACCGAAAAAAGCCCGACAACCACCCGCACTTTGTTGAATATTCCTGATATTTACATTATATCTTCATTTAACTTGAATTTGCAAAAATTATTTGAGGCATTGATTGATTTGTGAATTTACAACAATAGCAATTGCACCGATACCGAAAGATAAAAATAAAACTCAACTATATATGCGGGATACTGATTGTTTCTAAAATTTAACACACATTTTACTTTGATTATTCAATAACTTACAGTTTTGTTCAACACCTGTGGAGCACATTTTGTCAGCAGCAATACATTGGATCGACGAAATAGTTGTGCACTTCTATTGCAAGCTTCCGACATCATAGTAATACTGAGCATAAACAACATCACATCAATATAAAAGAAAAGTGTGAGGAGACTGCCATTTAAACTCCCCCAACGATCAACTTTCAATTGATTTTGAAAATACAACACCGCATGATAGATAATACCAATGTTGTCCACGACAGTAAATACTGTGACGCACAATGAGACCAATGCATACGTTTTTAGGAAACGCATTATCAATTTATAACACGCCTGATGCATTGTGGCTATGTTGTACAAACGTTGGTGCAACTCATAAAACATTGGATCGCGCCAGTGAAGTCGCCATACAACATTTTGACGCAGGCGCTTATCAAATAGTTGCAATTGATTCAACAAATCGATCAATTCAATATTGATGTATTCAAAATATTCATAGAATTTTATCAGTTGCAGTGTAAACTGTAAATTAGTTACAGACAAAAATATGAGTAGTAAGAAACTAAATATTGACAAACGTAAAAATTCCCAATCGTATACAGTTGTCAATTGAAAAGCTATAGTTGTGTCTAATAGTACATTAGCAATTACGATAAATGCACGTGCAAGTATGTAAAAATCCACATTTCGTCGTACATTTCGTATACTTTCACTTGACGGCGATATATGTGATATAGCATGGCTTAGTTTTTCAAAAAAATCATGTGCATCAGCATAGAAGGCTATAATTTCGAGACGTCGCAACCATATAACACCAATTATAACTATAATGGACAATATTAACCAAGCGTTTACTTCGATATAGAGCCACTGCAGAATCGGATGTCCAACCATAAAGTTTTTTGGTGTAAGATATGATGTGAATGTATACGGCATTAGGGCCAAGCAGGTGCAGTGTATTATAGCGCAATAAATAAAATATGCACGATTTGGAACTCTGGTAGACAAATACAGCGGGAAGTATCCAGATAAAATTGAAAAGTAAGTAAAAAACTTTAATGTCACCGTAACGAGTCTATCACGAAACATTTCCGCGAAGTTAACTGACTGCTGTCAGTACTGATATATTTGATCTAATTTTGCTGCAACTTTCTTATTGTCATCGTTATTACTGATATGCGTTAATGAGTTTGTTTGATGATGCCTATCATGTGCTTTCACGCTAATAAGGTGAAGCTATATGACTTTAGTTTGGCATATTTTATGAATATAGAAAATGTCAATTTTAAGGAATGAGAAACAAACATATCTCGAAATAGCTGTTTAAGTTTTAGTTAGTCCTTTTTACTAGTCAAGTCCAAGCAATATATTCTTCGGACCACACAGAAAGAAAATTAAAAAATTACAGAAGTTTTCTCAAATCAACGTTATGTTTTTTTGGACGACCTAGAAAAACTTTTGATGGAGATGACAGACAAATTTGCTTAAAAAATCCATTGGCATCATCTGATAAAGTACGTGCTTGTAAGATAGAGACCACCCAATAAACCAATGTTGACAAATGGGCATCTCCACGAAAACGAATGTTTTTGTCCCGTGCGACACCTTGGTTTTTTGCAATTATCTCGAAAACGAAAAATTTCCCAAATTTAACTTTCGGACCAATTATAAAGCTAATTACGAGCTAGAAGCTAAAACTATTGTCAAAATAAAAATCCGTTTTATTTTGACTTTTTTTTTTACTTCAAATGTGTGCGACGGTCGAACGGGATCCATGGAAATGCCCGAATATGAGTTTATTTATTAAAAAAATAATAGTAATATTTATAATAAAATAAGACACTTGAATTCTACTTTACATTTTTTAATATGTCGTTTGGTGTAAATATTTTATATAAACAGAAAAAAGATATATATTGTAGCATTTTGTTTTGGTCGATATGACCTATTACTTTCCATAATATGTCATAGTTAATAGGAAATTAATGTGCAATTGAAGTGTATGCAAACAATGTTCCTTAAAAAATATTTAAGTAAAATTTTCTAGACTAAGTATTTTTGTTCATATTTTTGTTGGAATTTTGAATTGTAGTACACAAATATAAAACATCAAGTGCGGAAAGCATTTCGTTAATATTTTATGACAAGGCAACACACAGGATGTTATAAATTTTAATGAGATTTGAATTCTCTTAGCTGGCGTTAGCTTAAAATTTCCTCAAATGTCCTTATTTTCTATCTTTTTTTGGACTGCGGCTATGTTTTACAACACAAGTACTTATTGTGGTTATCAACATCCGTTGACTTAAACCGCATACACCCTCTACCGAAAATAGTGAAAAAATAAATATGCAGACAGTACTTTGAAACTGGTTAAAAATTGAAGAAATAGCTATCATACCAATTATTTTCTGTGAAAAAGTCCCGAAATCGATGCAATAATTAGATAGCATGGTCTGGTTAAACTTCGAAACCTAGTAGCAATTGTTAGAAAGTCAGTATAAAATGGGGCAGAATATGTCAAAATGAAAGGGACTGAGCCATGCGGTCTTTGATTTTGATACTTTTTTTTTGAGTGGTATTGAAACATACTTTCAATATAGATTGAACTGTGAGTATATGTATAACAAATGTTTCTGAAGTGTTTCATTAAGCTTGCGAACCATTGCATCTCGCAACTCCCATTTCAACTGAAATTGTGAAGAGACGTTGACCACGTTTGGGAAATATGACTATCAGCGCTTTGGCAGGGAGAAAGATGCTGAGAATAGCGATAGATAGCGAGTGCCTTCAATTCTCTCCAATATTTTCCCGACTCAAGTATTTCCTGTTCTAGTGATCGTTTTCACGATGATTTATGACTGACGCGTTTTCTGCTACACTGAGAATTCCACTTTAGCGCTTGCCGACAGACTTCAGTTGGTGGTTATCGCCATTTTATTTGAATGGAAATCGGATATTGATGGCATGGGGTGAGCAAATATCCTTTAATTTCTGTTGATTTTAGATTTTTCTTTTCTATTCGCTTCTTATGCGAGAAGGTTCGCTGACTTTGCGATGATGAATGCAGAATTGATATAGCCCGATGGCTTGGGGGACTTGTTGCAACCACAACGAAGAGTTTTGTCTGAGGGCGGGAAGAGAAAAACGGAAAGCGTAGGCGGTAGAACCGTGCGTCATATCCTTTCATGCTGCTTTTCTGTCCATTTCAAGATTTAGTTGGACTAACTTTAGGGTAGGTATCTTGCCTTTCGTCTGTTCTCTATAGTATGAGTCGAGATGCTTTCTGAGCCTCGTTGGCAATTTTGTTCGCATGTCGTCTAATGACTAAATCACTGTGCAATGAATGCAATGCCCAGTCTGTTGGCTTTTTATTACTATATCTTTTGAAACTCACCAACTATTGTTTTACTGCTTGTAAAACTTCTCTTTTTTTTTTGTGGTTGTTGCACTTAAAAAGCTTCGGCAGTGACCAGTTTATTTTTTTTTTGATGTTTTCTCCAAACTTTTGTACAAAACTTGCAAGTTATGTCGCATTTGTCCGTTTTGCGCTGATGATTTTCTTTTTGTTTCTACTGCGCTGGTATTCAAATTTTATGCAAGCATTTTGTTTTTTTAATTTTGCTTTGAATTTTATTTTTTAATATAATTTTAATGAAATTTTATGGTTTACTTCCATGGGATTATTCACCAGAATTGTTGGGAAGGAATTGAAGACAAAAAAAAAAAAAAAAATAGTTGCTGTGATAATTTTTTCTATTCCTTCAGGATTTGTAATGCCTTTTAACATTAATTTTTTTCTGTCAACTCTGTTGCCATGGTAATTAGGTAGTCATGCGGTTGTTTTTGTTATTACTTTCCGAAATATTTAAACGTAAAAACTGAATTAAATATATAGGTACGAAGGAATGCCATTTATACTTAATTTTTTGTCAGAAATTGTTTCTTAGCAAAGAGAAACTAACATTAATTCAATGTTTGCTTTAAAGCTTTTTCTAGGTTTTTACAAGATCTTAATGACGCAGGACAAAGTGAAGTTATAGCCAAAATTGGTAGGAATTGAAATCTTCAAAAAAAAAACATAGATTTGCTTAACGATTTTTCAAACCAAATTTAAGCCTTAAATCAAAACTTTAAATAATCAAATAATTTTTTCATCTCTTAGATAGATATAAATGTTATATGTAACTTGCTGCATTCTTAGTGACACATTTCATTTGTGAAATATAACATGAAAATTCCATTAGGGTAGATAAGCAAGCTAAACTACTGAGCAACATATGTACCCAGTAGGCTTGAATAGCAGAAAGAAGCGCTATTAGAAGGACTTCTTTGGGATGTAACAAAACTTCTTCATTATTTAATTTTTTTTTATAAAATGATTAGCTAAAACAGTACTCTTCAACAAGTCTTAGGTACAGGAGGGCTGAACAAAATATTTCACGAAAATACCATCGCGTTTAAGCTTACAAAGCTGATATTCTCAGCTGCATTACTTTCAGCAGGCGTTTTTTCACTTCTACCTTCCAGAAGACGTTAAAATTTCACTTGCCGAAAGAGCGCTGGCAGTAAGGCATTTTGTGGCTCCATGAAAAAGTATGTACAAAAAATGTACCCAGTCAAAATGGAATAAACGCTTTAAAAGTCAGTACTTCTCCTTTTTTTTTTCTGCACACTTTATAGTCAATACTTCATCTTATATACGTACTTCATATTTTATACTTCACAATTCATAGTTCATGTTATTTGTCCATACTTCATTTGCCGCATTTGAATTCATACATCTCATTTTGAATAAATACTTTACATATTTTATTTCAGACATTGTGCTTCAGACATCTTGTACTTCATATTTCAAATTTTTTTTTCACACTTCATGCTTTATAGTTCTTACTTCAAAATTTATATTATATACATCACATTCCATATTTAATGCTTTTTAGCTCGTTCTTTTCTTTCCTGCCTAAATGACTTTTCGGCGATTAAAAATGTTTGCTGGGGCCATGCAATGTAACAATATAATATTGCATACCTTGCGCTGTTTTAACCGACACTGAAGTATTGACATTTTGCATTGACAGCTACAAATGGAGCAACGAAAACCAATTATATGTACGAATGTCCATGAGAACAATGGGGTATATCTCAGAGGGTTTCTTTTTATGCTTTCGGTTTTCTCTTGGAAACTCAATTTTTATCTTTTAACCAGTGACCATTATGAGATAAAGAATTTGAAAGATCAATAATAACGAGATATGAGCGAACACATCAAACTAAACAGAATGAGTTGAGCCGAGTTAAAAAAAAAATTGCTGAGATAGTTTGAAAAGCTTAGGAGTTTCGAGTTTGTTCAAATGAGCTCGGCTTACAATTTAGCGAAAATCAATTATCCCCTCAGCCGATTCTATCTCAAGAATTGTTCTAAGCCTAATTTATTCAAACTCTCTTTAAGATTTATAACGAGGAACATGTCGACATTTGCCTTAATTTCAGTGGTGGAGAATTTCCATAAGGAAGTAGACCTAAAGACCACTTAATGCGAGCTAGATATTGTTGGTCAATAAACTAAGGCGAAGTTAATACATTGTTTTATTCTTCTGTTGTCATTAACTTTAATTGACGACGCCACTTAAATTACACTTCTCGAACAAAATTTTGGCACAATTTTATAGTTAGTTCAATTCAGATTTAGCAAGCGTACAGCTGCAATAGACCAATTTAATCTTACAATTTTGTGTGGCAAAATTTATTTATAAGTTTTTCTTGCAAATTAATAATACGTTTCTTTGTTGAAGTTCTCTTAAATAATAAAAAAAACCTTTTTAAGTCCTTTGCACAGTTGCTAAACATTTGATTGAGTCATTACTTATGTACTGAACTACAATGAACAAGGACGAATACTATATGATAATAGTGTACAAATGAGTGGGCCAAACTTTTGAAATGTTTTATATGAGTGTTAGCATAAAAGGACGTTAATTGTTTTGAGTTACACGCTTTGTTACAATGCAAGTAAACGCACATTCGCTCCCCTATAATCTGCACATTAAAGGAGATTTGGTCCTGCCATTCATTGATGAACTTTCGTGCTGGTGAAAGAAGTAGCTAATTAATAGCCGTCAGCGTGGACCATTTTTTTAAAAATGTTACTTAATGATTTCTTTTTTTTATTAATATAATATGTTAAATTTTATGGCAAAACTACAAGGATCTCTAAAAATGAATTACTTCAAACTAATTTCATTTAGATATGAAAATTGGAAAAAATAGATCAAATCGTTTGCTCATTATCAGACCAGAATTAAAATTCTTTATATGAAGTTTTTTAGAAAAAAAAAAACTAAATTTAAAATTCGTCAGTGGATACAGGTCAGGTCAGGTCAGGTTAGGTCATGTCAGGTCAGGTCAGGTCAGGTCAGGTCAGGTCAGGTCAGGTCAGGTCAAATCAGGTCAGCTCAGATCAGATCAGCTCAGATTCAGGTCAGGTGAAGGTCAGGTCAGCTAAAGTCAGATCAGATCAGGTCAGGTGAAGATCAGGTCAGCTCCGGTCAGATCAGCTCCGGTCAGATTAGATCAGATCGGTCAGGTCAGGTCAGGTCAGGTCAGGTCAGGTCAGGTCAGGTCAGGTCAGGTCAGGTCAGGTCAGGTCAGGTCAGGTCAGGTCAGGTCAGGTCAGGTCAGTTCAGATCAGGTCAGATCTGGTCAGATCACTTCAGGTCAGATTAGGTCAGACAGGGCAAGTCAGGCCAGGTCAGGTCAGGTCAGGTCAGATCCGAATATGGTGAGCTCAAGTCAGGTTAGGCCAATGCTCCAACGACAACATCAATGCTCACGTAAGAGCATCTGTCACAAATTTTTCTAAATGAATGCGATAAACTTAAAAGTAAAAAATTTGTAAAGCTTGGAGTGCATTAACTAACTGAGGTAAATCAGACGGTATCTGCAAAAATATTTAAGAGTGTCCTAAAAGATTTGGTCGATAATTTGTCAACCAATCACGTTATTCAAAAAGAAAAGACATGTAAATTTAATTTTCAAATATTTATATTATTTAATATCACATCAATTAAGTTAATTTCAAAACAGTCATTAAGAAGATTCTTCATAAAAAAGTCTTTAACAATTTTTACATACGAGCTACCATTTTAACATTTTACTCCATTAGAGATATAATTAACATAATTACTTAGTATATTGTACTTTAAAATTGCACTGCCATACAAATAAAAGATTTTTTTTTAAAGTTTGTATGAATACGAGTACTATCATTAATTGAGCACTTTGTTTTGCAAGTGGAGGCAAGTCCCTCTTCGTTGAGAATAAAATATTAAGTAACTTGCGAACTGTATAAAATTCATATAATTTTTGCTTTTTGACGAAGAGGAACTTGCACCACTTTCAAATTAATGGGCTCAATTTAATATCTATAGAACAAAATTTTATAATAAGCAATTTTTTATATAAATATTTAAAGTTTCTTTTTTCCGTCCTCTTCTTCTGTCCAAACTTTGTCTAAAGTTTTTAAGATACCATCGTAAAGCATAAAAGTCAAAGCTAAGCCCAACACTCTTGTGCCTAGCCTTGGCACTGTTCCCCTATAATAACCTTTAATTCCTTCTTTCTGCCCTATACGTAAGATTTTTCTTATAAATGACACACTTTCTGTATCACCTTGCAAGCGTGTTTTCATTACATCCAATGGCTGTGTGACAATAACAGATACTAAACCAGCAGCAGCGGCAGAGAAACCAACATATATATTTGGTACGACTTTATGAGGATCATTGCCTCTATACAATTCTTCAAGTGTGTCAATAATAAAAAATCGTACAGATTGTGCGACACCTAAACTCCAAATTGTTGGTGTTGTACCCCTATAAACTCCGCGTACGCCTTCTGCTTTTATAATGGTTTTAGTCGCATGAATTAACCCTTTATATTGAGGATGTTTTGTACGAAGATCTTTTACCATTTTAGTTTTAATTGTTTCCGTTGGTATATCAACCAATACGGCTTCAAGGACACCAGCACTCATACCAGCAAAGAGTTTACTTTTTTTACTTAAGTGTTCATTTTGATCGACAAACAAGCCTTTTATATATTCCCAAGAACCAAATCGTACAGCAGCTCGTAACGTACCATTTATAACCATTATATTGAGACCACTATAGAGACCGCGGTAGCCGTGGTGTTCAATTGTTTTTCGGACACAATCCATACTACCATGATATAACTTTTGACCAGTACTATCTAATTGAAGTTGTATTTTGACAAATTCAAAGGGATATAGCAAACATATTTGGATTGCACTTCCTAACGCACCAGAAATCACGGATTTCAAAATATGTTGATTGCTGTGAGCCGGATTATTTATCGCGTATGGATACTCCTTAATAATATGTTCAAAATATGGTCGATCCATTGTGTTTTTTTTATAAAATTTTGAAAAGTTATAAAATTTTAATTTTAAAAATTTTTCATTGACATGTTTTTCTTAAAATTCTAGTCAAATACTGTCATATTCAAATTAAGAGCAGAGACGTTAAATTAAGTTCCCTACAAGAAAAGACTGACCGAAACTCCAACAAATTGATAGTGATTTTCATAAGAAGGAGTAGAGGGAAAGAGATAGATAGATAGATAGAAAATTTGACATTTAATAGAAAAAATAAAAAGTTTGTGTTGCGTAAAAAAATGAAAAGCAAGAATAACTACGAAATTGGAAATAATTCAAATCAAAAGCTTAGTAGACCTCACCAGAGACAGCTACATATATTTCAGAGACTTCTCAAAATTTTTTTGTAGGACAGTTGAACCACTTTCCTCTATATTAACTCACATACATATATTTGCATTGAACTTCTAAGGGAGACTTAAAAGCCTCTGAATTGTAGTTGAAATGTCAACAGAAATGTTAGTTCCGATACTTCCGAGACTTCGTTTAAAATTTTTTTCAAAAAATGGATATGATTTGACGGAAAGGCACTGGCTCTGAGTTATGAGACAACACTACATATAAAAATTTTCTTAATTTCTTAAATGAATTTAACGGAAAGATTAGTCCTCCGTCAAATTATAAACGATTTTCGAGTAAGAATTTGAATAACATTCTCCTTGCAGTCATCAAAATCCAAACCGGCGTCATAGCACCCCAAATTGTTAAATTATGTATCCTTTCCGTAGCCTAAGACATTCCCTCTGCTACCCAGTGTCTAATTTGGTAGAGTGCCCCTCTTATTAATATTTCACTGATAAGCTGTTTCCTTCGTTGTCTCATTTTATTACTACACAGCGTGCGTCGCCCACGGGACATGCCAATCCACTAATGCCGCGTATGACTCCTATTTCATTCGCTGGAGCATTACAAACTATTTCTGGTCATGAGTATGGAAGTACGGTGAAAGACGGTGCGGTTGCATAGTTACTGTTTCAATTGTCTGGCATTATCTCATACAAAAGCAGCTTGCACATCACAGCGCGAGTGTCGGTTACGCTCACAGCCCCACCACAGCTTATTGCACCAAGCTGCACATCCGCAAACACGAGTTTTACGCCCATCTACTCCCGTAGCGAAAATAACGTAAGCCTCGATTCAGCCGCGAACGAATTGAGGCACATACCCATGAAAGTAGGCGAATTAAATAGAATATAGGATTATGAGAAGAAAAATGCGGCGTGACAACCCACTGATGCGCAGTCGCAGCAGGCATATAAAGAGCCAGCCCCAACATGTCAGACGACTCTCTCAACGCAAGATTTTGTGTCGTTCCCGTCGGTAACTGCAGGAAGCGATGGCAATTTTAAATAAATTATAAATTTTGCACTGGTGCAAGGCCGAGAAGGACGGCCAAGTCGCAGTCACCACTTAATTTTTTCTTTTATATTTTTGAAATTTTAACCATAACTTTGAATTATTGGGAATACCTAAATTCCGAGACTACTAAGTATTTTTCAAAATTCTACTTTTTTCCTTATGAATTATTGTGAATGCTTGTTAACTTAAAATCTTTCGATATGAAGAAAAAGCCAAACAGTTGTCCCCCATGTAAAGCTTTTGTACAATTGTAAGAAAACCGAGGCTACTTTGGAAAGGAGGTCTTTACCATCGGTCTCTTTTCGCTTGTACATCTCAACTGGTAAGACCAAATCACAAATAAAGATCTCAAGTTTTCCCAGAAACTTATATCGTTTCAATTTCATATCACGTATCTTGTGATTGTTCAAGAGGGTCTTCTTCTTTCCTCAATACTGGTATCAGCATCAACTCAAGATCATATACTACTAAAGGAAAGGAAAACCAATCAAAGGAAATCAAGCTTACTCGACTCCACCACATACCGACCATTATATCAGCAACTAAAACTGATAATCACTAATCATGACTAATTAAATAAACTAATAAACTGTACAAAATTCATTTAATTGCACCGCTTTTAAAATAAAGGGCTCAATTTAATAACTATAAAATACAATTAACACTTTTTTTGTATAAATATTTACAATTTCTTTGTTTCGTCATCTTTTTCTTTCCAAACTCTGTCTAAAGTTTTTAAAATACAATCGTAAAACATAAAAGTAACAGCCAAGCCCAACACTCTTGTGCCTAGTCTTGGCACCGTTCCTCTGTAACAACCTGCAATTCCTTCGTTTTTCCACAAACCTATCATATTACTTATAAATGACACACTTCTTGTTTCACCTTGCAAGCGTGTTTTAATAACATCCAATGGCTGTGTTACAATAACAGACACTAAACCAGCGACAGCGGCAGAAAAACCAACATATATATTCGGTACGACTCTGTGAGGATCATTGCCTCTATACAATTCTTCAAGTGTGTCAATAATAGAAAATCTTACAGCTTGGGCGGCACCTAAACTCACAATTGTTGGTGTTGAACCCCTAAAAAGTCCAATTATTCCTTCCACTTTTATAATGGTTTTAGTCGCATGAATCATTCCTTTATATTGGGGATGTTTTGTACGTAGATCTTGCACCATTTTAGTTTTTATTGTTTCCGTTGGTATATCAACTATTACGGCTTCAAGGACACCAGCACTCATACCAGCAAAAAGCTTTCCTATTTTACTTAAGTGTTCATTTTGATCGACAAACAAGCCTTTAATATATTCCCAAGAACCAAATCGTACAGCAGCTCTTAACGCACCATTCGCAACCATTATACCTAGACCATTATAGAGACCGCGGTAGCCGTGGTGTTTAATTGTTTTTCTGACGCAATCCATACTACCATGGTATAATTTTGTATCTGCTCTATCCAATTGAAGTTGTACTTTTACAAATTCAAAGGGATATAACAAACATATGTGGATTGCACTTCCTAAAGCACCAGCAATCACAGATTTCAAAACATGTTGATTGCTATGCGCCGGATTACTTATCGCGTATGGATACTCTGTAATAATATGTTCAAAATATAGTCGACCCATAATTTTTTCTTTTTTTTATTAAGTTTTTTAAGATTATGAAATCTTCAATTTAATTTTAATTTAAAAAATTTTTTGTTGACATGTTTTGCTTACTCGTTGAATTGAAATTAAATACGTCAATTTTCAACAGAGTGTGCACTTTAGGTTTTATAACAATTTGACTTTGGAAAATTTGTACAATTTTAAAGCAAAAGGTGCACTCGTAATCAATGTCGGACCTCCCTCCAGAACGATGCACCCTCTCTTTTGCATTTGCGGTGACTGGAGTTGACTTTTCGGGCAATTTTCAAGTGAAAGCGGGTCATCTATGGAATTCACCCTACACAAAGGCTTATGTTGTTCGTTATTTCTCTACGAAAGCAGTAGACCTCAAACTGTGCTCGGATCTTTCCACCGAAGCTTTTCGGGCAGCTTTTACTCGTTTCACTGGTTGAAGGGAGGTACCAAATACAAATAAAATTATGTCTTTTATATATTTGAAACTTTAACCTAAACTTTGAATTATTGGGAATACTCAAATTCTGAAACTGCTCCAATTTTCGAAATACTGTTATTTTCCTTATGAATTATTGTAAATATGTTAACTTAAAATCTAACTTTTGGACAATTTTAAGAAAATCGAGGCTACTTGGGAAAGGAAGTCTCTACTATCGGTCTCTTTTCGCTTGGTAAGACTAAATCACGAATAAAAATCTCAAGTTTTCCCAGAAACTTCTATCTTTTTAATTCCATATTCCGTATCTTGTGATTGTTCAAAAGGAGGGTCTTATCATATGCTCAATACAGATATCAGCAGCAACTCAAGATCATCCACTACTTAAGGAAAGGAAAATCAATCAAAGGAAATCAAGCTTACTCGACTCCACCTACATTAGTAACTAAAACAAGTAATTCATCAGTAATGAAGGGCTCAATTTAATGTCTACAAAATACAATTTTATAATAAAAACTTTTTTGGTATAAATATTTACAATTTCTTTATTTCGTCATCTTTTTCTATCCACACTTTGTCTAAAGTTTTGAAAATACCATCGTAAAGCATAAAAGTAATAGCTAAGCCCAATACTCTTATGCCTAACCTCAGCGTCGTTCCCCTGTAGCAACCTACAATTCCTTCGTTTTTCCACATACGTTTCGTCTTACTTATAAATGACACACTTCCTGTGTCACCTTGCAAGCGTGTTTTCATAACATCCAATGGCTGTGTGACAATAACAGACACTAAACCAGCGACAGCGGCAGAAAAACCAACATATATATTCGGTACGAATTTTTGAGGATCATTGCCTCTATACAATTCTTCAAGTGCGTCAAAAATAAAAAATCTTACAGCTTGAGCGGCACCTAAACTCACAATTGTTGGTGTTGAACCCCTATAAACTCCAAGTATGCCTTCCACTTTTATAATGGTTTTAGTCGCATGAATCATTCCTTTATATTGGGGATGTTTTGTACGTAGATCTTGTACCATTTTAGTTTTTATTGTTTCCGTTGGTATATCAACTAGTACGGCTTCAAGGACACCAGCACTCATGCCAGCAAAGAGTTTTCCCATTTTAATTAAGTGTTGATTTCGATCGACAAACAAGCCTTTTATATATTCCCAAGAACCAAATCGTACAGCAGCTCGTAACGCACCATTAATAACCATTATATTGAGACCACTATAGAGACCGCGGTAGCCATGGTGTTTAATTGTTTTTCTGACACAATCCATACTACCATGATATAACTTTTTACCAGTACTATCTAATTGAAGTTGTATTTTAATAAATTCAAAAGGATATAGCAAACATATTTGGATTGCACTTCCTAAAGCACCAGAAATCACAGATTTCAAAATATGTTGATTGCTATGAGCCGGATTACTTATCGCATATGGATACTCTGTAACAATATGTTCGAAATATAGTCGATCCATTGTTTTTTCTTTTTATTTATTTTAAAAAATTTTATATTGACATGTTTTGATTAAAATTCTTATCAAATACTGTCAAATTCAAATTAAAAGCAGAGACGTTACGTTAAGTAGACCTTGCCAGAGACAGCTAGATTTTAGAGAGATCTCAAAATTCATTTGCAAGAAAAATTTCTTTCAAAGAATAGATATGAATTGACGGAAGGGCACTGGTTCTCACATGGTTCTCATTTCTTTCCGATTTCTTAAATTCATTTACCGGAAGGATTAATCTCCGTTCCAATCCGTTAAATTACATACGATTCTCGAGTAGGGATTTTGGTGGGAGTGTGATGGGAAATCAGGTTTCTTTTTTAAGAAATTTTAGTAAATTTATAGTTTATGTCAAACCTTTGCAACTGTCAAACAACTGGGAATTTGTTTTAGTTCAAAGCTTGCAACCCGTTTCCCTGAAGCAAACCATATACAAAACATAGCGAGTAGGTCTATTCTAACCGCCCAATAAATCTTTTGCAAAATAGTTGCAAACTTTCCCACTACAGTTTACAAAATCGATTATTGAATACTCTATATATTTGGAATGAAATCGTTTTTATTGAAAAATATAAGCTGTTCACTTCATTAATTATATTTACAATTTTAGTATTCCATAATCTCTAGCATTAAAATTTTGCTAAACAACCAAAGCCAACATAAATTTTCAACAGAGTGTGCACTTTAAGTTTTATAATAATTCGACTTTGAATAGTTTGAGGTTAAGAGCAAGGAGTTGGCCATATGAAGCAAGTGCTGCGTCAAGGAATGCCAGCGGTGTGATGTTAAACTTTTAGCAAAGATGTCACGCTGAGTTCAGTTTAATTAAACAGCAATGATTTATGACTTTAACAATGAGTGTCGTTGTTGAGCGACGCTTTTGTTAAATGTCGGTGGTGATGTTTGCTGGTTGATCCTTTGGTCGAACCTTTGGTTAAATTCAGTTCTATTGGTTACTATGCGCAACTCAAAGCAAAGGCATACTGTGTACGTCTTGTTACCATAAATTCATTTGACTTCTTTCAATTGTGTGTATGTTATTCATTGTGGCACTCACACTTGTACACAAGAACACCAATATGAATGTGTACATAGTTAACACTAACAATAAGCTTGGTGGCATCGCAGTAGGAAATTTACAAGTCATGTTTTATATATGGAATTCTCCGTTTATTTCTCATTATTGTTGTTATTATTAATGAGGGCTTGCACATCCGAAATACTTAATAAAACCATAAAATACCATAGCTCTGAGCTGATTTTGACAAAATTGTTGGCGGCAAAAATTATTTTTTTGGAAATTCCTCTGGAATTATTTTTGGAGCTTTAAAAAAAAAGTTTTTCGGATAGTTCTCTTTACTATTCAATCAGAGTCAACTTTTTCAACGTTTCTCGATACTATTTGATGTTTCGAATTTTACGATATTTTTAGATACTTATCGATGCTTTTTCGATATTTTTCAGCAATCGATGTTTTTCAATACAATCGAACTTTTTCCTACTGTATTGACTTTTCGATACTTTTTTATGATATTCGCTGAATGCGATTCAGAGATGTTTTGAAAACTATTCCATACTTCTTCATTTTAATTTCGATATTTTCCAACCATTATCGATTTTTTGATGTTGTTGGTCTTTAAGCGAGTCTTTAGTAACCATTACCATTTGATACTTGACTTTTTTCTATTTTTTTAAAAATTTTTGATAATTTCGCCTCTTTTCGTATTTACCAATGTTTTTCGATAATTTTCGATAATTTTGACTTACAGAGATTTATTGAATATATAGATTTTTTCCAACTATTAACGATTTTTTGAAATTGTTCGTCTTCAAGCGCCATTACTTTTTGATACTCCTCAACTTTTCTCTATTTTTAAATAATTTTTGATATATTTCGTTTCTTCTCGCAATTACCAATGTTTCTCGATACCATTCGAAAATAACTTATTTTATAATTTTTCATAATATTCAATACTTTTACCTTTTTTTCTGATTATATTCAATAGATTTCAACATTTACTGAATTTTTCTATACCATTTGTTACTTTGATGTTTTTCGAAACTATTTGACTTAGGCACTTTCGATACTATTCGATACCTTTCGTCATAGGTACCCACACATTTTCAATCAATAGCTACTTCTCGACTTTTGCAATGTTTTTCGATATTACGCGGGTTTTCTGGAGTTTTTCATTAATTTTCAACTCTGATAAGCCATAAAACATAAACTATGAAGATTTCGATAATATTCGATATTTTTAATATTTTTTTATAATTGTTGATGGTCTTCATACTATATACGCTCCATCTAGTGACATGTTGGCGGAGGGTTCTTGGGCAAAAACCCCTCAGAGGGCTACATTGTTATTTAATCTAATGAAGATCAGGTTATGTGTCATAGAATTAACTTTTTGGTGTGAAAACACCCTCCAAAAATTCGTTACAGTCCTCTTCGTTAATTTTCGATATTTATCTTTACGTATGACATTTGGTTTTCTTTGTTTTTTTTTTTTTTTAATACTCTTAGACTTTTTTTTTGGCTTTTTCATTACTTTATGCCTTTTCTCGACATATTTTTGCTTTATTTTTCGTCTTTATTTCCATATGCACTCATTTGCGGCATAGTATTCTTCAACAATTTAATTTCCCTTTTAGTAAGTAATTACTTATGCTTAATGCATAAGAGCTGACCATAATAGGTTAATTTCGTTTACAATTTTTGTTTTTTTAATCTAAACCGATTATTTTTGGATATTTTATTTTTATTTTCAATTATTTTTTGTCTTAATTTTTTATCCATTTTTTTACTTAAATGTTTTTTCCTCTTAGCATTTTATATTTGTGTTACGAGAATTACTATTTCTGTTTTCAAAGATTTTTATCTTTTTTTTTTATTTTAGTAAAGAAACCATTTTGTTTCCTATTATTCTAATAATCCGTATCCGTATACACAGATGTACATCATTATTCCGCGTGGGTAAACTATTCATGCGTTTATTGTTGTAGTTGCTGCCGCTTTGTGTTTCCTATTGTAGTCATACAGTTACTATGCATGTTTGGTTGTACATACTACATTAGTAAGTATGTGTGTGCGAGTGTGTGTGGTGTGTATATGTGTATGTCGCTAGTACTTCCGTTTCCGCTTCGTCACCCTCTGTGGTTTTGGGCAGAGAGCAATTTAAAGCTACAGCAGCAAAAGTAGTAATTTGACAAAATCAAAGAAGCGACAGCACAAAGCGATAGAGAGTTATGTAGAAGTTAGGAGTAGACCAAAAAAAAAATCTCAATTCCCCTGAGTTTTATGTTTCATGCTTGACAGAGATGAAGCTTGTTAGTTGTGGGTGTTTGAACGTCTTTCTCCCTGAATGCTCTCCCTTTTTTCAATCATTACTGCCCAGCTACCGCTTCACTCAATTCGACAAAAACCAAAAGTTCAGCAAAAAATGTGAGAAAAGGTCGTTGACGGTCATTCCTTTGCTCATTTATACACTTGGGTGGTGGCTTGATGTTGTCTTCATTGTCGTCTTTGTTAGCAATAGAAAATAATATTTTTATTTTTTTTTTTCTGTTATTTTGCTGATTTTATATTTACACGGGGGATAAAGTGTTAGTGTTACATTGTATGCACGCTATATACATATGTACATACGCTGGAAACGCTGCTATTTTGGGAATATTATTCTTAGTGCATTAGCAACGCTGTACCTTTGAGTGACACTTCTATTACGCATAATTTTTGTTCAAACATCAGCTGGAAATGTTGCAAAGTATTTTGGACAGTCCTTAAATTTTAGTGACTTTCAAGTGTATTTATAATAATGCGTTGTACAGGGTGATCACTAAAAGACTGTATTATATAGTAGAATAATCGGTTTTACTAAGAAATTATTTATAATTAATTTTTTAAGTAACTTTAAATCTTTAACATATTGATATTTAACAAGAATATCATGATAATTTTAATTGGAATTTGAGACCAAGCGTCTAAGGAAAAAAAATGAAGAAATTTAATCAAAATTGGTCCAGTAGTTCTTACGTGATGCGCGAACATCGAAAACGGCTATCACTTTATTTGTATAGATTTTATTTAGCAATGTAAATTATGAATTTTTTTTATTTTAGTTTTATCTGTCAAAAAAAAAACATTCATCAAATTTTGTTCACATATACAGGCTCAGCATTTTCCATGGCCATACACAAGGTTTCAGGTTCAGCATAGGCCATAAGTGTTCTTCCTGTTCGAGGTTTATTAACTTTAACCAATTTTTGCAATTAGTCCGATAAAAAGAAGTCTGATGGAAAAACGTCATCGTTCTAGTAGTGTTCGCGTAGCTCCATCCATAAAATACCTTCAGATTATCTCCGATTATGCGTGAGAAATTTTCAAGCATTATTCTATACAGGGCTTCGTCTATTCTTTCTGACTGAACTTAAACATATTTAAAGATATATGAACACAGTATTCTTTCAGCCATAACACCATAAAAGACATTGCATTTTAAGACGTAACTGATGCTGATGTATATCCTCGGGACTCATAGTATACAAAAATCTGCAGTTTTATTGTTGATGAAAATAGGAGTTATTACTCAAAAACTTCTTGTTATATCTTGCAATATATATCAGTTTTTTTACTCAAGCCGAACAAGGAACGGCGCAGACAATGAGGGCTTCAACTTTAGATTCTCTTTTTTTATTGTAAGACATTTTTTTAAAAAATTTTTGATGAAAAATGTTAACACTACGAGGGCCGTTTGATAATTCCGTGAAAAATGGAATGATTTTGCTTGATACACTTTGTCCAACGTTCCTCGAATATTTTGATCCCATCCATAAAATACGTTTTCGGAAGGTCCTCAAAATAGGCCGCTGTTTCGGTGATGAGCTCCTCTCTGGTGGTGAATCTCTTTCCGCCGAGCCATTTCTTCATTTCAAACAGATAATAGTCGCTGGGGGCCAAATCTGGAGAATATGTTGGATGAGGAAGCAACTCGCACTTTAAGTCATGGAATTTTGCCATGGGACCTGGGCATGTGTGAACGCGCACATTGTCTTGATGGAAGAGCACTTTTTCGCTCGCCAAATTGGGACGTTCCTCTTTCAAAGCGTCGTTGAAACGGTCCAATTCGGCTGCATAGTATTTGCCATTGATCGTACTTTTCGGTGGAAGGTAATCGATGTAGAATATACCGCGTTCATCTCAAAATACTTTCGCCATAACTTTTCCGGTCGATATCACCGTCTTAGCCTATTTCAGAGCATGTTCGGTCGGTCAAGTTCACTGTTTCGACTGTCCCTTTGTCTCTGGTGTGTAGTGACGGATCCATGTTTAGTCCGCGGTTACTAATCGATGGAAAGAATCCTTCTTATCTTTGTTCAATATCGCCAAACACGCCTTTGAATCAGTCACCCGATGACGTTTTTGGTCAAGAGTGAGCAAACGCGGCACCCATCTTGCGGTTAATTTTTTCATATCCAAATAATTTCGCGAAATGTTCCCCGCCCGTTCGTCTGAGATTCCTACGGCCTCAACAATCTCGTGCACTTTAAGTCTGCGATCGGCCAACACGAAATCGTGAATTTAAGTGACCATCATTTGGACGTCCAGAACGTTCGACGTCACTTGTGCTTGTACGACTGCATTCACTAACTTCGCAAATTGCAAACAAAAAACATTCCACCAAATGGTAGAAAATGATATGAAAAAAATTGTAAAATATAGCATGAAACAATAAGTCAAGTATCGAAATAGTTATGGAACTTTTAGTAACGCCCAATGTCCCTAATAGAGTAACAAAAGTTTTGAACTTTTTTTGACTCCCAAAATTAGGTAGCTTAATTTTGGGATACTCTGCTTAAATATGCTGGTCTTTTGTGAACTGTTTCGCAACTGATGATATTTAACAACTGATTTTGTGTGCTTCATTTCTTTCATTACTTAAAAAAAAAAAGTGTTTACCATACTTCTGCAAACAGACAAAATCAAGACACAAATGTTATGAGAATCAATGAACTTAAATCCTTTTTTGCATAGCAAGGATCAAGGGAAATATTTTTTTTTTTAATGCAACAACAAGAAAGGCAACCACAACAAGAAAATAAGCATAGTATCGTATATTCGTCTAAATTATGTTTTTTTTTTTTTTTTTTTTTTTGTATTCAAAGCCAATTTCTCAAAATTGAAATTGACCAACACATTTTGCTCAGAGTCAAAGTACCAAATAAAACAGCTTTGCATAGGTAGCATAAAACTTTTGACTGAAACCTCAGCAAAAATGTTAAGAGAGAAAAATGTGGTGTCAATCGGTTATTGGCTTTTACCTAACAAAGTTATTTTGATGGACTTATAAGCTCTCGTTCTAATTTCAATGCAAATTAGACTGTCTGTTATTTGCAAAATGTCTTTTCGAATTTCTTGTGGAACTTAAATAATTTTATTAAAGAATTAGCAAGGTTTTTTTCACCACTCGCTGCTAGTTATCAATAACTAGCAACTATAGGAAAGCAAAAACAATATCACAAACTTAACGAGTATAATTATAGTTACTATGTATAAGTAGCGAGTTGCTTAAATACCATAGCTACCCAGAAAATGTGCATTTTATCGATTCTGCTTGTGGAAATGCAAAGTAGTTGAGCTATTTTTCGGAAGAACAACCGTTTTAAATGTCAGGCGGCAAAAAGAATTAATGAAAAGCAGAAAGAACAACAAACGAGCACTCGTATTAACAACGAGTACTTGTATAAGCAACGAGTACTCGTATAAACAACGAGTAACAAACTTAGCAACATGTTCTTTTTTTCGCACATAGATAGCGACTTGGCGAATGAAATGCAGCTATGAATTGTTTGATTTCTGAGCTTAAGTAATTTGATTGATTGTGCCAAGATTTTTTAAAAACAATATTCAAAGCCATCTGCTCAAAATTAATGTGATTTGACGAAGGGCAACGAAGCCTGATCTTTCCGGTCAATGAGTCTTTGCGATTGGGACGAATAGTAGTTTTTGCCCTTGCATTTGCTACAAATTAATAAAATGAAATATTTGTGTTTACCTTTTTTAAGTCTTTGGCATTTATTTTGTAGTTTATTTAGTACTTTCAACATCAATATACATACGTACGTATATATGTATGTATATTTCACTTTTACATTTTAGTAACTACATACACATGTCAAGATAATATATTATTTTGTTGATTTAAAAGGTACATTGAATTCTGTAGTTCGATATTGATTTACAGTCAGATTACCTTATCTTACATGTCATATCCTTATCTTGTGTGTGTAAGCTGTGCGATGACTTTCTGCTTTGAAATCAAATACTTTATGGATGCAGTTAACATGTTTTGCCATTTTAATCTTGCTGTTAAGTATTGATTTAAGCAAGTTAAGAATGAAGGTGTGAAATTGAAATTTTGCTAACGAATAACTCAAAGATGCTATCTTGTATATTTTATTGAAAGTTTTCATTTTGTGTTACGTAGCGTAAGCTGTAATATTTTTTTTGGCAATCTCTTTAATTAAGAGATGAAAAAATAGAAAAATTTTGCATATCTATTAAAACGCCACCAAATATTTTACGCCAATAAACACTAAAGCGTTTAATATTATGTAACGTTTGTATGTATAGGTAAGACTAGAAAAATTTGCACCATTTTTTGCTGTTTTGTGTTTTTACTTCCCCAATAGGAAAACGAAGAGAGAATTAAATTGAAGTTACAGTCAATGAATAAGTTAACGCACATATGACCGTAAACAAAGTTCAAAACTTTTGCTTTAATTTTTTGCATTAAGCTGGTCTTCCTTTTTTTTTAAGCTAAGAACCTAAAATCAATCTAATCTACCCAACGGAATTTTAATATACATAATAATATATTTTATAATATAAAGACGTTTAAATTTAAAAAAAAAGTATCATATATCAGATGTACAAAACAGTTTTAAACGATTTTTTTTTTCAAGACGTTTTATTGTGAAAAATTTCTAACAAATTTATTTTTCAGAGTATTGGCCATCGCTAGCCACTATTTTTTTCCACTTTCTGGGAATTTTTTGATACCATATCGAAAAAACAGTGCGTCTCTTGATGCAATCCACGAATCGATCCTATTTTGGAGTTCTTCAAAAGAGCGAAAGTGCTGATCCTTAGGGGCATGCGTCATCGACGAAACCAAACAGTTGTCGGACTAGCAATATCTGCGCTATATGGCGGGTGGAATATGACTTCCCACTTGAGCGTCTCAAGGTATGTTTTGACCGGCTGCGCAACATGTGTCCGAGCGTTGTCATGCTGAAGAATTACCTCTTATTGTATTGTGGCCGTTTTTGCTTTAATACTCGGCTCAAACACATCGGTAGAGTTACCTGTGATGGTTTCACCCGGCTGTAGCAGCTCATAGTACACCACGCCCAATTAGTCTCACCAAATACAGAGCATGACCTAGCCACTGTGAATATTCGGTTTTGGCGTCGATTTTGATGCATGGCCGGGTGGCCCGTATGATTTTTTGCGCTTGAGGTTATCGTAATGAACTTATTTTTCATCAGCAGTCGCAATACGATGCAGAATCAATTTATTTTTTTGCCATTGAAGCAAAAAAGTAAACTTTCCCGCAAATTGTGTTTTGTTGGCGCAAAAGTTGACATATTGGGAGCACACAAAAAACTATGTTGTTTACACTTCAGCGAAACGACACATACTGAAAAAGAAAGCCTAATGATAAGGCTTAAAAAGTAGGTTGCTTGCAACTTTGTCCGATTTGATTTAATAACAGTGATGCCATCTCAAAAAAAAAAAAACGTTCAAAACTTTTTTGTACACCTGATATTATTGTGGGAAGTGGTTAAATTTTTGGCTTCAAAATCAATTGATTCGACATTTTGTTTGTACAAGCATTCGTTTAACAATGCTGCCAATGGTAGTCTCCCAAATTATTATTTTTTTAATGTAAATTTCAGATTATACGTTTTGTTTTTAGTTTCAGTAAGAAACAAAAGCTTCATTAGATATGTTGCAACCGCAGCCAAACCCAGACACCTACTCATCTCGAATTCATTTTCGCGTTGGGAATATATGTATAACGTTTGCGTGTACATATGCGTAAGTAATAAAATTTAGCATACTTTTCTGCTGTCAGTTTTTGCATATTTTATGTACGTACACATACATACGTGCGTGAGTGCGTGCTTTCGCTTCATACGTAGAAATGAAATTATTTTACACACATTAAAGTAACATCAACACGTGTAAGGTGAAAATTATTATGCTCGTATGTATGTGTTTTTTAAATGCGTGCATGTATTTAGGTGCATATATGTGTTATTCAGACTTGACTTGAGTGTATATGTTATAGAATTGTAAGTACTACATATAGCTGGCTCTATAACAGGTTGTTGTGTTTTTGATCTAGAGTTCCCAATTGCTGAAAATTTGGTAGAAAATTCCAAGGAATTGCCATTGTTTCCTTATATAATAATAAAAAAAGTTTGGGCGTTAAATAAAGAAGTAATGATCCTTAATTAAAAATAAGTTTTATTTCCGAATTAATAAAAAAAGAGCCAACAATTAAAAAGAAAAATTATCCCAGAGCTGGTTTGCTCTTTAAAAGGACTTTTATAGAACTGTCAAAGAATTAGCTTTCGCAAAGCAAAGCCCTATTTAAGAAGAACAGTTGCGTAACTTTTAGAGGAATTTTATATACATACAGCTGTATCCGGGGCTCTGCTCGCTCACTCCCTGTTGTACCATCCGGCTAATATGTATTTCGCGCAGTTCATATTACAGGCAATTGGGTCAATGTACCAAATTTTACAACTTGGTCTAAGTGTCAAGAATAACAATTTAATTGCCCTAATACCGTTCGCAAGTCGCTTGAATTTCGCGCTTCGCCTTAATTGGCGACTCGCTTATGTCTCGGTATTATGGTTGGCGAATGTACAAATTCGCCTTCAAAGCAATGCTGCCAAATTGTAAACCAGAAATTGACGTCTAAGAAACTTCAAATTTGAAGTTTTAGAAATATTCAACTTCTAATTTTTATTAGTGAAAGATTGGATTAGCAATGTTATTTTTTTGTTTTTTTTGAAGACGTTGACGATGTTGTGGAGAGCAATATTCAAAAATGCAGAGGCGGAGCTTGAATCTTTTCGAAAATTTATTCAAATATTTACATAAAAAAAAATATGAAAAAACTCTTTCTCAAGAATCACGGGTCAATTGGCTCAATCAAGATTTTCCGCAAATAACTTAAGCATTTTCCGGAACTGATTTTCATTGGGTTTTTCAGGCTATTAACTTAAAATATTCCAAATGCTTAAGTCAAATTGATTTATTAACTATTTCTATGTACATTCCGACACAGTTGGCAGTTTTTTCACTTTTTGTAAAATTCTTACAAAAATAAATGTCAAATATTTGTCACACACAAATTTAACTCGCCTGATTTTGGCATTTCTGGCGAATCGCTGACAGTAATATGAAAATTTTTAGCATTCGCGCAATTTTGACGTTTAAGGCGAAACAACAGAGTGACTCGCGAGCCGTAATTTCAATTTAGGCGAGTCGCTTAATTTTTTAGGCGACTCGCCAACGTTAATAGGGCTGTGAGTGTTTTGCTGTATAGGAGCAGATGCCTCCCGTTTATATTTCGTGAAGTGAGCAGCATAGACAGTATACATCCTAGTACCAAATTTCAAAACACCCACTATCACATGTGTCCAGATATAGCGTTTTAAGTATTCCTGTTGTATGTAAACTCAGGGACAACTGAGCTTAAAACGAAATGGAGATATTGTATTGGAAAAAAGGAACTGGAACAAGAGATTGAAAAAGTTTTACCCTATTACATTTTGAATTATGTGAAAAAATTTCTCTCTATAACAAAACATAATTAAAATACAAAATTTGGCAGCCCTTATCTTTGTGTGAATGAAAACGTGAGTATAAGCACAATTTTTTTATGTTTCATTATTTTTTTTTGCGCTTAATTTGATGGATAATTATTTTAAAAATTGATGAAAATAAATTATGACTGTAATGATGCGTATTTTTTATCAATATTAGGATGCTTCAGCTTAAACTGAAATTATTTTCTTTGGACTCACAGTAAAATTCTGTAGCTTAGGCTGAAAAGAAATATTTGCAAAAATTAAGTTTTCATTTTAATTTTTAACGAGCCTTCAAGCTACTCCGTTGGAAAGGGGATAGTCACTGAAGAAATCTTGCAGCAATACAGGAAGTAAAATGATAATACTCGTCACCACATTACTTGTGTTTTACCCCGTAGCGATACGATTGCAGTGGGAAACAACAACCATCCCAGTTAGCCTAGGAGATCATGCTAAGTGGTAACTCTACTTTCAAAGCAGCATGGCTTCTACAACAATTTAGAAATTTCACTAAATGCTTTTTATCAAATTTATAATAAGCATTCCGGTCACGTGCTAATTTAACGAAATTTTATGAAAAAGAACAATACAATCAAAGGATTTGATTGTGTTTATTCCCAGCAAACATTTCTTATTGCGGTAGACTCTTGTTTCAATCGCCGAGGCGATGCGCAAGCTTATATTCTGATGCCACGTGATAGTTTTTTTGAGAAGGGAGAGACTCTGCAGTGGCCTCTCTTTGCGTGTTCTCATAGCGGATTTCATTGACCATCAACTCAATTTATTTCTTTGCGCATTATGGAGATAGAGCAAAAAAAGCGGTAAACGAACGACACAATTTCAAAAGATCTAAATTCATGTGGTCATGCTAATGAGTTCGATTTTATTACTTCCCGGACTCAGTGTTACCTGTTATTTCACAAGTGAATAGATTATACTTTCATACACTTCGATATGGCAAAATTTCCTGACATCCTAAGCATATCTGATTCCATCAGTTCAGTTATGCTCACGAAGCCCACGGGCGTCCTATCAGGTCATACTTTTTGTATTTCTATAAAGTACAGTGCATTTTCTTGATAATTCGATTTTCAGTGAAACGAAATTCCTGCGATTGTTTTTCCTGACAGCTGTAGAAACTGAAGACTTAACAGAAATGTTCAGCGAAACTACTCTACGCTCATTCTCTCCAACATATCTCCTATTCTAATAAAGCATTTGAAATTAAAAAAAACGCCTAAGGGGACGTTCATAAATTACGTGAGGTGAGATTTGGTAAGTTCTGGAGGGACCCTACCTCCCTTACGTGAGACTTTTTTTATAATTTTTTGATGTAATCTGCTATAATAATGTATATTCTGAGCATTAAAAAGTTGATGTGAGGTTTTCGTTGACCCCCCCCCCCCTCCCCCTTGGTGAGATTTGGTGAAACTTTGTCGAACCCTCTCCCCTCCTATTTGACTCACGCAATTTATGGACGACCCCTAAGACTATGCACTTAGTTTCATTTAAGCTCTTCTAGTAAAGTTATAAATTCAACGCTTGGAAACTTTATTCATCTAAAAATTGTTAACTGGGTAAATGGGCTTTAACAATACAACCACAAGACTTAAGCAAACACAACAAAGTTTTTCCTAATGCTGCTCTGCATAGAAATCAGCACTCTTACGCATAAGAGAGACACAGAAATCAGCGCTCGTAAGCATAAGAGAGACACAGGCAAATAAGTACCCAATTGGACAATTTTTATAAGATGAAAAAGATTTATAAATTAATAATGAAATATATTTCCTTTCAAAACTATCGAATATATCTTATGTTACACTGTCGAACAATAAAAATATAATAAAAAGTAATGTTCAAATATAAGCTAATTATAGTTAATTCTTTATGTAGTCCTGAAGCATTATTTGAATTAATTTTAATACTTCTTTATGAATTGGTAAACATTTACTTAAATTTCTAACTAGGTTTAAGCTAAAGCAATAATAAGAAGACAACATTTACAATAATAGCAACAAACACAATAATAATAACTATAACGAAATCCATTTTCCTATACAAATATATCACTTCGATTAAAAGACAATTGCAAAGAAAATCGTACCCTAGAGCGAAACCTAAACCTCTCAACATTATCAAGTAGAGAAATCAATATAAGAAAATGTTAAGCTCAGCAGAAAAAAGTTAATAAGCTGCTAAGCAAAAAAAAAAAAATATTACAACTGTCTAGACGGAAATGTTAAAATAAGGATTCGTTTATTTTTATTTTTATTAATTCCAAAGTCGTAACTGTTAAATCTGTAGATTTTGATATTTTAGTTAACATAAGAAGTAAGTTTGACAGCTCTAGGACTTTTGACAGTTTTGATAAAATAAATAATTTCGATTTTTTTTTTATAATTTTGTTGATGATTTGACATTTCAAACATATTTGACAGTTTAAAAAAGTATGGCATTTTCGAGGTCCAACCTCTTTTATTTTGGCATGACATGCGCAAAAAAATCTACCAAACACGATTATGCACAAACTTTTACTAACAAAAATGGTATGAGTGTATATTCAGTGTATAAGCGTGGGTTCTTATTTGCCAAAGCTCTAACACAACCGCTTTTGACTGTTAATTTTGTGGTAAATTGTATAGGGTAGATGGCAACACGAGGTGATGCTATGCTGCTACTGCTGGTTGTTACATTTATTAGGAAATCTAATTTAAGGGTTTTTTTCTTTTTTCATGATAAAAGAAAGAAAATACTACCGATAGCTAATCAAAAGTAGATAAACTTGAGCAATTTTTGGGAAATGCTTTTTCTAAGTTGATAACATGATGTACGTCGATTGCATATTAATTATTTTGAATAAAATACATACAATTTTCCTCTTATTTGCTGTTGCACGACGGTGTTGAATGTGTAGTGTAGAATGTTGAAAGAGTTTTAAGGAAAATAATTTAATAGGGAATGCGAGAGATTTTAAGACTTTTTAGTTAAAGTATAGAAAAATTAAATTTGTTTTCACAATAGTTAGCTTTTTAATTAGTGTTTCACCGAGGCCGAGGCGAGGCGAGGTTCTAGTTGATCTCGGTCTCGCCTCGTTTTATAAATTTAAGTCTCGCCTCGCCTCGGCCTCGGACGAGATCTTGCCATCACATGCCTCGCCTCGCCTCGCCTCGCCTCGGTCTCGGCCGAGGCACCTCGGTAAAAAAGCGAGGTTTTTATTAAAATAAATAAAAAATTATATGTTACATGTATCCGGCCTGATAGGCTGATCATGCCTCAAGAATTAAAATAAAATATTTGTTTTTATTTTTGGTGAATATTTATGGGAAGGAGAGGCATTGCCTATTTTTCCAAACCAAACTAAGCTATATCCTCATACCAAGCTGTGCCTCTTAATATAAAAGCCACGTGGTGTGAATTCCGTGATAATCGATGCAGTGGTCTTTGAGAAAATGTTTTTTTTTAAATATTTATGTATGAGGGCCACCCTAAATAAAAGTTTTACAGCCTAAGCTTTGCCTCATAACATAAGAGCTACGTGGTGTAAATTCGATGTGAATCGAACCTGTTTTCGTGAAAATGATATTTAAAAATATTTTTGTATGAGGTCTACTCTAAGTATGCACCCTAAATAAAATTTTTAATCTGTGCCTCTTCATGTAAAAGCCATTTGGTGTAAATTTCATGAGAATCGATTCAGCGGTCTTTGAGAACATGATATTGAATTGGCTGGTTTCCGCGTCCATAAAAGACACACAGACAGACAGACAAAAATGAATTTTATATAATACTAACATTACCCTGTGCGCATCGCTTCACCTCAACCGTGGTCTATATTCGATGTGCAGTCTGCGTGAAAACTCTATTTGAAAAATACTTTTGTATGAGGACCACCCTTAGTATGCACCCAAAATAAAATTTTTAAAACCTAAGCAATGCCTCTTAATATAAAAACCACGTGATGTAAATTTCATGAGAATCGATTAAGCGGTCTTCGAGAAAATGATATTTAAAAATATTTTTGTGTGAGGGCCACCCTAAATATAAGTTTTGTATCCTTAGCCTCTCAACATAAGAGCTACGTGGTGTAAATTCGGTGTGAATCAACTAACCAGTCTTTGTGAAAATTATATTTAAAAATATTTTAGTGTGAGGGCCACCCTAAGTATGCACCCTAAATAAAATGTTTACGATCTAATCTGTGTCTCTTCACATAAAAGCCATATGGTGTAAATTTCATGAGAATCGATTCAGCGGTCTTCGAGAAAATGATATTTAAAAAATATTTTTGTGTTAGAGCCACCCTTAATCAAAGTTTTGTATCCTTAATAATGCCTCTCAACATAGGTGCTACGTGGTGTAGATTCGGTGTGTATCGACTAACCTGTCTTTCTGAAAATGATATTTGAAAATATTTTTGTATAAGGGCCACCCTAATTTTGCTTTTTAAATAAAATTGTTACAATCTAGTCTCTGCCTCTTAATATAAACTCCATTTGGTGCAAATTCCAAGAGAATCGATTAAGCAGTCTTTGAGAAATGCTATTTTTAAAATATTTGTGTATGAGGGCCACCCTAAATAAAAGTTTTGTATCCTTAGCCTCTCAACATAAGAGCTACGTGGTGTAAATTCGGTGTCAATCGATTTATTTGTCTTCGTGAAAATGATATTTAAAAATATATTTGTAAGGGGGCCACCATAAGTATGCACCCCAAATAAAATTTTTACCATCCAATCTGTGCCCCTTAATATAAAAGCCATACTGTGTAAATTTCATGAGAATCGATGTGCCTGTCTTTGAGGAATCGCTATTTTGAAAATATTTGTGTATGAGGGCCACCCTAAATATGCACCCTAAATAAAAGTTTTATAGCCTATGACACCCGCCCAATCGATACTAACATACTGTAAAAATTTCATCAAAATCGGCTGGATAGTTTCCGCGTGCATAAGAGACAGACAGACGGACGGACAGACAAAAAATGAGTTTTATATAACAGATACAGATGTAGGTAGTATATACATATTTTTATTAGCTTACATTTTGTATTTCATTTACATACATACAATAAACATATTTTTTTTAAGAAATTATTTTGTTTAAAGCTGATGTGGGTATATAATAAAGTACTAAAATATTAGTTAAATATAAATATGAACGTAAAAATTACATTCATATTTTGAATCCGCATATGGGCCTCACGAGCTCAGATTTAGTCCAAGCGCTAATACACAGAAGTGCTTGGATCGCATCAGCTTTCAAGCGACCTCGCCGTGGTTGATCGATGAGGGAAGCATTTGAAAACAATCGCTCCACTGGCACCGATGAGGCCATGATACTGAGCTTATCTTTGGCTATTTTTGCCAAAATTGGATAATCTTTCTCATGTTGTTGCCACCACTTTAAGATATTTGTGCTCTCTGTTGCACACGAAGCTTCTAAATATTGATTTAATTCGCTCTCCCAAGATTCTAGCTGATCCTCAGAATCAAATATTGATGAAAAATCCAATAGATTCGAATTTTTACTACCCTCTTTAGATGACTGAGGCACATGTTTTTGTGAGTACTTATCATAATAGTTTTTATAAACTTTTTTCAAACACTTAAAGCTTTCAGATTCTAAATTTTTTCCCCAATCTGTCTTAGCAAATTTTCTTAATTTATGTCGTGGATCTAGAATTAACGAAGCGCTGTAAAACCAATTGCATCTCTTATAATGTGCTAAGATTTTATCGCGACCCTTTTGAAAAGATTCTAGTAGAACTTCGTCTAAGGAACTCCGGTTTGGTTTTTCATCTAAATTTTTAACTATTTGTTCGATTCTATTTACTAACATATTAAATGCCATAACAGCCAAAGGTAAGGTTGGGTATGTTTCCCCAGCAAGTAGGTCAGAAACTTGTTTGAAGATTTGCAAGTACTCGACTATTTTTTCTATGCCATACCATTCACTTTTGGACATTTTTAAATCGCGCATGAGAGTATTATTCTGAAAAAGCATATTTATTGCCGGTTTGAGGTGAATAAATACTTCAAGCATCTGCAGCCCACTGTTCCACCTGGTTTTACAGTCAAGTATTGGCTTGATGAATTTTAAATTGACGGGCTTGCAAAATTCCTCTAAATTATTACTAATAACTTCAGAATACCGAATTTTTTTTGTAATTTTTCTAACTTTATCTATCAAAAGTACCCCTTCGGTTTGATCTGCATGGCAATTAATTTCGTTGTCAAAATCATCTTGATCATCTGAATCATCGTCATCGGATTCGTTTCTTGATTCATTGTCGTCGCTGTGATTTTCAGAATCATCTTGGTAGGGCAATGGAGGTTGCATTTTGGACCGATCCCCTAGAGTAATGTTGAGAAACTTGAATGTATCTTGGACTCCAAGGTTTAATATATGAGAAAAGCATTTGTAGTGATCAAGGTTTGAGTCAAAATCAGATATTCCTTCGATGTCTAATAGTTCTTCTAACTCTTTAATAAATTTATTATTGACCGATGCATTATCTACCGTGATTGAGCCCATTTTGTCAAGCAATTTGAACTTTTTCACTGTTTTTAGAAAAATAACAGCCATATCCTTTCCAGTATGTTTTTTTTTTGCAGGCATAAGATCCAGGGCTACAGATTTCAATTCCCACTGATCATTAATAAAATGCGCAGTCAACCCATAGTAATGACTCAAATTTTTTGATGACCACCCATCGAAAGTAAAATTGATTATTGACGAATTTTTTTCAAGTTCTTTAATCAAATTTTGTTGCATTTTTTCATGCTCGACAATTACTTTTTTCCGCATCATATTTCGGTTTGGATAGTCACCAGAAGAATTCAAGTCCTTGTAATACGCTTTATTGTATCCCTTTTCAAAAAAATTCAGTGACAGGTTGTTACTAGCGATGAAAAGTACATTTTTTCTATCCGTATCCAACTGTTGTATATTAGCAGTAACCTATAGCAGAAAATTTAAATTTCTTGTAAATTTCTTACATAAATAACATTTGGAAAAATAATGACCATTCACAAAATTTTGATTTGAGAATATCAATATATGTTAAGGGTGCACGATCAAAAGTTTTGTGAGCCGAAAATGAGGACCCAGCTTATATTTTTTTTGACCTTAAAAATTTAAAATTGTTTGGTGTAAGGCCGTTTCAAATATAACATTGTTTTGCTCGTTTAGGGCTCAAGCAATGAAATGTGGATTGAAAGTGTATTGACTATTGTGTATGATTATTTATCTGGACAGGGCTCTCAATATTTGATCTAAAAAAAGTTTGTATTGATGGGAACGATAAAATGAAAAGTTGTGTATACATTTTTGTTTTTTATTACCTTAAAAAACTGATCCATTTTTTGTTTTCTGGACATGGCTACTTCATCTGTTTTTACAAAAGCCTTAGCTGCCTTCATTTCTTGCAATAATTCTGGGTGTACCTTTTTCAAGTGCTTTTGCAAACTTGTTGTATTATGCCCTGTCATCTTGTAGGCAACTACATAATCCCCTTTCTTATTTTTGCCACACTTTTTGCAGCACCCCTTCTTTACGCCGTTATCACATATAATCTCAAAATTTATTGAATAAATACTTTTGGATTGGCTTTTGAGTTTATTTTTATTATTTTTGTATATAGGAGTCTCAGATTCTGGGACGGATTCATCTCCGTGTTCAACAATAGCCGACAACTCGAAATGTTGATTTTTTGATGCACTGGACGAGGTTGGGTCACCAAGATTTGTTTCCAAACTTTCCGCTGCTCTAACCAAAGCATCGTCATAATCGTTATTTTCCAAACTTTGCACTCCAATTTCACTTGTTTTTAATCTTTTGTTTTGAGGTGTCAAACTTTTATTATTTATTGACGAGTGCTTCATTTTTTCACTTCAATTCAAAAACCGCAATCAGAATGAATTTTAACCTCTCACAAAGGCGCAAAATGCAAAATAGTTGGTAATATGGTTGGTAAGAAAAGAAAGACAATACAAATAAATGAGAACAAGCAAGAATGCCTAATCAGAATTTGGACCAGGGCTGTCGTTTTAGAATTTTTGACCGCAGTGAAAATTCCGAAAAATTCTGGAAAATTGAAGTGTTCGCAGCGTTTTAAAAACAAAAGTGCTGTGAATTTCGCAGTGTTACAAGATAAAGGATATAAATGATTTTCTCAAAAAAGCGGCATTGCCATCCAAATCAAAATAAGTAATTAATTTTTGTCTTTTGATTCAAAATGGTTGAAAATTGGTAGAGCTATTGCGCTTTCTTTAAGAAAAAAACAAAGCTAATTTTCTTAAAAACCACACATTTTTTTCGCTTAAGATTTTATTATGGATTTATACTAATATAAGAAAGAAATGACATGAGTTTGAGGTCAGGAGAATTTTTATCTCGAAATAAAAAATTAAAGATTTGTTCCAACCTTGCCAGCCATCTGTGATACTACTTCTTTCAGCTTATTTTTAATAATAAAATCATTTGGTACCGTTCTTTTTCTTCAAAATGAGCTTTCAAGTGGTAATCTGTGATGTTTCCTCGCAAAGTTACAGCCATTTCAAAAAGACATGCATTTTATCCCCTACGACTAAGATGAAATAAATTTGTAACCGGTTGGTTAAAACCAGGGAAATATGGATCCCCTTATATACTTTGAAATACAACATATTTAATCTGCATGGTTTGAAATGGATTTGGTCAAAGGTATACTATATATTTTTTTAGTAACATCCGATATTTCATTATTTGTTAAAATTAAAAAAAACACATAGTGTCATTTTGTGCCTCCATAGACTATTTCAGTACATTTTGTAAAAATAATAATTATAAAAGTATATACATCAGTCATTTGGCATTTGGGTTTTGTGCAAATATACTAAATGGAGAGATAAAATGTACTTTTTAGCTAGTTCATTGCTTTGCACGAAAAGAGTTAAAAAGAAAAGTTAAAATAAAGTGTCAAAAGCTGATCAAATTCCAGTAATATTACGGTAAGATTAATTAAAAGTTCAGTGCTGTCAACTTCGAAATGTAAATAATCCAAGAGTTATTGTGAAAATTTTTTGCCGGACTGCTTTTGCAAAATTTTTTTTTCTGAAAGGGCAGTGTTTTCATAAAAGATGCAGTGTCGCCCTGATCCCTGATTTGGACGATGGCGATATTGTTAAAAAATTATACGCGACAACATGATTTTATTTATACGTTAGAGCAAGATACGACACAGAGCTTTTTTGCCAAAACTGTCAAATTCTTGTAGGTGACACTACAAAATTTATCGTTATTTTCTTAAATTCGTAAAAAAGTTATTTGAAAATGAAAATAAAGCCTAATTTCCATGCTATCTTTCGTTATCCCATATCAGGGATATCAAATCAAATTTTTGTAAGAAAGAAAAGCATGCGAACAGAACCTAATGCGCTTGGAGAATGCGAGAGTGAATAGCATACATTTGCTATCTTTATAGAATGTGATGTCATCCCTGATATTTGATAAAATAAGATAAGATAAGATCACATGGAAATTGGGCTTAAATAAATTGAAATTCAAAAATAAGGAAAACTTGTTGGGAAAATTTATTCAATTTAAACATTTAAACCTGCATTGAGAAAATCAATTTTTATATCTACAAGGCAATCAGCAAATCCAACAACATGATTTTTATTTTGACTTCTTCAACATTGCAAATTTGCAGCTGCTGCCGCGTAAATTTTGTTGTTGGTTTTTCTTCTTAAAAATTCAATTGAAAAAATCCTAAAAAAATGCGTGTATTTGTTGTTGCGTTTTTGTAGTTTACAGCCGATGCCGTTAGTTGTAATTTTGTTGGTATTTTTTCGGCAGAAAAATTGAGTTGAAAATAATGCCAATAACAATTAAGGTTATACTAAATTGTCACATTAAAATTTGACAGCAAAATTGGATTCGCAGCTGTCAAAATCTAGTGCAAAATGTAAACAACAAAATTCTGTTGAAGAATTTTTTGACAGCTACGATGCCACGTTTTGCTGTCAGATTTTAATGTGACAATTTAGTATAACCTTTATTGTTATTTCTATGATTATTTTGAAAAATATAGAAATTAAAGAAATATTTTGAATTTTGTCAATTCAATCCGTAAGTCAAATGAGATTTTGTTTGAAGCAGGCGCTCAGCAAATAAAACAACATGAATATCATTTTTATTTTTCCGTTTGAGCCGAAAAATGTACGTACTTGATCAAGGGATCAAGGGTGCTAAGCCCCTTATATGAATATTTTTTGATTCGGAAAGGCTTAAGCCCAAATTAAAATAACATGGCGATAGCAGTAGTGTATTTTGGCACATTGATTTAGTTTCCGTGTTAATTTAAAAGAAATCTACATTTTTTATCTTTGAAAATATGATTTTCGTGTTTTTTTAAATGCAGAATCAGTTCTAATGACTAAGCTATTCTTATTGAACTTATTTAGTATTAACTTGTTTCAACTAATGGTTCGTTTCAAGTAAAACAAGAAAATTGAAAAATATAAGATCATCATTTCTATATACTTATAGCCCCCGAAGCAAAAATCCTGGTTGCAAAAAATAGCATAATTTGAGCACTGCCGAAAAAATACCAACAAAATTACAAATAACGGTATCAGTTGTAAACTACAAAATCTTAATAAAATAGAAAATGGCAGATCAGAGGGAATTTCAGCTTCGTTGCTAAAAATTCCAATGCGCAAAAAGACATTTCCCCTCATTCTAATCTAGCTAAAATAGTACCACATTCCAATTATCGACATTTCTGGGAGCGTTGTTCTTTTACATATAATTCTTTGCTTTTGTTATCCTTGTCATATTTGTTTATAAAGCATTAACTGATTTATAAAATGTCACATGAATATCAGTTACTGCAAATTACTGTAAATTCGATTAAATAATTTTAAATTAAAAAAAAAAAATATTCATTTCCGACGAAACTTGCACCCTCAAGCATTTTTTGAACCCAAAAATAAGTTTAAAAAAAATTTGTTGGCTTTCAACTTAAAATAATTAAAAAAAAATATTGTTTTTTTCAATATAATGGCCTTATCGGTGGCCATGTTTTCACATGCTTCCCTAATCGATCAACCAAGGCGAAGTCGCATAAAAGCTGATGCGATCCAAGCACTTCTGTGTAATAGCGCTTGGATCAAATCTGAACTCGTAAGGTTCACATGCGGGTTAAAAATAAAATAAAGTAGTTTACTCTAAATAAAAAACTAAAATATTAGTTAAATGTAAATTTTAATATAAAAATTACATTCATATTTTGAATCTGCATCTGCGTCTTACGAGTTCAGATTTGGTTAAAACGCGCCTCGCTCTTGGTTTCGAAAACGAGACTAGGACGAGGCGAGGCCGAGGCGAGGCCGAGGCGAGGTGCCATGTGATCTCGCCTCGCCTCGGTCAAGCGAGGAAAATTTATTTTTCCATCTCGCCTCGGTCTCGCCTCGGTCTCGCCTCGTTCTCGTAGTCAAAAACGAGGCTGCCTCGTAGCCTCGGTGAAACACTATTTTTAATTGAGTTGAGTTAAAACATAAATATATCAACAGTATCGAAACTGTTCATATATCCAAGTAATTTTAAAAATATAACTCTTAATTATTTAGCTTTAAAAGGAATAGCTTTATTGTTTATCAAAATATTTGCACAGCTACAACTTTAAAGTTTTAAGCAAATTAACGAGCCTTAAGTTTACGCACATTTGGGTAGTTCACAGGCCATAATTATTTTCTATTTACAGCAAAAACTTTTTAATTATTAATAATGAATGGACTATAAAAGTTAAAATTTTGCATTTAATTTGCTCAGAGTGAATTCTTTGCGAAACAACATACATCGACGAAGTAGCAAAATATAATTTAATGCAGTTTAAATTTAGTAGCAACTGGTAAAAGGTAGTGACATTTGAAGAACAACGAGTAAATATTGTAGTGTTGTAAAAAGTTAAAATAATAAGAATTTTATGATTTAAACATAAATTTGTATAATATTTTACAAGTATTCCATGACAAGCAAAATTTTGGCCATAGCAAATTATGTATTAATTAAATTTAAAAATATAAAAATTTGGGGCTCAAAAAAATTGTGCACACCACTGGAAATTCAATAGACGTCCTTGCGAAAACAGAAGAGTCTGTTATTCTAAGGAATGCGCATTAAATGTAATAAATGATATTGGTAAAATAGCTGCCACTAGAAGCATTACAGACTAGAGGTCTGCGCAATTGCACTTGATGTGACGTCAGACCTAAGGACTTACTGACAAGTATAGATCAAGCTTCAGATTTCGCAGCTCATCAGTAGCAGTAGCACGAAAGAGAACGATACAACGAAATGACTTAGCGTCGTTTGCTAATGAGTTGTAGTTGGCTGTGTACGTTGTTCAACTCAACAAAACATGTACAAAAAAAAATCGTTGTTTTTCTTAAGGAAAAGAAAAAGCGATCAGACAAGCAAACAACAACAAAGCCCACATTGAGGCCAGCGTCTTTTATTTCTACAGTCTTGGAATTGACATTTGACGTATAGCGTTTTAAATTATTGATTATTTGTAAGTTATTTTTTTTAGTTTTTTGTTAAAAAAAGAGTAAGTGCGCAATAATTTAGAAAAAACGGTACATCATTTTGAAGCAAAGGAACTAAGCTTTTTAGACTTGTAAAAAAATATGGATTATTAACACATCTATTGAAAAAATAACAATTGTTTGAAAAAATAACATTTGTTTAAAAAACTATTTGTAAATAATTCAGAAAAATCATCACATCTCCAATACTATATAGGTCGAACTTGAAAGATCTTTGCACCAATATTGTAGTTCATTAAATTATCTTTCATATGACATCCATAATTTTGATATAAGTCCCTAAACTTCTTTTTCAACACACAAAATGCGAATTAAGAGTAAACGGAAGTACAACTTGTGTGAACTTGTGTTCAACATTTAATTTACGGTTGCACCAATCATCTCTCTTGCTGTTTTTCGTCTTGTTTTGATTTGCTTACATAAAAACTTAAGTAAACTCGCAATGCGGCAAGTGACTTGATGACCGTTTCAAATGCGTTTACGCAGACCTCTATTACAGACTTCATACTTTTGATAAAACTTTCCATTACTTTTCAGTATTTAACGCAGCGCATCTTGTGCCAATGCCGATTCCAAGCAGAGATTTGCTAGTCCTGACACTCTTGTTTGGGCAGAACACGAACTATGGTCCTTGCGAGTACGTTAAAAGCGCTGATATGGATATTGGCAATGTGCAGAATATGCGCAAAACAATACAAACGTTTGGAAAAAGTGCATCCACTTTCTTCGAAGCGATTTCATATAACAACTCAAAATGGAGGAAGACAAGTTCTGAAGTTAATTCCATAAATGTCCTACAGATGAATGAATTCAGTTGATAATTTTTCAGCTACGTCCTCAGCATATTGTTCCACAAAACGTGGAGCGTTCGTGATATTCTGTTTTTACATCTTTGGAAGTCAGTTATTTTCATTGCATTTTTTTTTATAAAGGAAACCAAAATACTTCTGAAAATGTACAGGCCCCTCCAATTTCTCCCGTAATGTATGTGGGGACTTCATATGATGTCCAATATACATTTTCGACTATTCTCTATTTATTGGAGCAATTTTTTTTTTCGGAAATAGATCAAAAGTGTTCCGTTTCAGGTCTGGAACCATCCTGTTGTCCAAAATCCACTTTCGATCTTTTTCCATAGATTCGTGAGAAAAAATTTGTTCTCGCTGTCGAAATCCTTTTTTTTTAAAAAACTTTATTTCAGAAAAATAATTCCAAATTGCACTTTTTGTTTTTCTACCTGTTGCCAACTCGAATGCTCCAAAATTATTACTATCAATACACTCTTTTTTAATATAAAGAAATAAGATTAGTTACAAAACCATTTACTGCATCAATTAGGAAACACGAACAGCTGGCTTATCCAAGAAGATATTCACAAGAGTAGCTCACGCAACACTCGTGCACATAAGAAACGAAATGAAACGGAATTCACTAAAACGATTGTGAAACACACTCGTGTTCACAGACTTCGCCATGAAGCTAGACTCACAAAATTTTCTCTGAACGTGAATCTGCTCATGAATGGCTCACATGCAAAGTGGCTCACTGATGTTCTCTGATACATGCATAAGCAAAAGTAAAGAAGGAATACATTTTCTGAGACAAACAAAAAATTCAGTAACCAAATTAGCGAGTAGCATTATTAAATGCAACCAATACAATACGAGTAAAAACTAGGATTATTATTAAAAACTTATGGTTATAAATAAAAAGTAACGAGTGAAATTAAGAAACTACGAATTAGATCGAAAATTCAGCAAAATAAGAGAAGAGTTGAACAGATACATATATTTATCATTATAACCTAAGAGAGCAACGAGTGATCTAGACTAATTCAAGAAAAAAATAAAGCAAATATATCGAGTATTCTGTAAACAAACAAAAGAAAAACGTGTGAAAAATATTCTCATATATTTAAAAAGATTTGAAAGTAACGAGTCATTAGCAAATAATAATTTTTTTTGTCAAATTAATAAAATTTCTTTATTTTCAGCAACGCATACACTTCTATTCCCTAACTGAAAATGTATTATCGTCCGCTGTTGCCAAATGGTAAAATCGCCCCAATTGCATGGCAAATTCAATTATTTTTTCTGAACATTAATTGGCCCATTAAAAATAATGCAACATTTATCTTACGTTGTTTCGACAAACTGATGTTAGTCGCTGGTTTTGTTATGTTTTCTCTAAGCAACGCTGCTGAATTGTATTATGTTGTAGATAAAATGGATGATATTGGCAAAATGCTAGAAGGTTTGGCAACATATCTCATTTTAATTGAGATGCATTTGAGAATTTTCAGCATGGCCTTACGTAAAGAGGAATTTAAGCAATTCATCAAGGAATTCTATCAGAAAATTTATATTGAAATGTAAGCGTTTTAAAATTTGTATAACTACAGTGTGCTCCATCTTTTATGTCGGTATGTAAACGCTGAATAACTTTCACATTTACCAACCGATTGATTGCATCAGATATGTTTTGGAAACGTCAATTCAGTACAATTTTTGCAATGGATCGCTTCACACCGAAACAACGCGCTGAAATAGTGACACTTTACATCGAAAATAGTCGTTCCATTGTGTTAACTCAACGTGCATATCGGAAAAAATATCGCGGCAAAAAGGCACGATTTCAGAGATCACCTGATTTAACGCCCCCCGGACTTCTTTTTGTGGGGTTATCTGAAAAGCAAGGTTTACGCCAACCAGCCTCAAACTATTGACGAGCTCAAGGCAAACATTCGCGCTGAAATCGACGCTATAACGATAACGACCCGAGATGCTCGGAAAGGTAATGGCAAACGCAGAAAAAAGGAGACAATTGCTAATAAAGGTGGCCACTTAATTGATATTGTTTTCAAAAACTAGTCCAAAAAAATTGTAAAGAACCAAACTGAATAAAAATACATCACTTATAGAAATCGGTTGTTTTTTCTCAAAGTTATTCAATGTTTACATACCGACATAAAAGATGGAGCACCCTGTACATAAAATTATCTTTAATACAAATCCAACATATTTCTATGATTAACAAAAATATATTATTTACAGAAAGGTTTCCATAAAATACTCCAACATCTGATTTACTTCCTTTTCTTTTTTCTCTGACACGGAGTTTTTAGTTCGCTTTTTTCTTCTAGCCAAGTATTTTCTTCTTTTGCAGCGATGGTAATCGTAAAATGTTTGCCAAAATACAGCGTAATCTATTGCCGACAATTATATCCTCGTATTCATACATTGGCACACTTTTCTCGTACTTTGCTCTTCCCATTGTAGGATTCTTCACCAATCGGCGTTTGCTACCTTTTAAGATGCATTTTCCTTACGATTATACGCCATGGCACATTTATATACCAACATTGCTTGTTTGTCTATGGATAGGTGTGGCAGTTGTATCAGCAATAGTAGCCGAATCCAATCTTTTGGCCATGCTTATATTACACCTGAATGGGCGCTACATAATGCTGCAACAGGATGCGCGTCAACTGTATGAGACACTAAAGCGCACACAGCGCAATAAACGCTTGTTACCAGAGTTTCAGCAACGCTTAGTGCAAATTGTGCAGCGTAATGTTGAATTAAATGAATTCGCTGCAAAGTTGCAGCGACAATATTCATTTCGTATTTTTGTAATGATGGCACTCAGCGCAATATTGCTATGTGTATTGGGTTTCGAAGCAGTGACGGTAAATTTGCTTCCACTTTATGCATGCAAGCGTAGCGTTCAATTTGCTTTATTTCTAGCTGGGTATATCTTCAAAGAGTATCACTTATGTTTGTTGGATTTTAGCTAAAATTTTGGAACTTATCGTTTTCGGTGCATTGGGTTCACAACTTATCTATACGGTATGTTCAGCTAATATTTAGTTGATTTCTCGTTTCGCGCATTATATATTGTACTTTTTATTTTATTCTCTTTTAGACTAACGATTTAAGTTCCATGTACTATCTATCAAATTGGGAAGATGTCATTTTGAAGTCATCAAATACACAACAAAATGTACATTTAATGAAACTTATCGCTTTGGCTATTGAGCTCAATCAAAAACCATTCAGTTTGACTGGTTTTAATTTTTTCAGTGTCTCTCTAGTATCTGTGCTAGCGGTAAGCAAAACTTTCAGCAAAAAGTTTTTTTTTTATTTACTAAGCTTTTTTTATTTACAGATTTTACAGGGAGCTGGTTCATATTTTACATGTTTAATGGCATTTCGTTAAGAATATTTTTATTTGAAAACGATTTTTAGGAAGCAGGAAGTAAAAAGTTAAAGAATATTTAATATTGTTAAAAAACTCGTTTTAATTTTGAACATCGAGAGCATTTTACGTAAATATATAATGTATATAAGACACCCTATTACAGAAATACAATAAAAAATTTCACGTTCAATGTTACTTAGTATCGAATTAAAGTTATAACCCTACAATAAAAGAAGAAAAGAATCCTCTTTTTTAGCAATTTATTAATTTGGGGCGACTGTTAAATAAAGAGTTATATTGCTAAATTAACTTTTTGTTATAAGTGCTTCTACGGAATGCATTCACATAGATTATAATGCAACCATTTTATACTACTCAACCAAAACTTATTGCAAACAAAATTTAGTATTCTAGACCAAGAAAACGTTGATTTTTTTCTAACCACGATCTCTAAAAATCATACGAATATTTGCGTTGTAAACACAAATCCTTCTTTAGTGTTTAGTAGAAGTCTGCATGAGTGCACTCGAAACGACCTACAAGCCATTCGCTATTATTGCAGCATGCAAGAAACTTCGAAATTTTACAAACATTTTATTTGAGATTTATTTGCAAGTGCACCTTTATTGCTTGGTGTTTCGATTTTTTTTGATTTGATTTGAGGTTTTCGTGCGCAAGCGTTCGATGGACTCGCAACATGTCGAGTGGCTTGATGTTCATTTCAAGTGCACTCATGCAGACCTCTAGTATTTACTTTTAATGAATTTTGATTATAAAAGTTACCAGTCTTAGCTCTTATATACATACATAAAATTCGACATTTTAGTTCGAGTTGAATGAATAAAAAATTGTTTACGTTTTCAACTTATTTAAAAAAAAAAAAATGCCGGATGATGCGGAATGATGTGTGAACATTATTCATGATTTTGTGTTATGGCACGCCATCAGTTCAAACCCAAATAAAATTTGAAAACTACTGAAAATTCGATGAATTATGGAAAAGTTTTGACTGATATCGAAATGTTGATTAAATCGAAAAGTATAAGAATTATCGAGGAAGCTTATAAAATATGAAGAGCGTTAATGGATTTAAACTTTAAGTAGATCATGAATTTAAATTTTAGCTTTTTAGCTTTGATTTACATATCATAGAGATATTATTTCTGTGATTTTCTGATGAGATTGCTAGCTGATTTTAGCTTTATTTTTAGTAATATACGATATAAGATGTGAAAACATTATATAAATGTAAAAATAAAAAGCTCCCCATCAAGATAAGGCATTAGATCTGTGTTTAAAAGGATAACTACTTAGTAGACTAAAGGGCCTCTGGGAGTTTTTCGAATAAAAAAGTACACTTCTTAAAATTTTTTTTTGAGCTTTATTTTATTTTATACCAACATTTTTTTCACATTATTAAAGTATAACTATTCAAGATTATCCCTATAATTTTGGTTCAAAAATATTCGTCGATAAGGAAGATAAGCGCAATGCCGTGAATAACCTCAAAATATGCGGTGAGCAAGATATCTGGAGACTGGTTCAACCGAAAAAATAAAAATTTGTTCGGCTTGATAAACAGCTCTTGGGCGTTTGATCGTTCGATTTTTTTTGGACTCATATTTATTGATTTATAGCCTAAAACGATTTTGTGCAAAAAAATTTTAATTTTTTTACTACGTCCGTCATTTTATCAAAAATTAATATTTTTCAAAAAGCAACAATCAGACACCCAAGAACTGTTTACTTAGCCAAAAAAAAAATTATATAAAAATTCTTTGTTTTATCACAAAATAAAAATATAAAAAAATTGCAAAAATTCATCAGAATGAAATTTTTTTCCGGTAAAAAAGGGATAGTTTTAAAAAATTTTGAACAGATTTTGCACCATTTTAAGGGGAATGAATTGAGCTTTCTTACTATGTTACTAAAATTGTAGCTCAATAACGATTTTTTTTTGAAAAATAACGGTTTTCTGAAAAAAAAATATGATAAAAATTTCAGAAAATACGTAATATCTCGAACACTATGAGTTGGACGTCAAAAAAATTTTGCACCAATATCATAGTTCATTAAGTTACCTTTCATAGGACACCCATATTTTGAAAATCAATATAAGGGTTTTAAAAAAGATATATCCACAACTTCCAATGGTTATACTCCAAAACCGGATCTGAACGACACTTGTTTTTGACATGAGTTTTATTTAATTATTATTTATATTACTATAAGTGCAATTGCACTACAAAAACAAACAAAAAAAAAATTGGCGAATATGAGCTAGAGTAAATTTGTTCCCCTTTTATAAATGCAGCGCTTATAAACTGAATCAAATATACTGCAATTAAAATTAAATAAATTGATTCAGTTATATCGACAAAAAACGGCTGTTTGCCAGCAACGGCATCTATCATATTATTCCGTTATGAACTTAAGCCGCCTTAATGGAGCTTAAGCCGCCATAATGGAGCTTAGCTAATCGAAAGAAATTTCGCTATTTGTCTTCCGCCATTTGCCTAAATATATTAAATATTTTGACCTCAGGATATCACTCACCGACTTTTTGAAACAGCAACAACTTGATGCACTATTGTTTTCATATTTCTAAAGAAATAATACACTCACATATTTTATATTCAATTCACTTTTACTCAAACACTTTATTCAGTTCATTATAAACAGTTCCTACAACACTTGAAATTACTTGTATAATTTACGCATTTAATTTTAAAATTTATATTAAAAACCGAACATTTTAAAACACTTCGATAAGATTTGTAATTCACCTTTGAAAATAAACTAAATTGATAAACAGCTGCTTGCTGTTGCTTATTGAACTTGTGTTTAACTTTATTCACAATAGCGCTTTCAAGTGTGCTGCCAGATTGAAAATTTGATTGGTTGAATGAGGGAGAAGCACTTGCGCTATGCGTTGTTGATATTTCCATTACTTAACACTTAATAGAATAAAGAGAATTCGGATGGTTGACCGAAATACCGCGAGCGTAAAAACCGTTGAACAGTAAAATCGACGTAAAATCCGTTCGAGTAAACAGAATTGCGATGCACGACGGCAAATTCAGTTCTTATTTTGTGTCGGCAAGGAAGTAATTTTTGTACTGAAATATTTTTGATTGTGGCATAGTGAAACCTTTTTTATTTTGTGTGAACATACTCCTGCTATTAGTAATTCGTTGTTATTCAATTCATTTATGTTTTTATTTATATTATAATAACTTTTCATAGTATTGAAATTGACACGACAAATTTAAATTAATAAATTGACAAAAGCTGATTGAAATGCAACACTGATCTGTCTGCCGCGACGGCAAAATTAAAACTAAACCGTCAGCGGTTGCGGCATTTACGTCGTACGCCGCAATTCTATTCTATTCTATTCTATTCAGTCAAGTGTGTTGTTATTTTGACAGCGGCTCGCCATTGGCGGTATTTCCGTAAACCGTCCGTATACTGTGGAGCCTATAATGCACCAAGACTAAAGTTTTCTTTAAAAAGACTTGAGGTAAATGTCTAGATGATGGGACCTCCGGTTGAAAGGGAGAAAGCGGGTGGTGCTCACGGAGACAGTAATAAGAGTGCGATCAAAAGTTGGGACCTAACTTTATTTCGAAAACGACACCAGCGATTTTTATGAAATTTAAGGACTTGGTGCACACGTAACCAATATTAAAACTGGCCAACTCTTAAGTTTTTGAAATCTCTTACAGAGGCGTGGCACTGCCTTAAATTTTAATTTTTAAAACGTCATATCTCGCAAGCCATGATAGATATTGTAATCAAATATGGCAAACGAATGAAGATCTGGAATATTTTGCGTTATAATAAAAGTAGGCGGAATTGAAAAAGTAGGTGCGGCACTTTTCCACAATCGAAAAATTTGATGCAATGTCACTCGAAAACGACAATAACGATTTTCATGATAATTTTAGAGTTGATACCATTGAAAGCAGTCATCAATACAAGCTTAGTCACTATTCTAGCAAACCTCGTTGAAGGGCGTAGCATAGCCCCCAATAATTATAAACGTTACAATAAGAGAACTAACAACGTAATCGTTATGAAACTTAATATGGTAGATATCATTGCTATAAGGTATCTCATGACCAAAAGTGCTTTTAGGAGTGGCACCTCACATACAAAAAAGAAAGAAAGTTTAATGTTATGGATAGTGTGCTATGACAGTAATCTTCATAAAATTTAGTGCAGAGGTGTCGGTAACTATAAGCTTTGAGAATAAGGATCGGTTCACACGAGCGTTAGCTAACGCACGTTTTAGCATAACACACAATTATAAACAGTAAAACACACCATCAACGCGCGTTGAAAAAACGTGCTTTAGCGTTAGCCAACGCGTGTTTTACCATAACACACAATTATAAACAGTAATGCGTTGAACAGAATTGGGATGAGGTCGGGAAAGCGGCAACGATTACTCGCTGTCAAAAAAAAAAAAAAAACCCGTCGGAAAATCGTTTGAGTGACCACAATTGCGTCGGAAAACGGGTCACGCAAAATTCAGCAAAAAACGTGCGTTGGTTTTGTCAACGCCGGTGGTATGCTAATACGCACGTTGGTTTGTAACAAATTTTGATGCAAGTATTACTAAAACTTCATAGATTTTGTTAGAGCAGAAGCGTAAGGGAACGAGACTTAAAATAAGGTACAATTAAATTGCTAAAATAATTATTGTTACAAATTGTTGGAAGAAAACGTGTGGACGTGTTGGAAAGAATAAAACCCAGCTACATATAACTAACGCGCGCTGACTGCTAGTGTGAAAGTACCAACACGAGGATGGAAAAAATGCGATAGCTAACGCGCGTTAAAAAAACGCTCGTGTAAACTTAATCAAAATGAAATTTGACAGGATTGCATTAGTGGGCGTGGCACTTCCCATATTAACGTAAAGTTGTAAGCGCCATTTTAAGTGAACTATTGCATGAATAGGTCTGACATTTAATGTAGGTGGTTTACTTGCTATAAGGTATATCTGAATCAAAAGCGGACGAAATAGCTCTAGTGGTTGTGGCATCTCCCATACAAGTAATATAACTAAAGTGGGATATCTATCGAAATATGTGAACAATCATACTTAATTTTGGTGTAAGAGTATTGTTTATGGAAAGCCATTTCTGTATCAAAATCGGTCTGAAATTTACCAGTGGTTGTGTGACCGCTTTAAATTTACGGCCTACATCGCAAACTATACAAGCTAGTGTACTTCCATTTGGTATGTGGATGTCGATCACACATATAGTTTATAAAACTAAAAGTGGGCGAAAGTGGAGAATTGAGCGTGGAATATTTCAACTTTTTTATTTCCATTCGATTTTTTTCAACATTTTCTATATCCTTTAAAATTTTTCAACCTTTTAACTTTTTTCAATATATCCCATATGTGATATGATTTTTTGAATCCCTTTTAACTTTCTTGACTATGTTCCTATTTTTTTTTTAAATTTTTCAGCGATTTTGAATTGTTTCAACACTTTTTAACCTTTTTCAAGTTTTCTTTGAGTTTTTCAACCTATTTAAACTTTTTTCAACATTTTCCATATTTTTTCGACTCTTTAAATTTTTTCGATTTTCTTCAATTGTTTCCAGTCTTTTTTTCTAGTGTTTCAACATTTTGAACCTATTTCAACTTTTTTTACATTTCAAATTATTTTCTCGACTTATTCAACCTCTTTAACTTATTTTTAACATTTTTTTAAAAGAGACTTTCAATGCAGTGTAGGGTATGTGTATCTCGGCTTGGCCGAAGATAAAACTTTAATTAGTTTTAGGATGAGTTTTATTTTTTAATGTAGGGCACAAGATGTCAAATCTTATTGTATGAATTTTAAATATATAATACATTAAAAATAAGTCGACTAATGAAACATGACTTTTAAGGCTAATTTTCTATTAGTTCTGGCTAAAATTTCCCTTTTTTGAGCAATTCTTTAATAATTTTTTAGATCTTAATAATATTTGAAAATAGATAGCCAATTGCATCAAAAATTAATATATTAATTAACTTAACTTCACTTGTTTTAACTTGAATTAAGCTTTTATTTTTTTTTTGCCACAGATATTAAGATTGAATATAGTATGAACTTTTATATAATAAGATTGACTTTAATTAAAATTAAATAATTTGTTTCAGATATATTGCAACAATGAAACATTTTTTGAATAATTTTTGAGAAATTTTATCATTTTAATCATATTATTCTCGGTTTAAGTTTATTTTAGCTGATATTGTCCAATATTTTTTTAAGGGTAATAGTGGGTTAGAAGTAAAAAAATATGGAAACAAAAGTGTCGCTCGGATCCAGTTTCGGAGATATATCCATCGGATATAGCTTTTGTAAAAATGATTATGAGTTGAGAATCCCATATTAAATATGGGTGTCATAAAAAAGATAATTTAATGACCTACAATAATATTTCGCAAATCTTTTAAAATTAACATATAATTTTGGAGATTTAACGATTTTTTTGAAATGTTGACCACCTTTTTTTCAAAAGAAACGGTTTTTTTAAAAACAAAATGTGTTAATAACCTATACTTTTTTTAGCATTTTAGGGAAGCTTAATTTATTGGACTTAAAATGGTGTATATTTTTTTTTAAATTTAAGTATAATTACTCCCTTTTTTACAGGAAGCTGGTGTTGGACATGTTGGAGACCTGAGCCGCATCCGAATGCTGTTTGTGAAATTACTGTGGCTAGCATAGCTGGTATTGAAAAAAAATATGAAGGAGGCGTTTCCACGCTCACTATATAAATACACATATATTCATGATAAACATACTGAACTGTACAACATACTAAAAAAGTAAGAAAATTGGGAGTGAGGCTGTTAGAGTAAATACCAAAATTCACCAAAGCGATTTTCCTTTTTATAATAAAAAAAATAATTAAAATGAACAAAAACCCATGCAAATTATACATCATTTCAAAGCAAAAGAATCATGCTTTCTTGACATGCTAAAAAATGTATTGATTATTAACACATTTTTTGGAATATAATCCAATTTTTAATAAAAAATTTGGTGAAAATTTCTGAAAAATCATCATATCTCCTAAATTCTGGTTTTAATTTCAAAGATTTCCGTAACATTGTTGTAGGCCATTAAATTATCTTTCGTTTGGCACCCATATTTCTGATATGTATTCAGGAGTTCCCAACTTATAATCGTTTTTACAAAAGCTAAATCCGTAACTTCCGATGGCTATATCTCCGAAACTAGATGCGAGTGACACTTTTTTTTTCATGTTGCTTTTTTTTATTTTAACCCCCTAAAGAAAAAATTGCAGAACTGCAGCTAATGCAAACCTTTTCTTTGTTCTCTTATGAACTTAAGCTGCCTTAAGCCGCCTTAATGGAGCTTAAGCTAATTTAAAGAAATTGAGCCGTCAGCTCTCCACCATTTAACTAAATACATTAAAAATTTTGACATCAGGTCACTCACCGACTTTTTGAAACGGCAACAACTTGATGTACTACTGTTTTCTTATTTTTAAAGAAATAATTCACTCACGTGTTTTATATTTAATTCACTTTAAGTCAAACACTTTCTTCAGTTCACTATAAAGAATTTCCGACAACACTTGAATTCAACTACATCGTTTACACTTTCAATGTTAAAATTTAAATGAAACAGCGAATAATTTAAAAAATTTAAGAATAGCGGCAGCATTTCCACTAGATTTACAATTCACCTTTGAAAATGAACTAAATTATAAAACAGCTGTGTGTTGTTTTGGTTAATTTCATTCACAGTAGCGCTTTTAAGTGTGCTGCCAGATTGAAAATTTAATTGGTGGAATGAGGAATAAGCACTTGCTCTATGCGTTGTTTATAATTCAATTACTTAACATGTTATGCACGATAACTAAAGTTTCTTTAGAAAGAAAGAATTTATCTGGGCTGATTTAGCGTAGTTATTTTTGCCGAAATTTCAAGCTTTATTTTTCTTATTTTTTAATGATAAAATTATAGTTTTCTGGACTTTTCTGATGTTATTTTTGTCAAATTTATCAAAAAATGAAGTGACTCAACGAATCCTTTCTATAGAAGATATTTTTGAGTATTTGCTTTTTATATACCTATTGATATTTATGATTGTTCGAAAGATGTTGTTGTTGTTGTTTTATACTCACAAACCTTACCAAATAGAACAAAAATTATTATGTAAAAACAATCAAACAGTTCATGCGTTACATGCACCTTATAGTGTAACATCTCTGGCATATCTTTAATACACTCAAGAGCATTTTATTTTTAAAAAATGAATTTAGAAGATGTATGATGCATTTAACAACATAAAGTCTTAAATAAGTGCAAACATTTTCTTTTTCCTTCTTTATGTATTATTTTTATAAACGTGCAATATTCGTAATGTATCTTTAAGCGATGCTGTTAACTTGTTAGTGCAAAAAAATTTATTATTTTTATAACTTTATAAAGACCACTCTTTAAAGTGTTAATATAATCAAAAAATTAATATTCAACAAAAATTTTTCATTTCGATAATTCTTTTATCTAACTAACACGTTCTGTAATATTATATTTAGCTTATCGCAATGAAATCAAGCAAGTAAAATAAGAACCAGCTCCACGAAGAATCTGCAAATATTATGAAAAAAGGAAAAATATCAAGAATTCAATCTTGAAAGATAATTAAAAACAGAAACACCCATGCTTTGAATAGAAAATATGAAAATATTAGTGGAATAAATTGACAACAGTCAAGTTCGAACAAATGCAAAACCTTTTGAGAAAAAAACAAAAAGGAAGTTGTGATGTTCATGCTCTTACCAGACTTGGGAGTAATCAATTACATTTGGTAATTAATTACATATGCAATTACAATTACTTGTAATTTTGTAATTGAAATGTTTCAATTACAATTAGATGTTAATGTAATTGAAAGTATACCAATTTTCAATTACTTGTTATTGTAAATTAAATATTTTCGACGGAAATTACTGTAATCCAAAAAATGTAATTGAAAAGGAAAGTAATTAAACGTAATTTGTAATGGATTACTTCTACTTGTAATTTCCAATTTTTCAAGTAATCAATTACAAGGTATAAACATGAATTACATTCATATAAATACATATTATTAATTGTATGCACCTCTGCGTTATAAGATGAGCCCATAAACCAAATCTCCTTTACGATAGCTTGAGGAATCTGAGGTCGACGTCATAAAGTCAATGGGTCAGTCACGCGAAAGTTCTTGTTTTACATTCCCATATAAATCATATGCAATAAAATAAATATTTTTCGTGAATTTTATAAAATTTTATCGCTTCCTATAAAATTTTGTTTCAAATTTTAATAAATGTAATTGCAGAAAAATGAGTAATCAATTATATTTTCGTTTCAAATTATTTGGCAAAAGTAATGGATCACAATTCTCTAAGGGATTACATTTTCATGGATTACTAGTCCAATTACATAATTAATTAGAATTGCATGTAATTGTAATTTTAAATTACATGTAATTGAAATTAATGTTATTGAAAAAACTTCAATTATAATTCCTTTTAATTTATTTTTTCAATTACAATTGAATAATTACTTGTAATTGTAATTAAAAAAAATGTAATCCAAAAATACCCAAGTCTGGCTCTTATCCAAAAATAAGATAATAAGAATAGAGTTTAGCTACTACAGCTATGAGCCTTCTTAGCTATTAAGCTTGAAGTCTTAAATCAAGTAAAATGCTTATTAAAAGGAACGTTCTCAGGAATCCCTTACTTGGGGTATGGTGCTACTAAAGCAGTTTATCAAACTTATGCTGTCCTCAGGAGCGAAAAGGACTTATCTCAAAAAAATACGTTTCGACATAATTATTGTTTTGTTTATGTCATTTTGTCTAAATACATGTAAAATTGAGATAGAGAAAATTCTCTTCGGAGATTTTTTTATGTTTGAACTAAGAAACTGGCATTTGGAGCAGTTCATTAGACGCGTAATTTCTCAGGCTATTCGATAATCACCAATATGATTTTTTTTTTATTTGAGATACGCCCTTTTTGCTGCAGAGCGTAGTCCTGCCACACAAATTTATCAGACTTTTATATTAACTTCATTGTACTCTACCGTTACTACAGCCGTCAATGAGATGCTGAAGAAATTCAATCCACTCAATTGAAATGGCTTCTGATTCGTTTCGATAGCCACAACCAGCAATTTCATCATTTGTATATTATCATGTGTGTTGGTAGATTGAAAAATGATGTGCTCCCAGTTTGAATGGTAATACATGGAACTTACTTCATCTGTCTGTAATAAAAAAAAAGTTGTTCGTAAGAAAATATGTACGAAATTACAAGTATTAATTACTGTTGCAATCAAAGTGGATCCAACTTCACCGAGCGCTAGCAGCTCTGCAATTTTTCCACACATCCAAAATGCATAGGGCACACTTTCGGCAACATTCTGCAACAGTGAAAGTTGAAATTGTTATTCAAATAGGAATTCAAATCAAAGTGAAAGCAAATTCATTTCAGAAATCTAGTATAAATTAATTTCAACCCAAGTCTATTTTAGCTTAAGATTTACGTATTTTCTTACCGTATAAACCTTGAACGACAGTGTACATAATAGCACTGCGGCAAAAGCGAATACCACAAAAATGCGATAGCTGAAGAATGACTGAAACTCCGCTGCAAATTCATTCAATTCAATATTACGCTTAAGTATTTTAATAACCTCATGTTGAAAATCTCGTGCAATCGACTCATTATTGGCATACTGTAGTAGCATTTTCGAATTTCGTTCTAAGTCTTCGCGTAGCAGACGATAGCGCCAATTTAAATGTAATATAGTTTCAGATAGAACATTTGCCTCACCGAATGCCATGGTCACAGCAATATTGCCAACCCATATGTTAGCTAAGATCAGCATTATATATATGTGAGTGGGTGTGTGATCGAAAGGGAATATCATTTTGTATAGTATATCCTTACGCTGATAGATTATATTCAGGATTGGCACGACCAATTCCAGCAAAAGTGCTGAAAGATATGAGAGCGAATATGCCTTGGTCGGTATTAATTGACGTCGTATACGACGATATATATCGGGATTTGACGATCTGTTAAAATAATTAAATAATGAAGAAATAAAGAAAATAATTTTTTTTTTGCACTTACTCAGCTATATAAACTTCTGCATAATATCTTTGTAAGAATTTTCTAAATTTATCCTTCTGCAGTCCCAGTTGAAAATTACGCAAATGCATTTCACCCAGCACTAAATAGGTCACTAGTCCAGTTAACACGAGATCCATATCATTGAAGTTAACGCGCATAAAACGAATTCCTGCCTCATTGTGTTGTAGAAATATAACAAATGTAGAGATGTAGCAAAAGCGATCGAATACTTTCGCCAGCAGTGTTGAATTTTCTTCTAATGGCCAACATATGATGTTAACCAAACGATAAATAGCAATTGGCCAAGATAGTGGCACATTTTGGCCATTATTTAATTTTGGACGATAAAGCATGTTGTCGTTGTTTATAAGACAACTGTATAGACAATTTTTGGAGTAGCGCATTATGCTTTTATACTTGCTTACATATATGATGTATCACTTAAAACTTTTTGTTTTTGTTGTTTGTACTTTACCATTTCCAATGTTTGGTAACATTAAGTCATTACAAGTTTTTAACCCTAGACTATTATACCGCACGTTGTTCCTACCCAGTGTGCCAAACGGATCCGTTTTGAATTTGAAATGGATTCGCTTCTTCGTATCCGTTTCTCTCTCGAAATAACGGAAACGGAACGTCCGCTTTGTCGCATCCATCTCGAACTCGGAACGGACTATTAAATCCGTTTCGAACTCAGTTTTGAATGAAATTCTTCTTCAAAAAGCGGGTGGATCGTCAGCTTTCTCGGATTTGTCTTGAGCTCGGAACGGACCGTTCATATACGGATCTCTTCTGGATTCGTTTTATATAAATAAAACGGATCAGTTCCGGATTCGTTTTTTGTATATTAAACGGTTCCGCTACGGATTCGTTTATTGCAAATAAAACGTATCTGGTCTGTATTCGTTTTTTGTAAATAAAACGGATTCGATATGGACTCGTTTTTTTTTAATAAAACGTATCCGCAATGTATCCGTTTTATTTACATAAAACGAATCTGGAACAAGTCTGGAACGGAAACGTTTTATTTACGAAAAACGAGTCCGAAACGAATCTATTTCATTTACAAAAAACTAATCCGGAACGGAACTGTTTTACTTACAAAAAACTAATCCGGAAAGGATCCGTGTATGAGGTCCGTTCCAAGTTCGAGATGGATCCTTCGAAGCATAAAAAAACGTCCTTTAGTATTCTAGGGTTAACTATTCTACAAAACTTTGTAGTGAAAAGTTTCTTGAAAACTTTTTTTTTTATTGTTTTCAATTAGTAAAAGTAATTGGAATTTTATTTATTTGTAATAATTTATATCTCTCCCCAATTTTTTTATGTAAACATCTTACGTACGGGTATGGAAGAAAATCTATATTAAAGTTAATTGCCTAAGAAGTAATTACAGTGACGGTGATGCAAGTGTTGCGGTTTGAACTCGTTTTCTTAAAAAAATTTTAATATTTTCAACATTCATCGAATTTTTCAACATTTATCGATTCTTTACAATAGTTTTCGACGAAATTTTTTTTTATATTTCTAACAACTAAACATGCTTTTATCAAAACTGAGGATCACTTTTGTGGGTCGATATTCTTGTAATTTTTTTTCCTGCCTCTACTTACAATTAAACATGATTTTAACTAAACTAAGTGCAATTTTCAAAGACCGACATTCATGTAAATTTGCAAATCGATGAATAAATTGAGCCGTCTCTTGTCTAGTAACGTTCGTTTAATAAAAAGCATTGAACGATTAGGAAATTTACATGAATATCGACTGTAACCTGTATTAAAATACTATTAAACTTTTTCAAAATTTTTCGATCTTTTAATTATTACACGACATTTTCAACAGTTTTGAATTAATCTATATTCATTGAAACTTATCGACGTTTTCGACATTGATAGCAGCCATGCGACGTAGTGGTAGCGTAATGTACTTAAAATTCAAAGGTTTATTATTTAAATTTATGGTTCAGGCATCGCAATGGACTTTCTATATTTCTAAATTTTTCTTCCTCTTTGATTCTTTTCTCTTCTCACTTTAATTTTGCGGAGACTTTTCTGAGCTTTATCATAGTGAGTTTTTTAGCTACTTTATATTTGGACTAGTGATACCAGCGGCTTCGCACACGTAATTCCCGTTTTTTTTTTCATAATGAAATTACTCTCTTAACTATCTTCTACATACCTCTATTTTTTCTCTTCAAAATTATCAAAAAAAAGCAATTGAAAGAGAGTTTGTTCCTTGAACTCCGGAGTCAAATACAAATGAAAAAAAAAAAAAATAAAACAACAATAACAACACAAAATTCAAGAACCAGCATAAGCATAAACAACGAAAAAACAATCGCCAGAGTGCGGTTTTGCGAAAAATTAACTCCAATAAAAACCATATTTTCTTTAAAAATAAAAGAAATAAGTGTGCAATTACCATCTTTAGCATAAATATGTTGTTCTAAAAAAATAATTATTAAAATCGGTTCAGTATATTTCGCGCCAAAGTGTTACAAGCCATTTCCATATAAGCAATTTTATATAAATAGTATAGATATATAATAAATTGTGCTAAAAGTATTTTGTAGAGCAGTATGTCAAAGTCTTAAGGCAAAATACAATATGTTGAAAAAGGGCGTAGAACTTAAGTCGAGTCAGAATAAATAAAGTTGAAGTCAATTCTCAGATTCTCAGAGAATTTTTAATACTAAGAAAAAAGAACTAACAAACCATGCCAAAACGAAGGTCAATTTCAGCCAAAGCAAATCGTGCTACAACGAAGGCCATTTTTAGACAGTTATGAAAATTGACCTTATTTCCATTTGTCGTAGGTCGACTTAAATTGTGTTTCCATTTTGCCACAGAAATAGTTCCCCATAAGGCCTGTGCATTTATTAAAAGAACATACAAGTAAACAGTGGTCCTAAATTATGTTTTTTGGTTCAAAAATTGGTAGAAAGTGCAATTCTCAAAAGTGATCTACTGAAATTTCATGACTTATCAAGTGATTCAATTGAACCTAATTTTTTATCCCCCTTGAAAATTTAGAGTAAATCACCCCATCAGATGGGCTTGCTTGAACCAACTGTCGTTGTTCAAAAGGTATAGAAGATTTAGTGTGAGCTTTAAATATGAGCTGTACAATATTCTGGATGTTGTCAGTTCAAAAAGTAAATATTCTTAGACTTCATTGTCTCAGATACAATGGTAGAATGAAACACAATGTTCCAGCTGAAAAAATTTTCAATTTACAACCGCAGAAGAAAGCAGAAACTTCGTTTCAGAGGCCAGTTGATCGTCAACAACAGATTTCTTGGTTTACAATTAGGACGAGTATTAATCTGAAGCTATTAGACATGTGCCCATAAGCGCTATTTTATCAGACTGACCAAAATATCGAAAGTTCAGCCAAATCAATAAGAAAACATTTTCTATATGGCTTGTGCGAAATCCTATGACAGCGAAAATATATAAAACCTATGCCTAAAAGTTTGCTATATTTCTTCTTCAATAAGAATAAGTATTTTGTTCAAGATGGATTATGCTGTCCTTAGAAAACCTTGAAAAAGTGCTTAAAAAGTTTGTCTTAAAAATATTAAATTATTCAGCAGTTTGCTGTCGAAAGTTTTTATTGCTATTTGAAAATTAACTTTAAAACATTTAAAAAGTTTTACCTAAATGTAGGCTATGCTTTAATTACAAAATTGCTTTATTAATATCAAAGTTTAATCGAATTCTATTTTCTTTCTTTCGAATCACAGGCACGATAGCATAACATGCTTGCTTACATATTTATACACTTTTGTACAAGTATATGCTTGATATGTCCTTGTAGCAACAACAACTAAAACATGAAAGTGCTATAAAAACCACAACAATTTCGCTACTTCAACGTGCTGGCAATTGAAGTAAATTTCAAAATATTTCCACTTTCAGCATAGTAATTCCTTGAGGAGCAAATGAAAAACCACAACAACAGCAAGCAAAAAAAAAAAAAAAAAGAATATAAAACTTTGAAATTTCCAACATTTGGGTAATTTTTTATTTTTTTTTTTCTGATTCTTTTCTGGCAAAACAATGCAATTTATATTTATGTGGGCTGGCACAGTAGCGCGGAGCAATACTAAATTGCCAAAAGATTACATTTGAATTTTTGGCTGGTTTGGGTGCGGATTGTCCAATATGAAAAAAATTTTTAGAAAATATGAATGTCCACAGGTTTCTTATTCTCATCAATAAGAAATGAATAAATATTCATTTTTGGATTTTTTAACATAAAAAAGCCACCACGAGTGGGTGACCGCCAGTCGAATACCGCCAGTCTCATGTTTATTTTGATTTTTGATTCATTTATTGGCGTTTATTATTGTGTAACTTAAGAAAGACTTATTTAAAAAAATACCTAGAAGTTATTCCGAAAATGCTACACGTCACCGATGACCTTGAAATATGTATATATTTTTGGGGTTATTCTGAGGAAGTGTATATATAGGACGTACTCAAGCCTCCTTCTTATTTTTGTTTTTTTGAGCTTGAAAATCTCATCCTTCACTAACTTTTAATATGTACAACTAGTAACTGGATCCCTGGCTTTGCCCGTTTACTCCTCGTTGTACAGCCCCGCCTACATTTTACGCAGTTCTTATTGCAGGCAATTGAGTAAATGCACTAAACTTCACAACTTGGTATAAGTACCAAGAATAGCAAGAGTGTTTTTGACGTATGGGAGGATCTACGCCCCCTTCTTCAATTTCGTTCAGAGTTTGCAAGTAGCTTGCCCCAAATAATATACACCCACTTATCAAATTTCATAGCTGTAGTTGCTATAATGTCAAGACATGTTCAGCGTTTTACGTGCATTTGTTGCATGGAAGGTACCACGCCCCGTAATATAACTATTTCTGCATTTTGTGAGGTGCTTAGCATTGACAATATACATATATCTTAACAATAATTTTCCAAACGTCTGCTACCATAGCTGTCAAGATATTGCGCTTTAAGTATTTTTGTTATATGGTTGGTGCCACACCCCGTTGTTCAAAGAAGTTCAAACTATGTTTAAAAGCTTTTCAACACCAAAGAAAATATAGCTTGTAAATTTGAGCTAAGATGGTTCAGTAGTTTCCAGGTCTATAGATAACATACAGACATATACACAGATTGAGTTTTGAATACTTATGTACAGTCAAGGACAAAAAAAAAGTTGCCACTCGATTTTATTGGAATAAATTAGAATAATAATCAAAAGGCGAGATTTAAATATATTAAAAATATATAAAGCATTAAAGTATTTGATTAAAGCTTAAAGTAATGACAGCAATTTTTAATTATTTAGTAAGAAAATTTTAAATAATTTAAAAAAAAAGACTTAAATACAAGCAAAAACTATATGGTCTTAGAAATTATGTACATGTTTGATGAAATCTTTGAATATCACAAAGATTTCTTTGAATATTACAAAGCTTTCGAAATATATGAGCACAAATTATTGAAATCTATTAAATAAAAAAAAAATTAAATAAAAAAAAATTAAATAAAAAAAAATTCAATAAAAACAAAAATTTACTGTTATTATTTATTATAATATTTATTATGTATTATTGAAATTAATATTGTGTTGGCCCTCATTTTGCATCATTTACAGTCTTGATGCGCCTATCTAATGAAGAATACAAAATTTTAACTTCCTATTGTTCTATTTCATTCCGCCAGATATGGAGAATAATATTTTCCAGCATTTTTAGTGTTGAAGGCTGTTTTTCTATGGTTTTCGCTACATTTTGTACTAAAAGTTCGATTGAGGTCTGTGCTGTTTGATCTTAGTGATATTTCACCAATTGTCTCAAAGTGCAATAAAATTAAAGTAAAAATTTAAAAAAATGCTCAAATTGGGGCAGCAGAATTGTCTCGATATATGACGTCAACAAAATCTGCAAACAGCTTCTCAATTGTGAGCACTACGTTTTTGATTTTTTGAAAGAAACTTATTCTCGAATCAGTCCGTTCTCCACGTTGTCACCACATACTGATGGGATTGCTTCGATTGAGTCCAATTTCTGACATATTTATGCAATAAATCAGCAATTATTTCATGAATTTGGTGTTTCATATTCAGTTTTGATACATCATTTTTTGCTGGTTTATTGACATAGATGACCCCACAACAGAAAAAACTCCAAAGCAAATAATAATAAGTTGAAATGGATCGCTGTTGTTCTCAGAAATATATTCTTTCCAGCGGATTAGCTTTTGCATTTGACTTACAAATTTTTTTTTGCGAATGAATTTCACAATTCTCGTTTATCCTCTCTACAGGAGCCTTGTTCGCTTAACAGGTGAAATATCTGATCACCCAGTACAAGCATTTTCATCAGAATTGATTGCGAGCTCACTTTTATATTAGTCGATGTTGGTGCTTAAAATTCTATACTCCATTTACCCTACTGCACAGTAAATTAGCAAGTAGCTTTTGTGGCGGCGCAAAATTCATTTAAATTTGAGTTGAAAATCACTTGACCCAGATTGTGGTCATAGCAGCAAGTAGGTAGCGATAGAAGCGAGCTAATGATTACATGTGAGTATAGTATGAAAAAAAATGTTTACCACACTTTTTGAAAGCATAAGGTGGTAGTATATAAAATTTTGAAAAAAGTTTAACAGAAAAGGATTGTGATAGCTATAAATAATTTGCTGGAAAAGTGCTTAGCCATCAAGGCATCAAATCAGCTAACACAATATACATGAGGTCAATGCAAAATTGTATTTTTTTCTTCAAGTTTTTAAGCGAAGCAACATTTTTTGAACCACCCGATTGTGCATATTTGCTCTTATTTTAAACTCACATGGTATAGTTCTCAAAAACACATACACGCGAACGCACAACTCATAAAACCAAAATATAAATCACGTTAAAAGCGTCATCTAAAAAAACACCGAAAAAAAGGACATCCTGCAAAATAAAGTGATTTAACTTGTTATGTTTTGTGGTTAAACTGACATTGTTGTTGTCGCCTCGACAGTATTGTCAGCAATATTTTAGCAATGTTTTTAAAGTTTTTCTTTATTTTTTTAACACTTGTAGTATAATGTTTTATATTGCAATAAACTTAGCAGCGCCTTAAATTATGCAATTTTTTTCTCTGCGTTGGAAAAGCATTCCATTAAAGGTTTATCGCTTAGAAAGTAATGCAATTAAAGCTACGCCTGCAAAAGTGGCATTTCTGCAATGCCTGTGGATAAGTTGACATATATTTTTTTTTTTTGTTGATCCGTTTTGTCTTTACATATTTTGCCCCTTAGGGCACTTTTCACAGAATAAGATTTAAGGCTTAAAATTTTATCAATTAAATAATTTTACACCGAATTAAAAAAAAAAAAACACTTTAACCAAAATGCAATTAATTGTCACTTACGTTCGCTGCTGTCACATATTGACATTAAAACCGCAAAAACCACGTGACAGTGTTCTTTGTGTGCTATAGCGTAATTGGCATATATTCAATTAATAAAATTACTTCATTGAATTTGATTGATTTATTTAAACAATTATGAGTGTGCATTGAGTTAAAATTTTGATAGTGTGCTGTGGAATGTGTGATGTATTTAAAATTATTGTGTTTTTGTTCTTAAATTTGATTCGATGTGAAATCCTTTTATAAACAAACCATTTTATTTCGATGTACTATCCAATTTTTATCTTTTTAACTACATCTATCTATATTATCAGCTCACATATTTCGCTGTTGAATCTTCTTCTACAACCAAATATCTCAGCAGCAAATATGTTTTAAGCACCATCGATGAATAGTTAGACTCATAGTAGGCAGTAATGCTCAGCCACAACTGTAAAATCTTTTTACAAAGGGATGGCCGCTTTGTAGGCAAGCTGCCTACATCTTTATATACAATGTGTAACACAAGAAAGACAGATTGCCTTAAAACATCGCTTACTAAGTGTTTGTAAAGTTTAGCGAGTTGCCTACATCTCTACATACAAAGAATGCAGCCAACAGGCAAGACTACTTACATCTCCATATACAAAGCAAGCATCCAGCAAGCAGACTGCCTACAGCTCCATATACAAAGCTGGTAGCCAGCAAGCAAATAAAAAAAAATATCACAGTAACAATTTCATTTGTGAAACATATAACATACAGGGTACAGCTTTTCACACATGAAAAATCATTGATTTGCCGCTGGGGTATGAAATAAAATTCTCCACTCAAAAGATTCCAGCTATTTGTTTTATTGTTTAACACTCGGCTTCATGCAAACTAAGCCAGTATCCTACACAAAATTCCTTTGGTTTTTCAATACGGTATACTAGACAATAGATACCGTGTACTTAGTTTGGTCTGTCGGTGCTGATCGCCGGTCGTACTCCTTTCTAACGTCTTCAATCTCAACGAAAGTTTCACAAAGATGATCTATAACTTTGTTCGTAAAATTCATCAGGACAACGTTCTCTTTCCGGATCATATTGTGGTTACTCTAGTACAAAAATCTTTCAGAATTGAATTTTGCGACATTCTTGATAATTTAGTATATTTTTCTTTGCAGATTCTAATGTTTATTTCACTTTTATGATTTCGTTTCATTAAACTGCATTGTAAAATTGTAAAAAAGTTAAAAACTTGGACCCCGTAGACTCACAGTCGTAAATACGAATTTTAATCCTTAGGAACAAGAGCATTAAGCTTTGGTTTGAAATTTGCATGGCATCTTGACTAAGAATGTTCATCCAGATCGCTAAGGTTGGCTCTTTAAGAGATCCGTTCCGGGCTTAAGTAATCTGATCCGTTTGGTTACGCATAGATCCAGACAAACCAGACCAGGCAAATCTGATATGGCACTGATCAGTGTGCATGATGCGGCACTGAACAACCCGAGTAAATATTTTCGTCCGGATCGTATACGGTTGGCTCTATTAGAGATCCGGTTCAGAATTGGATAATCGGATTAGCCCCTGACTTATATGTATGTTTTAAAGAATCTACCTCTTTAAGGCGAAAATCCACATCTTTACCTGATCTGACTAGCCTGCATTGTTCTTGATTTAGCTAATCTGATCAGCGTTGTAAACGTTTTTGTAGGGGGCTTTCCACAAAAGGTGGGTTAATGGGGCTAGCCAGCTCCGGTACTTATCATAACGGTACTTATCATAACTGCACGAAATTTTACAGGGCTTTCCAATGGTAGGGCTGCAATATGGCTAGTTCTTCCCATACATGGTCCAGAGTTCCTTAATACCTTTTAGAACCTGATAGGATTCACATACGGCTGCCCGTAATAGGGTACCCCGTTCCTAGCCAGATCCGTAAATGATTATGGTAGGCATATACTGATAGGAATTCCTACTCGGCATGACACTTTTGAACCCACACTTTCGTTGGCTAGCAAAAAATTATTTTTTTTCCTTGTTGCTTTCGAAAAAAAAAAAAATAATTTTTTTTTTTTTTTTTTTTTTTTTTTTGCAAAAATTAGAATTTTGAGCGGCAAGTTTTAATATTTTTCACTGAAATTTTTATGGGTTTCATTTAGTGAATGCAAAATATAAGACACTAAAATGGCTATGTTGCTCTTAACAGTTTGACCGATAAGCAAAAATTTCTAAGCATATTGGCTTCAAATTTGTGCTAAAATTTTGGTAAATTATTCAATTTTTGTCTTTCACTTAATTTCTCCATTTAAAATTTTAAATAAAACTCATTTATTTTTTTTTTTTTTTGTGGGAATTGGGTTTTTATATGGGTTCTTTTATTGTTCTTTTCTTGAGCTTATTAGTCTATTTTTTTTTTTTTGCTTGTATAATCTAAAATAATTCTTTTATTTATTACATACTTATGCTTATTACATTTCCATTTAATTAATTTTACCATTACTTATGCTTAGCATATGCTATGTAATTTTACACTTAAGTGCTAGCATATAATATTTGTTTTGTTTTTACATTTTCAATTTAAATGATGTCCTTATTAGCTCATAAGTTACATAAATTAGTGTTTTTTTTTTATTTAAATAATTACTATAATATAAAAACAATATTTTTTTTTATATTTTCTTTCAATTTTAACGTTTAATTGATTCACCTAAAGGCTAATTTCTATGTGCAAAAAATTAAAAATAAAAACAAATATTTTTATAATATGATGATATCATTGTAATAAAAAAGTTTTCTTGAACTACAATACGTTGTGTTGAGCAAAACGTCATGTGTACAGATGTGGCAGCTGATATTGTTTTTCTTTTTTTTACTAAATACTAGCTGATGCCCTCGATTTCATGCGTGTGATTTACTATATTAACAATATATTTTATTCCGTTGTTTCTCTCCTAAAAATATGCAACATTCAACTGCTTCTCGTCTGTTTTCAAAACAAAACCGAATTCTCAGAAAAAAACCATGAAGGTGAAGGCATAAGCAAATTTGTTCTCTCATCGGCAATTCTTCTTTATTGAGTATCATTTTGAAAATCGATCTACTTCCACGCTCTTAAAATGGCTTCAATTTCCTGTTCACAATGATTTCACTTTATATAATTACACCATGGAAAAAACAAAAACAAAACGCACACACACCAAGAGTTTAGCGTGGTATAAAACGTTTTGCTATGCTTGCATGCTTGTTACTATTTGCGCAAGCAGTTGTTTTCAAAATACTTAAGAACTTAATAATTCAATATTAAATTGAAATATCGTTATAATTTTAGTCGGAGATTGAGCCCAATCGTTTAAGAAACAAAACTAATTAAATCAGATCAAAATCGATCCAGTTGATGCGCGAATATCGTTGGACATAACTTTTATTTAACTTTATCTTTTTTATATGGTTTGGAAATTGTATTTTCCCTTTTGTTGCTGAGCGGTCGACTATCTTGAATTTATTTCCAATTTGAATTACGAAATTAACCAAGTTGAGGTTCTACTCCAATTTTCTAGACTTGGTGAGAACAAATTTTAGAGATAGACTCATCTGTGTTTAGATAAATGGTGTCAAATCAGCAAACTTTATTAATTCCTCGGGGATGGTAGTGTTCTTGGTTTCTTATTCTTACTTCTTTTTATTGCTGATATTAGGAATTGTATAAAATTATTCTGAATTTTCTGCTAAGTGCGGATGACTTGAAATTACTTAAAAAAGTTTGCTCGAATTTGGATATTTGTGCATTGCGGAATGATTTCAATGAAGTTTGTTGAAAAGTAATAATCTTTCACTTAATACTAATAAATGTTCACATGTATCCTTTTCCAAATCAACTAGTGTCTTAATGTCTTCATATCAACTGAATGGTGCTAATATTGTTAGTGTTAAAGTGTGATTTTGAACATATTAGTAATGTTTGAAAAGTGTTTCTGCTTTATTGTTGAATTATTATTCTGAAGATGTATTTTGTTTTAGTTTGTGGAAGGTATGATTGTTCTGATTTTTTAGACCTTTACACATTGAATGCTCTGCAAATTTTAATTCGATAGAGCTAGTCTGGACTTTAGCTTGCCCAGAAAAATTTCTATTAAGACATATTAAAATATTGCAAGTCTGAGTAAGCTATCCTTGGAAGTATGTGCACTGCTGTTTACATTTCGAATTCCATGGCTTCTAAGTGCATGTTTTTATATAAGGCTTCCACTTTCACCAAAATTGGCAATGCAAAGAAGGCCAAGATAGTTGCGTCAGTTGACAAGTTAATGGCGGAAAATTTCTTAAATCCCATAATTCACAACGATTAAAATGAAAAGAGTAGAACGATCATCGGACAATATTTCTCGGAGTTGTGGGACCGATTCGACGCTAATTTGAAGCAGCAACAGGTGAAGAAAAAATGTATTTTCTGCCTGACACTTTTGAGAAATCACGTCAAAGTGATGTCATTTCAAAATTTCTTTAAAAAATGTTCTGCATTTAACAAAAACACTGATACTATGTTTTTTCTATTATTTCACATATCGATCGTTTTGGAACTCCATTGAAGAATTTTTGTTTAAAACAAAATTTGCAATGATTTTATATTCAGTGATCAAAAAATTTTCATAAGACAAAGTCTCAGTAAGCCGTAAATCATTTTGAGCTGAGGAAAGAAATTTGTTCAAGGTAACTCAATTGAGTACTACTGTATAGAGGGGAAAAAAAAGTTAAGCCGAGGCCTTCTATGGGGTGTTACGCCTACATATAAGTTTGCGTAAGTTAGTTTAGCTTACAGATTTTGATTATTTGTTTACAAAAAGTTGATTGGAAAGCTGAATTGAGTATACTTATCAAGTTACAATTCGCAAGTCAACTTTTAATATCCAATCTTGGTTCTTTGGGAAGCAAGTGTGCAGTACTTTAGGTTTAGGAGTTGATGTAAAATTTAATGTTTCTTTGTTTTTCAGAATGCGCAAATTTGCAACTTGAGATTTAATTCATATCAAACTGTGATTATCCTTAGCCTTATATTGCATTAACTCAGGGAAAAATTCAATGATTTTATGTTTGATTTAATGATAAATTATAAATTAAAAAATTATAACATAAATTATATAAATGTAACTAAAGAAAAATGGGTTGACTATGTGTTGGGTTCTATACTTGAAAGTCTTATCATAAGAATTAATTTGTTGTCTAACTTACCAGCTCTCAAATATATGATCTTTTTTCTAAAATATATTCTAATTGCACACGATTTCACCCCGCTGTTTTGCATCTAAGACTATATAGCACTACCTTGTAACTGGCTGTTCAATCTGTTCTTTTAGTCACCAAAATGGTGACCGATCATCGCCGCCTTCATCTTCATCTACCACTCAGAATTTACTACGTCCAGTACCGTTGTAATTATTTCTTCGGCACATACGGCAGATAATTGCTAAAAATAGCGTCAACATCAAACTAAAACCAATCGTAATCAAAATCAATTTGCCATATGGTAATTCGGACAATTCCTGCCTCAAACAAATCTCTGGCGATTCATCGTGCAACACCAGCTCTAGGTAGTGCTCGTCACCGCGATGCAGTATACCCAACTGCTGTAGATTCCATTCGATGTGTCGTGTCAATTGCTCCACACTGGAAACATGCGTTACATTCGGACAATTGGCAATGCCATTGCAGACCAAATGTCGTGGTATGCAAACCTGAGTATCGCCAGGGCACCTAAAGTCGCAGCCACCATCCTGTAGCAAACTGGAAGCCAAACTACCATCGGGATTGCGTGGCAAATGGAAAAGTTCAGTCCATACTAAGCGGAAGGCATTCTTACCAGGTTGACCATCACCCGTGTACTGTATTAGCACCGGAAGTGGTTCTTGCTCTGTGCCCAAAGCACCCAAATCGGCAGCGGATAATATGGGCAAATCGCGTGCCAATGAAATATTCTCCGGGCAGACAATAAAACGTGGTTCTAGCCGTCCCGCCAAATAGACTTCGATTTTGGCACTTTCACATGTGCGATCACCAAATCGCGCCTTTTCCAAATGCAGCCAAAGATCACGCTGTGCCGCCACCTTTAGCTCCCAGATGCACTTTTCGCGACGATAGTGATGTTCCGGCGTTGCCGCCATAGGGCCCGTTGACATGGCAAGCGCTTTCTTAAATGGAAAAACAAGCTCACCATCTGGCGATGGACCCAATGCTATAGGTCCACATAGTGGACCATGTGCAAATTCATATGTCGCCTCGAAGAGTGGATTCGGGTTCTTGAAATATGAGGTGATTGCATGCTGACCCTGCACAATCATCTCGAGATTCATTTGATCCGCTGAAGAGATGACACGCACTGCACGCGGTATGTTGTCACAGAAACAGGCGAGATTATTTTGGAAACGATCACGTTCCTCCCAGATGACCAGCTTGTCGACGCGTTCTTCATGGCAACGTGTACAGGCAGCGTTGTTGTAGGGCAATTCTTTAAATGACACAGAATTCACCTCGATGACAGCACGCGCATACAAACGCTTATCGGTAACAAATTTATATTGACAGCGTACATCAGAACCGCCGGTACGCTTGAAAATCAGTGAATTCATTGGAGAGCGTATTTTGCCACCTGGATGCTTCCAAGCATACATAACCTCATCGCACAATGTATTCGGTACTGGGTCACCGAAGCGCGTGTTGTTGAAAAAGTCATAATGTGCCCAGTAGTAGAGGCTGCTACCGCTATATGAGCCCGTCTTCGAATCGAATTGCACAAACAATGATGGGCTTGTGCTCACGAAGTCGACTTTTTCCATGGGTCGTGAGAAAGTATCGCAGAAGGTTTTGATAATTCGTGCAGGATCGGGATAGTTGGAATCATAGATGGTCAAAGATTCACCACAGTCACGATCATATTTAAGTATTGGTGATTCAATGCGATTGATGCGGAAACTGTAAAGAAAGAGAGAAAGAGAAGAATATTAAGCTTAAGAATTAAAATGAATAAGGAAGCATTTTAAAATTAAAAAAATGTACAATTCCCTAGGCTGTGGGCACGTAAAAATGCCAAAATTAGGAAAGATTATTAGTTTTATTTTTATAAGAAAACATTTGACATGACAGAATTAATCGGTGAACTGAAATGGCGAATATTATTGTAAGAAAATGGCAGGTTAAGCTGAATAAATAGCAGCAGCAACGGAAGGGATAATAAAATCCAAGACCAAAGGTAAAAATCAACAAAGCAGCAGGCAACAAAAAAAACATGCACACATACATACAAGCATTTTTTATTTATAAAAAAACTTAAATACAAAAGCAATTACAGTCACAGTCATCTCAGAGTGTAGGTGATCATTTCACTTAACGGCTTGCAACCAAAGTGACGACAACGCACAGTGGACGAAGCTCTCAAATATTGATGGAACGAACCGCAGCACACTGAATTTTAGAATCATAATACTCTGTATTTCGAGCAAAGCTAAAGAACGATTCTAACTAACTTACTTATTTATCGACGACCCATCTATAATAGACGTCTGCAAAAATGCTGAAATTTTAACCCTCTAGCCTCTGGTTTTCTGCTTTTGTCCGATTTTGCTGCTTCCTTCCACCTAACTGACGTCCAAAAAGAACTATGCTACGTCTCATTTTCTTTTTTTTTTAATTTTTATTCGTATATTATGAACAAGAAAATTAAAAAAACTAGACTCCCGAAATGGGTTGGATACAACGATATCCGTTTTCTTCAACCCCGTCCTCCCCTTCCTGCAGACGTTTTCATGGACGACCCTTAAGGAAATCATTATAGTTAATATTATTGATTAAAATGTGGGAAACGGATGTAATATACCCCAAGTAGCATTAAAATACTGCTGTCAAATAATTGCTAGGAATAAGCTGCTGTAAAAACGCTTTTAATGCTATTGGCAAGTCATTTATTAGCTTTTTTAAAAGGTTTACTTAAAAGTCAATTTTTAGTCTTTAAAAAAGCTTTTACAGCTTGTATCTAGCTTAATATTAGCATTATTTCAAAACATTTTCTCTACCTATACAGCCAATTGTATTGATTGAGAGCTAGCACAACTTCGTTGTTATTTTCCTTAGCTATGAACTATACTTTAACGAAAAATTGCAGCTAAACAAAAGCAACTTTATTTATTGTTTTGATTTGGCATTCATAGCTAAAAGAAATCACAGAGCATAGCGTAGATTCATGGCTCTTATTAAAGCGCATTTAAAGTTAATTAACAATAAAAGCAATGGTTATATCTTATAGCTTTTATTTTGCAAGCATAATTCAAATTATAGCTAAAAAAATCCACACATATTTCTTTTCTTTATACTGATGCGCACTATCAAGAGCGCTAGCTGGTTATGCTAGTTCTTGGCTATAAATCAGCTTTTAAAATCAAAATTTCAATGTAATAACTTATTTTCCTGCAATTTATTAGCTATTTTTTGAAATATTTAGGCCAATTGAACTCCAAAAAAAAAGCTGCAGCGCTCTCGTTGTTAAATTCATATTTTTTGGTTAAATTTAAGCTATTGATGCTTCCAAGCAATTAATTTATGGAACTCTGAAGACGCTATTACATGAGTGTTGTGCAATAATGGGTGAAAATATGGGACAAAATTCAAAACGTTCGATTTTTAATTATTTATTTCTAGGTTTCCCTAGTGCACTCAAAAGAAAATTATATGAAAATTAAAACTTTTTCGTTACAAAATTTTTAAGTTTTTGAAAAATTGTGAAAGTCATTTTGTTCCATAGTACATTTCCCGAAAAAAAAAACTATATTGCAATCTCACATTCTCTCACACTAATGCCATTTACATTTACTTACACGTATTGAGCAGCTATACGGTATGTCAGCGTATACTACTGTGTCGTCGGCAACGTGGCATAGTAAACTGGATTATAAGGACATCCAGCTGAGGTTGCCATTTTTGTGTTTTGCAAATTCTTCTTTTTTTTTCTTCTCATTTTTTTTTTTTTGCAAAGGATTAGGTAAGTCGCTGGCGTCGTTGCACGTAGGCAACGTAAATATTTTCATATGCCACACTTACCTATACAAACATAGCTTTGTAACGAAAACACAGACATGCTCACCTATAGAAATACAAACGTACAACAATTGCAGCGTAGCAAATAAAAATGAAATGAAATGAAATTTTGACATTTTTAACAAAAACAAAGTAAAAAAACTAAACTGCCGCCTTTACTGTGGAGTATTTTTATGAAAACAGGTTAGAGCAAGTGACGAATATTTAATATTCGCTGTTTTTTTATACAAATTTGTACACTTTTGAAATGGATTGGTTTCAAAAAACTCAAAATTTTTGACATGTTTTAAGTTGCTACAAAAAATTTAGCTGATGCTCCTGTGAATACTTTCTTGAAAACCATCTAACTGAAGATTATTATACTCAGACTTTTTACGTAATAAGCAATTCGAATATATTTTTTTCATTAAAAAATTAAAGGAAAGTGTTTTAATAAGTCATGCCATAAAAAAAGTTACTCATACGTCATGTTGTCCTAGTGCTTAGAATACTTTTTTATATTAATATTCGTTTGTGCTTAAAAAACTCTGATTTCAACACTTCTTATCTTATTTGTATGAGTGCTAGCTTGACTTTCGCATACATACACACTTACATACTTTTTTCTCTCTCTCTCTATTATATTGCGGTTAGTTCGTTATTCCATACACGAAAAAAAACTGTACCATAAGGTAACAAAAAGTCTCATGCAATAGGTTGCAAAATAATATATTATGTCATATTTTATTAGGCAACATAATGTAATTGTATATGTGTGCATATGCATGTGTGTGTGTGTGGTTGAATTTTGGCTTAAGCTGGCTGTTTGAAACTTTTTTGATTAACTCAGCGGTTACTACTTTTCTTCATAAATTTTTGTGCCTTTTATTTATCCTTCTAGGAGTTGGTTACGTACATCGTGCCGATATTTTAAGCTTCGTTATATAAAAACATGCACACACATTTGTGCACATATACATACATACATATGTTAGTACCCTGCCGGACTCAAATAAACTGGTTGACGATATTTACTAATTTTTAAAGTAGCTAATTCTTAACTAGTTGTAAAAGTGGCTTAAAAAATATGCAGAAATCAACCAGTTTGTTTCAATTATTTATTTCTGAGGGGAAAAAATGGAAAAAAGAATAAACAAAAGATGTCATTTGCATGAAAACCAAATAGTCAATTCATTAAATTGTCATAATTTAAATCTTATTATCAATTTAAATAAATAAAATAAATAATTTCCATTTAAACTTTGTTATTTTGAAGTGCGGAAGTGTGATGCGCAAAATCTCTTTTCGAGCTTCATCTATCAATTGGAAAAACAATAATTTTCCCAAAAATTGGGTAAAAAACGATGTGACACTACAAGAGAAGACCACTACAAGAGAAGTTCAAAATATATTTTCAACCTATTGCTATCGATTGGAGCAAACAATAATTTTTTCGAAAAATGGGTCAAAAATGGTCCTTTCCAGGGTCCAGAACGACTAAGTGATGTCCAAAATAGTTGTAGATGCTTCTCTATCGATTGGAACATTTTTTTCGAAAATGGGTCAAACGGTCCTTTCCATGATACTGGGACACTCCAAGTGACCAATTTTCGACTTTTCGCCATCGATTTGACCAAAAAAAAAACTGTGTTTTTTGCTACACTTCAAACCAAGTGGCTCGAGCCATTTACTGCTTCATGAATGTTGAATACATAGGAGTGTGAGCTTCACATGCATTCGCAATCGTGAGACCCGAGCTACTTAAATGCTCACATTCATGAACAGCATGTTATCTTCGTATTCGCCATTAGTGAGCGCGCAACTCAGATTCGCAATCATTATTGCATACAATGTGAACCCTCAGTGAACCACTCAATGCTGTTCTCTGATGGGTACTAAGTACTATATGGTAGGTTCAATGAATTCAAAGTAAAATATTTCATAAATTTTGCATATTTCGTGTTTTGCAGAAGCGATCAAGCAGACGATGCTGATAAATGCCTAAGTAAGGCTCTGCAAGTTGCAAGAAAAAAAAATTCCATTAGGTTTGCGATAAAAAAAAAGTTTATTATTAATTATGTATTACCAATCATTTTAACAGTACCTTCTGTCTCAATAATAAAATACATACTACAAACTATAGTAATTAATTGTGCAAATGTGTAAACATATTTCATTTCAATTAGTATGTATAATTTCATATCAACTATGTAGTTCTAAATTGCTTAAAAAACAATAGTTCCAAAAGTAGTTACCCACTACTGGTTCAGTAAGTAAGTAGTTACCCGCAACTGGTTTAGAAAGTAGTTTATCAAAACTGCTTTAAGAAGTAGTTTACAAGAACTGGTTTAAAAAGTAGTTCATCGAAACTGGTTTAAGAAGTAGTTCACCAAAACTAGTTTAAAAAGTAGTTGCAAAGATATGCAGAGACGGACAATTGACTTGTGCCTAGGACAACATAATGTTAAAGTAAACAGTTCTCTCAAACAAAATAAATCGATTGTTCAACCAGATGTGGTGTACAAAAAAATAGTATTTCAACTGGTTTTTAACTAGTTGATTTCCCTACAGGGTATGTGCACAAAACGATATTTCATATTTGATGCTTTTTAATTTACTTATGTAATTTTTGCTGATGTGGTTATGAATTTTTTTCTTTTTGACTTAGTTTGGGTTTGAACAAAATATAATATAATAGAAAAAGTTTGCTAAACATGCTCTCCGAATGACCCTTTTTGAAAGTTTAAATTTTCATTTCCAATTTTTGATTAAATACTTTTTTTTTTGTATTTCATTTATATGATTAAAGGCAAAGTTTCCGAGAACTGGAAAAATTGTGAAATGGAAAATAATTTTGGTGTAAAAAACATTTAAAATAGTTTAAATAAAAGTCAGTTTTCTTGTACTAAGGATAAACAAGAGTTTTTAAATTAAAAGTGCCATAAGTGCTTTTGTGAATAATAACAACCTAATCACAGTTTAGTAATAGCTTATCTGATATATGTGCTTATGTGCCATTATACACATTATTTAATAAACGCAATTCACTTTAACTAAGCCATCATAGATTTGATTAATTTTTAATTTAATTTTAATTATAATTTATGAATTTTGACAGCATTTACTAATTTAATAACTTACAAATATATTAATATGCTGCTCATGAATTTTTGAGAAAAAAATTGCACAATTTTAATCTTCTGTTGGTATTATAAAGCGCTTGCAATTAAATGTTACTCATACCACATGTTGCACGCATGGGAAAACAACATGCGCAACCTTAGTAGGCGGTTAAATGAGCGTTAAGCGTCATGTAGGTTTGACAAATTGCAATTTGCTATTAATTTCAGTTTTACCACCTGTCATAATTGCAATAAGTAGCAGTACGTGTGTATCGATTAAATATTCTATGCAATAAATTAAAATTTATTGTGGGCGCAAAACGTGCAGATGATCAGGTTATAAAGTTTAATTATTAAAATGCATATTAATTTTATACGCGTTTAATGTGATTGGCTTAATATGGCATTTTACGAGATTTTTTGAAATATGTAGTTATATTTTGATTTGTTAAAAAAAAACCTAGCATTAAATTGACTAAAATTTCAAACTCAAAGCATTGCAAATATGCATCACTGATAATTTTATATATCAGCGGCCACGTTTTAGATTTTACTTGTACTTATTGTCTATGAATTGTTTGAAAATTGTTGGAAAGCAATCGGTTGCAAGTAATATCGATATTGAATTATGACTGCCGAAATTCATAGCATAAAAAATTAAATATTTTATTCAATCAATGCCGTTTACAACGTTTATTATGTTGCACTCCTCATGAGCAATTTTTTATGGAGCAAGTTATAAGTATAAGCTTTAATTTAACAGTAAGGGAAGATAAACGGAACCCGATAGAAAACTGGCAAAGAATTTATGTATCTAACCTACATAATTACAAAAAGATGTTCGTCAAAGATAGTCAAAAAAGCGAGGAAAACTTGGTAAGAACTAGTTGACGTTTATAATAATATATAGCATTTAGTGGTAAGAAAAAAATGTCTAGCAATCAACAGTAAGTTAACAATTTTTGTTAATGGCCTGATTTTTCTTCAAGTTTTTTGGATTCCGAAGTGATATTAGACTAGTAAGACCCAGTTTTTCAGGTTCGAACTCCTCTTTGTGCAATTTTTTCATTTTAAAATTTAAGTCCCTAAAAACATATTTACTTTTTGCTCACAAAATGCTTTATTAATTTTACAAACAAACAAGATACAGCAGTCAAAAGAAAATGGAAGAATCTGACATCCTTTCATTTTAACAAATAATACCCAAAACATTATTGTATTCCACTTTAATTCAGAACCATTCATGCAACATTGGACCAACTACATTGAATATTCGCCGATGAGCTGAGCTCTCAAAGAAAATATTTAGTTCAAAACAGCAATCCCAGATTGTTTTCTGTAAAATGCGTAACCCTCTATCTTATATCTACGTATAATTCATGAATAAATCTAATCCTATATCTTCCTATTTGGACATCAGAACTATGCATATGTATATTGCAAAGCATTTATTAAAAAACATCTCTTTTTCATTGATGTTAAAACTTTTTCATTTACGAAAGTAACAAAAGACTTGAAAATATGTAACATCATAAAACAGTTAATTTTTTCCCAAATAGTTTACATAATTTTTTAGCCAATTAAATATATGTCGATTGTTTTTTGTTGACCAAAACAATTTGTATGAGTGACATTTAATTTTTAAATAATTAAATATTTTCATTTTCATGCATGTTGATCTTAAATGTTCGGTATTTAAATATATTGCAATTTTATTGAAATAAGATGAAAATTTTATAATTTGCAAAATGAAATATTATGCTTTTGTAGCATAAAGCATATTATGAACTTTTGATTATTATGCGCTTGGAATTTAATAAAAATCAGGAATTTTATGCAAAAAAATGTTATTTATAATTTTAATTAAAAACTATTCGTATGTTTTTTACAGAATTAGTAGATTTTGGAAGTATTTAGTTAAAGAAAACAACTATTCATAGGTAAATACTTTAAGCCTAAATAAGTGACAACACTTTTGAAGATTATTAAAGTTTTTAATTAACAAAAATATTATATAGTTCCTTTTTCTGTATCAATATTTGCCACAATGAAATTTCTTAAGTAACAAAAACAATTTTGTTAATTCAAGTTTTAGCACAATTAAATGTTGCGCATACGTCATGTGTGATTGCTAGTGGAAAACTATTTTTAAACTAAAACAAACATAAACAATTCGATTGCAATTAAGTGCATGTCCTTCAAATACCGTTAAGTCTTCATTTAAAGTTAAGAAACTTAAATAGTAAAGAAAAAAACCAAACCAACGCACGCTTGATTGCACTTCGACCACAAAAACTTGGAGAAAAACTTGCAAAATAAATTGCCAAAAAAAAAGGAAGAAAAAAATCTCAAAAACTATAGTAACCAACTTAAAGAAACAATTACAATTACACACTTGTAACAGATACACATAAACACACTACTACCATAAGAACCGAATGAATGTTAGTGCTTTTGCTTGAAACTTTTCTGCAACAAAGCAACTCGAAAGTCTGGCGTTGTCTAGACACTTTTGCAGCTATATAGCAAGTGTAGACAACAACTTGCAGCATGAAGCGACTGTCATTCTAGTATGTTGTATAAGTCAGAGAGTATGTGTGAATGTGCCTGTACATGACCACACGTTTCTTTTAAAACAAAAGCAATCATGTCTTCTTCTTGAACTTCGTTTAGCCAAAACTGCTGTCACAAAGTACAAAGTAATGCTGCGTACAGTGAAGCAGTTCAATTAAACGAAGAACAGAGATTACTTCCAAGGTGTATAAGCAAAATTATCAGAGTCATAATAAATCAAAAAATGAAAGAAAAAATTATGAAAACAAAGCATATTATGACCAAAAAATGCATGATATTTTTCTAAAATAAATGACAAAATTTATCATACGAGCAAATATAAAAAACTTACCGAATGTTATCTCAGTAAATTAGGCCTTACTTTAGGCTTAAGCAAGTTCGCTTATAACATATATAGCCGTAAAAATTCACGAAAAAATCACTTCCAAAATAAGGCTCTAAAGGACATAAATGCTGGCCGAAAACGAATAGAAATTTTCGATTTATACCATTATTTGGGCCATTCATATTTTTTGCTACTGCGAGACTTTTTCTTTGGAATATTTTTTCGAGCAAACGTCACAGAATTTCTACAGAATTTTAATTTTTCCGATAACGAACAGCTGTCAGGTTAAGAAGAGTTTTAGGACCCTTATGCTGCAATCGATGCGTGAGAGGCAGAAATTAATTTTTGAAATCAACTTGGCATTTACAGTTTTTTTTGGCCACATTTACTATAGATATTTGAATAATTTGCTGTTGAGAAGGTTAGAAAATTAATTCGAAAAATTTATAAAAAAAATGTTTGCTCCAGTCAGAGAAAGAGTTGTACCTACGCAGCCTTATGACCCATTTTTTGCGCATTTTTGCGATGGAAGGCACAATATAAGTCAAGGACGTCACTAAATTTACATACATTTTGGATTGGAGAAAAATGCGAAATTAGTTTTTTTCCATCAAACGCAGTTCGAAAAATAATTTTTTAATGCAGCAGAGTTGATCTGGCGTACCAGCAATTTATACTCAAAATTTATAATAAGTTTAATATATAATTGGTTGTGTGTTCGATTTCAACAAAGGCTTTTAAAAAAAATTATTAAAACCGTGATGTCAAAAAATTATTTTTGCACATTTTCACAACAGTTGGAGAAAATTAAATTTTTCGCCAATTTTATTTTTCCTCTTCCTCAACCCTATAGTAATAACATTTTCGGAAAATAATTGCAAGACAATTTTTTTTTTAAATTAATCAAAAATGGCTTTATTGAACCCGGGAATCCAACTTATAACACCGAAAATCGATTTTAAACATATTCGGTCTATTGATCTTCAAAATAAGACATAAATATGCTCGAGGCATAGTAAAAAGTCCAAGTCCACGAATTAAATATTGAAAAAAATATTGATAGACTTTATGAAAAAAGTAGAAAACAATGGAGTTTGACAGGCTCAGCATTAGCTTACATTTGAATTTTTTGACTTTAATCTTTCAAAGTAACAATTATTTACGTGCAAAGTTTTCAATTAATCTTATAAAGTTAACCACTGTGAAGTCTCAAACTCCAGCCGGGACTTTTTCTAGGACAACAAATAGTGAAAACAACGCGATATCCCAAAACAAAATACAAAGAGGGCGAAATAAAAACCATAAAAACAAAATCAAAGAAACAAGAATTTAAGAAAAGACAAGTTAAATTAAAATGTCACATAAATCTTTGTAGAATTTTTATTAAACTCTTTTAACAGCAGTAGGAAAAAGTTATGTACGAAAGAACAAATTGTGTTGTTGCACAGCATGAGTGTCAGTGAAAGTAACAAAGAAATTCAATTTTAACATAAGAAAATTTAAAAAAGGGAAAAGTTTTAAATGCACGTCAAGATATTATTTTTGTTCTTAATGAACTACGATTTTTATATATTTTAATTATTATATTTCATACGCTAAGCAACTATTTGCTGTTTCCTGAGAAAGCTTTGAAGAATATGCTCAATACATAACTAAGGCAAATGCAGCCAAAAAATATTTGTTTGAGTTCTGCCTAATGGAAGAACATTAAGTTGTATCATAAGTTTGGCAGATTTTACGATATGATTTTATCCGCAGATGACTGCTTTAAAGCTGATTTAACAAATATTTGTAATATCCGTATATCAATATTAAAATTTTTGTGCTCCGTAATATTGATTATAGCTGCTTACTACTTATAAGAATCAATATTTTCAAAATCTTTTAATCATTTACATACATATTTTTAAATCATAATATATTATATTAGTTTGATATTCTTTCAATGCTTTGTTTGCACACTTGATTGAATTTATTCAAAATCAATAAAATAGATCTGCCATTGTTTATTTTTAAATTGTGCGTATAAAAACATCAAACTATACAGCAAAGTAGGAATTAAACCATAAGCAAATTTGATATTTATGTTCTATCATAATACAGAAAACAGCAATTGCATTAATTTAATAACCATGTAATTGAATTAAATTTCATCTCATTCAAAATTAAATTGATATGTAGACAAAATAAATAAATAATGCGTATTTAACGCCATAATAATATTGTTTCCCCAAAGTGAAATTTTGTTGTACGGGGCGTATGATGAACATTTAATTCTGAAGAAAATCAAAAATTTATCAAACGTGCGCAACATAAATCTTACTACTACAAAATTTATGCATTAAACGAGAATTTTCGCACATAAATATATATGTATATTAGGGTGGTTTTTCAAAATTTTCTTTTGTGAAATTTACATAACTATTTTTCGGAGTATATATACATAGTATATAACAATAAGTAATCCCACAAGAAAATTTCTGAATTCAAATAGTCAAAGGTCGCCAAAGACCGATAAGTTTTCTCGTATTAAAAAATGTATGGGAACATCATCATTTTTGCATAAATTGAAGAAATTTAAGCCGAACTTTCATATGGTATCGTAATTGAGAAAAATAGTTTTTTTATTTAAAAGTGCGATCTTTTAAAGCTAAAAAATTACCTTTAAGTTCCGGTTTAAAAAAATTTACATAAATAGTAAACACCCTAATGAACATTTATCTATACAACTGCAACCCTAACTAAAACTACAACTTCTTTGCGTACTCACCTTGGAAAATATAAGCGAACAATTTCGCCAGTTCGCCCTTTAATATGATAACTGCATGATGTATTCGGTGGATACCAATGTGCGATACTCAAAAAAATACCCTCACTTGCGCTGCTATCCTTAAGCGAATCGGAACTGAGTAACCAATCGCAAATACCATGTTTAATGCCAGCAGTCTCAACATGTCCAGGCCAATTGCCAACATTGAAATGAAAGCCGGTATTCAATAGTGGACCCGCGGGTGATGAAACAAATTCAACGTACATATATTGTGAGGTACCTGCAAAAGAGAAAAAATGAAAAATGATGTGAAATGAAAGGATATTTGTGCGTATAAATATTTATTGTTGTTAATTTGAATAACAACGGCAATAGGGAAAATAGATAGATATAACAACAGCAAGCAGCAAAATAAGGTTATCAACAGCAGCGTAGATCAGTTGGCTAACCAGTTTTTGAGACATGTTAGGTCAACAAAAGTTTGTTTGTTAACCTCACAGCCTTGTCATGATTGACAGATAGCTAATTGTCATAAACGACAACGTGTTGTGCATTGCTGGTGTTATGCTCCTTTTGGCGCAAGGATAATTGCAAAATGAGACATGGTGTTGGTGATATTTTTTATTTTCAAATTGTAGGTATCGATATGTGTCAAAAAAGAAAAACAGCCTTAGAAAAAACTGTAGATAAAATAGTTTAACATAAGCAATTGCTTATTATTTTTCGGCTCAGTTTATCATGTGGTTTTCGTGCGATATTTTAGGACACTTTCCCTTTCTAGTCCGAAGCCGTTATTTTTTTGAGTTGAGTTTTTCTGAAATATTTTTTGAGCGATACATAGGTTGCACATCTTGATAGAGTGTGTTTTTGTACTCATTTCTCAAAATATAAATAGCATCTCTTTTATTCCTTCTCTCAAAGATTTATCTATAGTTTAATTTTCTCTCACATAAAGCTTAAAATATCGTTAGCTGGCGCTGTCATCTTCAGTTGAAACTCATTTATTATGCAATTTCCAAACATGCAATAGCATTCTTCTATACAGGACATGCAAACTGGCTGCTCATGTGAGTGCTTGTGACTTTGACAAAATTTGTTGCTGCTGTTGCTTGTTCCCCTTTGCTGCTAACAGCGAGAACACATCGTTGCGCCACGTTACGCTTCGTCATGTCATGTCAATTCAATTCACATTTCAAAGTTGTCTTCTCATTTTTTTCCGTGACAAAAATTGAATGTGTGAGTTGAATTGCATTTTATTCAACACGAAACTAAGGTAATTTCCAGAACGGAATGGAATTTTAATTAGTCAATAACATCAATTAAGTATGTAAAGTAAAAGAGGTAATAGCTGAAGACATGATATTTGTTAAAAAAAAATTGATTAAAACTTTTTTTATTTATTTATGGGACAGAAAAAATCTACAACAGATATTTTCGCTAATAGATTTTTAATTGAATTCAAATGACGCTGAACTTTTTCTTAATTACTGCTTATAACTTAGAGCAACAGCCTAAAAATATGCAACATTAGAAGTAGTAATCTTGCAACTAATCACTTATGAAAGTACTTACAATAATTGATATTTTTCACTGCATATTTTTAGGATCTTTTAATATTTTATGCACAATAGATTCTAAGTTGGCACTACCTATTTTTTATTTATTTATTTTTTTTTGCACACTTACCAATTATGCTAAATGGAAATTTTCCCAAACCGCAAAATTTTCCAATAAGCGGTGAATGTTCATCACGTCCATCATATACGGCAAGCCAATCATACGGGCAATGTTCGTTACCCGAACCAATTGGTCTAATGGGACAGGTCATGACATTTTCACATCTGAAAAAATAAATAAAGAAAAAAAAATATATTCAAAAATAATTCAACAACACACAAACAAGAAAGGGTAGAAATTCGAAGAGATAAAAAAAACGATAAACTTATTATCATGGAAATGGCTTCGTTAAAATAACAAAATAAAAGTGAAATTGGCATCAATTGCGGCGTGTTTTTGACATTTCAATTTTATGTTTTTGCAACGGCTGGAAAAAAAATGCTATAAATGCTTTCTTTTGGGAAAATAATTTGCACACAAAATGCGCAACAATAAAGTCAAAAATAACAACAAAAACCGAAGAAGTCAGTTAAATTTTACGGCCTTACGTGTAGGGAATTATATATTGGTAAAAGTGTTATAATCATTTGGTTTAATGCAAGAAATGTGAAATTTTTTCAGGGTGAAATTTCATAATTTGTAATGTTACCTATCTAGAGGAACTGCTATGTAACTTATAGTAAAAAATTGCATTTTAACAGCTCTGGATTTGCCTTAGCTAAGGCTGCAGGAGCTCATAAAGATTTGTATTAAATCAAGCTGTATATCATGCAAAATTAGCATTATATACTCAGTATTTGTTTCGTAAAAAATAGCATTTTTTGTGAAGACGTATGACGTGGCCTTAAACATTAAAACTCTTTTATGAGTATAATCCAATAAAAGTAAACAAAAGGTTTCCTTTGAATACCAGAGATTCTTACTTTGCAATCACAGCTGAATACTTCAAAAAAAGTAGTCCGAAAAAGTGCTGGTATATGCAAAAAAATTGCATCGCTCAAAAGTTCGTAATTATTGAAATATAAAAGTAAATTAAAATGGTTGCAAAACAAAACATCTGTAAAAAAATTACTACAAATAGAAGGCAACATTAAGTAAAAAAAATTCTCTTCTCTTTTTGGATTTCATCCTTTATATCCCTTCCAAAGCCTTTGAGGCATGATTTGAATTTGCACTTCATTCGTCTAATTTGGCTCTAATTTTTGACTGTCTGTATGTCAGTCTATCTGGCTCATTTCATACAGATTTACTTAGAAGCTAAAGTCACTAACAATGTTCGAGCTTAATTCTCTCCAACGACTTTTTCTTTCACGTAGTCACTTTTTATTCATGATGGCTTTCCTTTTTGCCTTTAAATTGATTTTATTCTACATTTTACTTTCGACTGCTTGCTTACTGAAAAGTCCACATTTTAATGTAGAGAGAAACTTAGTGGGTATAATTGCAGCAGTAAGTCGCGCGAGTTGACAGCAGGGCTTTCCTTTGTTAAAGTTTTTAAATTTCGCTCATTTAGTGCTAATATATGATGTATTAATGTGTTATGTTTTTTCTAACAACTGTTCCACAGAAAATGTGAAAATTTTTTTTAATTTTTTCAGTTAGTAAGTTCTTGTGAATTTTTTTTTTTTTTTTTTCTAAAAAGTACTATTGATAGCTTAGATATACAAGAATTAATTTCCTAATTGTTATGACAAAAAAAAAAAGACCAAAAGCAATAAGTCTTAAGAAGACAAATTGCGCAGAATGTCAATAAAATACAAAATAAAAAAATTCCCAGCCTACTTTCAGGCTTAAAACAAATAAATAAAATTAAGGCTTTATTTCCTCCGTCGTTGTGTATTTTTCTCTATATCCAGCTAGTGACCAGCACGATGCCATGTTTTGAAAGAACAACAACAACAACGACAAAAGCACAAATGTCACTTTTGAGTTTACATTTTGTTTACATTTATTGCTTGTCTGTTGGTCTTTTGTTTTTGCAATTTTTGTTCTCATGATTTTTGTCTTATTCTTTTTTGTTTTACTTTGTTTTTTTTTTTTTTATTTTATCTTTGTTAAACTTTGCCACTTTTCATTTATTAAGTTCTCAATAGAGCATTCGGTGTCGACTTTTGCCCTTGTTTAGTTATAGCAGGTTAGTAACTAATTTTTGTTTACCCAGCCGTTGATTGCAGAGTTGCCAGATTAATGATTAAAATTCTTTTTATAAGAAATAAAAATCAAATGCTCAGGAACTTTTATAGTCATAATTGATAAGCTTCGTTTGACTTATATAAAAAGATTGCTTTGATTTGAGATTTATTTTCTAATTACATTTCTATGAGTATCACTGAAATGTTTTCATACAAATTCAGACCTAATTTAGCGGAAAAATTTTTTATGCCAATACGATGAACTGAAGGAGACTCAAGTTTAGTCTGAGATTTTCAACTTTAATATATTAAATAATGTTTACAAAATAAATTTCTCAACACTGTCAATTGAGAACTTAAAAGAAATTTGACTTTGATTCATCAGTTTCCTAAACCTATACAGCTCCCGTATTACTTGTATGTATAACTTTACTTTAAAATTAAAATATTTTTTTAAAAAAATAGTCAAAAATTATTAAGATGCTAATTTGAAATTTTTACTTTCGGTTTTCTAGTAGAAAAAATTAATTTTCCTTATTTAATTGAAAAACATTTTTAAGCTTGTAACGGGTGATTTTTTAGATGTTTGGTTTTTGGAAATTAAAAAAAATTACAGAAAATTTTCAAAAACGAATGAAATATTTATTTGGTACAATACATCAATTCATGCCATTTATTTTTTAAATATTATTTTATGTCAATGTTGTCCTCGGCTACGCCTGAGGTAATCCATCCGTGAACTTAAATTTTAGCATACTTTTTTCGGCATTTCGGCCGGTATCTCACCAATGGCAGCTAAAATGTTGCCTTCCGGGGCTGCAATTGTAGCTGGTTTGTCCCTGTACACGAGATACTTCATGTAGCCTCACAAAAAATAGTCTAGTAGGGTCAAATTGCATGATCTTTCCGGCCAATGGAATGCTCCAAAATGTGAGATTAATTGCTCACCAAAACTTGCCTCTCAATAGGTCCATGTTATTGCTTGCCGTGTAGCATGTGGCACCGTCTTCTTGAAACCACATGTCAACCAAGTCCAATTCTTACATTTTGAGCAAAAAAAAATCGGTAATCATCGCACGGTAAATTGCTCCACTGACTGTAACGATGCGATTTTCACCATTTTTGAAAAAAATATGGTGCAATGCCTTTTCAGGGTGCATTGGCAGCTTTTGAACTATCGCTGGCTACTCTTCAGATGGCGATTCTGTTTGTTGAGCCATTGACCAATCTCGCTAAAGAAAATTTTTCGATATTTATGACAGTTAACGAATTTTGATAATAAAATTCAATGATTTGCCTGCGCTGTTTGTTTGTTAATCTATTTGTGGTAAAATGGCAAACCATACTGAGCTTTTCTGTGGTTAACACATGTTACGAATCATGTGTGAGGTGTCAAAAAATGTACACTAAAAAAAAAAATAGCAAAAAAAATCACCCGAAATAATAAACTTATTAATATAGAAAAAATTATTATCTGGCAACCCTATTCTCCAAAGAAGAAACATTTTTTTACAATTTCGAAATGTAGTAGCTTTTAATTTGAACTACCCAAACCTTACTTTGATATACTTTGTATAAGGTGTTTGTCTGAATGTATCTTTAGCTGTGTGTTAGTATATGTAAGTGTACCTACTATTAAATTAGATCCTTAGCCATTGCAAGGTCCTGTTTTTTTTTTATTTTTGATTTCCGTTTTATTATTACATTGCAAACGTATTCATTTGTATTTAACTAACAGTTACATATTTGTATGTTAGTGTGCGCTGTTTTGATGGTGGTATATACATTTCTGTGTCAATGTATGTTTTAGTATAAGGGTGGCTCTAAAAATTATATCTAACATATAGTAAATTTTGAATGTCAAATATTTTCAACTGCAATTTTATTGATGTTATAAAGCTGCATAAGTCAGCGATATTATGAAACTTGAAAAAATTTAATGTTTGCTATAGGCAAAATTGGTGCAAAATTGTGAAATTATTTTGTTGAATTTTTTGCAAAAATTGGGTGATATTTACACTTAAAAATTTAGCAAAATATCGAAAACTTTCTCACAAAATAGCTTTATACAGAAAAAATCGAGCTATTAATGAAAAATAATAAATATTTTGTTACACCCTGCGCTGGATATATGATGCTCTTTATAGGGTCCTTCATTGTTTGTTACCTTTTTTATGACTGTATTTGAGAATTTTTATTACACAACATTTACATTCAGGTGAAATTTTTTCATTTAACTTGGTTATTGTTTTAAGCTTTAAAGAAAACAGTAAAGCGCGTCCTTTTATGAGCATCATTTTGTGTGTGTGTGTTGGTAATTTTTGTCTGTAATTGTGTAAGTATTTGCAAATGCTATACTAAAATGCGTGCCTAACACCAGCAACAAATTTTAATAAGATCGGTAGGGGGAAAAAAACAAACAAATGCGCCCCAACACAGTTAACGTAGTTTAACGTAGTGCAGAAACTTTTTCACAGCAGATAAGGTTCATTCGTTTTAATTTCATTTTCATTTTTATGTTTTTAATTTGAAATTCGTTTTTCTACCTTGGAAAATCCAATGAATAGCAGCAACAGTAGGAATATAAAAATAAATGGCTTTAGTAGCCAAAATGCTGAGGGCAGCAATTGTTAGTGTTATATGAATGAATAGTTTTTTCAACACTAATCGACGATATCGAGTGAAATGTTACGATACTTTTATTTTTTATACCAACTTTTTTATAAAAAGATAGCAGCATGAAAATTCTTTGGATAATGTATGTACTAAATGAAATGAAAAATATATAAGGATATATATAATAGGCTTAAAAAAAATATGATAGAGCGTAAGTGGAAAATAAGTTCTTATTTTGGGTCCCAATAAAATAAATTAAATTTTTAATTTCGGGTATTTGGGTATTTTTCCATAGATAAAAATATCTCAAAACATTCCAAAAAAAATCAATGTCATATTTTAAAGAAATCAAGGCTTTGACTAACAATATAATAAAAAAGTAAGCGCCGCATGCGAAAAAATTTTATTAAAAATAGTGCGCACAAATTTCAATAAAAATTTTTTGCTTCACCTGCGCTGCAAAAAGTTCAAAACAAAATGAGCAATCGCAAAAGAATAAAACACCGCAGGCAAAAAATTTTTATCAAAATTAACGTACGCTTTTTTTAATAAAAATTTTTCCTCTACGGCGCTATTTCCTTTTTGTTACATTGGTCATGTTAAGTTTTCTGGAATATAACAAACTTTTTGGCAATTTTCATTTTGTTATGGGATGCCGTTTTCACCTGAAGAGCTGCATGCAAATTAAACTGAAAATTAACAGTTCTCCAAAAATTTGTTGTCAGTAATGTAAAGTATTTCGTTTTCTTATTTGTAATAAGTTATTGAATACAAAGTTGGTAAAATTAATAACCCCTAAATTCGATACTTTTATCGGGCAAAAGTTCATTATGAAAAAAGTGACCAATCGCTTGAACAATTGTTTATAACGAGAATATGTCAAAATGAGCAATCATCTAAAAACAGATTACAGTTTTGGGCGATTTTCCATTATGAACAATTGCTCAAGTGAAAAATCGCCAAAAAAAAAACACTTAATTTTTAGGTTAATCGTATACTATGAAGAATTTTTCAAATGAATAAAAAGGTTTTACTTTGGTGGTACAATGTGGTACAAAATTAATGTAGCTTATTGAAATTGCTTAGCATACAAAGTACTTTAATTTATTTTAATTTATGCATTGTATGGTATTGCTTCAAACGTATTTGAGTGCTGCGTGAAAAAGTTTATGCAATTTTTTAAAGCACACAAGAATTCACAGAATACTGCAAAACTTAAAAAAGACTAGTTCAATATGTGCTTAGGTCAGTAATAACTCATCTTCAGTATATAAAGAAGTTTCATTAACTATTCGTAATTGCCATAGGTCTAATGACGGGTGTGATTTTAACTTCATGTACTTATGTGCAAAAATTTTAAGTTCTCATCCATCAGAATCATTTTTACAAGACCCGATATTACTGGTGGACCAATCAGCTCTATATTTTTGTTTATTTGTAAGCACTCTTAACTAAATGCAAAATTGATAAATGGCCGAGATTGATAAATGTATAAAAATAGCTATATTTGATAATTAAAAGTCACTCATACGACATGTTAATATTAATTTGTGTATTTTAAATGCTAAAGGGTTTTTCAATAAGAGCGCTACAAAAGTTTTTTCAATAAAACAAAAACGGTTTGGGATATCAATGAAATTCTTTATTCTTGTAAAAGAACATTCGATGCTAATTATGTATTATGTATGGAACTCAATTTCTTTTGCATGGCCACCACGGGCACGCCTGCAGAAGTTCAGACGTTGAACCCAATTTTCGACGGTTTTCAAGCATAAATCGGCCGATACTGCTGCAATTTCACGTTCGATATTCGTACGAAGTTCATCAATCGTCGCTGGCTTGTTGGCATAGACCATAGACTTGATGTAGCCCCACAGAAAATAGTCTAACGGCGTCAAATTGCACGACCGAGGCGGCCAATTGACTGGGCCATTTCGTGAGATTACATGTTCACCAAACTTAGTTTTCAATAAATCGATTGTGACATTCGCTGTGTGGCTTGTGGCGCCGTCCTGTTGGAACCACATATTGACCAAGTTCATATCATCCAAGTTGGGCCAAAACTATTCGGTTATCATTGAGCGGTAGCGATTCCCATTCACAGTAACGTGCCGATCTTGATCATCACGGAAGAAATACGGCCCAATGACGCCGCCGGCCCATAAACCGCACCAAACCGTAATTTTTTCGGGATGCAATGTTGACTCATGGAGTACGTGTGGATTGCTCCTGACCAATAACGCATATTTTGCTTATTGACGAAGTCATTTAGCCAGAAATGAGCTTCATCGCTGAAGATGATTTTTCGATGAAAATCCGGATCATTTTCAAGTTGTTGCTCAGCGCAATTCACGAACATACGACGATTCTGGTGGTCAAGCGGCTTCAGTTCTTGCGTCAATTTGATCTTGTATGGATGTAGGCCATGATCTTTTCGCAAAATTCGCCACAACGACGTCACAGAGATACCAAACGCTTGAGAACGACGTGTGAGAGACTGATTTGGGTCTTCCTCAATTGATGCGCTAGCGGCAGCAATATTCTCGACATTTCGGGCACTTCTTTGTCTCACTGGCACGGGAACAATTTGACTGTGCCTGTTGATTCAAATTTTTTCAATAGACGCTCAATTGTTGATCTGACAGGACGATTATGATGACCTTAATTTGGACGTAGAGCTCTTAAAGTTGAGGTCACTGACTCCGAACTTCGGTAGTAAATTTTAATAATTTTGACTCGTTGTTGGATCGTATATCTTTCCATGATGAAATGGCAAACCTTATTGAAGGGAAATGTCAAAAGAGCGGGAAAAAATATGGCGTCGTTTGCTGTCCCTGTTGGTCTACTTTTGTAGCGTCCCTATTGAAAAACCCTTTATATTTTCGCAATTGCCTTAAGCAGATGCCTTAAGCTACCAATTGTTTTTTTAATAAAACAAACAATTATTACAAGATGCTGGATTAAATTTGCCGTATTTTATTTGTTTAATATTTCTCGATTTATTTAACATAATTTTTAAGCTACAATGTATCTAAATTTAAGCTTAGCTTTAAACAGTAGCTTTTTAGCTACAGAGTCTTAAGAAGTTGTTCAAAATTTATCAAATTTTATTACAGCATTTTATCAAATAACTTTAAAACAGCTGCATTAAAATATACTTTATTCTCGATAATTTTGACTAACGACACGTGGCATCAAATTAACTCAATTACACAGCAAGTATGCATGATGCGAGAGTTTATAAATATAACTATAATAAATCATAATTCGATATGTCATGCTGCTTAATTAAAGTAACTCAGAAAAAGTTGCTTCATTAAATACAAAAAAAAAAATCCAAAAAAAAAAAAATTATATACATTTGCACACAATCAAATAAGAAAAATCTAGTAAAATACAAAAAGGCCAGAATCCACTTGAACACTTGGGCAACATTGGCACTAGCTCATTAATTATTTAAATTCGAAAAGTTTTTTGCATCATCATTGTAATCAGTAACAGCAAAGGCAACAACAACTACAGCTAAAACATCATCATCAACGACTGATTTCTGCAAAAAATTTTCGCTTTTGTTTTTTCCCGATAATGAGTTAAACTGTAAATGCCACCCCCAAAGGCCACAGTTGGCAACATTGGTGCGCGCATTAAGTTAACTAAGTGGTATTATGATAAAAGGAAGTGAAAAAAGAAGCAAAGGGTCATTCCATTTAACGCAACTGATTGCAGAAGTAAAAATTTAGACTTAATTGTGGTTAATAATTTTTTGTTAAATGACAAATTATATCGAGTTTGTACATAATTTTCTCAACAGGTCGTATGTGTAACATTGAAATTTCCTTCATAGCCTTTCAGTACATGAGTTTTAGAACGAGAAATCAGTGAAATTGCAAAAACATATGACATAAATGGATTTATAGTTTGTCGCCACAAAAGAAAATATAAAACTTTAAGTGACATAAAAACTTTGCATATGGGAGGATGACTTCGAAAAATTTCTGGTTAAGATGATAGAAATTTGCAGGTTCGTAAAAAAACTGCATTCGCATCATTTAAAGAAATTGTAAAATAGTTCGAACTGAACATAGAACTTCCTACAGTTTGCAGGCATTTAATTAAAAACGTTGGTTTGGGCTGCACATGCAGATGGCTCTTCTTTGCACGTGTTTTGAAACCAGATATCAATGTAAAAGCGACTATGTTCCGTGAATTAATCTTGGAACCGAAAATCAATAATATCTTAAGTTTCAAAGTGTCTATTTGTTCAAAATCTCTCTTTTGTTTTGTAAATTATTTACTAGGGGTAAGTTATAAAGCTGTCGAACGAGCTGTTCAAACGTGTTCGAACTTTTGTCATACGCAAGGAGTCAAAAACTCGAACAGAGTCAAGCTCGAACAACTCGATTCATTCGACTTAGCTCATGTTCAGTTCGTTTGTTGTCCATGTTCACTCGTTAGTTTCGAGTTACTCGTTGGTTCGAACGATTTGTATGCAGGCACAAAGAGTAGCAAAATAACGAGATGAGAGTGAGCACATCAAACTAAGCGAACTGAGTTGAGTTAAAGGAACTTGGTTCGGTGCTGAAATATTATAAGAGTCGTAAGTTTGTTCGAGCGAGTTCGGCTCATTTCGCAGCCCTAGCAAATATGCATGGTAACTGGCATACAAGTCAAAGGAGGATTTGATTGTCTATTTACTTTGACCATGACAGACAAAATTCGCAGAAAATTTATGTTTTTGTAAATTTTTTGTGGAACTACCCTGCTTCAAATCCTTTTTTCTGAAATTCTGATCTTTTGTTTTATATATATTTTGTCCTCTGTATATCAGTCTGAGTAAATGTTCATTTGTATGTTTAATTAGTTATTGAAAATCCTCTACTCAACTCACCTCACCGTTCTCTGAGCTACTAGCACTAACACAATTACATTTTTGTGCCTTCTCTTTTGTCTCTTTGTATGTGTGTATTTTTTTTTATTCTATATAGCTGCGGGTAAAAGTTTTTCCCGCGTTGTTAATTCAAAATTGATTGCATTGAAATTAGCAGCGATTATGCAGGAAATTGCCAACGGACAAATTGAGGGTGGAGGGTGAAGGGTCCACAGACAGCAAAGTAAATGGAAAAACTTCAATTTGCCACATAATCACATTCAATCTGCTTAAAAGTTGACAAATGATTTAGTTTCAGAGTGGGTGTGCGAAGAAAGAGTGTGGAAAATAAAAGACATCACAAAGGCGGAAAATTAAGAGCGAGAAAAAAAAAAGCTTTTGAGCTCAAATTTTTCAGAAAACAATGCAGCTTGATGAAGCGCAATAATTAACTGAATGGAATAGTTCATTAACAGTTATTGCTTTTTTGGTTTTGTTTCTGTCAAAATATTATCCTTAAAGTATGCAATACATTTTTCAAAGCTCATAAGATTATTAATATGTGTCAGAAAAACTAAATTTAAATATAACATCAACATTTTTGAATCAACTTTTTTCCTCACACCATAGATGACCCTAAAAATGTGCAATGAAAAAGTTTTTTAATATTTACCAACTAGTTAAATAAGCAAAAATCAAGCGAATTTATCAAATGTCTTCTATATAAAATTTCCTGTTTGAAAATTTATAGCAAAATCTCGTTTTGAAAAACGAAAAAGTTTTGCTAGCACAAAATAAACAAAACTTTTTTTTTCTACTCTTCTTTTACACCAAACTACCATTTATTATCAATGTGAAGTTACTATCGTGATATGGCCAAACAACAACAACAGCATGCCAGCTTAAAAATATGAACACCAGCTACTGCCAAAATTGGAACGAAAAAGTCATAAATGGTTGAAAAAGTTTTTTTATGATTCCATTTCGCATCTCATTATGGCACACATTACGTTCGAATATGAAATCGATGTCAAAAAGTGAATGAGGAAATTATTCACACAAAAAAAAGGATAATATCAATGTTACACAAAGAGAAACTAAGATTTTATAAGCAAAATTTTAAGTCTAAGGATAGTTTTCTTTAGCACTCGAAAATGTATAATAAAAGTAGAGTCAATATAATCTGTCAAATTCGAATAATCCAGCACGCATCTTCAAAAATAGCGTGAGTATCTCAAATTTAGTTTGAAAATCTATTGAACTTTCGTACCTTCAGAGCCATAGAATGACTGCTTTATAATCGCTCTAACAAAACATTTTCTCGCAGTGCAATTCTTAAACCAACTGACTGTAATAATGATATCGAGAATATTCAAGCCATGGAGAAAAAAAAACACAGCAAAATCTAAAAACTTTCTGCTTTTTGAAGAGCAAAGTTTTTAAATTGCAAATGGTTTGACTGGTAGAAAGTCGTTGTCACTTGCAAAGTCAAGTCGACGATTTAAATAAATTTGTTATGGTTTTTGTGGAGGTCAAGAAAAAGTTTAGTTTTTGAATTTTAATAGTTTTGTTAAAATAAAAAAAAACAGGTTCATACGAAAAGTTTCCAATAAAAAAGTTTAAAAATATGTCAAGAATAACAGAAAAATGCTTGTTGGTTTGTTTGTAGTCAATGAAAAAAAAAAAAAATTCGCTGAAGCGATTTCAATAAAAGTTTTTAAATCTGCTTGATGGCTTTCAGAGTGCACTCATACGAAATTTTAAGCAAATTGACAATTTGGTTTTTGAGAAAATATGCATTTCATTAAATTTTACATAAACTGCTTGCTGCAAAACTAAAAAAATTCTTTAAAAAAATTTCAAATTCAGAAAAAAAAAAACTATTTGCTTATCGATGATAGAAACATGGTGTGTCAATTTCAATTAAATCATTAAATTATGTACCAAATATGTAAAAGAAAACAATAAAACTTCATATAGATATTGGTCATTATTATGTTTTTTTTTGATGATGAGAATTTTAAGACTCAACATGTTTCAAGAGAAAGAGAGAGAGAGAGTGATAGAATTAACTAAAAAAAACAAAGCTTCAAAGAAAATATTTGTTAATTATTTCATTCTTATATTCAGAATTCCTGATTATTTTTTTTTAAAACTTCGGAGTCTGCTGCTTTAAAATGAAATGAGAAAATATTTCTAAGCAGACTTGATTTTTTTCCTAATTAAAGACAGTAAGTAGTAGCATTTTACCTCAATGCTTTACTACACCAATATATGGAATGTTTTCTCTATGCAATGACCTTAATCTTAACTTATGTTTTCAATAAATCTCTTCTGCACATTTGTAGAAATATAAATTTAGTAGGAAAAAATTGTTAGTGAGTTCTACAAAACTACAAATTGTAATATCAATGAAACTTTTGAAATCTGTTCACCAATACCAACCAATAAGTTAAGTCACATTTTTATTTGGAAAAATTGCTCATATACAGCTGTTGACAACTAATAAGAAACGAAATCATTCATTGTGTTATTGGTAGTTTTTCTCATTTATTTTTCTCTGTGTACCAGAAAATTTTTATACAATATAAATCTAGGACATCTAAGCTTTCAAAAAAAGAATAGACTTGAGTTTAAATTCATAGCATAAACAGTTGTATGAGAGATTTTCTGCTCGCACCTCAGGTTTGACTGAGTCAACTAATTGGAAACATAAAAGTAATTAGTAAAAAATTAAAGGAAAAACTGGATAAAATATTCTAGAAACGATATTGTGCCATTTTCATTAAGAATTTTGACCAAATTTATTTATTAGCATTCCTTAATCATGGGTAGTGTCATAAAGTTGTACACCGGCCATGTGTACGTCAATTTCTTAGCTTCGATGGACGGACATGAAATATCAGGCGATGGCAACGCCACTAAATTGCTCCAATTAAATGACTCAGTCAAACCGAAGGTTTGAGCAGAAAATCACTCATAGGACATATGTACATGCATATTTATGTTGGGAATTTGAACTCAATTCTGTTCTTTTTTTGAAAGCTTAGATGCCCCAGATTTATAATGTATATAAATTTTCTGGTACACAGAGAAAATAAATGAGAAAAACTACCAATATCACAATGAATGATTTCGTTTTCAATTAGTTGTCAACAGCTGTATAATTAAATGTCACTCATACGACGTGTTGTGTCTATGTCGTAAATTTAATTATATGCTTTGAAAGCACAAATCTCTTAGAAGCAATTTTAGCTACAATAAGTTACTAATAAAACTGAAGCAAATTTTAGACAAATCATATGCAATTACAAGATGTAAGACTTTAAAACCGATTTATATGAAATCTTCACAGCCAAACTAGCAGAGACAAAAAATGTTTTAAAAGCTTCTGCCTCAATTTTGGGTCTTTATCAACACATGCCTGAATGACAGTGATATTTTCGTCACAGCAGATGGCTTGCACAAAATTCACTGTATCCTTGACCAAAAGACACATTTTAATATTAAAAGTATTAGTTTTCACTTTTGTCTTTCAACTAACCTTAATTAAAGTTACACATACACCCCGTAAATCTGATTTTCGCACAAGTTTAGCTATCTTGTAATAGAGCAATTTTAAATGGATGCGATAAAGTATTTAAAATAAAGAATGTTCCTTCACCCGAGAATCAATTTTGATAAAAATGACGCACAAATAACGCGAAATTCAAATTTGGAAAAGAAAAAGAGAAAAGTTAGGAACAGGCACCGTAATATTGCACAACTTCAGCCTGACCTTAAAAGAGCGACTATGAAGTGGTGCTTGAATGAATTTTTATTCAAAATAGTCAGATTAGAGACAGCAAAATATTACACTGCAAGAAATTGTTTGCATCATTCCATTGAAAAATATGTTAGTAAGTTAGTTTTTTTTTTTCAAATGAAATTCGAGAAATGTACTCATTTTTATACTTCAAACAGCTTAAATATTTTTTTGAAGAAAAAGTTTTACCACAAAAAATTTAATGCAAAGCAACGTAGTTATTGATCACAAATTCACTGACAGTTTGCTAATTTGCAAAAGATTACATGACAAATAGCAAGATTTGTTCTGCAAATATTTCGACCCTTCAAAAAAAAAAAAAAAAGGCAAAAAATTGCCAATTTTTCTTAAGCTGTCAAATTGCTTTTGTCAAGATGCCAAACGTAAGTAACACTTTGACTCTTTCGTTTACTTCATTCTCACGCTAAATGATCATATGACTATTTCGCTGAGAGCGTGTTTTCCTTGGCACTTTTACACAAAATGGCAATGTTACTTAAAGCATTTTAGTCTGTGTTGCCAACAATTGCAAAAAATTTTAAAAGTGTAAGCCTACTTTAAATAGGGTCAGTACACTGCTTACAACTAATTATGCCAATATATATTTAAGCAAAAAATCATAAAAATTTTCTTAAAAAATAATAAATAATAAATTTTTTTCTTTAATAAATTTTTGAATATAACTTACCGCTGCCCGTCTACCGCAAATTGTTCATTCTGCAAGTACAATTTGATATATGGCTGTCTTGTATGTAACTTGTAACGACAATTTAACGCACGTGGATAGAGTCCTGGATAGGCGGGTGATTGAACATAGCAGGTTTGTAGGCGGCAGTCACGATACTCACGTTCACAATAAGAGCTTTAAATAAAAGAAATTAAATTAAATTTTCTTTAACAAGAATTTTCTTTTCATTATTAACCTAAAAGTATGCACTCAAAAAAAAAAAACCCCCCGTAAATAAAGCCAACAAAGCAAGTGGTCTTAAAATCTCTTTTGTATCTTCCGTAATGAATGCAAATTTAATACGCAAAATTGTTATTGAATTTGTTTTTGTGCTTTCAGTTGTTGCTATTCACAACAATTTCAGCTGATGAGAACATGTTCGTTAATTCAAATTTAACAAAAACCAAAATAACTCTCAAGTCATAAAGACCTACGTTTTATTTGTTTTCTTTTTTTGTTGTTGAAGCAAATTGAATAAATTTAAGCTTGTGGTAGAAAAAACTTTTACATTTTTTTATGTATTTCATTAAAAAAAAAATCACAGTTAAAAAAGAATTTTTTATGAATCCAAAATCCTTCAAAAGCAACAAAGACCAACAAGGAGCTCTGTTTGCAAAAATAATTTTTCTTTACAAAAGTGCGCAGAAATTTTTGCATCAATAAAAATTTTATATTTATTAAGTTGAATGATAATTGAATTGCTTGGTTGCCTCCACCACTTTGAAAATGCTTTCCCCGATTTGCTGTTTTTTTTCTCCTTTGATTATCAGGTCCTTAAATCATAATAAAATTAAATTATTGTAATTTAAAATGCAGCATCAAATTCTCAGTGAGGGCTTCTGGTGAAGCCGCTTCTGGCAGAGTAGTAGTCATGGTAACTGCGGCTTATGTTGGTCGAATGAATTACAACAGTATGCTGCTTTGGTGAACGTACACTTAGAGCACGCTGCACAGTGGTGCAAGATTGTTCAAATATAATAAAGCTCACTTTCAAGTTCATTTCAGATTAACTTTTATATTTTAATGGGGAAGCTACATTTTTTTTAACGAATTCGAGTAATTGAAAATGAAATAATTTATCTAAGAAAATACTAGTTTTAGTAAATTTTGACCCCCAAATGACCTTTAATACAAAATCTATTAGTACAGCTTGATAGCTTCTTAAATACGCTAATAATTTTGTTAGATTTTTTTTTTGTTAAATCATTTTTTCTCGAATTATTACTTAATCTCAAGATAAATGGGACACCGAATACATTAATTTAGAGCAGTGGTGGGCACGTAGTGGCCCTATCCACCCTCAAGCAAGCGACAAAAATTCGCAGAATTTCAACGCTATCGAGGCACAGCGTTGACTTGAATTCAAATGAAAACAAAAACAAAACACAAAGGCATAAGTGACGGCGCCGCATTGTGTCTTAACGAATGTAGCAAATGGTTTTGTTTGTAATGCAGTTTGGGTTTTTTTTGTGCCGTTGGCGAATTTGCAAATGACAGCAAAAAACTTTAAAATTTGGTTTGTTGTTGCTTGATGTTGTTGCTTAGCCTTTTTGTTAGATTTCCATGCCCACCACTGATTAAGAGCATAGAGGTCTAAAAAGAAGGTTTAGATAACTCAATATTAATATTGTACAAATAAGCGAAATCGTACCAACACTTCAATAAGATTGAGCTTTCAGCATATGCCGCTTATCACATGATTTTCTTAACAAATAATTTATTCATTTTATTGATCAGTTCCATTAAATCGGGACACCACTGTGCCTCCTAGTACCCAATTACTCATTGTGGATATTAAGTGCACACCCAAAACAACTAAGCAACTGAACACCACCCATTTCGCCTATTTGTTTTTTAATACCTACCCTTGCACGATTTCTCCACGTCGATTGGGATATAATTCCGGATGTTGGCCATAACGTAAATAGACTTCCGTTTGTTGTTCAGCACGCGAATCGAAAGCAAAATATGTCTACAAATAGATAAAAAAAAAGAAATATTAAATTAAATGAAATAAAAGATAAGCAAGAGAGACAAAATTACATTATACTACATTAAGTAGGTAGGGTTGCTTTTCTACGAAAGCAAGCAAACTGAGAAATTGTTGGCAGTGATTGCGCATAAAAGTGGAAAATAAGATTTAAGTCAATTTAAAAAATAGAATTTCAGAGTAATAAAATAAAATCAATTTATTTTCTTTCATATAAAAAAATTGTAATAAAATATTGAATTGGAAATGTTAAAGGACTTTGCATTTATTATGGGCATTAAATTATTTTCAAAGTTTAAGAGACGTTAATCATTGTAAATAATGTACATAATAACTTATAATAATATATAATGGGTTCATTGAGCAATGTCTTGAGTGGATCGGTTTTTGATACTAATCACTTCAAAGATAAATAACGATAATATAATTTTGCTTAAAAGCTGATCATAAAAAGGTCTATTTAAATATTCATGACTTTACTGATCATCTGGTGCCAGTTTAATTTTTAATTTTTTGAACATTGATAATATTTTCAACTATATGGTCCAACATTTTTTTTAATGCCTAAAATGACACAAATTTAAAAAAAAAAAAAATTATTAGAGATAAATTTTTTTTAGTTTTTAGTACTATGTCAGAATCATTATAATGTATTCTATAATATACTCATATCTGCAGCGAACTTTTATTGATAATTATGTAATTTATGACAATTTATGATGAAAGTCGTCTAAAAAAAAAAGTCAACTGCGTTACTCAACTAAAACTTGATATTTTCTTTTTGGAATGTTTAATTAAGCTAACTTGTTTGCTTGGCACTTTTAAACAATATAGCTTATAATATTCTCTCATTAAGGTAAACTTCAGAAATAATCAGTTTAGTAAAGTATTTTTAAGAAATAAGATCACTGCGTTACCAAAATCTTTCACAAAAATCTTAAAATTTCCAAAAAAAAACCACTTAATACAAATATTAATACACAAACTTGCGAGAGAACTTATGGTGAACTTCAAGACATATGTGGAGTCAAGGTATTTTTAATAGTTAGAAGATTATATATAACTCTAATTACTTATAAAAACTGAGGAAAAAAGTAACTCAGTGGTTGTGTTAGCAACACGGTAGTTGCTCATTCACTGAACTTTGTACTTTTTTAAAGAAGATCTAACAGTTAATTATTCTTAACAAAAGATGAGCTTAATGCAATAAGAATACTAAAAATAACTTATATTTAACATTTCTGATCAACATTAAAATATTTTTTAAAATATGACTAGTAGAAAACTCAACATCTTAAAAATTACTGTAGAGTTCTGACAAATAAAAATTTTTCCGTTAAATAAACCAATCTATGTACTGGTATCTTTGTTACAATTATGTAATTTACTTAGAAAAGTACACTCAAATCAACTGCGTTACCAAAAAATCCACTGCATTACTCTGTAGAGTAACGCAGTGTAGCAGTAACGCAGTTGTATAAATATAACTATTTCCAGGACAGAAATATTTTATATGAAAAGCATCTGCGTTACTAAGAAAGTCAACTGAGTTACCGTATTTTTCGAAAGAGAACACAACTTTGCTATAGTTTTATGCCTTAGATGATGAATTAATTGTATTATAATTGCGAATTTATGTAAAGAGACCTAATTTAGGCAATAAAAAAACATTGGCCCATATCGTCTATTTAAGTAATTCAAACTACCTGAAAAATTTAATGTTTTTAATAGTGAAAAATGGCTTGATTGTGTAATAGTCATATTTCCAAAAAAGAAAAGACTTCTTTTGGTGTCATTAAAACTCCTGATAAGAGTGTTACTTAAAGGGGAATCCTGAACTATGAGGTCCAAAAAAACACATTTTTTATGGTTTAAATCAATGCTCAAGGCAATCCAAAATATATACAAAAAGTTACAGAGACCAATTTAAAGTATTTTGCCGGAGTCGAGCGTTTCCTCCCGCTATATATATTCTACTTTGTATTGAAATGTTTTCCTATCCAAAACATTGAAGCGATTTTTCCTTAGTTTTACGATTGTACGGTATTGTCGGGCGTAATTAAAAAAAAAACTAAATGGTATATTGACTCAATTCAAATTTTTTTCTATTGAGTATTGTATTTTCCTCTATTTGCACTAGAAAGATTGACTTTTATAGGAGAAGGAAACAAGAACACTGTTTTTTTTTTTCAAATCTTCAAAAAAATTGATTTTAATTTTCTTTTTTTTCTGTTTTTTCTTAGTTAACCCAGAAGAAAACTATGTGAAAAATAAAAATATTGTGATTTTTTCGGACTCCAGAATTCAGGGTCCCCCCTTAACAGAATAAGTCAAATACAATGGAAATTAAAAATCTTTTGATTCCTTCGGACCTTCGGACTCTGGGTCCTCCTTAACAGAATAAGTGAAATTCAAGTTTCAGTGGTCCGCTGAACACTCGAGTGAACGATAAACGGTGTTTTCTATGTGCTGCTCGAGAATTATTTAGCTTTTACTGTAGTGAAGAGTTATCTTTGCTAAGACCATCAACCTTATAAGTACGCAGTACGAGCCTTTGATGTATAGTGTTTCAAAACTGGTTCTTGTCATCAAAATTTATTCTTAAATCAGACTTCAAACAGAGCTGCTTATTCTCTATCTTATCTATTCTTGGCGATAAGGTCCTGGATTAATTTTAAAGAGGACTTCAATGGAGTTTTGATATGTGTTAAGGGCAGGTTAACGTATTCCTGTACATAATTTACAAGTTAACGCTGGAGAGTTTTTTTCCAATTTGTCAATATTTTATAACAACAAATTATCTGATTTTGTTTTGCAAAAATCGCGATTTTTACTTCAAAGTATTCCCAAAAATTGAAAAATTTAAATTTCAAAAAAAAAAAAAAACTCCCCAGCGTTACCTGGGGAAATCGTTTATCTAATGTAAATGTTTTTTTTTTTTAATTTGAGATGATCCAGCACCGACTTATAGTGGGCACCGCAATTCCACTTTTTTCTGAGACGCTTCCAAAAAAATGCTGACATTGCCGTAGTTTTCAATATTTCTATCTGAAAATTTTTCAGAATGTTCTTCAAATGTTATACTTTGTTCTACTATTGGTTTTAATAAATAGATTTTGACTGTGTTGTCGAAAAAATTCACAAAAATGTGCCTGTTTTTGTACGAATTAGCGTTACTCTCCCCTTATGAGCACCCATGTCAATTGTAAGGGGTTAGTTTGAGCAATAGCTCTTTTGGGTATTTTGGTTCCAGTTTACTGCTAACTAAATCTTACTTAAAAGGTTGCATTAACTCTGTGTGCACGTTTCGGTTCGCTTTTCTTCAAGCATATGAACTTCACAATAACTATCAAAAGAGAGGCGATTCATAAATGTTAAGAATAAAACCATTTAAATAGGAATCTGATAAGTTTCATGAAGAAAAAAGAATCCTTTATATTATACGAGTATATAAAACTCAAAAAAATATGATAAGCACCATTTCAGACTGGAATGATCTAAAAAAATTAAAAGTTTCATTGAAATATGCTGCCAAAAAATACTATTTATTTTTCATTTATAATTCGCTACAATTTAATAAAAATTTGGGTCTTTTGAAAAAAAACCACCCAATTTAGATAATGTTGTTTAGGTTTAGGGAACAACGTACCATTCGCATTCGCTTGCGACATCTGATTCCAATTGTTGTTTAGCCACAACATAACGCCGATAGATATCTCGTACTCCTCCTGCACAAAGATATAAATCGTTTTGATACAACCTCAAGTTATTACCATTTAAACTCAAAGACCAGCGACTATTTGCCGGTTTTTGACCAGCTGGCCTCCATGCATAGACTTGGTTATTGGCATTCTGATCACGGTATAAATAATGTTGGTGCCGGGCATTCCATAAAGTGGTACTTATAGTGGTATTCAATAATTCCAGCTCAACAATAAATTTAACATTTCCAATTCCACCTCTACTTTCAGCTTCATTTCCTCCATCATTCCGCCATGTAAAAATGAAATTCCGATCGTTATATGGTGGACGTCCATTGAACTCATAAAGAGGTTCCACATTTTTGGCATTAAAGAAAACAATTACTGGTAAGGAAAAGAAATTTTGTAGCGATGTTGGCAACGATTTAATGGCATCGTTTAGACGACGTTCCCTATTGCTCGATTGTTGAATAAACTCTTGAGATTTCGTTCCAAACATATAGTAAGCTACATATAATAAATACGCTTCATCAATATCCTTGCGTGCAATAAATTTCCAATATAAATATAATTGTGCATTAAAAAGAAGTGCATTATTTTCGACACTTCCCGCAATTTCGTAAAAACGTAAAGAGTTTGACAGTTCGAGTGGAGTTTTCAGTCCATACAGCTGATCAATAGAATTTTCCAATATTTTAGATGCTATTTCCGGATCATAATCACCAGCATCTTGCCGTTTTGCTGCCACTGTACTTAATTTTTGGACTGTGTCGATATAGTCCTTGAAATCGGTTGTTTCACCCGTAGCTGTTTCAAGTGTAAACGCTGCTATTAATGATAGCAGAAGCGTAAGCGTTAGCTTATGGAACTTCATAATGATTGCACTTCTTCGGATTTACAGTAGAATACTAATTGATTCTGAAGTGAAAGCAACGAATTTATACTATTTTTGCAGAATTAATGCAGTACACTGTTAGGCTGCGTCTGTTTTAAAAGTTAATAAAATTTTAATATTTCTGACGATGTAAATGTTTTTCAGTTTTGATGTTTTTGCACCTTTTACCAATTAAGTTTGTGTTTATTTGTTTGTTCTAATTACTAGCAGTAGCTCCGGAGATTACCCCCTACATACAAACAAAGAAACTTTTTATATTATGGAACAGAAATATGTTATATCATTTAAGATTCGCTTGAATTTCAAACAAGTGTTAAATTGTAAGTGCATCTGATCAAATAATTATAGGAGATTAAACTAATTAAAAGACAACTTAATGAAAGTAAAACAAACATAACGATTTCTTGGAAAATATATCACTTGAATTAAAGATATAAAGATAATATGAACAATTTTGATCTTTCATGTTTGAAGAAGAGTATTTATTTATTTATAGAAGCAACTAACTATTTGATGTTTCTACTATGGGAGTTTTTGATATTTTGGGCGCTTTTGCAGGTGCACAAAATGAGAGTCTTGAAATCGGAAGATGAGGTACCTACCATACCGTATGAGTAGGTAATGGGGCACTTGAGCCAGATATGTGAGACATCATGCAGAGTGTAAAAGTTGAAGGTGGTGACCGTAGATGTGGTTAGATGGTAACGATAAGACTTGGTGTGACCAGCGCTGGGCGATAAGGATTACATGTGTAATTGGTTGCGTCTTGGATTACGATTATTTTAATTGCAACTTCAAAATTTTTAAAATTAGGATTATTGTAATCGTTCAACGAAGACTTTAAGATTACGATTACAATAATCGTAATTTTAAAAAAGTCGCAATTACGTTTACAGTAATCGTAATCTTAAAGTCTTCGATGAACGATTACTGTAATTTTGAATTGAAATTTTCTTAAATTACGATTTTTTAAGCAATCGTAAGCAAAGTAATTGTATGTAATATGCTATGTACTTGCCAAAAATTCAAAAAAAATCTACTTATAAAAAAAACGGGATTACAATTACTGTAATCGTTCAACGTAGACTTTAGGATTACGACTTCAGTAATCGTAATTGCAACTTTTTTACAATTGCGACTGCTGGAATCGTAATCTTCGTTGAACGATTACAGTAATTGTAATACCACGTAACTGGTCATGGCGCTTGTGGGGGAGTGGGATTGTTAGGAGTCATTGACCTTATGCGTGGTATAGCCGTTGCCCAAGTCTGGGGCCCTGGGCGGAAGAGCAGTGGAGGAGGCGGGACGCAGTGCGGAAGTTAACAAAAGCAAAGTGGCATATCGACGAGTGTGTGTGTGTTTGTTAGTAACAAGTCGGTACGCCGGTGAAAATGTAAACAAACTGATAAAAGTTGGTAAAAATGTAAACAAACCGGCATGGCAACCCTTATTCACTTTTAAACTTTTCGAGACTGCTTGCTCATCAAATTTACCTCGAAATTTTTCGGGTTATTGACTTGCAGTGCAATTTTTTTGGCAAAGAAATTGTGTGTCTTCGAGATTATAGCTGCTATATGAATTCATTTTGAGTGCCATCGAAAAATGGATCAAATCTATACCTTGTACGGCATATCTAACATTACTAAACGAACATCCCTTAGAAATATAGTACTTTTTTTCCCCATTGTTTTGCGCACTTTGAAGTACAAATAAAATGTACTGCTTTGTTCTTTTGTTTAGTATTTACAAAGTAAAGCCTTAAAATATGCCTCCTGGGGGTCCCTTATGTCAAGGATATTTATGATTTTTATTTTTTTGCAGTGCCACTTATTCCAACGATCCTTCAATTTATGCATCTCATCACTGAATTGATTTCCCATAAGATCTGCAAAATAAATCTCTATCTCTTTGTTTGATAAAAATCGTTAATCACGAAATAATTTTTTGAGACGTGCGAAGAGCCAAAAGTCAGAGGGAGATAAGTCTGGCGTATAGGTTGGATGTGGTAACAATGATTGTTTCTTTGAGTCGAATGTGTTTTTGTTGCATTGTTAGCGAGTAAGACATTTAGTTTTTTGAAACTCAAAACTTCACTTTGAATATTGCTAACTGTGCCTATTAAAATGACTAAAGCTTCTAATACAAATCTTTTGATTAATCGATAAGCTTCCAAAGCCATATCCTTTATTTCTGTGACGATTTCTTTTGATGAAGTTGATCAATTAAGAATCAAAAGAAAAAATATAAACATTTGTGCCAAAATTTTACATTTTACATGCAATTGTTTTTGTAACACTTTTGATTTTACACAAAACTATAACATCAAACTACATGGTATAAGCAGCTCGTTGCCCATTTTAATGCATTTTCCGCTTGTAATTTTTTTGGGATTTTTGAACATAAAAGCTCAGTACAAAACATAACACGACAGCATCAAATTTTGAGATGAAAAACGTTAAAAATACTGCGTTAGATCAGTTTGTCAAAAATTCATGCAATTTGATTTGTTTAAAATGCAGTTTTTATCGCTTAAAAAATTTTAAAATGTATTTCTCTCGAGTTTTTATAAAACTTTATGTCTCCTGAGTTTTTTTATAAAGAAAAACTCTAAAAAAAATACTGCGTTAGTACTTTGGATGAAAAATCTATTTCATATAAGTGAAATATTATTGCATATTTGAAGGAGTGCACGCTAAAAAGGATGCACTTCTGCTTTGGTCATAAATTTTTTGTTGCATACTTATGAGAGTTGTGTTTGCATTCTCGCATAGCAATAAATTTTAAGCTGGAAAAATTTATTGCATGATTTTTGTGCAATAAACGATAGAAGAAGAAACAATATTTCTTCGTAAATTAAACAGCATTGCATACCTATGTATCTTGTTTATTATTTGTGATTTTTCAATAGCATAATTTTTGAGGCATTAATAAAAAATTTCTAATAGCATATGAATGCAAATTTAATTGAAAACAAACAAAAATGCATCTTAATTAAATTTTTATTGCATACTCTGAGGCATAAAACAAAAACATATTTGCTGAAGCATACTCCTAGCTTAAAAATATTGAAATAATCAATTGACATGGTTTTTAATTCAATTAAAATAATTGATATATATTGTGCTTTTAAAATAAATATTGAATAAAATTGAAAATGCCTTATGATAATGTGTATCGAATGTGTATTGAATTACCTTAAATTTTTCTAATGAAAAATGAAAACGATTCAATACATCAATACAATAAAATGCTAGCATACTTTTCGGCGTAAAAGGTGGAAATGAAATAAAATGAAAAATAAGGTTAAAACTGATGCCGTTCACATGTAAAATTGACCAAAAAGTATCAAGAATAATTGGCCAAGAAAATTTTAGAAAAAGTTCAGAAATATAATGGGACAAAATCGTCTTTCTATAGCAGAATAAAGAATTAAGGCTTTATTTTCTAACAAAATTTTGATATTTTTTAAAATTTTTTTTTTTAATTTTTTGTCTTTTTTTTGAATATTTTTAATATTCGACCAAAAATCATAATTCAAAGGCGCAAGCTCATTTAGAGCACTGCATTTTTTCTCAATAAAGCAGCATGGTAAATGCAAATTTTACAAGTGACAACACCCAAAGTTTTTCCCTTCAATAACACACCAATATATAAGTTACATCATACCATTATTTTCATAAAAATTTCTGTGCCACTTAAATTTTTGTTTTTTTTTTTTTTCAATTTACAGAAACAATGTGCCTGACTTTGCTTTACCAAGCTCTTATCTTGCTTGTATCCTTGCTGAGTTCATTCATTGCATCATTAATGCATTATTTAAAACTCCTTTCGTGTCTGGTCTAGCGTGGCGTCACATTGCAATTTAGCAACGTCTCGCCAATTCATACTCAATTTGCTTTCATTACACTGGGAGAAAAAAAATTTATAAAATTTTTAGAGAAAAACTATATTTTAAGTTCTACAAAACAAATTCTTACATCCTAAATGGAAAATATTGATAGACATAGTCGCCATCTGGAAGTCAGTGAACATTATCCTAAAGCAGTCCAAGCAACATAAAAGAGTGATTGATAGGGTTTTTGTTGTTACAGTAAAAGTTCATATATGAAAAATTCGCCAAAAATTTGAAATCAAATGACGCCAAAAAACCAACAAGACCCTTTGATTATAACTTACAAAAGGATAAAGCAAGTAAGTTTCCTTAAATTGAAACTAACAAAAATGTAGATATTAATTCAATCGTTTTTTTTTCCAGTGCACAATACTCATTTATGCGTTATTTTGTTTGTATGTATTACTTGCTATTTCCTTAGTGCCTGCTACAATACTGCGCTTCCTTTATATGCGATGTGCATTATGCACCTTTTAATAGAGTCATAAATATTTATGAAAACTTTTCAGGACCCCAACTTTAACTACAGTTTTCGAAGCCAACACAAACGACACCTTCGCTTAGATTGGTTATCTCACTGTCTGGGGCTGGTTTTGCAGTTGTTGTACGTATTTATAAATAGAAACTTGCAAGGATGTAAAAAGGAAATGCGCTTTTGTATGAAAACATTATGAGTTGCTTCCTACTTTTTATGCAACTAAATTGTGAGGGTAATGCTTGTTGTTGTTGTTCTTATGCAAAAGGATGTTAAATAAATATTTGCTGATTTTATTTGATTTTATTTTGAAAGTTTATTTCGTGCAAAAGATTTGAATTGACAGAAATTTAAAGTGTGCAGTTTAGTGTAATTAAAATCTTAAGCCACAAAGTATGCAAGGTTTTTTTTTTTTTTGAGAAAAGTAAAACAAAACCTTGCTACTAGCTCTATACCAAACTATATTCTATTGTCGAAATTTTTCATAATGCTTACAGCTTCTAATGTATTTATCACTAATAACTAAGCAAACTCAAAACCCGTTGCATATTTTCTGGCGTTTGCTTTTTGCTTGACATGATACCAAATCAAAATTATTAGATTTTATTGATATCAACTTGTATGAACAAACTGACATAACTTTGAAAATCAATATTATTCACCTCCCAAAAAAAGGTATCCTTAAATAAATCAAACTAATCCAATCAAGCGCATAAGCAGCGATTACAAAATGCAGCGGCCAACTATCATGACTTTAATTTTCACTGATCAAAATTACAAAATTTACTTTTCACGATGATGCATTTTCAACGGGAGATGTCCTAAATGAGTACGAACGGTTGCTTGTCATTTGACGGAAATTAACAATTCATGGATGCCATTGAATTTTGAGCCAGGTTACTTCGTTGCTGCTGCCACTGTTTGCACAATGTTTCATGTCGCATGCTACTGCAGCAGCATCAACCATAGCGCAGTAAATATAATGCGATAATTCAACTTTGTTAAGCCTAAACGACAGGTTGTATGCGAATCGAGCCAACTTATTAAATATTGACACGAGTTGTGACATGCTGTATGAGAAACGTTCACTGCGGTCGATGTGCAAGGAGAAAATAATTTCCACTTTCAAGTGTTGTAAGTTGAAATGCGCGTATCGGCATTACCTTATGATATTGAATTCCAAATTTTGGACACAATATCTTGCTCTTTTAAGTGAGGCCATAGTTTTATATTTTATATAATATTCCGATAAAAAGCTCTACAAATAGATGTAGCTTTTACAATAGTGATGATAACAACTATTTTCTTTATTGTTTTCCAAGTCTAAATTGTTCACAATGTTAAAATTGCCTACATTTTTCACTGTCTTAGCTGTCAACATTGTCTTTACTGTTTTCGGTGTAAAAGTTCAATATTTAAATATATTTCATTTGTAATAATAAAATGGTAATTGAAAAACAAATAGTGTCTTCCATTTTTAATTTTATCAACCATTTTTACTGTCTTCTTCACTTTCAGTAAAATAATTGTCTTCATTGTCTGCATTGCCACGACCTTTTTTTTGCCTTCGCTCTCAACATCACACTGCTTTTAAAAATACTATGTTCATCATTTGTCTTTATTGCCATTATTATCATTATATTACGCACCGTCTTAATTTTCTATTAGTTTTTCATTATCTTCAGTCTCTTTATTATATAACTGTCTACATTTCCAATTTTGTCTGCATTGTCGCGTTTGTTTTACTGTCTGCATTGTCTTCGGCAGTATTTTTGCTTAAATATTTTTCTATGTTTCCTTTTTATTTTTTTGTACTTATTGTCTTAATTTTATCAAAAAAAGTTACTATTATATTGTTTTAGTAAAATAATTGTCCCCATTGTCTATCTTTATTTTTTTCTTCTCCATATCATATTGTCTTTATAAATATTTTTTTGTTTCATTTGTTTTTACTACTATTATTGTCATTATACTTTTCACTGTCTTAAGTTTTATTTTGGTTTTCTTTGCCTTAAGTGTTTTCATTATTTTCATCTAAATTGTTACTTTTTTATATTGCCGCAGTGCTTTTACTGTCTGCATTGTCTTCAGCATGATTTTTGTTGCATTTCTTCATCTCTTTGTCCTTTTTTTCTTAATTTTATCAAAAAAACTTACTGTCTTCATTTTCAGTTCAACAATTGTGTTCATTGTCAACCTTTGTTGAGTATCTCCTTCTTATAATATTGTCTTAGTAAATATTATTGTCATTATATTCCTCACTGTCTTAATTTATGTTTTGGTTTTTCTTTGCTTTAAGTGTCCTTATTATTTTTATCTAAATTGCTATTTATTTCTACGTTACATCATGGCTTGTACTGTCTGCATTGTCATCGGCATGATTATGTTTTAAGCTCTTTTCTATTTTGCTTTCTTGTTTTCTTTGAACTTTCTGCCTTAATTTTATCCAAAAAATTTTCTGTCTTTTAGTAAAATAATAATCTTAATTGTCTTTTTTTTGCGTTTATCTTTATTGCCATTATTGTCACTATATTATTCACTGCCTTTATTTTCCTTTTGGTTATTTTGTATCTTAAGTGTCAATGTTTTTTTACTTTTCCAACTTTTTCTACATTAACGCATTTCTTTTATTGTCTTCATTGTCTTCGGCAATTTGTTTTTGTTTAAATACTTTTTTTTCGGTTTATTCTTTGCTGTTTTCACTGTCTTAATTTTTTTCACTAATTAACTTTTAAAAAATTTCATATTCTAAATCAGTACACATAAAATTTAAAACATTTTTATAGAAAAATTATGTAAGCATTGCCTCAATTTGCCATTAAACAAAAAAAAAAAAAACATTAAATTAATCTTCAGTAAATTTTCATTATCAAATCAACTCAGTTTAAAGCTATGCGTTCTATCTGTTTAATTTTGCGCTTTCAACATGGAATGCACTTACCTGATCCGTAAAGTTATCCGTGTGGAAAAGCACCTTAACGTAGCTGGTTTCACTAATGAACGTTTGTGGTTGCTCTGCTTCGCCGCAAAACATACCAGGTTCACGACGATTGGAAACGTCAGTTTTTGCGTTGCCATCGACAATCTGTTAAACGAACAGAAAAGGAGAGATGAAAGTTTAATGAGTTTGTTTTAAATTTTTATGCAGCATTGTAACAATATGATTTATTTAGTTACTTAATAAAGAAATGATAACACATGAATTGATATTTCCTTTCAGATAAATATACAAACAAATATCGATTACTTGAACCAAGAAAAAAAAAAGAAGTAATTCCTGGCCTTCTCAAGAAAAAAATTATTTTTCCTCAAATATAAATACGTCAAGTCCCACGGCTTTGACATTAAATTCTGGGCTGGATTTTGTTTTAATACTTTTTCTTATACTTGATTAATACCTTAGAAACGATAAAAGAAAAAGCAGAAGTCTTAGTTTAACTCGTCGTCAATGAGGTGGGGTGTCACAGACCCCACAGGATTACAAACAGAGACAATTTTCTCCTTACACGAATGTTTGCCCCTGGCATCGGCACAGTAAACACGCTTACTCGAGCGTAGCACATTAACTTACAGATAAAACTGATGGGGTGTGTCACACCCCATCACATTGACCGTGTTTCTATGTAACTTCGGAAAAGAATAGATAAAAACTCTGAAGAAACGTTTGAGGAACTACGAACTAAGGCATTCAGAAGATGATATTTTGAGTGCTGCAGGAAAACAAAATAAGCCTGCATCGACTGCAATGGGCCCATTTGCATGAAACATACAAATTGTGCTGCAAAAAGCTGCAATTATTGTTGGGATACTTTAACATGCATGTACGGAACATTTGAGTGACTTCAATCTAAATAACTCTTTATATAATAGTTTGAAATTTTTTAGAACATTTTCTATTAGCAATAGGTGATTTTCACTTGACTGAGTATTCACACAATGCTCCTGCTCTTGGTTGCCTTCGTTAATACTATTATTATATAAAATTCCATCACAACGTTGTTCTTTAGCACTTTTTTGTATAACTTGTGAAAATTTGTACAAATAATACCATACAATTGCTGAACTGATATATCAATTTTTTTAGTCTTCTGTAATTTTGTGCAAACTTCACTTAAGCTTGACCCTCATACAGTGATGCTAGAAGTTGCCATATTAAGATATCTTGCATTTTTCGATCTCTTTTCTTTCTCTCTTTCTTTTCACCATGAACAATATTCCCAGACATAGTGGTTTTTGAATGATGTCACAAGGAGGTACGGCTAATAAAAAGTGTCCCATATGACGGAAATAACTTAATGCCAACAAAAAAAAAAAAAGCAAATGAAGGAAAAATACTAAGAAATCTATAGTAGAAACTCACACCTTTAGGACGACAAATAAAATATCTTAACAGCGTTATGGTTACTTTGTTACTATGCAGAGTGGGTGTGTTGGGAAATAAGAAAGGGGAAGCTTATGACATACACACTCCCAGGGCATTGGCAATATGTTTCAGTTTTTGCGCTACTTGATGTTTTTGTCGTATTTGCGTTTGTTGTTGTTGTAATGTCTGGAGAATATGCTGAATATGCGGCAATAAATTTTATTTGATTTTACTGTTCACAGCCATAAATCAGAATTCCTAAGCGAATACTTTTGCACGGGGGTTTGAGTGCGCAGTTAGGGACAGCCATAAAAACAAAAAACAAAAATGTTGCATAATTTTCAGCATTAAAGTAACTAAAGAACTATTGGCGTCCATTGAAGTTGAAGTAAATTTAAATTTTGTGTAGTATGGCAAGTTAAAAAATTGTACTAGGCAAATGAAAAAGTTCACTCAAATTGGAGTAGAACCTATACCGCTATATTAAGGCAATCGGGAAAGCTATGGAAACCCTCACCTATACATTTTTTTGACATACAACAAACCAGAGTTTGGTTGCTTAGAACTGCATTACTATAGACCTACAATGTTTTACGATCGGCTTGAAAATTTAGTGAAAATTTTTAGTTGCAAGCCAAAAAGTATGCTACAATTTTTTTTCTTACCTGCAAAAATCCACCATCACAGTGTGTTGCATTAAGCAGTGTGCCCACTTTGAATTTTTTAAAACGTAAACGCAACACAAAATCTCGCGGTGATCCTTTTAAACTGCGAAAACGATACCAGCACGTTAAAGGGCGGCCAACATTTTGGTACGTCACTTCTGGTGAGGTAACATCATCAAAAATATCAACTGTTTTATTGCAATGATCCTTGGAAACGTCCACATTGCCACCGCCACCACCACCACCTGTAACGAAGCAGAAAGAAGATGTGGATTTTAATATAAACGAATATTTGACAAAATTAAATAATCGTATTTTATCAGAAAAAAAAAAAATAAATAAAATATTCATTCTTGTGACAGCGTTAGTCAACAAAATTAAACGCAAATTCCTTTTACTCTCTCTCTCTCCCCTTGCAGCATCATCGTTTCTATTGTATTTTGAGTTCAGCTGCTACTCTTCTCTTTACAAATAACGCCCACCTTTTCTGTTGATGTCCTTAATTTATTTTGTGGTTTTACAAAAGCATAATGCTACCAAATAAGAAATGTAAGACGATGAGCAAAAAAAAGAAGCAAAGAGACTCAAATAAAGGACATTGCGCTGAATTTGTAATTCATGTAACGTTCTATTTTTCATTCACTTGTAACTTCACTTCGTTTCATGTTTCTACCTACTTTTTGCTTTCATTTAGTTATTCTTCTTTTAATATGACATCGCGTGTTCACTTTTTGTGCTGTCGTTTTATTTTGTTTTTTTTTTTCATGCTTTGAATTCTTTTGTCAAGAAAATTTAAAAAAAAATATTCTGTATATGGTTATGATATCGTTACGTGTGACCAAAGAAATTTGATACTTTCTATATGTAATTTTTTTTTTTGAAATGTTTGAATATAGCTCTATTACCGTATGATAGTATCATAAGGAAGAATTATTTATAAAAAATGTATTATCACCGTTAAAGCTAAATATATTTCTTAAACATTTTTTTAAATTAATAAGTTATTGGCAAAACTGCAGAAAAATAAAAACGCTCAAATATTATGAAGAAAATTTAACGTAGAATATTCACATAAAAAAAAAAATTGGCAAAAAAATTTAAAATGATCCAGAAACACAACTGATATATGTAATATAATATATTAAATTATAAACAGCCTGACATTTTGCGTAATAGCTCAAGCATTTTTGCAGCATATTACTTTCTTGGTTTTTGCCAGATTCTTCCGAAGCAAATTGGTCCAAAATTTCAAAAGAAAAAAATCAAACAAAAATCAAAAAAAGATTTTTATTATGAATAAATTTCAGAAATTTTAATAATAATTAACTTTATAGGTGCTTTTCTGTAAATACTCAAACGCGTATGTCATTTTTAACATGTTTATTGCATGGGGAGTTCCATTCCCCATTGCTCAATTTAGCCCACATTCTGTGTAACAAAATTATACTTCATACTTATGATATATACCATAAATATAGCTGCCACAAGTGCCACAATGTAGCGTTTTGTAGTGTTTTTGTTACATCAGTGGTGCCATTTCCGCTTAGTCCAATTAGTGTACATTCACGAAAAAGATTTCACAGATGTAGCTGCTATGAATCCCCTATATATGGGAGTAACATTTCAAGTGTTTTATTTCATGGGAGTTTTTCATGATAAACTGCAGTTAATTTTAGGCATCCTGTTAAGAGAAACCTCTTTGCTGAATTTCTACAACATCGGTTCTGTGTTAAAGCTGCGCAAATTAACGACAGGCAAGCAAACATACACTCAGAGAAAAATGGCATTGCCAATTAAAAAAAATTTTATTTTTTTGCGGTTTTGAATTAAAACCACAAATTTTGAAGTTGAAAATAATAAAAATTTCATTTTTTCCCTTTATTTTTAACACAAACAACTTTAAATTTATTTTGAATTTCAAAAGTTTTGAAAAACAAAATTTTTCAACTTTAATTCAATCTTAAAAAACTTTAAATACCATTTTGGTTTTGCAAAGTATTGGTAATAAATTTTTTTTATTTAACACTAAACACTTTGAATTCTATATGAAATCATTTCAAATCAATTTGGATTATTTTTAAAAGTCATTCTTTTAATAAATACATACAGTTTAGTTGTATCAAATATATTCTTTAAAGTATGCTACTTTGATAGTCGTCGATACCTTTGCAATATCGTAAATTTCCTACTCAATATCACAATCCCTAAAGGCAAGCGCAGAAAAATTTAAAAATAAATGTAGAAAAAAAATATATTGCATACTTTTGGTCCGAATTTTTTAATCATAGTCGAACAAAGCCACACAGTGATGGTAAAATGAACGTGACTGTCATTCTTTGGTGGCGAATTTTTTTTCGTTTTCTTTATCTCCCGCTAAAAAACAACTTCTTCAAACATGTCCTACGTTTGTGGTCTGCTATTTGTGGAATTTGATAAAGAAATAGCGCGACAATCATGACGTCTACTTTTATATTTTCAATTTAATAAAGCATAAAAGATTTAAGGCAGAAAGTATGCAGCGTTTTTTTTTATTTGTTCAGTATGCGCTATTCAAAGAATTTCATTCAGTTAAAATTTCATTGAAATTTTATAGAATAATGCATTAAACTATGGAGGATTAAGAAATTTTAGGCATTTCTGAATTTAATTAACATTAAAAAATTGTTCATAAATTAATAACAGTTTGAAGGGATTAGAATTTATATTGAGTTTGAGAACATCGTTAACAAATGTTGGCCAGAGTCTGTAATAAATATGATTTAGCTCAAAAATTAAATGGTCGGTATCAATGAGTTTGAGTTTCACAAGAAACAATTATGGCAAAAACATTGCAGCTCTAATATCCTCAAAAACACTGGCATGACGTGGAGGCAGGGGGATGAACTTTAGGACCCTTAGATTGAAATCTCATGATTCTATATTCGAGTTATTATTTTTTTGATTTTTTGACACTTCAGTATTCTTCTTAAATATATAAAAAAAAAAACCCAAACTCTGATAAAATTTTAATTAATGAATTATGTTTTTTCAATAATTTTATTATAATTTTTCATAATCCTGCTTACGCACACAAAAATTTTGATCCCATTTGTTTGGTTTAACACAAAAGGATCTAACTAATATAAAATGAAAATATTCCCACAAAAAGAGTAGAAAAAAAAAAGAAAAGCCGGAAAAACATTAAAACAAGTAGAGAGAAAAAATTCCCAACCAAATCCTATTTGTGTGCTTTAAATTAAATTTCACTACTTCATGCAGAGTTTACTAGGGGGATGTCGAAAGGATGACGGCAGTTAGAATGTGGCATACAAAAATAAAGGGGTTCAACAACTAAAACTAAAATTTCTCTAGGGATTTGAAAAGGATTTAAATGCTAAAGCATAGCGTGTCACCGTTACTAGCAACTATTTTTGGTATAACGAACAAACGGGAGCGATTGAATGAACCAACCAAAACGAATGACCAAAATACTTGTCGTTGTGTACTATGTGCAGCGCTTAGACGCCAAGCGAATGAATGGTTATTAAGCCGCATTACAAGGATACTCGCCATTGAATCCTGGGACCACAGCTGCTCGTGGCTGCCATCTATGGGTAGGATAACAGTATGCCACTAAATGCCTTGCACTAAAAACAAAATCCCACAACATCCTTCGGTACTCTACTAATATGTCAGAGACGACAAACATACACTAACACACACATAAATGAAATACAAATGACAGATACAGACTGAATGAATCTATGGGGACTTTTATTGAATACGAGTGACAGTTGGCAGCACTGTTTTTTTTTTGCACTCGTTGGTAGTGCAGTTTTTCACTCGAGTCAAGTATTTGTGAATTTGTTGCGCTTTTTGTGTTTTTGAAATGTTTTGGCTTTATTATTTTATTTCAATTTGTTTTGTTTCAATTTCGTGATTTTATATTATATTTTTTTTTAATCTAATTTTGATGTAATAAAAACAACAACGTCGTTGAAATAAGTGCATTCAAAGCTTTTGTATATTTTGCAACATTCCTGAGGGCAGCGAACTATCTCAACGATTTAGTGTTTGAATTCATGTGATACCGTTGGGAAAACAATAAAGTTAAAATAATACTTGGTCAGCTTATTCTGATCCGTTGTGAGTTGTGTGCTATTTTTGGTGCTGTTTTTAGAGGTACTTTTATTGCATAGTCTTACATTAAAATATTTTGTTTTGAAAATGTTTTGGTTGGCAAGACTGTGGCTTAAATATTGAGGTCGAAGCCTGATTTTTTTCTATCTACCGAAATTCTGCGTTTCGTTATTATAACAAATTTTTCAAATTTAGTTTTTAAATTTTTTCAAAATTAAAAAATTTTTTCAAAATTTAAAATTTTGTTTTTTTAATTTTTTTTATTTTTTCATATTTTTCAATTTTTTTTTTTTAAAAAATTTTTTAAATTTTTTTCAAAACTATGAGTTCTCAACTTTTTTTTAGCTTGTCAATCTTTTAGAGTTTCTCAATTGTTGCAAGTTTTCCAACACTTTGAGTTTTTTAAATTTTTCCATATTTTTAAATTTTTTTTAATTTTTCAATTTTTAAAATTCCTGCGATTTTTTTTAAATTTTTTAGTTTTCTAATAGCATTTTTAAATTTTTTTAAGTTTTACAAATTTTTTGTAAGTTTCGCAATTTATTTCAAAATTTTTTCAGATTCTTCAATTTTTTAAAATCTTGAATTTATTTTGTATAACATTTTTAACGTTCTTAAATTTTTCTAAGTTTTTACATTTCTCATTTTTTGGATTTTTCAATATTTTCAACTTTTAAAGTTTTTTAAAATTTTCAATTTATTTTAATCTTTTTCAATTATTTTGCAATTTTATTTAATTTTTGAAATTTCTGAAATTTTTTCAACTTTTTAAATTTTTTCAAAATATTCAGGCTTTTTAATATTTTGAAATTTTATTTCTTAAAATTTTTAAATTTTCTCAATATATCATAAATTTTAAATAATTATTTGACCTTTTTCGTTTAACTATGAAAACATAGTTTTCTCAATGTTCTTGTTGCTGCGCGATATCAATCTCCTCGTGATAGGGCTAGCGTTTTTGAGCAGCACAGTTTCCCAAGTTAGCTATGTGCTCTCTCATGTCTTTTATCTCCTCAAAGAGCATAGCGCTTCCACAAAACTCTTCCAACGTGCACGACCAGCTCGCATTAATCTACTTCATGTTAATGCAAAGGGCATTAATTTGATTAATAAACGATCTGTTTTTGTGAAATCCGGACTGCCGTTTCCGGATAAGTAATTCAATTTGTTCAATGACTCTCAAGAGGAAGATTTTCATCAAAGCCTTGGATGGAACTATCTATGTGTGAATATGCCAAGTTTGTCTTTAGTTGTCCAAGACATCTGCAAAAAAGAACGGTAGATGCTTTGCTATTTTCAACTAATTTGCTATAAAGCAATTTTGGCAAATCAGCATTGTCATTTCAGTCCACCAGACATTAAGAAAAGGACAAATCTCGTATCATCCTTTCATGAATATCCGGAGGAAAACGATTCTCGCGGATTTTTTGTTTCTCGAGAGGATTATTTTGAGGAATGGAAAACTTTATATCCAGTCAGTGCTGCCAAAATATTTCCAATTACTTCCATTCAGTCCAAAATCACAGTTACGATTTTCATATTTGACATTATCTTATCTGTAATTTTGCATATTTGACATTAGCTTATCTGTCAGCTGAACAATTTTATAAATAAAAATTAAGTGCATTTTTCTATATCACAAAAAAAAAAAATCACCTTAAATATAGTATAGCATAGCTTGATAGTTTGCCATCTACTCTTTTTCATAAAGCCTTTTACTGTATCCGATTTGGATTCCATGTACTGGACCAATATCAGTAATTGCGCTTTGTTTGCGTTGCTAGATCTTGTAAAGATGTTAAAAAAATCTTTTCATCAAATAAAATTACAAAATATTGCTAGCATTGACTCTTTCCTCATTAAATTCCTTGCCAAAAAGTTATGGAACAAAATTGGAGTGAAACGTCAAAAAATGTTGCCCAAAAAAGTATTGCCGATAATCTGATTTTTCAGGGAATTCGTTCCCATTCCCCAAAAATCTTCCACGATCGCAAAACAGGGGATTAGAGAAAAAATCCGAAGGAATGTTCATTCATGATAGGGGTGAATATGAAGGACTTTTTGCGACTCTTCGTCTGTAACGCAACACTTTGAGAGAGCTCTTCATTTTGGACCCATCAAAAGGTCAATATCTTGTAATATGCTAATAATATACCAGTAATCCAAAGTTCGCATCACCTTGAGAAGCTTGTGGCAGTCTATATGAACTAGGCGACAACTCTTCGTTGCTTCTTTATTTGACGGCCGTTACATTCAACCATTCAATGGGATAAATATCAAAATTTCGTTCACAGCTTAGAATTTCTAAACTCTTTCAAGAAGAAACATTCCACATTAAATTATTGGCTAATCAGCAGTTCCCCAAGTTCTTTGTTGATAAGCATAGCCGCCAAAAGAGACCGAGCTGCAACCGCTACCAGAAACCGTCGACGACTTTTTATTGACAATGCAGGACTTTTCCACAACTCATCCAAGGAAGGGACCAATACTGAGTGTATGCAAACATTCTCACCAGTTTCTAGTGGGAAGACTGTTGGCACTACTACCCTCTTTTGTCTTTATTGCCTTATTGAAAACTCCACAAATAGCATAGTACATTCAGCTGCATTATAACTATATCTTATCGTTTCGAATTTTCACCTAGCTTGATAATTGTCACTTTATCCGAAACATTGATTTCAATTGTATGATACCACGATTCACTATTGATTTTTAAAGGCAATTATTTTGTCACACAGCATTAGCTTTCCGCTAAGTACCCAACGGCACAACTAATTATTACAAAAAAAGTAGCCCACATGACACAGTCAAAAAAGTTGTATTAAAAAATTCACATTTTTCTTATAAAACTGACGCTATCTCCATTCGATCAATAAAAAAATGATTTATTTGCTTTGAAAATTTGTTTCCAGAAAATATCAGCATTTTTTTTAATCTCCATTGGAAATTTGTGACGCCTACAAAAAAAAAATGTCTTAATTTACGCACCATGACACTTTGCAACATCATAGCCTGTCAAAGGCAAACTTAGAAAGAAAAAAAGGACGCGACGCATAACAAAAAAAAAACTTTTAAATGGATTTTCATGTTGATAAAATTATAAATCGCCCCCAAAAACGGAAGTGAACATAAGGAAGAAAAAATCAAATAGAAACTTCTGTTATCACCCTATTTAGGTGTTTATAGTCAAAGTATATAAAAAAAAAATAAAAACATTTGAAGCCTACGCCAACCTACCACCCACCTAGCCATTCCTTATGCAGATGCTATGCCGACGATACAACAAAAATTTGTCCACCACCACCACCACCGCCACTGACGCTTGGTCAGGCTGACTAAGCACTTTAAATTGTTTAAGCAAATGATCCATCACCGTTACAGTAAATCTATCAGCGGCATTTGTCACCACAATACCTACTCAAATACAAAAACAACAAAAACAACCGAGTCGGAAATTTATAACACCAGGAGTGAGATAAAAATGGGAGTGTGAGTTACTTGGACATTGAAAAAAATAAATCACTAAATTCTTAGTTAAATTTAAGTTATTGAAAATTTTACATCGTCTCTATTTTTATTTCACTAAAGTATCACCTATCGCTATGTCTGTGTGAAGTATTTATATTTCTAGTAAATAGAAATTGACATTATTTGAGGATCTAATTTTCTAAATTTAAGGTTTCTTGGCCGAAATATTTAGCCTAGTAGTTGATTTTTAAAAATATTAACATTAGTAGTGCCTGCATCCTTAAAGAATTCTATATTTTGTTTAGCAAAAATTAGAAAAATTTTAAGCAAACTTTGAGTGTATTTTGGGGTCAAAAAATGATAAATAAATGGTGTAAATAATCTCAATAAGAAATTTGCAGATTTTTCATTTTCTTTTTGAAGCGTATCGTCATTTATTTTAATTTAATGTGTTGTTATATACAAAGCAAAAAATAAAAAATTTACAATGCGGGTTACTGTTGCATGAGACTGAAATATCCTGAAAAGTAGCTTACTTATGTTTGGGTCAGTTTACGTTGATGCAGGATTTGTCAACATGATTGGAAATTTAACTGTTGATATTTGGCTATAGAAAAGAAAGTAGAATTATAAATAACTACAAGCTTTCTCAATTTAAATTCGCTAGAGGGTGAAAGATACAAAATTATTTATTTAAATGTACGAAATAGTGATATAAAAAGTTGTCCCTAATTTCACCACGACACTGACTGTGATTTATTTATACAAAAATAGAAAGTTGTGTGTTTTTTCATTGTCTCTTTGTTCTGTGTGTAGCATTTGTATCTGCAATTTTATTTCCATCTGTAACGTATGCAACATTGGTTCACCTCAGAAAATTCTCTCATGACTGATAACAAATTTGTAGAATGAGACAAATTTAAATGTGCGCTCATGTAGTATATTCACTAGAAGTATAGCACAATATGTTTGTCGAGAAATTGTTGATGAAAAAGTCACAAATGTAAATATGTATGGTATGTGTGTGAAATAATAAATTTGAACTAAAAATGTACGTATAGTGTAACTTATTATTGTTTCAGTATTTTAACTCAAATGGTTAAAAATTTTACTATTTCTCAAAAATTTTGCAAGAAAATTTAAAGTTTCAACTTTAAGCTGCATTATTTTTCGATTAAGTCTTCTCCTGCATAAAGTGTCCTTGCATATAGTACCAAATATTCAAAATATTTCGTGCACAGCTGTTTCGTGTGCAGCTGTTTCGTGTGCAGCTGTTTCGTGCACAGATGTTTCGTGCACAGTTGTTTCATGCACAGCTGTTTCATGCACAGTTGTTTCATGCACAACTTTTTCATGAACAGCTGTTTTGTGCACAACTGTTTCGTGCATGGCTGTTTCGTGCACAGCTGTTTCGTGCACAATTATTTGCAACGTGTTTCGTGGCTAGCTGTTTCGTTAAATTGAGCGTATATCGGTTGACTACGATCAAAATGCGTCAGATATTCACCGTTTATAGATTTGAAGTTTGCTCTAAGGCAGGTCAACTTTTTGACGAGCTCGAAATTATTGTAATTTTTGTTCGAAACGATGAACAATTGTTAGTTCTTATACGACTATTCTTACACATATTTTTACTAACAAGTGATTGGGTTTTTGCTAGATTGTTAGCTGTTTTTTTTTATTTCATGGATGGCAATTAACATCACTTACAAGAGAAGTTGCTTTAGTTTAAGAATTAGTCTAATCAAAATTTATATACAACACGACGTGGCCCAAGATATTAGAGGGACATTTAGAAATGATTTTTGCATAATTTTTTTTTTTGAATACTCAATTGGAGCAGTTTTGATTTTCTCGAATGGCCTTTTTATCTAAAAAAAAAAAAATAGTTCTTGCTTGTATTTTTTTTTTCTTAACAAATGTGCTCAAGCAACATTTGGGCTGAGGAAAATATATTAAATGATTCATTAATATTATCTCATAAATTTATAATTAAAACGGTATATTGCTGCTTCTGAATGGCTTCTAGCTTGGTTACTAAGCCGCCGCTCAATCCTAACCTAAAACCCCGTAAACGTCATAAGATAGATTTTTTTTTACATTTTTAAATGCATATTTTGTTCAACCAACCACTAAAGTTAAATTTCTCAATAAATTTAAGCCAAGGTGAACTTATTGGAAAGATATTGGGCTCTGCTTTCTATTGATATATCGATTCAGTTTGCGGGGCTTTGAAGTCCTAGAGCTCTAAATCGAAAACCATTTGACAATCTTTCTAAAGATCTTGGTTTCCTCTGAGCCTCAAAAAGCATCTGACACCACCTTTGAAATTTCTGAAAAATGAGTCATTTTTGGCATGAAGTCGTGCTTACCTGTCAAATAATATCGAATTTGTGCTATTCGGAGATTAAAACTCTTCTGGTTTGTTTTCACTACGCAGACCACTTTGCGATGTCTTCATAACTATTTCGTGAGTTTGAGGTGTAGAAACAGATCTACAAAGATTTGTGAATTACTGTGAACAATAACTGAAGCAGTTGTTTTAAAACAATAAAAGTGTGTTTAAAAGTTGCAACAACCCACAATAAAAATTGTAGTAAATTAGGATCTCATTTGTTTTAAGACGACATAAAATTCATCACAATTACGCCTATAACTCTATGAGAAGCATGTGATTGCTTAATATCCTTGGACGTCAAGTTCATCATCATGAGTATTTATTTGTATGTTAAGATCAATTTCGCTTTTAAATATTAAAAGTAATTTAAGATTTATCGCAAGTATCACATAAACAATTGCTTGGGCGCGAAATTCACCTAAGCAAAAATATTCGCAATCTACCAGCACTAAGAAAATTCAGCTTAATTTAATGCCAATTCAGCAGCCAAAAATTAAATTTAATTGAAATAAATTCCGAAATTCCTTTTATGTAACTCAAGTGCATACTTAATTAGTTCTCTAAGGCAGCATTCAGCTCTCACTGTAGCAATTCAGCACTTGAAAAATAAACTTAAATTTATCTAAATTTCAAGGAAATCTCTTTTTAAAATATTTATGAAAAACTACAACTCCCCTAAGGACAGGACACACTGTTGTGATTTTTTTTACTGCTTCAGCACTGCGGCTAAGAAAGGACGTGTTTATGGCTTTTCTGCGTGCTTCTTGTCTTTGTATTCATCGTCGTCGTCGTTGTCGTTGTCGTCAGCGTCCTTCTCATGTTTTATGGCATCCTTTTCTTGTTTTAAAATAAATCGAATATACATTTGGGAAAATGTCAAGAACTTGTCCATGAAGCGCCATAATGTGGCCAAGGATAACCATAGGCAGCAATGGCAGCGGCGGCGACAAGTGTTGAAACATATTGTAAGCAAAAAAAAATTTACGATAGGCTCAAAAATGGAGCTCATAGAAAAAAAGGGTTAAACCCAATGAAAAAAAAATGTTTTTCTATTATTTATTCTTTCTATGCTGCTAAATTCAGGGACGAGCGTTTCAACAATTTATAAAAATCACTCACCCACTCATACAAACGAGTGTAAGCGAAGCTAACATTGACGCACGTAGTCAAGCACACAGACACGCCAACGTTTGATGCCTGATTGGAAAAAAGGCTCTGCATCATATCTACTCGATTCAGTCATTAAATAAGAGAAGCACAGAAACAGTGTCGTATATTGACGCGTGCCCATCAAAGTTCACCATAACAGTCAGCAAAACTATAATTTCTCTCACGGAAGGTCTATTTTGATCCTATTTTTAATTCTGGCCTCAGATTTGAAATCAGTGCTTCACAATATTCGGAAAAACTGAGGGAAAATTTTCGCTGGTCCAAGTGAGGAACATGACACTCGGCTATCTTTCTTATAATGAATCCTTCATGTCAGATATACTCTTCCAGTAATCCTATTTACAAAGGAAAACATAACTGAAATTTCTGGTAGAAAGGACTGGAAAGAAAAAATCCCGGGGAGAAGCGGCAATATTAATTTTTACTCGGATGGCTCCAAGCTAAGTCGCCAAATGGGTTATGGTATTTATTATAAGGAACTGAAGTTTTCAGAATTGTTGCTATATCACTATATGCTATAGAAGAAAAATCATCCTGGCTGAGGAGAAATGTCGTAGAAACAAACATTTATTCAGATAGTCAGGCTGTTTTTAATCTATATAGTCAATATTCTTAAGCTCACTAGGAGCCCACAAATGCCGCTCGTCTCTTAATGAGATGGTACTGCATTTTATTATTCAACTCTTCCGCGAGACTGGGGACTTAGACATTGATGGCAAATACAAAGCTGATGAACTTGTTAGGTAGGAGACACCACTTCTCAAATTCCTAAGAAAAATTAAGGTGCCACTTACTACCTGTAAGTTACTAACAAAAGATAAATCCAAAGGTCAACTTGCAGCATAAGAAGGCAAATCTGACCGAAAGGGGATCTTAAGCAATCTCTAGAAATTATTTCTCGTTCTAGACAGATTGTCTTTTCAGTTGTTGCTATCATAATTGGCCACTGCCTCATCATAGAGGAGAAAAATCTCAAATGTTTTCTTCGATCCTACTCAGCACGTGCCAGAAACCGACACAAAATACTTGGCACGTTTTATTTGATGACCTAGATAACCTTAGATGTGTTGGTTTAATGTGAAGGTATAGTTAAATAACCTGTGGCATTGCAATGGAAGACATTTGATCTAAGTGAGTCAGTTCTCAAATTGAGTGCCATTCCTATCTTACTTAATCTATAAACATTTGCCCCAAGTGCGTCGGTATTTTAACATAATGCCACCCCTACCTAATCTCACATATACTCAAATCGCAGTCAGTTACAGTTGTAAACAATCAGGACAGTCACAATCAATGTCAGTTCCAGGCAAAGTCATTCAGCTGCAGTTGATTTCAGCCACAGTCAATTACAGTCAAAAGTAGTCAGAGCCAAGTTAATCGCAGTCGTTGTCAGTCAAAGTTAATAGTAGTAGCAATAGAAGCCATTTGCTGTCGTTATCAGTCACAACTGAAGTCAGTAAAAATTTAAATATATTACAATGTCATTCGCAGTTGAAGTTCATCACAGTAAAATATTCGCGATCGCAATGGAATTGAATGACTGTGGCAGTCAAACACAGTTAAAGTCATTCTTAGCAGAAGCCAATCACAATCGAAGTCAGTAACACCATCAGTCAGTTTGAGTAGTAAATAGTCACAGTCTAACTTAATCAGAATCGAAATTAGTTGCAGTCGAATTTCAGTGGCAGTAAAAGTCACTTACAGTCGCTGTCAGTCAAAGCGTAAGTATGTCGCAAACGAAGTTAATCATGGTAGAAATCCGTCGTGTGCAACGACAACTATAGTCATAATAACATAGGATTTACGTTAGCTGATTTAATAGAAATAAATTTTCGGCACATTCAATTTATATAATAAAATCGTACATCCCAATATATTCAAAAACTTTTTTGTCATATTTCAAACATTTCCTACCGGGTCTCAACTTAAAGCCATAATGTGAAAGTGTATAGCGAAGTCAAAAAAAAAAAAAAAGAGAAAAATTATTGCAAAGATGAATTTAAAAATTTTCATGATGACATGTTGTCGTTACTCTGTTCTTACTGTTGTTGTTGTTGTTGTTGTCCTTGCTTTGATGAAGGATGACAACATGACAAGCAACAGCCGCCACAGCAACACAGCAACAAAAACATATGTGTAGATTTGTGTGTGTGTGTGTGTGTTGTGCGTCTAAGCCATGAAAATCGATTATGAAAATCGTTTGAAAAATTGTTCTTAAGCTGTTGAGTGTTGTCAATAGGAGAGGTTTAGTGCTTTTTTTCTCTCCTTCCTCCTACTTTCATTTTCTTGCATAAATATTTCAAAAGCAACTTTCGGAATGTTATGCTACTTCTAAGTTGTTGCAAGTGGCTTCTGTGCTTTTACTCTTTCTGGGATTTTGGCAGTAACGAGGGTTAATAAAAAAAACTCACTTTTTAAGTTGATTAAATTCAAATTCAGTTAACAGCTGACAGCACAACAAGCAGCAGCACTAGTAGAAAATGAAAAGTTTTGACATTTTGGGCATTGCAAGGATATGCAAATTTTTAACATTTTGTTAAATTAGAATTTGTTCCTGAATTAATAGAAATAATATTTTTCCTTTTTTTTGCTGAATATTGAAAATGTGTAAGGATTTTGTTGGAAAACTGTAAATTGGTTTGAGTTGCCCAAAAGAGTTTTTTTTTAATTTTGTTTGAATTTTGTTGAATTAATAAGAAATAATTGAGGACTTACAGCATTTGCAACAACAGTGTGTGTATTAAGGGAGTTAAGACTTTCGTAACATTTTAATATTCTCTGGGTATGATGGTTTGTTTGTCTTAAGTGAAGTTTTCAGCAAAAGTTGGTCATTTTTTTCTTTACGTACAAAAAAAACGAAAACCCTCGAAAAGTGTAAAACATTCGCTGGTTGAGTTTTTATTTGTAAAAGCTTTGTATAGTATCAAAAAAATTTACGGAATGGACTAAAAGTATTTAAGAAGAACAAAAAAAAAAAGTTTTTAAATTAATAGAAAAATTGTCATCAAAACGGATTGGCAAAATATAATGAAATGGTGTTTCAAAGATTAAAAAGGAAAAAAAGCCTTACAAATTGATCATTAAAAATTATGCCAAAAGTCAGATACTGAAAATTTTTCGAACACTTTTTCAATATTTTTTTTTTTTTTCATTCTTAGAAAAAAATATTTCCAAAGTCAAAATAAATCCAAGAAGATCGTCAAAAGTTGTGGTCTTTAAAATTATATTCACATTTGTGAGAACACAACAATCGCGAATAAAGCGAAAAATGTCATAGAAAAAATTTTATAAATTAAAAAATTCTAGACAAAATGAATTCAAATATTAGACTTATATTCCTTATATATAATATTCCAAAACTAAAATAGCGAAATTACGCTACAAATAAATGTTCTCAAAAAAATCAAATATTCGATGGAATTTTTTTGGGAACAAAACAAAAAGTCTTGCGTGATGTTTTCGGTCAACTTTTCTTTAACTTTTTGACTATTCAAAGGAAGGGCACTGATTGAATTTATTAGAACAATGAAATGTTGCGATAAGTCGGGCTGCTTGAAATACTTGTCAGCTTTTCAGATAAGGCACAATTTCTTGGCTTGGCAGTAGTTAAGAAACTCCTCAGGAATAAGCAAATAAGCAAGTCATCAATAAGGTTATCTGCGCTATGCATATCAGTAGATCCATTACAGAAGCATGCCCTCATATCACGCTATGAATTTACCTGATAATAGTCCAGACTACTATAACCTATAGAGCAGTGGTATCGAACAAAGATCGAATTCCGATGGAATCTTTGATTAACACTAATGTATGAAGCAAAACGAACTTTTATAAGAACTAGAGTTTGCCCACTGGTTGAAATTCAACAATATAAGACAGCGCAGCTCATTTTATCTGATTAGATGTCATTGTTCCTAATAATAAAAATAATGGTTTCATATTGTCCCATCCTCTAACATCTCTATCGCTTGCTTAGTGTACAATCTATTTCCACATCGAAGTTTGTCAGAATCTGTTCGTTAGCTTAGCTGTGAAAATAAATTTTCCTGTTAGGGGCGTGGCATCGCCCACTTACAGAAATAACTTTTTCATGGTTCAATCAATCTTCATACGAAATTTCACCAAAATCGGACCATGATTTAGCTGTAAAGACTAATTTTCTGATAAGGGGCGTGGTACCATCTATTAAAATAAAATATTTTCAAATTCCATCAAAATCGGGCGATTAGTATTGAAAACCCACTAAGAGAACAAAAAGTTGTTGATAGCCTACTTTTGGGTTCAATCTATCTCCATACCACATGTTATCGAAATCCGTTCACTAGCGGCACTCCCACTTTTAAACTTTCGCCTACTTTTGGTACAATTTATATATATGAGCTGTATCCATTTACCAAATTTCATCACAATATCTTGCATGGTTCACGAGATATGGCGTTATAATGGTTAAAGTTAAGAGCTGTGCGACGCTATTTTAAGAACTTTTAAAAACTTGAGACCTAGCCCAATCCCATGCTCACCAAATCATAAAGTTTTATCAAAATTGCCGTAACTTTTTTCGAAATAGTGTTGGGCAAATATGCATAGAGTATGGGCGGTAGGAGTGTTCGTTATTCAATTTCACTGATTTTCTCTCGAAAAAAGCTTGATAGAAGGTGCGACCTGTGTGTCCAAGTTGATTCAATTAGCTTTCAAAAGACAGGCAGACATAGCTAATTCAACTTAGGTGGTGACGCTGATCAAGAATATGTATATATATATATATATATATATATAAGTATATATACTTTTCCATACCTGTCGCGTCCCTTTCTATGCAGAAAGTTACAAACGAAATGATATAATGAATATCTATTATGTGCAGGATATAAAGATAGTGTTACCAAGTATATATATTCGATCCAATTAACTCTATTCAATCGCCTCAAATATATGTTATGTTTGGCCTAATAAGCAACAATTTATTTAACTATTAAAGACATAGTAATTTCTACAAGAACTTTAATAAATATTTTAACCCTTAAATGCATACCGTACCATATATGGTACGTGCCTAAAATCATAGCCAAGTTCACCCAAACAATCTGCATCGCTTTAAGTTTTGATCCAACTTGTAGCAGGCATTACCAGCTTTCACATAAATGCCTCTTCAGCTCTCCGATGCCCACTTTCAGTTCCCAGTAAGCTGTCAAATTCGTCGAACGTTGTGTTTACAAATAATTTTAAAAGTGACCCTCATCAGTGAATTAAATATCGATAATTTCCATTATTCATTTCCATATTTCATTATTATTCATATTTCATTAATTTCTTATAAAAAAAAAGTTTCTAAAAAAGAGTTTTTCATTTCAACTATATAGGGTTAATGCATCGTATACCATATTTGGTACACTGCACAAATCACACTTTTAGAGCTTTTCCGGGAAAACAGTGCTTTTCCCAGAAAAATTAATGCCCATTTCGTCGTCAGTGCCTGATTTTACATAAAAGGAGCTTGGTCTCCATATTGGGGGCTGACCCCATGCATTTAAGGGTTAAAAATCAATCAACCTAATACATACATTAGAAGGAAACATTTCTCAGTAAAACAGGTCTTCATACAAATCATATTGTGTTTCACTAAGTAGAAAAACTGAAACATGCGTAATAAATTACAATTTACGATATTTCGGAGAAGAAGAAAGATATCGATATAATTCAAAGTGTATTTTGAAGAGAAATAAGAACAACATTTCGATGTAATATAATCTCAAATACCTTGAAGAATTGTGATATTTGCACTTGAAGATTGGAATATCTCGAAAACCGAAACCATCAGAGAAATTATGACCCCGGATTCGAATTCTTCGAGCAAATTTTGTCCAACTGTGTCATCTACCTGGGCAAACCTGGGCAACCCAAATATGTTCCAATAAAATTTATGAAAAAAGTAGCAGTTTTCTTGTGCAGTAAATTAACGAAATTTATTTGTTAAGTTCGAATCACTACCTTTCAATTCTGGCAAGTAAAACTGATACACAATTTTCATAACAAAATTGCAGCATAAGTTAAAATATCTAGGTTTTTAAACCAAAATAAAAGTCTTTTTAAAACTCAAAAATAAAGCTACTAATTATCTATTAAATGCATAAAAGATTTGTATAAATTTTACAAACATCTTTTGAAGTGCTGAGCATACATTATGTGGATAACATAAAATGTTTTATCAACACTTGCAGCGTAAACGAATTTATGTAATGACAGCCACTTAAGCACACAGACAAATAATTACACATTTACAATGTACACTGAGACGATTAAACAAAATTTCAGCAAATTCCAGCAAAAGATAAATAAATCCACGCGTTAAGTAAACGCACCAGAGTTGCTGTAATTTAGAGCACACAATGTTGTCACTTATATCCTTATAAAGCCAGTGCTGCCGCTGCTGCGCCAACAGTTTTCATTACACTTTGTTAATTTCTCAACTTATTTTTACTTTGTATTCTCTCGCTGGTGTTTACGTAGCATGTAATAAAATCTTTCGAGATTATACATTTAAAAGTGTGAAAATTGCTTTAAGCTGTATCATTATGTCAAATATGCTGAATCTATGAAATAACGACGTTAATGAGATGCAAAGTAGTTGAAAGCCAAAATGGGACATTTTCACTTTTACACAGAAGCAGCATAAAGTTTTCGGATACTATGAAAATGAGCTTAAACTCGATATTGTTGACATTAAGAAAACTATTCCGTGGAGTATTCGGTTGCTTAAGTTTTTTCATCTTAATAACTTCTGCTTACGTAAAACATCAATCAGCGGCTATATAGCATAAATAGGGTGTTAAGAATTAATTCACATATAATACCCTTTTAAGCAAATAATACCCAACATTAAGTGAATTAGATAAAACGTAATAAAATTTTTGTAATTTAAACTGTAAGAACAAATTTCGCCAAAAATATCGCTCGAAAATTATTAATAACAATTTTCATGCAAAAAAAAAAAAAACAAAAACAGAAATTCTTTCACATAATTCAATTAATTATGCTTCCATAAAGCGCACAAGAAGCTACCAAAGTATGGCAACGAAACAAAAAAAAAAATGAGAAAATTGAAGGCCATAAAAAGATGTGCCTCCTTCAATTCGCTGAATGTCGGCAATTTACCCTCGACTGATTATGAATAATGCGACATCAAAAGATTAATGTTAACGTTAATAATGCGATGCGACTCAACAATTACGTTACAACGGTTGCGTAATTTTAGACGCCCGCAAAGGAATAGCGGAAGGTATGGGAGCAAGGGAAAAAGGAAGCATAAGAGAAAAAAGCAGCGTTGAAACTAAAGTAAACAACATTTAGGGGTAGTGGGTTAAAAAAAGGCAACACTGTCAAAATAATTTAACCCATTGAAGTTAAGTAGCGTAAATTGTAATAGTCGATTTGAAATTGTTAAGAAGGACTAAGCAGCCTAAGGAAAGCTATACTTTGTTAAAGCTTTTAAGCTCTTCCTTAAATGTCCAGGACGTACTATCGACGTAGACAAGAGAGGACACTATGCGGCAGAAAACACCATGTTGAGTAAAGGTTATTTCAAAAAAAATGCATTTACATGGGTTAGATAACTCAAAGTTCTTACGTTATGGAGTGAGTATTAACCATTAAAGCCTAGTACCAGAACGGCACATACACTTTTGATAAAATTTCGTGTGGGAAGGCAGGGGATCAATGGAAGTTGCTGATAAAAATTAAAAATTTTTCGGAGACATTGCTTGTGTAAATTTTTACCCAATGGCCCTCTATGAGACAAAAAAAAAAACGGAAAAAAAATTATCGTCCAACCTTTCATTCAATCAAATCTATTTTATTATAGCATGCCACATAGGATCATTGAATTTGTTTCGCGCTTTTTTCCATAAGTCTTCAAACTTTCCTGGATCTATTTTTTACCAAATTTTTGGAAATTATATGTACCGAAATTCTACGTCACAGAAATACAGGTTAATCAAAGAAGTTCAGAAAATAAAAATATTAAATTCAGACCAATCCTTCCTCTACCCAAAAAAAGCTTTAAGAACCACAACACCTCTGACCTGTCGCTTGGTAGGATTATTTGCACTCTTCTTTTGGGTAAAAATTTACCCAATAGACCTTAGTGGGTTAAGGTTTATAGATTTAGATGCAGGTTAAGGTTTATAGATTTAGATGCAGGTTAAGGTTTATAGATTTAGATGCAGTACACCAAATGCCATAAAAAAAGTGGCGCTTGGTTCACCACACGCAATAATTGTGGAATACGGGTCGTTTGAGTAATCACTATTTAGTACTTTATCAGAAAAAGATTACTATTGCAACCCTGGCAAATGTGAGGATATTGATATTTATAAAATGTGGTCTTGAGCAAAAAGTGCCGCTCCTACAATCTGCTATCATACATAAACAAATTTCGAGTTTCTTGCAGCTGAGTTCTATGATTTCTAAATAAAAAGAAAGTTCAGTCAAAGTTCTGACGTGAGAGAATAATATGCTTGCTGGATTCAGGTTGAGCTGATCTAAAACCATTGGTAGCGTCCAGGCACGTCGACAGGGAGAGGGTAACGGGAGGATTCCTCCCTGGTATATATTTCTTCAAAGAAATACTACTTTGATTTTGTTAAAAATATAATATTTTCGTAGAAAACAATTAAGAATTTTAACAAGACGGCATGACATGAAGTGAGTACATACTGTTAAAAAAGGATTTAAAATTACTGAAATTTTGTGCCAATTTTTAAATAAAATTAAAAGCTCAAATTTTTTTCATTAATTATTGTTTTCGGTTCAAAATGGGTTAAACAGCGATTAAAAAATTTATTGAGACAGATATAAAATAACAAAGCTAAATTCTGTCGCGACGCAACGTAAGCAAAAGCGCCAAACAACACCAACAATAACACGCATACATACATAAATACTAACACCACCAATGTATAAGTATTAAAAAAAATTATACACAGACATTTTTTTTTTTTTTTTTTTTGTAACTAAAGTGTGTGTGGTGTGGCATATAATAAATCTGTTTAATTTATCAGGTTTATTTTTATTTGTATTTGTATTTTTTTTTATATTTTTTTTCGTTATTTTTATTCTTAATCCTGCAGCATGTTGCAGACACGTTACGTTACGCTACATGAGCGCCGACATAAAAACAGCAGTCAACAACACACAGTGACACCAAACGAAATGACAACAACATAATAAAGAAATAAAAATGGCGTATAGCAAATTCGTTAGTCATTGTGTGTGGGTGTGCGTGTAAGCGCCATGTTGCCAATTTGACACAAGTGTCTCGACATTTGAAGTTGTTTAAATGTTGCGTCCGCTAATGATGATGTCTTGCTTTGTCAGTTATTGAAGCAAAAGATACCTTAATTTCATACTATTTGCTATATTTTTTCTGCTTGAGTTAATGCGCCTTTTGGTAGGCAATGATTATTTTTTTTTTTTTCTTTGTAAATGTGCTTTAAAATGATGCTTATTTTAAACTGTGCCGTTTAGCGAAAATTAAGAGAAACACGCTACGTATTGCAAAGTTGCATATGATGATTTTAGCTTTTTTGTTAAATAAAACATTTTTCAAATGATAACTGCTATTTTTCATTGCATAGTTTTAGGCAATAAAAAGCATTAAAAATCACTCAAATTAAAAATTGTAAAATGAATATTCCTAATTTTTTTGAATGTTTTTTTTCCAAAGATTTATTGGGTAATATAGAATTTATTATTAATATCAATGCATACTTAAAGGCTTCACTGGAAATTGCAAAAATCACTTGTCTGTATCGTTACTTTCGTTATAATTTATACTCGCAATTTCTTTTTTTCGATTTTTTTTTTATTGCGTGTACTTGAAGAAATTTTGCCACTTAAAAATTATTTTCCATTTTATGTGCCCTTATTGAAATTCAACCCAACTCAAGCCGAATACGGTTGGCTTGACTGCGTTTATTTATTTTATTTCAGTTTTTTTTTATTTTTGCAATTTGAGGTTAGAACTGTTGCTGTGTCGTTCACAGAATGTCAATGATGTTAATAAATTAAGATTTACGTTTATTGTGTGCCACTGGAGGCAAGGTTATTACTTTTCTGCAGTTATGGTTGCTTTCAGATTTTTTTTAATCTAACGAGATGAATTTTTTAAGTGTTTTATATTTTGCTTATGATTTTTAAAAGATTAATTCTTTAAAGGAACATTTGAAGTGAAAGTCCTTTACGAACATAAGGAAAAATTAGTTTAATGCAAGCAGTAAAATTTTGGTACTGTCATATGAAATGTGATATTACACAAATACTGATAAGTACAAAATACTAAATGGGTCATTTCATAAAAGAAAAATTTAGACAAAATTTCTATTTCTGTTTTTACTTAAATTTTTGTTGTAAGTTATCAGTGATAGAAAAGTATCACATACGAACTGTTTTTGCTGAAAAATCAATTTGCTTTGCAAGTTATGACATAATAACGTTGGCACAATTTTAATTGATAATTTGAACTTAATTGAATCTAGTTTTCTACTTTAGCATGAAATACTTAGCTATGATTTAGGCTATGCAGTTCATTTCCAAATATTCAAGGGTTTGTAAAATGTTAAGTACTGGCTGAAAACATTTCGATTTGTTTTAATTAAGCCAAGGTTTTTATTAAACTGATACAAGCTCTTTGTAAAGGTTGAATTTTTAAGCGCTTGGTTTTTGAATATTGAAGCAAGAACAAACAATTTGCAGTTGTAAATGATATATTTATTTGGAGCGATGTTGCCCGCGGCTACGCCTGAGTTGTTCCATTCGTAAGCTTAAATTTTAACATACTTTTTCGGTCGGTATCTCACCAATGGTAGCTGCAGTGTTGTCTTCCAGGGCTGCAATTGTAGCTGGCTTAACCTTGTAAACGAGACACTTCATATAGCCTCACAAAAAATATTCTAGTGGAGTTAAATCGCATGAGATTTGCGGCAAATGGACTGCTCCAAAACGTGAGATTAATTGCTCACCAAACTCGCCATGGTATCGCGTGCCGTGTGGCATGTGGCACCGTCTGTTGAAACCAAATGTCAACCAAGTTCAATTCTTCCATTTGGATAAAAAAAAAAGTCGGTAATCAGGGCACGGTACATTGCACCATTGATTAAGACCTTGCGATTTTCATTATTTCTGAAAAATTACACTCCAATGATGACGCCCTCCCACAAACCGCACCAAACTGTGCATTATTTAGGTTGCATTGGCAGCTCTTGAACTGCCTTTGGCTGCTCTTTAGACCAAATTCGGCAATTCTGGTTGTTGACATACCCATTGAGCCTAAAATGAGCTTCGTTGCTGAAGAAAATTTTTCTCACAGAGCACGAAATTTTTTAATAAAACTCAATGATTTGCAAGCGTTCTTTACTTGTTAGTCTATTTATGGTAAAATGGCAAACTATATTGATTATTTTTGGCGTTAGCACATGTTACGAATCACGCGTAAAGTGTCAAAAAATGTACACTGAAAAAACATTTAGCAAAAAAATCACCCGTCATTAACCTTGCAAAAGCATCAAAATTTGTACTATTTTAAAAAGGGACCTTTTTCAAAAAATATTTAGGATATATATGAAACGTTTCATGTGAATCGCTCCAAAAATTCGTGTGGTCTATTTTATTTAAAAGCATTTTGTCTATAGCAACTTTTTGTGTCTTTAAGACGAAAATCATTATGACGTCATAGAAAAAAAATTGCTACAATAAGATAAAATATATATTTTCTGAGTATTTTAACTGATTTTAAGAACTTTTTACACAGGTCGATTTTTACTGAAAATTGATAGTTAAGGAGAAAAAAAATTATAAAAGATGAAACTTTAATTTAAACTATTTTTATCACTAACTTAAAATTTTCCGGAAATTTTTAAAATCCAAAAATATTCTAAACCATCCAAGCTATGCATTTCAAACATTAAATATTTTCTAAATTTTTTAAACCTTTTTTTCGATATTTTGCAAAAAACTTGACGTAATCATTTTCATTGTGGACGTTCAAATTTGAGGTGTCTTTTTAAATCAGAAACTAAAGACATAAATTGTCTGAATAACTTACACCATATTTAAAATAACTTTTAATAATGAAACCACGTTGCTTACACGTTAAGCGTTCCATTTTAACTAACCAGAATGCATTTACTTTATACCTGTAATAAAAAAATTGCGGAAAATTTAAAATGATACTTCAAATCTGAACACCCTTTATAATTCATTCATATGCATTTCTACTGCTTTCATAAAATTAAACTTTGGGTAATCAATAAATCTGTTACAGAATGAAAAACATTCTAAAAAATGCTTAGAAATACTCATTCATCAGCTCAAAGATCACTGATGATGCCATTTGGCAATAAATGAAACAAGTATGTTAAGCTTTAGCCGTTTTTTGCTGTTATGTTTTCAGTTTTGGTATTTTTTTTTGTTTTTTTGTCATCACACACTGTACTAAACAGTAAGCTCAGTAAAATAACTGTAAAGAAAAGCTTAGAAATAAGTTACAAACAAAATCGATAAATAGTTATACTCATTGTAGACAGTAATGCTCTCAACCCCAGCAACAACTGTAAATTTTTTTACAAAGGGATGGCCACTTTGTAGGCAGCTTGCCTACATCTCTTTATACAATGTGTAGCAAGGGAAAGGCAGATTGGCTTTAAAACATCGCTTACTAAGTGCCTATATAGTTAGCCGAGTTGCCTACATCTCCACATACAAAGTATGCAGCCGACAGGCAATACCCTTTACATATCCATACACAAAGCAAACAGCCAGCATACAAACTGCTTACAGCTCCATTTACAATGTAGACAACCAGCAAGCAGAGTGCCTACAGCTCCATTTACAAAGCAGGAAGAGAGCAAGTAAACCAGCAAGCAAATAAACAAAATGTCACAATAGCAAGTTCACTTGTGAAATATACAAGGCAAAGGAAATAGCTTTCATACATGAAAAGCTATACCAAAAATCGGAGTACTTCATCGCTTTTCCATACTTGGTTTGTTTTTTTTTTTTTTTTTTCCTTATCTTGGATTTTGAACTATCCCCAAATTGATTTTAAATTACATTGCATGAATTTCTGCAATTCTTATAAAACGATCGTTATTGAAAACACAGAATACTATTCCATATTTGTTCGTTCTCCTACCATAATTAATTTTGATTATATTTTGCGCTTTTAATGGTAACATTTATTACTAAAATGTTAATTAAAAATGTTTTATGACAAAAAAATTTAACTGTTGTGCCATAATTGGTGCCATTCCATATTTGGGTATTTTTTTCTAATCTCATTTTTTTTTTAATTTTGTGTTACCTATAAATCATTGGTAGCAATGAAACGTTCAATTTATTACTAAAATTAAAAGCGCAAATATTTTATTTCCCTTACATACAATAGGCTTGTCATTATTTTTAACAGCAAAATCGTGCAAAATAAATTCTATCAGTTAATAAATCTGTGCTGCTGAAATTTAATATGAAAATGTTTCTTTTTTTACTCATTGTGCCCTACGAGCGCAGTTCATTAAACTTACAACTTCCCTTACTGCGAACAGAATAAGTGATACCTTTAGTGCTATGCTTGAGGTACTGAATATAAATGTGAGATAAAATTCTCATTTATTTGTTTGCCTATTTGTTTTTGTTACCTAACAATCAACTAATAAATTGTTAAATTGAAGTCTGTCATTTGATATTCCCATGGGTGTGCAGCAGCGGAGCGTATTAGTATGATTGGGAAGATAGAGATACAGTACGAGTGAAATAAATTTGGCCCACATGAGTATGAAATTTATTTTCTGCAAGTAATCAACGTGTAGGTGCGATGCCTGGCTAAAGGAATTGCGGGCGCACAAAAAAAAAATTCAGTCAATTTGTGTTGTGCATGGAGCGAAAAAAGAACATATAGTGAATTGGAAATTTTGTACCAAGAGACTGAGTAACAAGCACCATAAAATTGTATAAATGAATTTTAAGCATTGAGACAGTCGGTGTTACGTTTTTTTTATAGGCTTGTTGAACTCCCCCGAACTGTCTGAATGTCAATAATGTTCATATACGTGTATGTATGTGTAGTCGGGCTACTATGTTGTTGCTGTTGTTTTACAAGTGTCTTTACTTCGTCGGCAGACATGTACGCACAAATGTTCGTATACACCAACACATCAATACAAAACAAAGACAATAAAACATGCTGACTGACATATCGAAATACATTACATTAAATTACAAATGTGAAAACGTTGAACAATGTGCGATTATGACAATTGAGAGTATATTTTTTAAATTTCAAGCCTAAAAGTATGCGATGATATAATATAAAAATTGATGAATTTGAGGGCAAATGAAAAGCATCAACTTATCTTTGTTTTGCATACTCTTTGGCACTTGTTACCCCAAAACAGGTTAAAACAGTACAAAGTATATGATGAAATTAAAGCCGATTACGTATGTAATCCACCTTTCTTCAATGGTGTTCAGCTCCTTGCGTACGCTGATGATATTGATATTATCGGTCGGAGTAAGAGAGATGTTACTGCTGCTTTCACTGCTATTGAAAAGGAATCAGCCAAAGTGGGTTTGACGGTAAACGAGGGCAAGACGAAATACATGATGTCTACTAACAACAACAAGAGAGCACGGGATCTAGACTCTCATGTTACAGCGGGCAACTGTAAATTAGAAGTTGTCAAGGAATTCATTTACCTTGGCACTGCCGTAACCAGCAACAGTGATGTCAGTCTGGAGATTAAGCGGAGAATAACAATTGCTAATAGGTGCTACTACGGTCTCAGTAAGCAATTACGTTGCAGAGCTCTCTCTCGATCGACAAAGCTAACACTCTACAAGACGCTCATTCTACCTGTGCTTCTTTATGGCGCTGAGGCATGGGTGGTTTCGACAACAGACGCAGCCGCTCTTGGGGTGTTCGAGAGGAAAGTTCTCCGCAAAATCTTTGGTCCTGTTCGAGTTGGCGAAGACTATCGCATTCGAATGAACCACGAGCTGTATGAGCTCTACGCCGACATTGACATACTGGGTGTTTTTTTTAGAGGTTTGTTTTTCGAATAGAGATAAAACTGGCATTTTATGGTCAAATCTGGCAACTCTAATGTCATTTATGTTCAGTTTGGTTTGCCATTTCATCATGAACAGGTTGACAAAAGAACAACGCTTGCAAATCGTGCAAATTTATTTCGAAAATAATGGTTCAGTTCGCGAAGTTTACCGCAAGCTCCGTCCATTTTATGGTCGACATAATCGTCCATCAGAGCAATTAATTCGGTTAACCATGGCTCGTTTTCGCACTACGTTTACTCTATGTGATAATACGCATCCCCAGAGACGTCGAACAGTGCGCACCGAAGAAACAATTGCCGCTGTAGAGCAAAATGTTGAAGAGGACCCGAATGAATCGATTCGCCACCGTGCACAGCAATTGGAGCTTTGTCCATCAACTTTATGGAAGATTTTGCGCAAAGATCTTGGCTTGCGACCTTACAAGATCCAGCTGCGAGACCATGCAATGCGTCGTGATTTTGGTGTATGGGCCGAAAATGAGATTGATCTCGATGCTGATTTTCATCGCAAAATTTTGTTCAGTGATGAGGCTCATTTTTGGTTGAATGGCTACGTCAACAAGCAAAATTGCCGCATTTGGAGTGAAGAGAATCCACATGAGACCCTTGAGACGCCATTACATCCACAAAAACTGACTGTTTGGTGTGCTCTATGGGCTGGTGGAGTCATTGGGCCATACTTCTTCCGAAATAATGCTGGAGAGTCAGTTACCGTTAATGGAGACCGGTATAGAGCCATGATAACCGACTATTTTGTTCCCGAATTGGATGGCATGAATGTGGATGAGTTGTGGTTCCAACAAGACGGCGCTACATGCCACACAGCGCACGTCACAATCAATTTATTGAAGGAAACATTCGATGAGCGCATAATTTCGCGGAATGGACCTGTCAATTGGCCACCAAGATCGTGTGATTTGACACCATTGGATTATTTTCTTTTGGGATATGTGAAGTCGCTCGTCTACGTCAACAAACCAGAAACGTTAGGGGACTTGGAAGCCAACATTCGTGGCGTTATTGCCGACATACGGCCCCATATGCTCGAAAAAGTGGTTCAAAATTGGACCTGTAGAATTGGCTTTATTCGAGCCAGCCGCGGCGGCCACATGCCCGAAATCATATTTAAACATTAATGGCATAAAATTATCCTTCCAATAAAGCCAAATTGATGGACATTAAAACGATTTTCTTGTGTTTTATTTCAATTCGAAGCTCTATACCTCTAAAAAAAACACCCTGTAGTTAAGCGTTTAACAATACAGCGACTACGCTGGCTGGGTCATGTCCATGGTATGGATAAAGAACCTCCAGCGAAAAAGGTATTGGAAGGGAAGGTCCCTGGTCAACGACGAAGAGGGAGACCATGCCTCCGGTGAATAGACCAAGCTGAGGAAGCCCTAACCACGCTTGGTATTAACGATTGGAAAAGGCGCGCTCAAAACAGAGGCGCCTGGCGAGAGCTAATGAGGTCGGCCGTAACCTGACAACGAGTTGTTATGGCCATCTAAGTAAGTAAGTAAGTAACGTATGTAGTATTGCATTTCCATTGCTGTTTTATATTCAAACGATTATACTGCTAGGTAAATTCAATATAAAAAATTTTAACTTTTTAAGTTAGACCTTTAAGGTCAAAGAATAAGTAAGTTTTCCAACTCGAAACTACTCACCATCATTTTTTAATGTAAATAAAAAACGTAAATATATAATAAAAAAATAATGAAAAATAATGGCAGTCATGCAAATGCTTATTGCTGGAAAAAAATAATGAACTAAATTGCTTTCCCCCACGAAATCCAAATGTTAAGAATTATGAGCTTTAGACTGTGTAAACAAAAAAAAATGGAGAAATATTTAAAGTTATCCATCAAAAGCTGAAAATGCATTGCATACTTTAAGGCATTCCAACAAACATTTTTCTGCTGCAAATGATATACATTTCAATCGAAATTTCTCCAAAGAAATAAAGAGCTAAAAATATTTTTAGCCAAAAAATATGCAACAGTTTTTTTTTAATGAAATTTCTGAATTTAATAGACTATTTAATAAAACTATTCTGAATATCTTTTAAAAAAGAATAAATAACTTATTTATGAGTTAGTAATGAAAGTTTTGATACTTAAAAAAAAAATCGTTCTAAAATGTTTTATAGAAACTAGTTTCACTAAGATAATGAAATCAAACCAAAAGCTGAGCAAAGAAAAATTATTAACAATATGAATCGTATTGTAGCAATCCTTTGAAAGATCATGTATTACAATCTGAAACGCAAGTGTTCAAGTTTCACATTCTTAATGAGAAACTTATAAAAATATTTGATCGAACGGATTTTTAGCTACAGATTATATGACAAAAAAGTTTACGGGACATACATCTATATTATATTTTCCGTAAATTTTCTTTTCTTGATATTTTCTACGGACACATCTTAATATTAGATTAAACACTTACATATTTTGACTGTGGAAAATTGATTTTTCCCAAGAATAACAAAACTTAAATTGTTTCAGAAAAAATCTCAAAATTCATTTATTAAGAAAATTTTTCTTTTACTTTCCATTACTTATTTTCACCTAATTTGGGATATATTTGCCAATTTTAGTATTTCAAAAAACTATATTTTTTTCAACCAGTGAAAATTTTATAAATAAAATGATAGCAAAAACCATCGATATACGTGCATTATGCAAAAACTACTGTATAGGCTTTGGTGAGGGCCGCCAAGCCTCATACAGACCACAGGGGTGCATAGTGTTGTTTTTTTTTTTGATATATCTTGATCAAATTGTTTTCAGTTTTATGCCCGATCTCATATAAAAACTATAACGATATTCCTATTTAATATTAAGTTGTAAAAATTTAAAAAATGCTATCAAAATCATTTGCGCAAATAACAGCAAGCATGCAAGCACAACAAACTGTTTATGACAAGTTAAAGTAGTTTTGAAAAAACAAGCATTGCATTAACTTAGTTTCTGCTGAAGAAATTTCCTCTATCCATAGATGCGATTTTAAAGAAAAATAAACCATACTTTAAAGCTTCAAAATTGCTTGAAATTTGATAAAAATCCTCAAGTGAGACTGCTTGCAGTACAAACTGAATTTTTTTGGAATAAGCTAAAAGTTTCCCAATTTTCTTTTTTCTTTGTGTATGAATATGATAAAATATTTATCTGCAGCGTTTCCTTTTGGTTCGTTTCATACAAAAAAAAATCTTTTTTAAATATTCCTAATATTAGTAAATTTTTAGAATTAATACGAAAGTAGCAATACAAGCAGCTTTGAGAGTATTTCATAATCCATAGCAATAAAAAAACAATTCTCTTTTGTATTAAATAAACATTTTTCTACTCGTGTCCTTCAAACTTAACAAAATCTCACACTGTAGAATTTTTGAAACATTATTGTATTTGTTGTTATTTTAGTTGTCATTCCAGCCTCTCGTTTTGTAAAACATGTCGATGATGTTAAATTTTTGTTGTTGTCGTTTTTGCTGTTGTTGTGCTAAGTTTTTTTTTTTTTTTATATTAAACTTGATGTTGCTGTTGTTACGTTTGATGATGATGCTCATGATGCCGCTGCTGCTGATGTTGATGAATTTCAATTTTATGCCGTGGCAATTTGTCGTAAATTGTTTCAAATTCAGTTCGATTCACCCACGTGTCTGACTAGCATCCGCTGGCTGCAGCCAGCCACTTCCCCTCCATATCCAACAGTTTTCAATGTGCTTATGCCCTTGCTGGCTTACAGCATTCGCTTATGTCTATTAGAGTGGAACTTTAGTACATAAAAAATGGATATAATGAAATATTTTGCAACAAAACTCATAGCTTAACATTTCCCGATGTACAAAAAAATAAATAATTTGCAAATTTTAAAACTCAAAATTAAGATTTATTTATTTTATGAAAAAACCGAACCTCAATAAAAACTAATTATTTATAAAATGTATTATTTCAAAATGTAATTTTAATAATATAATTCACCCTAACACTTATGTTAAGCGCGAAATGAATTTAGTACATGTGAAATTTATTCATGCATGTGTTGGTATTTTGTTACCAACTGCGGTTGCTGCCAGCTGCAAGTATTTTGAATTGTACTGTAGTTGGTAGTCTATGTAAAGTATGGTGCTGCTGCTGCTGCTTCGAGTTCTACATAATAAGTTTAGCAGCAACTCCTTGGTGATTTAAATTAAATTCCATTTTGATTGATATAAATAAATTAAAAAATTATTGATCTTTTCAAGGAAAATTGTATAAAGTTTTTGATTGCAAATGGATTTTTAGTAAATATGAGATGCCAAAATATATTTGATGAAATCGGAGTTGCATGAGGAATTCAGGCATTTAAGCTTTGAGACAAATGGGTGGTACTACAATACAAAAATGAGGAATTTGATCCCACTGACATGTATAGAGACAACTACAATCATATTTGAATACAACGAGTAAAATACAGTAAAAATTATGCGATATATCGTCGCAATTACAATAAATTTGAATTCAATTTAGATCGCAATAGCTATCGACATTTTCACGATTTTTCCAACGTTTTCCACATTCTTCAGCATTCACAACTTTTGCAGTCTTCTTTGACATTTTCCGAGTAATAGATATTTTACGAATCATATTGACATCTTCGATATTATTAAACTTTTCCGATACTTATCGACCTTTTTGTTATTTTCGATAGTTTTCGATTTTTTAATACTACTTATAGCATCGAAATAATCAATAAAAGTTGAAAGGTAGCTAATTTTATCAAAACCATGTTAAAGTCTATAGAAGTCTGAAAGTATCGAAAAATATGAAAAAAATTGACAGGAGTCTAGAAGTTTTGAATAATATCAAAAAGTATCGAAAAGTGGAAGGGAGTTAGAAAGTATCGAGTAGTGTCGAAAGTCATTCAAAATAAAAGAAAAACACCCAAAAAGTTGAAAAGTATCGAATACTATTGAAAAACATGAAAATTTCTAAAAGTAACGATTAATGTTGAAAAAAATAATCGAAAAGCATCGCAAAGTATTGAATACGTCAAAAATTATCTGAAAACATTGATGGACGAATGATATCGAATTTTACCGAAAGTCGAATGGTATCGGTAAAATTACCTAAAAGTAACGATTAATGTTGAAAAAAAAATCGAAAAACATCGGAACATATACAGGGTTGCCCATATTCGAAGCGCCCATCAGGCAACACTATAACTTTTGACATCAATGTCAAATCGACTAATCGACTAAATACCGCGTTTTGAAGCGTTATTCCAAGCAGATTTTTACCATGAAACAGTACATGCAACGCGAACGCTTTAAAATTGTTGAAATTTACATTCAACAAAACAAATCAATAGTGAAAACTCAACGTGCTTTATTATCAAGACCGATGAAGCTCATTTCCAGTTGAACGGAACGGTAAACAAACAAAATTGCCGTATTTATGCCACTGAAAATCTACAAGAGGTACCTCTTCACGATGCAAAAGTCACTCTTTGGTGCGGCGTTTGTGCTAAAATGGTCATTGGGCCGTTCTTTTTCGAAGATGATAATGGCCACACGGTTACTGTTAATCAGGAGCGTTATCGCGATATGATAACCAATTTTTTCATGACAATTATTCGTCGAAAGCGTTTCTTGGTTTCAACAAGACGGCGCGCCACCACACACAAGCCGCACTCCAATCGATTTTTTAAGCAATTCTGTCCTGGCCGTTTGATGTCAAAAAATGGTTATTTCGATTGGCCGCCAAGATCACCAGATTTAACGCCTCCAGACTTCTTTTTATGGGGTTATTTGAAATCAAAGGTTTACGTCAACAAGCCAAAGACCCTAGGAAAGCTGAAAACCAACATCCGTCAAGAAATAGCCGCCATTCCGGTCGAAATGTTGAAGAAAACCATGGAAAATGCAGCAAAACGGGCACAATACGCCGTACAGGCCAAGGGCGACCATTTACGAGATATCATATTCAAGAAATGAACAGAACGAACAGAAAAAAAATTGTGTTTTCTTTGATTTATTTAAAAATAAAATGGGCGCTTCGAATATGGGCAACCTTGTACACTAATATTGTTGATATTGGAATGAACAATATGTACTTATTTTTCTATGGTAAATAGCAGCAATAAAAGTTATCGCTTTCCATGAAATGTTTTATTTTTCTGATCTTAAACTAAAAACATTTCATGTGATGAAATAAAACCCACGATTTCTGCGAAAGGCAAAGAGGAAATAACTCTAGATCTAATGTTCGGCTTACAAGAATTTGTAGAGTTTGTGGAAGTTATTGCCTCCAGCCAGTATATAGAAGAAATATGTGCAATTTTAGAAGACAATTTTACCTCAAACTAAAATGCATCATATAAATGATGGTGAATCGGTGAATGCTATCCCAGTTACCCGCCTAACCGCACGAGCGGCACACCCGTTTATCGTACGGATCGGTCACGGACTATGGACTGCACTGTGTTCGTTAGGCTAAACCGTACGTGAGGCACATCCGTCTATCGTACGGATCGGTGACACCGAGACTGCATTATTTCTTTAGAACAAATGATGGGTTGAGCGATTTCCGATCACAGATTAAGCACAATTTTCACTAAGCCCATAGGCTGTGCGGCAGAAACAAAGGAAAATGTTCGATTTCAAGTATTTGAGTAAAGATTATTTTTTGCTCTATAATATTCTGAGAGCCCATGGGTGTAATAAGATGAAAAAGTTTATTATAATCATTACATATACACTGAAATGGACAAAAATTAGCGTAGTTAGAATAACACATATCAAGTCTTAAGAAACAAAAGTGTCTCAAATCCCTTCCTGGATTATTAAAGTTGATCATACCTAGCAACAACTCAGAGTTCATTGAGCCGGAGAACCGTTTAATTAAAAAAAGTTACGTTTAGCATAATTCTTCGACTGCGCAGTATTAGTTTGAAGCGGCTTTTATATGAAGGTAAATTTGAGTCCAGATTCCAAGGTAGCCCACGAAGTGCAAACAATAGAAATTGTTTCTGCACCGACTCCAGCATATCAATGTATACATTATATTGTGGGTTTCATACCACTGACGCATGTTCTAATATTGGCCTCATATGTACATAATTTCTTCTATATTTTTTTTTAAGAACTCTTCCGAATTGTTTCATTAAGTAAATTAACTTTAATTGTATAACATTATTATTCATTGCTTTGCAATTAGCAGTAAGGACTACACGTTGTTCTACTTTTAGTAACGCTGTAGGTTTAATATTCCGAAAAGAGTTTTAGTTCAAAAACGTCATTTAAGTATGGCGGCGAAAGACTTCAAGCGTTTGTTTCGATTACTACGCTTTCTTGGCTTAATAAACGTTATATACAATCGCAGTGAGGAACGTTTTATCCACAAAAGTTCCAACGGTTTTTTTAAGCGTCTCTACCTCAGATACTTAAATTATAATGCATATGGTGTCTTATTCATGTACTTTTTCATATGAATATTTCGCGAATGATATAGAAAAAATAGGAACTTCGTATGAAGCACAAGATAATTTCATGAACATATTTTTTATATTACTGCAGTATTTTATTTTTATATTTTGCAGCAAGATATTTTATAGAGATAGTGCACAACTAGTGGATATTACAAACAAATTATTAAAAATTTCATGCGACTTAGGCAAAGTGTTTCCTCAGCAGTTGCATCATTTCTTACCATTGCTTCCATTACGTTGGATACTTTCTTTTATCGTGATTGTTTCAGATATACCGAATTATCCCATTTTTGTAGGAATTTTAGGGATAACTATTGTTTCTACAGTTATCCTTTATGAAATGTTATTTTACTTATCTACACTTTTATTTGCGGATATGCTGGCGGTTTATACGGATCTTAATAAGTTCTTAGCGAATTGCACAACACTAAAGGGAACAAACGAAAGGAATAATCAGCTGTTGGTTAAAATTGTGGACGACTTGGCTGAAATGAAGAAGCTACAACTTAGTTGTGTTCAAGTTTTAACGCCATTCTTACTCAGTTTATTTCTTCAACTTCTAACCAACGCTTACGGAATGTATTCGTTTTTACGTTGTAGTCTTTACAGCAGATTGGACCAGCATCTAAGCTTCAATAGCATGAGTTTATTTTTGGGAGTAATTCTGCGAATATTGGACATTATAATTATTTCATGTTATGCTGAATATATGAAGCAACAAGAACAACAAATAAACGAAAATTTAACCATAATTGCTTCTTTTCGTTATCAAGATTCCCAAACATCCAATGCAAAGGATATACAACATATTGTGAGCTATATTTCTCTTAATGCCACGTTTTATATATATTGATTTTTAAAATATTTATCTTCTCTATTGACAGCTTCATGTGGCAATTCAATATTCGAAACTTAACGTATCACCTTTCTCATGCTATGGTTATGATCGCTCCTTCATTTTTGATTGCATCGGACAGTTTGCAGCTCTGGTTATATCGATGTTGCAATATTTTTTGGCTGAAAGTAAATTCTCTACTGTTTTAACTGACAGCACTATTTGTCTCAAGCAGGACATCAGTTTGGACGAAGATAAATTTGTATGTTTTATTACTTTTGTCTGTTTCAACAATTGTTTGCATATTTGCGCATAGTTGTTTTGAAACCTTAAAGTCACGTTTCCATAAAGGTCATAAGTAAATAGTAAAAATTATTCAAATCGAAGTTTCCAAGAGATAAAGCGTAATTCATCTATTAACTTTTTTGTAATCCCTAGTGTTACACGCATATGATGACATAATGCACTCGCACAAAAATTACTTTAAATTTAAACATTGCCTTGAATTTTAAAAAACTTTAAAATGCTCAGTTTTCGTCTAAAAATAAATAATTTTAAATCAAATAATTTTCATAAAAACTTTAATTCTATTTCAAATCTCAAAGAGATAAAGTCACAAAAATAAAATCTGTCCAGCCAAAATAAAAAATAAAATTTGTTTAATCAAAATAAAAAGGACTAATAAATTTAAAAATAAAGCACTTCATATTGGCGATTCTGTCAAGAATAAATAACAACAACAGCCAATCACACCGACGCACAGTGCACTATTTTGGCAATCTAGCAGCGCTAAACTAACATCTCAAAAACTATAGCAGCTAGGTCAATGAAATTTTCCACAAATGTTAATATTTATATTTTACAGCATTAACTTAAGTCGGTTCAGTTTTAGACATAACTCCCATACAAGCAATTTTTTTCGCCTTGGTGTTTTAGAGGACGACCAAAATAAAAAAGTTTATTTTTTAGTGTCTGACGAATATTTTGCAATAAAAATAAATATTTCATCGCCTGGGTTTTTCATAGAACTGTTTTTGGAATTGAAAACTGGTTTTTTATACAACTTTCAGCTTGCTTAAGATACAAAAATATGACTATCAAGAATGTTGTAGAATGTCAGGAATGTTGTAGTGAATTTTTCAGTGTTTCTCTTATACATAAATAGCTACAGTTTTTGGAGCTATAATGACTTAAGCTGAGATTTGGACGTGAATTCGAAAATAATAACGAAATGAATAGCAAATTATATTATAGAAATAAAAATATGTACTCGTACATAAAAAATTATTTGCTTTTCTTTTTTGTTTATTTCCATAAACCTAATATAGCCATGTAAAGGTGATAGTGCCAGAGCAAGCATATGCTTTGGTATCATCTGTTTTTTGAAATAATTCAAACAAATTGTTCATATCGGTCGGAGTTGCCCCACAAATGCAGCATTTCTGAGACGAATTGTGTGCTGACAAAATAAACTTTTATTTGCATAGAATATTTTTTTATATTTATTATTGTTGGAGTGAGTGTAGATATCTGAGACTCAATATTTTTTACTTCCTGGATTATACATCTGCCGTTTCTTTTGTGAAAATAAATTTTATTGGACGTCAATAACTTGTTGATGACGTAGATCAATTTTGCCATACATTTTTTTTAGCAGTCTTGCTTTTTCAATGGAAGTACTTCTCTGTGGAGAGGCATAAAACAAGCGCAGCTGAGTCTCGCCTACTTGTTGTTCCTAATTTAATGTCTGATTCCTTATAAACTTGATTTTCATTCATCTCTTTTGCAACTTCTCTGGTTTTTTTATTTTAAGTTCTTCGAATTTTTTATTTGGTCTCCCACTAGGAAATGTTTTCGGTGTATTCAAACTTTATTTGATGAAAAAAATCGATCTTTCTTCCGACAAGCATTCGCCTACCGTATATTCAATATCAATATCAACAGTACTTTGCGATTCACTAGCAACATTTCCGGATAAAAACAAAATCATCCTCTCTAATCGTTCATTTACTGCAGTACCAAGCTCAAATATTTGGAAGCGATAGATAATTTTTTTGACGTTTTCTTTGTACTTACTTTCAAAGTATCGTTATTTTGAGTTTTTCCATATAGTCCAAAAAACTCTTGAACTTTTAGCATAATTGGGGAATTGTTAATATATTTTCAGTTAAATTCTATCAAAAAATCAACATTTTTTTTAGTTTAGTGCTGCTAGATTGGCAAAATAATGCACTGTGCGACGTCAACGTACAAATATTTTTATTATTCTTAAGACCATCATCGTTGTTCAACAAAATCTATTAGAGTTTCATTCTTAAATTGAAATGCATTAAGACTACGACTGCAAGTATCCCGATATGTTTCCATACAAGCATTCAAATTAAATTGCAATTCCCTACTGAAAATCTTCAAATTCAGTCATCTTCAAATTGCAAAAATTGATGTATCGTTCCAAATAAATATTTCATTCATAATTGCATATTTTCTGTTCTATTTTGAATTTTTAAAAACCAAACGCTTAAAAAATCACCCTTTATAAGCATATAATTGAATGTTTTCGTCAATGTCACTAAATTCAACACATAAGCTTTAACAACAACAAAATTGTTTGCTTATTAAATAAAGACACAAACAAATCCGAGCAATAACTTACAGCAATAACTTTAATAATTTTATTGCTGTCTTCCGGCAAAGTTACGTATGTAAGTATTTATATCCACCTATATTTCCTAGTCATTTCCTTTTGACATACATATTCGCTTAATGTTGCAATTATCAAATTACGACTACTTCTGATCTGCTGCTACTACTTACTACATACCCCATGGGGCCTACGCTGAAAATCATATAAAATGAGAAATCCGCGTATAATGAACTTACAACACAACATTGCAAAGCAGCAGCAGTAACAGCAGCCCTCTGGCGGTAAAACAAAGTAGTATGAATTTGCAGTAATAAGCAAAAGAGAGCGGCAAAGATGAGTTGATTTGTAAGCGAGAAAGAAATCATAAAAAAATATAAAAGAATTTATGAGCCCTTGAGGGGGAAAAACGAAGTAAAGACATTTGATTAAATTGTAGTCCTTGAAATGGCAGCAGCAGCGCAGCAACATCCTTTTTATGTGATACGGAAACATTAGATATTTGCAATAATGACATTAATTTATCTCTTAATCTTAAGAATTTGTTCAATTTTATGGTCACATCAATGAGCTGCCATGTGTGTGCTTAGAATGTATGCATGGGCTTATTAAAGCTTGAGAGGATTTAGCAGAATTATAGCTAATGGTTTAAGGAAAATATATAGTTTATTACTAGTAATAGGAAGATAAAATTTTCCAAGAATTTCATTTTTTTTTTATGAAAATAATTTCTCTTAGTTTAAGAAATTGCACGTCCCTACTCGTTTATCCTATGGTATTTTCCAGCAACAATAAAATTTTCTAGTTGGCTGCAATTCATCACCACCAGCTCATTTCTACTAGTGATGTATGTAAAAAGTGCAGGTTTTCTAACCTGTGCCACAACGCTCCACTTGCCTTTCATCTTCTGCCATTTTTTTGAACTCACAAAAGCAGCAACCGGATGCAATAAACACAGACCAAACATAAACATTCAACGGTCGTCCATTAATAAAAATAACGTTTCCAACGCGACGACGACGAGGACGTCTCTGAGACGTCATTCTACTATGCAAATGCAAGCAAAACAACAATAAGTCACTGAAATAAAAAAAAAACATTTTCAAACGAAAAATAAAATAATGTAGATAGACAAAAAAAAATGGTAAAGCAAAGTAAAGCAAAACGAAGAAAGCAATAAAAGGGAAACGAAAAAAAATGGTTTTGCAATCAACTTTTAACCGCGTTTAAAAAGTCGCTGATAGCAAGCAAGCGTGTTTTGTTTTTCACCAATGCACTCACTGCAACTTACTGCATTGTGCCAAGAAGTCACCACAGTACTCCCAACCACAATACGCCCCTATTCCTTCAACGCACAGCGATGCCTTCAATCAACTGCGGCTGTAGCTTTAATTTTTCAAAAATGCTTGCCACAGCGAAAAATCTGCGCAAACGGAAGGATGCTGGCTGTTCCAGGGATCGAGTGCTGTCAAGTTGTATGCAATTTTTTTGTTCGGTTGGATTTGTACACGCAGAGAAAGTTTTAACGCATGATGGTAAAAAAAAAACGTCGATTTATTGAAGTATTAACAGTGCCATAATGTTACGAAAACATTTGGGAATTCAGTAAGGAGTTACTAGAAACTGACACGCATAAATGAAATCTTACAAAGCTTTAGTTATATTTCAGTAATCTTTCAGTTTCATTGCAGAAACCTTTCTGCAACGTGTCAATGTAAAATATTCAATGGCATCAATTATGCTATCGAAGTTAATTTTTAACGTTCGTTTAATGGTTTGATCTTTCTTATGTGAGTCAGAAGTACAATAGATTTATCTTTTAGTGCAGGCATTTTTTTCTTAATTTTTTTTTTTTAATTTTTTTTTTAGCTGCAGCACTTTACATATTTGCATTTTTGGCTTCGAGTGTGTAATGGAGACTCGCGTATATCACAACAAGAGTATGGGGTATCTACTCTGTGCAGGAACAGTAGAACTGCCTAACGTTGGTGTTTTCAAGCTAACAATGAATAGCGCTGGAGTATGTAAATGAAATGGAAAGCCAACGAGTAAAAAACAAAAAAAATCGGAAAAACATTTTTTCACTATTTCCTTTTTTTTTAGATTTTTGATTTTTTTACTCAAGCGTAGAATTGAAAAAGTGTCTGCGAAAAGTGAATTGGAAGAAAAGCAGCTCACAGCCATTTGACTTTGGTTGAGATAACAGAAGAGGAAAAAAAACGCTTTTTGAAACTACAATTTAAAGTAACATAAGAGGCTACAAACTTCAACTTAGGGGTTTGATTCAATAAAATGTACTCTAGTAGAAAACTATGCATTTGTTTTAAGGAATAGGATATTTAAGCAAATAAGCTACTTTATAAGCTAAGTGCAATGCTGACTAGAAATTCGATTAATTACCTTAACAAAATTTTGAATACAGCAAAGTGTTAACATTCATTTATTTTGAATTCTGTGATTTTTAACAACCCTAACCTACTACATTGCGTCCGGCAAAGCAATACAAACTTTTTTCCTCACATCCAATTTAACATTTTAATTTTGACCAAATACAAAATTGCCTCAAAGTGATAGAAAAATGTAGCAAATCAATATGAGAAAAAAAACGTTCTAAAGTTCACAAAGTCTAAATGGAACAACAGCATTGTGAAAAGAATTGGCTTCAAAGCGAACTCGTAGCAACAACTATAATATAAACTTTGGTCCTGCAAAGAAGCAACACCGTTGTAGGGTCAAAAAAAAAACAAAACAGAACAAAAGCAAATAAATCGAAACGAAGCAAAAACGTCCTGCAATAAAAAATTGTAAAAATAAACCTGTGAAAGAAAGAAAAATTCACATCTCTTCCAGTGTTTGGCGGCATATCATGGACAAAGCAATAAAAAACGTTTACTTATCAGTTTTGCAGACAATCAGCAGGACTCGCCTCCAGACGTAGTATTGTAAAATTGGCAGCAAAAGTGTACAATGGCTTAGGTGAGTGCAAACAGACACAAAAGGTGGGCGCATTGCCAAGGTGTGGGCGTGGGAAAGAAAACTTAAAGGTAAGCGTTACAGGGAAACAAACAAATTTAAAAGGGAAATGTTTTGTTAAAGTGTGTGAAAAGTATTTTTAAAAACTGCTTTTGAAAATAATTGAATTTAAAGTTTATTTAAAGTTTTCGGCAATTAAGTTTTACCAACAATATGGCAAATTTGCTTCCCCTCTGCAAGGCTCCTACTTGCCTTGAAGTAGTTGGAAAGTATTTCAGTAGTGGGAACAATAGTAAACATGCAAGTCATGTTGATGACATCATTGAGACTTCTATCACTGAGTAAAAAAAAAAATTCTTTAAAAATTAAAATTCGAAGGAACGACAATTTGAAATCAAATTTATCAATTACATGGCAAAAATTCTTTTGTCGATTTCATTTTATGTAACAAAATTTGAAATTGCAAAATTTTAATTTTTTTTAATTAGTTTCTTGTAATGGAAACGAAGATAGAGGATCATTACTTTTACCATAAAATTGAAAAAGTCATTTTCGAATTCCAATTACTTGGAATTGAATCAAAACCTATCGATTTCAAACTTTGATACAATCATCAAGAGAAATCATTTTTTATTTTGCAATGGAAATGATGAGCCGATTTCAAGCTTCAATTCTCTAGAATTACGATCGGAAAATACACATTCATGTTCAGTTTTGGCGCTCCAAAGCTATATCAGACACAGACAGATCACACTTTATTCAATGAAATCTTAAAAAGCTTCAGTTATATTTCAGTAATCTTGCATTTTCATTTCAGAAATCTTCTGCAATGTGTCAATGTCCGCTTTTTACACCTATTCCTTAAATATAAGAAATTTTCCCCGCGTTAAGTCAATAAGTACTTTGAAGTGGAACCACAAACAAGTGAAAGCTCTTCCTCAAACAAAAATCCAGCATTTTTCGTAATCTTTTCTTTTATTAGTGGAAAAAAAAACATAAATTTTGAAAGCAACTTTTGCTTAATTTCTGGAGTGAATATTTCCTAAGACCAACAGCCCAAGGTTGGCTACAATCTCACCGTTTTCGTAGCCGAGTTAATACGTTTTTTGGTAGACAACTTTGGTGAAGTAACTCTGCGGCAGTGTCTTCTACACTTTTTGCCTTGAAATCGTAAGCAATTGTCTCTTGCAAAATACTATCTTCTTGTGAAAAACATGTGCAAAGAATTTTTTCAGTGAATTTTGTTTATTCTTAGAGTGCATGAAATAAGTTTGCTAGGTTTAACGCCAAAAATTAAATACCCTACACAGAGTTAACAGTAAAAGTGGGCCCTAATTAGAAACGATTTTCTTCCACCACACTTCATGCTTGGCTAGTTCGACTAAACGTACTTGCATTGAATTTGATGATATTAACTAAAACCTCTTTGTGTAGCGTTTTGACGCTTATGTTTATATGGGAGGTGCCACGCCCTCTTGTCGAAATTTGGCAAATAACGCAAAACCGAACCATTTCTTGTATTTTCGTGTGAAATTTGACTTCATTATCTCAAATAATTCTCTCAGTTTAGCATTTTAAAATTTTTATTGCTATGTAAGATGCCACGCCTACTTGCAAAAATTCACCAAACTCTTGTCCCCAACTTTCCGAATCCTTTCTACTTTTTTGCGTGAAAGTTAATTCTATTACCATAAATAATTCTCTCAGTATAAAGTTTGAAAGTTTTTGCTTGTATGGGAGGTGCCACGCCTTCTTGTCGTAATTTGCTTACTTTCCTTTTCGAAATGATTTGGGTTATTTTTAGTATTATTGAGAAATATGGTTAATTGATTGAAAATTATTTAATCGAATTTACAGTCATTTGCAGAAACCGATTTTCATGTGAAATTTCACAAATCGGTTAATGCTTTATAAACAAACATGACAGAAATAAGAAATGGAACAATTTAACCAGGTAATTGGTGACACATGTTTCGGATATTACCACATATATAACTACATATTCATATAAATAGCCTCATCAGACCAGTTTTTGGTAAATCTGTACTGGTATTCGAACCCCGATCATTCACATGAATATCCGGTTTCTGCAAATGACTGTAAGTTTGATTAAATAATTTTCAATTAATTAACAATAATCAGTCGACTAAAAACAAATTAAATTTGGCTACACTAAACTCTAGCACTCTCAATATAGTGTTTTATTTGTATGTGCGGTAGGCGTGTCCGTGAAATGATTTTGTCAATTTTCAATCGCAAGAATATTGCTTGTTGGTGTAGCTTGAGTTACGAATTTCATTTACTAATCTAGCTGTCTATACGTGCCACTGCTCTTTCTAAGCGAGCTATAGCACAAAAGTTTTAACAATTCAGCAGTTGATTAATGAATTTTTCTTGTATTATTCTGAATTTGTTCATTTAAACTTTATAACAGAACAATGTTATTTTTCTTATGATTAACTTTAAAAACAATGAATAATTTTTAGCGCGGAATAAATTCTTAAGCTAAAACGAATAAAAACATCGCGGGTTTTAGTGACCCCAGTGATACTTTCTAATGACTTGTTACGCATCCTAACGTTTCACAAATTTATGTCAATTACTATAGTTTCTTATAAGCTTAATACGATTTAAGAAAATATAGCACCAATCTAAGAAAATTCCTTTTAATAGGATAAAATAAAACCAATTGAGAGTGAAACTACTTAAGAATCAAATTAATTTTTTTACTTCGTTTAACTTCATCCATAGTTGCTTAAGCTCACTATTGCTAACATCCCGTGTAATAATAATAATTTTTTATATTTCTTACCGTAACAGATGTTGAATCTACAAATTGCATAAGTAAAAATCATTTGAGTATAAAATTAAAGACTGTCTGGCTTATTCAGTTGCTGACGACTGAAACTCTCTCTCTCTAGCTGTCACTGTTCCGCAGCAATATTTTCTTTCTTTCTTTTTCACAGTCAACGTTTAACAAAGACAGCCAAGCCACTTGGCAAATATGGTTCATGAAGAAAAAATATAAAAATTGATTGGACTTGAACTTATGCTAAGTACACAAAGTACTATACTTTGGAGAGTTCTTTGTAGATTTTGATTTGAATGCAATTTTGCGTTTCAGCTTTTTTTTTTCACTGATTTTGCTTCAAACTTTGTAATTATGTCGATGTTTTTTTCTTCTTTTTTTTAACTTACGTACTATGCATATTAACTTTCAATTTTCCAAGCGATTACACTTACCTGCAAAGAGAAAAGTGAAATAAAAAAATTGATTAATATTTTGCATTGCAAGGGAATAAAAGATTTTTAAGGAAATATTAAATTTTTTTTGCTGAAGTCGCATTATTTTTTTTTTTTTGGTTTTTTTCCGCAATCATACCAGCATAAATTCTGATAAAAGAGCCTTCATATTTTCATCATATGCTGCATTTACTTTTTAACATCATTTCCTGCTTTAAACTACTTTCTTAAGTCTACACGTGACAGTCGTACTTTTTTGTTTGATATACACAGCTGCAGCTGTGCAGCTGGGAGTCAACTATAAACTTTTATTTATATAGACTCTACAAACTTTTCCCAGTGAAAACAAAATAAAAAAGTAAACACCCTTTTTTTTACTTCTTAAGCAAAACAACTGCACAACAAAGTCTAAAAAAAACCTACTTATAAAAATACTCAACACAAGTCAGTGCGGATGTGTGTGGTTTTTGTCTATATACAGCTTAAGTGTTCGTGTATATGGGACAACGCTCAGCAAACATTTTTAACGACAGAAAATGCATTTGATCGCACGTGTGTGGTATACTGTGTCCAGTGATAATTAGTTGGGACAAAAACTGTTATGATGTAGTGACTCCCTTATGAGTTAGGGGGCATTCAAGTATTACGCAATTTGGGGGGGAGGGGGTCTTGTAAAACGTTACGATGCATTACAGGGACAGGAGGTGGGGTCGAAGAAGGCATTACGCAGTGACATCCGGACAAACAAAAAAATTTTGAAAAAAGGATTTTCCGACTCCGTCAACCCCTTTGTTTTGTAGATATGAGAAATTTCTGCTAGAGTAGGCTTTAGTATGTCGTCCGTAGCCGAATTTTTGAAAAAGTATTCTGAAACCGGATCAAAAAGTCGGAAGAAAGAGTCAGGACCGCAAAAAAAGACTACAGAAGCTGTTGATCGACTTTCAAAAAGGATTAGCCTTAAAAATCGCTTCAAAATAGTTGTAAAAATTTGAAAAGAGTTTGTTGAGTGTAGAGGAGTAGATATTTCTCCAATGACTGTGCGGCGAAGGCTCCATGACGCTGGTGTTTATCTGCACATCGCCTCACTAAAAAGCCTTATTTGACCACTCAAATGCGTCGGAAACGCTTGGAGTGAGCCAACCAGCACAATATGTGGACTACATCTGATTGTGAAAATGTGGTCTCCTCAGACGAATCAAAGTTAAACATATCCGGCTCCAATAGAATGCTTTATGTGCGCCGAAAAACTGGAGAGCGTTATAGTGACGAGTGCATCCAAAGAAGACTTAGGCAACCGATAAGTAGAATGCTCTGAAGATGCTTTTCTTATTCCCAAATTGGACAACTGATCTTGACTGAAAGAACTATCAAAGCAGCTAAATAAAAAAACATCTTGAAAAATAACTTAGAACCTTCTAATGAAGAGAACTTTTCGCGTGTGGACAACGTGATTTTTTAAGATGATTCTGCGCCTTATCATCGAGCGCACTTGGTAAGCATAAGTGTTTTGTAAGTCCTTATTATGTACTCAATAATAATCCACAACTTTCATCCTTTTTTTCTTCATCTTCTTTTACAGGTAAAGATTGCTTGAATGAAGTAGGCATTTCAACTTCATTGTGGCCAGACAATAGTCCCGATCTGTACCCCATTGGGAATCTTTGGGACATAAGTAAGGTACAGGTAGCAAGCCACAAGATCACTTATTTACGTGAGTTAGATAGAACAATTCAAAATGTTTGAAACGAAGGCAGTTCGCAAGATCTTTTGAAAAAATGCATCTCTTCCATGCCGCAGCGACTTATGGAGGTCATAAAAGCGAAGGGAGGAACAACAAAATATTGATACCTGTTTTAATTATCTTAAATATTAGTATGCTGTAAGTATTTTAGAATAACTTCCATAAAAATAAAATTTCATAACATTTTACCAAAAAATCGGTTTTTATCAGTAAAGGACATATTTAATTTTTTGCTAAAAAAAGATGTTTATGTTGTGGTTTTCCGACCTACAGCAAAATATTTTCAGTAAAAATTCTTTGCTTCTCTGACCCTTGTATCAGTTTTTTGATTCGATAAAAAATTTAGATCCTAAAGGATTTTATTCAACTTTTTTTGTTTGTTCGAATTTCACTGTTCGCCACTGTATATAACATGGTTCTGAAACAAGGTCACTTGAGTGTTACTTAACGTTTAGGGAGAGGAAGGGAAGGGGTACAGAAAACCTTATGGTACGTCACATGTGAGGAGGGAGGGTTGACAAACTTCAAAAATTGCGTTACGCTCCCTTAAGAGTACGAAAGAGTTATAGGCAATTATACAAAAAAACTTTTTTCCCATATCATTATACTTGAAATATCAAAAAAGTAATATCGAATCATAAGGCATTAAAATCCTTAGATTCAAAATATGCAAAAAATAAATAACGTTTAGCTTAACTTTTTAATAAGAGTTATAAATTCATCGCTTGAAAGCCGAACGAGTCCATAATCTTCTAAATGTTTACTGGGTGACTTGAGGAAGTCATGTTGAAATAACCACATTTCGCTTGGAGTAGTATGTGTAGGCTAGTGAGTGTCATATAAAAGTAAAAAAAAAGCTGCTTTTGTGTTTGTTTACGCTGATCCTTTGTAAACAAAAGGCAAGCTGGCAGGACTAGAACAGTAGAAGCAACTTGGTAGTGAAAAATCAAAAGAAAAAAATGCAAAGTTCACTAACATTTTCAAAACAGGAAGTCATTGTAATAGTGAAAATGACAAAATGAAGTTTTATAGGGAAGACGACATCCATTAAAAATATTTATCATTTCAAATAACTTTTCTTCACATATAAAGTGATTTTTTTTTTTTCTTACTGAAAAATCTGCGTGGAGTCATGCAGCATTTTCATCAATTCACACAATGAGAAAACAATCAAATATTTGATTAAGTCAAACATAAAATACTTGAACCAACATATACTAATATTTGGCTCAAATACAATATGTTTGATTCAAACAAATAGTTGATTGCTCTATATAAAATATACATTTGATATATTCAAACAAATCGTTTTCTCAGCGCAATTGCTGTCTTTCTAGGTCACTCGTGTCGAACTTAGAATTGCCTCACAGCCTGAATGTTTTTAATGCTGAAAGCAAAAGTCTTTCAGATGGACATGGATTTTAGCCAGATTGTAAGATCTGTAAGGAAAGGAACACTTCAGGACGCATGTTGATCCCAAATGGACTTTGAATGAAAATTTCGCTTGCGAAAATATTTTTCTTTTTAAATTTGAAATAGCAATTTTTAAAACCTGGAATCGTAAACTTTTTATAAAAAAAGCTCAAAATTTCCTTAGAAGGCAAAGTATTCATTTCGAATTGAAATGAAATCGAAAAGAACAAATGAAAACCAAATTGTACTGAAGAACATCAAAACTGTCAAAAAACAAAGGAAAAGTCGAAGCGTATGGCACAGTATCTTAAAATTTAAGTACAAGCCAAAAAGCAGTGCAGATTGAGTGCTAAACAAAATTCGTTTGCGAGCTTCATAAATTGGTAAAAAACAAATTCATACTACTCCCAAAATGCCCTGGCTTAAAGAAATAGATAATAAAAGATAGATTTGATCGAGAAAAAAAAAATCCAAAATAAAGATTATTTTTGATCAAAAAAAAATATAAATCAAATTTGAATTTTTATAATAAAAATTCCAAAATTAAAAATCATATCCTATAACGCTTTTCGTCAAAAGAATTTATTTTGCAAATTTTAACTCACATTTCATTCACTTTCCTTCAATGTGATTTTTTTTACCTGATTTTAATATACTTGTTTTTTTTTTAATCTGCCCAATATTAAGGAATTTTAAATAATTTCCATTCCTCCAGAATTTCTTAAAAATTTTCTTTTTGTTAAAAATTTTTGAAAAAAAAAATTCAGCAATATCACAAAAAACAAACAGAAAATTTGCTGTTCACTTAGCGCCAGTATTTTTATAACATTAATCTCTTGTGTTTAAGCGCACGAAAAAAAAAAACTGTGTAAGTGTTGCATTTATATTTTTAAGCGCATTTTACAATGCTGCTCACTTTAATACAATTTTATGCATTGCAATTGTAAATGCATTTTTTATTTTTTTCAATTTATTCGCGCTTTTTTTGTGTATTTAATTTTATTTCCCCCCCCCCCTCCCCCATCATTTTTTCTGCAATGTCTGCAGCGCAACGGGTGGTGGACGTTAAACAGTTTTTTACGACACAGTGTTGCATTATTTTATGTCGTGTTAAAAGTCAGTGTTGTCGCTTTCTTCGCTGTTTTTTATCGCTGGTTGTTAACAAAAAAAGAGCACACTGAAAAGCACTGAATACTACAAAAACAGCGACTGATTTTTTCGCAATCATTTTTATGTGTGAATTTTATAGCGAATTTATTTTTGTTTTTTTTTTTTTTTGTTGTTATTGCATGTTGTCGTTTTTGTTCATTATTGTTGCAGTGACGGCGACAACATGTCCGACTGCAACATTTCAACTCGTCTTTTTAAATTTTTATTGCATTTTCAATTTGTATTGTTTTAAACAAAATCAAATAACATTTGTTTTACTCACGTTGTGCACTGTGATGTTGAGAGTTTGCTGTTGCCCCAGTAGGAAGAGGCAAAAGTTTCATGACGGAACATATATTTTAAAGTCAAAGGAATCATTGAAAAAAAAAATTATATTCGTTCAAGCGCATTCATAATAAGGGCTGGGTTGGTACAGCCTTATTATGCTTTGGTTCAAATCAGTCTGGCTTTATTTATACGATTTTCATGAGAGCTCATATGAAAGGAATATTTTTAAAAAAATGGTTTAAAAAAGTCAAAGAATTATGGAAAATGTTGAAAGAGGTTGAAAAAGCCGAAACATGTTGGAAAAATCAAAGAAAATGGAACAAGTTAAAGGAGGTTGAAAAAATTATGAAACAGATGAAAAAGGCTGAACGAGTCGAAACAATATGGAAAATGTTAAAAAAAGTTAAAAGAGGTTAAAAAATGTTGAAATTGTTGAAAAATTCGAAAAATGTTGAAATAAATTTTAAGGTGTTCAAAAATTAAAAAAATTCTGGAATATTTTGAAAAAAGTTGAAGCAGTTGAAAAAGGCTGATGAAGTCAATAAAATATGGTAGGTTTTGAAAAAAATTTAAAGAGGCTGAAAAACTCCGAAAGTCTCCAAAAAATTTGAACGAAGTTGAAACAGTCGAAAAAAAATTGAAAAAGGCTTGTAAAAGTCTTAAAAATCATGGAACATGTTGAAAAAAAAAAATTGAAAGAGGTTGAACAATTGAAAAGGACATCTAAAAGCTATAAAATATGAAAAATTTTAAAAAAAGCTGAATGAGGTCTTAAAAAAATTTAAAGTCTAAAGCAAATTTTATTGAGATCACTCCCATAGTACACAAAATATAGCATATGGCGTGATACGCCCACTAATGCAATTCAGTCGAACTATATTTAAATTCAAAGATTATAGTAACCGACACCTTAATACCAAATTTTTCAAAGATTACTCTCAAAGCACACTATATATAACATCTAACGTTTTTTGCATGCATGGGATTTGCCACGCCCATATGTTCAATTGCGCCCACTTTAAGTTATGAGATACCTTATAGCACTTGTATCTACCACATTAAATTTCAAAACGAATGCGTCGTAAGTTTTCTTACTATAGCTTTTATAAATATTGTGGGCAGCGCCACGCCCTTCAATGAGTTCAACACATTTTGATTTCTTTCACTGAAATCAATTTTAAAATTTTTATTAAAATCGTAAGTGCAAATTATATTGCATCAAAATCTTCAGTTGTTGAAAACTGCCACGCCCACTTTTTTAATTCCACTTACTTTTGGCTTAAAGTGGAAGTTTTGCCCATCCCTTATCATCATTTTCATACTCGCATAAGTCATCATAACAACAATTTCCTCATAAGCCTTTTTATCAACCTACATTGTCTCATTTTGTAATCGCCACGGAAATTGTGGAATTAATTTACGTCAAGTAACCAAATAAAATGTTCACATTTGTTTACATGCGTATGTGGATGTAAATATGGGGATTATGTGTGCGTTTGTCTTTTGTATGGCATTTTTTTACGTTGATAAAAATTGCATACGATATACGCATTTGTTTTTCAGTCACAATGGCGACAAATAATATTAAAATTAATTTATGGTTGCAATTCATTTGAAAGCCTCTGACCATTTTGGCGTTGACCGGAGCATTCAGTGGATTTTTTTTTTTTAGTAATTTTGGAATTTTTATTACAATTTGTGCGCTACTTTTTTATGTGTAAAAAAAATATTTGCATTATACAAAGAGGCGTATAAGTTATGAACCAATTTGTTAAAGCTGCAACCTTTTTATTCTGTATTAAAAAAAAGAAAATATGTTGATTTTATTTCAGTCAATAAATATCTATGTTGATTGTAAAGGGTGTTTTTTTTAAAGGTTTGTTTTTCGAATAGAGATAAAACTGGCATTTTATGGGTAAATCTGGCAACTCTAATGTCATTTATGTCATTATGTTTGGTTTGCCATTTCATCATAAACAGGTTGACAATAGAACAACGCTTGCAAATCGTGCAAATTTATTTCGAAAATAATGGTTCAGTTCGCGAAGTTTACCGCAAGCTCCGTCCATTTTATGGTCGACATAATCGTCCATCAGAGCAATTAATTCGGTTAACCATGGGTCGTTTTCGCACTACGTTTACTCTATGTGATAATACGCATCCGCAGAGACGTCGAACAGTGCGCACCGAAGAAACAATTGCCGCTGTAGAGCAAAATGTTGAAGAGGACCCGAATGAATCGATTCGCCACCGTGCACAGCAATTGGAGCTTTGTCCATCAACTTTATGGAAGATTTTGCGCAAAGATCTTGGCTTGCGACCTTACAAGATCCAGCTTGTGCAAGAATTAAAGCCGCGAGACCATGCAATGCGTCGTGATTTTGGTGTATGGGCCGAAAATGAGATTGATCTCGATGCTGATTTTCATCGCAAAATTTTGTTCAGTGATGAGGCTCATTTTTGGTTGAATGGCTACGTCAACAAGCAAAATTGCCGCATTTGGAGTGAAGAGAATCCACATGAGACCCTTGAGACGCCATTACATCCACAAAAACTGACTATTTGGTGTGCTCTATGGGCTGGTGGAGTCATTGGGCCATACTTCTTCCGAAATAATGCTGGAGAGTCAGTTACCGTTAATGGAGACCGGTATAGAGCCATGATAACCGACTATTTTATTCCCGAATTGGATGGCATGAATGTGGATGAGTTGTGGTTCCAACAAGACGGCGCTACATGCCACACAGCGCACGTCACAATCAATTTATTGAAGGAAACATTCGATGAGCGCATAATTTCGCGGAATGGACCTGTCAATTGGCCACCAAGATCGTGTGGTTTGACACCATTGGATTATTTTCTTTGGGTATATGTGAAGTTGCTCGTCTACGCCAACAAACCAGAAACGTTAGGGGACTTGGAAGCCAACATTCGTTGCGTTATTGCCGACATACGGCCCCATATGCTCGAAAAAGTGGTTCAAAATTGGACCTGTAGAATTGGCTTTATTCGAGCCAGCCGCGGCGGCCACATGTCCGAAATCATATTTAAACATTAATGGCATAAAATTATCCTTCCAATAAAGCCAAATTGATGGACATTAAAACGATTCTCTTGTGTTTTATTTCAATTCGAAGCTCTATACCTCTAAAAAAAACACCCTATATGTATGGCGACGACAAAAGGTGCCCAATTTTAAAATCCTTTTAATATTGTATTGTGTCATCTTGCATTATATTTGTTTCAGCGCGATTTCACTCACCTTACAAATTACTTAGACCACCCAGTGCTAAACGAAAATTTCGTGCACTTGTCAAAAGATTTGTTCGGTTGCAAATTCCAAAATTTATTTGACGCATTTCTCGTTCTTATTATTGTTAAAATTCCACGGCAGTTATTTGTCAACAATACCACCAGTGCTCCTTTATTTGCATTAGCATTTTTCGTTGCATATTTTTAAGCCCATTGTCAAACTTTTTTTTCACTATTTTCAGCGTTTTATTTTCGCCAATTTATGTCTTTAATAAATTGTTTCTTTTTAGGGTGACACATTTTTTTAAATTGTTCTGTTTTTTTTTTGTGACTTCTCTGTTTATAGTACCCAAACTAACCGCCTTTTACTTATATTTGTTTTCATTGTAATTTATTCCGAAAAAGTTTCTTAACGCTCTCGTTTTCTTTTCTTCGTTTTTTTTTTTTTTTTTTTTTGAAAGTGTTTTTTATTACTTTCTTTGCTGCGCGCTGGCTGCTTTCGCTATTTATTTTCCTGCATTTTCTACGTTCACTTATTTGCTTAGTTTTCAGTTGTAGCCATCACTGTTAACTTTGTTGCATGCAAAATAACAAAGAAAATGAAATGCTAAGAAAAAAACTGATGACGAAAAAAGAATAACAACCAATTTTCCACGCCAAACTACAAAAAAAAAAAAAAAAAAAAAACTTATCGACAACAACAACATCAACATAAACTGTAGTAAAGTTTAATTTAAGGCAGCAAAGAAAAAGTTGTAAACCAAGTTTAGCAGCAGCAGCAGCAGCTCTTAATAAATAAAAATGCCGTAGCAGCAGCAATAACAAAAAAAGAAAAAGTTCATGCAAAGTTTCAATAGCAACACCAAACCACACCATTCAATCTTGAGAAGTTCATATTCGAATCACATTGTCCTTTAGAATGCTCTATATATATTATATTTTAGCCTATATACTCGTTAAATTCTCAATTTTTCTGATTCAAGTTACTGTTATTTCTCGTTATTATGCTCTAGAACTTGATAGCTTGATAAGTTTTGTTTCTGAAGTTCAATGTTTATTACACCTTTACTCGTTATATATTACTTTCTTACTGAATCTCGTTGTTTTCGTTGTGTCGCTCTGAAAATATCATAATATCTTCAGAAGTTCATATTCGAAGTATATTATTGTTTAGGATGTTCTACATACATTTGTTATAGCTAATTAGCTAACTACTCGTTACATTCTTTCTTCTTGTTATCCCACTTTAAAGCTATTGCTTGAGAGTTCTTAGTTTTAACCATGGTGGAATTATTGAGGTGAAGTTAAAAGAAAGCTTGCACTCTAAAAATTTGAATATTGGCAATTTCTCCAATCATATAGAAATTTTTATCAATTAAATCTACTATATGAATAGTAGAAATCAAAGCAAATAGAATGACAACCGATTAAAAAGTGGCTTGCTCTCGCGCTCTCAAAACGGCTTCAATTTTAACACGCACATCTCTCACTAATGATTTCACCTTAGATAGTAATATCATGATGGTTTTGATGCTCATTGTTATACTATCTATTCGTTATATTTAATATCATGATGGTTTTGATGCTCATTGTTATACTCGCTATTCGTTATATGTTGGTTCTTCTTTAGTTATCTTGCTTTGATATAAGATACCTTGTAAAAGTGTTACACGAGGCAAATTTTTGATTTTAAACATTTTTACTCGCTACTCGATATAATATATTTTCTTACCGATTTTCTTTAAAATTCATACTCGTTATTTGGCTTTAAAGCTAAATGAATTTTTGTAATCTGTTTTTTCGTTAAGACTATTTTGCTTATTCCTCTTCGACCCTTTTTGTACCTTTAACTATTCGCTACTCGATACAATTTACTTTCTTATTACTTTTCTTAACAGCTCATACTCGTTATTTCGTTTTGAGCCTCAATGAATATTTGTAGGCTGTTTTCACTTTGAAGCCATTTTGTCTTCCTCATTTTCGACCAGTTTTGTACTGGTTTAATGCAATGCGGCTAATGCTTAGCTGAGATCAGATTTTATCACTTAGGGAAATGGATCATTATCATGGTAGTTAGATATGAGCAAGTCTATTGATCAAATACATCAGATCTTTTTGAGCTTAATTTCTCACACCGATTATACGTTGCGAAAAAAACACGATCAGCTTGTTGAGAAGGCTCATTAAAATATAGCGGATCTAGGGACGACAATTTGTTAAAAACCCGCAGATACAGGCATTATACATATTGTAATTTTGGGATAATTAGCATTACGTTAGTGCGTCTTCTAAAACGCGAGCATGAGATGTTAGTAAGTTCGGTATTCATGAGGTAAGGGATACTACCTATAGTTACTCTCTTTCCCAATTTATCAAATAAAACACGATAACATGGAAGTATTTTAAGCTTCCGTCATGGGTCAAGGTGCTAGCTACCATGTTGAAGAAAGGAATGATACGTAGACATATTGTTGACAATTCTTAAATCATTAGGTATTGCAGCTAATGAAGAGAAAGAACGCTTTTTAGCAAGTTCAGACAGTGCCACAGCTATAGCAGTATCTTCAAGCAGAATCCGTCAATATTACGATGATAGCGACAATTCGCAGTTAAGTCACTCAAGATTTAGAATTTCGTGATCATTTTTTAAAAAGATCTTCACACCTAAAGATGGCTAAAACTGGGTAATCGCTTGTGCTGCTCTGAGTGCAGCACAAGCTCAGCATTATTTTCAAGAGTTACTTTTGGAAGAACTATTTAGCTAACGTTCAAAAGTACGCACTCAAGGTGCTGATAAGGAGATCATTTTTACGAAGAAAGCAAATGCTATTTCGCAAGATGGTAACAAGAGTAATACTAAACGGATTATAGTAAGGATAGCATGCTCAATAGTTAGTATTATTTTAAAAGTAGCTTTTTTTGGGCGTAATTTCACTTTACGTCTTTGAGTTCATACTAGTTAAATTTTTTTTTGTGTTTATTTTTTAGCTATTTTTTAGCTATTTTTTAGCTATCGAATATTTTTTAAAGAAAATTATGAGTTTTATTAGAATTTTCTTATTTCTGTATCATTTTTGTTAAGTTTTAAAAGATACTCGGTCACTATTTTACCACGAAATATTTTTTTTTTATTGTGAACAACTTCTTACTTCCCTGCTGTGGTGCGCATAATTTAGTATACATTTGCCCACACTTTTTACTTGTAATTATTTTTGTAAGTAATGATTAGACTTTTTGGCTTATTTATGCCACACACCCACGCACATAACTTTTTTTCACATTTACAGCTCTATTTATTTTTCCTACCTCTAAGACGCAAGCATTTTTTTTTTTTAATTAAATTTTCTTGTTGAGTTAATGTTGTTGTAAATTACTTTGTAAATTTCTTTTGGTAAAAGTTTAATGCACATCATTATTGTTCTTGCTGTAAGAAACTTTTGTTATAATGCTTTTGCTGTAAATTATGAAAATTTAGTTACCATGGCAGGTGCAGCATAAATATTGCAGTTTTTAATATAAATTCAATATTGCAACTTTTCGTTTCATATTAGTTAAATGCTAAATAACGTAAATCGCTATTTACTGCATTAAAAATTGAAAATGGTTCAATTGAAATAAAAAGGCTATTACTTAAAATTAGTTATAAATAAATTTATACAAAAATATTTATTTGACAAGTTTTATTATTTTTTTAATTTTGAATGCAATTGTTTATTTATTACTTGTTTTTTTTTTTTTTTTTTTGTAGTTTCATTTATTGTTTATATTTATTATTATTTGGCAAAATATCCTTAAGCTTCATTATTAAATGTATTATTGTTTTTATATGCGTTTTTCCGGCTTCATTTGGTTTCATATTTGCCGATTTTTTTTTCCACCATTCATATTTTTGTATGAAACATTTTCATATTATTAAGTTATTTGCTTATTTCATTATTTTAACATTTATATTATGTATAAATAATAAATAGATTTGCATAAAATTCAATTGAAAAATTGTTTTGCACAATCATTGCATTGCATTGCATTGATTTTGTGGCTTAACGCTACATTTTTTCACTCTGCTCGCGTTATTTTGTTTACCATGACGTATGAGTAACCTACTTTAATGGCTGGCGCTCGGAGAAAAATAATAAATGCAGCACAGTAAAATTTGCATGCAATGGCATGGCTTTCAATTTACTTTATAGTCGCTTCTTAAGAAAATTTCAATCATCCACTATCCCCTTTGCAGCTTTGCCATTTGACACAAACATATTGACACAATTTTTCAGTCGACCCATAAGTAAATGCCATACAAATAACTGCTCGGATTTAAATCGACACATTCCTAAGTTGTTTGCCATGAACGCACAGTGGTACAGAATTTAGTTCAGGATTACGTTCGTTATTTTTTTATTATCAGAGAAGTGTTAATTTGAGAGTTCAATTCAATAGGAAAGAAAATCAAAAAATTCGATAGTTCTTGTTAATGAAAACGGGAATTTTATTACTGATTGGGTGTCAAGAAACTACCCAATAATTATAAATTTAGTGATTGCGAGTCAAAAAATTATCTGCAACCGATCTTATGAGTCACGAAACAGTCCACTAATTATAAGCTTACTGGTTTCTAACTGCTAACTATAAGCTCACCGGATGACAGTAAGCAAACTAAGCAATATCAATAAGATAACAACTCTGGTTGATGGCACACATTATTGACTAGCGATTGACTGTCGGACTAAGAATCGAAAATAACACGCAAGCAAAACAAAAATGTAAAGTATTACGATTCAGTAACTATAAGCTTACTGTCTGGGATTAAACAAATTAGCCACTAATGAAAAAATAACTATTTGAGAGTGTGGTAGGTGATCACTAATGATAAACTAAATGATTAAGACGCAAGAAACTACCAAGCGCCAAAAAACTAAATAGTAATCTCCACAAGTTATCCACCATCGATAAGATGACTGGTTGAGAACTAACCACTAACTAACTGGTTGAGAGTTAGCAAACTAACCACTAACTACAAAATCTAACTGATTTAAAGTCAACAAATGACCCGCTTAATACAAGCTTACCGATTGAGGGTAAGCAAACAAACTACCTAATATCAATAAATGTGAGTCAACAAATTATTCACCAACTATAAATTAACTACTTAATATTTAATCAACATAATAACAACTTACGAGAAGTTAACCAACTAAAAGCCAATAAAAAAAAACACTAACGATAAGGTAACCGGTTAGTAGTCAATAAAAAGTATTTTTCTAAAAAATTCACGCTAATTTCATATACAATGTACAAGATTATTATGAAAATTTATGTCTCGCTCATAATATTTAAGCCAAATGTCACACTGTAAAATATATATTATATATAAAAATTGCACAAAAATACCACGATTACAGGAAAAATCTTTGTAACGCTTACACAACTACAACCAACGAGCAAAAATATTAAAGTCACCTGCAGTCGAGAGTAGGACAAATGCACTTAAAAACCACAAAAAAAAATAAAAAATCTTTCTTGCAAAAAAGAAATAGGAACATTTTTAAGTCACTCAAGTCTACTTAAGGCAACTCTGGCTATAAGGGTGCAAAGAAAGTAGAGTAAAGTAGCAACCAACAAACCTGCCGACCGACATTCACATATTTGTGCACTTACATATATCCTTACGGCATTTCATGTTGTTACCCAACACAAGTAGCAATAGTCATAGTATGTGATATAACGTATTGAATACGCTCGTTAGTTGCAGCATGCAAATATGTGATTTTCACAGTTAGTACAGAGAGAAAAATGCATGCCTAAAATTTGCAAAATACCTAAAATATGTATCACAATTATTTGAATACATTGCTTGGACTAATTCCGTCGATATATTGCTTTAATGTGTTTAGGAAACTAATATTATATAATGTTTAACGTGACGTATGAGTGACTTTTAATTATATAGTTAAAGTTATAATTTAAATATTTTTTTTTTAAATCTACATAGCTCTGTTCTCTTTCGTTACAAATCAATAAAAATATACGATAACTTTCTCTTATAAATACTTAAAGCTTAAATTCAGTTCGCAATTAAATTGCTTCGATGGTTTTCTTGTGAAAAATACTTTTAAATATTATATTTTGATGCAATTTTTACTAGTCTGTGGTAAATAATAATTTTTTTGCACACAAATTCACCTTAAGTGAAAGTTTTATAGAATAGCGCGCATTGTAGCTTTTTATATAAAAATGTTTAAATTGAACTGCAGTTTTGCACAACTATTTTTTTCTGCGTGCATGCATCTATTTGTGTGTTATTAGGTTGTGCTTGTAAGCCTTTTAGACTTTTCTACACTCAACATGTTGATTTGGCTTGTGGTTAAGTATTTTTCATCTTTCTTTGTATTTTTTTTTTTTTGCTACTTTTTTATGGTAAGTAACATGCAGTAAAATCCACCTTAATTCCGTTGCAAACAAATCATATAATGTATGTGAATGTCCTTTAAGGATCTGAAGAATGTACTATGATTTGATATTGTAAATAAAAAGCAGGCTGGTTGAAAAGAAAATAAATCTTCAGAGATTTTAAAGAGCTAAATAATAGAAGATAAAAGTGCATAATATTAAACATTTTGTGCACAGATATGGATAAATTTGCACAATGCATATTCACCCTTCAATAAAAATTCATCCAGAATACTAACTTTAAATAAATGTGAAAGTCAATGCTAAGCAAAACAGGCGCGATATCCAGAATTAATAGAAAAGTGGTCTTAAAACCAAAATAAAAAATCACCAAAATCTTCAATGATCACAGTAAAATTGGAGAAACAATGACTGATATCAACTCAGTGTGATTCAAGGTCGTTGAATTCGAATTTAAGTCAGTTTTTTGCCAAATGTCACATGAAATAATTCTCAGTCATTTATCCTGCATGTAAATATTTTCAAAAAAAAATTAATTTGCTCAAATCTCACTATATAAGTAGTAATGCTGGAGATGTATATAGTGCAAATGATAAATTCCACTGTCTTTTCATGAAGAACTACTTTGCCCACATGAGCTTGATAAAATTTGTTTGAGCAAAATATTTAATCGACAAAACATTGATAAGCGTTGCATTACATGCATGATCTCGACCTTCCACTACCAATCATACTTCTTTGCGAACTGAGGGTTATGAAAAATCGCTTACAATGGAAAGACCACTCGAAGAGAAAAGCGGCAGAGAAACGTGCCCGTCAGCGTGTTGATGGAACCCGCTTGAAGATGGAGTGGCAAATTAAACTAAGAAATTAAGATGTTAAATATGCTAAGAAAACTTAAATTAATATATTGGAAGCATCATAAGGAAATGTATTAAGATTCTCACTTATCTTCTCAAAAGTCACTGATGATTCCATTTAGCAATGGTTGAAACAATAGTATTAAATGCATGATCTCCAGCCTCGACCTTTCACTACCAATCACACTTCTTTGCGAACTGATATTATGACAAAATCGGTTGCAATGGATAGACCATACGAAGAGAAAAAAGCGGTAGAGAAACTTGTCGGTCAGCGTGTTAATGGAACCCGCCTGAGGACGGAGTGGAAAACTATGCTAAGAAATCAAGATATTAATATCAAGGATTTTATGTAAAGGATTCTAATGAAATATGTTAAAAAAACTTCAATTATTTATCTTAAGGAAATGTACTAAAATTCGCACTTATTGTCTCAAAGGTCACTGATGATTCGATTTAGCAATGGTTGAAACTATACAGTATAACTTGCTTCCGGCCTGTTTTTTAAATTTTTTCGTTGTGATTGTTATTCTTGTATGTTTTTAATATTATCACACATCGTACTGAACAGTAGGCTCAATAAAGTGATTTAAAAAAATTTCTTCCCATGCGGTAGTAGGGGTCTATTAAAAATTTTCCCCAAGTCAGTATACTATGTACATGTAAATATATACAACTACATACTTATATCATGTTTTTAAGTTTTTTCAATAAATTTCATTTCCTTGCACTAAAGTCACTTGTTAATTTTCTTTCTTTTGACTTTGTCACCAACAATATCCGGTTAGCAGCAAGCGCCATAATCTGTTTTACCACCAACTTTAACTGTTTTCTTCTTACTGCAGACTTGTGCCACAAAATTGTGGCATTGCAAAAAAGAAAAAATTACATTGCAACTTTTAATTGGACGACTTTTCACTTTTAAAGTTTTATTTTGTTTATTTGTTTTCATTCATATTGCAAGGACATTTCCATGCAAATGCGCAGCTAAAGTGAAGAAACCCAGATTGCGTCAGCCTTTTGCAGTTTGTCTATCTATTTCAGAGCTGCTTTTAAATTTAAGAAAAATGTTGTTATTGTTAAAGTTTATATTGATTATGCTTGTCTTTGGTGCATTTAAAGTTTTACAACGCTCTTAACCTCAAATTGTAAATCAGTAAAAAAGCTGGCAGAAAAATATATTGGCAAAAAACATTTTTGGTTTAAAAAATTTGTTGAGTCTTTCACTTAAATTTCAAAAAAAAAATTATTTTCATTTTTCAATGTTGAATTAAATCTAGGGACTTCAGAAAAAAATAATAACATCTCAAGATTACACACAAAATTTTCAAGTCATTGCTGAGAACAAAATTTATTTTTTTCAAATTGGCGTTTGTTGATCACTAGTTTTGAACTTATTTTATGTTTTAATAAATGCTCCGATGCTTTAATCAAAGTAAGTTTTAAAATTGTCCCTACCATAATAAAGATTATATACTATATACAGTATAGATCATTGCTGTTATTTTCCCTAACTTGCTGTTTTTCAACACTTTACTTTTGCTCAGAATTAGACCACTACAAGTTCTACCATAAAAAAGGGAAAGCATTAAATTTCAAGAAACCACTACCACAACAGCACAATGCGGTCAAGTGTGACTACGCTTTAGGACATACAGTAGCATACATATGCAAAAGATAAAATACAAACAAAAAACAACGCTGGTGACTTTTAGTCGTACTAAAATTAATATAAAATTAAGATAAGAAAATGTGTAGATAGCAATTTTTTGTTTTTGCTTCTTCATTTTGTTTTCGCTTTAGATATACGCTAAATTTCGTTTCTTTCCCTTTTTGCTATCAACGTTTTCATTTTTAACATTTGCGCTGGAAAGTATGCTACAGCTATTTGCAGTAGCCTACTCGTAAATGTTGAATACCTTAGGGAACAATTGTTGGGCGGCAGCGGAGGTGTGGCATTTGAGCAACAGCAAAGCATACTATGTGGACAGCTGCTTGGTTGTTGTAATTTTTTATTTATTTTTATAATTTTTTTTTTGTTAGAAAATTGCTTACGCTATCAGCTTTTTAGCTGCTTTTATAATCTTAAGTTAGTTGTTGCCTTTTTTATGTTATAGGCTTTTTTATGATTTTCTTTATTTTGTGTGCAGCTTTGTTTTTTTGTCTGTCTATGAAAGCTATTTTTATAGTTGATAGTATAAGTTATCTATATTGTATCGCTGTCATCAAAATAAACCAGTGCTGAAGTTGGCACGAACATAAGAAATTGCGCCTAACATTATGCAAAAGTTTTAGGCTCATTCTGCCGAAGGTGTAAGCAGAATTAATTAAGTAGTTTTTGAAAAAAATTCTCAAACAAATTTTTTAACTTTTAATTGTAAAAAATGTTTAAAGAATTTCAATCCAATTAAATGTCAATTATATATTTATCATTAATGCCATGCCACATGACGTATGAGTAACATTTAACTTAAATCATTTTACAATGCACTTAAGTGGATTTAACTTTGATTTTTCATATTTGCAACAATTTACCACAATTTACGAAAAAAAAAATGGCGCCCTGCAAGTATGTGGCATAATTAATTAATTATTTTTAACGAATTAATATTTATTGCATATTAAAATATAAAATTTTGCACAAATTATAAAAAAAGGGTTTAATTTATTGAACTTTGTTGCAGGCATTGTATGTGATTTTTCTTTTATTGTATTAATTTTTTTATTTATATTTCAATTATGCATTTTAAAATATATTTCAATTATTACAATAAAATCAAAATATAAATACAATACAGAAATATGATTGCACAACAAAAATAGCTGCAAGAGTAATCTATGTAATTCAATTTTATTGCAAAAAAAAAATTACAACGCCACAAGGATGGCATTTATGTCTGCAGGCAAAAGCAAAATACCCAACGCGAAAGAATAAGCATTTAAGACGTGCTAAAGAACACTAGAAAGAAAATGAGACATAAGTCTGGAAAAAGGCATTGGGCAGAAATTGCGCTCGCAAAAAAACTTGAATTGCAAATTAAATATTAAATAAATTGAAATTCAAAACATTCTAATTAAATAAGTCCTTGAAGCCAAAAAAATTTGTGCTTTGCCTATTTAATTTCGGTTGCGGCAGAAAGCTGAAAACGCGAAAACGTTTTTTCTTATTAGAGGCGTGGCACCACCCACTCAAAATAAATATCTTTGCTCGGGATTCAATCTAGCACCATACCAAATTTTGTCAAAATAGATGACGCAGTTCAGCCGAAACAGCGTTTTTTCCTATTAAGGATGATGCCACGCCCTATTTAAGAACTCAGAGCTTCTAATTACTTTATTTATGGTTCAGTCTATCTCCAAACCTAATTTTATTCAAATCGGCTCATTAGCTTAGCCGTAGCATTGTATTTTTCGTTAGGGGCGTGGCACCACCTACTATTGAAAAAATTAAGCGATTAGGTTTGTGGCTGTTTACCAACTGCCTATTTATACATAGATATCTATATGTAGGCGCCGTTTTATGGTTGCCATTTATTAAAAAAAAAATTCGAAAACACCTGTTCCCATATGAAGAGCATACGAACATTTTGACACCTTAAAAACGTTTTTCCGCTGAGCTTAATTTTGGGCAGACCACTGTCTCGGTTGACATTGAACTTCCCATAAGTTTTTTTTTTTTTCCATACATAGGCCACCTCAACCTACACTTATGTATGTCATAAGTGCAGTCTAACATTGCGGTTTTTAGTACAAGTTACTTGCTCTATTAAAGTATTCCATTTGTTCCCATCGAAAATTTTTAACAACTTACACGAAATCTGGTTTGCGCAATCGTGCGTATGAGCAACATTATTTGCACACGCCAGGCATTTTACATTTTTATCTAAACTAAATTATCAACTTAATGCAAAAAAAGTTCTCGCTTAGTTAACACATTAACCTACAAAATGCTTAAGTCTTCAACAAAATCGGTTCAGTGATTTTTGAGCAAATGTCAAGCAAACTTTCTGCTGCATTTTGGTATTTTCCTGTTTTTAAACAGAACTTTCTTCAACGGCGTATTCCAAACTTTTTTTGCTGCTATACTCGTTTTTTCTTCAATTCGAAGTCCTCTTTGAATCAACCAATTTCTTTCATAATTTTTACCATAATTTTGAGTATATTTCGCGTTCATTTTCTGCAACTGTTCAAACAATTTTAGTACATTTGCGTAAAAATTGGAAGTATCGAATTAAAAATGATACACTCATACTAACAAAATTATTTGCACACACATACATGCATATGTGTGTAAATGTTAGTTAACAAAAAAACAAAACGAAATCCACAAAAACCACATTTGTTCAGCATAGATGAGCACACTCTACTCTACTATTCGTACAATGTAACAGCAAATTCATACAATAACAAAAACAGTAACTACAACTTGTTGTTAGTACTTTACATACATATGTACTCGCAGGCAAACACACAGATGCATATACAGCTACACAAACTAATGAATACATAGTAGATAAACGTATACCTAAAGGAAAAACCACAAAATAACATGATGTCCTCTTTCCTAATAATATAAAAACCACAAAAACTGTAGTTCACTTTCCATTTTCCAGATTTTGTTGTTATCGTTGTACTTGCAAAACATTGTTGCCAACTAAAGGTTTCATGCACAAAAAAGCTAAGCTGCAGTGCATAATTTTTTTCATTTCATAAAAATCCAAAACCATTATATTCTACCATCAAAGCCTAATATATTCTCTGCACTATTTAGTGCAGAATTACGACAGAAGGATCGAATGGCTTAACTATCACTGGAGTATTATGCCGCGTATCAAGTCTAAGAATTTTTTACGTTCCATATCTCACTATACTCCAGACAGAGGGTTCCAACTGGATAAAACCGCAACTTAAGATTGACCACAGTGGTACCTAAAGAAATATTCGGTTATTCCAGATTTATCACATGCCAACAAGAAATTAGGGCACATCAAAATGTTGAAAAAGAAAATCATTATTATTTTACGTTAATCAATTCAAGCTGGGCCAACCTTCATAAAAAGTTGCAACTTAGAGAAAGTTCTGAATTATAGAATTAAATACTTTGAAGTAAAAATAAGTTGGCAACCAATACTATTTGACAGTATCTAGCCTAAACAGCAACTTTTCAGTACAAACATATACCCAAAATACAAAAAAAAACTAAGCCAACAAGCACACAACCTACTTAAAGCAAATTGATGACGCAGCATTCAATTTTTCTTAAATATATCCTGCATGCTATCCTGTGCTCTGTACTAGAATTCTAAATATTTCAACATCCCAATAAAAACAAAAAAAAAAAATAGACGAAGTAAAACTATGCCAACAAAGATTACGTTGCATTTTTTTGTTTACATAAGCAAAAGTGATGGTGGCGACATACAGGATTACATTGAATTTGCAGGACCTGTATGTTAAGTCTGTATACATTTGTACACTTATGTATGAGCGTGCAATTTTTTTTTTTTTTTTGTATTTGTAAATTGCAAAGCCAATCACATAAAAAATGGGTAGAAAAAAAAGTCCAAAAACAACTTTTGTGGTCATTCTAGATAGCAAGTAATGTGGGTATAGAAAAACACTTTGTAGCGGCATGAAAAAGAAATATTTTGGCTGACTATTTTTGAAAATTATTTCTGTGAATTGTGTGAATAATTTCGCCAAAGTCAGAAATATTTAGCAGAAGTAAAATTAAGGCCAACGAAAAATAAACAGTTTTTTGATAAGCTAGAATTATGTGAGCTGAAATAACAATGCCAACTAATAAATTGAGTTAAGTGAAACACATTTTCAACAAAATGAAACAATTCACGTACATAGTAGGTGGTTGAAGTGGAATTGTCTTATTACAAAATAAATAGCTTAATAGGCACCTTACAGTAGCAATCTACTGTCAAGCATATGTATGTTTATACAATGCAAGGTACTTGAAAATAACTAAAGTTTTTCACCATACAAATTACATTGCTTAGTAAGAATTGCTTACCAACCACCTTACGAAGTAAGTGAGTTAGTAAGCAATATAATAATTTTTTTAATGCATTTTTCTTTCTATGATGTTTGACTAATAGAAAATGTCAAAATTAAGGCATATGAAATATAATAAGTTCTTCAAAGGATTTATTGAACAAGGAGTACATATCGTGTTAAGCATTTTTTATTAATTTTTATTTCTTAATTGTAATCAGAATTCAAATTCAAACCTTCTAACATTAAGTCTAAATTTTGAAAATTAACACTCTGTAGCAACGGCAGCGTATCGTTGTCGTGGTAACGGGACCGGCTCAGCTTGTGCAGTCTTTGTGATATTCCTTAATCTGTACATTGTTATCAAGATGGCAGCAATGACCAGGGCAATGGCTACATAGCTGATAAATAGGCTGTGCGTATTGGTAGTTGTGACATCATTTGGGAGAGCGGATTCACTGATGTGTTCTAACTGCCTTTGAATTTTCTCGAGATCATGTATGTTGGGCTTAAGCAATTTGATTGCTGATATTTTTGGTAGCAACCTGGTTGCTCCACCCAAGTGGCATGTATAATTTTTCGTTTACTGTGTGTATTGCAGTGACGATTTGTGTGCGACCCTTTATGGTTATTAGATCGTTTTTGATGGTGCAATCATCGCGAAGTTGTATCAAACCGCTGTTGTCGAGCTCAAGCTGATCTACTTCATTTTTGCGTAAATTCAATGATTAGAATGTTTTAGCTGGTGCCATACTGTTCTGTCAACCAGTTTGTAAAACTCGCATTTCGGGTAAGCTTGATTGTTAAGCAAATATAGCTCGCATTTGTTGACTGTAGATGCTTTGTGATAGGTTGGTTGCACATTCTGACAAAGTAACTCTTCGTCACTTAGTGATAAGCACGCGTCGAGCTGCCTCTGCGACATTGGAACAAATGTGGACTGATTGCCAGAAACCTTGTGGATAATTTGACTTCTGAAAGTGATTCATTGATTGCTGCCGCGATTGTGACAACTCCATGGACCTTGCTGAGTTTATATATCTCAAGTAGGTTGTTTTGATGGATTGGTAGCGGCAAGTGTGATGGAAGGTGAGCCTTGAAAATTTCTTCATTGAGTTGAAGAGGAGTTATCAACAGTGGGTTGATTTTTCCATGATGACTGTCGATGAGAATGTCCGTTAATGATGAGTAAGTCCACAGTAAGTTGGAAACCATAATGAACATTTGAATTGACAGCATGATTATGTTTTGGGACAAAAGTAAATGAACTTAACAACCAAATGCAACAAAATAAAAAATTAAAAATAATGTTACTGTGTTAACAATCACAGAATATTTTGCAAAGTTTTATCAAAAATTTGACATTAATTTGACTATCTTTCATTATTTGTTCGCTCTCCCTTGTGTCTTTTGCCTCCTCACGGATTATAGTGCCTCCATAATAAATAAGCTAAGTTATATATTAATTTAAGCAATAAAATAACATCATTTTACAAAGTGGACACGTGAGTGGCTAAAAAAAAATTTCCTACCAACAAAAAAGTTAATTGACAGTAATAGCTTACCAACTACATTATAAAAGTAGTAATTTGGAAAACAGAGAACTTTTTGAAAGAAGAACTTTTGCAATAGTTTTTTCCAGAACATTTATCACCTTAAAAAATAAATTACATTGTAGATCATGCTTACCATTCACTTTACAAAGTAAGCTAGTTAGGAAATATTAAAATGTAATATTTTTCATCTATTAAGGAAAAGCCTTTCTTTCAATTTGCTTCATAAACTTATCACCTTACAATGTTAATTACTTAGTAGGTATTGCTTACCATTCCCTTTACAAAGTAAGGTAGTTAGGAAGCAATAGCAAAATATATTTCATCTATTATGGAAAAGACCATTTTTTAAAGCTTATACTAGTCAAAAGTAAAAAAAAATTAATTTAAATGAAAAAAAATGGTCCAGTAAACTCCTTCTATAGAATCTTGACTGCTAGTAATATCTAAAAATCCTACATAGAGCCTTTGGTTGATGAATGGTTACACAAAATTATTCGTCTTTAGTAAGTTAGACAGACACCTCTTATAAAATTACAACCAAAAGTAAGCTACTTGACTTAACTCACTAACGTATCACTTAAAAAGTGATAAAACTGGTCAGTGCTATTAACTAACCAGCTGGTAAAGTTATGCAGTTAATAATAGGATTCAATTTTAAATTAAAAATAAATTGAGACCTAAACTCAAGCGGTAGACGGAAATCAATTAGAGATGTCATTGCTAGGAACAATATTGGAATTGGCAGAGCAAGGGAAAAATCATGCAGTCACTGTTATGGAATTCTGAGTCATATATGAATCCAAATATAAGAGAATTGTAAAAAGTAAAGATAGTTCTAGTTACGAAAAAACTAAATGAACAATTTATGCATTGCATTCTGATAAGAGCCACAAAACTCCAACAGTTCAAGAAAGTTCCTGATGACATTCCCCCTCTGCTTGGGGAGTAAATGTACTCAAATAACAAAAACAAACCTAACAATTCCAAATCAAACTAATTTTCTGGCATAAATTTTTCATTGTAATATCTAAAAAATTAAGTTATAAAGTCAACTAAATGCAAGCTATTTTCAAAATAAAATCCAAAAATATTATCTTACAATTGAACTCAACTTTATAATAAAATCATTAACATACAACTGCACACAGAATACAAAGAAAAAAAAAAACAGCAAAAACCAAAACAAAGTAAACAGACACACACATGAATACTCTTTTAACAAATAATAAACATTTTAAAATATACAATCACATACACAGATGCAATTGTGTGGGTGCAACATTTTTTGGTATTTGTGTTTGTATGCGAGTAAGTTGATTTATGTGAGTGCGTGCCAAAGTGTTGCAAAGTAAATATTTTGTTGCACGTGAGAGTTTTTAATATGATTATTTTAAAGTTTCTGTTTTCCTGCCATTGTTTTGTTATTTTGTTCATTTTCCGAATATTTTGAGCTTAAGTTTTATGCACTTGCGTAACATAGTAACATACTATATGTTAAAGTATTTAAATAGAGCTTTATTTTACACAATAAGTTACTAAGAAATCCTGTATAATAAAGTTATATTAAAATAGTTTTAATAATGTCAAAAATATAGTGATTATAAAAATATGTGATTTGAGACCTATTACTAAAATGCTTACCAGCTTTATTACTGAGTAAGCTAGTTGGTAAGCAGTTGTATGAAATTTTCTTACTAGTCAGCAAAACAAAATGTTAATTGATTCATAAGCATGTAGGGAAAAGTTGATTATGAGGATTCACATAAGCGTTTATAGAAAGAAAAGTTTTATTTTATATTTTTTTTTTTTTTTTAATTAACTTAACTAAGGCTTCACCAAATCAAAGCTTATGCAATAAGTTTCTAGGAAATACCGTGTAATAAAGTTATATTAAAATAGTTTTAATAATATCACAGATATAGTGATTATAAAAATATGTGATTTGAGACCTATTACAAAAGTGCTTACCAGCTACATTACTGAGTAAGCTAGTTGGTAAGCAGTTGTATGAAATTTTCTTACTAGTCAGCAAAACAAAATGTTAATTGATTCATAAGCATGTAAAGAAAAGTTGATAATGCAGAGCCAAATATTTTAATAATATAAGTTCACATTAGTCTTCTAAAACTAATGCCCAAATTTGAAAATAAACGGCTCACATATAAATATTATGCATAGTGCCAACATTATTAAATATTCTATGGTTAAGCTTACAATATATTTTTCTAAAGATGAGGCTGTGATATAAGAGAAGAAGTAATTTAATCAAACGCTACAAAAGCTTGTAGCAGAAAAAGTTAAAAATAAAATCATGTTTACCAGATTTCGATATATTGAACATTTTCTTGTTTAATTATGCACATGTGCGCATTAAACAAAATTATTTAAAAAAAACGTATCAAATAACTACAGAGGCGAAAAAAATATAAAATTTAATTAATATTGACCTTTTGTACTGCATATTTAAGCTGAAACGCAAACACAGCGAATATTAACGGAAACGTTTAAGTATATAACCATCATATTGACTGCCAGTCAGTATCATAACTATTCCATTTCTCACGTGCACCGGATTGCCAAGAGATCAGCGAGCGTAAACTTCCTTCAATGATTAATGTAATTTCACGCGCCACTTAACAATACTATACTGAAATATTCTGCCAAGGACTTATTACTTAATTGGATTTTTTATACTTTTTTTCTCTGCATATCCTTGCTGTTGGTCTACATTTTTTCACATTTTTTTAGTATATGTATTTAACTTAATACTAAAGTAATCATTGCAAGTAACGAGGATAACAGCAGCAAGAATGAGGACGACCATGACTGCCACTACACTAAAGTCCGCGCGTTGTCATCATCATCATCGTCGTCGTCGTCGTCATCAGTCTATGAAAGGATTTGCATGCTTGCGGGTATTTAAGTTAAACAGCACATTTTGCACACATCATCAGTTGTTGCGTTAACGGTAGATAGGAATACGGTCATGGTATGAGTTGGTCCTGCACAGGTTCAGGATAATGTTTTAGCTGTCTGTTGGCCTTTGTTTGTTTTTCTGCTTGCTCTGCAAGGCAATGCGCTCGCAAGTGGATGCAACCACTACTGAATGGTATGGCTTAATTGTATAATTAATGAGAAAGAAAGTCAGCAAAAAAAGTGAAATGTGTAATTAAAATAATAAAAAAAAAATAAACGAGCTGTGGATGAGTTTGACAAACATAAATTACAAAAAAAATTAAAATTCTTCTGAAATTTTAGATTGTTTTAGAAAAAAAAAAATGATGATAAGAGAGCCTGAATTTGCGATATTCACTTACTTCAATAAAGTTGAATCAGAAGTTATTAAATTCTTCCGCATAAGGTCCTTTTGATATATCTATAATCTGCTATGCATATGTAAAATATATATCTATATAAAAATCATTGTGTCAGTGAATGTATTAGTTATAGCCTCCTAAGCCGTTCAACCGAACGCCAAAAGATTTAGTTCATATAGTATGTTTCTTATGGTTTCCGGAAGGCTTTTAGCATAGTTTGGTTTGGAAAAAAATGGTCAAAACCACGCCCTACCCATATAAAAGAAAAATAAAATTCATTAACATCAACGATTTGACGCAGATGAATGCAACGTGGTGCATATATAAAAGGTACAAGAAAAAGTAAGTTTCAATGAAAAATATGGGTGGTGATACGCCTTTCATATGAGAAAAAACCAACATTTTTTATATCTTAGCAACTATTTGACACAAGTGGATAAGATTTGGTATATACATATGTTTACTATGGCTTGTAGAAGATTTTAAGCATAATTTGGTTTGGAAAAAAAAATAGGTGACACCACGCCTTCCTCTTATTATCGAAAATTCAAATTCATCACATCTGATCAACTATTTGACGCAGCTAAATAACACTTGGTGCATATTCTACCGTCTCAACTTTAAATCTAAAATTTTATTTTAAAAATTCAATGTGACTTCAAGGTTAAAACATTCCCCAACGGTAAGTATGTTATAAACAACATCGATGAATAGATATACTCATTGTAGGCAGCCACAACAGTAAATTATTTTTAGAAAGGAATGGCCGCCTTGTATGCAGCTTGCCTACATCTCTATATACAATGTGTAACATACGAAAGACAGATTACCTTAAAACATCGCTTACTAAGTGTCTGTATAGTTTAGCGAGTTGCCTACATGTCCACATACAAAGCATGCAGCCAACAGGTAAGATCCCTAACATTTCCATATACAAAGTAAGCAAACTGCCTACAGCTCTATATACAAAGTAGGCAGCAAGCGAACAAACTGCCTACAGCTTCATATACAAAGCAGGCAAATAAACAAAATATCACAGTAAGAATTTCATTTGTGAAACAGACAACACAAAGGTTAAAAATCAGAGTACTTCATTAATTTGCCGATGGGTCGCGAACATCAGAGAAGTTCGAACGGAATTTATGCTACATACTATAAATATCACAAAAAATTTGCTGAACTAATTTCATTGAATAAAACCTTTCAGAAGGACTATTTTTTTGTTTTAAGACTCTCTCTCTTTTTGCGATATAATTGATGCATATTAAAATTTATGAAAGGAAGATATAAAAAGAGAGCACCAGAAACCTTTTGAACAAGGCGCAAATTACCCTCGAGCCAGCACTGTCAAACTATAAAGGGAAATAGGTGAATATGAAACCTGATACGTCTTCAGTTGTTTTTCAACTGGTACCTACAAAATATTATAAGACCCTAATGGCTTCGAAATGATAGTTATAGGAGTTACAGGCAGTCGTATATCGCTACTAAGAGCCGATTGGTGGGACACTCTAGAACTACAATGCAATTGAAAATTTAAAAATTATGAAATCACAACTAAAGCTATCAAAGTCTGTGGTCAACAATACAATAAAACGACACTGACATAATGGGAGCTAAGACGATCCAAATTGACCATTTCTGTTCACTATAACAATCTTTTGATTGATATGTTTAAGGTACTTTAAAACTTTAAAAATTATAATATTAAATTTTTTTTTTTTTTGCAAAATTTCGCCAAATTTTTCCACAACATCTTTTAAACTTTCGTGTATAAAAGCAACAACAGCCAATAAAACGATAACCACCGCTGCGCCACCTACACCAACAACAGTTGAAAGTTGAAGCAATTTACACTGTAATTGGAGATTAACCCAAATAAAACGAAAATGTATGGTCATATTTAAGCGCGTTTGTGTATGTCCATACAAAGTCTTCTTAGCTACCTGGCAGCCCAATTTAGCTGGTTTACACAAAAAAAAAATATACGTCATATTGCCAGGTTAGGCTGTGGACGGCGGAAACGGACAGTGGTCGCCATCATCATCATCATGATAATCAGTAACACAAACTGCTGCAGTTTGCTTCCGGGAGTGGAGTGTGTATTTGTGTGCGCATGTGTGTGTGCATGTGTAACGTTAACCAAAAGATTCAGTTTCAATTTCAAACCAACGCTGCCGTTCAAAGGACGACTCATGTTTATGAGAAAGGCGCTGCTATTTGAAATTAAATATTAATAAAATGGCCTCTTTGTGCAATACAGCAAAAGTTTGTTAACGTATACACTAAGAGGAATACACAAAGAAAAATTTTCTTAGTTGTTTTATCTCGAGTAAGGGAAAATATACTCGTACTCACTAACGTACGTGCAATAAGAGTGTGTCAACAGCGCCGAAAGTTAATTTGCTACAAATTTAACAAAAGTGGGCGACATTGCACCAGTAGATGTGGCACGTATCAAGCAACTTTTAGATACTAAAATTGGAAATTGAAAAGGCAATCATAAGAGAATTTGATATGAGGGTATAAGCTGTTACTGGAGAACTATGATTGCTAAGTATGTTTATTTTACTAAATCAAAAGTAGACGGGATTATTCTAGGGCGTGGTATTTCCCATTTATATGAATATTTCTTATTATCGATTGAACTGCACTTTTAATCAATTGTTTTTGAAATTTGGAATACGAGCTTAGTTTTCTTGAATTTGCACTTTGGCCAAAAAAAATAAATTTTTTTTTCAGTGTGCCAATGCACACGTGACTGGATATTCACGTTATATGAATTAAGTTCATGCTAGTTTTTTACAACCGTCCTGTTTGCTCATTCTTTTTTCTCATTTTTATTGTGCAAAAAATTCATTCACGCGCTTGTTACCGCCTTGTTAGTCCTGACGCTGGTGTGTGTTTAATAAAAAAGAGGTCCTTTTTTTGTATGAATCAAATTTTTGTGCACACATATAAATAATTTTCTTTTTTATTTTCGTTTTATTTTTCATATTCAGCTGCCCTCGAGCTGCAATTGTTGTTGTTGTTGTTGATAATCACATTTATACGCTGACTGGGCTGCCACGTCTAGTTGCCATGGCTTGGAAATTAAGTTAATGTTTGCTTATGAATAAACAAATAACTCTCAACTGCTGTTGGCAGCAGGAGTAACAGAAGCTGTTGTTTACATTTATAAGCGTAGCGCGAGCAGATATGAACTAAATTTTGCTTTACACTTGAAGAAAACTTGACAAAAAAAAACTCTTTAAAAAAACTAAAAACAGGCAGCAAACTTATGAGAAAAATAAAAATAAAAAATTGCAATTCCTCCAATCCTTATTTGTGCCATTAAAAGCAATAATACTTCATAAAAATTTCTTACAGTGTCCCTTCAAAATCACATTTTTTTAAAAAAATGTTATAGCATATTTATAGGCACGATTTTATTTACCGCTTGTTTAAGTCATACAAAAAATATTTGCAAACATTCAAAAACACACATACACCCACATACGAAAATGTCCTTTGCCTTTATGCTTATTTGCTTGTAAATGTATGTGTTAAAGCTGTAATTAGTTGCGGTTTGCATTAATATTAATTAGTCATTTTGCCTGGAATTGCTTATTTTCTTTAATGCCTCGCTTATGGCAGTGCACGTACGCTCACCATATGCATGCGCATGTTGGGTTTATTTGAAAAAAAAAAAGGATATACGATGTGTAACTTTACATTACGCATGGGAGCTATGAAATGTATGTCAAAGAAAAGCATTTTTATGGCGCCAACATGAGGTCAACTTGCAAAAAGTGATTTACAACTACAAAATGTGCTTAAATATTTGATTTTAATTGTTGACACTTGTAAAGGCATGTGCAAACTGGAACAAGAATAAATAATATGATATATATGTTTACTTTTGGTATAGGGTGTTTTGTTCGGCTTAAAATGAAACAAAACATGAAAAATTGTTTAGATTATCTAAATGTTGACTTTTTTTCGTTAGAAAATGTTAAGCCATTTAGCATTTGAATATGATATAATGAGATCACTAGAGATCACTTTCCGAGCAATTGAGCATTTATTTCCGAAATAACACTGTTACATGGATCGTATTTTTCCACAATATAAAAGAAAGAAATCGAAATCGATTGCGTTTATACTTTGCATATTTTTGAAAATCAGTGTCTTAGATATATCAAAAACCGAAACTGATTAAAGAGAATTGTGGCTATTTTTAAAATACGAAGATCAAATTAGAATGCACCATTTATTTATTTGTTTGCAGCGCAGTTATACAAGTTATAAGTGGTTGTCGCAGTTTGTCATATTTTTGCGTGTAATTGTTAAATTTGAAGAAAATCACAGCATAAATCGTTAAATTATACATAGAAAACAGCACATTAAGCACTTTGGAGGCTGAAGTTAATGTAATTTAATATTTTAACAAACACAAAACAAAATACTACTTGTGAAGAGCCCTATTATTTTTCTCAAAAAAATTTTACTAATTCCTTGAGTTTGCAAAAATACGAAAAGTTTAAATCTTAAAATCTTACACTTTTAGTTCTTTTATTTAGTTTCGCAAAAAATCCTTAAAGTAGTTTCTATCTGTAGTATCACAATTGATTACTTTTTCTTCATACTTTTATGAAAAAATTGTGGAACGTTCCATCGATAACATGGGGTAATCTATACTATTTATATAAAATTGTTCATATGAAAACGGTTTGTAACGCGTTGGCGCAAAATTTACTGAACCGATTTTAATAATATATTTTTTAAAACAACATATTTGTGCTAAAGAAGGTTATTGCATACTTATTTTTTTTTTTTTTTTTGTTAAATATCCTATTTTTTAGGATTAAGTTTTTGCAAAACCTCACACAAAAATTATCGCATGATTTTTATTTAGTTATGACAATGCAGCTTTTTGAATTTTGTGTTGTTCTTGGTGTTATTTTTTTTTCAGTTGTAGTGTTTGTATTTGGCTTCCAAGTTCAAAGGACAAACTCCCTTTGAATTGTTTTTTTTGTTATTTTTGAAGAGAGAAGATAGAATGAGATGTTAAGAGAGTAATTTTTTTGTCAATAACAGGCGGTGCCACACCTCTACCAAGAATATACGTAGCCTCGCATTTTCTGTACGAAAATAGATTGAACCCTAGGAAATGGTATTAAAAACTCTGCAAACTTTTATTGGGCGTGGCACCACCCCGTTAAGAGAAAAAAAAGCTACCACGGCTGAGCTGCTACACCGATTTTGATAATATTTGGTATGGAGATAGACTAATCTCTCAGTAAAGATATTTATTTATAGTAGGCGATGATACACCCCTAACAAGAAAATGCGTTTTCACCTCTGAACTAATGGACCGATATTGCTTAAATTTGACAAAAGGATAAATATAGCCCCTTGGAAAATATATTATATTAATAAACTGATTTTGATGAAATTTGGTATGGAGATTGACTGAACCCTGAGAAAGGATATATGTTTATAAGTGAACGGTGCCACGCCCTTGAGTGGTAAATATGTTTCCACATTTCACAGCTAAATTAATGAACCGATTTTTATGAAATTTGGTATCGAGACAAATTGAAGTTAAAGGAAGAGATAGACTTAGGAATTAGGCAACATGACACCATGAATTTATATTTAGAAGCGATGACAAACGCTGCTGAGCTGTATTGTCACTAATAATAGTCGAATTTCAGCCAGTGGCGAACTCTAGTTGCATTAGATCGCGCTGGTAGGTATTCTTACCAGGGCTAACGAGAGAAAAACCAGGACCTAGGTATACTTTCATGGAATATGTATTCTAGTAAATAAGTTAAGATGTCAAGTAAAATATAAAATAAGCTCTAAAATAGGCCTCATTATATGCGATACCAGTAAATAATTGAGTCGGCGAAACACTACCAATAAATATTTTTCGGTATAATCTACAGCTAATTTCAATATGAGCTTGGAGTTCACTAACTTATTGATAAAAACAAACTACTCGTAGCTCGCGTGTAGGAAACGTATCTTTTGCTCACACTATTAAATTAATGCATACAAACAAATTCAAGAAGTTTGTTCAGACCCTAAGTCTGATACGAGCAACGATTTCTATTCGTGGGTTCTTCTCGAATAATAATATTCAATAGCTTTGCTTAAACAACGGTCTTCAAAACTATATTCATGAATAATTATTCCTTCAGAATTTTTCTCCAATCCCCTGTTTTGCGATCGTGGTAGATTTTTGGGGAATGAAAAAAGTTCCCTGGAAAATAAGGTTATCGGCAATACTTTTTTGGGGAACATTTTTTGACGTTTCACGCAAAATTGGATCCCTAATTTTGTAAAAAAGAATTTAATGAAGAAAGAGTCAATTCTGGCAATATTTTGTAATTTCATTTGATAAAAACATTTTTTCAACATATTTACAAGATCTAGCAACATAAATAAAGAGAAATTACTGATATTGGTCCAGTACATGAAATCTAAATCGGATACGGTAAAAGGCTTCATGAAAAAGTGTAGATGACAAACTATCAAGCTATGCTATACTCTATTTATGGTGATTTTTGAAGTGAAAACTTCTTATGGCACGTTGTGCGGCTGAGGAAAAAAGTATAAACTCGCGACACCAACCGTCATCGGGATTCCCCGTCATGAATTAGAGCGATAGTAAAATTTGAATGTTCTATTGTTTCTCTTAAATAAATATTCCAAGTGGAAGACAAAAAGCAAAGCAGACACACTAACTGACACATTCCATTCTCATTCAACGATTGTTATGCTTACATGTTTGTTTCTTTCAAACAACGCGTTGTTGCGTTGACAAATTGAGAATGAGAGCGAGAGTAAAATTTGAATAAATATTCCGTTTTTGTCTTCCATTGCATTACCATATAAAAAGAAAACGCACACATACCAACTAACACACTAACTTGCCATTAAACGATTTGTTATGCTTGCATACTTCTTTCTACGTGTGAAATTAATTTTTTGTTTCAAGTTTTCACTTCTGTCGGCGCTCCCGGAGTGCAACCCACCGTTTTTTTTTTTTTTTTTTTCTACGTGTGAAATTAATTTTTTGTTTCAAGTTTTCACTTCTGTCGGCACTCCCGGAGTGCAACCCACCGTTTTTTTTTTTTTTTTTGTAATATAGATCATTTTTATTTATAAAATTGCTCAGCTGACAGATAAGCTAATGTCAAATATGCAAAATTACAAAATGTCAAATATGAAAATCGCAACTGTGGCTTTTTGGCTGATTGGAAGAAATTGGAATTTTTTTGGCAGCACTGGCTTGATATAAAGTTTTCCATTCCTCAATTATTTATGATCGCAAAATACTGCTCTCGAGAAGCAAAAGAATCCGAAAGAATCGTTTTCCTGTGGATATTCATGATGGGGGTGATTATGTTATCCCCCTCTCTCGACCACTTTTCTTATTAATTTAAGGTTTAGCTAAAGCGAGTTGAAATGATTTTTTTTTTCTGCTGATAACTAGAGTAAAAAGGAATTTTCTTTCTTTTAATCAAAACTAACTTTATTGCAACAAATATTTCAAAAATTATGGCTTTAATTGGAAAAATTTTAAAATCAAAATTAGTAAAAAACTTACCAACATTTTAATTATATAATAAAAAGTGAACAACATACCTGGAAAGAGAAATATAAAAGGATTAGTTAGTTCGTAAAAATTAAAACAATTACAGAAAATTTAGTTGAATTAAGTTGGACAATTACACATACAACATTAAAAATTATTTTAATGCTTTAAGCAAAAACAAAAACTTATTTTTATCTCTGAAACTTATGTTTATCTCGTTAATGCTTCCTAATGCAAAATTATTACCACACATCATACCCAACGGGAAAATCGATCATTTCATGTTGTAATATGGATCGTTCCATATCAATTCTTACAAAAAATGTCATTAAAAAGGATTACAAGTTTTGTTATTTGCTTATATTGGCATTAAGCCAGCACAAAAATTCGCAAGTTAATGGCTCAGTGGGTAAGATTGTGGCCTTTAATGCCAGGGTTTGAAACCGACTGAAATTTTTTTTTTTTTGAAATTTATGATTTTCTTTAGATATATGTACGTGTTAGCGTAAGCAAGTGATCAGTTAAATGCAAAAAATTAAAACAATGTTTTTTAACATCACTAACAGTCGCATGATGTGTAACCCCTGCATTTCCCCATTGGGTATCACCATCATAAACTAAACGCTCTTGTTGAAATTCTCAGTAAACTTACAACCTAACTAAGTATAATGTGCTGCTCAAATTGTACATGCAAATCTACTAGAAAAATAAAAAATGAATTTAATAATAAATTAAGTCGTTAAATAAACTTGAATGCACAGCAGCAGCATAGTGATACCAACTTTATAAACACATATTTTATTTTTATACTTTTTATCCATTTATTTTTACGATTGTAAAATTCCTTATGAGCTTGCGACTGTTAGCAGAACTAAAATTTCAACAACGCCACTCATGTTAAGGAGTGCGCATATCAAGTTTCATCGTATACATATATTAGTGTAAGTATTTTATGCTCAGACAGAAAAAAAAAGATATATGTACTTTATTGCCTTAGTGAAGCATACCCGTTGTCAGTGTTGTGCTAAGTTTTCGACATTTTATTGAAAAAAATACAATAGGAATTTCTACAAATGTCGAAAACGCAGAGAAGCATTATAGAGTTTTCAGTACTCAACAGAAATGCTACCTATCTAAAGATACAAAAAATGCAATATTTTTTTCCAAAACTTAAGCTTAATTTTCTACATATTTCAAGAATTTCAACCAAATCCAGCTACAACTCTTCTGCTTTTATTTCAAATGCCACTACAAAAACAGCACTAACAAAAGTATTTCACTTGAAATATGAAACAAAACAGATAAACTTCTTAAGAACTTGCAATAAAACAAGAGTGAAATTTAAGTCACGTAAATGTTTTTTGTGTTGCTCTGCTTCTGCGATTGTTGTTTTCTGTTCTCTGCATAACTTTTGCTTTCATTTTACTCTAGGGAATTCTTTAGAAAATTTCCGTTTTCTAGCTTATGCGCCTATCCAGCTCCCCTGGCCAATTCATTTGGTTGCTGCCATTGCTGATGCTTTATTTATTTTATTATTTACAGTGTAAATAAGAAAACAAAAACAACGAGTATGGAGCAGGCAAAACTTTTTTATATTGTCATAAATAAACGGAAGTTGTATTACGTGAAAGTAGGTGAAATTAAGTTGTAGGTGAAAACGAAGAGGAAGATAAAGCAGGGAGTTGAAACGCCACACAACTATGACAGTGGCAAGTTATCTGGCTTTGGCAGAAAAAATGTTAAAACTTTTTTATGTCAAAAGTAGAAAGAAAAAAACATCATATCTCGTAAATTTCTTGAAGTATTTTGATTTACTTCTGTATACGACAAATCAATGACAATTACGCGTGTCTTGATGTTTGTTATATCAACTTTGGCTTTATTATTGGCTTATGCTGCGTATATCCTTTTTTTTTTAAGCAAATAACAATAGAGTTGGATATTTTTGTTTTTTTTTTTAGATGCTCACAACTTTTTTATAAATATTTATAGCTTAAAAAATCGTAAAGCTGTAAACAGATTTATGAAGCCACCAAACGAAACTAAAGATAAGGGTCCCGTACTATTTTTATAGCAAAGTGCTTTCTTAGTAAGAAAATATAAAAAATAATGAGCATGCGACAAAGCGGTGATATCCGGTCAACTTTAAAAACACTTTAAGTTAACAAATATACAAATATTTCCTTTTAAAAACATTTAAAAAATTATGCAAACATTATAAGAACGAGGTCTTCAGAGGTTTATGGTCTATTACTAAAACCGGCAGTGGAAATGCGTTACTTGGCATTTAATTTAAGTCCTTAAACATTTGTCACTAACAAATTAATATCTTGCCACTGTCAATACTCCACTTATTTAGCTATCAAACAATTCATTGTCATTCACTGTGAATTTAAAGAAATTATTGTTTACAGTTTTTATAAATAGCACATTTTCAGCGGTAGCAAAATTTCTAAAACTGACTTGTATGACATGTGACTCCCCAAAGAAATCACAAAAAAAAATACTGAGAAATAAAGACAAATATATGTGCAAAAACGAAAATGAAATGAAAGACGAAAAAATTTACGTTTACAAAAAAATAATTTAAAATTCCGTGGCATACTTTTGAGTGCTATTTGCACAGGCTATAAAGAATGTGACATAATTTATGCATTTAAGTTGTCAATTTTCGTTTGTTGTGCCGTAATTTGCTTTCTCTTTTTATTTAGTGACCAGCGCTTAAATTGTGCTAAAGTAAATTAGCAGAATTTTGCCAAAGAAATATGGAAAAATAAGTAAAAGAAAAGGTCTAAATCAATATAATAATACTAATGTGTTTTAATATCTAGGGTCTTCTACAAGCCTTCAAGTCAACTGATTTTAAAATTCCTTTAGAATATTAATAAATAAATACCATATCTTCGAAAAGTTCACACTTATGAACACCGCCGCTCCAAATCCCGCCTCTACACTCAGAAAACGATTTGTTTAAATATAACAAAAGTATATTTGATCAAGAGCAATCAAATATTTATTTGAGTCAAACGAATTGTATTTGGATCAAATAGTGGTAAGTGTTGGTTGAAGCATTTTATGTTTGACTCAATTAAATATTTAATTGCTCTATATGAAATATAGTTTACTATGCTCAAACAAATCGTTTTCTCAGTGTAGCTACAATTGACTCTTAATAGCATGTCCCTGTCACCAAGGTACTAAAAAAGCAGAAACTTTCTTCAATTACAACATGTTAAAACATTATTTAACACCAAATATACTTTGTCGTCATAAAGTCTGAAACTAGGTCGCAAAGGATCCTATCATTAACTTAAATTTATCAAAGAGTGGCGTTTTCATGAGAACTTTCTCTAAAAATAAAAGTCTCCAGAGCAAAATTATAATTTAAAGTAACTCTCACTACTATCAGCCTTGCGCAAAAATAAAGAGAACACCAAGAAGCTTACGTGTATTTACAATTTCATTGTACTTATATACCAAAATTTGGTAATAGTTAGCTAATTTTATGCATTTCCTATGCTCTGCCAGGGGCTGTGTTGTGGCAGTGCTGTTTTAATGTTCTTGACGGCTTCTAATGAAAACCTTATGGTTTATTTCAAATCTTTACTCAAATCAAAACTAAATAAATTTACCAATAAAAATGTCACCGAACATTTTTCATCAACACCATCAGAATTTGGAATTCTTTGCCTAATAACTTTAAGACTATTATAAACTTCAATCACTTCAAGCATTTAGTCAGTAGCGTAGCTAGGGGTAAGCAAAAGTATCATGGTCACGGGCGCAGTTTCTTGAGGGCGCCAAAATTTATTGAGGTGTGCAAATAATCTTTAATATTCAAAATTTCATTCGATTTTATCCGAATGACTTTTTGTTTTTTTCGGGTAAATTTTTACCAAGGAGCCATCGTCCCGGGTGCAGTGTTTTGGGGGGCGACAAAATTTATTGAGATGTACAAATAATATTATGTATTTAAAGTTTTAATCAATTTATCTGAATGACTTATTTTTAAGGTAAATTTTTTCCAAGGCAGGGGGCGCCAACTGCGTTTTTAATTAATATTTTGTTTTTTATCCCTTTTTCACTCACAAATATTTTGACATCTAAGTTTTAATTTTTGACTTCAAATTTCGCCTAAATTTTAACCGATTACTTTCAGTTTTAAGGTTTTTTTGGTGCCATTTCTACTTTACGTACCAATATTTACCATTTCGAAGCTAAAATAATCAATTTCTCATTTGTACTAACGTATTTAAAATGTTGACAGTCGAAAAAAAAAACAAAACAATTAATAAAAATTGTCAAATTATTTTCATCGCAAAATATTTTACAAGATTTCATTGCAAGAACACGTCGGCACTAACATCCGATGTCCGACATAAAAGCAAAACATCTTCGACAATATATTGCCTCCTTTGTGGCAGCAATTGGTGCTTTTGAATTGGGCAACGTTTTAGGCTGGTGGTGGTGGTGCAAAAAGAATTTGAAGCCGGTGAATATCGGTTCTCCTGAAGCATGGAACAATTTTCTTGGATTAGTTCATCTTTGGTTTTGGGAGCGATGTGCGTCTGTATATCATCTGGATATTTTATAAATTTAATAGGACGCAAGGGTACAATGATGGCCATGTGTCTACCATTTTGCATTGGCTGGATGTTGATTATCATGGCGCAGAGTATAATATGGGTATATTTAGCCAGATTTTTACTTGGTATCGCCGCTGGATCATATTGTGTTACCGTTCCCGTCTATACGGGGGAGATAGCACAAAAGGAAATACGCGGCCTACTGGGAACGCTCTTTCAATTTATGATTGGCATCGGGTTATTGGTGACTTTTTAAAAACATTTGAAATTTTTATCATCTGTAGTATTTTGCCAGTTGTGATGGCAATACTGATGTACTTCATGCCAGAATCACTTACATATTTGATAAGAAAAGGCAATGCCGAAGCTGCAGATAAATCTTTCGCATTCTTACGTGGCCGAGATTATGATTCAAAGTCTGAAATCGATAATATAAAGACCGTTCATGATTACGACAAGGCAAATCCGGTTTCAATTGGCGAAGCCATCAAACATCCTGAGACAATACGAGCATTTACCATAAGTAGTATGCTAATGGTTTTCCAGCAGCTGTGTGGCATTAACGTGGTTGTTTTCTACTCAACTGATATTTTTCGGGATGCTGGCATTGGAATTAGTCCTGAATTATCCAGTATAATTATTGGTATTGTTAAAAAGTTTCCCGTTTTGTTGCCTTGATGTTGATGGATAGATTAGGACGTCGTAGTTTGTTGCTGATCTCTGGAATTGCTAATACCATTTGTACTTTTGCTTTGGGTTCATACTTTTTACTGAAAGATAACGATCCAACGTTAGCAAAGTCACTTGCTTGGTTACCATTTGCCAGTTTATGTGCATTTGTTATGATTTTCCCATTGGGTTACGGACCAGTACCGTGGCTTATGTTGGGTGAAATTTTTTCAGCGGATATTAAAGGATTAGCAGGTTCTATTTCAGCCACTATAAATTGGTTATTTGCTTTTATTGTCACCAAAACTTCTGTGAACTTTAAGGAGCTGGTGGTGAATTTATGTTTTTTACAGGCATCACAGTGATTGGTATCTTTTTTATATGGTTTGTTGTATTTAAAACGAAAGGAAAGTCTTTGAATGAAATTCAAGCTATATTGACTTCCAAAAGTAAGCAAAAGGATTAGATCCTTAGATTATGCAAAATAAATTGAACCGGAATCGTGTTAAAAGTCAATGTAATTATTGTAAGAAAATATAAAAAATGTGCAATGGACAGTAAGGAACATAATTTTTTTAGCAAATGGAAGGCAGTGCCACGCCTCTAACAAGGAAATTCGTTTCCACGGCTAAACTAATGGAGAGATTGTGATTAAATTTGGTTTGGAAATAGTTGAATCTATTTCTAAGAAAGTTTATTAAATACTACTTTTTTTCATAGGGGCGTGGCACCACCTTTTATATGAAGTAAATTTTTTACTAATTGTAGGAAGTGCCATGCCTTTGACAGGAACATAAGTTTCCACGGCTAAGCAAATCAACTGACTTTGATAAAATTTGATTTGAAAATAGATTGAACCCAAAGGTTATTAAAAACTAAGCTATTTAAAGGTGGCATGGCAACGCCCTTAATGGAAAATAACACTGTGATTATAATACTTAGTAAATATATTTGTTTTGAGTAGGCGGTGCCACACCTCTAACAGGAAATACTTTTCACGGCTAAGCTAATGGACTGACTTCGATGAAATTTGGTACCGAAATAGTTTACTCTGAGGAAAAATACTTGTTTCAGAGCTAAGCTGATGGACCGATTTTGGTGATATATGCATATCGAACTTGTTAGGAAGCGATAAGACAGGGATAGCACAACATAATACCATGATTTTTAATTTTAGAAGCTACGACAAAAAAATGGCACTTTTTATCAGATTTTTCTTATATCTTATCTATAAGCCATATCCAGGACTATTTTCTCTCCTGTCAATCGCTGTAGTAAGCCAAAGGAACCTAAAAAAGCAAACTACACCAATGAGTTTTCAAATCGATAATTTTTATTGGGACCAATGAAACTACATTTCAAATACTTTCATCAGAACTGTAGATGTTATTTGAATATCTATCTTCCACTGGTACTAACAAGAATGATGATGACTTATAGAACCGATATCTACGTTTTGCTCTAATGCTATTAAATTCATGCAACTTATCAGCTCTTTGATCCTTAACGCTTGCAAAATTTATTTGCGTATTCGCATCATTTAACATTTCCAACATTGATGATTCACTAAAAGAGTCCGCACTTCTGGATGAACTCTGCGAATAGTTATCCTCATTCAGGTCTTGAATATTTTTTTTTGTATTTTCGCTCTGGGCCATAAATTTTTCAATAAAATGATCAAAGTAACGTTTTCGATGAATTCTGTCAAGACAAATGCAACGCTGTTCTGCATCTTCAATTCCAGCAGACTCAATGTTGACTTTCAGAATTTTTGGGCAATCTTCATGTATGGGCACACCAATCTCAGAAACTGGTGACGCTTCGAAAGGTCGATTACCACTACGACAATATCGCTCAATCCATTCTTTTTCACTGGGACAAGAAAGAAATCGTGTTTTCTCAAATGGCATCGGAATTCGTGTTATGAAACCAGTATCAGGATGAAAAATGCCTTCTTCGTTGTCATATTGACCCTTGTGTAAGCTACGTGTTGGAGCATGCGCTGATATATTTGCCTGCTTCGATCCAACTGGCCATAGACCATCCTTAATTTCAGATATATAACGTCGATCATCTTCATTACAATATTCCCATGAATTCAAATCAAGTGTTTTTCCATCGAAGTGATCAAAACGCAAATCATCACGAAAGATCATGTCATCAAGTCTTACGAGTTTACCATTTTCAAATTCGCCAATGAATGTAAAATTACATGGCGGTGGCATTGATACTCTACCAATGCCATGAAATTTTCCCTCACGAAATTGACCTTTGTAGCGTGTGTTGTCTGGATAAATATAAACACCACTGTGCTCCATTTCATGCAATGTCGGTTGCCAAAGTCCGATATATCTACTGCCGGTATGTAAAGTTTTTTTTACCTGTTCCAGGCCTTCTTGCTCTGCCATTTTTATTTAAAATTTTTTTTTTTCCAAATATGTATAAGAAAAGTAAAAAAAAAAATTTAAAAATATACAAAAAATAAACAAAAAATACAAAAAAAAAACAAAATACTTGTAAACGTTTTCACAAAACTAAAAATAATAAGTTAAAAGGCATGACAAACTTTTCAATCAAAATATTTTGAATGAAATATATTGAATACAGGTTGAAGTTGGAACTTATAACTACTACCGTTGAGAAGAAAAATATCATAACAGAAAACATTAAAATATTAAATTATAGTTATTTTACGTATATTCCTGTGTCAAATAGATCCACGCCCTAAAATTGAGTTTTCCCACAAATACTTCAACATTCAGAGAAAATTTGCGTATAATGAAGGAAGGATAAATAAACAAATACATATAGATATAAGTAGACGAATATTCCATTGCATACTTTCAGTTGGTGTTATATATACATACATATGTATACCCTCATTAAAAAAAAGACCTTATTCGAATAACCTCAACGACAAATATTTTATGAGCAACATCGATGAATAGTTATACTTATTGTATAACTATCGCTTTGTAGGCAGCCTGCCTACATTTATATATACAATGTGTAACAAACGAAAGGCAGATTGCCTTAAAACAGCGCTTACTACTAAGTGCCTGTATAGTTTAGTGAGTTGCCTACATCTCCACACACAAAGCATGCAGCCAACAAGCATGACATCTTACATCTCCATATACAAAGCAACCAGACTGCCTACAGCTCCATACACAATGCAGGTAGTCTGCTTGCTCAAGCACCATATACAAAGCAGGCAGCCAGCAAGCTAATAAACAAAATATCACAGTAACAATTCCTTTTTTGAAACATACAACACAAAGGGTATAGCTTTTCATGCATAAAAAATCAGAGTACTTCATCGATTTCCCGCTGGGATATGAACTATGTTGCTCTCTCAAGATACGGAAATAGAGAAGAAATAAAAATTGAGTGTAAGTTGAAAGAAGAGAAAATAAAAAACATAATGTTTGAAGAAGCACCTACAATAAAAATTTAAACTTAGGTATTATTCTTACAAAAAGAGAATGTTAAAGGAAAGGGGTTTTAGAGAGGTCAGAGCCCACGAGTGAAACAAAGTGTCTGGAGGCGGGATGTTTGTGGGCGAAGCTATCAGAGGTGAAGCTCACTAAGCATATATTTTAAAAAACACACATTTTATAAAAATTATTTTAAAACGAAGTCAGTTCTTCTATACGGCTCTGAAACCTGATCAACACCAGCAGCTTTCTGTAGCACAATTACCCATAGATCTTTTTGTTAGTAGTGCTGCTTGTAAAACAGCCACTTAGACTAAAAAAGTCTTTCAGTTTCAATATTGAAGAATTGAAGACACTCACTACAGATCGCTCGTTGAAAGTGCTTTCCGAGAAAGTAAATAGTACAAGATAATTAAACAAAAAAATTGCAAATAGTGGACTTAATGATCTATACTGTTCAAGTAAAAAAGTAATTCGTAAAGAAAATATTCATCCACATTAAAGAAAACGATCAAAAAGCGAAGTAATACACCTCAACAAAAGTTGATTTTTTTTAAGTTAAATCTTAAAAAGAATATGAATTTAGTCCATTACAAAGTAATCAAATGCCAACAGCTTATTTCTTAAAATTCTTATTAAGAAAAGCACAGAAACCATTATAAGACATTAAGATTATTACCAAAATATTGCTTTTTTTATAAGTACTTTGCGAAAAAAAAACCATTAAAAAGCACTTTCGGTAACAAGAAAATAACGCAAATCTCTCAAGTATTACTTGAATGAGAAAAAATAAGTGCAATATTTGGTAACTTGAAAGCAAATTAGCAATAAAAATAATTATTTTTGCGTTATGAGGATGAGAAAAATGAAAAACAATATTGTTTACATAGTATTTTAACATACATACGTTTGTTTTATAATAATTAAATGATATAAAAATAGCTTTATAATGGCACTCTTATTATAAATATAAAATACAAAATAAAGCTTCACATTTAATTCTGGAGTCTTATAAGAATAACTTAAGGACTTATGTACTTATAAACGTAGAATACTTGTAGTAAAACAAATAAGAAGGCATGCGTCATATTAAATTATAAACATAATAACTTATCCCCAAAAGCAGCATTAATCGCTTGTCAAAAATTCAACAGGGTGTAGGAAATGATATTTATAAGCTAAAAATAATTTTCAAACTCATTATGGGTATTCATCTAAGCGCGCAAAACCCTCGCAAACTGTGCATTTTTGCACCCTCGCAAACGAACTGTCAAAAATCGTATGGAAAGTTTTTTGAACAAATAAGAAATGTTTTCGCGACGATTTGGTCGCGCAAACTTACGCTGCTAATTGTTCAACCCAATAATGTGCTCTTATCATCATATTTTCCAAAGAATCCCAGTATTAATAAATCGGCTCTCGGCATTTTAATTTTTATGTTTTAACAATTACAATTTGACCACAAATTTCACAAAATATTTGAAGGGACATTCATGAAACACATCGCGCAACATTGTTTATTTGCACAACTTGCGCGTTTAGATGAATACCACTATTATCTAATGTGCTTATGCTTAAATGCGCATTACATACGTTAAAGCGGTTCAAAAAAAAATTTTTTGCTTTTACGATGTGTCAGTGGATATCTGTAGCGTTGCACATTTTGACAAAGCTACTCAAAGGATTTTCATTAATATTGAATCCGGCATTAGCGCCACTTGTATTAAGTTGTCAAATTTTTAAGTTAAGAACTGATTGTAAAAATTTCGGATGTTATGAGAGTTGTTTAATTTTTCAACAAAATGTGGGTGAAAATATGCGAAGATTTTGGATCCTTGATTATTTTTTTCTCATCTTCCTCTTTTCCTGTAAAAAATTTTAAACCGGAAAACAGTGGAAAATATGGATAGTATTATATTTACTGGTGGCTGGCTCGTTGAACTTTTTTAGTTTTCCATAGGAATAACATGGAAAAAATGCTTTACTAAGCAGTTTCGTCTATATGTATCTTGTGAAAAAAAAAATTTCAAAATTTCAGCATAAAATTTCAAACAAAAAAAAAATAGGAATAAAACGACTTTTTCCCAATTTTGAAATATTACTAAGCCCTTAAAGCTAATAAGCTGGTAAAATGTTATCTTTACGAAAAAACTTATTAGATAATTTTTGAAGTTTTTTTTTTTTGAACCGCCCGTGAGAAACCTGCTGAGCGAGAACCCACTAAAAGAAAACCACTACTAAAAGACAACCAAATTTCAAAAATCGCAGAGATGCAAAAACAAAAAGGTTGTTTGATTTTGCGTGGAATGTCCCTTATAAATACATACATGTTTTCTTATATGTAGATTTTTATTTATACTGAAATATATTCCAAAAAAAAACAGAATGTAAAGCTGAGATGAGCTAAGTCTCGGTCTAACATTTCTTGGTTAAGACCAGAAACAAAGCCACATCATAAGTTCAGGAGAGTCTTAGCAGAGAAAGACTAGGCTCCAGTCTTATATAACTAGGCTTGATGAACTAGGATTGTCTCTGGCTTTATCTGTTTATTAAACAGAACGAAAGCTGAGATGAGCTAGATCCCTGTCCTACAATTTAATTTTAATAAGCATTCTTATGTGATTGAAAGTTTCATATTAAATAGCTTAGAGGGTTAATTTCAGTAGTAGCTAAACTATATTATTATAACATAACCAGACTTTGAAACGCATGAAAATAAGCTTTAAGCTTTAGAGAAGAAAACGGATGTATCGGCTTTGGAGGAAAGTCAATAATTTTTTATCATAAACAAGATCCAGGGAGTTTTGGGTTTTTTTGGCGTAAGAAAAAAAAAAAAATATAAAAAAAAAAAAACAAAAATTAATTAAACTTCGGAAGTGCCAAAAAATAAAGTCTTTGTAGCGGAGGAGGTAGAGTGGGGGGCAAGGATATGTAAATTGATTAAATCTGACCCAGGATTCGTAATCAGCGAACCCAAAAACCCTTAGAGTCACATTTTCACCCGAATATTAGCAATTTCGTAAAATTTAATACTACAAAATTTTTCGGCTGGCCCTGTGATATGAACTTTGTATATAGTTTATACTTGATACCAGTTACAAATTTGGTACTTTTCAAGTGCGATGTTAGCTCACAAATCACGGCCGCCTAAAGGTCAAAATAATATTTCAAAAGGAATATTGAATAATATAATTTTTAAAGTTAGCTTGCATTATCTTTATAGAATTATGTATAAAAAATTTTACACGGGGAACTGCGGCATAACATATTAAAGTGCATTTCCCTAAATTTCCCTATTTCCCTTTAAAAAAAAAAGTATGAAAACTTTATGAAGAAATTTCGCTTAAAATTTCAATTTAAAGTTAGCGCACTCTTGCTAGATTTTCATGTATTTTTTCAATTTCTTCTTCCTCTTATGAAGTACTTTTTAACTATTTATCCTTGAACTGCTTGAGCCTTTGCCTTGCCGCTTTGTATGTAAGTATGTGTACTCATTTCATTTACATACATGCTATCTTTTATACACATACGCATGCAATTATGTTTAACATGCTTGTTAACATGAACTTTAATTGTCCTTCATGTTGAAGCATTGCTTTATTTTTTGCCTTTTTTATTAACTTTTTACAATTTTTTTTTGTTTTGCCGCTGTTGCTCTTCTTGAGCGCAAGTGTTTTTTTCAAAAGAATAAAGCGGAAATGATGATGACACACATGCGAGTAACGCTATATGCTGCTTAAAAAATAATAAAAAGAAAAAAATATGACATGCTTCGATATCAAAGAACTTCATTTAACTTCTACTGCTTCAGCTGACTTAAATTTCATTTTACGATTTTTTTTTCTCTTTTTTCTGTGCTTTCATTTTTGTTGCACTCTCCCGCCTGCCACATTCATTCCATTTTACATTCATTGCAACATATCCTTGAGATATTGAATCTGATATTTTTTAAACGCTTTAAGCGATTAAAGATTCGCTCTAACTACTTTGCCACTTGTGTCCCTGTCGCGCCATGTTTTCTTCTCTCGTGCCCTCAACAGTTTCCCTTTTCCTGGGATTCAAGCAACAGCTCAATGTTGTATGTGCGGCGCTCAGCTTTGCTTCATTTCACTTCACTTCACTTCACTTGAATTCCACTTTTAGTTCAACATCGACATCTACAGCTTCAGTTAAGTGCGAAGTAGCAGCGTGGCGTTCGTGCTCAAGGACAATTTTGGTACAGCATAAATATTTTTTTTTTTTTTTTACAATTTCTTTATTTTTGTTATTGTTGTAGCCCTTTAGAAATTTTTGTCAGATTTTGAGCATTCTTCAGGCGTAAGTAGATTGCGTCTCATGTACCAATGTAAAACACTGTTGGATAAGAAAGGAGCTACTGCATTTTACACGACATTTGGGTACCAAGAATTATTTTTATCAAAGTTAAAATTTTTCAAAACCAAATGGTTATTTGTAAATATACAAACTAAATTTATTGCAATATGTTTGTGCGTTATACTTATTATTGTGCAGTATAGCAGTTTATGTGAAAGCAGTTGAAAATCGTTATTATTTTATAGTTAGTACATAAAATAAATCATATCATAACACAATTCTACAATATTGCACAATATTAACCAATATGATTCGCAATATCCAAAAATTTCATCAAAATTGCGCAAATTTGCGCAATCTTCGGCACATTATTATAGAGGGTTTGGATTTTTTATAGAGTTTCTTGCTTCAACATCCAAAGACAACATCATTGTTGTAAATTAAAGCATCATTATGTGAAAAAGTTATTCAAAATTTTGGTAAAAAGACATACAGCTTGCCAAGCTAGCAGAGGAGGTCACTTGAACAACATTCCTTTTCATTATCAACAGGAACCAATGTAATTTAATTTAAAAAACAAAATAAATAAAGATTTCAGAAAATCTATTTAGTAAGTACTTAAAATATTAAAAGATGTTCTCAAATTTGAACACTCTTTAGAAGCTTAAGCGTCGAAAAATTAAAAAAAAAATCTATGTAACTATTAAATATATTTATATAATTTATATGATTGTAAGAAAAACATTACAGATTATAGATCGCTTATGAAAACAAAAGAATAATGAAAACTTGCGCAATGTATTGAATACTTACTTAAAGTTCATTTATTTATTTTAAATAGAAGAAATTTATTTTAGAAAAAAAATTTAAAAATTTTAAAAATAATAATCGTTGTGCTAAGCTGTGGCAAAATATTTTGTACAATACTTTGCTCAATATAAATATTGCGCAATAACTTAGCTGTTTATTAACTGCCTGACAGCAAATGAACTCTTAATAAAAACCTCATCAATTCTAAATTTTAATATACGATAATTATTATGCAAAAACTTAGCTTATAATATTTTGTAATATTTTAAAGATCTATCAACAGCCCAAGTGACAAAAAAAATATTTTTAATGATACTAACATTTAGCTACTACAGCTATTAGCCGCCTTAGCTATTTACAACTTTTAAGAATAATATTAGCGGTATTCATCTAAACGCGCAAGTTCCCCATTTTGTGCAAATAGGAGATTTTGCGCAGTGTGTTTCACGAACGCCACTTCGAATATTTTGTGCAATTTGTGGCAGTTGATGAGCATGTTATTTTTCTGTGAGAGAATCGTATGGGAAAAGAGAGTGAGAAATACAAAATGTGTAAACAATAAATTTTTGCTGAGAAAATCGTATGGGAAAAGAGAATGACAACAAAGCGCACAATTAGCGGCGCAAGTTTAAGCTACCAAATTGTTGCGCAAACTTTTCTAATTTGTTCAAAAATTTTTCGCTATTTTGGGGAAAAAATATTACCTTGAGAAAATTTTGGGGAAACGAAAAGTGTAAGCAAAAGGCTTGGGGAAAAATTTGGTCTGGGGAAATTTCAAGGAGAACACAAAATATAAGCTCAAGCCTAAATATAAATCTAACAGTTCGAACATTAATAACATCTCTAATGATTACTAGCATGGCTGGCGCCTTTTAAGCGTTACCGAACTTATTGGCTAAAAACCTACGAGAACTTGCACATTTTCAAATTCAGATGGCTTCATTTCAAGCCAGCAAGACAGCCAGTAATTACTAAGGAAACGTTTGAAACGTTATAAAAATGTTTCTCAAAATATCTTTCTAAATCGGTAATTAGAGACGCGAAGAATAAATCCGGATACTGGAATATAGAAAGTACAGATTCGACTGTACATATATTTTTTAGTTAGCTTAAATATTAAAAATAATAACTGTGGAGCAATAATTAATTAGATCAAAAAAATATTTTGTACATAAAGCTTTTACTACTTAAAAGTTGCCGCAAAATTATTAAGGACTATAAGGGTTAAAGTAACTTAGCTGAAACTGAAATTTTATCCATTAGTGAAATATACACTCATATATGCTGCATATTATTTTTTGCTTCATTTTTGATGCTGTTTTTGTCAATTATGTACCTTCTTCTCTAAATTTTTTTTTTTTTTTTTTTTTCTTGCGACTTGTGCGATTTTTTTTTTTCTGTCTATGGCATGGCATGCGTGTCGCTTATGCTCGTTTGAATCTCATTTTATATCGATGTATTTTTCGACTTTTTTCATGTCCTTAATAATTTTTTTTTTTTTCTACGTTGCTTATTTGAATTGAAAATCCTGCACGCAACCTTGTCGTGTCTGAGTCAGTGTAATTATTTGCCATTTTCTACGGTATGTACGAAAATTAGTCTACAGTTGAAACTTAGTGAGAATTTTGTGAACCGGTTATGGAAAGTTTTTAAAAAATATAGATTCAATAGAAATTATAATATCTTGTAAGCACAACAATTATTTCTACTAATAAATTTTTATTAAAAATTTGAATTTCGGCATATTTTTTTATGGTAATTTTAACCTTTGCTGCTTGCATATTCATAGACACTTTAGCAATTTATACGTAATTATTACAGAAGCAAATTGTTGAGAATATTTTCAGAATTTCTCACAACACTAACACTGCCTCATCTCATCAATGAAAATGTGTGTGTGTCTAGCATTCAGTAGGAGCATGTCTGCTTTTCAACTTTCAGTTCTATTTCACACACACACTATATGGAGTCCCATTTTTTTCGTTTTTTTTCCCCTAAGTAATGTCATTATAAATGTTATTATGTTCCTTTGTTCAACACCAGCTGTCAACATTGAAGGTGCCAACGAACAGGATACACTTTAGAAATGCTAAGTGAATTCGCAACAGTAGTAGCAGTTGCTTTAAATTGAAATGGAAGAAGAGAAGTGCAAAGAAACTTAATTATACACTGGCAGTCTTAAGTTGACATACATAGTTTTAAGCCATGAAATGTGTAGAAATAAAAAATGTTACACAACACATGAAAAAAAGGACACATGTGGTTGTATGTTATTTGAAATTGGATTTAATATGATTTTGATAGCACTTGAAGCCTGACTGTGTAATGTTGCCATTGTGATACAAATTTTTCTAATTTTAAAACAAATTTTTAGAAACAATAAGAAATAAAGGAGATTTTGTGTTTTAGGTTGATTTTTTTTTAGTTTTTGCTTAAAAAAAAAAGTTCTTATTTATATGATAATCTTTTTTCTCCCAGAGAAATTTACGAATACGAAAATGTATGAGAGCATCGTCATTTTTGTTCAAAATGATTCTTCAAGTAAACATGGTTTTCATACCCCAACTTGGTAACAGCTTGTGAAAATCATACAGACCAATTAAATATTAAGGAGATGAAAATGTGTATTGATTAGACTCGACATGATTCCATTCCTTCAGGTCCGCATGCAGCAGCTGATTTTTGGGGGTTCAACACCCTCCCCTTTCATTGACAATTTTCCCACATAGATTTTTTTATGAATTTCATAACCTTTCGTGATATATCCGAGTTCAAACGCCACCCTCCTTGGATGAAAGCTGCGCATTGGCTGGCGCTCTTTCACAGTCAGTTTAATTATCGTGGATTAGGGGTATGTTGATTAAGAACTCACATCTTTTAGCCTCATGCATCGAGATGTTTTTCAGCACTAAATTGCACTTTGTGACTTTTTAAATATGGAAAATGCTTTAAGAAAAGGCAAGAGTATGTGACAGCCTTCAATACAAATGTCCTACTCAACTATTATTTTACCTTAATAAAATAACAATAAGAAATTTATTTTCTGTTCGCACACATCATATTAAAAAAAAAACATTCACAGGCTTATACCTTTTCTTGCCTACTTTTCCATTATTATACTCATGCTAACAGCACATTTCTTTACGCATATGTATCTGGTAAAGGGCAAGATTATAAATTTCTTTATAAGCCTTATAAGGATGTCAATCAATTGTGGCTTAGTATTAAGAAGTATTGGTAAAGCTTAAAAGAAGCAACCTTAACCGTTTAAAATTTTTGTTTTTTTTTAATGTTTCTTTATATTTTATAGTGAATTTATTTTTAAATAAACTCTGCTTTCCTCTGTTGCTTCACTTTGCTTTTGTCCAAAAATTATTTCAATTAAACAGTCACCGTGACGTATGAGTAACATTTATTAAGAATGTTATTATTTTTCAACACGTTACATTGAAACCTTAATAGCATGTCTACCTTCTGTTGGAATTCCACAAATTATGCACAAAACAACACCTAAGATTTTTGAAACAAAAACTTAGAAATTCTTTAAATTCCCTTCCAACGATCTAAGAAACTTAAGCAAGCAGACAGACATTGTTTTGCCCTTGGCGTGATAAACTTGAAAAGTGCAATGTAATTGCTTATATAATATTTATACACATATATGTATGTGCATGTTTTTTTAGTATGTATATAGATTTTTCAAGAAAAAAAATTTAATTTTAATGCAAAAGTCTTATAAATAGAAATGTTTTCTCATTCAGTAATAAAAAAAAAGTAATGTTCTACAAATACTTTTGTCAAGTGTTGAATTTTTGTAACCGAAACATAAATCTTTACTTTTTTTTCTCATTCTAAAAAGGGAACGCGCGTGTTTGAGTATGTATTTGTGCATGCTAAAAAAACATACATACATGCACAAATTTAGATATAATCCGAAAAAAGGTGTATCTTCGTACATTTATGTATGTACACAAAACGTGTACGTAAGCTTTCCAAGTGCTACACTTAATACGAGCATAAATCTTTTTGAATAAGCAATTGGAGTTGCTTTTTTACAACGTCAAAGCGTTGCAGAGAAAAGCAAACATTCGTTCTTCTGCCAGCTACTTTACGGATTAGATTCGTTGCTAATGCCACAGAATACAGGATTTTTTTGTTGCTTTTATACACATTTAACCTACTAGAGACTTCACATTTTTTGATTGTAATTCGTGCGTCGGATCACACAACATGTTGCAAAAATACAGGCATATGAATGGCCTGATGGTAGTTGATTTGTTTCGTTCTGGTAACCTTCGACTACGAGCGACAAAAACATTGGCAAAATCAAAAAATTGGTTGGTGCTCCAAAATCGTCGTATCAGGTTAGAGAGTTAGAACTAGAGGTTAACATTTTATTTATAAGTCCGCTTCAAACATTCTGAATGATATTTTAGGCATATTTGTGCCAAAAAGACTTTTCATTCGGCATGCCACGTTTCAGAAATAGTACAAAACGTACCAGAAATGTTTCTTTTACAATACTGCAAGCGGAACGTTTGAGAAATCTTTCTTTCATATGTATTTTAGATGTAATGTTTAACATGCAATCATTCTGAAATGTTTCAGAAAGGTTCCAGATATAATGTTTAATACTATAATAGTTTCACTCTTAATTATAAATTGAAAACGTTATAAAAAATAACTGCATATTAATTCAGAGTCGTGATGACGTAATAAAATAACAGCGCCACAAGTGACACGTATGTAAAAAAATCCAAAAATTTTCAAAAGTCCGATGACGTAACAAAAAATCTTTATTTATTTCCCCTTCAACCTTGCAAGGTTTGTGTAACGTTTCAGAAACATTTTCAATGAAATCTAAAGGCAGACGTTAACAAATTACAGAAAGATTTCTGAAATGGAAATGAAAGATTTCTCAAACTTTGTTTGATTCCATGTGAAAGATTTGTGAAACGTTTACAAAACGTTACGTGACGAGTGAAATGATTTCGTTCAAAAAAAGCATCGAAACTAGTTCGACGAAGCCATGTTTTCTCAAGCTTTTACGAACCCCACCATCATGAAATGAATAACTTGCGACAAGACATGAGCTTACGGCTACGGAATGCAACACAGCCAACAATCGTCAGAATGATGCCTTAAAAGTGAGACGAAATTCAAAAAAAAACGCTGGAAGGTTTTTTCGACAAACTGTAAGAAAGTAAGTCGTCGAAAAGAGTGAGTTTTGTGAAAAAAACAGTTCATGGAAAACACCGATATGGCGCCACCTGCTTTTTATCGATTCCAAAGCTAAGACTACCATTTCGAGAAAGAAGCTTTGAGTCGGTTGAAGCTATAAAGTCATTGGCCGATAGAAACTGAAGGCTTCTCCTCAATCAGCCTGCGAAAAATATATAAAGGACTGGATTAAGCGCTGGCGTAGTTGTATTGCAAGCGGTTGATGTTGATGAATTAACAATTTTGCTTCTGGATACTTTTTAAGAAGAGGTTTAAGCTCAAATTTCGTTCTTCACACAAACGCAACAGCATTTCAACTATATACACTCTGAGCACAATATCAGTTAAGAATGGGTTAAGTCATAAGCTGCTGCATTTGAATTTTCTTTACATGTCACTTTGTTTGTTCGACACTGTTGCTGTTACTCACAATCAGTTGTTGAAATGGAATTTTGTAATAAATTAAATCTCTACGAAACCTTTTCAAATAAAGCTGATCCTTTGTAGCAGCAACAACAACAACAGCAGTAACAAGAGTAGGATAGCAGTAGGTAAGAAGACAACAAATAAGAAATTGTCTCATACACTGTTGTGCGTGTGTAAATTTTTATTTATTTATTTTGTTACGTTTTGGCAGCATATGCAATATGTTGCTGTTTGTTTGCTGCATACAATAAGGATTAAAAGGACCTAGGTCATTTGGAAAAAAACTATAAATAATTGAATATGGCATTACGTTTGACATTTTTTTTTTTTTTTTTTGAAAATAAAAGCTTTTTCTGCATTTGAACCACAAAATTAAACTTAATTTATGCAAAATGATTTTGTTTTGTATAGGAAAGAGTTTTGGCAAAGTTTTCTAATGGTTTGAATGTCTTAAGACAATTTTTCAAGATATAGTGAAGGTTAAAATAAAGGCATCTGAAAGTTTTTTTTAGTTTACTTTGTATTGTTATTTCCGCAAATATTTTGTGTTACACTCTAAGATCGTTTTTTTTTTTTTGCAGTACAACAAGAAACGTCCACCACTTTTAGCTGTCTATGCTGCCACAATTAAAGCTGACACCTCATTGCTTCCTATGCTTCTTAGCTACAACAAACGTAACGCTAACATCATCAACTTCAATTTAAACGTCACGCAGTTAAATTTAATTAAATTCCTCAGGCTGTCTAATTTGTTGGATTTTCCTTTTTGCATCTCTTTATTTTTTTTTTAGCTTTGACTTGCTTTGCGCTAACGTCAGCCAGCCTACGCAACTGAATACCAACCTACCTTTTCCCTTCACAAGCAATTTACGCAACCTGACCGACTTTTCAATTGTTAAATTCAATTAAATGTTTGCCCTGACATTACCGCCGCTTTAGCATACCATATACTATATATCATCCCGCTGCGCTTGAGGGTATATGCGCAGCGCTGTTTCACATTAATGTAAAATATTCACACATTTTCACATAAGCACTTATATGTATATAGATTAAGTGCACATTAGGGTGTCTTGAAAATAAAAAATATTTTTGTGTTTAAAAGGCTTTTCTAAAAATTTATGTTTGACCTTTTTATGTCAATTGATAAAATAAAAAATTGTACGGCTTGTTTCCCTCCCATGTTACGTAGCAACTCAAAACTGGTCCAAGACAACAACTTTTTTTCATGTCGAGAATTTATTTTTAGCTATTACACTAAATACCTTCTAAGGGAATAAAATGTCACACATATAATTACTTTTTTATTCAAATAATTATCCAAAATAAACCTGGTGCTGATCAGTAACACCCCCTGTTAAGTCTATTATACATTTTTGATTATTACTATCAATTGATGTAACAACAAGGATCCCAAAATACCCTGTAGATCCAAAAAGGCAACTCTGGGTATATTCAACATTTATTTTCGATTTTTTTCATGAAACAGACCCAAAGTACTCGTAAGGTGTACTCGCACTCTCACAACACTGCCAACCATATTGATATCGTTAGTAATTCAATTACTTCTTTCCACAGAATTTTACATAACAAAAGGGGTTTTTTTTTTATCGATACATTGGAAATTATTTTTAGAGTGGCCCATTTTCATCAACAATTTAAAGTTTTTTGAGAGACAATGCAGACGCAGAAAAACATTGCAAGCAAAATTTGTGGAAGATGAAGCATAATATCAACTGATGTGCTTATTTTATAAGAATAAAATCAAATTTAAAGGTCATTTCAAGTTTAAAGTGATTTTTGGAAAGATTTAAGTTCGATTATGGTATCTACTTATGAATCAAGGTAACCTCTAGGGTTCATCTTTGCATATATAGCGCACTCTGCATTAATTTCGAAGTAGATCATATGGAGAAAAATGTTACAAACTAAAAAAAATGGGGAAAATTTAACCAAAAGCGATAGTGAAAAACGCTCCAATCCTTCACAATAGTGAATTAAAACGATAAGAGAGAGTAAATTTATATAAAAGAAAGTTTTAACGAAAAAATTGTTGATTTACTATTTTATGGGTAAACATACCGACAATGTAGGTAGATTTAACAGAATACGATGGTCAAAGTAGTAAATTCAACCAGGTGAGCTGTTTTTCTACCAAAAAATGTGCTATTTTGTAGATAAAATTATTGTAAAATTATGTCATACTACAAAGTTTTTTAGTAAGAAAACTACAAAACTGGTTGCATTACCTTTCTTTTAGTTAACAAACAATAAAATTGTGTGGAAACCATTTCAAATGAAAAACTTAAATAAGTTCTGCACAGCATTAGCAATCAAAAGCACATGTTTTTTCTTGTGTTACGTTACAAATTTTGTAGTTAACTTTTCACAAAAAACATACTTTTTTTTAGTAAATTTAACCAAAAATCGTGGTTTAAATAACTATAATCTTGGTAATGTTAACAATTTTTTCGGTTATTTCAACTGTTTTCTGTTGACATTTCAGATTTTTAATTAAATTTTTTCGGAATATTCTATCTAACGAAATGAGTTAATATATTTGAAGTTTTATATTTTTAGAAAAATAGTTAGCCAGCCACTTTTTTTTTTTTTTCATTTAAAGTGTGAGCGTAACTACTTCCATACCGAAAATATAACATATAAAATGTTATTTCAAAAAACTGAATGAAAATAAAAATGTGAGAGTGATACATCGACAAAATGCTTATGAAAGTAAACGCGTTTGATTAGAAGTGTACGCGAGACTATTTTTAAATGTTAAACTAATAATATTTTATCAAAATTGATATAGAAATGACGTATGATTGAGTACAGAAGAAATCAGCAATGATTTTTCTTGAAAAATTTTGGATCCAGTGAAAAGTTTGTTATCGAAAGGTTTATCACTCAAAACTTAAGTGCACACAATTAGCTTGTTAGAATTAAATACAAACTTGGGACACTCTACTGCATACAAAGCAACGCGCATTATCGCTTCGCTTGTACTTATTGTGTTGTGTGTGAATGATAAAAATCTCATTTACATGATTAACATAAAAGCTGTGAAAAAAACGGAGAATATGCAAAACAGCAACAACAGCAACAGCAGTAATATCATTTATAAGGAATTCGTAAAGTACCAGCAAGTTGTCACAGCGAAAGCATAAAGAAAATAAAAATTTGCAAAAATCTTGTAGATGTCAACGCGTTACAAAAATAATGCGTTTAAAATTTCCATTAACTCTTTTGCCATGACTCTTTTTATTATTATTGTTATACTTGCAGTGTTCTTGTAGATTTTATCAACGCTGTTATATATTAAAATTTAAATTGAATTGCTTAATAATGTAAAAAGTTTAATATTACAACTTTAAAGCGAGAAGAGACAACGCGAATGCGAAGTGAACGAAAAAAAGGATATATGACAGCATTTTGTATGGGTCGTTTAAATTGAAATCTTTTGTTGGCAACTATGAGCTGATGAAAATGGTTAACATTTAAGCATAACAAAGAGTTTAAATAATTTAAGTAATGGTTGTGGTTCATTCTAAAAATTGTTGCCAACTAGTTACAGCGATACGAAAAAGTGCAGTTTTCCAGGGATGATACCAGGGATGATGTTACAGTAAGAATCAATAATTAAATTTGGTCACATTTACTAAAATAACTCTATGTAGCGTATCGATGATTATGCTTGTATAGGAGGTGCCACGCCTTATGTTCGAAATTTGGCAGCATTTTGTCTGAAGCTAAACCGAAAAATTGTTTGTATTTGAGTGAAATTTGGTTTTGTTACTTGAAATATTTCTCTTGGCTTAGCTTTTTAAAGTTTTCATTTCTTTGAAGGGTGCCACGCCCACTTGCAGAATTCCGCCAAGTTCTCGTGCAGAAATTTTTCGAATCATTTCTCCTTTTTTATCAAATTTGGTTCCATTATTTTATGTAATTCTCTCAGTAAAGCATTTCGAAGATCTTACTTGCATGGGAGGTGCCACGCCTTTTTCTTGAAATTCGCTAGCATTTTAGTCCAGAGCTTTTTGGGGATATTTTTGGTATTTGTGAGAAAATTGATTGCACTGCTAAATAACATTCTCAATAAAGCGTTTTAAATGTACTATTCGTTTGGGCGGTAGGCGTGTCCACCAACCGATTTTGTCTATTTTCAATCCCAAGTATTTTGCTTGAAGGTGTTGCCTGTGTACTAAGTTTCTTTTAATTATCTTGCTTAATTTTCATGGAATCGTGACATTTACTATATCTGCCACACCCCTTTAACGCTATATAACTGGAATTGTGATTATACCTTAAATGTAGGGCATAAAAAGCATTAAGTTTTGCAAATGTGACACTCTTTTCAGATAGTTTTCCACTGTCTCATCAATTCCTTTTCAAACAAAATATATCCCAGAAAGACAAAATCACAATTTCTATAGCAGCAATATTTTTTATTTTTTTTTTTTTTTTTTTTTCTTTTTTCTTACGAAACAAATTTGTTGTCTTTTCAACAAACAAGTCTTTTTGCATGCATTGAATTCCCAACACGTTTGTAAATAAAATTGCAATAAATTTATGTAATTTTCACACTAAAAGCATGAGATTTCTGCACACTAACAGACAAGAAAACAAACCAACGACAAAAGCACAAATGTAGCATAAAATACCAAAAACAAAATATGCTAAATATCTTAGTGAAATCCCCACCAAATCCCAAATGGTCATAAATTCAAATTCAAAAATAGTTAAGTCGCGCACGTTTCTTAGCGTTTCGTTACACAAACACAAATCTAAATAACGAAATCCGTATGCAAGGACCAAAACATACCACTCAATGTACTGTAAGACTTTCGTACTGTAAGCCAAAAAAAACAATGCAAGGATATATGCATACGGAAAAAAAAACAAAAATAAAAAAATCCAAGAAAAACTACACTGTCAAAAACGAGGAAAAAGTCGTTTTTGTTTATCAAAAAGCCAAAGAAGGATATGTTCAGAAGGGATTTGTTTTTTTTTTCGTTAAATATATTTTGCTTTATTTGCCCCAAGGCAGCAGTTTCATATGTTGTGGTTTATTTTCTATAAACAGTTAAGACCTAATATGTTGAAGTCAATGCTTGAATTTTTATCTTCACTGTAGATATGATTCATCATATCTCATATACAAACGGAAGCACTTTGCATGAAATGCATTCCCTCTTTTTTTTTTGTCATTTTAACTGCTTTTTATTTTGGAAACGTTTTGTTTTTTATTTAAGTTTTTCGCCGCCATTTCGCCAAAAGCAATACAACTCGTTTGTCATTTAGGGTAATGGTATAGCTTAGCAAGACCATTACAGAAACAAAGCATTTCCTTTTCACATGCATTGCAATCGCATGCAATTCTAGTGAAATAAAAGCAATACAGTGCACTAAGCAAAATAATGTAAGGGAATTACTGAGTAAAAATAATGGGCCATACAACGTACATACGATAAATAGAAGCTCAAAATGTTGATTCCAGTTGTATATTTAACAAGGATATTTCCTTTTCTTAAAGCTTGCAAGTATGGGCTTGTAAGTATGGGTTTAGGTCTCTTGCGTACTTTTAAGAAAGCTTTTAACTCTGCTTCCTTTTTGACTTTAAATGCAACTCGCTCTGGTTTTGTTTTATGGGCAAAGTACTTTGGCTTTGATTTTTAAATGTATATTTTCTTACTATTATAAAAATATAAAAAAAAATTTTATGCAAGACAAAAATATACTCAATAGTGTACACATAAAATTCTCTGTCCTGCCTAAGAAACAACTTCCAACTCTGTCAATAAATAGTGACGCTACAGTGTTCTAAATTAAACAACTTTTGGTATTGTTATAAAAATGGATAATGAAAAATTTCGTGCCCTGATTAAGCATTACTTTTTGCGTGACAAAAGTGCAAAAGAAAAAAAAGAAAAGCTCAATAAGTATTATGGTGAATCTGTCCCGTCGTATTCAACCGTAAAATATTGAATTGCAAAGCTCAAAAGAATTCAAATCAGCACAAAAGATGAACACGACGGGAGAGCACCAAAAACAGTGACCACTCCAAAATGTATTGGAAAAAATCCACAATTTCGTATTGAACAAACCGAAAGTCAAAGTGCGTGAGATAGCTACAGCCGTAGGCATATTAAGTGAGTCAGAGGTGTCAATTTTACATCAACATTTGGGTATGAGAAAGCTAACTGCAAGATGGGTGCCGCGTTCGTTAACAATCAATCAAGAAACATGAACTCACTTCCCAACAATGTTTGGACATGTTTAAACAAAATCCAAATGAGTTTTTGAAGGATCCATGAATAAAACATGGATCCACCACTAAACACCAGAATCAAAAGAATCAGCAAAAGAGTGAGTAGTTCCCAGTGGAAGTGCACCAAAGCGACCGAAGACTCAACAAACGGCCAGAAAATTGTTGGCGTCTGTTTTTTTGGGATTCAAGTGACATTTTGTTCATAGACTATTTGAGAAAAGGAAAAACAATCAACAACGACCAATACTGTAAGTTATTGAACCCATTGAAGAACGAAATCGAAAAGAACCGGCCCCATTTCCAAAGAAAAAAAAAATCATCTTTTTGCAAGACAATGTTCCAGCTCAGAAATATATCGAATTCATGACCAAATTGCATGAGCTACGCTTTGAACAACTTTCTTATCCCCCATATTATGCCCACAGCGACTATTATCTGTTCCCAAATTAAAAAAGGCGGCTCCATGCAAGAAGATTTACGACGAATGCGCAAGTCGAATTGGAAACTGAAGCGTATTTCGGAGATCTTGAGAAATCTTACTATTCAAAGAGCATCGCAATGTTAGAAAATCGTTGGAACAAGTGTAACGAACTAAAAGGGGACTAAGTGGAAGTATATAAGAAAAAAAATGTTGGCAAAAATCGTGTGTTTTCTTTGCAGTATCTTGAATGCCCTAGTACGTACTAAAAATTCAAAATTTTACTTTATCAATATAAAAAAAAAATATTTTTCAATCATAATAATTGAGTTTAGCTACTGCAGCTATTAACATTCTTAGCTATTTAGCTAGAAGCTTGAAAGAAATTTTTGATATATTAGATCAAAAGTGGCATGGAACTTCCAATAAGAGCAAATATTCACTTTTAATATACAAGCAAGTAATTTTGCTCATTTGGATATAATACATAAAAAAACGATTTTTTAAAATACAAGTCGTAAAAGCTCATACCACTTTCCAGTAAAATACCACATTTTTTCGTGCACAAAGTACTTTTTCTTTGTTGAATTGCTAGCAATGCCCAGGCCAAAGTTTCTATCCCATAAACAAAAAATTCGATATGAAGAACTTTCTGACAATGAAAATATGTATCCATTTAAGAAGAATTTTTTGAAACATACATATGTCATAAAGAGGTATAGCCCCTACCGAAAGTTCTAACCTTCATATTTTGAAGCAAGAAAGATTTTTTTTCCTGACTAACTGAGCAATGTTCTGGCCGAAATTTTCCCAAAAAAAAAATTAAATACGGAGTATGACATTCTCATACAATATTCACCAAAAAAGGAACTTTTCTTGATATACAAAGCAATTCCCAAAAAATCGAAAATTCACTTGTGAACTGAGTTACTGCTCAACTTGCTGTTATGTTCGCATAGGAGCAGTTTTATGAAATCGAAATTAAAAATGTACATATGTGGCAGCTCCCATAGAGAACTAACGATTTTAATGAAACATTTTATTCCAGCGGCAAATGGATGAAGTATTCTGATTTTTCATGTATAAAAAGCTATACCCTTTTGTGTTGTATGTTTCACAAATGAGATTGTTACTATGATATTTTGTTTATTTGCTTGCTGGCAGTTTGCTTGCTGGCTGCTTGTTTTTTATATGGAGATGTAAGGAGTCTTGAATGTTAGCTGCATGCTTTGTATGTGGAGATGTAGGCAACTCGCTAAACTACACAAGCACTTAGTAAGTGAAGTTTTAAGGCAATCTGCCTTTCGTTTGTTACACATTGTATATAGAGATGTAGGCAAGCTGCCTACAAAGCATCCCATTGTAAAAAGAATTTGCAGTTGTGGTTGGAGTTGTGAGCATTACTGCCTGTATAACTATTCATCGCTGTTGTTTATAACATATTTTCCGATGGGATAATAAATTAATAGCAAAGTATTTCTCTCTCATTTTTTATGGCAATTATTATGTTATTTTCTTATCTGACATTCAAGATTCAGTTTATGGGTTAAAGTTGATATACCACAATGAGGTGCTTAAGCTGGGTTTTTAATTTGCAGCAAATGTTTATTTGTTAGGCCCTTCCAATACTAGCGCTGCATATATCCTTTTTTTCAGGTTTTTTTTTTCAACTTTTTCGTTTGATATTTTTGAAAATTGAGATTTTTTAAAGTTTTTAGAATTTTTTTGTATTTAAATTTCTATTTATTATATTTTTTTTACCACAAATATTACACTAACAATATAACAGCCACATAATTTTTAATAAGCTCAAATAACGTCAGTATCCTTTCCTCTTTGTTTGCTTGTTTATCGCGCTTGTAAAATTAGTTTCATTTCATTTGTTTTTGCCGTTTGAATTACAGCAATGAATAAGCTAATGAAATACAATATTTTTGTAATTAATTATTTGAATTTGTTCATTAATATCAATATTTTAAACTAATTAGCGTTGAAAATTTTGTGAAATCAAATCTTTATTTATTTGATAAAATTTGTATTTAGAATTACGAACAGCATATTATGCAAATTACAAAAAAAAACAAACGCGCTCACACACAAGTGGTTTGCACATACATATAAATTTGACATTTAAGTGAAATGATATGAAAATTTGATATACATAGTAGCATATATAAATATAATCTTTAGAGTGTAGCGAAAAAAAAAACAAAAATTGTGAGTTTTGATTCGGTGAATTGCAGTAAAGTTGTGGAACTTCATCAAATTAAAATACCCAAAGTTTTATGAAAAAAAAAAAAAAATTCAATTGGGATGAAACTTAGTACATACATACTCAGGATATTTACTGTCTCTGAATCCGTTATTTGTTTCTAGCTATAACGCTAGGATTTTCTTCCAAAAAAAATGCAAAATTAAAAAAGATCAACGTTCATTACATGATTTTCTTGAATTAAAAAATAATGATAATGCCACAGGAAAACGCCAATCCTGGATTCAGTATTAGCGGCTTAAAACCTAAATTATTTTCACGAAAAAATTTTTTTTCACATTCAAGCAAATTTCAGAATTATGTGTATTTTCATGTAGTTTCACAATTTAACTGAACACCTTCGAATACGTACTCATAATTTTGACTTTTTTTTTAATACACTCGAACTTACATAAAATACAATAGATTTGTGGAAAGTAGAAATTATGAGCAATTTGTTTCATTTGTGTAAGCTCGTTAAGTATTCGCAATCATTTTATAAAATTTAAGTATTAATTGTAATTGCTTATGTGTATGTTTACGTCAATTGGCTGCATGTGTATTTTGCGCCGATTTTGTAATTTAACTCAATGTGAAAATTGTATTAACATTAATATGAACAATAATTGCATTAAAAGTATGCAATTTCTATGAAAAAAAAGAGAAACATAAACTTGGTAATCCTCTGTTTAAACTACTTATTTAATAATTTTAAATTGCTATTTTATTTACTATTTGGATTTATGAATTAAAAAATACGTATTTTCAATTAATTAAGCAAATTCAATTTCGATAATTTAAAAGTACTTGAAATTTTGTGTCGATTTTTTTTAATACTTTTGTAGGAAAAAATAATTTTTAAATAATCGAGTCAAATTCATTTGATATGAGGTCGAAAGTAAAAAAGTTTTTTCGGTGATAAGACAATACAAGAGATTTATTATTTCTAACAGCGAATCCGACATTAATTGGTAGTGCTCCTTATGAATCTTGACACTAAAACATAATTTGGATTCCCAAATATATTGTAGGATCCAAGTACACCTCTTTAACATGGTACTAAGGACTGTCCCAGAAAAAACTTGCGATTTATTTTTTAGTTATAAAAAAAATACCCAATAAACTTTTTGGTCCTTTTTATTTTTTTTTTTTTATTAATAATGGCTAGTGTAGAGAATATAAATAACTAAAAACCAATGAACAATTTTTTTTTTTATAAAAATTTCTTACTTTTTTCTTAAGGCTCTTCATTAAATTTTGTACAGTTGCTTCATCGACAGTACGGTACGACCTTTTCCACTTAAGTCTGAAGTCTTGTAAGTTTTTTGTAGTCTTATGACTCTTTCGAAAATCTCTTTTCATTAGACCCCAATATCTGTCAATTGGGCGAAGCTCTGGGCAGGTGGGCGGATTCGCACTTTTTGGTACAAAATTGATCTATTTTCTTTGATTTTCTTAGCTTTAGAGCAGTGATGGGCACATAGTGGCTATATTTGCTCTCATTGCTCTCACCGTTATTCGACGCACAAGCAAGCGAAAAAAAATTCGCAGAATTTCAACGCTATCGAGGCACAGATTTGACTTAAATTCAAATGAAAACAAAAACAAAACACAAAGGCATAAACGACGTCGCCGCATTGTGTCTTGACGAATGTAGCAATTGTTTTTGTTTGTAGTGCAATTTGGTTTTTTTTTTGTGCTGATGGCAAATTTGGAACTGAAAGTAAAAAAAAACATTAAAGTTTCGTTTGTTGTTGCTGGATGTTTTTGTTTTGCTCTTTTGTTAGATTTCTATGCCCACCGCTGCTTTAGAGTAATGAGAGGATGCTAAATCGGGCCAGAACATCACTGTATCCTCATGTGCACGAATAAATGGTAGAACACGTTTTTCGAGGCACTCGTCTATATAAACTTTTGAATTGATTGTGCCTTGCGTAACAAAGAAGCTTCTTCTGAGGCCACAGGTGCATATGGCCTGCCAAACCATATATTGCTTCGGAAATTTCGAAATTTTTTTTTTCTTTGAATTTGCCAGGTATATTATCCTTCTTTGGTGACGTTTAATATTTGTGCCTAGGTAGCGGATTAAAATCTGCTTCGACGTTACTTCCGTCGTTCATACAGCAGCAATCAAATCTAGTCAGGTATCATTCATACAATTTTCGGGCTCGTATCTGAGCCATCAACTGCTTTTCATCAGAGCGGTCTGGTACTTTTTGAACTCTATATGTCTTCAGCTTACTTTTTTCCTTTCTCCTTTGTACCGTAGATTTTGATGGACCTGCTCTAGCCACCATATCTCGCATTGAGGTGTTGGGATTCTGCCTAAAAATACGCTTCACCTTCGCCACTATAGAAAATTCTGGTTTGCTATAGCTGAATATTTTAACTCAATATTTTGCGGGTATGTGGACAAAATGAGTTCGCGGACTTTTTGTTGCTTGCTGGATATCTTTGTCGTTGGAAGTGCTATCTTCGAGTGTTATACATCATATTAAACGTCATTTTATATAGAACAAATATTGTCTTTTTAGACCCATAAGATTATCAGGTAGAGTATAATCAAACAAAATAAAATCGCAAGTTTGTTCGGTGATAGTCCTTAGTACAGATCGAATGGCACAGCATATATGATGATTATACAGAGACAGCCAAGCACTGTCATGACCTGACAAGAGCCAGATTTAGGGTCGCCCTTTCTAACAAAGCACATTTCTATAAAAAATCTAATGAGCACATTATTTTTTCATATTGCACTATACTATATATGATGTAGTTAGAATAGGCCTTCTAAAGCCACATTAACTTAATGACTAGCCATCTTTTTGTAATTAAAACTCATCTTACTACGATACCTATAAAATTAATTTTAAGGTCTTTGTGCCGAAATCAGAGAACTTTACTTTGCTCATATAATTGGCTTGATGGGATGCAATAGGCTTTCGGCACGTACGCTTGTAAGAGTTTCGCATTGAAATCTGAGGACTTTCTTTTTTTAAAAATTGAGCTCTGATATTATTCAAAAATGTTCGTAAGACAACATAACTAAACACTAAAAACTTTTTCCAAAAACCTTCAAGAAGTTCAAAGCTTTGTTGGAAATTTTTTTTTTTTCGAAAGTGTAGAAAACTTTTTTATATCAACATTTTTATAACTCGTCCTTATGTATTTTCCAACAAAACAAAACTATAATTATAGCTGACTGAAATTACGATTTGTTTGCTAAATTAACTTAATTAATTTGGTTTTAATAAACACAACGCGCTTAGAAACCCAAATCCTAAGAATCCTCGGATGTAACTGTGCGAAATGTTCTTTAATAAATACATCAAAGTTTTTTTAGCTTTTCAAACTTGAATTTTTATGCTTGAAATATTTTGCTACTAAGCAACAACTAATACAAAACTTTATTAATATTTTTTACAAAGGCAAAATTAAAAAGGTATCCTAGGTAACATTTCACATTTTCTTTTTTTTTTGCATTTATTGCCTGTTTTGAGTAGTTACTTTGTTTAAGTTTGATTTTACTTTGGTAAAAATAAAACAAAAAAAAATAAAACAGAAAAAGTAAAATCTTCACTAAACAAAAAGGAAAAGAAAATTACAAAATTTGTATGAATTTCACTCGAACTAAATGAGTCCTTGTAGCAATCGTTGTTGTTTTTATGTAAATGAAAATACTAAGCGCAAAAAGAAGACAATATAAATTAAAAACATGCGAACAAAAAAAAACTTACTTTGACAACAAAAAACAACAAAAGGAACAAAAACAAAAACCAAAAAAAAAAACAAAACTATTTTTACAACGTTAAGCAAAGCGGCGCAATTCCTTACTGAACGTTAAGGCGATGAAAAAAATGTACCGTTACTATGGCGTTATGCAGACCGCTGTTAACAGCGGTTACAGCGGTAGCTTTAGTTTCTATCGTACTTTTTCTGTCCTTTGTTTTTTCATATTGTCGTTCGTCACGTTGTGAATGTCCTTGCTCACACTCACACACATTTTTGTTAGCAGAGTTGCCACAAGTAGAGAATATAGGAAATTTTTGAAAGATATTGAGTTTGGCTTGCATTGATATCAATTTGAGACTCTATCTTCGGTATATGGTGGTTTCCGTAGATTTTCAGAATCAAATAGCGCTTAGTTTTGCTTGAATCGAGCCTATTCTTTGTTTCATTCTTTGAGTCATATTGAAGCAATGCTAGGAACTGCAGCAGTTAAGATCGAAGTTCAACCCAACTTTTATCAGCATAACAAAACTTTCAAATATATATACATTTGGAGTGATGAATACAAAATCCCAGAAGGCTAATGACGGCCCACTCAAATCACGATTGTCAAAATGTACAAGTCGAGTTAAAGTGGTAAAGAACTCAAACAGCAACTTCCACAAAAAACTTTAGGCAGTAAAGCGCCCCTTGCGTCCATTAATTACGGGAGGTATTTTTTTGAAATTCGGACCCCCCTCCCTTTAATGAAATTTGGTGAGTTCTGACTGGACCCCGCCTTCCCTTCCGTGAGACTTGTCTCATAATTTTTAAATGTAATCTGCTGTAATAATGTAGAGTCTCTGCGTTAAAAAGTTGACTTGAGATTTTTAATGAGCCCCCCTTTCCCTTGGTGAGATTTGGTGAGATTTTTCCGGACCCCCTCGCCACCTATTTTGACTCAGGTGATTCATGGACGACCCCCAAGATTTTCAAAAATAAATCAGAGTTGGAATGGTGGTACCAGTTAGTAGGTTTTTTCCTATCAGAAGCAAAATTTCAACCCACTTCTTACCCTTTTTTGAATATTTGTGGGTAAAACACCCAAACTCTAGTCCGGTTAATATTATTTCGATTATTTCGCAGTAAGTTGTACCGCGGCTTTGTTTTGTAATCACATACTTTGCACTGGACTGCATCGTGGTTTTGTTCCGCACTAAGTATTTCACTCTCGTTTCTTACATATCACTTAAAAGTCTGACTTCTTCGATACTTTTTCACACAAACTGATCACTGTTGCTATTGCACGCTCTTTTATTCATGAAATTTCTCACAAGAGCGTGGCTGGGCAAAACGTAAAGCGCGCGACTGCGGCAGAAAGAGAATATCTTTTCGTATACGTATATGAAGCGGGGAGCGTAAAAATAAATTTAATTTCATTCAAAAAGCAAACAAAACACAAGTACACATGAATTGAAGAGCAGAAACTGCGTATGTAGTAGTGCCAAGCTCTGCACAAGAGCAATGCCTATAACGATACATTATTTGTTTATCAGCTGTTCTGCTTTAATGTTACGTGCAGCTGTGAAGCATGTTTGTTGTTGATGTGTTTTTGATTACCATAATAATAACAATAGAGTTTAGCTACTTCAGCTACTGGCCTTCTTAGCTATTTCGATTGAAGCTTTAATGCTAAGGCTAAACAATTACAGTTTCTTATAATTTTTCTGAGCTTTTTCGCATTTTAACTATAATGTGTTTAAACTACAATGTGTATAAAATAATAATGTGGATCCAAAGTTTTCATAAGGCTTGATTTTCACAGCGTAAGCATTTAAAAAAAAAAGTGCATTTATTATTCGAGACTGTTGTCTAAAACATTCACGTATTAGCAGTAACTCAATTGCTACGTTAGGTATAACAAATATTTGTTTAAAGAAGCGAAGCTAAAAGGTAACTTTTTATAGATTAATGTTCGAATCAACAACATTATTTATGTAAATTTATTGCCTGTTAGGAAATATTTTATATTTTGTGCAATCTATATCCGTTTTTTTTTTTTTGTAGGACAGTTTTAAAGCCGCGATCGCTGATTTAACCAGAAAAACTTTCACAGTCCCCACCAATAATTTTTCCAATTTCACCTACTATCTGGCAGCCCTAAATTCCAGAATTGAATAAGATAGTGACACAAACTAAGTTAGGACTCGTTTTAATTTATCTCTTATGACTACAACGAAGAAGAAAAAGTCGACAACGACGATGGCGACTTTAACGAACTACTGAGAGTTTGAATAAGAATGTCCTTGTAAGTTATTTGTTATTATCCTTTTTTTTGTTGCTACGCAATGATATTCTTTGCAGCATTTTTATCTTTTTGCTTTAGTTACTATTGAGAGACCAAAGTGTTTGCGTGCGGAATTCCACACCAAGTTTTCCGACACAAGGTTGATGGGAGTAAAATTAGATGAAAGAGCTAGCACTTGTTTTGCGCGCTGGCCAAGTGAGGAGCTGACGAGTGGTTAATAAATAAACAAAAAAAAAATATAAAAGGAATCTGAAAGAAAAAAAACTTTTTTTTTAACTTTTTAATTACCGCAAAGAGAAAGTTTAAATTGTGTTTTTCACAATTTTCCACGTAGTTCTGTAGTATTTTTTTCACTCCTCCCATTTAAATTTTTATTTTACTCTTCCATTTCGCTGTTGTTGTTGTTGTTTCACTTGTTATTGTTTTTATATGAGTTATGCAAAAGTTTTACGCGCTCAAAAACGTAACGAAGTTCTGTGAATGCGCCGCGCCAAAATAATCTTTCCCCTGCAAGTTCTTCTAAGAAGAAATGTGCATAAAGAAATTAATTATGTTGATGAAGTTGAAGTTATGCCAGGACAAATTTATGCGCGGTTTTCATCAGATGAAAGCAAAAAAAAAACAATTTTAACCCGTCATAAAATTGATGCTGCTGTAAACATTGTGGTTTCATTGCTTTATAAATCGTTCAGAAAAATAAAACAGATTTCAGCGAATTTTTAACTGATACGCAACAACAACAACGCATCCTTGCAAGTTTTTCTATGCAGTTAATTAAAAGTTTTTATTTTTATTTAGTATTAAGTTCTGCAACGACACGCTGCTTGTTTGATTGAAAGCTGCTTTATTTAAGCAAATTACAAAAGCAATGCTGCAAGTGCATTACTTAATGGGAAAATTAATTAATTGCGAAATTTCGATTAACACCATCAAGCCAATTAAAAGTTTGTTGACTTTGTAAATGTTAATAATTTTGAGAAAATATTTTCATTTCATTTGCAGCGCTTAAATTATCGTTATATGTACATTAATAACGTTGAAATTAAGTAATTAAAATTGCATTTTTTTATGTTTACAGAAAGCTAAGTTAAAAAAATCACAATGAGATGTTGTTTTAATGACCTATGCAAAAATGTGAGTAATGTTACAGGAATGTCCTTTTTTATTGGATTTATTAAAGAAGCAAAGATTTTGCTAAAGAAGGTAAGTAATGCTTTCAATTTTCTTATAATTTTTTTTAAAATTATAAGAATTAATTTTATTACAAAGTAAGATGAGTAACGGGAAATAGTGGAACTTTTTGAATTTATTATTAGTTATATTGAAAAAAAGTGGAATCCGTTAAATCATCGGAACTACATATAACAGCTAAAGTTTGAAGTTCAAAAAAATATTCTATAGCAAATTCCAACCACTAGCTATAGAAGAACTATGGACATTCAACTTCGGACTTCAATTCGAAACTTCCAAGCTAAATCGGAATCAGAACGGTTCTGAATGTGTGCTATGTTTAGAGGTGAGCCACTCTTGAACGAATGACAATGCGCTACAGGAATTATTTTAGAAAAAATATATTTCAAACTTTGAAAATTTTTATTAGAACCAAAAAATTTGGATATAGCATTGAAGTAAGATTTTCAGTTTATGTCGAAAAAAAACTCTTGCTAGAAAATTTTTTCAAAAACACATTTTCTTAAAGCCAAAACATGTGCGACAAAAAATTTTTCCAAAATTTGAAGTTTTTTTTACGTTCAGCGTGTCGTAACCCAACTTTATAGTAATAGTTTTAAAATTGCGTTTGATTAAAAATAAGTTAGCTGGTCCGATCGTCCAACATTTTCTGAGGGACCTTGCAATACCCTCATGTATCCGGTTTTAGTAATAATAATTGAGCTACTACATCCATTAGCCTGCTTAGCTATTTAGCTTGAAGCATTAAATCAAGCAAAAATTGCAACCGTTCTCAATAAAATCTCGATAAAATCTCAATATAATCTCAATAAAATCTCAAAAAAATCATATTCAACTAAATTATAAGGTTTTCATATTGTTCACAATAAACTCAAAAATAAGACTTGGTGTAAATATTTGGCTTAGTGCCAGAAAGGGGGTCGAAGCCCTCAGATGGCCACCTAAGAGATCGAATTAACGATTTATTCAGTCAAACGAAAAGTGTAGCTTAGATCGGAATATATAAAAGCTATGGATGAGAACAAAACATTTAATTATTATGTGAATTTTAAAACTTTACTACATTTGCATTTTCTTTATTACATCGACAAAAATATTAGGATTAACAATGCATTTGTAGTTGCTTACTTTGTTGCGAAGATAAAAAACAATAGAAAACTAAGTAGCCCAGAAATATTAGTATTCAGAAATGGTAAACTGCGGAATAATTGTAGGCAAGCTGAATTTTGCATAGACCTTTGGCGTTAGAAGTAACATGCAGAAAGGCTTCGTGTGCGCTAAATAAGTTATTCAAGGTCAAAGCCCACGAAAATCCGTTATTTTAATATCCAAATATCACGTAAACTATAAACTTTACGGCAATTCTTATAAATATACGGGGTGTTCGGCAATTTATTGCTTCCGAAAAAGATGGATTCCGTCACGTTGCCTTAGCTACCGTACATGACCTACAGCGACTTTTTTCTATTCCAGAAGCTTAATAGAACTATAAAAGGACAACATTTTTGCTACTGTTGATAAGATAAAAAGAGAATCGCTGAAGACTATACCGAAGAGTGGTTACCAGAAGAGCATGCAATATTGGAAAAAGCGCTGCAAAACAATTGTATTTAATCTGACGGTGATTTCTTTGAAAGGAAAAAAATTATTGTTGATAAAGAAATCAAGATTCTTTGAGAAAAACGAAAATTCACGTTATTTTTTGATCAAGCCTCGTATACAACAACATTACGTGACTTATTGCAGTATTTCTCAGTCGTTTATCTCGAGAACTATTGATCCTACACAAATTTTGCACAAAACGTTTTTGTATAAAATTAACTTAAGAGCAAATGTTAAGTAGCTAAAATTTCCGTAAGACCAATAGTTTGCGAGACATATGCGAAAAATCAATTTTCGTGACCTTTGACCTTGAATAACTTTTTTAGCCTAGGTAATATCGATGATAACTTTTTTCACGTTACTCATGAAGCTTAACCAAAAGTACATGCTAAAATTCAATTTGCCCAAATTTATTGAGCAGACATCTCCTAATTGTCCTGGGCTATAGCCGCAATAGTGTTGGCACGCCCTTTATTATGATTTCTACTGCAATTTTTCGTTGGAGATGATCGAAAAAAAAAACAGACTTCGGCCGAGTTGGTTAGAGTCGGGTTTGGGAGCTAAGAATTTGTGAAGAAGTTCACAGTTATAGTGTATTAAGGTTAATGCAGTGAAAACAACAAAGGATTTGAGCTGCTACACAAGAAACACCAAAGCTCTACTCGCGGAGAGATCAAAGATTTTCAATTTTTCGGTAATTTTTTCCAATGCAGTGTACCTTTTTTTAACATTTATCCAAAGTAAACATAACAACGAGTAAGTGAGCCAAAACAGAACTCCTTAGAAAGAGTAGTTTTAAAAGAAATCGAAGTTAAAAATTTTGGTTTTTTTGGTTTGAAAATTAAATTTAACAATAATCTCTAAATATTTTCGTCTAAAAAAATGACTGCCTTTGTGTAAAACTAAAAAGAATATTTTGCCCAAGTTTCAGTTTCATAGAAGCTTTTTTGTCAAAGAAAAAAATTAAAAACCAAAAAACTAGTTTTCAGCCATTTTTTCGAAAAATTTTGAGGTTAAGGTGAAAATGATTAACACAAAAGTTGTAGATCTTTTTATTTCCTACAACTTTTACTTTAAACTTTTTTTGATAAGATGCACAGTTTAGCCAGAAATCGTGAAGAAGTGTGTTCGACATCTAAAAATGCACCCCATTCCACCTCGGATAGCTGATATCGGTTCGATTTATTTTGTCCTCTTTTGCAAGAGCTTGTTCAACAATATTCCGCTGTCAGAGTGCTGTAACGAATAATTTTTTTTTCACATTTTCACGACTAATTTTACTGGACTATAGTCCAGTACTCGAACAGAGTTTATAAATGAATTTTTATGACACTTGTTATTATAGTTTCAGGTATAACTTTTCGTAGTTCGAAATTTTTACAAAAATAATAATTAAAAGAGTTTTTGCTTGTTCTGGCTGTACTGCCAATAGCAGTACTGTTCACACCCTAATTAAACATCAGCGAAATACCCACCCAATACTCTTTCATTTTCCATGCAGCATTGCCCACTAAATGTGACATTTATTTAATGTTTCACAAAAGCGCCACATATTGCAGTTGATTTTCAATCAACCCCACCATTTTAGCCACAAGTACTTACCTCTTTTCTGTGGTGATTGCATTGATGTTGGTGAGGGTACACAGCATACAAGAGTTAAACTTGAAATTGCAATCCATATCCAAAGGCTAAGTATCCATGAATTGTTGCTATACCAGCAGCTTCTACTACTGCTATAGCTGCTGCATTTAAGTGTTGAAGCTCTGGAAACTGCTGCAGGATTTGTTGTTGTTACTGCTGTTGCTGTTGTTGTTGTTGAAAATAGTAAACTCAAAGGTATTTTCGCCAATGAAAACGTTGAAAATAACGTCCACCACTTAAAGTCACAATATATGAAATTTTTTGTTTGTTTATGTTTATTTTCGTTATTTTTCTTAATATTTGTAAAATAATTTATTAATGATTTAGTGTCAATGGCATGTGGTTTCGTTGTTGTTGTTGTTATCGGTAGTTTATATACTTTTTGTTGTTTTTGCTGAACAGCATTTAAGCTTGTCATCTTTGTGAATTTATTATGCCCTATTTCATTAAGATGTTAGTAAGCATGAGAGAATGTGGTTTATGAAAAATAAACGAAATAAATAAACACAGCAAGAATAACAACGCTTTTTAATCTCTTGAAGGAAATCTTTCACTTAAATCGAATTTAAAAAAAGTGGAATGAATCATCAGGAAAATGATTTTTAGTTTATATTATAGTAAAGTAAAGAAAAGGTTACTTCGAATCTTCAGGATAAGAGTGCCAAGGTGCTCACTACTTAATTTTTGTGCACTCGTAGTCAGAAAAGCGTAAGAATAATTGTTTTACTTAAAGAGCCAAACCGATATTTTGGATATATTTGCCGCAATCAATTCAAAAACCCGAAAATAATAGTGAAAAAAACACCAGAAATGAACTCAATGGCAAAAATTACGTAAATAGATTATAAGAAAAAAATATTTAAGATTAATGTATCAAGCGAATTCATGTTCTTGAGAACAAATTGGAATTTTTTAACAAATGAATTTTCAATTCGTCATTTTCCAAAAATATTTCAACCGATATTTGAATTAATTATATTACAATGGTCAGGAGAGATTTTAAAATCGATTCTCATCAAAAACTCTTAAATATCAAGACCTGAACATATTTCTACTATGCCAATTCAAGCATTTTAGTTCGGGACCGAGTGATGATATTTATGTGCCATACTGTTAGTAGTGGTAATAAAGTTTACTTGAAAAATGGTAATTTTTGTAATTCGTTATCGTGATTTCATATATACTTATTTTTGTTTACGCTGAAAGATAATGATGATGGTTCTCTATCAGCCGAAGAAATCTTACTCTGAAAAATGACGATGTTGGTTTTGTAACAATTTTACTCTCTGACAGCCGTAGATGATGATGTGGAATGTCATGCGATTCCGTAGATGGTGATGTGGAATGTCATGCGGTTTTTTTTTTGTTGTAATGCACTTTATTGAATACGAGTAAAATATTTGCTCAAAATTATGACATTAATTCAATGCTCCAAAACCTTCAACCATCAAAAGCTATGAAACGCGAATACCTTCGCCAAAGGCACAATGGATCGATTTCCCAATTCCGTTTTTTTTTACCATGCTGATAAAGAATTTTGGAAGAGATCTATGTAGGTTTATTAATGTTAATGAAAGTTCATTTTGATCAATATTCGATGAATTATGTTGCTGTATTTTTATTTTGTATATTACGTGACTTTTTTGCAATTTTATTTTCTTTTCTTTAGCTTTAATTTTCAGTTAATATTAAGCTGTGTTTAGTATCTAAAGTTATGTAAGGCTAGGTTTTTGTAAGCTTAGAATTTGATTAATAAGGTAACTATGTTTTTGTTTCATATGTGATGTAGCGTTTTTGTTCTTTTATTAAGCTATTCTTTAGTTATTATTTATTTATTTAGATTTTTCAAAAACTTTTATAAATCTCTTTCAAAATTCTTCATATGTACTTAATAGAAAAAAAAGTAATTAATTCTAAGTCGGATAAGAATTGAAGCTTGGTGTAAGCTTGCTGTAAGATAGCCTCAGTATGTAATGGAACGAAGTTATGTTTTGTAAACGATATTCTCGGCTAAGCCATCACAAAATGTTGACACAACAGTAATTCTTGTAAAATTCATCACTGGCACCCGAAATATTTTTTCATGGCCCGAGTCACATGCAATAACATATTGCCTTTAGAAAATAATGTGCAAAGTCACTTAGACATATTATCAGTGGTGTCAATTGGGTATAGCTAGGGGAAATTGCCTCCCACCCCCCAAGGATCTGTTATTTTTATTAATTACATCGATTCAATTCTAAATATCATCGATTCGATATGTTATTTAAACTCTTGCCCCCTCCCCCCACCCAAGATTTTGGTGAAATGACACCACTGCACACTACACACAGTTTCCATTCAGTTCATGTTCTTTAAATCAGATGTGACTATTTAGTATTTCAAAAAACACTGTGCTTAAAAAATATTTAAGCTTACTATACAGTTGTATCAGCAGATAATACAATCAAGATTTTAATGGTATTGGCTATGGGCCAATTAAGACTATCAGTTTCAAATGCATTTTTTTTTTCTCAATCTACAAAATTTTGTTTGCTTCTGATAAGTATTTCTACTTCTAAAATATTGATACTTAAATACTCCGGTCAGTAAGATTCCCACAAAACAACCTTCTAGAAGATAAACATTCTTCGATTTTGAATGCAAATTTTCAGATTTTGGTTAGGATTAGCGATAAATTTTCATAGTACGATGGAGCTTTTAGAGTAGAAAAAATAATCAGAATGGAAAAAGAAATTCAACTTTAGGCACTTTGAAACCAATTTCGGAGGTGTTCAGAGTTGGAAACTTTTTAAAACTTAGTCTGAACAACATTCTTAGTAATTTTATTGTAATTTCCAATATTTTTCAATATAGTTCTTCAAAAAAGTTAAATTTTTTTTAATATTATCGTATTGGTTATGATTGGTTTTTCTTGTAAAAAAAATGCTAAAATTAGTTTTATAAAATTAAGGCAAGTATTGACGAAGTCTGGCAAAAATTTGCCTTCACTTTCAAGTTAAAATTTTGTAAAAAATGCATTTTTATTTTTGGTGAATTCGCTATGATTTAACATTGCATTAATTGATCTAACGATTTAATATAAATTTTTAAATAAACAAAGCACTAAAAATTATAAAAAATTTTCTCAATGTTTTGGAATTATAAAAAAAAAACGAAAAATGCAATGATATCAGCACACTAAAATTCAAACAAATTTTTTAATTTGTCTCATATGTACGAGCGAAACAAAACTCTTTTATTAAAGTAACATCACTAAAATTAAATATTTGAACCCATTCGATAGCAAGTTATTTTGCCAAGGTTCTAAGCTGTTATCTCATAGCTAAGATTTAAAATTTTGTAGAAAAATTATAGTGGAAAACTTCAATGTCTCTGTTTGATCCAACCGAACGACTATCGTTAGCGAATTTCATGAACTTTTTCTTTGTTTTATTTGCGGTTTTTCCACACTTTTAAAAGGCCAAATATATCTTCAAAAATCACTTGATACTTTCTTAATTTAATTATTTTTAAAATATTATTAAAACTGCAGACTTTTATATAAAGACATCAAAACTTTGCACCTTTTACAGTATTTTTATTCCATTAAAGCAACAATAAAACGCCACTTTAAAATTTTAACACAAAAAGAGCGCACTTTAGAGCACCTTTTCTTTTTTTGATTTTTTGTTCTCCAAACGGAAGTCGGAAGCGGAAGTCGAACGCACGTCGTTCACGTGAAAAACAACGAACGAACAAACGAATGGAAAAAAAACAACAGTAAGCCAAAAAGTATACAATGAAACAGAAAAAAAAACCAAAACAATGTGGAAACGGAAAATTAAAATTTATTATTTTTTTTTTTGCGTTTTTCTATGCTTGTGGTAATTGCGCCGCACACTAACACAAACACATACGCACACAAATTATGCAAAAAACAACACACCGTTCAGAAAAATCAAAAACAATGCAGTTTTTTGTAATGAACTTTGCAGCTACTCTGTTTTCACCGTTAATCCACGTATTCTCTATCAAAGGAAAACGAACCGTATCGCAGCCGCACTCTTAACAAACTGAAGTTAGTGCTTGGCTTAGCAGCAAATAAATAGGCAAAGCATTCGCATGTTTAACGGTTCAGTTTATGCAAGAGAGTCACCAAAGTACCATGGCATGCTCACAAAATCAATAGAACAGAGTGTGAGACTCGGAGAGAGATGTATGTATGTTAGTGCATAAGAAGAACATAGTAATAGCCGGCATGCCACTGCTAAATTGCAGAGCATGCGCTGTTAGTTTGTTTATATGCTAACAGCTGTTTTAAACAACAGAGGGGAATTGGTGTTTGGAAAATATTTGGGACAAATATATGCTTAACATTGGGACAAAACGGTTTAAAAAAGGGGCATGAAAACTGTTACAGGTTTAAGGAAACATGCAATGTAAGCGAAGGCACTGTTAAATTATTTGAATTTCTACAGTATTTTTACTCATTGTGCGATTTAGCCCCATTGGATTTTTTTCTTTTTTTCAGCACCAGAGTCAATGAAAATTGCACTACTTAGGAGGTCCACTTTCGTGACGAACAGCAAAGCCGCGGTAGCCATTTGGACGATGCCCTCTTCCACACATAAGGATATCAATAAGTCTTTCCAATAAAACTAAAAATTCGTTGAAATCTTACACACAATTTTTTGGTATTCGATTTTAGACTTTCATTTACCCATCCCAATTGAAAAACCTTACAGTTTAAGCCTCAAACACCTAGTTTTACTTAAGGCGTCTTTCTTATAAGTCGAAAAAAATGCAAATTTTTTTAAAAACGTTTATAAAACAATAAAACGAAAATATCAAAAATAATCATCAATGGCTTATGGTATGGTAATTAATATATATAGCCTCTTATCGAACGGAAGATAACTATTTTTTACTTAATTTTGTGTTAGAACTATTTATTTTTTCGCGAAATTTTATTGTATCAATCGATGAAAAAATAAGCTTTGCTCATAGCAAAGAGCTTTTTGTTTACTTTTCAATTACAAAGTAAGGTGCATCACAAAACCATATTTCTGTGTTACACCGAAGTGTCAGTTTAGTTTACTTATCCTTTTGCAATTGAGTGTAATAAAATTCACTCTGCTCTTTTGTAATGATCTCAAAAAATACTCTGACGATTTTGAACTCTTTTTTAGGGCCTTTTTAAGCCTAAACCAAAATAGACGAGGCATAACGAGTAAGTTCGAGTGTATATAAACCAAAGCCAAAATGAGCCTACGTAATTTATCGAAAGTGAACGAAACATTTTAACGAGACGTAAGAGTTCCGTAAGAACCGAACTTCAAAACGTTGCTACTCGTCATAACAGCTTTTTCGGTTCGTTGGCTAGCGTAACATTTTGGGTTAAATGTCAAAACAGACAAAACGAGTGCAAACGTTCGTTCAATTGCTACTGTCTCGTCACGTCTATTTTGGTTAAGGCTTTATGCGTCACGATTCGTCTCGTTTCGTTTTTAATTTACAAGCCTAAAAATACGCTGGTACAATTTTAGTTAATCATTCACTAAACACAGGCTTTCATTAAAAATAAAATAGCATATTTTTAGGCTTGAAAATTAGAGACGAATCGTGATATATAAAAAGGCGTTTAATGTACCAATGGTAGGCATATTGACGAAAATTAATTGCAGGGGCAAAATATATGAAATGTATTCTATTTTATTCCACTATTCCATTAAAAAAAATTTCGGGTTAAATGAATTTTTTTTATCCAAAATCAAGTCTTCTTTATTAAGTGCTTTCCTAAAAAGGTAAATGAAATTTTATAGTTTGCTTATGCAGTCTTTCCATTGTATAAATGTTGATCTTAGAAGTATGCAACACTTCTTGTTCATTTTAGTGTAAAAGCTTAATTTAAAGCTTTTTTATGGTAAGCTTTTAATACAGTTTTCGCAATATAAGCTTAATATTTGTAATGTCATCATTGAATTTGGAAAATAATCTTCAAATAATCTTTGTAACTAACCAAAAATAATAATTTTTTTTGATGTGTCAATTGACGAAGGTGTATCAAAAAAAAATTACTTCATTTTTCGTTTCCAAAACCAAAATCTGACTGGGGCTTAAATTCTCCTAGCTTTACCTTGATCCGGCACTGCTAAAATTTAGTAGCTGTGGACAAACATTTGTAGCTAAGCTTGGAAAGCAAAGTAATTTTATTTTAAAATGAAATATATTAAGTTTATGCAAATCGTTTCACATTTAATGCAAGAAAATCCATCTACTATTAAATAATAAATATTTATATTAGAGGAGGATCAAACCTCTATATATCTGAAACTGTCGATAATTTGGACTTTTGCACCTATAGACTTTCGATCACAACGATATAAGCTACATTATAACTAAGTTTTACGAAGGCCATTTTTCACAAAAAAGAAAGGTACATACTCGGTTCTTTTAGTATGATGTAAATTTTACTTCCTTCTATTAGACATAAATTATCATTTTAAATTATTGATTTTTAGTAAGTTTCGGGAGCCAGAACCATATAAACCTAACCCAGCTTTCGCACTTGACAAGATTGATCGACAGTATGTATTATCAACAGAGAACTGTTAAAGCTACAAAAGCTTGCTATCAAATCTATAAACGTAAATATACATTGTTATTATTGTAATATCAGTACAAATGCATACATATATATTTTGTTTTGAATGATTTGGCCGGGATCTTCCCGAACTTGTCGTACAAAAGCATTTTTTTCTCTTTTTTATTTACTCGTCATAGATTTACATTTCTCTTATAAAAAAACAAATGAGAGAGGAAGTTTGTGAGAACAATGTTATCGACTCATTAGCAGGTGACGAATAGTTTTCGCTGATATGTACTTCAAAAACTTAGTGCTCAACATTTCAATCGCTGCTTTGTAATTTAGTTTTAGGTCTTCAAAAAATACAATTTGCAAAGTTCCTGTGATGTTAAGTTTTGCCAAATGATACATATAAAATATATTAAGCAATCATAAAATGTTTTGATATCTCGCTTCGTTTTCAAGATATCGATATTTTAAGTCGACATTTTGGTATGCTAATGAGCATTGAGAGAAGTTTTAGGTTTCAGAATGGCAAGTTCTGACTATTGATTCTTGATAAACTCGTTGAATTAAACAAAAAGTTTTGAATTATTTTTTTATATGTGCTTTGTTTTTCAAGAGTAAATTAATGTGACTACTTATGTATATATCCTGCATTAGTTAGTTTACAATGAGGGAAAAATAAAACGTTTTTTTTAACTAGACCTTAATGATTTCCTAATTGATTCTTTTAAATTTGGTTTCTTTTTTATTTTATTAAGAGAATGAGTGGTTATAAGTTTAATTTTATTATTTTTTATTAGTTCCCAGGTTAAAATAACCAGACTATAACTTGTCTTAAAAATAATTGCGTTCCTATTTGAAATAACTAAATACTTAGCATTTTTCCTTTGTGTATATTTTCGGGAAAGTTTATGCTAAAATAAAGCAATGAAAATCAATTTAAGATATGGGCTACTCCCTCGATATATGAATGCATTGGAAATGAATCATTCGCGATACATACATTCGATATCTCTCTCAGTATGAAGTACGTTGTCACTAATGAAATGCTCGCAAAATAAAGCAAACTCGTCGTCGCGGCCGTTGCCTATTTTAAGTATCTGACAGTTGCGTATGGCTTTTAGTCTCCATTGAGCAGTTGTTGATTAGATACGTGCTAAGTAAATTGGTTTCTGCGAGCTACAACTATGATGATACATAAGAAACGAATGTGCAAATATAATGTTATTATTTTTAATAATATTAAAAACAATCAAGAAGATATTAAACTACTAACTAAAACATTTGAAGATTTGAAGTGTAGGATAATAACTTATCAATCGCTGACACTAGATGAATATGAGACTGCAATACAAGAGAGTAAGTAATTAAATTTTATAAGAATGAATTGTGTTTAATCGAAATGTTAATTTTTTACGGCCGGCAAATTGTTTATACAAACGCAAAGAGTAAAAATTAGACTATATGCTTTCGAAAACACGTACAGATGTTCTTTAGGATTCATACATCTAAGTTTGAATTAAATTAACCAACAAATATCCTCGACGATTCCAAATATGTATATAAAAATAAACGAAAAGATTTGCTTAAGCTTCAGCTGCTATAGTTCTGTGCTTGCAATGAGAAAAAGGACAAAAAACAGTTTAGTAAATGCAGAGTGTTCTTTATTTAAGGAAACATATTTTTTGATAAAGTATGATTTTTTCATTCCATTTGAAAATATTGCTTCAACTATATCAATATCGCAATAGGAGGCTTTATATTTAATATAGAAATTAATTACTTCTCTTAGAATACTTCATGATTATTCCAGGGCTATTAGATTTCCAACTGAGCTTAAACTCGATATTTTAAGACTTCGATCTTTAAAAGCTCATAACTTTTTAAATTTTGGGTTAGTTTGGGTAAGTAAAGGTTTTTTTATTGTTAGTTTTCTAAAAAGTATGACTAATCTGAATTTTGATCCTCAGTTTGGATCAAAAAGTATGAAGTGTTTGACTTTCCCCATTGAAAAAGTCAGAAATGGAATTGAGAGTGAAATTATTTATTCTAATTATTTCTCGGTGTAACTTAATGCAGTCGGTGCTACTTTAGGGATCATTAATACGGAGATTTCACTTATAGTCTTGAAGGCCTTACTCCTCAGGCATGTTACCCATGTTCTTATTGACTTTGTTTCTCGTCTTTTATTTTATTAATTATTTTTTAAGTGAGTCTGATATATTAATTTGACATTGCCCACAATTTTTTATATTTTTTTCCTTTATTTTAGTTTGCAAAGCAAATTTCAGTATCTATGATTATATTGTCATTATTGTGCTGGACAATAACAACAGCTACCATCACATTTTAACAACAAAAGATAATAAAGAGCTACGAATCAATAATGATTTACTTGTCAGAGTTTTGCAAAATGAAACACTTTCAAATAAAAAACGACTCTTTATCATACAAACAAATCAAGTATACAGTGACGTACCACCAGGAGAATCTAAAGCCTACTATGAAGATCCTTCAGAAATCGATGAAGAACCAAAATTGATAAAAATTTATGCAGGAACAACCATTCATCTCTATGCAACAGGTAATTGAGTAATAGTCTTAAAGAAAATAAGTTATTTATTATTATTAAATTATTAAATTAAAATTGTTTTGAATTTAGGACCAGGCTGTAAGCTCGAAGATCACTGGCCGGTAAAAAATTCAGCAAGTCCATTTATTGTTTCATTGTGTCGAAATCTATCGCAATATGCAAGGGATAGGCCAATACAATATGTTTATGGTCGAATATGTAAGGATATAGAAAATGAAGAGTACGAGTAAGTAACTCATGCGAGTACATATGCATAAATCATATTTTGTTATTTGATTTCATTTCTTTTTCGCACAGTTTCATACCTTATATGGACCTAACTCCAACAGTTAAATTCGGCGAAGCCCTGACCCCCAATGAAATTGAAGATTTTTTTCCAGATCTTAACTCATCAAATTCGAGTACCGATAGTGAATGATGCTAATGATAGTACTAAAATCTAAAGCCTAAATTTTAAATACAATTTATTCGAAGTTACATGAATTCGTATGCTAGTCATTAAAAAAGAAATTTTTATATTTTTTAATTTTATATTATTTATTCGTATTTCGATTGAATATTAATTATTTGAGTTATTGGGATTGTGAGCTTGAGGATTACAAAGTGTTACATTTAGTCGTTATAGGTGGCGAGAAAAATCCTAACTACCCAGCGGCAAATATGTTATACACAACATCGATGAATAGCTATACTCATTGTAGGCAGTAATGCTCAAAACCCCAGCCACAACTGTAAATTCTTTTTACAAAGGGATGGCCGCTTTGTAGGCAGCTTGCCTACATCTCTATATACAATGTCTAGCAAGGGAAATGCAGATTGCCTTAAAACATCGCTTACCAAGTGTCTGTATAGTTTATCGAGTTGCCTACATCCCCACATACAAAGTATGCAGCCAACAGGCAAGACCCCTTACATCTCCATATACAAATCAGGCCGCAAACAGACAGACTGCCTACAACTCCACTTACAATGCAGGCAGCCAGTAAGCGGACTGCCTACAGTTCCATATACAAAGCAGGCAGCCAGCAATCAAATAAAGAAACTATCACAGTAACAATTTCATTTGTGAAACATACAACACAAAGGGTATAGCTTTTCATATATGAAAATTCAGAGTACTTCATCGATTTGCTGCTGGGTATTTTTAAAATTTTTTTTTTTAGGAGTCTACAACAAACACTGAGCCCCCGGGAGAAATATAAAATTTTGTTTTTCAATATGAAAAGATACAAAAATTTGTTGTTTTTTTTTCGAATATATAATTTTTTTGGTAGTTGCATTTATATTGAAATACGAAAAACATATTTTTAAATATACATGAAATATAAATAATCAATATTTTTCCAAAAATGAATAATCGCTCTCATAAATTTCATGCTCTAACCATTTTACTAAATCATCTCGTTCACATTCATTTAGCGCATTGAGACACACAATCTCACGTATATTGGTTAAACAGACATCATGTATATAACGCTTAATGCAAGGCATTTGTCCCATTTGACGTAAAGCCTGTTAAATAATAATGATGAAAAATATTGGAATTCAATATATAAAGGATGAATGCGTAGTGCTGTGAAAATTCTTATGTCGGAGGTAATATTTTATACATTTTTTTTTCATACTTATACGACTTTACGTTATAAAAATGTTGGCGGTGAGAGCGCAGAGCACCTTCCAAACATGATGTCAATAATTCGAGCATAAACGCAAAGCTATCAAGAAGTTGTGTTCTCGTTGGAGCCTTAACAATTCCACAGAAATGTGTCCTTAGATCGATGTATCAAATCATTTGACAGAATGAAAAAGTACTTAGTCTCTTGAGAGCAGTTTCATAAAAAATTGTACAAATGGGTTTCCTTTTTCAGTCAAAAATAAGATGCTGCTCACCAAAGGGCTTGAGCCCCCAAACATTTGTGTTTAAAGTGTCCAATAAGAAGTTTCACTTAAAAAAAATTCAAACTTAATTTTCATTAAACTCTGCATACCTTCAAACAGTATAGCTGCAAATGTACATTCATTTCACCAACTTTCGAGAATTCTTTCTCTTGCAACACCATTGGACGCCAATGCTTACAGATCGCCGCCGTATATGGAATCAATTGATCTTCAGCCAATGTTTGCTGATTAGCTATGCGTACCAGTATTTCAGTGAGATTCATAAAATGACAACAACGCCACAATGTGCGTTTACTAACAATGGCATTTTGAAAGGCCAATACAACATATTCATATGTATCCAATGGTGGTTTCTCAGTAAAAACTTCATACAACATGGCGACTCCATCAACAATGTCAAAACGTCGCTGACCCTCTTCACATTGCAATAACATGGCGAAACATTTCATATTCAATTGATGATACAGGGGTATGCGATGTACAATACGTTGATGTAAAATCTCAAAGAAACCATGCTCAATGGCCATATCGGGTGCAATCTCAAGAAAATGACTCAAATGCTGCCACAATTGATCTGGATATAAAGGACGGCAGATGTCTTGGAATATTTCCTTCAGGTTTTCAAAAGCCGTAGTATGATCACGCATATAGAGTAGTACTTAAATAATAGTTATAAAATGGTTAATAGTTAAGAAATGCTTAGGTAAATATGATACAAGAACTTACCAGGAACCTTTTCAGATAAGTTACGCAGAATTTTTGTGCATATCTTTTCATCTTTTTCTCTATCATATACTATTTTATAGAATTGATATAATAAATGTTTATATTTCACTAATTGCAATGAGGCAGTTTGATAACGCGTTAGTATATCTATAAAATATGCGGCATTAGTTCATCAAATTAAAAGTGCATTACAAAATGCGTGTACTTACAAAAAATTTCTAACATTTGACGATTTTCTGTAAAATGTTCGGTATGATAATTACTACGCTTATGAACAAAAACATTTTGCAACCTTTGAATAAAACCGCATTTATTAAAAAATTAATATTAGACTAAGTATAAAAAAAAAAAACCATGATGAAGCTCGAAAACGGCTCCAATCGCTTATGAAAGGTCGAAAATGGATTTTTGATATCACTTAGAGCGGCTCCGGAAAAGGACCAAAATGGTCGAAAACGTGCCATTTCAGGGTCCGGAGCCACCTTAAATGATGTCCAAAATCCATTTTCGACCTTCTCCATTAATTATAGAAAAAAATAATTTCCGAAAATAGGTCAAACACGGTCCTTCCAGGGTCTGGAGCTACCCTAAATGATCTCCAAAATCCATTTTCGACCTTTCCCCATTAATTACAGAAAAAAAAAATCCAAAATTTGTCAAAAACTGTCCTTCCAGGGTCCGGAGCCACCCTAAGTGATGTCCAACATCCTGTTTCGACCTTCCTCCATTAATTATAAGAAAAAAAAAATTGTTTTCCGAAAATTTGTCAAAAACGGTCCTTTCCAGGATCCGAAGCCACCCTAAGTGAAGCAGCATTGAGTTAAATTAAATTCATGCGTAAACACCCTGTTTTTATAAAACCACCCTTTATGTTGAAATTTTATACATGAATTAACATAATTTGCTCGATCACACTTTTCGTAACGCATTGATATCTGGCCCTCTTTTCAAGATATTGTTACGAAAAGACAGAATCAAAACAAAAACTTTAATTTTCACAATGCCCCATTAGAACTCCTGTGAGTGTACAGATTGTGCTTTTGTTGAACTGAACTGTTTGTTTGTTCAAATCAGGTCACAAGAGTTTTTAAACTATCTACTACTATAAAGGACTGCACAAGTCGGCTTGAAGCTCAAATGCTGCAATACGGTTATTTTTCGGTTACTGCTTAATCGTTACTATTGCTTTTGCTGCACAGAACGATTTAGATCTTACTGTTGTTCGTATCAACGACATCACGAGAGCACACGACTTGTGCTGTGTAAGCTTTGTTATAGCACGACACCATGAATCAATTATGGCACGACACTATATAAACGAGTAAGCAAAATAATAAGGCAGGCAATACTTCGTTCTGCTTTTTGAAAAATCACTTTCTTTCATTTGGCGCCACGAAGCACTGTGTCACCCTCTGCACATCTCTCCCTATGGGTTCCGCCGAAGCGCTGATTAACAATTTTCCTAACGTCTTTCCCGATCATGTGGTTAATCCATTACCTACCTTTTTTTATTTCATAATGGGGTATGGTTTCTGACCAAATGGAGGTCAAATCGTGCGATGTTAACAAATCCTTAATATCCGTTCCACTTAGTGTGCTTGTAAGGAACCATAATTCGCAAAGCATAAAGCAACACTGATAGAACATTTAATCTCAATATTCTGAGTATGGTCTGTGAGGTAATGTTTGACTTCCAAATTTTATGGAGTTATGCAAAAGAAATTCTCGCATTGAATCCAGCTTGCTGTCTGCACAGTGATCGCTTGAGTTTGGTGCCATATAATCACAGATATACTTGATGGAGTTTAACGCGTTTATGTGTTAATCATATACAGTAGAACCTTGATTATCCGTCTCCCTATTATGTGTCACCTCCTATAACCGTCACGGTCCATTTTATTCCATGTTTTAATTTCGTTGTCGTCTTATCAAAATAAATAAATTTCCTGGTATTTATGCGACGGATTGTTTTGGTTTCGTCTGTGTTTCGTTCCTCTTAGCTAATATTTAGGGAAGATAAAAATAAGCTCACAATGTCCAGATTCTTCATCACAATTAATAAATTCAACTGTTGGATTTGAGGACATTTCGAAAAATTACTTGTTGTCAGTTCGGCGTTCAATTTTAATCTGACATTCTTTTGCGTATTTGTATACAAATTGAAAAAAAATCTCAGAAATTAGGATATAAGATCTGAAATTTATGTGTTTTCTATTAACCGTCTTTTCGATTATCCGTCATGAGGTTATCCCCGTGCCTGATTGATAATCGAGGTTCTACTGTAAGCCTAAGTGCTTCTTAAGTGGCCAAAATTGCTAAAAAGATGTCTAATGACGGCAGATGTAGAGATGTTTCAATATCACAGGGATTCTACTTTTTCTAGGCATGCTTGTATTTTTACCTGGTTTAGAATTATGAGATAAGACTTCGCAAGAGTTTCTTCCCCCCATTCTTGAGTTCGTATGTCATGATTAATCGAACAACTGTTGTGTACATTCAGCATAGGCCCGAGTCACAAAATTGATGACCTTTTTTTTTGTCGGCAATATTATAATTAATATATCGTACAAATTAAGTTTTCGTTAGAGAAAAACTTTGGTGATCTTTTGTTTTTTTGCTGTCCAAAAAAATCCTAGACATGGCCCTGCGTAGTTGTATACCCTAGTTTCTCCGAAA